>JAESUZ010003499.1:0-1302927 GCA_017311185.1 Proteles cristata cristata
GGCTCGAACCCACGAACCGCGAGATCATGACCCAAGCGAAAGTCGGACGCCTAACCGACTAAGCCACCCAGGCGCCCCTATCAACACACATTCTAAAAGCCAAGAGACTAGGGTGCCTGGGTGGCCTAGTCAGATAAGCATCTGACTCTTGATTTCAGCTCAGGTCATCTCACAGTTTGTGAGATCGCACCTCGTGTCGGGCTCTGCTCTGACAGCTCAGAGCCTGCTTGGGGTTCTCTTTCTCTTGCATTCTTTCTCTCTCTCTCTCAGTAAATAAATAAACATTCAGGGGCACCTGGGTGGCTCAGTAGGTTAAGCATCTGACTTCAGCTCAGGTCATGATCTTGCAGTCTGTGAGTTCAAGCCCCGCATCGGGGTCTGTGCTGACAGCTCAGAGCCTGGAGCCTGCTTCCGATCCTCTCTCTCTTTCTCTCTCTCTCTCTCTCTGCCCCTCCCCTGCTTTATGCTCTGTCTCTGTCTCAAAAAAAAAAATGAATACATGTTTTTAAAACTTTAAAAACAAATAAATAAATATTTTTAAAATAAAATAAAAGCCAAGAGACAGGCAGGAGTGTAAATGGACACAGCTACTGGGCAGAAACGTCTGGCAGTAGCTAATATGTATGTACCCTAAACCCCAGTGAGTCCATTCTGCCTTCCGCCCTATGCCCCCGGGAATCTGGAGCACACACACACTTCTGTCCACTGAAACGCACAGGATGTCCCCCACTGCTGTGGCGATAACAGCCCAAACCTAGAAACAACCCACATGTCTGTCAACAGCAGAACGGATGAGCAAGTTGTGGCATTGTGCTCACTTGGAATGATGGGCTCTTACCCGGCAGTGACAGAGAGCCACGTGCAAAGCCCAAGTGAATCTCCCAGACACAATCCTGAGCAGCGGAAAGACCCAAACTTTCCATTTCTCTGAGGTTGAAGAACGAGACGAAGTGAGTCTCTGGTGCTGAAGGTCAAAATAGCAGTTACCTCAGTGGGGAGGGGATTGGGTAGGAGGTTCTGATTAGAAAGGACATAAGGGGGCCTTCTGGAAGGTGGAGGGTGTTAAGTGAAAATGTTCTAGACTTTGTTCTGGACAGTGGCTGTGTAGATGTGCACACATGTGAAATTTCATCACGCTGTATACTTCAGGGAAAACCTCCAAAACAATCTAGAAATAGGGGGCGCCTGGTTAAGCGTCTGACTTTGGCTCAAGTCATGGTCTCGTGGCTCTCAGGTTCAAGCCCCGCGTTGGGCTCTGCCCTGACAGTGTGGAGCCCGTTAGGGATCCTCTCTCTACCTCTCTCAATAAATAAATTTAGCGACTTGCGCTTTCTCTACCTCTCAAAATAAATAAATAGACTAATAATAAATTAGGGCACCTGGGTGGCCCAGTCATGAAACATCTGACTTCGGCTCAGGTCATGATCTCATGTTCATGTGTTCGAGCTTATTTCCTAGTTCAGAGCTGTAGCACAGGATTGTGGCTTCTTTACATGCCCTCCCCTCCTTGTTTTTGATTCTCTGTAGTTTTACATTTCTTTCTACAGTGAAGGTATTCTAGATTTAATAATATGAAAGAAGCAATAAAAAGCTATTTTAATTAAAGGGAAAAAAGCTGTGAGTGCAGATTCTGGGTCGTGGATTTTGCAGGAAGGCACATTTGGTGGCAAAGCCAGACTCTAAGGGTATTAGGGTCGTGTAGGGAAAAGGTGGCGGCTTGGAGCCTTCTGTCCAGAACAGCCTCTGCAGGCTTCATCCATCTAGAAGGGCAGCGGCCTCTTCACTGACATGAACACGGAAGCACGGCCCGACTTCGTGAGTCAGCGGGCGAAGTCATTCCTCCAGTGCTTACTCAACCAAGTGACTTTCCCTCCCTCGGCTTCATAACAAGTTAGAAGACTCAGAGTGGCTTCCGTGACAGTGGCTTTGATGGCCACAGGCGGGAGTCAGGAGCTCTGTCTTCCGGTCCTGCCCTTCCCCCTGACCAGATGATACTGTGTGAATCAGCTCCCTTAACGTGGGCTTCTCTTTGGCCTTTCTGGGAAGGCACTGAACTACAGTATAAATCTTTCCTCTCTGTCTTATGAGAGCAGCCACTATTATTACACTTATTTTTCCCTCAAGGACGCAGGTTTAAGAGCCTTTAAGAAACTTGACCGAGGGACACCTGGGGGGCTCAGTCGGTTAAGCGTCCGACTTCTGCTCAGGTCATGATCTCACGGTTCATGGGTTCGAGGCCTGTGTCAGGCTCTGTGCTGACAGCTCAGAGCCTGGAGCTGCTTCGGATTATGTCTCCCCCTCTCTCTCTGCCCCTCCCCCCACTCACGCTCTGTCTCTCTCAAAAATAAATAAACATTTAAAAATTAAAAAAAAAAAAGATGGGGCACATGGGTGGCTTAGTCGGTTAAGCGTCCGACTTTCGCTTAGGTCATGATCTCGCGGTTCGTGGGTTCGAGCCCCGCGTCGGGCTCTGTGCTGACTGCCAGCTCAGAGCCTGGAGCCCGTTTCAGAGTCTGTGTCTCCCTCTCTCTCTGACCCTCCCCTGCTCACGCTGTCTCTCTCTCTCTCCTAGAAATAAATAAAAAATATTAAAAACAAAGAAAAAAAGAAACTTGACCAAGACCTGCCAACCCACAAGTGACATCGTGGGGCCCACAGCCAGAACTGGGTTCCCTGCCCCCAGGACGATTGTCCCTCGGGCACTGACAGCAGGGGCTCTCTTATTCTGCCTTTCGGGGTGTGGTAGCCTGTGAAAAATAACTCCCCCCCAACTCTAGGAAATGAGGGATTTCATAGTTGATTTTTCAGAGCAGCGAAACTGAAGATAGAAGGATTTCAAGAAAGCTTCTCAGGGAAAGATGAAAGGGAATGTCATATGAAAACTAGGAATGGTTGATCTTTTTTAAGTCTAAAGCATTGTCTTTTTGTTAAAAAAAAAAAAACAACCCAACAACAGTAACAACACAACAGCAGTCTACGTGATGAGTTGATGTATTTGCCCCTCAGGAATTTGGTAACTAAGAAAGGTATGCCTCTGACATCCTGGGTTGTATATAATGTAGAGGTTAAGTTTATCCAGGATTTTTATTGGCTGTGCCCCCTTTTTTTTTAAGTTTATTCATTTTGAGAGAGAGAGGGAGGGGCAGGCAGAGGGATGGGGGGAGAGAGGAGAGAGAGGGTGAGCGAAGAGAGAAAGAGAGAGAATCCCAAGCACTGCCAGCCCAGAGCCCGATTACAGGGCTCGAACTCATGAACCAGGAGATCATGGCCTGAGCCAAAATACAGAGTTGGACGCTCAACCGACTGAGCCACCCAGGCGCTCCTGACTATGCCCTTTCCTAATTTAAAGTGTGGATTAGTGAGGATAGAAGCTGACGGCTGGGATCAAGAGGATGAGCCTGTCAGGGAAAGCATAAATTGATACAGTCTTTCTAGAGGACAATATGGCAACATGTATCAACATTTCACACAGGCATATTTCCTGACCCAGAAATGTCACCTTCTGGCAAAGAAATATACACAAGGATGCTCATAATAACATGGTTTGTAATGATGAAAATTAGAAATAATGTAAACTCTGACAATATGGAATTGGTTCAGTAAAATATGGGGCATCTACCCAGTGAGATACAGCACGGCTTTTATTTAAAAATAAAAAAGATGGGGAAACGTATAATGCGGTTGCTCTTGGGGAGGGGGGAAAGCCTACTTTTCGTGGTCTAAATTCTTTAGGATTTAAAAAAAAAAGTTGTATTTTGAGATCACTGTAGATTCACATGCAGTTGTAAGAAAAAATACAGAGAGAGCCTCAGTACGCTTTACCCAATGGTAACATCTTGCAAAATTATATAGCATTGCAACATCTCAACTAGGATGTTGACATTGACATGATCAAGATACAGGACACTCCCATTGCCACAACTATGGACTGTGTGCTCTTTTGTTAATGTGGAGTGTGGAGAGTTCTGTGTATGTTCCAGAAACTAACCATTTCTCAGAAATGCCGTTTGTGAATATTTCCTCCCAGTTTGCATCTTGTCTTTTCAATCTCTCTCTCTCTCTTTAATGTTTATTTATTTTTGAGACATAGAGACAGTGCATGAGCAGGGGAGGAGCAGAGACAGAGGGAGACACAGAATCTGAAGCAGGATCCAGGCTCCGAGCTGTCAGCACAAAGCCTGACACGGGGCTCAAACCCATGAACCATGAGATCATGACATGGGCTGACATTGGACAGTTAACCAACTGAGCCACCCAGGTACCCCCTTTTCAGTCTCTTAAAAGAGCTTTTAGATCCAAGTGTTTTTCTCCTCATTTCTTCTAAAAGCCTTATACTTTTCCATTTTACATTTAAGTCTGATCTACTAGAGTGTAATTTTTGTATAAAGTATCAGACTTAAGGTGATGTTCATAATTTTGCCTATAGATGATCAGTTGCTCCAGGACCTTTCATAAAAGAGACGTTCTAGTGGGGCGCCTGGGTGGCTTAGTCGGCTGAGCGTCCAACTCTGGATTTTCGCTCAGGTCATGATCTCGTGGCTTGTGAGTTCGAGCCCCACATCAGGTTCTGTGCTGACAGCTCAGAGCCTGGAGCCTGCTTTGGATTCTATGTCTTCCTCTCTCCCCAAAATAAGTAAACATTTAAAAAAATTTCTTTTAAACTCCATGTTTCCTTCACTGAATTCTTTCCAAGTTCTTGTCAAAAACCAGCTGGGCGGCGTCTGGGGGGCTCAGTCGGTGAAGCCTCCGACTTCGGCTCAGGTCATGATCTCAGGGTTCATGGGTTCGAGCCCCGTGTCAGGCTCTGTGCTGACAGCTCAGAACCTGGAGCCTGTTTCAGATTCTGTGTCTCCCTCTCTCTCTGACCCTCCCCTGCTCACACTGTCTCTCTCTCTCTCTCTCTCAGAAAAAAAAAAAACAGTTGGGCATACTTGCAGAGATCTGCTCTGGGTTCTCTATTCCTCTGTATGATCTATCAAAAATTAATTTTAAAACTTCATTGATTACATAGATCTATACTCATTAATAGAGAAAAACATAATACTTGGGGTACAAAAAATCTATTTCACATAATCTAATTTTTGTAAAACGTTTTTTCTTCAAGAGTGCCTCTGGGCACATGTCTGGGGTCAGTTCCTAGGAAAGAGCCTAAAATAGTGTTTCCCAAACTGTGTTCCTAAGGGTCCCTCTGAAGGGCTTTAAGGGGGAGACGGAGTTAAACAAAGCTCTATTCAGCACGTTTGCCCTGCTGATGAGCTGTGGTGTTTGGTGAGCAAAATGCATCTCTTCCTGGAGACTTTTGACTATCAAATCCCCATTTTCCCCTACGAAGGCTCTCTCAGAGCTAGCGTTCTAGCTGTTTTCCTTTGGGAAGCTGGTCTGAAAGACTTTCTGCCAAAATATTAATGGTGGTTATCATGGAAATACAGAATTTGGGTTGGTTTTTCTTTTTTTCTTTCTCCTTCTACCTTCTTTGTTTTAAAATTTAATTTAAAAAAAAAGTTATGTTTATTTATTTTTAAGAGAGAGAGAACCAGTGGGGGAGGGGCAGAGAGAGAGACTCCCCGATGCGGGGCTCAAATTCAGGATCCGTGAGGCCATGACCTGAGCTGAAATCAAGAGTTGGAGGGGCGCCTGGGTGGCTTAGTCGGTTAAGCTTAGTCTGACTTTCGCTTAGGTCATGATCTTGCAGTTCGTGGGTTTGAACCCCGCGTCGGGCTCTGTGCTGACTGCCGGCTCAGAGCCTGGAGCCTATTTCAGTCTGTGACTCCCTCTCTCTCTGACCCTCCCCTGCTCATGCTGTCTCTCTCTCTCTCTCCTAGAAATAAATAAAACATAAAAAAAAATTAAAAAAAAAAAGAGTTGGATGCTTCACCAACTGAGCCACCCAGGCGCCCCTTTAAAATGTGATTTTTAAGTCATCCCTGCACTCAACGGGGGGCTCACACTCACAACCCTGAGATCAAGAGTTGCACATTCTACTCACTGAGCCAACGAGGCGCCCTCTCCTTCTAACTTCTATTAGCTGGGGGGACAATTTTTTTTTAGAGGAGTTCATTTTCTAGATGAGGAAGGTAATAAAGATGTTTCGGGGTCGGGGAACCAGGCGCCAAAGGGCTAGAATGGAGAAGCAGATAGGAGGCTGCTTGCAGACGCAGGAAAGACAGCCAGGCTGGCTAGAACTCCGGGGTAGCACTGCCAGTTTACCTAAGCCAGGAGGGAAGGAGAGGGAGATCGGGGCCAGAATTCCCAAGGCCTCAAAAGGGCCGCGTGATGGTGGTGGGCATCGTCAGGCTTCACATTGCCAGCATGCTCTTGGGAAGACCTCACCGTGCAGACAAGGGAGGAGCAGGGGCCGCTGGAAAAATCGGGTCCTGTTGCCACCCACACATGGGGGGAGTGAGAGTATGAAGGTATGTGGGAGGCTGGGGGCTGTTACATCTCTGAGACTTTGTAGAATCTTTTCATTAAGTCAGCTTAGAGAAGAGACTCTGGCTAATTATATCCACTGACAATTCTTTTTTTCAATTTTTCATTTATTTTTCTATGTGGTGCCTTGTTCTGTGGGGGAGGGGATCCGATTAAGAAGGGCTCACAAGGGTTTATAAAATAAGACAAGATGGCAGAAAATTAAATGCGGATTGAGAGAGAAAGGAGCAGGGATGGGGGCCAAGCAGAGCCAGCAGCAGGCTTATTCTCGGCTCACTCCTCATTACCCAGCTGAGCAAGATGGCCCCATGGAATTCCTTACACAAGCTGGGGTAGCTGGGCACCACCACACGCCCGGACCCAATCTGGCAAGACGCATCTACGGAGTGAAGAGCCTTCGATATGTATCTATTGGAATACGTATTCAACGTTAAAACGTTAAAACTGCCTCAGGTTTTCATTGGCGCCTCTCACTGTGGGGACAGAGCTGAGATTTCCCAGGACTGAGATTTGTATGACCTTGGAGACTAGGGTCCATTCAGGAGTAGTGTTTGAAGAGCGGTAAAGCCAACCCTCAGAAGATGACTTTCCTCACGCCCATTAAGATGGCTATTATTAAAACAAAACAAAACAAAACAAAACAGAAAACGACAGTGTTGGCGAGGCTGTGGAGAAATTCGAACTTTCGTGCACTGTTGGCGGCAATGTAAACTGATCCAGCTACTGTGCAAAAACAGTATGATGGCCCCTCAAAAAATTGAAAATAGAATTACCATATATTTCAGCAAATCCACTCTGGGTACACGGGTCTTCCTTGACTTAACGAGGGGGCCACATTCCAATAAACACACCATAAGCTGAAAATACCTTAAGTCAAAAATGCATTGAACACGCCTAGCCTACCGAACATCATAGCTTAGCCTGGCCTGCCTTAAACATGCTCCAAACACTCACGTTAGCCTCCAGTTGGGCAAAAGCAACTAACGCAAAACCTATTTTGTAATAAAAAGTGTTCTGTATTTCATGTAAGTTGTGGAAAATCATACTGAAAGTGAAAAACAGCACAGTCGTATGGGCACAGACTAGTTGTCGGAGTTACCGGCTGTCTACTCTTGTGATAGCGTAGAGTGGCCACAGCTCACCACTGCCCGGCACCTCAATGAGAAAGGACTGTGCTGTGTCCCACCTGCCCTGGAAAAGATCAAAATTCAGCATTCAAAGCATGGTTCCTACTGAACGTGTATTGCTTTCACACCACAGTAAAGTCAAAAAAAGAGTAAGTCAATTCCTCGTAAGTAGGGCACCACTGTATACCCCAAAGAATCAAAAGTAGGGTCTTAGAGAAGTAGGGCTCACCCAGGGCTCGAGCTCACCAGTGTGGGACTCAAATTTACCAGCTGTGAGATCATGACCTGAGCCGAAGTCAGATGCTTAACAACTGAGCCACTCAGGCGGCCCTTGAGGATATTTTGCTAAGTGAAGTAAGCCAGACACAAAAGGACAAGTCCTGGGGCACCTGGGTGGCTGAGTCGGTGGCTCTTGATGTCAGCCCAGGTTGTGATCTCACGAACCGTGAGATCAAGTCCCGTGTTGGGCTCTGTGCTGACAATGTGACGTCTGCTTAGGATTCTCTCTCTCTCTTCCCTTACCCCCAAAGTAAATAAATTGGAAAAAAGAGACAAGCATTGTATGATTTTGCTTACATGAGGCACCTAGAAAAGTCAAATTTATAGAGACATAAAGTAGACAGCTGGGCGCCAGGAGCCGAGGGGAGGAGGGAATGGGAAGTTAGTGTTTCATGGATACAAAGTTTCAGTTTTGCAAGATGAAGGGGTTCTGGAGAGGGACAGCCAGCAGCTTGAATGCACTTGATGTCACTGAACTGTACCCTTAAAAGTGGTTACAAGGGGGAAGGGGTGGCATCTGCCTGGTTCTGTCGGTTAAGTGCCTGACTTTGGCTCAGGTCATGATCTCACAGTTTGTGGGTTCAAGCCCCATGCCAGGCTCTGTGCTGTCAGCTTGGAGCCTGGAGCCTGCCTCAGATTCTGTGTCGCCCTCTCTCTCTCTCTCTGCTCCCTCATGCTCATGCTCTCTCTCTCTTTTGCTCAGAAATAAATAAACATTTTTTTAAAATTAAAGTGGTACCATTTACAATGGTAAATGTTATGCCATGTGTATTTTACCACTACTTTAAACTTTAAAGAATATAAGAATAACTTGACTTCCAGAAGGAAGCTGTGTGCTGGGAAATGTGGGCCCGCCTGCTGTCCGGAGATGGGGGGAAGCATGGGGTGCCAGAGAGGGCAGGTGGTACTAGACCCCATAAAACAGGGGTATCCCGGAAGGCAACTTTGTGCTAGCAAGCCCCCTTGCTTTCCTGGCTGGCTATGGAGAACCAAGCCTCCCAGACAGCTACTGACCCAGAGAAGCTACCTGACGCCGTAGTATCTGTTGTATCTGTTGGTTTATTCAACAAAGTGGTCGCTGCGCACCTGTCACATGCCAGGCGTTGTGCACTGAGCAAATGTACACAAGGCGCTCTCCCTGTGTGTCTGACACGCTTGCCCTAAAAGAAAACAAGAAATAATAAAGTTGAGATATGGCCAAAAAGTACATACTGGATGATTCCGTTATAAAACAGAAAATGCAAAGGAATGGACAGTGACAGAAAGCAGGACGGTCATTGTCTGGGACTGGTGTGGATGAACCGACCCACACCAACAACACGAGGAAACCTCTTTCCTTCCAGATGGAGGGAGCCCAACTAGTATTGGCCTCTCTGTCCCCGCACCCCGGGGAGGAGGAGATGCTGGTGAGTTTGGAAGGAGAAAGTGGGTACGTGTGACGGATCCCCCTCCTCCCTCTCCCTCTGGAGCAGACAGTCTCAGGAGGCGTAGTCTGAGCTGTCACCCCACACTAAACTCTGCAGAGGTGGCCGTGGGGCCACCACACCCGCACCTCCCCTCTCCACCGCTCTGTCCTGTGAACTCTGACTACTTTGGACTCTCCCAACTCAGGGCTCTGTGTTCTCGACACAAGGGGTCCACCATGCCCTGCCTGGGTGCCCCTTACCTGAACCGCAGCCTGGACACCGTCTCTAGGCATTAGGCAGGGGGAGTTGTAAGGCTTTCCTCATTTGTATCCACCCCTCAAGCATCACTGTCCTTCATTATTTAGCCTTGACCCCCTTATGAAGTATGTCCTCATATCCCTATTTTATTATCCCCATTTTGCAGATACAGCATCAATATAAGGCAGGTACTAGTATTACCCCATTTCACAGGTGAGTAAAACTGAGACCTAGGGAGGTTAAGTGACTTGTACGCAGTTGCTTAGCAGGCCCAGAACTTGGACCCGCTTCCTTCTTTCTTCAAAAATCTTAAACGCTGCCCTCTGTTACCTCCCTGAATGCATGCCGTAACCGAATATAATTCTTCCAGATCTTTCTTCACTGTCCAGATTGTTGTGGCCCTGGGTCCTTATCGAAAATGATAGGAAATAAGAACCTGCCCCACAGAAATAAGGGCAGGAATGCACACAAGATATACTGACCTTGATATTTACTACAGTTTACAATGTTTCCCCACCACCCACTTTACAATGAAAATAAAATGGAAACAACATAAGTACTCAGGGAGAAGGGAATGATTAAATAGATGTTGATACATCCACACAATTTCATGTTCTTACAACTGTTACAAAGTATCAGATTCCTAGGTACTGGCATAAAAGGCGTTCACTCTGTCTATCTATCTATAACTTAATGAAAAATGCAAGTTGTAGATTACATGGGCCAGGGTAGGTTCCCTGCTAGGGCAAATTCAGTTAGCTTTCTTCCTGGCTCGTGTCACAATCCTTCAACCCTATGCAAGTCCCTGGGATGGGCCGTCGCTCTGCTCCAGGCGGCCGTTAAGGGACCCAGACTGTTTTCATTGTCAACATATCACAGCAGAATGAGAAGAAAGAGCAGAGGATCAGGTGTGGGAGATTTTTATGGGCCGAGCATGGCAGTGGGGATCATTATTTCAACCACATCCCCTTGTCTGGAGCTTGAAAAGCAGGCTAACCTTAACTGCAGGGGGGAGGCTGGGAGAGGTCATGTAGCTATATGCCCAGGAGAGGGGCTCCGTGAGCTTACAGCCGGCCTCTGTCATGCAACCTGATTTGTAACACTTAAACCGTTCATATAAAAACCCACCAATGTGTATCTGGATATATTCTTTTATTTTTATTTTTATTTTTTATTTATTTTTTTTTAATTTCTAGGAGAGAGAGAGAGAGACAGCGTGAGCAGGGGAGGGTCAGAGAGAGAGGGAGTCACAGACTGAAACAGGCTCCAGGCTCTGAGCTGGCAGTCAGCACAGAGCCCGACGCGGGGCTCGAACCCACAAACCGCGAGATCATGACCTAAGCGAAAGTCGGACGCCCAACCGACTAGGCCACCCAGGCGCCCCTGGATATATTCTTTTAAAAGGGAGAAATCGGGGGAGGGGGGCACTTGGGTGGCTCAGTCCATTAAGCATCTGGCTCTTGATTTCAGCTCTCACGGTTGTGAGATCCAGACCCTCATAGGGCTCTGTGCTGACAGCGTGGAGCCTGCTTGGGATTCTCTCTCTCTCCTTCTCTCTCTGCCCTCCCCTCCCCCAAATAAATACATAAACATTATTTTTTAGGGAAAAGCCTGGAAGGATATACACGAAAATTGTTACCTCCCATGAGTGAAAGGGAGACTTTCGCCTTTATTTTGTCTCTGTTATTTTTCCTCGGAATGAACATGTTCTCTGTGATTAACACTTAAAGACATAAAATGATAGTACATTGCTTTTTTTTTAAAAGGACTTTAAAGGGGCGCCTGGGTGGCTTAGTCGGTTAAGCGTCCGACTTTCGCTTGGGTCATGATCTCGCGGTTCGTGGGTTCGAGCCCCGCGTCGGGCTCTGTGCTGACTGCCAGCTCAGAGCCTGGAGCCTGTTTCAGTCTGTGACTCCCTCTCTCTCTGACCCTCCCCTGCTCACGCTGTCTCTCTCTCTCTCCTAGGAAAAAAAAACCATTAAAAAATAAATAAATAAAACATAAAAATAAATAAATAAAAGGACTTTAAAAAAAAGAGGGGGTGCCTGGGTGGCTTAGTCGGTTAAACGTCCGACTTTCGCTTAGGTCATGATCTCGTGGTTTGTGGGTTCAAGCCCCGCGTCGGGCTCTGTGCTGACTGCCAGCTCGGAGCCTGGAGCCTATTTGAGTCTGTATCTCCCTCTCTCTCTGACCCTCTGCTGCTCACGCTGTCTCTTTCTCTCTCTCTCTCTCCTAGAAATAAATAAAAATTTAAAAAAATTAAAAATAAAGGACTTTTAACAAATGGAGCTTAGAATTCTAAACGGTCACTAGGGGGCAGAAGAGATGCATGTGTGCGCGCGCCTGTGCTGTTTGCTAATAACTGTTTACTACATTTCTTGCACAATTTCCTCATTCAACAGGCCATCCGTAACATTTACAAAATTGTTTGAAGAAATGACAGCAGCCAGGCCTCTCACACTGACGGGCTTCATCTGTGGGCCCCACCATCCTATTTTAACCCAGTTCTCAGGGCCGTGGTTACCTTATGTGTCCTTAGTGAAATGCACCTGTGTCACACCAGCTTTTGAGCCCTCAGAGCGAGAAGCCGGTTAACTGGCCTGAATCCCCACTGGTGAGAGAAAAGGCCAAAGATACACGGGGCCAATCTGTTGTCTGATCTGCTGGGGTCAGTCTGGGAGATGCCACGTTTAGAATGTGGATTGAGTGTCTGGGGGGCTCAGTCGGTTAAGCAGCTGACTTTGGCTCAGGTCTTGATCTCGCAGTTTGTGGGTTCGAGCCCCGCGTCGGGCTCTGTGCTGACGGCTAGGAGCCTGGAGCCTGTTTCGGATTCTGGGTCTCCCTTTCTCTCTGCTCCGCCCCTGCTCACACTCTGTCTCTCTCAAATACAAGTATGCATATTTTAAATTTCTAAATTGATGTCTGTAACACGTGACCAAACACTACTGATCGAGACCCCTACCCTCCCAGGATCATTGTGAGGATCGAGGCAGCTACTAAGTGCACACCAGCCACAGGAAGCCCTTATCCCCATCACTGCCACTACTATGCACAACACCTCCTCTTTGTGTGTTGAAGGCATAGCGACTCCATATTCTTTGTCCTCGGGGAGCTGATGATGCAGGTGGGGAGTTTGGGGCAGGCACCTATGAACCGATGGCCAACAATCCCAGCTGAGCCCTGGAGCCGCCGGCCTCACCCCGCCTCAGTCTCACTGAACGCCTCTCGTCCTGACAGCTGAATGTCGTCTGCAATTGCCAAGAAGAAAATGTGACCCTTTGGGAAAGAGCCACACCTCGGATGGGCTCTCTGAGCAGCCCCCTGGCCGCCTGCCCGGCTGTCCCTCCCACCGTGGATGTGGAGAGCTACACGGTGGTCGTTGGGGCTTGTCGTTCCGGGAATGTGGAGGGAGGGCCCTGCCGCACTCAGGCAGAAACGGGCTGAGTATTCCATGTGCCGGAGCTGGTAGACAAGTCAGATATGGTCCCTGCGCTGAGAATGCTTTCCATTTTCTTTGTCTTATGCTTTATTAAAATGTTTATTTATTTCTGAGAGAGAGAGAGGGAGAGAGAGAGAGAGGGCAGAGAGAGAGAGAGAGAGACAGAGAGAGAGAGAGAGAGAGAGAGAATCCGAAGCAGGCTTCAGGCTCCAGCTGTCAGCACAGGGCACGATGCGGAGCTCGAACTCACGAACCGTGAGATCATGCCTTAAGCCAAAGTCAGATGCTCAACCCACTGAGCCGCCCTGTCTTGTGTTTTGACATCTTAAAACTCTGCCGGCCTGGGAGAGACTGCCCTCCCAGGACTAGCTGATTCTCAGAGATGGGAAAGGAAGCACACCTTTCATCACCTCTCGCACACCAAGCCGGTATTTCCCCTGCCCTAAACCGTCCCAGGGCCAGGCGCCTGGAGAGCACCCGTCATTCCCAGAGCCCGTCGCAACGATTCCCGCTAGGCAACCCTAAACTGCTCACTGTGCCCTGCCTTGCCTTTCCTGAAGGTGCCCCAATACAGGCCCTGGCCTAGGCTGCCCCCTCTCTGCTGCTTCTGCTCCGGGCCCCTCCCACCGCCCTGTGCTCCTCAAGCCTCCCCGCCAGGTGTGATGTGCTCCTCCCCTCAGGAAACACAAGTAGTACATTCTTCCAATGGCATTGGCCTCCCTTGTCGCCACCGAGTTGCCTGTCAATTAAAATCCATGGGTACAAATGAATCCTCCCTGTCTGCGTGGGCTCCCAGTGTCCTGAAGGGGACGGGCGTTAAACAGATGCAAGAAGCCAGGGAGCGAGAGGGAGACATGTGCTAGGAAGGAGAAACACGGACTCCCACGAGGCTCTCAGCCATCGAGATGGAGGCGGACGTCCTGGCTTTGCCTCGTCAGTGCGTCTTCGCCCGGTATTGCCTTGGGCACCCCCACCCTTCCCCCGTCCCGGATGCCGGTTCTATAGCACCCACTCGGAGCTTTCTTGAACTTGGTGCAGACCTGGCCCGTTTACATATTCTGCCCCCTCTCCTGAGGTCACTGGTCTGGGAGAGTCATGTGACCCAGACGAGGCTAATGAGTCTGCTGGTGCCCAACCTGGCCACCAGAGAAGAGACCCAACCCAGAGGGGCAATGCCATGATTTCAGAGCCTAGAAGGTGCCATATTGGTCCCGGCTGTATCTCTGTGTTGCTGTCTGCGATGTCCAACAAACCGTCTTTTGCTCTAACCAAGCTGAGCTGGGTTTCTGACCATGAAGTCAAGCATCCCGACCAGTACAGGGAGCTGGCCCCGTTGAGGGTGGCAGGAAGGGCCTCCCACGCCCGGAGAAGTGACAGATCGAGCAGTGAAAGATGACCAGGAAGCAGCCAGGCAGGGACCGGAGGAGAGAGAACACGGCAGACAGAAAGCGCGGCGAGAGACAAGGCCCCGAGGTGGGAAGGACGGAGCTGCTTTAGCTCCTTTGCCTCATTAACCTGTGTGTGTTCCGTTATAGCTACAAACTCATCTGATGAATAACCTTTGTTAAGTAAGGCCCATTCATAAAGTACCCTATTGTCCGAAAAGCCCTAGCCATCTGATATGTCATGATTTATTAAATATACCTGGTTTTACTCTCATGAACCCCTGACTGGGGCTTACTATTTATTGAGTCTCATTTTCTACTTTGCACCAAGGATTCTGGACCTAAAATACTGGCGGCCCTCAGCTCAGAAGCCTAGAAGGACTGGGCGCCCGCTTTGAGAGTGTTGGGGAGGTGGGCCTGGGGCCAGAGACCAGTTTTTCCAGCAGGTGCTAAGAGAGCTGAGCAGTGCCACTCTGGGTCCAAGCAGCCGTTCAGCAGCTGGAAAAGAGAAGTGAATTTGTCGATCTTCGGCTTTGCCTTTGACTCCCAGAGAGCCGGAAATGACAACTCTGGAAATGTGGCTACCAGCAGTTATAGAATCAGTGAACCCATCCGAGTATCCAGGCAGCTGGAAACAGGAACCTCGTACAACATCAGCCACCCCTTCCTTCTCCCTGCACCTCTCCCAGATCCTGTCCTCATCGCCAGATTACTCAATTTACCTATATCAAGGGAAACAGGAGGGAAAACTAGTTAAGCTCGTTTTATGTTACTTTCCTGTATTCTACCTCAGGCCAGTGAGCAGGGAGGAGATTTTCCGACAGGTGAATATCCCGCGCGTTACGAAAATTTGTTACTAAGATTTATACTCACATCATATGACTTAACTTTGCCTTTCCAAGTCTGAACCCTTTGGAGGAAAGAACTGATCATGTGCATTTTCATGGCACACACAGCGCCCATCACAGTGGCTGCCCTTAGCAGGGTCGCTGATTCTTTTTTCTTTTTTTCAAGAAGTTTTAATGTTTATTTATCCTTGAGAGAGTGAGAGAGACGGAGAATGAGCAGGGAAGGAGCAGAGCGAGAGAGGGACACAGAATCTGAAACAGGCTCCAGGCTCTAAGCTGTCAGCACAGAGCCCGACACGGGGCTGGAACCCACGAACCGTGAGATCATGACCGGAGCCGAGGTCGGACGCTCAACCGACTGAGCCCCCCGGGCGCCCCGCAGGGTCCCTGGTTCTTAAATCAATGACTTTTGCTTAACAAACCACCATGCTAGAAAAGGTCCACACCTGAGCTCCAGACTGGCGGAAGCATAAACAGTCCCCAGCTGGGGGTCCAATGGGTAGGGCAGGCAGGGGCCTATCGTCCTATGGGTTGGGCCCAAGCCTTGGCAAGGATGGAGGGTCTGAGACTTTGGAGACACCGAGCTCTGGGTGGGGCCAGGCTGGCCAGGTGGCTCCTGCCCTCAGAGGGTGCTGAGTGTCAGATGGGGAGGGCTGGGGAGGGCAGGGCTGTCCAAAGCCTGGAGCCCCTTGTGATGGCAGAGAGCACTGACTCTGGAGTGGGTCAAGCCCAGACCTGGCCAGCTGACTGAGCTCGCAGGGGCTGCTGAAACCCAGCTGCTGGGAGGGGGTGGGGGATGGGTCCCATGCCTTTGCAGGGACCGTGGGCTAACATGGGGCTCTGACCCCAGGTGGGGTCAGTCACTGGTTCCGACATGGAGCTAGAGTTTGGAGAGGGGCAGCGTGTCTTGTATCCGGGGGACATGCTGGGCTCTGGGTGCAAGGGAGGACGTGAACTCCGGGTTGGGGATGTCAGTCCGGGCGCCCGGCTTGGAGACTGCAGGCCAGCAGCAGGTGCTGTGTCTCGGGTAGGAGGGTCGGGACAGGCTCCCAGCCGCTGCAGAGGTTGGGGGGTCTTTCCCAGCCTCTGGTGAGGACACTGTGGCCCGCGGAGGACCCCGAGTCCTGCATGATGGGGGTGAATGTGTCAGTCCCAAGCCCTGGCTTGGCTCGGCAGGAGGCCTTGGTGCCTCCGGTGAGAAGGTGAGGCCAGGGAGGCGGGGGCCGCGGAGTGCTGGCGGGGGTCCGTGTCGGGCCTCTGGTATGGAGCCCGGGCGGTGGTGGTGCAGGCTCGGCGCGGCTCGGCGCCTCGCCCTAGCGGGCGTGGAGACTCCGGGCCGGCAGAGGGCGCTGCCCCCCCAGACGGGAGGCTCGGGCCGCCTCCGGGCCGGCAGGGGGCGCTGGGCTCTCGGCGGCGTGGCGGCCGCCCGGCAGGTGGCGCTCTGGCCGCCGCCGAGGCTGGCGGCGGGCGGCGGCGGCGGCGCGGCGGCGCTACGGCCGGCTCGCCCCGGAAGCGGCGGCGGCGGCGTTGGTGGGAGCGAGGCGGCGGCGAGCGGCGCGGCGGCAAGGCCGCCGGCGGCGGGAGCGGCGGCGGCGGCGGTAGGACCCCCGGGCGGGCGGGAGCGCCGCTGGCCGAGCGCACAGGCTGCGGCCCGCGGAGCCCGCCATGCTGGCGCGGGTGTGAGGCGCGGCGAGCCAGGGCCGAGGCGAGCGGCGGCCCGCCGGCCTGAGGCCCCCGCAGCGGCCCGGCCCGGGCCCCATGAGCGGCGGCCTGGCCTCCGGCGCAGCCCGGAAATGTCCGGCAAGCTCGAGAAAGCAGGTGAAAGCGCGGCGGCCGGGCGGGCGGGGCGGGCCTGCGGGGCCGCGGCGAGCCGCCGCCCAGCGGCCTGGCCCCCGCCGCTCCGCGGGGGCCGGCTCGGCGCGCCCCGGCCTGCTGGCGCTCGCGGGGCGGCGGGGCCGGCGGGGTTCGGGCCCCCGGGCGCGGGCAGCGGAGCGGGCGGAGCCGAGCCCCGGGAGGTGTCACTGCTGCCGAGCCCCGAGTGTACGTTGAACCCGAAGGAGCCGCTTCGCCGGCTTCGGAGGAAGCAGGGTAGGACGTGTCCGGGCGCCCCCGGGGCTCGCTCGCCTCCGCCGCTGGCGTTGCGCTGAGCCCTGGAGGCAGGGCCCGGAGGGAGCCCGCGGCTTCGGGGGCGATGATAACCTCATCTCTTTGTGTGTTTCCTAGAAATCTCGGAGAGCTGCCTTCCCACTGCCGGGCTGGGGATCAGAGTCCCCAAAGACTCCGTTATGGCTGTGCCGGGGGGTGGGGGTGGGGGTAGGGTGGCCCGGGGCGCCTCAGGCCAGCGACACCCTGCAGGGCGAATCCCTGGGTCCCAAGCGAGGTGGGCGGGCAGGCCAGGGCTCCTGTGCAGGGGGAGGGGGCACCGTTGCTTGTCATAGAGCCTGGGCGCCAGCCTAGCTTGGCGGCCGAGCGGTGCAAGGCAAGGCTCTTAGGGGCGCAGGGGCAGGTTGCATTGATTTGGGAAGTTGTGGGTGCTTCCCAGGCTGAGCCCACAGACTCTTCTGCACGGGGCCTGGGGAGTGGATTCAGAAAACGGGGGGGACTTGCAGGCTGCGGTTTAAGCACAGGAAGGAAATTTCCGTAGCCTTTATTGAGGGTTTTCTGTATTTCCGGCTCCTCGCTGAGCACCTTACAAGTGTTGCTCAGTAAATCCTTGCAGGTTCTCGGTGGGGGAGGACTCGATCCTGGTTTCACAGGCTCGAGGCCTCTCGGTGAGGTTGCCCGGGCCACCCAGAGAGAGGGCAGCTGGCCATCCAGTGCCGGCCTGGCCGCCTTCCTCAGGGGCAGGGCCCTCGGTTCCATGGGGCTGTTTCTTGGGTGTTTTTCTCAGCTTCTCGTCAGGGCCATGCCCAGTGGCCGCGAGCTGCTTCTCGGCACACGTGCCATTCCAGAAATATCTTGGGGTCATTTGTGCAGCGTTGGTCAGGAACCCCTGCGGAGAGCGTCTCAGAAGGGTGCCTTGGGCAAGTTGGATGATTCATTTTAAATAAATAAACAACAGGCTCTCCTTTGATTAGAAGAACACGCTCGCTGTCAAAGACGGGTGAGTGGAGGGAAAGTAAAAAGCGAGCTGAAAGGCCCTGTCGGCCCGTGAGCCACCTTCCACGGCTCAGACCTCGCAGAGGGGCCGGGTTACTCGGGGCAGGGGCAGGGGGCTGAGGCCAGTCCCTTTCAGCCTTCTCTAGGCACCTCCTTGCGCTAGGGTTTGCCGCAGATGCAGCACCCAGTATGCGCCTTCTTTAGCGAAGCCTGTCATAGGCGGGGAGAGCCGGACCCAGCAGGACGCCTGACTCCCAGGGCCCCTGAAATGTGCAGGCGAGCGGGCCTGGGCACAGGTGAGGTGGGGCCGCAGCAGCGAGGGAATGGGGGAGGCCCTGGAGGGGGGCGGGGCTTGTGCTCGCCCGGGGAGGGCCCCCCAGGCGGAGTGGAGGTGGGGGACAGGGCAGAGAGGAAGGGGCTGGCCCGGGCCGTGGGAAACCCAGGAGGAAAAGGCACTGGGCGAGAGGCGGCCAGGCAAGAAAGTTCTGAGGTTGGCACCTTGCGTGGAGGTAGCAAGAAGCCCGGGGCGTGCGGCTTTTGGCCGTGACTCACAGCCGTCAGGGACGAGGAGGGCACCCCTGGAATGAAGTCTAGGTCTTCCTGCTGGTCATTACAGGGGCGCTTCTCTTTGCATTTGGAGGAGGCTTCTAAACAGCAAGTCACCCGCAGAGTGTTTCATTCAGGGGAAGGGGCTTTGGGGGAAGCAGTGGCTCCTGTGAGCAAGTGAGTCCCTGGCAAGTCGTAGGGGCCGATACCGGGTAAAGAGTCATTGTGGGTCTCTGGGGGAGAACTTTCGGAGTCTGTCCTGGTGCTTGGCAGTGTACTTACTCAGCAGCGCCTGGCTGGGGGTGGGGGGGGGGAGGGGTCACACCTACTGCCTTCCTCTGGGGGTCCACCCACCGTTTCTTTGGGGACACGGAAAGGCAAGCATCAGTTCGTGCTGTGTCCGGTCCTCTCTGCTCCACGGAGGACGGAGACAGTGTGGGTTCCATGCGGTGGTAGAGGGTCGCTTGCTGGCGTAGGACAGTTGAAATTGGAGGCCCAGGAAGGAGGCCAGGTCGGAGGCACATGGATCAGGGAGCTCCCTGGGGCGAGCTTGTGAGAGAGAAGAGGCCCTTCCCTAGGGCCCACGTGGGACTGGCTTTGAAAGAGTGTACTGGCAGGAGGTGCGTGTGGCCGCCCCAGGGCCACTTCGGGGGAAGCAGCCAGTGCGGTTCCAGTGGCGCCCACATGTATGGCCGTGCCCGGCCAATTCACACTTAGTTCCAGCAAAACACATCGCGTGCAGATGGTCAAGGCCCTGATGTTCCTGAAGCTAAAATGCGTCTCTTGCCTATGAGTGGAGGTGGCAGGCTGGTGGCTCTGGGCTGGGTTCAGTCCATAGGCGTGTTGTGTTTGATCCATACATGTTCCCAAAGAGGAAGGCATTGATGGCCAGTCCTTAAAAACCAGGAAATCGCTCACATATCTCAGATTTCTTTTTTTTTTTTTTAATATTTTTTATTTATTTCTAGGAGAAAGAGAGAGAGACAGCGTGAGCAGGGGAGGGTCAGAGAGAGAGGGAGCCACAGACTCTGAAACAGGCTCCAGGCTCTGAGCTGGCAGTCAGCACAGAGCCCGACGCGGGGCTCGAACCCGTGAACCGCGAGATCATGACCTAAGCGAAAGTCGGATGCTTAACCGACTAAGCCGCCCAGGCGCCCCATATATCTCAGATTTCTGGTTCTCTCAAAAAATGAGAAGCTCTGGTGACTCTGAGGCCTTGTTTTCTCAGGGGGGGGGTGGGCACCACCCTGCTCTCCCCCCCCACAGCCATGTCTCTGATTCCTGTTTCCCACTGGGGCTGTGGGCATTTGAGTCTGTGTCCCCTTCCTTGGAGATCCCATTTGTGTGTGTGCACATGCGCGTTTCATCCGGACTTTGAACTCTGCCCCATTCCTTCATCGATTCACCCCTCAGTCCCAGTCCGGCACCGAGTTCCCCCTGGAGCTGCACGAGGCTCCAGGGAGCCAGCGTTGAACCCAGCGGACATCGCAGTGGAGCAGCGGCCCTGGCAGTGTGGGGAGCACTAAGGAGGCTAGGAGGGGTCACATCAGACTTACGGTGGGGGCGGGTGTTGGGGGGCTGGCTCTGTGAGGCGTGAGATTCAGGGTGAGACGCAGAAGGGGGTGCGCAGCAGAGGGACAGGGAAGAAGGGGTCTTCAGTTTTCCTGGCTGCTCATCAGAGCCTCTCTCGCTCATTCGTGCATGCCTTCCTTCACCATATAGTTTGTCCAGCATCTCCTGAGGGGCCTGGGCTTGTTTTGGACCCCCCGCCCCCCACCATGGCCTTACCTCCTAACTGGGGAGATAATCAGAATACACATCATGAAGATGCAGATTACGCAGGGGTGGGTTTTTTTTTTTTAATTTTTTTATTTATTTCTAGGAGAGAGAGAGAGACAGCGTGAGCAGGGGAGGGTCAGAGAGAGAGGGGGAGATACAGACTCTGAAATTGGCTCCAGGCTCTGAGCTGGCAGTCAGCACAGAGCCCGACGAGGGGCTCGAACCCACGAACCGCGAGATCATGACCTAAGCGAAAGTCGGACGCTTAACCGACTAAGCCACCCAGGCGCCCCAACGCAGGGGTGGTTTTTAAGTCTCTGTTCCTAGTTCTGTGTCCCCAGCTTCTCCTGGAGTTCTGTTGCTCACTGACCGCCCCGCACCCCACCCCCCGGGCAGCTCTGTAGGCCCCCCGGGACCCCGAGCTGCTCCCCAGCACACTGCCTGAGAACAGAATAAATACAGTGCCTCCCATTCCGGTGTATGTTTTTCAGATGTGTGGCGAGGCTTTTGTTATAAATTGAAAAGCCAAATTTATCCTGTCTGCGTGGATAGTAACTTTTCGTCGTCCTGTTTTTTCTCAGAACAGCTAGAAAGTACGAAGCTATCCCTTGAGGCCGTAGTAAGTCCTTGCAGATCCGTGCTCACTGGGTTTTGATCCATTTTAAACTTCTTTCAAATGTTACTCTTCCTTTTCTTCCCCCATCCCCCCCTTAACAATCTTTGTGGTCAAAATGAATCGAGTTAACAAATACAACGTTTCTGTGGCTCTGTGAATGTCGGCCTTCACTGGCACGCGCGTGCAACACTTACGTTGTTGGCCGATGCTGTGACGCTTCACCGGGGCACAGAGTCCGAAGAAGACCAGCCTTCCAGGGCCCTAGTCCAGAAGTGGCATCAGAACGGTCTTGACCGTTTCCGCAGCACCCTGTAGTTTCCAGAATGTATGGGGAGATAGCCTCCTTTCACTCCGCCTTCACGACAGTCCTGGGAGCGGGGCCAGGGCTCCTCCCCTCTCGTACCTGAGACTGCGAAGATCCAGGAAGGTGTGGGGAATGGACCGGGCGGCCTCCAGCTCCTGCCCGGCCCCCGTTCTGCCCTCACAGGGCACCGCTCAGAGCCTCCCGGGGTGCTGGGCGCACAGTTGCTTTCTATCTTGATCCTTGCTCATCTTTCTAAGTTTCTGGTCTTACCCGAGGGAGAAAAACGACGACTCAGTTGAAGAAAGGTAGGCCCAGCGTGGCCTTTGGGCTGCACGTGATACTAGTAACACTAATGGCCTTCGCAGTCCTCTGCAGAGATGCGCCGCACGGCCGTGCGCTCTGCCTCACAGATCGGCCCCAGCGGCCCCAGATGTTGCCTGCTCTCCTGCGCAGCTGTTGGCAGAGGTGTTTTGAATGGGATTCCTTGTGGCCGATGGACTTAATAGGAGGCCGTAACGATGAGTCATGTGTGAGCTTGCAGGAAGATCATTTCCCAAATGAGCCTGGATTGGAGAAGGCCCTGCGTACGGGCCCGGGTCCCGCCTCAGTCCAGCTGGCTGTGGTCCCCGTTACCATAATAAGATGACGCACTGGTGAGAGCCGCGGCCTGGCAGTGCCGCCTGCTGCCGCGCCTGTGACCCTCCAGCCGGGCGCCTCGCCGCTGGGACAGGTGCTTGTCAGCCACCTTGCCCTGAAGGCTGTTTCGTGATGAAAAAACACCTGCGGTTTGTGAATTCTTAAGGGGATCTGTCATCTTGGTGGCTGGCCATTTGACTAAAACTCTGAGACCTGTCACTGTGACCCTGGGCGATTCTTTCCCTTGTTCGGGGTCTCCTTTTCTCTGTCAGTGCTGTGAAGGGCTGAGACTCTCCCATTAGTGCTTCCTTGTTTTGTTCTACAGAAGAGGGTGAGGTCCGTGGATCCCTCCCGCTCAGCTGTGGCCCCTGAGGGTCCTCCACCAAACTATGAAAACTTACTTCCTGGATGTGCTCAGCCTCCTCTTCCAAAACCAGCTTCCTCTGGGCCCGTCGTGCCTCCTCCTCCTCCTCCTCCTCATCCATTCTGAATTCCTTGGGAAGGCCCCAAACAAACACCTGGGGAAATCGGTGTTGTTTAGCTCATCCAGAAATCAGAGCCTCACTTTCCTTTCGGAAAGTTAAAAATCAGCAAGTGTAGTTCTGACGAGGCCGTCAGCTTCTCGAGGGAGCGTGCCCGTCCCGTCCACCACCAGGTTGCCGTCGCTAGAACATAAACGCTCGCTAACTACTCACTGGAAGAGGGAAGGAATGTAGTTGATGTTATCATAGAATGGACTTAGGTCTTTGATTCTAAGTCTCAGAATTATCTTTATTATTATTTTTTAAGATTTTGTTTTTAAGTAATCTCCACACCCAACGTGTGCTCTCACTCGCAACCCTGAGATCAGGAGTCCCACACTCCACTGACTGAGCCGAGCCAGCCAGGTGTCCCAAGTTTTGTTTTTTTTTTTAATTTTTAATTTTAATTTTTTTATTTTCAATTTTTTAATCTTTATTTATTTTTGAGAGAGAGAGAGAGACAAAGAGAGACAGAGCATGAGCAGGGGAGGAACAGAGAGAGAGGGAGACACAGAACCTGAAGCAGGCTCCAAGCTCTGAGCTGTCAGCACAGAGCCTGACGCGGGGCTCAAACTCACAAACTACGAGATCATGACCTGAGCCGAAGTCGGACGCTCAACTGACCGAGCCACCCAGGTGCCCCATTAATTTTTTTTATTTTAGAGAGCATGTGAGTAGGGGAGAGAGGCACAGGGAGAGAGAATCTCAGGCAGGCTCCACACTCAGCACAGAGCCAAAATCAAGGGTCAGACACTGAACTGACTGAGCCCACCAGGCAGCCCCCAAAATTATCTTTAAATGGAGCTTCTTCTGGGTTTTGAATTGCCAGTTGCGATGTTTCTTGGTGAATTAGTAGGACCAGTGATCCGATCAGGACACGCAGATAGTTGGGGGTCTGTGTTAACCAGATACTTTGATCACTGTTTTGGTGCAGTTGTCTGAAAACCCCCCGCAAGGCTGAGGTCAAAGTCTCCGCGCACTACGGGATGAGAGACTGAGCCACGACCTCTCTGACGCCGCACCTGTCAGGCTGCTGCCGGTAATGGCTGTGCGGGTCTGGGGGACGCTCAGGGGGTGGTCCTCCCAGGCATCTGAACGGCTGTGACTTTGCTTTTTATTTACAAGCCCTGGGCCTGCTCCCCGCAGCGGCTGTGATCAGAGGCCTCGTCTCTCCCTGTGAGTTTCGCAGCCGGCCCCTGAGTGTTACGTAGGATGCGCCGCCTGCACCGTCAGCTCTGTCTGTGGACTGACTGCGGTACACGCTCCCCGAGGGGCTCAGAGAGCTGGGCCGCTGGGGCCCTCCTGGTCCCCCCTTTCCTCTGTCCGGAGGCTCAGGCGGAGTCTCTCACGTCCTGTCCTTCTCTGTGAACGAAGATGCAGTGGAGAGATTTACCTCCTGAGTCGAAAGTCTGGCCACGTCCCTTGCTTCCCCCCCTTTCCTTCCAGGCTGCGGTTTGGAAGACGGACGGCAGAGTCCTGACCCGCAGTCCCACCGCGTCTCCCTAAAGCCCATTGCTGCCCCGTCACAGCTCAGGCCCTCTCGTCTCATTAGCTCCTTAAAGGCGACCGTTCTCCTTGCCCTTTGCTGGCTTACCGGCATCACAGCCGTTTTACTGCAAATTCAGTGTTGTGATCAGGAAACTGCCCTACTTTAAAGCAGGGAGGGGGGGCTGTCCGGCACCCGGTGGCCTGCGTGCTCCCCGGCCAGGAGACAGAAGGGCGGAGTTCACACATCTGCTTTCTGGTTTTTCAAACATTTATGCCGTATCGCATGGACTTGACAAGCGTGGCTCCCGGCCGCACGCCATACCGTTCGCCATACCGTTTGCAGTGGCGGCCGCTTGGGTCTCCCTGTGCAGGGGTGTGATGCGTGCAGCCTTTGGGAGAAGGTGGGTGTGGACTGGAGTGAAGAGGGAGAAGCCGGGTGTGGACGTGGAAACACGGTTGTGTTTATTTACTGCTGATGGACCATCACGTGTGTCTCCTTTCTCACGCGGCTGGTTGTGTGTAGACGATTGTACATGGGCCTCAGCTGCTCTTTTCAGTGGTAAATACAAGGAACAGTAACGGCGAACTTTCCGACCTTCCCATGTCACCCGGCCCCGGGCTGCGTGTTTCACGCACGTGGCCTTGTGTACCTCTCACAGCGGGAGGTTCGGGCCCCTCTTTGTGGGCTGGGGTCCCGGGGTGCAGAAGAGCTGAGACCTGCCACCGGGCAGATGCTGAGTGCGGGCCAAGCGGGGATGACCGCCCATTTTCTGCATTTTCATTGGCTGTGACGACATTGTTCTCTGGACTGTTGTGACTTGGGTGGAACTGAGCCTCCACATTTCCAGGGACCCCTCTGCCACCGAAGCAGCTGCTGCACTGAAAGAGCCGCGAGATAATGCAGGGGGGGGGACGCCGGGGGGTGGGGGACGGTGGACCTGGCTCTGCTGCTCTAGCTCACAGTGGGGCCAGGGAGCCCTGCTTTCACGCTGGTGACCTTGGGCAAATTGCTTAGTCTTCCTGAGCTTCTGACACATCTGTTGTCACCTGGTGGGGTGGACAAACCCGTCCCGGAACCCTTCCTGATGCTGGTTCTCCGTGAGCCTCGTCTGCAGTGTGCAGGGGGCAGCCGGATGTGTTGGGTTGTTGTGTTGGATTTTAAGGACGCTGATACTGTGTGGCGCTTAACTGTCATCACATTAAGACTTCCGTAATCCTTTATAACTTTGAAGACACTTCTCTGGACACGAGGGTTTTTTGCCGTTGTTTTTGGGTTTTGTTCGGTTATGGTAAGGTGCCGGAGTCGTACGGCATTTTCCCCAGTTAACCAGCAGTTAACGGTTGCCGGGTACTTCCCGTGCGTCAGGTCCCGTCCAGGAGCTGCTCCTTTAGTGAGTGTGTGATTGTGTCAGTTCTGTCCTTACAAAGAGAGTGAAATGGCAGGTATTGTGCCCACGTGAGAGTTGGTGAGGAAAGGGGGGAGTGGCTTGCTGGGGTCATGTGCCGAGTGAGGGGCAGAGCCAGCTGGGGACCCTGGGTCTCTCCCGTTGCTTCTCTCCCCGTCCTCCTCCGCATGTGCTCCCCGGCCCCTCTGAAAGTCTGGATCTAGGGGTCCGGTGCTGGTTCGGCACAGAGCCACCAGGAGGCCGCTGTGGAGCCGCCCTCGTTGTCTTTTGTGTGGAGTCCCCTGGGGCTTTCCAGCCTCCGAGGATGGGGAGGGTGTTTGTATCTGTCTGCAGGTTTTCAAAGCAGCTTCTGGCTTCTCAGTTAGCGGTGGCTTAAAAAGTACATTTGCTAAAAATATTGTACGAGAACCTGCTTTGGATGTGAACCGCGGAAAGAGGCCCTTAGTTAAAACAGCTCTCCACCCGCCCACCCGTCCGGCCATCACTGAGTGCCAGGTAGTCTGCCAGGGCAGGGGAGGGTGTGGAGATGAGAGGCGTCTGTGCCTTCAGGGAGTTGACAGTCTGGCCTCCACCAGTGCTGTGTCTGTGCGGGAGACTTTTGATTTAGGCTTTCATACTTTCTTGCCACTCATTCATGTCGGGAGCGGCTCGGGCCTGGGCCTGGAGGACGGAAACCTGCCTCCTGGGCGCCGGGTCTGCATGGAAGGAAGTACTCTCAGCGCGCCTCTGAGCCCTCGGAAAGAGAAGGCGGATTCCGTAGAGAGAAGGGACAGAGGCACAGGCTTCCAAGCCCGATGGCTGTGGGTTTGGCTCGAGCTCTCCCACACAGTGGTCGTGGGATCTTGGGCGAGCCACTGCCTGTGTGAGCCTCCGTCCTCGGCTGTAAAAGAGGGAAGGTCATTACCGCCTGCCTTATAGCCTCGAGGGAGGGTTACCTGAGGTGATGCACGAGGAGCGTAAGACCAGAGGCTTTGACACAGAAGCGCTCGTGAGCGTTAACTTTTGCTCTCCCCTAATGTGTCCCCTGCTCTCAAAGGACAGTTTCTTTATAAATGGTCAGATGGGAAGTGAAATTCAGACCTCTGTGCTCGCAGAAGAAGGGGAGGTCTCTGGCTGTTGAAGTATTATTTCCTTTCAGGATCTCTCTGTCTCTTCTGAATTTGAGAAAGCTGAGTTCCAGGGAACAGGTTATTGTAACTAATAAACCCTCAGAAAGATCATTTATAGGAAGAGCAGAGAGCATTTCATTTCCGCCGCATGTGGCCCCGGCACGTGATGCGGTGGGGGGTGGGGGGGGTGGAGGAGAGGCCTGGTTCTGCTCTCCCTCCCGTCCGTGTGGAAGGAAGGGGCCCGTCCTCATGGCTGGCAGCCTCTCCCACCGCCCGAGCAGGCTCATGGCCTGCAGGTGCATGTGTGCTTCCTCCCAGGAGACGGCAGCTCAGTCCCGCCTTGCAGCGGTGACTCTCAGGATGCGCGAAGCCATCTCTGTTCAGCTCTGAAGGTGAGCCGATCGCCGTTGGTGCTTCTCTCTCCTGAAAGCAATGTTCCCGCAAGCCGTGCGCGGCCCCTTTTTTACACATCACTCACCAGTTGCCTTGAATGCCACGAGCAGGTGGTTTCTTGCCCTTTATTTTTCCTCCTTGATGGCGTCACAGTTAGGCTAAAGGCAGAAGTCGGAATGTACTGTTCTGAGCCTCCCTTAACCCGTGCTGGCCTGGGCTTCTGCGACGTGTGAAAGTGAGTGTGTGCAGGCTTAGAGGTTTGTCGGGGCAGGCTCGCTCGGAGCACGGGGCTGCCTGCACCCAGTCGGTCCTTTTCACTTTCTTTAATCACTGGGTCCTGGAGCTACAGAACCTCTCACTTAATTAGCATAACCACACTAATTTGGGCTTCTGCCTCAGCTTGTCAAGAGTGCCTTACAAATACTGATTCTCTGAGCTCATCTGAAAGCCAAAGGCATAGATCAAAAGCGTGCTTCCCCGCCTGCTCTGTCCTTGTTTTTTCTGTGCACTGGGCGCCGTCTCTCTTAATGACCCTAAACACGCAAGGTCGTAGAATACAGCTTCCATATCTGACCGGGACAGGAGCTGGGACCTGGACGACACTTCGGCCCCGTGTCTCAGGGAGCCTGAAGTTCCTTGGTTCTAGCTCGGTGGGTGAGAGCACCTACTGGTGAAGAAACTGTGTGCACTAAAATCACCACGGGGAGCGTGTGAGACGCTGTCCCTAGGAGTGCTTTGAACAGCGACCTCTTGGGGCGACGGAGAGGGACCTGGCCTGAGTGGCACCGCACAGGCCTGCTGTGCCCCAGAGGCAGGCCACGATCCCTCTGGGGACCTTGGGACTGAGCAGTGATTCCTGAGTTTCTTAAGATTGAAGTCCTAGTGAGGATTTGATTGAAGCTCAGTAGACCCCCTGTCCCTGGAGAGAAAGATTCATTTATGTGCAGCCATGGTTCTACGCCTCTAAATCCCTGCTGCTATAGGGTAAATGATAATTAGCAAACACTGTACACCTCGGAAAGCTTGAATGGAATCGCACGTATCTGAAATAATCCGGACTTAGTTTCTCCCAGTTCAGTCAGACCTGGGTGCAAATCACTGTTAATTGTTTTATGCTCCTGGAATTTTGTGACCGTTCTCCCAGGTGATGCCTGTGAGTTGCTTAAGCATAACGTCTGTGTGGATAAAGGAGAAACCCTTTTGCCTTCTGCGTGAAAACTTTGTAAATTCACATGCAGTAAAATTGACTTTCTTTTGGGTGTACGGTTCTCTTGAGTTGTAGCTCATCTCTATGTTTGTGTGACCACTGCCACAGTCAGAATGGAGACTTGCTGCTGCTTTGTGGTCAAACCCTTTGCCCACCCCTGACTCTGAGCAGCCACTGATCTGTTTTCCATCCCTGTAGTTTTACGTTTTCCAGAATATCCTAGAACATAAGTTTTGGGAGTTGGCTTCTTTTAATCAGTGTAGTGCCTTTGAGATTCATGCAGTCGTTTTTATCAGTAGTTTATTCCATTTTATAGCTGTGTAGTATTCCAGCGTCTGGATATAATCTGTGTTTATCTGCATAAAATTTGATCTTGGTTGACTAGCTCTGTTTCCCGGAAATAGACGAGGATGGCGTTGGAGCAATAAAAGTCAAGCGACCCAATTAAAGAACTTGAGTAGACATCTCCAGAGAAGATGACCAAGAAGCACGTGAAAAGGTGCTTGCTGTCATCAGTCATTAGGGAAATGCAAGTCAAAACCGCAGATGCCACCTCACACTCACTAAGATGCCTGCTCTCAAAAGACAAAACCAGAAAACGACAAGGGTCGGTGAGGCTTGTAGGAATCGGAACAGTGGGTGCAGGTGGCCATCCACCCTTTCTCGCACACAGCTCTGGAGGCGGCTCTCTGACCCTGCGTCTGGGGCTAGTTGAGGCCAGCCCCGAGTCCAAGGCACCCTAGCGTCTGGTTTTTGCCCTCGTGTGGCACGGTAGTGGCAGAGAGGACATATAGAGACCACGTGGACTGGGAAAGGCCTTGAGACTGGACAGAGGAAAAGTAGGCACCCACACTTCCCCCAGGCACCTGGCGACCCCATCCCAGCTCTGGTACTGGTCGTTGAGGTGGTTCAGCCACCCGGGCAGCACCTCGCTGCCAGAAGAGCGTCTCCGTCAGATGTCTCTGTGCTCAGCTCCAGATCGTCTCAGGCTCACCTCTCACACTGACTCCAGCCATTGCTGCCCACGTCAGTTCTGCATAGGCTGCGGGCACTACACGTAGGTATAGCCTGGCACCTCTCCAGGGCTTCCCTTAATGCTGCAGCGTGGGATAGTGTGGAAATCTGTGTGGCACGTGCAGCCCAGCAGTGCCAGCGACTCAAAGCTCTTTGAAGCAAACTTTGACCACTGGCAATGAGCCCCAGTGGACACCTGCTTTCCATTTCATCAGCAGATCAGCCGTCCAAAGACACAGTTCCTGCAACTTCCCAGAAGGTCTGAGGGGTTAAGGAATGGATCTTTGTGGTGGGCAACTCGATCATGCCCCCACCCCTCGTCCTGCCCTCCGAGATCACACTTCCACTCTAACGTGCTGTTTGCATGTTAAAAGAAGAAAGAAATTGGAACCATTGGGCACTGCTGGTGCAAATGTAAAGTGGTACAGTTGCTATGGAAAACAGTATGGCAGTCCCTCAAAAAATTAAAAATAGAATTACCATCTGATCTAGCAGTTCTGCTTCTGAGTGTGTGCCCAACAGAAATAAAGGCAGCATCTCGAGAAGGTATTTGTACACCCAGGTTCACAGTAGCGTTGTTCACAGGAGCCCAGAGGTGGAGGCAACCCAAGTGTCCACCGATGGGCGAGGAGATAAACCAGACGGGATGTGTGCACACGCGGCGGAGCGCTATCCAGCCTTACAAAGGAAGGAAATCCTGCCACATGCTTCATCGTGGGCGAACCTTGAGGATGTTATGGCCAGATGAACTATGCCAGTCATAGAGGAGCAAATACCATAGGGTCGCACCAGTACGGGGTTCCTAAGGGTAATCAAAATCCCAGAGGCAGGCAGTAAGGAGAGCGGCGGCTGCAGGGGCTGGGGGGCGGGGGGAGAATGGTAATTGCTGGTTAACAACGTCTCGTAAGATGCGAGGAGTGATGGGACTGGGTGGGATCACAGGCAACAGCCCGCATGTGCTTATTACCGCTGCCCTGTGCACTTAAAAATGGTGAGGATGGTGCATTTTGTGCTGTGTGTGTTTACCACAACTTAAAAAAACTCAGCTACGATATTTTTCAGTATTTAATCATTATTTAATCTTAAAGGTCTTTCTAAATTATATTACAACATTGAAACGACTATGGCAAAAGACAGCTGTATTACTGGGCGACAGTGCTCATGGTGAAAATGACCTCTGGTTTAAGGAGTTACATCTGAGCCAGGAGGACACAGAAATAGCCTGTAAACACCTGGTGGGACACCACACTTCGGGCCTCGCCGCACGTGGGGAACTCCTCGAACCGGGCTTGTCCCGTGAGGAAACCTGCGTGATTACGAGATGTCGTTTTCTGTGGGGAGGGAAGCTTTTAAGCCAGGGCGGGTCCTGTACCCACCGAATGTGGATCATGCCACCGTGGACCTGAGCTGCTCAGCTGTGCTGGGCTCCCGCAAGGACCCTCCCAGAGAGAGGGTCCTGTCCAGTGCTGCCCTCTGGCAGCCTCTGGTTCCCGCCCTCTGTCTACCTGAACAGATCAGTGCCAAGAGTGGCCAGCGGAAGCCCGGGGGTGGGGGCGGGGGCGGAACCTGGTGGGTGTTGTGGACTGACACAGCGAGCGCCCCGTGCATGTCAGCTCTTAATAAAGACTCTCGCTCACCCGTGGCTTCCCTCTGAGACTGCCTAGATACCGTTGTTGGCACTTACTCTCTGAGTTGACAACACAGATGGCATTTACTCCACTGTTTGGCAGGATTCCAAGCTATCGGCCCCATTCATGAGACGGTATCACTGACCCGGCGGGCAGGGGAGGAGGATCTAGGGAGAAGCAAGAGCAAGGCTTTTTCCAAGAAGTTGAAGGCCGGGGAGACTGTAGATGGCATGGGGCCTCCATTTGGGAGCTGCCTCCTTGGGATTGCCACCATAAGGTCCCGTGAGTCTCATTGACACATCTCTGGGACCCCGGGAACTGTGGCACCGACACACAGAGGACATAGTATCGCTTTAGTGACACTTCTCAGGAAGCAAAGAAAAAATACGTCAGCAACATAGACTATAAAAGAACACACCCTGATCTCAAAAGGTAAATTGTGAAGAAATCTACATCTTAGGTTCAGGGAAATACGGTGTGAAGTGTTGGTTTGGTCTTTTAGCGGGCCCCGTGAGCACCTGGCGTCTGCAGGTCATGGCACTAGATGCCGGGGACACGGGGACGGCTCCTGCTCTCGTGGCACCCACGGCAGCTGGCCCAGCCTCTCCCAGCAGCACGAGCCTTTGAGGAGGCGAGGCGAGGCGCTGGAGGGTCAGACTCGAGCTTACAGATGGAGCCCTAGTCCAGTGTCACGGCCGGTGTCTGGACACCAGAGGAAAATTAACTCTGAGGATCACTGCGCTCATGCAGACTGTGGCAGATGGGGTGATGATCACGCATTCCGGCTCACACCTGCTGTCCCGCACAGTTATTAATAGCACCCTCCCTGTCACTCTCAGAAGTGTCCTGGTTTGGATGGGAAACCGCTGAGGGAGGCATCATCTACACCTGCTGAGTCCCACATTTGTGTCGAAGAGGGTCTTGGTTTGCAGTGAGAACAATTTCAAAAATAGGGTGTGTTCCAGCGCAGGGTCAGGCCCAGGGACGCCGCAGGAGGCCGGCTGGATTTGACTTTGGCCCCATTCTCCCCCTGGGCACCTGCCACCCTGTGTGTTCCAGTCACTCAACTCACAGAAGCATCAAAATCTGGGACGCTCTGGTTTAAAAAACAATAAACATGTACATACAACAATCAGAATGTGTTTTCCTTATGATAAAAATTAGACTAACCAGTCTTAAATTCCTTTCTTCGGAATGGATAGAACAGATGTTAATTAGTGTTTGTGTCAAGCCTGAGAAAGTTGGAAAAATAATTATATAGCAACACTAGGCTAGGTGAAGTCGGATGGAGATTTTGTTTTCTGTGTTGCTATAGAAATGTGTATTGGGAGATTGAATTTTTATGAAATTTTATTTTTAAACAGTATTTTTTTAAACTTTATTTATTTTGAGAGGATGTGCACAGGAGTGAGGGAAGGGGGGAGAGAGAATCCCAGGCAGTCTCCCTGCTGTCAGTGCAGGGCCCAGTGTGGGGCTTGAACCCACGAACCGTGAGATCATGACCTGAGCTGAAACCAAGAGTCAGATGCTTCACCGACTAAGCCCCCCAGGCGCCTCTAAGATTTCATTGTTTTTCAAGTGATGTATCTGACGCTTAGACAGGACGCTTTGTGTTTATAATAAATTGGTAACATGCTGCGTACTTTATTAACAGGTGTTGATGACAGAATGTTCTGGGCCCCAATGGTCCCTGCCTGGAGGACCTGTGGTAGCCCCACATGCTGCCCACCTTCCATAGTGGGGCTTGGACTTTAGCACCTGGAGATGCTGGGCTCCAGCCCCCAGTATCTGATTCACTAGGTCTGGAGTTGGGCTGAGCGTTGGCCTTTCTAGCAAGTTCCCCTGCATTGCTACTGCTGCTGGGGTGGGTGAGTGGGGGACACTCTCTGGAACCACTGCTACAAGTTAAGTGTGGAGAGGACAGAAGGTTCCTAGGAATTCGACCTTGAGTGCTGCCCTTGGATAGTGTAGCTGTAAGGCTATGGGATGGGACTTCTGTGTGTCGATGCCGGGGGCCATGCTGCGTGCATACATGTAATCATCTCAGCAGCACTGCAGGGAAGGGTAGTGGCCTCGCTCTACAGGTGAGGAAAGGGAGGCCCCGGAAGGTTTGTGTGACTTGCCCGCTGCCCCACAGGAGAGCCGGGTTGAGGCCGCTGCTCAGCGCCGGGACCCTTATAAAATGAGTTCATGTCAAAGGCATCACGGAGTGAAGATGACTCTAGCTCTACAGGCACAAGTGAACAGCCAGAGGGTGCCCGCGGTGACACCACTTCCCGGCACTCTGTGCTCTCGTCTGCAGCGTCTAATTAGTGCTGACGAGGTGGCTAGGAGATCGGCAGTTATGCAGAACCTTGGATGAATTGCATGTGAGTATACTGCCCTCGGAAGATGAGCTAATCAATTAGGCTGATATAGGAGTCATTGTTAGCAAGACATTTTTAAACTACACGTCTGGAACTTGAAGACCAAACGCTAACATTTAAATTCAGTTTAAAGTCACCCAGCGTTCGCGTTAGGACTGTAGGCACATCGTGGTCAATGTTTACAAGCTACTCCTGGGTTGTCTCGATGTAGACGCGTCCCATAACCTGAAGGCACGTCCCTCTCAGCCCTCGTGTTGCTGGATCCTCTCTTCCAAACTCTCAGTTTTGGGATGTTCTAGGGCTGAGTCTTCTGCCGCCTTCCCAGGCGGCCTCAGGCCCATGTCTTTAAACGCCCTCCAGATACTGGCCGTTCCCACGTGTATGTTTTCAGCCCTAAACTCTCCCCTGAGCCAGACTGCCCGCTTGCCGTCTACCCGGACATCTCGCAAGTTCGCAAGTGTCCAGCCGTGACGTGCACAGATCGGAGCTCATGGTTCTCTGCTTCACCCAGTGCCTGACTGGCTCCTCCCGGGCTGCTCCCAACAGGAAGTAATGCCGTTTTTGATCTAACTGTTCAGGCTCAGACATCTGGGAGCCATCCCTGACTCCTGTCTGACACTTATTCCAGGCCACCACCGTCTCTCCGTGGGCTGCCGAGGTCCCCTCCTACCCGGCTCTGGGTTTCCACTCTTGCCTTACAGTCATCTGATCTGCACTCATTAGATCACATCAGGCCTGTTCACGATGTCAGAAAGCTTCCCGTCACATTGTGAAGTCGGTCCAGAGTCCTTGCCCTGGCCTGTGGTCCCCTGTGCTCTGGCCCCCGAGCAGGCTTTTGAGCTTTTCCTTCAAGTGTTCTCGGAACATACCAGATATACTCCTGCCTCAGAGCCTTTGGCTGGCTGTTCCATCTCCCTGGAGGGGTCGCTCCCCCCGGGGCAGTGGGGTGCGCCTCCCGAGAGCCGGGTCAGAAGCCACACTCAGCTGCCGCGCCTGTCACTCCTGCTCACGTGCGGAGAGTTGCTCCCCTCGCTGTACAGTGAGTCTTCTCACCGGGGACGCGGAGTCCACGTTCCACGTTCCTCCCGCCCCTCCTGTGCCTCTCTCCCCACTGTCCCCTCGGCCCAGCCCTTTCGTTTCCTTTCTTGTAACCTAGCATTCATTTGCTACTTTTTTGTGCTCTTTTTCCCTCTTTGGGAGGTAGGCTCCTGTGAGGTTCCTGGCCTGCAGCTGAGGCTCACGGACTGTTGTGGACTGAGTGATGAAAGGCACATATTGGGTATGGACTCAGCCTCTTATTGGAGAGGGGGCGGTGCTTCCTGGAGAGCTCAGAGAGCCCCGCCCACTCGGGGTGCAGGGCGCAGGGAGCCAGCTGCTTCGTGGGGCTGGGGGCCTCTGTGTCTGCAAGTCAGGAGCTGTAAGGGGCAGGAGGGGTCCAATCTGAAGGCCTGGAGAGCCGGCGGAAGGTGTGGGCGTCTTTCCCTCTTCTGACCCTGTTGTGCTCCAAGCAGAGCAGAGAATGTGGGACGTCTTTACGGTTGCGATTGACAGCCTGCCGGGTGCTGACTGCTAAGTTTCTGTGGCTTACTGGAGAGGAAGGGGTGAGGTGCAGTGCTGGTGAGCAGGCATGGGTTTCGGCATGGTATCGAGCATTTAGCGAAAGGTACTAGGCCCCAGCGTGGGGGATGTGGGAGATGAAAGCAGGAAAGGTAATTTGGGGGCCAGACTCTGCAGGGCCTTGAATGTCAGTCCGGGCACTTGAGAATTCCTCCTGCAGGTATCCCAGGGAGCCTCGACATTTTCAGAAATGCTCTCCACACATATTGACACTTCTCCCGAGTATTCCAAATACCATAACATAAGCCGCAGAGGAGAAAATTACTCTTTCTGTTCACTTGAAAAAAAAAAAATAGTCTCAGTCTCCATTAGGGGTGTGGGCTCTCTCTCTCTTTCACGTCCCGTGGGCTAAATTGAATTCCTGGCCCAGTCGTGACTTTAAAAAGAAGAACAGACAAACAGCTTCTTCAGAAGGCCGGGTGCTGGGTGAGCAGTGAGGGGCCTGCCGTGATCGCCCTTCCTCTGGCGAGCCAGCAGGCCCGGCGGAGGGCCTCAGAACCCAGAAGCTGGCTCCCCGGGAGGCCTTGAAATCCGAGGTTCTGTCTCCCTATCGTTTGCAGGTTGGGTTAGACCCCAAGGAAGATGGAGTGGCAGACTTTACAGTTCATTTCTGTAGAGTATCCCTTCCGGGCCTGCCTGGATTGAAACAAAGCAGCCTTGTTTTGGATACAGTATCAATATTCAGGGAGTATTAGTACTTCGTAGTTGTTGACACACCCCTGCCAGAAATAAGGCAGCGTCTAGATGTGGAAAAACACCAGCCTGGGAGCCTGTGATTCAGGTTCTCTGGCTCTCTGTGGAAGCTTCAGGAAACATCTTTCTCTCTGTGGATCTCATTCTTCTCGTTTGGGGATGAGAGGGTTGTGGTTCTTAACCTCTGGAACTCCGAGAACCTCGGTAGCAGCTGTGGGCTTTCCTTCCCCCAAAATGAACACTCACGCTTTGGCCCACACTTCAGGAGCCCCCTGAGGCCCACGAGACGAGGCGCTGTACCTGTAAGGCCCTTCCCCACCTGACTCCCCTCCTCCCTCCCCGTTTGTGTACCTCCACCTACATCAGGGCCTTTGCACATGCGGCCCCTGCACAAAATGCTGTTCACCCCTTTGCTTGGCCAACTCCTGCTCATCCTCTGAGGGTCACCCTTCTGCGACCGTCCCTGCCAGACGCGCTTCCCTTACCCTGACCTTCTCGGCACGTGTTACCTGACTCTCCCCAAGCTCTGCGTCGGTATTTGTTGGGTGAATCCCTGAGGTCCCTCCGACCGTGTGTTCCGTGACTGACAGGTGACTCTGCGAGTGTGTCAGAAGAAAATGCCAACCTGTGCTTCCTGTGAAACACAACACATGACACAAGATTTGCCACCTTCCCCCCCCAACCCTTTTTTTTTTTTTTTTTTTGCCTTGGCTGATTTCCTCTGGGGCTGGGCAGGGAAGTCACTTCAAAGCCGGGCCTGGAGGGCCCAGAACCTGCTGCCTCCGTGCCCTGCTGGGCCTGACCCCCAGGCTGGCCATGCCCCTTTGTTTATGTCCTGGGCTGAGCTGGAATTCCCACTTGGAGCCTGGTGCTTCCTCACATTGTTGTGTTTTTCTCCAGGGGGGAAGTGACCAACATCAGACTTTCCTCCGAGCAGACAAAGTCCGCACAGGAGCCTTGCGTCAGCTGTGGGGGACCTGCCTCCTTCTCCTGGCCGAGGGGGGGAGTGTGCGCTTTACAGCAGTCCCTTGCCTTTCCCCACGGTTTCTCTCCTAGTTTCTCTTGAGGAGCGATGAACGCCCGTAGGAAATCCAGCAGCGTCTCGTGTGCAGGGAGAGGTCTCTGGGAACTATCTCAGAACTTCGGTAGCTGCAGTATGACCACCCTGGTTTAGGTCGCTTTCCCATTCAGGATGTTGTTCTCATGGTTCCGATGTCAGTGAAATGTCATTTGCACTAAAGAGATGAGTCGTCTTCCAGAATATTGCAGCGGACTTCCTCTGATATGGGAAGAAAATCCCTTGTGCGGGGAAATAAGTTTTCTTCAACAGAGCCAAAGCTGGATGTTTATAGGTAATAGAATAATAAAAACAGCAGCGGTAGCTTTTCTTTAATAGTATCTGCTCTGTGCCAAGCACTTTTCAAACGTCACATGTAACCTTTGTGCTGCCCTGTGAAGTAGGCGACATAATTGTATTCCTTTTACATAAGTGAAAAATTCAGGCCCAGAGAGGTTAAGGTCCTGTCCCAAAGTAGCCCAGCTGGGAAGTGCCCACAGAGATTCAAACCCAGGCCAGCCTTCCTCCAGGGCCAGCACCTTCCTACTGCCCTCCTTCTTCCTCCAGTCTCGAGGAGATGGGTGGTGGGATTTCCCAGCCAAGGATAAAAAGTGAGCTAGACCCAGCTCTCTCGCCAGGTGGTGGCCCCATAGGTCATGCAGGGGAGGAGCGTGGTGGGCCCGGCCCTTCTGTGAGTGACTTGGGCTGCGGTAGTAACACCTGAAGGAGTAACTGAACATCGAGCCTGATTATACGGTACATACGTCCACGGCGTCCCTGAAGCGTTTGTATGAACCAAGGAACCACATCACACTGGCCGTGCGGTGAATGCTGTTTCTGGTAGCGATTCATCGTCAAGCCATCTCGTCTGTTAGAGTCCCATGTGGCCTTCCTGGTATGCGAACTGGAGGTGGGTCGCTGGCCACATTCATGACAGTGCTTCCATAACAAAATGCATCCCAAGTTAGAAACAGTGGATTTACTGATGAGCCTTACTAGATGAACTAGAAATTTCCTGGAGAGAATAGGTTTGAAATGACCCTGTGTTTCAGCTGCTTCTCAGGGAATCATGACCTCCCTAAGTGGTTCACATGTAAACTTGCTGGGCATAGGGCAGGAGAAGGGGTGGCCTGTTGTTAGGAATAACTCCTTAAATCCCAGCTTGGAAGGTGTTTCTGATGGCACACCCAAACTTGGTCCATTTCTGACTTTGAGCTACTTGATCACCTGATCGCCCACTCCTCCCCCAGGGAAAGGCAGCGTGAAAGCGTTTGGAAACAGTTCACGCTGAGGCCGCTACCGTGCTGATGAGTAATAGAGCAGCAAAGGAAGGCCGAGGAAGAGCTTCCTAATATAGACAGACGGGTCACGGGAGGGACCCACCGGCAGAGCGATAACAAGCCTTTTCTTCTGGTTTCCTCCCTGGGAGTCAAGGGAGTTTGAAAGGCAGGAGGCAAAGACCTCTCAGAGCAGAACTCACGGTTTTCCGGCAAGGGTGTGCCAGGGCTCGCTGCCGGGTGACCGGGATGTGTGAGAGATGAAGCCCCTTTCGGCCGGCGCCTTGGCCCTCAGTCACTGCTCAGTGAAGACCCCTGGGCTTGGGAGGACCCTGTGAGCCCCTGGCTTTAGAATGGGCAATGCTGCCGAGAAACAGAAGCCCCGGACACGAAGCCGTCTGTGCCCCTGGAAACAAGGTAAGGAGCTCCCGGGCCTCGTCTGCAGGAGGAAGGAGGCACCCTCCCATTGGGGTGTTTGGACTCAGAACCAGAGCTGAACCTGCTTGGGAAGCGCCTTCCACCCTGAAGAGCGCTGCAGTGCGACGTGGTCGGGTCTAAAGGGAGTTGATGGTTCTCCTAAGGAGCAAAATGATTCGTGTCACAATATGATGTCACAGCTCAGCTGAGCGTGTGGTGCAGCTTGAGGTTTGCATCTGTGCATCTGTGTCTGTTGGTCGAAAGTGTTAAGCTTTAAAAAACATCCCAAGGGGCGCCTGGGTGGCTTAGTTGGTTAAGCGTCCGACTTCGGCTCAGGTCATGTCTCACAGTTCGTGGGTTCGAGCCCCGCATCGGGCTTTGTGCTGATGGCTCAGAGCCTGGAGCCTGCTTCGGATTCTGTGTCTCCCTCTCTCTGACCCTCCCCTGCTCACAGTGTTTCTCTCCCTCTCTTAGAAATAAATAAAACATTTAAAAAAAAATGAAAAAACATCCAAAGTAAAAATGTTGATACTCAGGGGTTTGACTCTTTCGGAACAGTTTGGTGAGAGAATGTGAATAGCTTTTAAATAGATAACATTTTTCTCTCAAAGACTTCAGAGTACTTTCCGTAAGAAATCTCATGCTTACCCATCCCAGACACCCGCGATGAGGGCCCACATCTGCTCACGCCTGCTCTCTGCCTCTCTAGGGCCCGCGGTAGTGTCCGCTCTGAGTAGGGGGAGGCCCGTGGGACCACAGGCACTGCCACGGAGCACTTGGAACCGGGAGCCCTGTGAGCCGTGGCCTGGGCGGCGTGGTCCCCCTGTGCACCTGGCCGCCATTTTCACCGTGATGAACCCCTCAGCCCAGCCGTTGGCCGGCAGGACTTCAGGTCTTGGCTCCTCTACCTCCGCTCCGCAGAAAGAAGAGGTAGCATTTGCCCGGCAGCAAGGCCATGTGATGGCAGCTGTATCCACGCGTGTGTGTTGATGCAGAGACTATAACCTGGAAGAAAACACCTGGAAATGTTAACCAGTAGTTGTCTTTTGTGGTCAGGTGATGGGTGATTGATTTTTCTTCTTAAAAGGGAAAAGTAGGTAGGCTGCTACTTTCATGTCAAGTTCCAGCCCCTCTGACTTGACATCAGTTCTTCTATGTCCAGCATGTTGCTGTGGGAGGAGCCCTGCCTAGTGGTCTTTGGTTGGGTCTTGGTCTGAACAAAACGGTGAAAAAAGACATTTGGGGGACAGTTGAGGAAGTTTGAACACGAACCGGGTAGTAGATGATATCTGGGGACTGTGCTTGTTGTATTATGTGTGATAATGGTAAGGAGTCCTGTAGAAGGTCCTTTTTGCACAATCCTGCTGAAATACATAGGGGTGAAAGGTTGTGCTGTCTATAATTTTACTCCAAAATGGTGCAGGTGAATGAGTGCATACGTACCTACATAGAAGCAAAGTGGGGCAAGTTTAACAAGGGTTAGAATCCAAGTAGTGGACACAGGAGGTTTGTTATATTTTCATTAATGGATTTTTACTCATTGTGGGGGAGCCATTGAAAAAAACCAGTTGCTGATTACATCGTAGCAGGGTACCCTTCCCAGGACGGATCTTAGCAGAGGCGGTATTCACTGAGGCGGGTCAGGATCCTGCACTCTTACCAACAAGAACATTGTCCTAAAACTCCGAGAGCTCGGAGGCACCGCTTTTATAACCGGAATTTAATATATTTATTTTCAGATAGTTCCTGGTTTTCCTTAGAAAGATGTAGGAGAGTTAAAACTTCTTAAAATTTCCACTGGAAGCAGGTGGCTTTCCAGCCTGTGTCTTATTTGCAGCTTGTGTGTTTGTGTCCGGTAGTTTCCGGGAGCCGCTCCCTGCCCCGATTTCTGTCAGCCCGGACCCCGCTGGCCAGGAGCATGTCTTTGCCAGTGTCGGGGTCGGTTTGTCTGTGCAGAGTAGACCTGGGAGCCGTGGTTTGTCTCCCTGATCGATCGGAGTCTGGCCGCGCCCTGCCAAGGACCCACAGGAGCTAGGGTGAGGGGCGGTCCTCCACCTTTTGTCTGTCTTTTATCTCTAGAGGCTGTTGCTCTGGAAATGGGATTTTAGACCCAGACTGAGTGAATCCCAGGCACCACTGTGACCCCGATCTGCGTGCATTTTTCATAGTCCACACTCACCGTGGCTGTGAACTCAGTGGATGATAAGGTCCCCAGGCTCCAGGGCAGAGCGGCGTGGTGTCAGCGTCTGCTTTCAGGGCAAGGGAACGGGAAACACGACTTTGTGTGCATTTGGTACAAACAGCCTTGGCTGCCCCTGCCTTCTGCAGCCTGTCTGGTGCCCCGCCGTGGCAGGGGCTCCTGGGAATACAGACTTTACCAGAGCCAGACATTCGTGATCAGGAAGGTCAAGCCCAGAGTACATTCTGAAAGCAAATTTAAAGGAAATCATTATCTGCCCTTTAGATCATTTGCATTTCTGTTTCCAGGTTATATGCCTGGAAAGTTGAAAAATCAAGTGACACAATACTAGTTCAGGAAACATAAATCTTACCCCCTCTGCCAGCTGTCACCCTAAAGAGTATTTTATACCTAACAGAGAAATGTTTCTCTACAGATTTTTAACAGTGTGCAGTGCACAACCTTTGAGGGGACCAGCGTTACTCTCCATCTTATTCTTGTTTTTCCAGTAGCTCTCAGAACCCCAGACATAAGGATAAAAAGTACTGCTTGCTCTTTTTGCAGCACTGGGTGCTTGTAGTGGTTGATAAATGTGAGTCATTTGTAATCCCGTAGTGAGTTCTAGCAGCCCCACACTGGGAGGTAGGATAAGGCAGTGGCTTCCGGTGTGACCCTGAGAGTTCCAGCCAGCCAGAGCTGCACCCCACGCTCACCATCTGACCTTGAACAAGCGGATTTTGTAATCCCAGATGGCCTCATTCCCTCACTGCCCTCCCCTCCCACGGCTTCTCCAAATGACTGTGCCTTCCTGTGTTATTTTCTTACAGCCCTCTCTGCAGGGTTTTTTTTTTTTTTTAATCGATCTGTTTATATACTGACTGTAAACCACCTGAGGGCTCTCCGCAGGATCATTGTGCTGTCTCCCATACTGGCGCAGGGTGTGACACTTGGTGACAAAACTTCTCCCTGGCTGCCTGTGTTACCTTCGTCATAAACGAGGTATGAAAAACAGAGCCTGGTCCCTGGTACCCAGTAGGTGCTCAGTCAGGTAGCTACCAACACTGCCTGCTGTGTGCTGGTTATGCGGACCTGAAGGTTTTCATTCTTTGCCTTTCTCTGCTCAGAGTGGAGATATCAGGGATGAAGATAGGTAGGTCTTCCTCTATCCCCCAGCAGTTCTGAATTTACACTGAGCAAATGTATGGAGGATTGTTCACAGTGCAAAAGATGGCTTCACAAAAAGCACTTACATCATAGTGAACATTTAGTTGCTGATTCTTTGACCCAAACAGCTGGTGAAACCTCCATTTAGAGCTAAATTGAACTTTTAAAATACTCCTATACTCTTGCCCTCTCTGAAGACTCGTTCGTTCATTCTTCCTTTTTAAGAATTAATTTGAAGAGGGGCGCCTGGGTGGCTTAGTCGGTTAAGCATCCAACTTTCGCATAGGTCATGATCTCGCGGTTTGTGGGTTCGAGCCCCGCGTCGGGCTCTGTGCTGACTGCCAGCTCAGAGCCTGGAGCCTGTTTCAGAGTCTGTGACTCCCTCTCTCTCTGACCCTCCTCTGCTCACGCTGTCTCTCTCTCTCCTAGAAATAAATAAAACATTAAAAAAAATTTTAAAAAAAAGAATTAATTTGAAGAGTTGCTTACATGGTCATTTTGGCTTTGGGGAGTATAACACAGGCATGAGTTTCCTTGGGAATTAAAAACTGCAGCAGTCATTGAAAATTGAATAGTTGTTTCCTTCAGAAGTCCCAGCAGCTCAGGACCACACCAGGCTGGTAAATGGAAAATTTTTGATGATATGCATGTTTGTACACAGGTGGGTGTGAGTGAATGAAATGAACACCCGCAGTGGAAGAGGTGACTCTAAAGAGTGTCTTTCCCAGGGTGGATGGGACGGGGAGGGGGGCTTTCGATGCCAGGAAGGAGATTGGCTGGCTGAGGTGGGGGTGGAGGTAGGGACTTGCACCGATTCCCCATGTTCCCTGGCCCCTCTGCTGCAGGGCAAATACAGCGTGGTTTGGATTGCCGTTGGCAGCAGTGTCTAGACTTGCCATGGCACGCTTGGCAGTGAAGAAGCATCAGGTGATTAATATTGATCTGGCCAGACCAGAAGCTGGCCCACCTCCCACCATCCATTTTCTGGCCTTTCTTCCGTTGCTTTGGGACCACAGTGGTGCCTGGTGTCAACCTCTTGGGCAAGCGCTGGGGGCTGCATTCAGGCCACCGGGTTCAGTGCCTCTAGCCGAGGGACGCCAGCCGCGTGACTTCACATTTCCCACCCTGTTTTCCTGGTCTCTACATGAGACTAATAACAACACCTACCTCGAAGGACTGTTGAGGGAATTAGATGAGATAGTACACGTAAGGGGGTTACAGCCTCAGCAGGCAGGAAGCACAGAATGAATGATAGTGATTCTTAAAATAATTTTTTTAACATTTATTTTATTATTGAGAGACAGAGCACAAAAGGGGGAGGGGCAGAGAGAAAGAAGGCAACACAGAATCTGATGCAGGCTCCAGGCTCAGAGCTGTCAGCGCAGAGCCCGATGCAGGGTTCAAACCCACGAACCGTGAGATCATGACCTGGGCTGAAGTCAGACACCTAACTGACTGAGCCACCCAGACGCCCCATGAATGTAGTCACTCATATTATGATACATTCATGGATATGGATCCTGGGCGTGGCTCTTTGCTAGTCCCAACTAGCAGTGTGTTTGCCTACTTCTGCCCATTTCCTTCCCTCGGTGTAAGAGATCACGTGTCACATGATCGCAGAGGTGCTGGTGAGGCCTGTGAGTCAGTGACTGTCTGCACTGGCCACTGCTGTCCCTGTCTGCGAGCTCTCTGGGTGCTCAGTGTCTGCAGACGGCGGCCGCTGTGCTGAGTGCGGTGGGCACAGGCGGTTGTTATGACCTTGAGTTTCTTTGAAAATGGTTATTGCAGGACCCAACATGATTGAACTATTCCTTCTTAACTAGAATATGACACTAATCAGGACGGTCCACTCTCCTGTCCTGAGTACTGTAATGTTGAAATCTTTTTTTTCATACTGACAGAGTGGTTAGGAGCGAGGGCTCTGGAGCCTGGATGCCAGGGTTGAATCCTTGCTCCTCCCCGTGCTCGTTGGCTTATTCTGATCTCCGTTCACTTCAACACCTCAGTTTTCTTATCTGGAAATCGTACCTGTAAAGTGCTTGGAACAGCTCCTGGCATGCAGTATTTATTATGGGTGGTATTTTTAAGGTTGCATGCAGAGGAATTGCATTTTATTGTAATTGCAAAGACGTTGCATTATTAAAGAAAAGATTGGGGGAAATGGACAAAATGCAAAGAAGAAAATGCATGTTGAGTGTCTAAAGGGCCTAAAACATAGCAGAAGTATTAGCTGTTACTAGTAATCTTTTCCAGAGCAGCCGCCCATGTTTGCATATTTTTCATAGAGTTGTAATCGTGTGCAAATCATTTTTCTATTTCATGCTTCTGTGTGGTCTTTTTAACTACTGTGATGACTGTACCGTTCCATGATGTTAATATTCCATAACGTATTAAATCATTTACCTGCTGCTGAATATCAAAATTATTTCCCCTTTTTGCTGGTATAAGCAAGGCAACAATTAGTAGCTTCGTTCATATATATTTGTGATTCTGTCAGATGATTTGCTTAGGACAAGGTCCCAGTGTAGACTTCCCAAGCCCAGCGTGTAGGAGAATGGCCCCGAGGCTCTGAGGGCTGTATCTGTCACCATAGTCTTGAGCGATGCAGCAGCTTATCCATTATTTTCCATTAGCTGCCAGCCCATCAGTATTGAGTATTATCACTCTGAAACTGTTTCTCTTGTGAAACTTAAATTGTATTTACTCACGCCAGAGTGATGAGTTACCTAGGGGCATGGGGCTCAGTGAAGGGCGTGGGATATTCAAAACCTGTTATCAGCCTTAAAAATCTGTTTTTAAGATTCTGTGTTCTCATTGTCCTTTGCATGGAACTTGGCTCAGTCTCATTCGGCCACTAAGTTTCATGGAAAAGAGGCATGAGAAAGCCATTTACCTTCACAGCTTTTTGTCATAAGCCTCGCAGGGAGCAGTGAGTATTAAATAATTCAGTTTCCTCACATGAAAGGGACAGAGTGTGCGCACAGGTATTGTTTTTTTTTTTTTAATGTTTTATTTATTTCTAGGAGAGAGAGAGAGAGGCGTGAGCAGGGGAGGGTCAGAGAGAGAGGGAGTCACAGACTCTGAAACAGGCTCCAGGCTCTGAGCTGGCAGTCAGCACAGAGCCCAACACGGGGCCCGAACCCATGAACCGCAAGATCATGACCTAAGCGAAAGTCGGACGCTTAACCGACTAAGCCACCCAGGCGCCCCAGCGCACAGGTATTGTTAATGCGGTTAGTGTAGTGACTACCGTTAGGCAGCGCCACTGTGGACCCAGGCCCTCCTCCTCCACACCCCCGAGAACCGTTTTCCCCAAGTGCTTGCATGTGGCGGGCTGCCGGCTCCGTACTCACTCAGATGGGCACGCTGCTGTTCAACAGTGCGCTGCCAGGGCAGTTTGACGCAACAAGTGCAGGCATCGGGTGTTAGAGTAAATGCAGTGGACGAAGGTGGTGCCTGTCCTTGGGCGAGGCTCTGAGCCACGGCTGGGTGGGACCATAAACAGGCTTCAGGGTGGGAAAACAGAAGGTTTCGAAGCAGAGGGTATTTACCGTGCTCGTGGAATCCCAGATGTCTTGAGCTAGAAGAGAATGATAAAAAAAAAAAAGTCTGAAATGATTCCCTAATTTAAAAAATGAAGAAGTTGAGGCTTCGAAAAGTGAAGTAACCTGTCTGATGTCCTGCAGCTAGTTTGCGGCATAGGGTCTCCTGTGTTAGGATAGTGATATGCCTGTGGCGTAGTAATGTATGCAATAAAGATATAAAACAATATAACATAGTGCGTGTATTATCACATATTTTGTGTTTATGTTATGTATTTACATGCTATGGGATATACTGTGTCTGGTACATTGTATATGTGATACAATATGTATTGCAATTATCATATATACAGTATACGATATGATGTAATAACGTTTGTAATAACATAATAGTGACGTGGGGATATGTTACAATAATGCTGATGGTTTCCTTTATGCCAGGTGTGGTACTAGAAGATCTGTGTGCATAGTGGACTTCCATAAATCGTTTTTTTGTTAAGTCAAAGTTCAGATGTAGGAAATGGAAACCTAAGTGTGAAGGAATTTTTCTCGTGAGAAGCGTGGGGTGTTGTTTTGGGTGGGGTAAGAAAAGGGAAGGAAACTTCACTCTGTCGTCAGATATTTCCAAATTTAGAACAATATCTATCCCTAGCCACTGGCTTTACGGCATGCTTTGCCCTGGGAACACACGTACAATACGTTTCCGTGTCTGACTACTCCTTTCCCAGCTGTGTGGAGGGTGTCGCCATTACTTTAGATGAGAACAATGGCCAGTGGCCACTTTATGTCTAATTGCATTTTGGCGATTGCTTATGGGGCACTTGATTTCAGGAGTCACTTCATGCTGAAATACCAGATGGCTGTTTCTGGAAATTTAGTGGACCACAGCCCAGGAGGCTCATCTAGGTCAGGGATGGGTCAGCTTCTTAAAGGGCCAGATGGCAACTCCTGTAGACCTTGCAGGGCCAAGAGGCGTGTAGGTGCTTACGTGACCAGCTAAAATGAAACTGCTTCGAAGTGTGAAAACCATTCTTTGCTTGCAGGCGATGCACAGGCAGCCTGCACCAGCAGCCAGGAGGTTGGGGGGTTTCAGGCAGAGGTTTGCCAGCCCTGGTCCATGGGGTCTCTTGGTGTGGGTGCTCTCTTCTGTCGTCATCGTGACTCTGGTGCTCTGAGATGGGTCATTCACCAGTTACCAAAAAAAAAAAAAAGAAAAAAAGAAAAATTCAAATTTCAGGCCAGAAGACGACTTAAATACCATCTTCCAGCTGCTTCCCTTTTATCATCAGAATTACTTAGCCAAGCCTTCTGGTTTCTAGTGTACCACACACACAGTCGGGGCTTTATTGATAAAAATAGCTCTTCCCATCACTACACGGATGAGAAGATAGGTGATGGAGGTTTGAAGAACCTGGCGCTGTTGAACACAGAGGCCTTCGCTAGGCTTCCTTTACCATTAAATGGGACACTGCACTAAAAAAAAAAAAACACACGCACAAAGTCCTTTTCTGTAGTCATTCATTCACTCATTGATGGGTGTTTATTCACTCAACGAATATTTATTGGATGGGACCTGCGTCAGGCACTGTTTTGGACACAGGGGGATGCCTGGTGAAAAAAAGTAAGGCCTCACTGCCCTCTGGAGACACCGTGTGAACGGGGAAGCAGCAGAGAGAGGGAGACACAGAATCCGAAGCAGGTTCCAGGCTCCGAGCTGTCAGCACAGAGCCCGACGCGGGGCTTGAGCCCATGAACTGTGAGATCACGACCTGAGGCCAAGTCGCATGCTTCACCGACTGAGCCCCCCAGGGGCTCCTGCTCTCTGGATTTTATAGTGTAAATACAAACAAGTGAAAGGCATTGTACAGAGAAGGCAGGGAGGGGGATAGGAAGTCCAGGCTGGGGGAGGGGGCGTGAGGGAGGCGGGTGGAGAGCGAGGGGTGCTAGGCAGGGAGGTGTGGAAGTTGCAGCCGAGCAGCAGCACTGTGGCAGGAGCTGCTCGTGCAGACGCCCTGGGGGGGTGGGGGGGCACAGCCCTGATGAAGACCAAGAGGGAGGCCAGCGAGGCTGGAGTAGAGGAGGCTCGGAGAGTTGGGAAGTTGTGAGGCCGGGGAGGAGCACTGTTGTGTAGGGCCGCGGGAGTGATTGTAGGCGCCTGAAGGGAGAGCCCATGGGGTTCTGCCCCTTGTGAATAGAGGAGCGCCCTTGGGGCAGGTGGGGGCGGTGGGCAGAGCCTGGGAGCTGTGTTTACTGGTTGTGCTGGATCGGAGACGCCTCTAGAGATCTAAAGGAGACAGCCCTTAGGCAGTCTGATGTAAAACCTGGGGTCGGAAAGCCGAGGCTTTGGGTCTTTGACATAAAGATGGTGTTTAAAGCTATGAGACTAGATGAGATTTCCACACAAGTCGGGGGTGGGGGTGGGGCTTGGGCTGGAGAGCCCTGGAGAACTCCAGCATTTGGAGGGCGAGGTGGTGAGAAAGACCCGCTAGTAAGGTGGTAGGAAGTGTGGCAGGGAGGAGGGTCACGGGCACCGGGCATGCTGCTTGGGGTCAAATCAGTCAGATCACACGAGGACTGAGACTTGACTGTGGTGGTCCCTGGGAACCCTGACCCGAGGTTTCGGTGCCTGGTTGGGGGCGGGGGAGGCTTGGAAGAGAAGGGGCAGAGAGGGATGAGTGAGACGCTGCACACGGTCGATTCTTCGAGGGGTTTTGCTGCAAGGTTGGGGGGGAAGGCAAGGGATAGTTGATGAACGCAGTGGGGCCAAGGGAAAGCTTTTTAAAAAGGGAAGACGAATGGCGTGATTGGCTGTTGGTGGGAAAGACCACCCGGAAGTGGACCCAGAAGACCTGGCTGACTGGGAGAGTCAAGGGCGAAGTCATGGCTGCTTCTGGAGCCCTTTTGTCGCAGGCGGGCCGCGTCAGCCCACCCCCGGTGCTTAGCGGCTGGCAGCAACATCTGGGTATTTAGTTTATGCTCCTGCAGGTGGCACTTTAGGCCGGGGTCCCCGTGTGCCTGCGGTCAGCTGCTGGAGGCTCGTTTCCGGGCCCTCGCGGTCTAGCGGGGCCACTCACCTGGCAGCCGGCAGGTTTCCAAGGAGTGAGGCCTGCAGGGTCGGAACTGGCACTGTCACCTCCAGCTCTTGTCATTGGCGGAAGCAAGTCCCACGGCCCGTCCAGGTTCACAGAGAAGGGAGAGGGGCCCCATTTCTTGATTGGGAGGGGCCTAACATCACCGTGCAAGGAGGTGTGGACAGCAGCGGGGGAGCACTTGAGCCGTGGTGGACACACAGTCTGCGCCAGCCCCTGTGGGCTGAGCACGTGCGTGTGATCCCCATGGGGTTTCTGTGTGCTGGGTGGGGTTATCTTCATTTCACAGATGGGGGAACAGCTGCGGGGAGGGTCCCGTAACGTGCTCCAGACCGCACAGCTGCTGGGTGGCAGGGCTGGGACCCCAGCCCTCGTCTTCGATCTTTCTTGATAGCAGCGCCCCTTTCCTCTCTGTCCAGCCTTAATAGTGTTGGTTTCCAAGAGCAGACAAGTGGGTCAAGTCCTCTTTTTTCTTCTGAGACAAGAGAATGCTATCTGGCAATGATTATTATCTCATATAAGAATGGACTGAAGGAGGTGATTATCTTGTGCAGTTTACACGTTTACTATGTGGAGATTACACAACTATTTATTAGAGTCCCATTGAGGCCACGGTGGTGTGTGTAATTAGGTCTTCCATTGACAGATATTCACGTCTCCGCTCTCAGCTGGACCCTCGGTGCCCTTTGACAGTCTTTCCTCTTATCTGGGCTCAGCTGACTCTCCTGTTCCCTGTGGCAGCCTGTCCTGATAGCCATCACTGTCTGTCAGGTTTCCTTCAGCCCCCTTGCCTCCAGGCCTCCAGACCTCCTGACTCGATGTCTGCTGTTATCCCTGACTCTTCCTGTCCTTGACATTGGGACTCCTGCCTCTCGTCCAGGGTGAGCTGCCTCTGCTTAGGTCCTCCTCCCCCCAGAACATGTCATAATCAACATCTGTCTCCTCAACCAGTTGGACTTCAGGCTCTCCAGGAGCAGACTCCAAAGAGTGGAAAAAATATCATCAGCATCGAGAAACTCTGGCCCTGCCGCTGGTCTTCCAGCCGTGGGCAAGTCATTTCCCCTCCGGTTCATAAATCTGAGAAGAGCAGAGCACTCAGGGAGAACAGGGTCTGCTCATGTCCACACAGGAAACCGTTGGCCAAGAGCACAGCTCTGTGTGTTGTGAGCTCCCTGTGCTGAGCCTGTGTGTGCGTGATGGCCATGCCACAGCCCCCCCCAACTCCAGTGTCAGCAGCTGCCCCCCACTCAGTGTTCGAGGAAGGCAGCTGGAAAGATGGCCGGTCTGGGTGCTGATTACACAGTCTCAGGAAAGATACTTGCTTTGAAAGCAAAAGCCATGGTGAAAATAATTTTTAAAGGCTCTCTTTGGGTTGAGGGAGCAGATAAGTGAGTGCATAGATGAAACCAAGCATTTCACGTCTCTCTAAACTTGCTTACGAGGAGCCCAGGAGTTTTGCCCTTCTTTCTTTCTTTTTTTTAATGTTTTAATGTTTGTTTATTTTTGAGAGAGAGAGAGAGAGAGACAGAGTGCGAGCAGGGGCAGGGCAGAGAGAGATGGAGACACAGAATTGGAAGCAGGCTCCAGGCTCTGAGCTTTCAGCACAGAACCTGATGCGGGCCTAGAACCCATGAATCCTGAGATCATGACCTGAGCCAAAGTTGGACACTTAACTGACTGAGCACCCCGGGCAGCCTGCTTTGCCCTTCTTTAAAGTCCCTGTTTGGGATCCCATTGAGCTGGGTAGGAAGTGGGGCGTGTGTCTGTCTGCTCGGCTCTCTGCAAGCTCATGACGCGCAGGCATGGGATTCCGGACGCACCGTTGGTCTTTATTCTTAGGCACCTTGTAGTAAGAGTAAATAGTCCTGCAACTTATTTATCGTGTATCCTTGGAGAAGTTACTTAACTTCTGTCAGCTTCGATTTACTTGTCTGTAAAGGAAAGCAACTAATAACACACAGCAGACAGAGCATGAGGAGGAGTGCGTAAGGGAGCGTTTGGCACAGAACGGGCCCTCTGTGCATCTCTGCCGTGATTGTAATTACTACATAAAAATCACATCTTGTATATGTGGTAGAGCATTTGTTAAATATTTTTCATACTTCCATGATTACTCTGTACTTTGAAGATGCATCCGTGTATGTTTTAGTTATTTGTTCCCTGAGTTTGTATTTGTCAAGCACCTACTTAAGGACCAGGGACTGTTGATTATTTTCTTCCTGCTTGGGTACGTTTCCTCGTGGATGACATTGTGACATCCAGAGCTACGGGTTGCTGAGCACCCACATCAGTACAATCGTTTACCTGCGGGTTAGTTTCAGAAATCAGGGCATAAGGGGAGCATTGTGTATAGTCACAATTACCTTCAAAACCCCTTAAATCTGTAATAATATCAAGGAGCCATCAAACTCTTTCTCTAGAGAGCCATGTACTAAATATTGGCTTGGCAAGCCACGTATGGTCTCTGTTGCATGTTCTTCATTTTCTTTTGTACAACCCTCAGCTCTGAGCCTTCCAGAAGCAGGCCTCAGTCTACATGAGCAGCCTGTGGTGGGCATCCTCTGAGACAGCCGGTGCTCCCTGCCTCTTGGTGTCTCCAAGCCCAGATGGGGTTCTGATTGTGGGAGGGTTCTGCCTCCTCCCGCCTGGGATCCTCTGCTCGGGGCAGGGCAGCTGCCCTGTGAAGAGGTGGGGAACCGAGGCCCCTGCTAACGGCCCGGGGGCAGGGGGTGGGGGGCCAGCGGGCTTGGACAGCACTCCTCCAGCCCTGTCCAGGACCTGAGTTGCAGCTTTGTTAGAGACCCCAAACCAGGACCCCTGGACGTGTAAATCGTCCTGTCCGTGGGTGATTATGAAATCCTCAGCAGCGAGAAGGGAAGAGTGAGCCAGTCTGCAGAAGCCCGCTTGCCTGCAGAGTTTAGTCAGTTCCTCTTTACTACGCAGTCTCCGTACCAGTTACCCATGTCCCCACATCCGTTTATGGGTAGGATAGTTACCTGAGAGTGACCCAGCCCCTCTGGGTGGGCCGGACATCGACGCACGCCGCTTCATCCCACGGCTCCCACTAAGGTCGGTGTCGAGGGCCGCGTGTCTGCATGTCTGGTTTGATCCGACTCACTCCCAGGCCCTTCAGGGCTGTCGCTGGTACGCAGCGTGGCACTCCGCTGTAATGCAGCAGTGCCCTGCCACCTGCGGAGGGCTCGCGCTTCTCCATAGCTCCAGATGGCCCTGCTCTTTTTCACGCATGCCCACAGGACCTTCTGTACTTAATGGCTCTTCCCTGGGCATCTGGCCGTTGACCTGTGTCGTGTGGCCTGCCTCGGAAAGATGAGCTGGGCCACTTGGTTGTGGCTTAGGAATTTGACCCAGGAGTTAGACCATCTAATCACTGGTGGGCATTTGAGCTAAAGAGTCTTACGGAATTGGGAGGCAGGCAAGCGTGATATACTTCTGAAGTACAGGGGTGGTAGTTGACAAGAAGCGTAGTCATGCGTGTAATTAATGGATATTGATTTGAGCGCCCGCTGTGTGCTGGCCATTGTTTTAGTCACTCAGGTTCCAGACCTCCGTCCTCATGGAATGTAGGTTTCCGGTAGAGGCGAGTGGGCAATGGCTGGTAAACACTATATGCCAGTGGGTTACAGAGATTGTGAGAGGGTGAGACCGACGCTGTGGGAAGTGGAATGAGGGGCATCAGGAGTTCCCAGGCCTGAGGGTTAGATTGCAGAGCTAACTAGGGCAGACAGGGTGGCCTCATGGGGAAAGTGAGATCTGCCTCACGGAGGAGGAGAGGGCGTTGGCTCCGCAGACGTCGGAGGGACAAGCCTTTCAAGCAGGGAGATCAGGTAAGTGTGTTCCAGGGACAGCGAGGACACCGGTATGACTGGAACAGAGGGGGGACATATTTGGCCCTGAGGACCAGTGCAAGGGCTTTGCCTTTTATCGTGAGAGAAATGTGGAGCCGCTGCAGAGTTGTGAGCAGTGAGATCATCTGACTTAGGTGCTCTAGGTGCTCGTATGATCACTCTGCAGTGTACGTAGGGGAAGTAGAGGGGGAATAATGCGGAGCTAGGGCAGAGGCAGGGATCCCTGCGGGCAGCTGGTGCAGTAACCCAGGGTGGTGCCATGCAGGTGCTGGACCATATTTGGAAGACTGGAACCAAAGGATTTTCCGACTGCTTGGATGAGGGCTGTAAGGGAAAGAGAGGGGTCCAGGATGACCCCAAGCAACTAACTGTTAGGATGGAGTTGCTATCCGTTCAAAGGGCGAAGGCTGTGAAGGAAGACTAGAGCTCAATCAGAGGTGCCTTTTAGACATCCCAGTGGAAGCAGCGAGTGGACAGCTGGACTCTAAGTCTGGTGAGGAGGAAGATCTGGACTAGAGGTAGAAATTAGGAGTCAGTTAAAGCTGTAGGAGCGAGTGGGCTCCCTACGGGAGTGAGCCTCAGCGGAGAGTGACTGCAGTTGCCGATGAGGAGTGCAAGTTCTCAGGGTCGCCTTCTTTACTCTGGCCCTTCCTGACAGTGGGCTGTTTAGCTTTCCTAGGATCCCCAGGAGTCTCCTTGCGTTCTGATTTGCCATAAGCCTTCCTTTTTACTTGAACGTGTTCCTTGGGTTTCTGTTCCTTGCTAAAGAGTCGTGGCTAAAGTGATGGTATTATCCCCATTTATAGGTGGGAAACGGGCTTAGGGGTTAAACCTACCCAAGGTTATTCCAAGGGGCCCTGCTGGAACTGGCATCCACCCCCCTCTAGCTCCAAAGCTTGTGCAAGGCGTATCTGGATCCCATCGTTCCTGAGCCGTCTCAGGGGCCCCAACACAGTGAAGGGAATTGAAGCATTGAGTGGGTAGTTAGTTTATTCACTAATTTGTTTTTTCATTTTCTATCAATAAATATCTCAGCACCTGCTAGTGTCAGATACTTTTGGGCACAAATCTTTCCAAATGTGAGTTCCTCATCTGAACCACAGAACACAGAAATATGTGAGTGATGATTTTCTCAGATCTTCCAAGGATGGCACAGAACTGGAATCATTCTAGATGCAGAGAGAAGTCATTGCATCCAGTAGATGCCAGAGGGTCTTAGGCTTCATTCTTTCCTTTTACTCTCTTTAGTTGAGAAAGGCAGAGACCCAAATAGCCCCCAGGTAGGTTCATAATTGCCCACTGATAACTACTAAGGGAGGATCAGAGCTGAGATCTGAAGAGCTAAGTCAGAGTTGTGTGTGTGTGTGTGTGTGTGTGTGTGTGTGTGTGTGTGTGTGTGTGTGTGTGTAGTTGGGAGGGGGGAGCATTGTCTACCTGAGGACAACGTGTAAAGGTCCTGAAACAAAGGGGTGGGGTGGTGAGAGGAGCACTCAGTGGAAGAGGAGATGGAGCCTTCAGTTTAAGACCATCGGCAAGCTGAGAAGCTGAGAAGTCATCAAATGTTTTAGGTGGTGCGTGCGTGCGTACGTGCGTGTGTGTGAGAAAGATTAATAATGGAGATCAGGGGCGCCTGGGTGGCTTAGTCGGTTAAGAGTCCGACTTTCGCTTAGGTCATGATCTCGCGGTTCGTGGGTTCGAGCCCCGCGTCGGGCTCTGTGCTGACTGCCAGCTCAGAGCCTGAGCCTGTTTCAGTCTGTGACTCCCTCTCTCTCTGACCCTTCCCTGCTCACGCTGTCTCTCTCTCTCTCCTAGAAATAAATAAAAATATTAAAAAAAAAAAGAATGGAGATCAGATGTGTGCTGTGAGGGCCGCAGGAGGGGACCTGGCGGCTGAGGGACTTGGGGCTGCCATCCTGGCAGATGGTGCAGTACGGACCGGGTGGCGGTGGTGGGGAGCTTCGCTGGTGTCTGAGTCTGCTGGGGCAGGACTTGCCCACCAGGGGATCTGGAGGGTAACAGGACGCAAAGTGGGGCAGGGACCACAATGAGCTTCCTCGTGTGTGTTAACGGGTGTTCACCATCCACTGAGTCAAGAAGTGTGGGAGGAAACCATTTATTTGATTTAAATATAAATAGTGAACTATGGTCCTTTTAGGGCCTTTTCTGTTTTTGTTAACTGTGGGAGCAAAAACTATTAGTTATAGGTGCTTGCAGGTTAGTTCTCCTTGGAGTCCTTAACTTGCGGAATTTGGGAGGCTTTAATAAGGGAGTGACTTAGAGGGACAGCTCTCCGAGTTCATCCTGAGAGGTCCTCTCTTTGCCTGACAAGCTTCTGCGTAGCTCTGCCCAGGGAGATAACAGTGCATGTCCTGACTTTCACAGGGGGCAAGACACCTGGCTGTGGCTCATTTTTGTTTCTTTTCATGGGCAGTTGGGCTCCTAATAAGAGTGTTTTCCATGGGAGGTCCCAGGAAGCTTCCATTCACGAGTGACTCACGTGATTTACCAGAACCGCTGTGTCCAGTGTGCTCACTTGGGTCGCCCACACTTGCCACTAGCAGGCACCAGGGTGTTGCCATCCAGTGATGGGGACCCCTGATGACGGGGTGCCGTGGCTGACAAGTTAGTTTTCGTATAAATAGAAAACTATTATAAGGCAGGTGGGTGGAGACCCCTTGGATGGATGGCACGGAGGGAGGAAAGGCAGGATCTCCGACGTGGTACCTAGCTGCCGACCCGCTGGAACTTGTCCTCCTTGGCTCCGTCCCAGGAGCTGGATGCACTCGGAGTTCTAGCAAGAATTACCGGAAGCTGGTTGTACAGATGGGCTGAGACCCTCCCATGTGTCTCCTTTGCTTCTCCCGGTTAAGAAAAAGCTGGGGCACCTGGGTGGCTCAGTGGGTTAAGTGTCCGACTTTGGCTCAGGTCATGATCTCACGGTCCAAATGCATAAATGAAGATGTAACTGGCTTTACTGAACATTTGTGAATTGGGCAGCCTCCCATCTAGCAAGTAGGAAGGAGCCTGGAGGTCCTGTATAAAATGGAAGGCTTTTATGAGCAGAGGTAGGGCGGGACAGGGAAGCTATTATTAAAAGAACAGAAAGGATTGTTTCAGGCTGGGTCACCTTCCTTTGGCTGGAGGGTGGGGATCTGTCATGCAGATTACCTTTCCAGCATGATCAGGAAATTCCAGATTGATTGACTAATGGTCACATTCCTGATATTAAATCCTGGCTTGCCGTCACAGGGGCCAGTGACTCCGTTTGGGGCCTGTTGTTCTTTCTTTCTTTTTAATTTTAAATAAACATAACTGATGCTATTAGTCATTTGATTATTTTTGTATGGTTTTGAACCTCAGCGGTTGAAATGTTCAGCTTGACTTGTATCTTCCTTTTCACCAGAGCCCCACTCATGGTTTAACTAGGTAATTATAGTCTGTGCAATTGCGTTTAAGTGCCAAGATTGAAGAGGAGCTGGGGGCTGAGAAAGCTGTGATGAGACCTAGTCTTTTACTTCATTCAGCAGATCCTAATGAGGACTTTCTATGTATCCAACACTGCACCGGGCACTGGGGATATAGCAATGAGCAAAGCAGACCTGGCCAGGCCTCTCACTGCCTAGTGCAGAGACGGGCGGTGGACTTAACCCGCACGACACTGAGGTGCGTGCGGAGTCTTCGACCTAGCGACCTACTCTAGGAGGTCAAGCAAGGTCTCTGAGAGAGAAGAGGTATTTAAGCAGAAGGAGCCGAGCGTGTTCTAGATGGCGTGTTCTAGATGGCCTGGATGGGACTTCACGTACGTTCCAGCGCTGATTTGACAGCTCTTTGTGTCGACGCCCGTTGTGTAGTGGAGTTGCATTTTATCCAGACAGAGGGGCTGGGTTTGAAGAACAGTACACAAGGGAACAATTGTGTATGGTCAGAATTACCCTTGAAAATAAATCCAGTGTTAGTTATCCTTTCTGCATTGAAAGGGAGTGCTGTTTCTTTAGAGCAGGGGCCAGCACCCCGTCCTCCTTCCCCAGGGCCAAATCCCGTGGCTCCCTGTTTTTATAAATAAAGCCTCATCCGAGCACAGCCATGGCCGTTTATTGACAAATCATACGTGCTACTTTCCCACTAAAATGACAGAGTTGAGAAGTTTCACAAAGACCGTAAGCCCCACAAAGCTGGAAATATATACTCTCATGCCCTTTAAGGAAAATGCTGACTTCTCCTTTGAGCGAATGTAGGACTCAGTTTTATATTTAAGCACCGTATTCTAAAAAGGAAATTGTCAGCTTTAAACACCAGAATCCTGTGAGTGAGGTAAGACGTTCACATCGCAGAAGGCAGGAAAGAGCTGGGGATTCAGTCATGGCACCTCTCTTACCTGCCTCCCACTTGGGCTCATGCGCTTAATAACGGAAGAGAGTGATTTGCCTAAAGTATTTACCCTTCTCCCTCTCCCTTCCTTCCTCCCCGTTCTACCTCTGTTTTTTCAAGTGCGCATAATTGGGTTGATCTGAGGTTAATGGAATCCATTCTATACTCTTGTACTTCACACAGGGTGGCTGGCAATGAAAAGCACAGAGACTTCATGTGTGGATGGTGTGGGTCCACCAGAAGCTAAAATGACGTCATAGTGATTTCAGTGGAGAAAGGCAGCAAGAGCTGCCCAGGAGGTCTCCACGCTGGGCTCCCGTCGGACCCGGTGATGCAGTCTCCACACGCCTCTGTGCATAGGCTCAGCCACTGGTGTTAGTCTAAATGTTTGAAAGGTTGTAGTTTCATTTGCATTGAATTATAAATTTGATTTGATAGCTGTAAAGAAACTGCAGTCGTGAGGCACACAGACCTTCAGACAGCCCTCATCATTACCATCTCCTCATGCTCACACCCATGTCTAATCCTTGAGTGGGGATGGGCCTGTGAATGGGCCCAACCGATAGAACATGACAGAGATGATGGGATGTCATGCTGGAGACACTGCCACTTGTGCAGAGAAGAGGCTCCATGTGGCAAGAAGCTGCTGGCGGCCTTCAGCCTACAACCAGCAAGAAGCCAGAGCCCTTAGCCTTGAAGCTGCAAGGAACTTAATTCTTCCAGCTACCTGAGGGAACTCGGACACAGCCTTCCCTGGTTAAGCCTCCGGATGAGACCTTGACTGCAGCCTTGCGGAGAACCCATCTAAATGCTCACAAGCAGACCCGGACCCACAGAAAGTATGGCATATGGGGCCCCTGCGTGTCTTAGTTGGTTGAGCGTCTGACTCTTGATTTTAGCTCCAGTCACAATCCCAGGGTCGTGGGATCAAGCCCCATGTCTGGCTCCTCACTGGGCATGGAGCCTGCTTAAGATTCTCTCTCTCTAGGGGCGCCTGGGTGGCTTAGTCGGTTAAGCGTCCGACTTTCGCTTAGGTCATGATCTCGCGGTTCGTGGGTTCGGGCCCCGCGTCGGGCTCTGTGCTGACTGCCAGCTCAGAGCCTGGAGCCTGTTTCAGTCTGTGACTCCCTCTCTCTCTGACCCTCCCCTGCTCACGCTGTCTCTCTCTCTGTCTCCTAGAAATAAATAAACATTTAAAAAAAAAAAAAAAGATTCTCTCTCTCTAACACCCCTTTCTCTGACCCGCCTCCCTGCTTATGTGCTCTCTTTTCCTCTAAAAAATTAAAAAGAGTGACATAATAAACGTGCGTGGTTTTTGTTACACACCAATGAAAAGTAATACAAAGGATAAAAAGTTTACCCTGGTTTTTATTGGTTTATATTAACATTATAAAAACCCCAAGCTAATTCTGGGAATCTGTAGTAGGTTCCCTCCCACTGCAGGTTGTCCTTGGGGTGCCTGGGTGGCCCAGTCGGTTAAGTGTCTGACTTTGGCTCACGTCATGATCTCATGGTTCATGAGTTTAAGCCCCTCATTAGACTTTGTGCTGACAATGCGGAGCCTGTTTGAGATTGTGTGTGTGTGTGTGTGTGTGTGTGTGTGTGTGTGTGTGTGTGTGTCTGCCTGCCCCTCTCCCACTGGTGCTCTCTCTCAAAAAAAGAAAAATTTTTAAAAAGTTGTTCCTAAATTTTTGGGTCACTTGACAAAATTGGAATATGAATGGTAGCTTAGATAAAAAGTGTCATTGATGTTAAATGTCACAGTGGTGACCACTGTGCTGTAGTGATGTAAAATAATATCCATATTCATAGGGAGTTGCTCACTAGGAAACTCAAGGGGACACACCCTGGTATGCGTGAAACTTACCCTCAAATGGTTCAGAAAAAAAAAAGTATGTTTTGTAAGTATGCATGTCTGTGTGTGTGTGTGTGTGTGTGTGTGTGTGTGTGTGTGTGTTCAAACCCCTGCTTTTTAAAAGTTAAGTCAGAAGGGCGCCTGGGTGGCTCAGTGGGTTAAGTGTTGGACTTCGGCTCAGGTCATGATCTCACAGTTCATGGATTCAAGCCACACATGGGGCTCTGTGCTGACAGCTCAGAGCCTGGAGCCTGTTTCAGATTCTGTGTCTCCCCCTCTCTCTACCCCTCTTCTGCTCACGCTCTGTGTCTCTCTGTCTCTCCAAAATAAATAATGTTAAAAAAATTTTTTTTAATCATTTAAAAGTTCAGTCCGAGAAGATCTGGAAGGTCTTTCCTCTTTGGGCGGAGCATTATACCTTTGCTTTTCCTCTGTGCACCTCCCGAAGCATCATGGACTGCTAAAATTGTCACGTGGAGTCTGTAGTTTTGTGCCTGAGCACGAGGGCCTCGCCGCTGTAGGGCCCTGTCTCGTGTGGTCACTTGTGTAAAACAGCATCATTCTCGGGCATTGCTCACTGACGACTCACAACAGCCTGTAGCAGTGGCTGCTGTTGTTTGTCTCCATTTTGCTCCTGAGAGTGTGAAAGGCACGTCCAAGATGTCAGAGCTGGTGAGTGGGGAGCCAGGCCTGAGCGCAGGTGGGACCCGCAGGCCCGTCCCTGATGGCCGCCACACAGCGTCACCCCAGGAGCGCCCGTCCTATGGCTCCCCTTCCAAGCAGCTGGCCCCCAGGAAGCGGCCGGACTGCAGACAGGACGCTGAGCTCGCACAGCCCGCCTTCCGACAGCGGCCTGGGTCATTGGGTCACAGCCCCGGAGCCTGTAGTCCTTCAAGGCCCTTGACGCGTCCCGCCGGCGAGTCCCCAGGTGGCTCCCGCGTCGTTCCTGTGGTCCCGACAAGGCTTGGCCGAGACGTGCCCTGCCAGCGGCCACAGGGGGAGACGGTGGTGCTTCACCGACGCACGCATGGAGGTCAGGGCCTGTCCTCGTGCATGGGGATGGCGCCCGGAGACGTCTGTCATGCCCTCCTTCGTACAGCGGCCTGCGTGCGCCCCTCTTGTGCACATCGAGTGCCCATCTTGGCCTTCACTGGAGCTTCGGGGGGTGGCACCCTTCCAGCACCTGGGGGGCCGCACAGACGGTGGCGTTCTTCTTCGCCCTGTTCTGCCTGCGATGCTTCCCCAAGCCGAGGCATCTCCCCCCCACCCCCCCGCTGTGCCCGGAGCCTGCCGTCCGCTCCGTCCAGCCACTGCCCTTCTGGGCGCCCTCCGGCTGCCCTCCTGAACCATGGGGGACGGGACCGCCGCCCCTGCAGCCGCCCGGTGCCATCGCAGCTGCCGCCTCGAACGTCGAGTTCTTGGAAGACAGGTTCTCCGAAGAGGACGTGGGCTCCCGGCTCTCCTGCCCCAGACCCCCACCCTCCCCCAGCATGGGGCTGCCTCCAGGGGGGCCGTTTGGGTGGGCTTTCTCCTGCACCCCGAGGCCCGGGCGATAGCAGGGGTGTTCTCCGTCCCTGTGGGCACAGAGCGTTAGGCCTTAGTCATCTGCTCCGACCACACTGAGTGTAGGCCTCAGATCTCAGCATTGATGTGACCGGCATCTTCTGCCAAAAATAGGTGGGGAAAATCCATGTTTCCATCCATTCTTGAAGGGTTATTTCTGTATTAACTCAGAGCTCCTGAAAACAGCAGACAGGACCGTATTAATAATTGAGATTCCCTAAGAAATGTTTCCACAGTTATGAAGTTCTTGGGCTATTAATTTTTTTTAATAGAAAACAGATATATTTTTTTAAAATACAGTTTTATTCTTTAAGTTCAGACCGAAAATAAATGCCAAATAGACATCAATATACAGTGAAGATATCTATAAAAATATGGAACGCTTCACAAATTTGCATGTCATCCTTGCACAGGGGCCATGCTAATCTTCTCTGTATCGTTCCAATTTCAGTATATGTGCTGCTGAAGCAAGCACAGTAGAAAACAAATATTAAGCGGCTATTTGAAGAACATTTTAGATCACGTAAAGTTTATTTTTTGGGGACAGAGCATGCACACATGCGAGCACACGTGAGCAGGAGGGACAGAGAAAGGGAAGGAGAAGGAGAATCCTAAGCAGACCCTGTGCTGTCAGCTCAGAGTGTCCGCTCAGAGCCCGACTCGGGGCTCGATCTCATGAACCTCGAAATCCTGACATAAGCCGAAATCAAGAATCGGACGCGTAACCAATGGAGTTGCCGAGGCGCCCTGAACACTGTGGATCATGCAAAACCCAAGATTGAAGACCCAGTTCACAGTGCGACTTTATATCCCCCCGAAATGTCTTCTGGAATGTCACACCAGGAAACGTTTTCCTCTTCTGTTGAGTTTATAGATTTTCTTTGGATGATCAAAATTAACCCGTCTTGTTTACCTTTTTACCTTCACTGCTAGGAAACTTAGAGCCAAACAGCCATGGCCCAGTTGCAGTAACCCTTGTGTTCCAAGCTTCTGATTCTGTTCTCTTTTAAACCCTCTTATTTGTTTTGTGCTTAGTACTGCCTAAATAAATACCTTCGGTCAGGGGAGAATCGCTTTCCACATTAGTTCTGTGGTTTGTTTTGACCCTGCTTCTGGGTAGAAACAGCTGTGTGCTGTGTTAATTATTAACTGTGTGTTTTAACTTACGTAGACAGGAGCTTGTTGACCTGTGTGCAGGGTGAGAGCTCTGATGTCTGCTTCCACCCAGAGGAGTCCAATCCCACGATAGAATTGTGATCGAAGAGAGTTTTGTTCTGCCCGAGACTGAACCTGTGGGTCTTGTACAGCCCATAGACTTCTGCAGTGAGTGTTAACGACTAACTTCTGCAGGACCTGGGCCGCTTGTCTGCCCCCTGACTGAGCTTCCTTTGCCCTCCCTGGTCACTGGACGGAGGGGAGAGGAGGAAGGCTCTTGGCAGATGCTTTTAACAGGACCCCTGGGTGTGTCGGAGGAAGCTAATTTTAGTTCCATTTTTGCAGTTAAGTTTGCCTGGTTGCGTCTTTCCTCTTAGGGTAGAGCGTTTTGGCTTTTGTTTTTGCTTTTGCATTTCCTGTGTATACCTCCCGAAGCAAAATGGACTGCTAAAAATGTCACTTAGTGTTTTATTTTGTGCCTAGAATAACATTCTAGACTTGTGAACACAGTGAGTCACTAAAATAGTTTGAGGAGAAAAGCGGTGTTATCTGTGTCGTTCTGTATTTTCCTCTAGCAATTTTCCAGTTGATTCTGTGTGTGTAGTTTAATTGGATACACCTAATCTATTTCTTTCATCAGTAGCAGTAGAATAACAGGTTATCAGCTGGCACTTCGCATGTCTCCTTGTGTGCTGACCACCTTGTTTATAAGGGCACAGCACATCTTGGAGGAAGACCATGGTTACAGCAGAAAGTCGCTGGAAGATACAGGCACACTCCTTGTCCAGCGGCCGACTAGCAGACCAGCTTTGTGTGCGCCCATTGTCATTAGAGCTTAACGTGTGCCTGTCCCAGTGGGCTTGGGCCCCAGGGGCCCCCAGTGTCAGAAACGCTGTAGATACTTTCCATCATTGGGTAAGTGAAGTCAGTACCAACACAGGTAGGGAAAAGTTAAAGAAAGATGGTGTTATAAAAACTAGGCAAATCAGCTAGGCCGGTGGGTCTCACACTAGGTGAAGTGTGTCAAAATCGCGTGGAAGGCTCCACGCCCAGAGCTTCTGCTCCAGTGGGGGTGGCGTGGGACCCAGGAGAGTACACTTCTGACCATCTCGTGGGGGAGGCTGCTGTTGCTGCTGGTGGTTCAGGACCACACTTTTGAGAACCGCTCATCTAGGCTTATCGCCCTTCTTTTCTGGATGAGAGAAGAGGCTTGGAAAATAGTGCTTTGCCTACTTGACGAAGCTATTTAGTGGCAGAACCAACACTAAAGGCAGCTCCCGCTTCCTGACTTCAGGAGAGAGAAATGCTCTCCGATGTCCCTACATTGGCAGGCTGCTCTGGCGCGACCACATGCCCTCGTTATTTCTTGGGATTTAGTTCCAGGTAAGTGACAGCTTTGGGAGAGGACAAGGAGTGTTGTTCCAGATATTTGCTCGTTAACCCTGCAAACACACCCTGTCCCAGCTGCCTATTTGTGACCAGACGGCATCCACCAGCCACGGATGGAGATGGTTGGTTGGGAAGCTGGTGAAAGTCCTCTGAAGTCTCCTGTCCATCCCGGAGACCTCTGCATGGCCCTCGTGCTCAGTCGGCTGTGGATGGGACATGGTCTCGGGGGGGAAGTTGGGCAGCTACACGGGTGGAGACGCTAAGGTTGGGGTGGAGGAGCACGATTCGTAGCTCCCTGGGGCCCCCCGAAGGCTCTTTTCCTCGTGGCGCGTCTCCCGTTTCCTGTGGGCGAGATGGAAGAATGCGATGGGCGCGCAGGCTTGGAGCAGAGGCTGTCGGGTTGCGGCAGAAGGAGCTTATTGTAGGCATTTCCTGCTCACACTTTTTTCTTTCATTTCCCGTCCGTTGTATGTGCCGTCACTGGTCCCCCTGGCGCCACCCACCTTCCCACTCTAAAAGATTCGGTCCCCGGTGGCACTTCAGACACTTTAATGTCACGATGAGTCACGGTGAGCAGAGTCTGAGTGCAGGCTGTTTCCCAAGCGCGGTGTAACTTTGGGCCTCGTTATTCTCTCTGAGCCTTAGTTTCTTCGTCTGTGAAATGGCCATTGAAATACTGTCTGCCTGTCAGGGCCGGCACAGTGCATACTCGGTGAATTATGCTGTTGTAAGGAGAACGTGGTGCGGAACGGGTTGGTTTGTAGGCAGTGCTTGACTAACACGCGCCTTAAATCGCTCTTTACCCACCCTTCCTGTGGTCGCCATCAGCGTGAGGACGGTGCCCGCGCATTTGGATTTTGCCTTGTGGCAGTTTGCCGCTTAGACAAGGTTGGGGGGAGTTTGTTTTGTCTAAACATCACTGGTGAAGGGTCCCGTGGAGAGGAAGGTGGCTACGCTGTCACCCCGCAGGTAGCTTGTTTCGATTTCTGAATTGCGCCTTCCTCCTGGCAGGTGAAGTACCCCGGGCTCCATCACCCGATGTAGAGTGTGCTTCGCGGCACCGGTGGTGGGGGGAGGGGTGGCGGCTGTCCCTGCCCCCTCTCGCCGCTCCCTCCTGCTGCCTTGCAGCCAGGTCTCCTGATTCACCTTGGCCCTGCTTGCCCAGGGCCTTCCAAACACGCTCCTCCATCTGCCAGAACACTTTTCCCCAGTCCATACCCCCAGCCTCCCCGCACACCAAAGAAGATGAAAACCTGGCCAACTGTAGTGAGTCTTTCAAGCCTCAGTGTAAGGCGGTTTCCTTGCAGGGTGAAGGGTGGAAGAGGGCTTCAGAGCGCCCTTCCCTGCCTTCCTCCCCACCCACCCAGGTAAGCTGCTCGCACTTGATCCCCTTCTCAGTCGGCCTCTGGGGGCATCCGGCCCGCCGCACGCACAGTCAGCACTCTGCAGTTGGGTTACAGGGTCTTGGCCCATCTGTAGCAGTCGCGCTTGCAGTGGTGTGCGTCCGGTCTCTCTTCCCCGTCCCTCCTAAGAATCTGTGCCGCAGGCGCCTACCTGACACACTGCTCCCGGGCACGGAGCATCAGGGGCTTGGAAGGTGCCCTGAGCCCCGTGATCCCGCACGCTCATCCTCCGTAGGGTAACAGATCTTCCTCTTCGCCGGCATCTGGCCCGCTCACACTGGGCTCTGCTTACAGGGAGCCTTCTTCACTTGGGGCCATACGGGGGGTCCTAACCTGAGCAGGTGGGGGCAGGGTTGGGGGACACTGACGTTTGCCAGACTGGAGGCTGTCAAAGGGTTCGCACTTCTCCACACTCTGCCACGCCTAAGCTGCCGCAGTTACATCGGGGCCACATGTGCCCCACGTGGCTACTGCCCTTGAAGGGGAAAGTCATGCAGGAGAAGAAATCTCTCCTGAGTGAGGTGTGTGGCTCTAGGTTTCTTTGTATCTGGGGGAGAGGTCCAAGTGGCGGCCTCTCATACGTTGGGGAATGGGCCGGGGGTCAGCTGTCTAGCAGAGATAGGAGCTCAGTCTTGGGCTGCCTTCTTTGGGCACGCGATCAGAATTGGAAAGCTACACGGTGCTTCAGTAGATTGGTCAGAAGAGACCACTGATTTTAGATTGCAGAACTGGCCTCCCCATGGGGGGTTTGGGTTCCCCTCCCACAGAAGCAAATGTTGAACATAAAGTGGCAAAAGCCCCTTTGAAGCAGCCAGGCCTTCACTGAGCTTCAGGACACGTGAGGTTCTGTGCCAATGTTTTTGTTTTGATGAAGAGTTTAAAAACGCTACATTCAACCTCGCCCACAAAGAACCCAAAAATATTATTGTAAAGAAATTAAATATATTTCAGTGCTTGCTTTGGGGTGATACTTCAATCTGTAAAGAGGGTTGGAACCAAAAACTCTTTAAAAGGTGACCTTCAAAAATGTGCCAAAGCTTCTGCAAAGTGTAGACCCATCTACAGATTCAGGTCACTGGTGTCCATGCATTTTTCAAAACATCTCCCCACTGGCTTTGGGGAAGCTGCATCTTTTTATTATTTTTATTTTTTTAATCTTTTTTAGGCTTTCTCTTTTTAATTTTTTTAAAGTGTATCTATTTTGAGAGAGAGAGAAAGCTTGAGTCAGGGAGGGGCAGAGAGAGAGGGAGAGAGAGAATCCCGAGCAGGCTCCACACCGTCAGTACTGTGCCTGATACGGGCTCGAACTCACAAACTGTGAGACCATGACCCTAGCCAGAGTCAGCCGCTTAACTGCCTGAGCCATCGAGGCGCCCCACATCGTTTTATCACCAAGGCGCCCTTAGTTCTGAGGACACCGTGGCCAGCAGACAACCAGTTGCAGAGCAAAACTGTCTGCCGCCGGAGATGAAAGCCCACAGGGTGAGGGCAGCAGGGGCCCGGGCTTCCTGCAAGAAAATGAAGTGACATGTTTTTCTCCACGGTCCCTTGGTGGCTCTCAGAAATTTTTGGTTGAACCCCCTGGGACTTTCCGCTGCCATTCCCACTTCTTCCTGAGGGATGGTTTGACAAACACCACGCAGACCAAGTCACAGGAGCACCTGCTTCCTGTCGGATCTGGGGGTGCCTGTGCCTGGGGGTGCCAGGGCCTCAGCACACCCCTGCCCTTCCCAACTGGCTTCGTTTTCCCGTGTTGAGAATGCCGAGTTTTACCTCCTAACTGTACAAATGCGGTTATCATCTCAGAGTGTGTGCTAAGGAATTTAAAGATACTTTTGTTTTCCACTAAGAAAACTGTGAATTCGTGGGTTGGGGTGTGCGTGGAGTAAGGACCCAACCTCCAGGCGCGGGGCTACTCCTGAGCCGAGCCAGGCGGGGCCCCCAGGCCTAGCAGGGGGCTAGCTTTTCACCAGGTCCTGATTTTGGACCCTCTGACACCGCAGCCCCTCTGCTTTTAGCTTCTGTGTGCTTTGTCCAGGGTTGCTGCCTTCTGAGTGCAGATGTGAACGCACGTAGTTGTTTTGTGGGTGCTTTTGACAGACACCGTGTCATTGACCCACTTCTCTACTGTCTGAGAACCACTGCCTGAGGGCAGTTACTGGGCAGCAAAAGCCACGTTTTTCTCCAGTGCAGAGTAGATGCCAAACAAACCCCGCAGCCCTCTCTGCTATCTGAGCAGGGGTGACGCAGGGCAGGAGAGCGGTGATTGAGCTCTCTAGTCCACTACTTCTGGTGAACTTTGCTGTCCTGAGCACTTGTGCGCATAGTCGGTCTGCAGGAAATAGCTCCTGGCTTACCTGTGCTCTGAGCCTTGTACTAAAGAGACCTGCTTTAGCCAAATTTCCTTGCCTGGAGTGGCTGCTTGGTTGGAATTTGGTGACCGGGACTAGCAGTCACCCTTCCCCATAAGCCCCATGGCTGTGCCTGTGCAGGCAGTGTTTACACGCCCCTCTCCTCATCAGAAGGGGCTTGTCTCAAAGAATGTGTTTTTCTTTTTTTTTAATTTTTAATGTTTATTTATTTTTGAGAGAGAGAGAGGCAGACTGCAAGTGCGGGAGGGGCAGAGAGAGAGGGAGACACAGAATCCGAAACAGGCTCCAGGCTCTGAGCTGTCAGCACAGAGCCCGACGTGGGCCTTGAACCCACAGACTGTGAGATCATGGCCTGAGCCAAAGTCAGACACTTAACCAACTGAGCCACCCAGGCATCCCCCCAAAGAATGTTTTGATGGGAGATGAGAACTTCTCTGTCATAGTCAAAGGACCTTGTACCTGCCTGTCATTCTGCTGAGTTTGCAGAGTCCCCCCATCTCCCGCTCAAGGTTTGGAATTACTTGACAGTTTACTGCTTTCCCCTAGATCTTTCTTCTCTGGGAGGACTAGTTAAAGCCCAGATTCCTGGGTCCCTCCGCTAGATACCTTGATTCACTAGGTCTGGGTTGGGGGTAGAACTGGTGCTGTTCCAGGCTATGGTGATGCTGCTGTTCACAACCCAGACCTTTCACTCTCAGTTGGGAGAAGGATAAAGGCACTGTTTGGTCACAGAACTAATTCACATGGTTACAAAGCAAAATAGAACTGAAATCTTTTAGATTTTTGATACACTTTGTGTACTCAATCACCGTATTTTCCAGTAAGAAACCACTGGAACCACTGAGTGCTTCCACCTTAGAATCAGCCCATCTGGTGCTGCACCCGGGCCGCCATCCTTAGTTCAGAGTCGGGACGGGAAGCTCACCCAGTGTCGTGGTGACGCTGGGAAAGGACTGCACCTGTGGTCTCGATCGCCCCCGCAGGACCCATGACCTGCGGCAGCCCCTTGCTGTCCCCATGAGGAGACTTCGCTATCCCACTCTCCTGGTGGAGAAGGTTCTTCAGCGTTTCAAGCTGGTTGTAAAGGAATTAAATTTCATGAAATGATATTTAGCCGTACTCCCTTAGTGCCTCTGGTCGTTTCTATTCTGTTGCACATTCTAATCCCCGGAATTGGTTTGGGGACCTGCCCGTTAGGTCACGACTTGGAGTGAGCCTGCGCAGGAGTAGCGGACACACGTCTGCCCACCCCTCCTGCTGGGAGCCGGTGCCCCTCCCTTGGTTCTGTGTCTCAGAGATGCCGCGCCCCCCCGGGCGACCCCGTCTCTTCACATTTGTCACGGTCGTATCCCATCCTGTCTGCTCGGCTCACACAGCTCTAGGGCTTTCTTCACGAACTTTCCCTGTGTCTTTCAAGGAATAAACCTTTCATTTCTTCCGCACTCGACTTGCTCTGCTGTGTGTCGGGGCCCGGCGTGCACGGCTTTGCCTCTCTGTTCGCTTCTGCCCTTGGCAGCAGGGCCTCCTCGCCCGTGACAGCCACGGACTGGACCAGACCTCCTGTGGCACCGAATGCCCAGCATGGGGTTGGTGGAAGGAGCTGAGCCAGGTTGTGCTCTGTTGTGTGGGTGGCTGCAGGGCCCGAATTCAGTTGTTTTTTGTTTAGTTTTGAGAGAGAAAGAGAGCACAAAGGGGGGAAGGGGCAGAGAGAGACAAGACACAGAATCCGAAGCAGGCTCCAGGCTCTGAGCCATCAGTGCAAGACCCACGAACTGCTAGATCATGACCTGAGCTGAAGTCGGACACTTAACCGACTGAGCCACCCAGGCACACCTGAATTTGGTTTTTAACCTTTTTTCAGTGGAAAAGTGTATTCTGATTCCAAATAGCTGACTTCGAGAAAGCAAGTCTCTGACTCCTTCCTTCTCTGTGTGGCCTGTGCCTGTCCTTCCTCCTGGCCTCCTGAGACGGGACCTCGGACCAGCCGCAGGGGGCCACCTCCTGTGGAAAGATTTGGTCCTTTAAAAAGAACTTCGATTCCAGGGGACGTAAAGGATACGGTTCCTGAGAGCAAAGATGGGAAAATGAGGTTCCTTCTCGAGAATTCGAGAATGAAGCACCTGGATTGTTCCTAAAGGCACTCTTTGGAGTGGAGTGGGTTTCTGGAGGGTTCTGAACAGGAGAGTATTTGGGGGGAGAGAAAGGAATGTTATTTGGCTGAGCCCAAGGCCCAGGAAGGGGCCAAGCCCTGAAGAACTATCTTCTAATAAGACATTGTGACGCCATTTTGTTATTAATCACAGACTGTAAAGGTATAAATTCCTGGAGAGCTGGGAGGCCTTTTTGACTTTGGAAAGTCCCGTTCTAATGCTTCCTAGCCAGACGACAACTCCAGCCATTGCTCAAATACGTGTTCTTCCGCAACCCCCTGTCCTTGGAGTTTAAAAATAGTCTCGTGTCCCGTCTCTGACCCCACCTCTGAAGGTGAGAGAGCTGGGGGGTGACTTTGGCCTCTCCCCTCAGGCTGCCTGAGATTTCACCACTAAGAGTATTTTTAGCCCAGGAGCTAACACAGCAAGGTCTTTGATGTGCTACTGCTGTGAGCGAGCTCTCTTGGTCTCAGACTTTTCCAGAAGGGTGTGATTCACTTTACAAGCGGCGCTGGCCTGAAGGTCTTGCCTTCTACTCATGTGGTGACTTGCTTACCTGGCGATCAAAGTTGTGAACACATCTAATAAACAGCATATTTGCTAGGCTGTAGTTTTCAAAAGAGGAAGAGAGAACCCATACCGAGACGTGCCGTCTAAGTCGGAAGCTGGGGGTGGGGACAGGAGATGGCGCGCCCGGCCAGACTCGGAGCCGGGTACCTCCTCGTGGGTGCTGGTTTCCTACCAGCGGAATGCTGACATGGGGAGAATGCAGATATTCCTCTAGGAGACAAGAGTCCCCGATTCCTTCCCGAGCCTATATTCCACTTAATTGAATCCTTTTTAAAAAATTTCTTTTTGCTTATTTATTTTTGACAGAGAGAGAGAGAGAGAGAGAGAAAGTACAAGCAGGGGGAGGGGCAGAGAGAGAGAGTGAAGGAAACACAATCTGAAACAGGCTCCAAGCTCTGAGCTGTCAGCACAGAGCCTGACGTGGGGCGCAAACTCCAAACTCTGAGCGGAAGTTGGATGCTTAACTGAGCTGCGCAGGTGCCCTTTATCTGAGCCATTTTTAAGAGTATTTCTTCACCTCTCCCTCTACTATGTTAGGAGATGGTGTGGCTGGTGTGTGAAGCTGTAGTGGGTTCAGATCCAGAGTCTGACACCTCTCAGCCTCAGTTTCCCTCCTTACTTAGCCACTGTGAGGATTAGATGAGATAGGCCTGGACACTCACTGTGCAAGACCTGGGCCCAGCTACTGCTGTGTGGTTCCTCTGAGCCTAATGCAGGGCCTTTGGCACAGGGAACTGATGCATTTGCCTAGAAATGAGTTGGGTTGGATGTCAAGCTCTAAGGCAATGAAATTCTGGCTTTGACCACCTATAGCTGTAGGTAATTCACAAACAGAATAGCCGGGCATCACCACTACCGCAGGGTCTATCTTGTTTTCTGGCCCTCATGTGTTTACTTATGACCCTGAAGTTGTCCCAGGAGGAGGAGAAATGTATGGGGGGCTGCCTGATACTTTTAGCCATTAATGAGGAAAGAGCCCCAGCCTGGCCTGGCTCAGGATGCCTGTGTTCTCGGCTGGGAGCACATCTGATCCCAAGGCCTCCGCTTCCTCTGTGGGCAGACTCGGGATCCTGTCAAATTCTCACGGGGCCGGAGGCTGAGAGCCCCACCGCTCAGTGTCAACTGTCCGGGGGGGCCGCCTCGGCTGGCCATTACCGCAGAGACATTGGCATTGATCAGCACTTGGTTCTGAATGCTTAGGGCAGAGTGAGGCTGGTCCCCCTGCCCCCGCCATGTATGTCTGGCCTTCATACCATAATTAATATTTCTTCCAGAACAAGCCCCCTGGCCACAAACATATTTGACAGACAGGAGCAGAGGGTCAGGGTCCATGAAAAACACTCAGGGAAGAACAGCTGAGGAGACCCTTTGCTCATTTTGTTTCAGAGAAAACTGCACTGCCTCTCCTTCATCCCCACCCCTTACTGCCCTCCCACTGCGTGCCTGGGAAGCCAGAAGTATGCCTTTGGAGAAGTGGTCATTTTCGGATCCCTCTGTGGTCCTCAGAGACTTCTGAAGCCTTTTGCAAGCCTGCACCTGTTTGCGGACTCTGATGCCTTTCCTTGTTCCCCATGCGAGGTGCTTGAAGCCTGGAGCTGTCCCTGTAAGCCCAGCCCTTCCTCCCGCCCTGGGGAGCAGGCTGGGCCTTCATCCAAGGACGCTGGGCCACAGAGCACTTCGTCCTCCTCTCAGACAAGGCTGCGAGCCGCCGAAAAGCCCTGCCTTTGCCGATCAAGTCTGCATCCTGGGCCTCCTCCCTGTGCGTCATGACCACGGCCTTTCCCAGCTCTCCACCGCAAAATCAGGGGCTCCTCAAAGAGAGAAGCGTGTCTTATTCCTCTCTCTTGACCCTCGCGCTTTGCAGATGTTTGGCCTGTAAAGATTTATGGAAGGGATGAATGAGTGAATGACTGCGGGCGCCGCACAGTGCCTGCCCAGCATGCCTCTGCTGCTTTGTTTCCCCAGATGCTAAGGAAGGGAACGGATTCCAGGTGCCCCTGTCCTTTGACTTTCTTCTCTGCCCAGTGAGCTCCCTCTGCAGCATCCCAAGCTGCCTGGCGTTGTGGCTCTCTGCTCCTCCCTGTGGCCTGGGAAATAAATATGTGCCTGCTGACAAATGAAAATGCCTTTCCTCTGGAAGTCCAGAGGGTAGCCTGACAATGCACTCTCGGGGTCCCTGCGTGGGGTCAAGCCCAGTGGAGGCCAGCAGAGCCCCTGCCTGCCGTGGCCCCCAGCGCCCGTGCCCCACCGCCGGGGCCTGGCCCCACACAAACAGGCCTGCGTGCCTCCGACTTGGGCTGCCTTGCTGGTGACATGACGCTAGAAAATGTGCTCGGAGGCCCTTGAGGAGCACTGTTTGAGTTCTAAACTGGCACCAGTCCGAACATGCAAGTTACTCAGAGGGACAGAGGCTGCTCCAAATAGCTCCACCTAAGGGACAAAGGTCAGGGTGGACTCCACTTCCTGTTGTAGCCAGGACCCTGAACCACGTGGCGCACTTTGGCCCTGGTTGCCCTCTGCCCAGTGCTGTGGGATGTTTACTCAGAATAAACTTACCCCCCCCCGCCCGTGTCTCACTCCCTCCCCTCCCTTCCCTCTCGCTCTCTGTCTCTCATCTCTAGAAATAAAACTCTGGAGAGGTGACTAATTCACATCTCCGGGTGTCTGTGAAGTCTGTGGCTTTAAGAATCTCTAGGTCTTTTTCAAACAGTGATGGAAAAATATACTTCCTTGGGAGTAGGCCACCCTGAGAGCAAGCTGACCTTGAATTATTCACAGCCCACGTTAGGTCTACAGTCGCCCTGTCTGTGGGGTGTATGTGTGATTGACGGGGCGGGGCTTGAGGGGCAGTGTTAGGGCCCTGGGACTTGGTTTCCTCGTCTGTCAAATGGTAATAGAAACACCTTCCTTCCAGTGTTAGTCTGAGGATAGGGGATAACGCAGAACGTCCTGCACAGGGCCCAGCGTCTAATGGGATGTTTACAACAGAGACTGCACGTTTAAACGTTTGATTGGACTCCAGGAAGGAAGCAGTTCTTAACCCCGGAGGCCCCCCTTTCATCTTCTCTCGGGATGTCCGATATTTGATGAATGTTTGGTAAAAGGAGTACATCTTGGGGGAGACACTTTGTGTGAATTTACTCAGAGCCCTCTCTGACGGGTATAGAGGAGGGGGTGTGGACCTCTGAAGGCCTCTACCTTTCTCTCCGAGTGAGAAGAGAAGCTACGGGAGGGTTTTGAGCAGAGGGGCATCATAACAGGACTTAACCTTTTACAAGGATTCGCCTGGTTACTGAGTTAAGGAGACTCTAGAAAGGCAAGGAGCTGGGGACTCTTGGAAAGGAGGCGTAGTGGCTTAGGCGCCAAGAGGCTATGGCTTGGCTCGGGGTGTTGACGGTGCAGGTGGTTGTAGTGGCGAGATTCGGGAATTAAGGCGGGATTCACAGAATTTGCTGAAAGATTGGATGGGGCGTGTGAGCAGGAGAGCAGAGTCCAGGACGTTGTCTGAGCTACTGGGGGGATGAAGTTCCCTGTCCACCGGGATGTAGTGGCAGCAGGTTTGGGAGGGAGTGTGGGGAATAGGGTTGTGTGTGTGAGCTGCCCGAGCTACAGTTCCGGAGGAGTGACCAAGCGTTTGTGTGGAGAGAGACCACCCAGCAGTGATGCAGCGCGAGTCTCCTCCGTCAGCTTCTCAGTGTCCTGTGTCACCTCTGTCCTGCCAGCACCCACACGGGACCCTCCAGCCTCCGTCTGTCTCCTTAACTCAGACTCACCTGTCCACCTGCCTAATTCCAGTTCCCCTGGAGGTCTGCAGGGGACGGGTCCTGTGCCCTGTGTCCTGATACAGGGCTAGGCACAGCTGAGATGCTCAAGCAGTTGTTGAGAATGAGTATTGTTTATTCCTCAGACTAACCTCATGAATAGGTACTATTGTTATTATACAAAAATACATCGATTCGGTCTTGGTGAAAAACAAAAGAAATCATAGAATATAATTGTGTTTACATTAAGTTTTTAATTTTTTATTTATTTTGAGAGTGAGAGAGAGAGAAAACGGAGGAGGGGCATAGAGAGGGGACAGAGGATCCTAAGCGGGCTCCACCCTGCCAGCACAGAGCCCGACGAGTTGGGGCCCCAACTCAGAAACCATGAGATCACCACCCGAGCCGAAATCAAGAGTCAGATGCTTAACCAACTGAGCCACCCACGCACCCCTACGTTAAGTTCTTTAAAGTTTCCATACAGCAAGGGAAAGGAGAGTAGAAAACACTATTTACTGGTGATTTAAGATCATAAAAATATTTACATTTATGTAGGTTCTTTTATTATTTTTACAAAGATGAAACAGAAACTTCCTAAGATACTCACAGATTCTTCCTGTGAGTTATTTGGGAAGACGCTCACTCTGGACTGTTTGTGGTTAAATAAGTTTGTTTCAGAGAATAAGATTTCCTTAAACTGTAAATGAGCTGTTCATCTGACCCATGTGAAAATCATGTGAGCTCTTTAGAAGAAGCTTAGACCCCTGGGTCTACTTGATTCCAGCTTTTTATTGAGATAAACCATGAATCTGTATAGTACATCTGGCTTTTAAGTACGCAGTGCAGAGAATTCTCACAAATCCAACACACCAGTGTAACCAGCTCTGAGCAAAATATAGCACGTCCCTCCCTCCCTCCTGTCCCCTGCCGGTTACTCCACACCCAGGCATAACCACTGTCTTAACTTCTAAAATCATAGATTAATTTTGCTGGGTTTTGTATTTGTATAAATGGAATCATACACAGTGTCCTTCTGTGTGTGTGCCTTCTTCCTACGTTTGTAAGGTTCATCCATGTTTTTTTATTTTTATTTTTTTAACATTTATTCATTTTTGAGTGATAGAGAGAGACAGAGTATAAGCAGGGGAGAGGCAGAGAGAGAGGGAGACACAGAATCTGAAGCAGGTTCCAGGCTCCGAGTTGTCAGCACAGAGCCTGACAGGGGACTCGAATTCAGGAACCACGAGATCATGACCTGAGCCCAAGTTGGACACTTAACCGACTGAGCCCCCCAGGTGCCCCCATCCATGTTTTTAAAAAAAATTTTTTTTAATATTTATTTTTGAAGGAGAGACAGAGTGCGAGCAGGGGAGGGGCAGATAGGGAGGCACAGAATCCGAAGCAGGCTCCAGGCTCCAAGCTGTCAGCACAGAGCCCGACGCGGCACTCAAACCCACGAACCACGAGATCATGACCTGAGCCGAAGTCGGACGCTTAACCGACTGAGCCCCCCAGGCGCCCCAGGTTTATCTATACTTCTGTGTGTAGATGTAGGTTGTGTGTAGTGTTCCTCACATGCGGGCGCCACAGTTTATCCGTTCTTTTGCCAGTGGGCAATTGGATAGTGCTGCTTTGAATATTCTGGTACATGCCTTAGGAGCTCGTGTAGGCGTTTCTCCAGGGAATGTACCTGAGAGCAGGATCGCCGGGCCCCCAGGGAAGCACATGGTGGCTGCTGTACCCGTTCACCATCTCAGCGAGTGGCAAGTGGGCACTGCCCATTGCTCGCCGTCCTCGCCAGCGCTTAGTATTTCCTATTCCTGTTTATCCATTCAGGTGTATATGTAAAGGTATCACTTATGATTTTAATTTATGGTTTCCTGGTGCCTATTTGAGAGGAGCACCTCGTCATCTGTCTATTAGCCATTTGGATATCATCTTTTGTGAAGGGTCTGTTCAATCCTGAATCTGTTTTAGTCGTTACCAGGTATGCGGAGAGAACCTAAATAGTGCTTCTATTAGATTTGAGCCCAAATCCAAGGGGAAGCTTGGTTTCGTGTAGGTAGGAGACATAGCCTCTCTCCTGCACCCCATCCCTTCTGCCTCCACCCCAAGCCTCACTCTTTGGCTCCATCTCCGCTGGCCTGCAACCGGCTCAGGCATCGGGAGAGGATTGTGCTCATACCCATGACCTAACCATTCCATCCCTAGGGGTCTGTCTCATGATACACGCATCCAGGAAGGTAGGTGTGAGGGCTCCTTAACGCAGCATTGATCCAGGAGCCAAAGTTAGAAATGTCAGCCAGGGGACCTGGTAAAGGGGCTTCAGCAGAATATTATTCAGCTGTTAACTGTGCTCACATGAAAAGATGCCCACAAAAGTTGAAAAATACTTCAGCTCTCGGGGCACCTGGGTGGCTTAGTCGGTTAAGCGTCCGACTTTCGCTTAGGTTATGATCTCACAGTTCATGGGTTCGAGCCCCGCGTCAGGCTCTGTGCTGACTGCCAGCTCAGAGCCTGGAGCCTGTTTCAGTCTGTGACTCCCTCTCTCTCTGGTCCTCCCCTGCTCACGCTGTCTCTCTCTCTCTCTCTCCTAGAAATAAATAAAACATTAAAAAAAATAAAAATAAAAGAAAATAAAAAAAAGAAAAATACTTCAGCTCTGCCATTTGTGGACTTCGGAGGGATTTTTACCTTCTGTGTTCTATATTTTTACAGTGCTTGGATTTTTAGAACAAGATTGTTTTAGTTTTTGTTGCTGGGGGAGAAAAAAAGCAGTCTCCTTGCTCTGAGTCCTCTGTCCTCTGCCAGAGCAGACGGAGAGTGTGGACAGATCCTCAGGTCAGAAGAGGCGTTGCTGCTGCAGAACTCTGAAAACTAACTTTCCCTCTGCTTTAACGTGAATAGTTCTTTTTTTTTTTTTTTTTTTAAATTTTTTTTTTTAATGTTTTTATTTATTTCTAGGGAGAGAGAGAGAGACAGCGTGAGCAGGGGAGGGTCAGAGAGAGAGGGAGTCACAGACTGAAACAGGCTCCAGGCTCTGAGCTGGCAGTCAGCACAGAGCCCGACGCGGGCTCGAACCCACGAACCGCGAGATCATGACCCAAGCGAAAGTCGGACGCTTAACCGACTAAGCCACCCAGGCGCCCCATAACGTGAATAGTTCTATATTAAGGAAGACAGAGGATCTTTTCATATGGAAATTGTTGGAAAAAAATGAACCGTCAGGTTGCTTTCCATTCGAGGCTGTAGTTATTTTTAGCCAAGTGCTGGCAGAGGCCTGGTGATGCTATCAAGTAACAGTAATGGCTTCCATTTATTGAGCGGTTGGTGTATATCAGGGCCTCGGCAGAATGCTTGACACACAGGGTTGTGTTTCATCCTCACTGTGGCCCACAGAGGTGGCCCCGAGGTCATGCTTTTCCAGAGGCGAGGCACGTGGAGCTCAGAGAGATACAGACTTTGCCCACACGTACGGCCAAGCTCCGGGTGAAACGCGGACCCCCGACTCCGAAGCCCACGTGCCGCCTGCCGTGCCCACAGCCCACTCGGCCTGGAATGTTGTCTCCTTCTTTCCCTTAGTCTGTAAGATTTTCAGTAAGTAACAGTCTGAAATCCTAGGTTCAAAAAAAGCTTTTCCTAGGGGCACCGGGATGGCTCTGTCAGTTGAGCGTCCCACCTTTGATGTCGGCCCGAGTCGTGATCTCACGATTTCGTGGGTTCAAGCCCCGCGTCGGGCTCTGCCCTGACAGAGCCTGCTTGGGGCTTGCACTTTGTCTCTCTCTCTCCCTCCCTCCCCCTCCCTCCCTCCCCCTCCCTCCTCTCTCCCTCTCTCCCTCCCTCCCTCTCTCCCTCCCTCCCCCCTCTCTGTGCCCCTCTCCCGCTCGTGCTCTCTCTGGCTGTCTCAAAATAAATAAACTTGAAAAAAAAAAAGTTCTTCCTAATGTCCCCAAGCCACTTCTCCACTCTGGTTATCCTTTTTACCCGTTTGGGAAAGGGATAGGGCAGATAGTGTTCAGATGGGACTTGTGTCAGTGGATGAATGTGCCCAATTCTGTGCCCAGTATACTGTAAGTAACAAGAAATTGGTGGCGCCGGTATTTCTCAAGACTGGCTGCAGTAATTTTGCAACTGCCTGGAAGTGTCATCCAATGTGACCCTGACTTTGTGGTCCCGTGGGTTGATATTTAGAGGCTGGCCTTATCCAGAGCGAAATTAAGCCCTGACAGAAACCACTGCTAAGTTGGGATCCCAGCTGCCACCAGTGACATTTGAAAGGCCAGTTGATATGTACATTTGTCAACAACAGGCAGAGACCGTTGTTGGGCTTGGCTAAGGGGCACGTTGAAAATCTGATGCTGAAACCTTGATACCTGGCCAACTGACTGCTCAGGAAGAAAGCGGTGTGGCTTTGGGGCTTTGGGGGTTTTTGTTTGTTTGGTTTTGAGATTTGATTCTGTGTAGAGGCTACGTGCCTCTCTTCTAGCCTGTCTTTCCTCTTGAGGCTGGAGGAGGTCCTTTGTCTGACAGCTGGGTCTGCATCCTGAGATAGTGGCCCCAGCAAGTGCCTGCTCTTAGTAACCATGTGGCCATTTATACAGAATGTGTGAGGCCCTATAAGCCACCCTTACTCTGGAAGAAATGACTAGCAGATTAGTCATTGGGAGGGAGTTCCCGGCCTTCCGTGGTGTAAATGCTACACTGTGCAGTGGTCAGATGCTTTGTTTTCTTAAGTTCTCTCGACAACCTTTGGAGTTGCTCTCACAGATTTGATAGACTACAGTAGGGTAGTGGTTGATGGCAGTTCCTTCTTACGTGAAGGAGGGTTTGTTTCCCGCGGTTAGGTACGGCCGGCTGTAGGGAAGGTGCACCCGCCTGGCAGTCCCAGGTATTGGTAGGGAGGCCACGGGGGACAACCGAGACTTCGATAGCGGGACTGCAAAGTGGCGCAGCCGTTATGCAGAATCATTTGGCAGAATCCATGAAATTAGGGGCGCCTGGGTGGCTCAGTTGAGGGTCCGACTTCGACTCAGGTCATGATCTCATGGTTCGTGGGTTCAAGCCCCATGTCGGGCTTTGTGCTGACAGGTGGCTCAGAGCCTGGAGCCTGTTTCTGATTCTGTGTCTCCCTCTCTCTCTGCCCCTCCTCTGCTCATGCTCTGTCTCTCTCTTTCAAAAATAAACATTAAAAAACTATTTTTTAATTCATAAATTAAATATGGTATATACTCTATAGCTAAGCAGTTCTATTCACAGAAAGCTCTTGCATGTGTTCTGGGAGACATGTATGAGAATGTTCATAGCAGTGTTTATAGAAGCTGGCAACAGGCCAGTGTCCCCTGGGATTAGGGAATCTATGGAATTTCACGGCACTGAAAATGAGAGCACTTACATGTACTTCAGCATGGTTACATGTCAGACCTACTACTGGGAGAAAAAGCAAGAACATGAGAATATTTACAGTGTATTTCCATTTATGTAAACTTCATAAACCTGTAAATTAAACTATACTTACAGATATAAACTATCAGAGATGGTAAGGGATGATAAGCACAAAAATCAGAATCATGGTTCCCCATCGTTGGGGGGAGAGATGTGGTCACGAAGGGGTGTGAGGTGGCGGCAGTGGACTTGATAATGTCTGTCTCTAGAGCTGTGCTGTCCGATACAGCAGCCTCCAGCCCCGTTCCAAGTACTCAGTGGACACATGGGGCTGTGCTGTTGGACGTTGCAGATATAGAACATCTCCGTCATTGCTGAGAGGTCTATTTGATAGACTACGTTGGTGGATACGTGTATTTAATTTAATTTAATTCTGTGTGTGTATATATATATATATATATATGTACTTATATATTTATGAACTCTTTCAAAATTTGTTTTAATTTCAGTACTACAAAATCTCTAAAAACACACATACACAGAATCTGAAAGTGCCCCTTTCTAAGTGAAAAGTCAGAGAGTAGAGAGTAGTAAGAGAGTGGTTGATAAAGCTGAGACTGTGGGAGCATCTCCTTGGCATTGGCCTCCACTCCAGATGATTGATACACTTGAGGGACTCGGGAAAAGGAGCAGGACGTGTGTGTGTGTGTGTGTGTGTGTGTGTGGTACTGTTGGCGAAATTCCCCTGACACAGCCGCCCCCCGTTGCTTCCTTCCGCGTGCTGTCACTGGTTGTTACGGTGCTTTATCAACACTCATATGTGGAATCTGAGTGACCTTGCAAGTCACCTGAAATCTATGTTGCCAACCCAGTGTTTCAAGGAGAAGATAACAAGCAGCCTCCAAGTAAAAATCTGTCCTGGTTAGCGCTGTCTTCTATTTCCAGAGGTGACGCGGTTCGTTATCATTAGGAAGAACCTGCTTTCTCTGCTTGATTTAACACCTTGTGTGCTAAAGGTAGCTGTTCCAAGGCTATGAAATACTCCCAGGAGGGAGATTTATTGGTAGATCTAGTTCTTTCTTTAAATGCTGACGTGGATTCCCAGCCATGCCCGGAGACAGACTAGAATTTCAGGCAGAGGTAGAGAGAGTGCCATAATATACTTCCTGCATTCAGTTTGCTCTCAGGTTGGAGGTGCCCTTCGTTGGCCCTTGGCTCAAGGCTGGCTTTGCAAGTGGGGGCGCCGGAGAGGTCTTCTGGGGAGCCCTCCGTGCCTTGCGTGCACACCCGAGTTCCGCCCCCGTCGTGATGGCAGAGGGGTGAATCTGGCCTGTTCGTACGGCAGCTCAGGGTAGCAGACAGGCACAGGCGGAAATTGGTTTCCCCAGCCCAGGTCTCAGAAGGTCTCTGACCACGAAAGCAAACCAAAGAAACCGTGCATCCTGCCTGGACTTCCCCATCTGCATCTGCTTTTCGGGCCCTGCTTTCAGTCTTAGTTGCTCGAATGGAAGTTGTAAGGGTTAGTACTTTGCTCTGACATCCCAGCTGGCTTGGGAACCTGCCTGGTCAGAGCTGTGCCTGCAGACACAGGAAGCCGAGGAGACCTGTGAAGCCACAGAGCGAAACAGTCCTTTACACTGACCAGAAGATTGAGCCTTCTGGCCAGTGTAAAGGAAGAGGCCGGTGGGCCCTTGTGAGGCCCACAGTCACTTGGGGTGGTGAGTTTAAAGGTCAGTGCTACAGAATTGCCTGATTAAGGTCTGTAAGCAGTTGGGACGTAAGAATTCAGAGTTTGATCAACTTTGCTACCTATCCAGATCCTATAGTTAGCTTAGTCAGCTCCCTGCCCGGCACTTGGGCACGCGCCTCATTGCATTATCCCAAGTGGCGTCTCATTTACTCTCCATCATGTCAGCCATCCTAAGGACAGTATTCCCCGGGCGCCTGGGGGGCTCAGTCAGTTAAGCGTCGACTTCGGCTCAGGTCATGATCTCACGGTTCGTGGATTCGAGCCCCACGTTGGGCTCTGCGCTGGCAGCCCAGGGCCTGCAGCCTGCTTTGGATTCAGTGTCTCCCACTCACCCTCTCTCTGCCCCTCCCCCATGTGCATGTGCCCTCTTGCTCGGTCTCTCTCTCCGTCAAAAACAAATAACTAAAACTTAAAAAACAATGTTACCAGCCCCATTTTCCAGACAAAGAAACTTAAGACTTGGAGAGGGGACTTTGAAGTATTTTCACCCAAACAGTCTGAGCACAGAGCTCACCCTTTTAACCACCATATATAGGATTAGACCGGTCACATCATTTTGAAGTATAAAGAAGGAAATATAAACTGTCAGAAGACCCAACCTCCTTGAGCGGGGAAGGAGAGGCCAGGCAGAGGGAGGAAGGAGAAACCCACCATCCCAGCTTACCTGCTCTGAATCCCAGCGAGGACTGTGGCGTCCACAGGCAGGTGCCCAGGGCCCCTCCTGACCCGGTGGTGAGCTGTGCCATGTGAAGAGAGAGGTGCCCCGGCGTCCTCTGGATTTCTGTGCACCTTCGGGCTCCAAGAGGGGCTTCGTACCGGCAGACAGACAGCTGCAAAGCCCTGTCTGTTTTGACTCTGCTTGTGAATGAAGGCCGGGCCGTCTCTTTGGTCCAGAGTGTGGTGCGCTTCTAGGTGACCTGTTTGCCACCTGGAAGGTCTTTGACGGAGGAATTGTGCTTTGTCCCTAATGACATGCACAATAATAATAACAGACACAGTAACAGACCTGTAGTACAGGGTGCTGGGTCATTTATTTGGAAGGGTGTTTTAGTACTAAATAGCTGGAAGAATGGAGAGGGGAGGAGTGCTTTTTATTTTTAAAACTATAGGATTTATTTTTCCACTGGATAGGATCATGTTCTGTTCCTAATTTTCAGCCACTTTCAAGTATTTTCTGTGAATTTCAGCTGGTATCAAAAGAAGTAGTCCTTTTTGTGGTTGATTGATTCGTTCACTTGTTGAGTGAATGTTGAGTACCGTCTCTGGGCTGGGTACCATGTTAGCACTGGGATGCGGGCGTGAAAAGGACAGGTATGGTCCTCAGTGAGTTTGCGTTCTTGTGAGGAGACAAGCACGGAAATACTTGTCACTTAAGATTGTTTCAAACGCCAGGAAGCGTTGAGGTAAACGGCGAGATGAAGGGAGGCCTCGGCGGGTCTTTGCTTTTTCAAAAACAGCTTCATTGAGATAGAATTCACGTACACAGTGGACTCATTTAAAGTGTAGAATCCAGTGTGGTTTGTTGTTGTTTTTTAATAAGTCACTGGGTTGTGCAGCCATCACCCGATTCTAAGGTTAGGATATTTACGTCCCCTCACCAAAAACCCTCATACTCATTAGCAACCCCTCTCCCCTGCCCACAACCTTAGCAGCCACTGATCTACTTTCTGTCTCTAAAAATTTGCCTATTCTGGAGAATTTCAAATAAAAAACGATACAATAAGTGGTCTTTTGTGACTGGCTTCTTTCACTTAGCATAACGCTGTCAAGATTCATCCATGTTATAGCAGGTGTCAGAACTTCGTTTCTTTTATCGTCAGGTAATATTCTGTCGTATGGATATGCCACACTTTATTCGTTCCTCGACGTTTGAGTTATTTCCACCTTTTGATTATCATGAATAGTGCTGCTGTGAGCTTTCGTGTAGAAATCATAGGGAGAGATGTTTTCATTTCTCTTGGGTAAATGCTGAGGGATGGAGTTGCTGGGGTATAGGGTAACCGTGTTTGATCATGTGAGGAACTGACAGCCACTTTCCACAGCAGCTGCACCATTTTACATTTCCAGCATCAGTGTAGGAGGGCTCCAGGCCCCCAACCTTCGCCACTGCTTGCTTATTATCGGTTTTTTTGGTTACACCTGGTGGCTTAGAAGTAGTAACTTCTGTTGGTTTGGGCATTTCCCTGATGACAAATGATGGTGAGCATCTTTTCATGTGCTTATTGCTCATTTGTGTATTTTACTCGGAGAAATGTCTATTGAAATTCTTCGGTCATTTTAAATTGGATTATTTTCCTTTTGTTGTTGAATTATAAGAGCTGTTTCTATTTTCTGTGTGCAAGTCCCTAGCAGGTGTATGACTTGCAGATATTTTCTCCCATTCTGCAGTTTGCCTTTTCACTTTCTTGATGGTATCGTTTGCAGCACAAACATTTTTAATACCATCTTCGCTTTGGGTGTATGACATCGTGATTGGGTATTTGTGTGCATTGCCAAATGATCACCACAGTGAGTCTCGTTTAAAGTTTTAAATTGTGGGGCGCCTGGGTGGCTTAGTCGGTTAAGCGTCCGACTTTCGCTTAGGTCATGATCTCGCGGTTCGTGGGTTCGAGCCCCGCGTCGGGCTCTGTGCTGACTGCCAGCTCAGAGCCTGGAGCCTGTTTCAGTCTGTGACTCCCTCTCTCTCTGACCCTCCCCTGCTCACGCTGTCTCTCTCTCTCTCCTAGAAATAAAAAAATAAAAAATAAAAAAAAATTAAAGTTTTAAATTGTGATGAAATCCAATGGATCTCATTTTTCTTTTGTCACTTTTGGTGTTACAGCTAAGCAACCATTACCAAATCCAAGGTCACAAAAGTTTCATCCCTATGTTTTCTTCTGAGTTTCTAGTTTTAACTCTTACATTCAGGTCTGTGAGATCCATTTTGAGTTAATTTTTGTATATGGTGTGAAGTAAGGGCCCACATTTGTTCTTTTGTATGTGAAATACCCAGTGGTGCCAGCACCATTTGTTGAAAAGAACATTCATTCCTTCACTGAATGGACTTGGGACCCCTGTTAAGAATCAGTCGGCCGTAGACACGTGGGTTTATTTCTGGGCTCTCAGTCCCATTCCGTTCTTCTGTCCCCCATACCAGTACCATGCTGCCCTGATTACTGTAACTTCATAATAGAGAGTCTTAAGCTCAGGAAGCATCAGTCCTCTGATTTTATTCTTCTTTTTCTATCATTTTGGCTGTTGCATGTTTCTTTTATTTCCATACTTATTTAAGGGTTAGATTGTCCATTTGTTCCCCCCCCCCAAAAAAAAAAAAGCCAGCTGGGACTCTCATAGGGATTATGTTGAGTCTGTAGACCAATTTGGGGAGTATCGACATTTTAATAATATTAACACTTGATTCGTCTATTTAGATTGTCGCAATTTCTTTCAACAATGTTTTGTAGTTTTTAGTGTATGTCTGGCTCTTCTTGTGTTATATTTATGCCCAAGTATTTTATTCTTTTTGACGATATTGTCAATGGGAGCTTTTTTGTTTTTGTTCTGTTTCTACTGAAGTAGAGTTGACACACGATGTTCTATTAGTTTCGGGTGTAGCGTGTAGTGATTCCAGCATCTCTACGCATCCTGCTCTCTCACCAGTGTGGCCCCCTCTGTCACCACACGGTGCTATCACAGGATCACTGGGCTATATTCCCTGTGTTGCACCTTTTATTCCAATGACCTACCCATTCCCTAACTGGAAGCCCGTATCTCCCCTTCCCCTCCACCCACTTTTCCCAGTCTCCACCCCTTCCCTCTGCCAGCCATCCCCATCAGTTCCCTGTAGTGTAAATGGAAGCTTTTCAAAATTTCATTTTGGAATGTTCATTTCTACTGTTCAGAAACCCAGCAGGCTCTCATATGTTGATCTGGTAGCCTGTGGCTTTACTGAATTTGTTTCTTGGTACTCAATTTTTTTAATGGGTTGCTTGGGATTTTCCATATGCAAGACCATCTACAGATAGAGTTTTGTATCTTCCTTTCGAATCTGGTGGAGTACGACAGCGAATGGTGAGAACAGACGCCCTAGTCTCGTTCCCGATCCTGGAGAGAAGCCGTCCAGCCGTTCGCCGTGTCCCAGAGGGTTGAACACCTTGGTGCGATTTCAGCCTCCGGTGCTTACCCTGAGGCCTTGCTCACGCTGCCTTTGCCCTAAACCTAAACAGAAGTGAGGCGGTGGATTCCTTTCCAGTTCCCACAACCTGCATGTCTGTGATTCTGCTTTGGTGTCCTTTCTTCTTAGCTGGTTCCCTTAGACTTGGGGTAGTTCAGCCTACAAACTGTGTAGGGGACACCAAAAGCATTGGTGGGTTCTTTTCCCGTGGCCGTTTGACCATCTCTGACTTCCATAGTCCTGAGCAACCTAACTAGATGGAAACTGCAGAAATTAAAACATGCAAGCAGCAGTGTTTTGGCGGAACTGTCTCCCCTTTGCTTTGTAACTCTAAACAGCCAGGGGAAAAGGTTTGTTTGGGGACGACGCTCAATTACGCCAAAGGTCACGGGACCGCCGCTCCTTCCCACCCCACCTCTAACCATCAGCACCTCCTTGTTTTCAGACTCTCAGCGCTCCCATCTCTCCTCCTTCACCATGAAGCTCAAGGACAAATTCCACTCGCCCAAAATCAAGCGAACGCCGTCCAAGAAGGGAAAACCAGCTGAGGTGTCTGTGAAAGTCCCGGAGAAGCCTGTGAACAAAGTAAGCGGACTCTCTCTAGGTGTCTCTCCTGGCCTTTGCCTACTTCGAGCCATAGGAGTTTGTGCTGTTTTTAAGTTCAACCCCTGGGGACCCACTTTGAGTGCAGAACACCTATTCTGTAGCGTCCCCCTGTTTCCTGGCAGGGGCCTTGAGCATCTTTGCCGGATGCGAGCCTTTAGGATGGTGAATGTTTCTCCTCTTAATCGGAGTCAGGTTCTGTGGCTTTCCCAGACGTGTCACCCTCTGGGGATTTAAACCCGCTCGGTGCATCATGTTTACGCCCTGGGTGCCGCCTCCCTGCCCCAGAGAGCCCCACAGTGCCCTGGCATGCACACACATAGGGGGACTTTGTGACGTCCAGAACATCCTTCGTTCGGCTTTTGGGCCCATGCTCTGAGACACGTCAAGTCCGTGAAACCCAGCCAAGGACGTCCTCAAGCACTGGTAACCTCAGCAGGGCCGGTCAAGCCAGATACATGGAAACAGCTATAGATTTTCATCAGCCCCTCCCATCAGCCTCCAACGGCCATTTCAAGCTCTGTAGGAATCCAGGTTTCCTCTTTTCCAGGAGGCAACAGACAGATTTCTGCCAGAGGGCTACCCTATCCCCTTGGATCTGGAGCAGCAGGCAGTAGAATTTATGTCCACCAGTGCTGTGGCTTCCAGGTCTCAAAGGCAGAAGGTCAGTGTGACGTTAAGAACAATTGGGTTTGCCTTGCCTTCTACTGCAGAATCCTGGCCCATGGTTTTGGGGATGGAAAAAAAGAAAATCTATTGCAATATCCTTGTGTTGAATTGGGTGGCAACTGTGGGCTTAATTGTTCAGGAACCAGTCCAAGGGGCCTTGGGTAACATTAAGAATTTATCTAAGTCTTTGGAGAGAGCTCAGCACTCCTCGACGAAAGCTTGCGGGTCCTCTCTGGGGTTGGTTTGGGTGTGCTGCTTGGGTCCAACGGGTTCTGCGGGAAGCGGGTGAGTCTTCTCTCTCAAGCCCAGCTCTTCTTGCCTTGACTTGCTAAGATGATATGAACAGTTAAGACAAGGAAGGACGTCTCCAGTAACAGGTGCTCTGTTAGACATCTAGCAAGACTCAGAGTACGGCGAGAGCGCACAGAGCTAGGCACTGAGAACCGAGCCCCATCGGAGCCAGGGACGCCTTTTGTGCTACTAACATTTATTCAGTTTTCTCTTAGCCCCGTGCCAGCTGCTTTACACTTATTCCTATGTAACGCTCATCACAGTCCCAGAAGGTGGAAACTTATTTGGCAGAAAAGGAAACTGAGGCTCTAGGGACGTGAAGCACTGGCCACCATCACGCAGGCAAAGGTAGCAGAGCTGAGGTTTGAATGCTGGCTGTCTCACATCCAAGTCCAAACTCCTGTGATACATTCCTCGTTACGAAAGCCAGAACTCATTTTTGAACATGCCAGAGATCTACATGTTGCCTCTCACACATAACTAGACAGGAAAGCAAAATGAGCCGTTGCGATGTAGAATAAATGCAAACCTTGGAGAGAAGCGTGTCCTTCCTTCCGGGCCCTCCCAGGGCATAGTGGGTGGCAGAGCCCTCGTCAAAGCCGTCAGATTAACGCCACTGGCAAATGCTGCCCCATGACAAAGACACCATGATTCTTGCATTTTAAAGAGTCCCTATATTTTTTTTATTTTGACCAGTAGAATATCTTAAAATTCTAGTTAAAAGTAGAGAAAATTAAGGTTTAAGTCTAAAAGTCTTTCGTTGAATAACCCCTTTTCCCACCTCATCTGTTAGCAAAAGAGGCTGAAGAAAAAGAGTAAATAAAGTGTTCAGTGTTTGCCAGGTTGATCAAATTCCAGATCGAAGAAGAATAGCAATAAAGTGGAAGATTGGCATGTCCCCGAGTCATTTGCCATGTCCCCCCGCATCGTTCGGCCCCCTCTGGGAGCCGAGTCTGGGGATGAAGCCCACGCACAGGGCCTGTCAGGGTAGAGTGGCTGCAGCACCCGCGCGCCAGCAGTCCACACTGGCAAGAGCCTGGTCCGGCCACTCGGTTCTTGGAACTATCCCCACTTTCTTCATTACTCCAAGAGAGGTCATGCCGGGGCAGCGGGGGAGGGGGCAGATTCAGTGCTGAGGTGTCCTTCACTTGGCATGGGTTCCTGCCCATTCCAGGGGACGTCGGCAGTGTCTGGAGACGCTTTGAGTTGTCACGACTAGAAAGGTGAAGCAGGTGCTGTTAGATCTGCTGGGCAGAAGCCGGGGTGCCCTGGCTCATAGACCCCCCCAACACGGGACAGCCCCCCCCCCCACAGCAGAGGATTACCCAGCCCCAGGTGTCGGTAGTGCTGCAGCTGAGAACCCCCATTCCGTAGCAAGGAACCGTGGGCATGACCTTTGCCCAGGAAGACCACTACTCCGGGTTTTGGTGTTGCCCTTTAAGAAGGGTTGGATTACTCTGCTCTGTCCCGGGTCAGCTGCCCGAGCCAACGTGAGTGCAAACCTGTTGTCTAATACAAGCCCACGGGCACAACAGGGGGGTGTTGGGGAATCTGCCAACAGGTGTGAACTTGGAAGGTTGTCGAAGAAATCTGAAAACATATCTGTCATTTGCTGTCATCGTTACATATTGCTTATGAGCTCCCTTGCCTCTTAGAGCCATGTGTGCCCTCATTTTAATCCCACTTTTTATGCCTGACATTCCCTGTTTAAACACATGGAGGCTTGCAGCTCAGTAGACAGCAGCACAGATTCAGATCCATCTGTGGCTTGCTGAGGGTTGCTCGTGGCCCAGGCCCTGTCCCGGGTGACTTCACATGCTGTCTCATCTACTCCTCTCCGTAACTGTGTGCGAAACCGTTTAGTATTCCAAATACACAGAGTTTGGGCTCTGGCCCACATTTTCTTTTCTGTTTTTTTTTTCTTTTTTTTAATGTTTGTTTATTTTTGAGAGAAAGAGAGCATGAGCAGGGAAGGGACAGAGAGAGAGGGAGACACAGAATCCAAAGCAGGCTCCAGGCTCTGAGCTGTCAGCACAGAACCCTACGTGGGGCTCGAACTCGCAGACCGAAAGATCATGACCTGAGCTGAAGTCGGACACCTAACCAACTGAGCCACCCAGGTGCCCCGGCCCACTTTTTTTTTTTAATGTTTATTTATTTTTGAGAGAGGCAGAGTGTGAGTGGGGGAGGGGCAAAGAGAGAGGGAGACACAGAACCCAAAGCAGGCTCCAGGCTCTGAGCTGTCAGCACAGAACCCTACATGGGGCTTGAACTCACAGAGTGCAGGATCATGACCTGAGCCGAAGTCGGACGTTGAACCGACTGAGCCACCCAGGCGCTCCTGACCCATGACTTTTTGATCAAAATCTGCTTTTCCCTTAAACTTTATGCACTACTTCCACACACATTCTCATTCATGTCCCCACAGCAAGCTCTTCCGATTAGCCACATTAGGTAATATCCTCCCCTTTTCTCAGATGCAGAGCCTGAGGCCACTAGTCCCCAAGCCCAGCAGTGGCTTCGCACCTAGGCCCTTCCTCAACACCACTACCCTCAGGTGGTTCCCAGTCTGTGTAGGGCCATGGCTGGTGCAGGGAGATTGTGCCCGGCAAGGGTGGGGGAGGGGGCTCCTGCCCCCGGGGCTGCACAGCTGGGCAGCTCGAGCAGAGCCAAAGCTGTGGGTTCCCGGTTCTAGCGAGGGCTCCATCTCGTTGTCTCCTTGTATGCCCTTCTGACCGCTGGTGGCATTTTGCAAGAAGCCAGAGTCAAACAGGAGCAGAGGTGCTGTGACCGCACAGTGCTCAGAGGCCGTGAATTCTGGGAGTGCAGTTTGCTGGAGAGGTAACGGACAGAACCAGACTCTGCTAAGTTGTCAGCTCCTTCGGTAGGAACCCAGGGCAGCCTGGCTCTTCAGTGACTCATTTGATCTCTCTGCACATGACAGAAGATTCTTTTTGCCCTGAAGTGCCTTCCTGCCCTTACTGGGCACCTCCCATCTTCAGGTCAGCCCCTTTCTTCCTCGCAAGCCTGATGACATTTTCTTTCTTTCTTTTTTTAATTGTTTTAAATGTTTATTTTTGAGAGAGAGAGACAGCATGAGCAGGGAAGGGACAGAGAGGGAGGGGGAGACAGAGAGCCTGAAGCAGGCTCCAGGCTCTGAGCTGCCAGCACAGAGCCTGAGCTGGGGCTCGAACTCGTGAACTGTGAGTTCATGACCTGAGCCAAGGTCAGATGCTTGACCGACAGAGCCACCCAGGCACTCCCCGATGCCATTTTCTTATAAGGTTTCCTGCTTCCTCCCCATCCTTCATCATCCCTGGTTCCAAACATGTCCCGATGTGCTGAGATGGCAGCGCTATGATCAGGGGCCTCTGGCCACGCTGGCCGCTGGGATTTCAGGCACATTGATGTCTGAATGTGATTCCTTCATCCCCATGTTCTTTGTGGCCCTGGTGTGTGACGGCAAGGAAGAGAGCTGTTGTCCGTGAGGTGGGTAACAGGTGGCTGGCCCCAGAAAGTCAATAAACATGTGAGATCACGAGAAGAGAAAAGGTGAAGGTAAAGAGGCACTCCCCCCTCTTCAGAGGACCTTCTCTCTGTGCGCTACAGACCACCTTTGGGGAAGTACCCCCTGGAGAGAAATCAAATTGGGTCTTTGAAAGTTGTCTGACTAAAGAAGCTGTTTACTTTTCAATCCCGTTTGTATCTTTTTCTTGTGCTATTCCCACGGAATAAGTGCCTCCAGAATGGAATGTTTTTCTTTAAAATGTTTAAGAAGAAGAGAGCTAGTGTTCAGAATCAGAATCGCTTCTTATATATCATTGGCTTATTTCCTTGTAGATTATTGTTTAAATCGGCATTTTTCTGGAAATGTTTTTCTTGGCCCTGGTTCCTTTTATTTCTATACCCGCCAGACCTCAGAGAACGCACCGGTGGCAGCTTTCTGCATTTACAGCGATCGTAATTTGCGCTGGACTACGTAATGAGTTCTACTTGGATAGGAAACCCATTTTCGGATTTATCTGTTCTGTAGATCATCCTTGATTTCCCTTACCTGCCAACCAGCTGGGACCGAGGCCTCTGACATTAGGACCATGTAGAGGGAGGTTGGAGAAAGGCACCAAGGGAGAGGGTGTGTGGGTGTGCGCGCGCGCATCCACTGACTGCATTTGAGGCATCCTGTAGTCAAGGAGAAAAGATTTGGGCATGGGAGTTTGAATACTGGTAAGTGCAGGGCTCTGGGCTTTACACTGCTCCCTGCTGGGCTTTCTTCGGGAGCAGAGGGACTGTGGATGCTGTCGGCATTTGCTGCACGAGTGAGGATTGAATCATTGCACCTGCTCCAGCCTCTTCCCCTCTTCACCCCAGGGCATCCACCCCTTTTAGCCCTGGGGTGTCCAGGCCCTCCGGGAGAGCCAAGCCATTTCATGCAGCGGGAGCTACACCTTCAGATTCAGCGTGGGAATCTAGTGAGGGATCGTTTGAGAATGGGCTTGGAATGCAAATGCCTCTGACCGTCTTATACTGACCCTCAGATCTTTGAAAGGCCTGGGATCTCTTGACTTGATTTACTGGCTAGCTATGCACCATGAGATTTAACTGCGGGTTCTCTACTTTTCCTACAGCCATCAGCAAATTAGTCCTCACTGTGCTAAGGAGTGATAATACCTCAGTGTGGTAGCGGGGGAGGTTCCTCGCAGCAGGGAGGCCACACCAGTCTCTGTACCAGGCAGGGAATTCAGAAATGTCTCAGTGAACTGTCTTGGTCCGAGCTCCCTTCTGCTTCCTAGCTCAGCCTCTGTATCTTGACTGCAAGCCTTAGAAAGTAATTTGGCCTGGTTTCTGCAGCAAGAAGCCTTTTCTGCTCGCATCAATCTCAATCTAGTTGATAGGAAATCATACTTCAGTTTTTTCGAAACCGCTCCCTTTAATCTCTCTCCTCCCTCCTTATGCTTAACATTTCCTTTCAGAACCTGAGCTGGCTGGAAGAGAAAGAGAAAGAGGTGGTTAGTGCCTTGCGCTACTTTAAGACCATTGTGGACAAAATGGCTATTGATAAGAAGGTACTCGAGATGCTTCCGGGGTCAGCCAGCAAGGTGCTGGAGGCCATCTTACCCCTGGTGCAGAGCGATCCTCGAATTCAGCACAGGTGAGTCACCCTGAGACCCCTTGACTGTGTCAGCGCAAGGGGCAGTTCAAATTTAGGGCTCCTCGGAAGAGCAAGGGGCGTGGGGAGGGAAAAGAGCCTTCTCTCCGCCCTTCCCAGCTATGACTTAATGCTCTCCCAAGGCGGAGGTCATTGTTGCTCATGAGGGCCTTGACCCCGAGGGAGATTTCTAGCCTTGCTAGGACTGTAGCCACAGGGCAAGTCTGTGGTGGCTTCTTTGCCTTAGGTCATTGGCAATCATCTCATTGATTTGGACACATTTCTAGTCCCCTTCCACTGACTGGGGTTTATTTTATCACGACATTAAATCCTCTTAATATCAAGACCTAGCCTGGCAGAGACCTCAGCTGCTTAGCTGATTGGGCCACGAGAGGGCGAGAGTCCTGCTAGAGCCTGGATTAATGAAACCTTTAACCGTATGGAGCCAGGACCCCCCAGACAGCACCTGGGTTCCCTAGGAGCCAGGGATGTCGGGAGGAGCCAGCCCCCACCCCAGCAAGCTTTCCTTGAGGAACTCATATGGCTGGAGTGCGTTTTCCCGTCTTTGTTGTTAGGTCGAGGAGGAAGAGGGATAGTAACTGCAGTCTTCAGTGAAAGCCTAGCAGGAGCTTCTTCTTGAGAGGCTGTCAGATGCCTGCCGGCTCTGTTTCTTTCCTGGTACCTGTTCAGGATAAAAGCATCCCTGTTTTCAGTTCCTCGAGATCGCTTAGTGTTCGTAAAGCCCCGTGAGATTGAGCCTTTGTGAACTGTTCTTGGAACTTGGCAAAGGAGCGCATGGTTTTCTTCTTCTGGGAGAGAATGCAAACAGTGCCTTCATTTCCAAGCAGCTCTCTGGCCCCGGCCGTCCATCCTGGAGCTGCAGCTGACCTCTGTAGATTGTGGCCTTTCGGCCAGTTGGTGGTGGAGGGGAAAACTGTCGGGATGGCTTGGCCCTGCTACCATCTTCGCTTTTCCGGGCCTTTCTCCTGTCCCGGAGGAGGCACTTGAGGAAATGAGTCCCTTTGTGCCCTGTTGAGTGGCCACATGTGGAGTGTTTTATGTGCGGGGCTCGAGACCGAGCACGTGTCTCTGCCGTAGTTAACCCCATGCCCAGCTTGTAGAAGGGCCCAGTGCTGTTCTCCTTGGAAGGGGATGTGCCCAGTGGTACACTAGGGTCAGATGTGTAGACGGCTTTTTATGCAGAGTGCTCCTCCCCCACTTCTCGCGTGAGTGTCCCTACCGCGGTGGAGTTAGAATCTAGTGGTACCCAGCGGAGGTACCCAGCAGAAGCTCTGCTGGGATTTGAAGAGGGGAGAGTCAGGGGAGACCCCACAGTACAATTAAACTTCCCGCAGGAGGAGATGCTGGAGCGGGACCTGAAGGAAGAGTGGGAATTCGGCCTGCGGTCCAGGCAGAGGGACGGGAAAGCAAAGGGTCTGGGGCCGGCAGGGTGCGGGTGTCCCTGGAGGGCGGAGACACGGCAGTCGTGGGGCAGAAGGGGGCCTTGCGGGGGCACCGGCCGAGGCACGGTGGGCAGCTGGGGTGTGTGCCGCTGTACCCCGCCGGCCACACATGCGAGCCTCCCTAGGACAACCCGGGACAGTCCTGTAGCTGAGTCCTGGCTGCTAGGGCTATGGCTCCTGGAGTACTAGCCTGAGGCTGTGCCGAGCAGCCTCCTTTCCAGAGGCACAGACCCTGTGATCGAGTGAGGGGACAGTGGTTTGGGGGCATTTTGTGTCTCTGGGGAGATTTTATAACTATGTTGTAATCAACAAAAATTACTTGGTGTCTGTAGCAGTTTTCTAGAGGGAAACAGAAAGGCCCGGGTGTGGCCGTAGGAGCGATGATTTTCTCTTCTCACATAGGCCTTTGGCTAATACCAAGGGTTCTTCTTCCTGAAGTTCTTGCAAAGCCAATTGATGATCTTATTCTCGATCACCCGGATATCTCCTCCTCAAAGGTTTCTCTTAGATTCCTTCCGTCATCTCGTTCCTCCCAGTGCAGCTTGTAAGCTGGAAGGCGTTTCCTGCCTTCTGCTCAGAGCTTTTCTGTGGGTTGGGTCCCAGCTGGCGGGCCCTCGGTCTCCCTCCGCTGGGGTGCTGGGGCAGTGGCGGACCGGCCTTGGAGCAAGCAGCCTGCTGTTCTGCGTGAAAATGAGTGGAGGGGCTTTCTTCCACGCCAGGGGGGTCCCTGGGGACGTTTGGCCCACTGGACATTCTCCTAGTACAGGACCCTTCTTCTTTCCTTAACGGCTTAGCCCCTGACCCAGAGGAGCCTTCCAGGCCAGCGCAGTGAAGCGTGGCCTCAAGTACCATATTCTTCAGGTGCCCTCAGGACATTCCCGCTCACTGCAGGTGGAAATGAAGTATTACGTACGAGTGTCTCCCAGCCTCCTTTTCGTCTAGTTATGGCCAGTAGTTTGACAATATGATTGACACTTTGGCAGAAGGCGGCCATCTTTGTTGAAAGAGACCTCACCTGGCCATGCAAGGAGGAGGCGGGGGCGGCCTGGAGTTGCTAGAAGGGCCTTCCCCCCACCTCCCGCAGGACAGCCCCACCGATGGCCCGGCCCCCTGCCTGGGGAGACCAGCTCCTGTCCCCTCCCTCAGCCCTCTTCCCAGCACCCAGTACTGTCACTCACATTATTCTCTGAGGCAGCCAAAGCCTGGCTCTCCCGGGGCCCCTTTGGTAGGCTGTTCTGGTTTCTAAGGGGACTTGAGGAGTTTGCTCTCATTCTCCCTGACTGCTCGCTTCTCCTGCTGGAACACGCACAGAGCACAGCGACGGGCTCAATGGAAAATGTAGATCTCCTGGAGAGTGTTTTGCTCTCACCTGATTCTGAGGAGCTTCTCACTAGAGCCTTGTTTGGTTCAGGGTTTCATTATAAACAGCTTTGTTTTTTGAACCTGTTTGAATCATGGCTTACAATATTATATCTTTTCCTCCAAATTCTGCCTCTGGCTGCTCCATGTCTGGCTCATTCTTTTTCTCCCCCAACTCTTTTTTGAGGGGAAGCAGGGGCATCCCCCAGATTTTCCACATTATTGCTCTTCTTCTCTTGTGATACGTAACATTTAAAATGGAAAAATGATCCTTTCCATGATTCCTAAAGAAAACTATCTCTTGTTAATTATAAGTGTGTGGGAGCTCTATCAGGTCTACATTTTGGCCTCCCCTCTCCACTCCCCGAGTCATCGGAAGTACCCAGGCCTTCCCGTCTGTGTGCGCTGGCGGCACAGGGAGCCCCTCCCCTGCTGTCCTGCTTGAAATGCTCTGTGTCATTAGCCCGTGGCTCTGGCAGGTCTGCCGTGGCCCTGGTGCAGAGAAGGGGGCTCAGCCCATGTTGGAAGGAATTCTAGCGAGCTACAGAGCCATTGGGGCCTCAAGGATCCTGCCTGCTAAAATGCCACAAACCTTGTGCCACATCTAACATGCATGTTAGTCTGCCTGAAAACAAGTGTGTAGTGCTTTTGACCAATGATTAGCAGCTAGGAGGAAGGGAGGGGGTCTCCATGCCTCGACAGAGGTCAGAATCATGCGCGGGCCGGGGAGCTCGAAGAAGCATATAAACTACAGAAATAAGCAAATAAACTGTGGTGGAATTTTCATAGGTGACATGTGGAAAATGAAAAAAAAATTTGTAACAGTCTAGTAGAGTCTGAACCTCCGTACAGGGTACGTTGGATGTGTCAGGGCATAGGTCCAGGGGGAATGTTTGTTATGAAAAGGAGGCGTGGGTCTTCCGCAAAGAAAGATTGAGAAATAAACCCTCATCCCCGAGAAACTGTTAACCAGTAGCTTCAAGTGACAGCCGTGCTTCAGACGATTCACATTCTCTAAGAAACTCTTCTCTTCCCCCAGCTCAGCCCTCTCCTCCTGCTACAGCCGGGTGTACCAGAGTCTTGCCAACCTCATCCGCTGGTCCGACCAAGTGATGCTGGAAGGGGTGAACTCAGAAGATAAGGAGATGGTCACAACGGTGAAAGGGGTCATCAAGGCCGTGCTGGACGGAGTGAAGGTAGGACATGGGGCTGCCAGCGGCCTCCCCGCTGGGCGTCTGTCACACGGCAGCTTATTCCCAGGCTTCACACGGGAGAGTGAGCATTTCCAAGCACCTCTGCTGTTACCGCGCTGCTCTGTCTGGGGCCACTGCTCTCCAGGACAGATGGCTCTCAGGGCACCTAGGCCTGCTCGGCTCGGGGGTGGGAAAAGCTGCTAGGCGCGTGGTCAGCCTGTCCTGAGCGTGTTCCCAGTGCTCAGTGAGTCTGCGTGTCACAGCCCCGGTGGTGCGTGCCTGCCAGTCGACAGAGCACCGGGGATCTTGTCTTTGCGCTGAACTCGCAAAGACTCGCAAAGACTCGCTGAACCTAGAGCAGAACTCGCCGCAAGTCCGTCGCTACCTTTTCACATTCTAAGAGCTTCTGGATTCTTGGTAGAAAAATAGAATTGAGATGGGTTAGAAGTGAACCCTTCCGGATCTGATGCTCTTGACTCGTTCTGTGAATTTATTGGCCAGAGAAGCCGGAAACAGCCTGATGGGAAATTACGAAGCCTCGTTAAGGTGGGAAGCAGAGGCCCTAGAGAGTCTGGGATTGGGGTTCATGCGACAAACTCTAATTGACACAATAGGTCCTGTGGGTGAGGAGCAAGACAGGATTAGCGACCGGGAGGTGTGACGTGGGTGAGGGTTGGGATCCGGACTGTGGGCAGTGGGAAAGTGGAGACCCTGCTCTTCTGTGAGGCCATGCTAGTAGTGGAAAGAGGACTAGCCTGGGGCCCACTGGGCGAGGTTTGAATCCAAGTTCACCACTTAACTAGTCTGTAAACCTGAGCAGTCTACTCAGTCCGAAGCGCTGTACCTTAATTAACTCATCTGTGAAATGGGTACAGTGATAGTGCCGTATATCCTAGGATTGCAGGAATTGTTAAATTAGTTAATACATAGAAAGTTCTTAGAACAACACCTAGTAAATACTAAGCACTCAGACTTTAGCTGCTGTTCATTATTGATTTTGTGGTGCTAGGTGCATGCTTAGAGACCAGGCTCTTGGCTTAGGGTGAAGAAGAAAACAGCTGTGCCATCCTCCTTTCTACACCCTTCAGTCCAAAGTTGTAGCCGAGGTACTTAACCTAGGTCCAAGAAAACCTCCTTCACCACTCAGCCGTCCCATCAGATTCCTAAAAGCTGACTCCTGAGATTGACATCCCATGGAAGTTCTGGAAGCTCTAGAGAGTCAAATGAGGACCGGCAGATGGCAGAGGCACAGAGGGAAGGCTAAGAAAGCCTTGCTTAGCATTATGAATTGCTCGGGAATGAATCATGTCGACCGGGGCCACATGAGTAGGGCTGCGCATCTGCGGGGACATCAGGGAGCTCATTTAGATGGAGGTTTGGCCAGACGCCACCACGTCCCCTCCAATGGCCCGGGTTCTCTACGCTCCCCAGAGTCTTGTAAAAGGTCTGCCCTGTCTGTGCTGCCTGGGGAGACTTAGGGGAAAGCCCCAGAGTGGCCCGTGCTGTTAGACCTTGTGTCACTTTCCAGATTTTAGAGCGCAGTATACACATTCTCCCCCTCGCTTTCCCCTGGAGTTCCCTGAGGTCGGCAGTGCAGAATGAGACGTGACCTGGGTCACACTCTGCCGGCAGAGTGTGTGGAGTTCTGGCTTGTGCACCCCCCTGCTCTTCCTGTCCAGGCTTCTGGAAATGCTGTTATTGAAAGTTGTTATTTTGCGAGTGACATTGTTCAGATTTCCTTGTACTAAGTTATAACGAGATGATCGAAACAAGTTAGAGGGCCCGGAACAGACGGGATGGAGCTTCTGTGTGCAAAGCTTTGTCACGTTCCAAGTCGCTTTTCATTATGGGATCATTAGAGGGCCCCAGTATGCATTGAAGGGCACGTCTAAAAGCAGTGTTTCTCTGATTTCTCACATTGACCGATGAGAGAGGGAGAGAGAAACCTACAGATTGTGAACCTGTCAGTGTCTGGAAACAAATAACTTTTCCACAGTTGTTTTTAAGTTGTTTATTTTGAGAGAGAGACAGAGACAGAGAAACAGAGAATCCAAAGCAGGCCCTGCACTGAGCCCTCAGCACAGAGCCCCATGTGGGGCTTGAACTCATGAACCGTGAGATCATGACCTGAGATGAAACCAAGAGTCAGACTCTCAACTCTGGATTTCAGCTCAGGTTTGACCCAAAAGTTGTGGGATCAAGCCCTGCATTGAGGTCTGCACTGAGCACGGAGTCTGCTTGAGGTTCTCTCTCTCCCTCCCCTCCTTCTCCGCACATTTTCCCCTCCCCCCCAAAATAAGAAAATTAAAAAATAAAAATACTTGACCCAGAACAAAGAGTGTCTAGGTGATGACCTCTGTGAATCCAGTTTTGTCTCATGTATCCAGGATTCATTTCTCGAGAGCCTCCTCGAATACCAGTCAGGGTCATAGGACTGGGAATATGGCAATAAAACTGGCACAGTCCCTGAGCGGCAGCTCAGGATCCACAGGGGAGGAGGGCCGCAGAACGTGTAATTCTGCAAGCGTGACGAGGCCTGGCATTCCGGAGGAAAGTGGCACGTGGCCTCACTTGGTCAGGTGTTTGGGTGTTTCCTGTTTCCGGGTGGTCAGAGACTGCGCTGAGGGAGAGACAGGCCAAAGCCAGAAGGGGGTGTGCGGGGATCGGCCTGTCGCTGGAATCAGTCGAGGCTGCAGGGATGGTCTGAACACCGAACTGGTGCTGTTTGTTGCCAGGATGTCACAGTGACAGCAGCTGGCATTAGTCCCTCCCAGGGCTCCTAGGGACTCTTGCGGCGGGTGTGGTCGCCCCTTCACAGGTGCGGGAACTGGCTCAGGCAGCCCAGCGGTCAGCAGCAAGGTCATGACCCCACCCAGGCCTGCCACACCCCAGACCCCTGCACTTCCTGTCACCCTTGGCCGGCCTCCTCCCACGTGAGGGGGACACAGCATAGCCCAGGGGCTGCCTACGCCCCCCCTCCCCCGCCCCTGCCAGCCGGCCTCCAGTCTCTCCTGTCCCCACCAGGCTGAGGACACCATATGAGCCTGGCGGTGGTGATGCGAGAGGGCCTCATTCGCTGGGAGGGGTGGGCCGTTCAGGGGCCATGAGGATGGCGTCATCCCGCCCATAGCCGAGAGGCTGGCACGTGCCTTTAAACTGACTCCTGTCTTCCCAAGTAACTCACTTCAATTTCCTGTGAAACTAGAGGCTGAATTGGATTCAGGTTTTTCTATTTCAGGTGCTCCCTAGGTGCTGCCCTGCACCTCTGTCAAGAGGCATCTTTCTTTTATTTATTTTTGAGGGAGAGAGGGAGAATAAGCATGAGCAGGAGGAGGAGCAGAGAGAGGATGATCTGAAGTAGGTTCAGCACAGAGCCCGACACGGGTCTCGAACTCATGAACCGTGAGATCAGGACCTGAGCCGGGGTCAGACTCTTAACCGACCAAGCCCCCCAGGCGCGCCTCCCTCTCTGACGTTAGTAGCCATCCGTGATTTTTGCATAGATCCATTCACTGATCAGAGGTTTCAGAACGACAGCTTCCTACTGCTTCGTGCTGAGAAACACATAAATGACAGGCCCCCCCTTGTCAACCGAGGGATCGTTCCAATAGAAGAGGCAGGAGCAGGGCTTAATTCCTTCGTTTATTCACCAGTTTTCAAAACAACCCGTGTTTACTATCACCCTTTAACATGACCAGTGAGTTGAGCTTTTTAAAATACCCTTTTGAACTCACGGATTCATAGGCATCAGCCATGCCCCAGTGCCCCGTGCTTCCTGGGGCCCACGCCCCATCTTTGCCACCGAAGAGGTCCCTGTGACGTGACCATAGAAGTCTTTGATGGTTTTCTTCTTAGTTGTCCTGGTATGAAAATCTGCTCCAGGCTTTTATCATCTGATAGTTATTTGGGGGATGGAGGTGGGGATAAACAGCTTTATTGAGCTATAATTCCCATACCATATAATTCACTCACTTAAAATATATATAGTGATTTTTTTTTTTTACTGTATTCACAGACTTGTACAGCCATCACCACAGTCCATTTTAGAACATCCTCATCACCTTCCGAAAGTAACTGTCCACCCTTTATGTTCTCCCCTTCTCCCCGCCATGTCTTTCCATCCTCCCCACCCCCCAGCCTTAGGCAGCCTGACCTCTATATTTGCCTATTCTAGACATTTCGTATAAAAGGAGTCGTGTACTCTGTGGCTTTTTGTGACCGGCTCCTGTCACTTACTATAATGGTTTTGGAGTTCACACGTGCTGTAGCATATATCGGTACATCCTTTCTTTTTATAGCCAAATAATATTCCACTGTGTGGATATACCACGTCACACTGTTTTCTCGTGGACGTTTGGACATGTGAGTTTCCGCCTTTGGGCACCTCTGAGGAACGCCGCGGTGAGCGCTCCTGGACACCTTGCCATGGGGGTGTGTCTTCGTCTCTCCTGGTGGGACGCCTCGGAGCACCTTTGCGGCACCACGCGGTAGCTCTGGGCTCCATCTGGTGTTTCCTAAAGCAGCTGCGTCATTCTGTGTCTTCACCCGTGGAGGATACAGCTTCGGCTCCTCCGCCTTCTCCGCCTTCTCCACGGCCTCCATTCCCACCGGTTCTTTTTGGCAGAGCCGTCTCGGTGGTGTGGAGCGGTTCTGATGTGCATTTCCCTGAGAGCTTATCATGTCCAGTCTCTGTTCGTGCACTTACTGGCCGTCTGTCTGTCTCTCTGGAAAAATGTCTGTTCGAGTCCTTTGCACACTTTTTAACTGGATTTTCTTTGTATGGTTGAGCTATAAGGTACCTTGTATGTTTCTCACCACAGAACTGGAATCAGCCAGTCCTCTAAGGAGCCCGCCGTTGAGATGTCATCGCTACTGGGGGCTCCCGCCATTAGATTCTCTAAGGCCAGCCACATCTGGAGTTTCTCCTGTACTTGCAGTTCACGGTCAGCACCACCGGGGTTTCCACTTAACCTCATCAGATTCGGGGCCCAGATTTTTTCCTCCCGCACTGAACTTGAGGTCTTCTCTGGCTGCCTTGTCTTTGGTCCACTTGAGGACGGATAGCCAGTGTCTTGTGGCTGGAGCGACCCTTGGGGAGCTGACTTCAGGACTCACTCAGCACCCAGCCCACTGTTCACAGCGCTCCCTGCGCCGGAGAGGGAGGCCACTTCCTCTGCTCTGTTGCTGCCTCAGTGATTTCGTTCTGCTGCTTCTGCGCGGGAAACTCCCGCTGGTGGCCTCCGTGCAGTGTCCTTAGGGAAGGACTTGTTGTAGGACAGCTATTCGAGAGAGGGGCTCTGTCATGGCCTGAACCCAGAAGACTCACAGGGCCAGGAAGTGACGGAGGATGGACAGCAAGGGGCCGGGCTGAGGCGGGAGCAAGAGCGGCAGCCCCTGCTCGTAGAGCGGTGTGCTTCCCAGGGCATGAGCCCGGGCGGGCACCGGCCGCGGCATAGTGGCCTTGTGGCAGGGGCAGCATGGCAGCCGGCCTTAGGAGCATTGCCCATGGGCACGTAGGGAGCCCTTTCCTGGCGCGGCCCGTGTACTCTCTGCCACCAGGGGCGGCGTCTTCACGCCAGGGAGAAGGCGGAAGCACAGCTCCTACTTGGACTTGTTGAAGGTCACTTAAGATAGGAGCATCTCTGTGACCATTTTCAGTACGAATACAGTGAGCACAGAAATAAACTATTATGCCCTTAGAAAGAGGCTTTTCCCCATTCCCTTTGGCCTTTTGAAGACCGCTTTTCAGTGAGCCGGTAGATGTGTGGCTTCCAGCCACCGGCTGTGGACGCAGCCCGGCGCGCCTTCCACAGACTCTCACACCTGTGCATCGAGAGGCCTGAAAAGTCTGGCCTCCCTCTTGGAGACTCTGCCTTTAGCGGGAGTCGGGCTCCTGCCGCGTCCCAGACGGCCGGCTTGGAGTGAGATTACGGTTGTTGGTGCAGTAGCCAGATACGCGCACCTTCTAGACATTTTCTTCTGCCTCCCCGTTGGGCTGGAAGGGTGGTAGAGGTAGAAAACCTGCCTGCCTCTCTGACACCCTCCAGCAGCCACGGCTGGCCACCCAGCGGAAGGGAGTTACTGCGATCATGCCGCCGTCTAGGAGTTCGGGTATGCACTTGACTTACGTGCCCGTCATCCCGTGACCCCTGCGCCATTGCCCAGCCACCTCTCCAGAAAGATGGCATTCTAATTATAATTGCTCGTGCATCAAGGAAGAATTAATGGAATTTTTTCCTACGTCAGCAGATGCAAGAACGCATACTTCTGTCTGTTCTCTCGCCCTGCTTGGGGAAGAGAGTGAATGTGAATATGGGGTGTCCAGGACGTGTTGCTCTGGCCCTCTGACCCCCCCTGCTACAGCGATCCTCGTCTGTGCAGCCCGGTGACCAGCTGCCTCTCCCACCTCCCACCACCTGCTCTCTCCTAAACCCGTCGTCCGTCTCCCATTTTTCTGTCTCCGCCTGTCCGTAATCACCAGCCGGGTAGCTAGTCTCTAAATGTCCGTGAGATTTTATTTAACTTCTAAGTTGTAAAAACAGGAACATACGAACATTCTCCTTTCTTTGTCTAGTACTTAACTCTTAAAGATCTCACTTCTCTATGTGTCTCCAAGAATAGGCGCCGGCTGTCCCGGTGGGGGGGGGGGGGTCGGTGCTAATCCAGGCTATACTGTGCAGGCCTTTGGTTGTATTTTCTCTTTTTAATTAGTATTTCATAAGTAATATGTGTTTCATTGTAGAAAATTTACAAAACATAAACAAAAGCAAGAAAATTAAGGGTATTTCATAGCCATACTTTTTTCCTAGACCTGTATTCTTGTTTCCATTAAAAAAATTTTTTTGTTAATGTTTGTTTGTTTTCGAGAGAGTGTGAGCTGGGGAGAGGCAGAGAGAGAGGGAGACTCAGAATCCGAAGCAGGCTCCAGGCTCTGAGCTGTCAGCACAGAGCCCGACGCAGGGGCTCAAACCCACAAACTGTGAGATCATGACCTGAGCCGAAGTCAGATGCTTAACCAACTGAGCCACCCAGGCACCCCTTCTGGTTTCCATATTACAAAACATATTGCATATAAGCCATTGTACCACCTGGAGCTATTTTCCACCTAACATTGTATTCTGTTTTCTTTCTGTGCCATCATATATTCTCATGAGTTTTTTATTGGCAATATAGTGGTCTGTTGTTTGGTGCTATCATAATTTACATAATCTGCATCTAGTGTTAACTACTTAATTATGTAGCATTGGGTAGTCTAATTGTATCTGTTACATACAGTGATGTGATGTATCCTTTGCAGCTTATTTTTTTGCATACATCCATGACCTTTTCCTTGGGCTAAATTATTTTATTTTATTTTATTTTAATGTGTATTTATTTTTGAGAGAAAGAAAGAGAGAGTATGACTGGGGAGGGGCAGAGAGAGAGGGAGACACAGAATCCAGAGCAGACTCCAGGCCCCGAGCTGTCAGCAGAGCCCCACGCTGGAACTCATGGACTGCAAGGTCATTAACTGAGCCTGAGTCAGATGCTCAACCGACTGAGCCACCCAGGCACCCCTCCTTGGGCTAAATTCTTATAAAAAGAACAGAGATATTTAATTTTGACACTGACAAATCGTCCTCCAAACAGGCTGCTCTCAAAGCACTACTCTACCCACCGTATCTGGAAGGTTCCATTTTATCACCATCAAAGCTGGAGCTTCTCTGATGATTAATGAACATAACGTTTATGTTTGTGAGTTTCCTCTTTGGTGTTAGTTTTCATGTGTTCGTCTTTTTTCTCGTTTTCATGTTTCTGAAAGAATCCGTGCACGAGGGAGGACACTAACCTGCCTTAGCACATGCGTTGTGATTGCCGTTGTGGCCTTTAGCATTTGGAGAGGCTTTCCAGCCTCACCGAGGGCCATGTTGGTGTTGCCCACTTACGCTGATTGCTGCCCGCTCTGTAATTTAAAAATGGGTATTCATGCTGAAAGACTGAACTCCGCGCCCCTGCCCCCAGACACAAGCAGGCCTTACCCAGATGTCTATCAACAAACAGGAGGACGGATAAAGAAATGTAGGTTTGTGCACACGTTGGGATATAGCTCAGCAACCAGAAGGAACAAATTACTCGTGCGCACAAAAATGTGGATGGTCCTACTGAGGAGCAGAAGAGAGACAGAGTAGGGTAGGTTAGTGGTTGCCCGGAGCTCCGGGTGCTGGTGGAAGTGAGGAAGGGCTGGTAATGGACACGGTTTCTTTCGTAGCAGAGCAGAAATAGGAAAAATCATAGAGCTGAGGGCAGCTCAGCCGTGAGCCAACAAGAAACCGTCGGGCTGGCTTTTACGGCATGTGAGTGAGATATCCACAGAGCTGTTCAGGAAAGGTGGATGCATGGGGCGCCTGGGGGGCTCAGTCGGTTAAGCGTCCGACATCGGCTCAGACCATGAACTCGCGGTTCGTGGGTTTGAGCCCTGCATTGGGCTGTGTGCTGCCAGCTCAGAGCCTGGAGCTGCTTCAGAGTCTGTGTCTCCCTCTCTTTCTCCAGCCCTCCCCTACATGCTCACTCGCGCTCTCTCTCTCTCTCTCTCTCTCTCTCTCTCAAAAATAAAGATTTTTTTAAAAATTAGAAAAAAAAGATGGATGCAGGAGTGTACATACTATAACGGTTCCATTTATATCAAGTTCTGGGCAAATGTAATCTACGAAATAGAAGTAAAACCATGGCTGTGGGGGGTGGGGGCAGAGGCACCAGAGAAAGCAGCGGAAACATTTGGTGCTTTTTGAGTGGTGCTTACGTGGGTATTTGTGATCATCAGACCCCATCATACTGGGGGAAATTGCATTCTAATTGAGAAAAAAACCAAGCAGGCCCTGATCTTTTCTTTTTCTGTTTAAAAAGATATATTTTTCCCAAGTCGTGTCTCTGCTGGGTCATAGGCTGTTAACTCTCTGTCAGTCAACAAAGATGCCAGCCAGTCATCTCAGGATCCCAGCTGCCGCCGCGCCCAGGACCCCCTCACTCTGGGAAACCACCCTCCCCACCCTGGAGGTTTGCTCCTCAGCATAAGCAGTGCCCTGCACGTTATCTGATGTAATTTCATGGCTTGCAGGAACTAAAGAGTAGTTCTCCCCACCGCAAACTGGCCAGGCATCTGTTCCGCTGGAATGTAATTTCTGTGTTAAACTTAGTCATTTTGAGACAGCGGGTTTGTCATTTCCCCCTTCCAAGAGGAAGTACCTTTATGTATCTTGAAACTTCTCAACATGCTCTGCAGGTACTTTTGGAGGGTAGGGACATTTTGGGAAGTTGTGCAAATTGTCTAAATCAAACTGTCCTTGCGTTGACGGTGTGCGGGAAATCTGTGGGCACAAAAAGAGGCTGGGCGGAAGACAGACAGCTGACCGACCTTGTGCTGAGAACCGAGCAACGATGAGCTACCGTAGCACCTCATGGCTTCTCTCTTGTGTGGGGTACAGGAGCTGGTCAGACTTACCATCGAGAAGCAGGGGCATCCATCTCCAACCAGCCCAGTGAAGCCCAGTTCCCCAGCCTGCAGACCCGACGGGTGAGTTCTGACTCACGCCTCCAGTCACTGGTCACTTGGGAGAGAACGTGAGCCCCATCAGGCAGGCGGTTGGAAGCCTGTATTCCTTTTTCGGTGACTGCTGGCTAAGTGCCTCTATTGCTCTAAAGTGTGTCCAGCTCACACACGTTCTGAAGTAGTGCCTGATCTCAGGGTTAGAGGTCAGTGTGACTCATTCTCAGGATACGACGTGAGCGTGCCCATGACCCATACCTGCGCTTTTCCTGAGCCGCTCCCCTTCGTCATTGGAAAGAACTGGGGAGGGTTGGGTTTTGGGGATTTGACTTGAGAGTACTGAGCTTCATCAGGAAAGTAAACTCAGAGCAACGGGGACAGTTTTAAGGCCTTGTGACCATTTCTGCTACAAGCCCCTAGTAAAAATAGAAAACAGCAATTTGGAGCCTTTAGGGAGCCTTTAGATCATGTCTTCTGAGGTTTCCTCTTACAGACAAGGAAACTGAGATGCGGTCAAGGGGCTTTGGCCTGGTCAAACCAGACTCGAGGCCCCATCTGTGCCCTGGAGCTCCAGGCTCAATGTCCAGGGCTCCTGCCACTCGGCCTGGTGTCATGCCTCGGTCCCATGCCCTGGTCACATCCTGCCCCTCCCGGGACCTCCGTGTGCTCTGTAACCTTCTGTAATCCCGGGTTCTTCTCATCCTCCAGCCAGTCTGAGGTCCCCCTGACAGATCGAGAGATGGAGATTCTAAACAAGACAAGTGGCCTGTCCCAGTCGGCCGAGCTACTTCCAGACTCTACAGATGAAGAGGTCGCGCCCCCCAAGCCCCCCTTACCTGGCATCCGGGTGGTTGATAATAGGTAATTTTTTATTTTTCTAGCACCCTCTTCTACTTATGATATAATCTGGTGAATGGACGGGTAGATGAACCTCAAGGAAGATGGTGCCATTAGGGTAAGACTTGGAACCCAGCCCCTCGCTCTTTAGGAGCCTCGGAATCGTGAGCGTCCCTGGGAAGGATCATCTGTGGAGGATGTGAGCCCGGCCCCAGCACCTGCGCTGGCCACACACCCCCAGGAACACCCAGGGGCCTGCCTCTTGGCCATCCTGCAACTTATTATGGAAGGAGAAGAAAAGATGTTTCTGATTCTCGGTTTCTTGGCATCGATGGGTTTTCTTTTGGCATCACTGGTGTGGGACGGGAGTTGAAAGTGTGAAAAGGAGGTGTCAAGTGTCTGATAATGAAAGAATCCCACATTCTGTACCCAGATTCCTTTTTAAAGAGCTTCTGTTTGGGTTATTCAGTTTGATAGGATTTCTTACTCTGTTTCAGTCCTCCACCGGCATTGCCACCGAAGAAAAGACAGTCAGCTCCGTCCCCAACCCGAGTGGCCGTCGTGGCCCCCATGAGTCGGGCCACCAGTGGTTCCAGCTTGCCCATTGGAATTAATAGGCAGGTAATGTCGCCCCACCTGGAAAGGCAGAGGAAGGCTCTGGGGGTGGGAATTTGGCTCCTGTTGTGAAAAGAAACCCAGTGGTCTTCAGCCCCTGTCTGTGAGAGGTGACCGTTCTTTCTTTGTACGGGACCACAGGACATGGTGGGAGTCCCCACGTGGGGGAAGAGGCCGGGGTGGGGAGGCTGGAGCCGAGGAATGCCTCCTGAGGACATCCGAGCCTGGCCCCGGGGCCCTCGCTGGCCATGCACTCCCCGTGCTCGTAAAGGCCCTTTTCTCAGAAGTCACAGACGCAGCTTGTTAGGGCTTAACATCAAAGACAGGCCATTCCAGCCGGCGTCTGAGCTTGGCAACGTCCTCCTCCGAGTCCGCATACTGATTCCTCCCCACTGGGCTCAGCCACCATTTCTCAGAAGTGACTTAGGCCTGTGTTTTATTTCTCCGCGCCAGGACTTTGACGTGGACTGTTCTGCACAGAGGCGGCTGTCAGGAGGCAGCCACTCATACGGCGGAGAGTCGCCCCGCCTGTCCCCCCGCAGCAGCGTGGGCAAGCTCAGCAAGTCAGACGAGCAGCTGTCCTCTCTGGACAGGGACAGCGGGCAGTGCTCCCGGAACACAAGCTGTGAAACACTAGGTGGGCTCAGGCTCCTTTGTCGCCTCTCCTGTCTCGTCACTTCTTGGTGGCCGCTTTGAGGGTCACACGACCCCGATCTGTTTCTTCAACTGCAAGATGAGGGTACCAATCTCCGTCTGTCTCCAGGAGGTTGAGTTTAAATGAAATAACCATGGGAAGCCGCATAGGAGATGCTCAGATGGTGGCTGTTACTGTGGTGAATCCGTCTGTGTGTAATCTGACTCCCATTGCCAAAACTAAGAGCCATCTGTGCACAGAGCTGTAGAGGAAGGGGAGAGCCCCTGGCGGCTTTGGACAGAGGGTGAGGGCAAGTGAGCAGCACACACTGACCACCCAGTCAGTGCTGAGCACATGCCACGGGGGCCGGAGGAGAGTCCGAAAGGTAGCTTGGCGGGAGGTTCCAAGAGCGTGAAGCTGGTCATGCCCATGAGCTGGACAGTTCACTTGGAGAGTTTGCCTTAACATAATTAACATAATCAGAAATTTATAGCAAGATCTCTTTCTTTTTTTAATGTTTATTTTGAGAGAGAGAGAGAGAGAGCGAGCTCAACTGGGGAAAGGGCAGAGAGAGGAAGAGAGAGAATTCCAAGCAGGCTCCAAGCCATCAGCACAGAGCCTGACGCAGGGCTCCATCTCAGGAGCCATGAGGTCATGAACTGAGCTGAGGTCAAAAGTCAGACATTTAACTGACTAAGTCATACAGGTGTCCCTATAGCAAGATCTGTCCCGGGAGATTAATCCCAGCATTACTGGGAGCAGTGGTAGAGACTAGAAGCCATCTAACTAGTCAGTGGTCAGAAATCCGATGAATCGTCATACATCCGCTTGGTGGACTGATACATAGCTATGAAATGTCAGTCATAATACGTCAATTGATGGCCAAAATCTAAGACCACTGACATGGTATTTTCTCAGTTGGGTGTTTAAAAAACGAATCCTAGGGGGGGAAAACATTTAGGGAGATACATCAAATTGTAAGCAGATGATAATTAAGTTATGGGCTTGTGGATGATTTTTATTTTTTTGCCACATTTCCTACAGTGGTCACACATTTTTCTTCTTGTTTTTTTTTTTTTTTAACATTTTTATTTATTTTTGAGAGACAGAGCACAAGTGAGGGAAGCGCAGAGAGGGAGGGAGACACAGAATCCAAAGCAAGCTCCAGGCTCTGAGCTGTTAGCACAGCTAACAAAGCCAGACACGGGGCTTGAACCCACAAACCGTGAAATTGAGACCTGAGCCGAAGTCAGAAGCCCAATCGACTGAGCGCCCCCAGGCACCCTGCTTTTTTTTTTTTTTTCTAAGTAAGAGATTCAAACGATATAGGAAAATCTAAAGAACAAGATTTCAAACAGCCGTATTCCCACTTGGTTTGACTTCTGTAAGCAGGGAGAATAAGGAATATAGGGTGAAGCACAGAGACGAGATGGGAGTCGTATGTTCTCGCCCTGTGATGAATGGGATTGGGTTAAGGGGAGAGATGGAGATTGTTTCTTTCCGTGGGGCCTTGTGGCTGACACCTAATGTGCTTCCTGTCACAAATGCAGATCACTATGACCCCGACTACGAATTCCTTCAGCAAGACCTCTCTAACGCAGACCAGATACCTCAGCAAGTGGCCTGTAACCTTAGCCCGCTGCCAGAGTCCTTGGGAGAGTCTGGGCCCCCATTCCTTGGCCATCCCTTCCAGCTGCCTTCGGGATCCGGTGGCTGTCTGCAGCCGGAGGGGCCCCCGGCTCCAGGACCGCAGACGGACATGCCCCCTGCTCTCCCTGAGAAGAAGCGCAGGAGCGCAGCCTCACAGACCACAGACAGCTCCGGCTGCAGGGTGTCCTACGAGCGACACCCCTCTCAGTACGACAATATCTCCGAGGACGACCTGCGGAACCCCACCGCGGCCCAGCCTGTCCCCTTCACGCCCTTCGCTGCTGTTCTCCCCTTCCAGCAAGGAGGCTCCTCGGCCTCTGTCGAGTTTGTGGGTGATTTCACTGTTTCTGAAACGTCGGGTGACCCAGAAAAACCGCCTCCTCTGCCAGAGAAGAAAAACAAGCACAGTAAGCTTTCGTCCCGCTCATGTCAGGAAGCACGTTTGTGAGCTAAAGTGGCGATGTATTTCATTCCAGCACCGGGCCTCACGGTTTCAGAAAAGCTAGGGCCGCAGCGCGTGGACACGTCCAGGGGCCTGGTGTTGTCAGTATTGGTGGTGGTTTTAGAGCCTGGTAAACCGCCCTGTCCTGCAGCTCCTCTAAAATCTGGGGCCAAGCTTTCGCGGGGCCCGAGAGTCTGGCTGGAGCACACAGCGACCTATGGGTAAAACAGGATGGACATTCGAACTTAGAGCTCACCACGCCCCTGAGGGGTTTTCTGAGGATCCCCAAGAGAGTGTGCAGTTGCTGTTTAGACGGGTCCCGGGTACCCCCTCTGTCTCCTGTTTGCAGACGTGGGGTGACTTGGAATCTGAGGGTACCTGGTTGCGCTTGCTAATGACATTTCTTAGACCATGTATTTTTAATTATACGACGTTATTAGGGCCCAGGGATGGGGCTAAAATTTTAGATCTTTGTGTTTTCCCACTGTAAAGTTGCCGTCAGATTCCTAAGTCGAGTTCTACTGGAGATTGTTTTCCTGTCCCCGCAACGGCTCCCGGTCACCGGGTGCTCCACCCTGCCCTCCCCCTCTCCCCACTGCTTGGCCCTCCGGGCACTGGCTGCCACCGATCGGATGTGTGTGTGCTTGTGTGGGCCACACGGTCCCAGGATTCCCCGGCCTCTGTTGAAGCATCCAGCAGAGAACTTCTGCCAACTAGGACTTGAATCTCCTTTCCAGGTTCCCAAATGAGAACATCTGATTGGCCCCAGCTAGAATGGGGCCCACTCTCAAGGAAGGGGAGACCTGGCCTGGTTAAACACGGCAAGGATGGCCCCGAGGGCAGCCGGATGGGCCTCGTTGCCCAGCTCCTTGCTGAGTGTCAGCCAGCTTGGGTCATAACCTGGTGGTATGGTGTCCCCACTGAAGGGAAAGCTGCCCCTGCAGGGCTGATGATGTCGTTCCCATCTGTCATTCACTCAGGAGAAGACAGGGCACTACTGGCGGGAGTCACCAATGGCAGTGCCAGGAATGTCTCCCTCTGCACGAGCAGGTGGCCCTTCCCCTCCACCCACCTTACCTTGACTTGACCGGTGTGCCGTCCTGGGCTCACACCTTTTCCTTCCCGTTCCCTTTCCACTCCCTTCCCTTCCCTTATCCAAACTCAGAACGCAGGGTGGGGATTGCATCAGTGCAGACCACAACAGATGTGTGGTGCCTGGCCGTGGAGCCAGGGGCCTCCTCTCCTCAGCTCTTAGAGCAGGTCAGGGCGTGCAGGGGCTGTAGAGGAGGAGGAAAGGGTTGTCTGCCCTTGCCTTTCCGACAGCCTCCAGTCTCCGGTGACTGAAAATACCTTGTGTTAATTTAGACAGCTATTTTTAGGCTTTACTTCCTCCATCGTGTCTGCAGCACTTGTGTCTGCAAACCTTGAAAAACTACTAAAAGCTTAAGATGTGGCGTACCCTGGGCTAAAGCTCCCCATGCCGTCGTATTTCATCCTTACACCCTGGTCAGGCAGGGATATTGGTGCCCATTTGATAGATGAAGACACGGAAACGCAAGGGGCCTGAGCCTTGCCAGGGTCGCCAGGCAAGCGGGTGGCAGATATAGGCTTCAGAGCAGGCCTGTGTTCTCCCTGCGTGACGCACAGCCTCCCAGGCTAAGAAGGAGGGGTCCCGGCCCTCCTTTGTGGAGACTGTATGGGTTTCAGTAGTGACCCCCAGGCAGCTGGGAGTCATTTCCACACCCCGTGCAAGGACCCCACACTTGAGGCACAGCCCTAGTCTCCAGTCAGCTCCTCCCTCCCTGGGGGGGCCCTTGGGGAGTTCCAGGCTTTGCCCCAGGGGGAAACTTGCATGGTTACTCTGAGAGGAGGCAGGAGACGGACGTCATCCCCGTATGTGGCTCATGCAGATGGGCTCGTGCACACGCAGTCCTGGAGTCCCAATGTCCTACTCCTTTGGATGGCACTGACATCTTTGGGGTCCTCGGCCCCTCTTGCTGAGGTGGCCCCCCGAGCCCCTTGTGCCCCCAAGCCCCGCCTAACCACTGCCCTGGGTGCCCGTGGGGAGCGCCAGCCTGCGGGCATTCCCAGTGACGGCGGCCACTCCCTTCTCTGAGCCCTTGGGCTGCCTTTGAAGCGGATCCCTCTTCTTAGTCCTTGACAGTCGTGAGCCCCACTGCTTTGCTCTGCTTGGTCAGCAAGAACTTCGTCAGTTCAGGTCTTCCTGAAGCTTCCCGTTTGAGTCCCTACCAAAGAGGGGCACGTGCCGTCTTTGTAGGGAGCATTTGGTAGGCGTGTGGGGACCCCTTCAGAGGCTTGGATCTTCCTCTGGGACCTCATGGTGTTGGTGCCGTGTGGGAGGAAAGCCTCACGGGGCTGGGGGGTGGGGAGGGAGGGGACGGTGAGCTGCCCCGGTGGCAGCCGTGCCCTCTGGGTGAGATGCCTCACCAGCCCGCGCTCGGTGCTTGTTGGAGCAAAGACCCTCGTACGGATCCTTTTAAATAAAGTAGATGACTTTAACTCCCTCCTTCAGTGCAGGACGTCAGAAGACATCCCTACAGAAAGGCATTTCTTGTCTACCCTCAATGTTGAGGCTATTTGAAAATACAGGATTAAGCCCTGCAAAATTGTTCTGGCTGCTTTTTCCTGGGGTCTAGCACATGCTCTTAGCACCTGTGACATGACCCGAGAGGACAGTGCCCAGCTCCAGGTGGTGCCTTCGCTGGTGGCCCCGTGCCTGCCACACACACACTGGAGTTCCCTGGCTTCCAAACCAGGGCCCTTTTCCTTCCCAGCTTCCGTCGTCACCAGCTCCCCTCTGGCGTGAGCACAGCAGCCCTGTAAGGACATTGATCAGCCCCCGCTCCCAGCTCGTGAATCACGGACACATAAAGCGCCTGCCCTTCAACCATGGGCCTGTTGATGTTGACAGGGAAGTCCCTGCTCTCAGCCGCTTCCTCCACTGCTGAGACAATAGGAGAGGCAGCACCGTGTTCCAGGCTGGCCTTGACCCAGACCTTGCCATGGGGAGTGTCAGGTGCGGGTTCTAGTCCCACAGATCTGGGGGCTGGAGAAGGCCATCGTTAGGATGCCAAAGATCTGGACACAGGCCCACACCGTCACTCTCCCCGAACCTGTGGAGTCTCCAGAAGGGGCTGGCTCTGGAGGTGGGGCTCGGATCACCCCAAAAGCCAGGAGTGAGGCGCACACCAGTGCTCCCACACGGGGGCTGAGGGCTCTGCGCCTGCCTCAGGAAAGGGTGCCTGCGAGGATGCCTCCCCACATGGGTGAGGCCCCTGCTGGCGTCCCCTGCCAGGGCCGCTGGCGGTGACGCCGCACAGCTCGGGCAAGGGAGCCCGTCCCTGGGAGGCTGTGCAGCTACGGGCTGTGCCACCGCGGGCAGCTGCTCAGTGTCAGGCGGCAGGGTGGCAAGGGCTGGCGTTTCTGAAAGGATGTTTACGGAGGAGAGGGTGCACGTGTTTGAACTCAAGCATGTCTTTTTTCACCGTTTGTATCTCCCTGAGGACGTTCGTTCTGAGTCCTCTCAGCTGGAGGGGGAGAAGGAGTGTAGTGGCTGTTACTTCTCGTTCACCCACTGGGTGCTTTACAGGACCCCCCCAGGGCCATCGCCCGGCTCAGCAGGTCCCGCGGTAGGGGCAGAGGCCGTGTGTTTCATTCACTCCTTCATTCTGCAAATACCTGTGCACACCTGCGGTGCGTCGGGTGCTGGGGACGCAGCAGCGGTCCCGACGGACACAGGGCCTGCCTTCCTGGGGCTTCAGCTCCAGCAAAGGGCAGGAAATCCAGTTGCATCTGCTTTAAAAGTATATCCTGCATCAAGCCGCTCTCACCACGTTTGCTCACAGCGCAGTCCTTCACCTGAACGAGCGCAGAGGCCCTGGAGTTGTTTTCTCGTGGCACAGCGGTGGCAGGCGGCCCCGAGCAGAGCCCTTTGCTGCTTCTCGCCAGCAGGCCGTCCTTGCCCCTTTCCCGCAGCCTCGTGACCTCCCAGGCGACTGCCTCGCTCCTTCCCGTCTCCCCTTGCCAGCTACGCTCTGCTCACCGGACCCTCCGGCCCGGCCTTGGCCTTTGCCGGCCTGTAGGCTCGGTGCGGAAGTCCTTCCGGAGGGAGAGTGCGCACCTGGGGGGAGAGTGGGAACGGGGCCTGGAGACCCCCAGGCCTTGTCAGCAGGGAGGTGGGGCCCCAGTACGCTTTTTCAAGAAGTGGCTTTATTTCTTAGAGCTCAGCAACACTGAGCAGAAAGTACAGGGGATTCCCGCGTGTCCGGCCTCCCTGCTGTCACCGGCTCCACCAGAGCCCCACCCGTCAGTCACCCAGCCTGCAGGGTCGCGCCAGCCTGAGCCTCAGTTTACATAGGGCTCCCTCTTGTCGTGTTCCCATAACTTCTGACTGTTGTAGCGCCCGCCCCGCCCCCTGGGAGTCTCCCGTGGGCCTCGCCCCGCGGGGCCAGTGGGTGTGGGGAGAGGGTGCGCTGGCGGGGGGCACCTGGTCACGGCCCAGGGCCCCGGCCCTCTCTGTCTCGCAGTGCTGGCCTACATGCAGCTGCTGGAGGACTATTCGGAGCCGCAGCCGTCCATGTTCTACCAGACGCCGCAGAACGAGCACATCTACCAGCAGAAGAACAAGCTCCTCATGGAGGTGTACGGCTTCAACGACTCGTTCAGCACCGAGGCCCCGCAGGAGCTGGCCCCGCCCCCCGCCCTGCCTCCCAAGCAGCGGCAGCTGGTAAGCCCCCCTCGACTTCCGGGGCGCCGTGCGTGCCGCGCCGGGTCCCACAGGCCGCTTTCGCTTCCTCTAGACGAGCCCACCGGCCGCAGCCTCCCACTGCCTGGTCTCCCCGCCCGGGGCGGTGGCGCCGTCGCTTCCCCGGCTGCCCCTGCCGCTGGGCCTGGCTTGTACGCAGTGTGTTTGCTCTCTCTGCTGACAGTCTCTTGGATTTTTTCTCTCTTCTTTGGCTCCACTATAGACTTCCCAGAAAGGAGGGACTCCATCGAAGCACAGGGCACGGTCTATGTATGGCCATCTGTGGCCCTGATTTACATAATGGCCTCGCTCCACAGACTGACTTACACCCCGCCCTGGCCAGGGATGGCCCCATGGAAACAAGCTCTACTGGAGCATGATGGCCTGAAACAGAGCAGTTCTGTGTTCCCAGCACGCTCCCTTCCTCCCCCGAGAGCACTCGCGTGTGAGGATTCCCCGTAGGTAACGACACCCAGGTCGGCACAGAGGCCAGGCTTTCCTGCGTGGGTGGCACGCGAGGCTCTGGCCCAGGCAGGGGTGTGTGAACCCCGTCCTCCCTGCTGCCCGTGTCCTGACCGCCTGGTATGGACCCGGGGTCAGCCCGTAGAATCCGAGCATCCCATCTGGCCGTGTCTTCCAGGAAGAGGGCACCTCGGAAGGGGATTCTCAACTTGTTCGAGCTGCACGTGCTGTTTCGGTCATAGCCTGGCCAGCCTGGTAGTGTTCCCACCGCAGAGGTGACCGGCTGCCTGGCCGTCTTGCGTCCGCCGTGACAGGACACAGAGGTGCTGGGAACCAGCTGCTGACCGGACAACCAGGGTCCCCGGGTTACTCCCCAAGCCCTGCCCGCAGGGGCGCCGAGCCCGCATTCAGGACATTCAGGGGCCGACCAGGCAGAAGTGCGCCCGCCCCTGGGAGACAGGCTGCTCTTGCAGAAGAAAGGCGGCGCCCGTCCTGGGCCCTAGACCTGCCACTGTCTAGGCGTGTTCACGACTTAGACTCAGGGTCTCAGTCCTTCACCCCCACCCCCACAGACACCCGAATATGCCCCGATGTGAATCTAAATTACTCTGAAAATGTTTCAAAAAGGGATCTTTACTGTGGAAATAGAAATGCCTGCCCCAGGGACCCCCTAACCTAACCAAATGGTTTGGTTGAGCAGCCAAACCAGATTTCATGGAGACCTGAGAGTCTCAGTCCCTCTTGCCAGTGTCCACAGATGCCCACTGGTCGCCCTCAGGCATTTTCCCTGCACCATGGAGCCCACAGGCTTCACACAGATCCCTAGTGAGCACGCTTGGACTCCGAGCCTGTCTGGGAGCGCCCGCAGGGCACCCCACCATGCCAGCCCGGTGGTAGTGAGGGCTCAGCAGAGGGGCAGACACTCCGCTGAACGCCTCCGTGTGTCAGCATGGGAGGCTTCTGTTTGATTTCCCGTGATCCACAACCTCTGTCACCCCCACATTAAGTAAACTGAGGCTGAGAAAGCCACAGTGACTTAACTGGAGCCCACCCCCTGCTGGAAGCAGAAGGTCTGGGGACCGAGCCCAACTCTGACTGAAGCCTGGGCGCCACATGTGATGTGCCCCGAGCCCGCTGCTCGGCGTGCCCCCTCTCAAGTGCAGGTGCAGGGACAATTGTCTCTGTTTTACCAGCAAGTAATTGTACCCGTGAGTCCTCGTATGGCATGGCTGGCATGGTTCTGAGTGCCTTACACGTACACGGCCCTTGACAGCTTTGTCCCCACTTTACAGATGATGAACCTGAGGCACAGATAGCTTTAAATGATGCCCGAGGCCAAGCAGGTCATGAATGGTGAGGCCCAGGTTCAGAGCGGGTCGGCCTGGTCCCAGGAGTCCATGCAGTCCGCTGGAGCATAATAACTGCATGGGCTGCTCCCATGGGGGAGGAAGAGGCCCTGAGTGGTAAGTGGAAGAGATGGGGTCCAGAGCCGGGTACGCAGGCTCCAGGCCCTCTCGGCCTCCTTCCACCTTCCAGCCACTTCCAGTGGATGCCACTTATACAGAGGTTAGCTTTTTAAATCTGTCACAGGGAGGTGAAGGAGGGCACCCTCTTGTCCGGGTGGACTTCGACAGGCATCTTTGACTCCTAAGCTGAGCCAAGAAGCCATCCCAGATGTCCAGGCAGAGCTAGGCAGCGGCCTGTGTAGGCGTCTCATGTACCTGCCTGACCGTTCTCTGCTTTTCTCCCTCCTTCCCTGTCTTCTCTCTCGTCCCTTCTGTCCAGCAGGCCTCCTATGCTGCTTCTTCCTTCTCCTCTGTCTCCTACTGTGTCCAGCAAACTAAAGTGGCCTTCATCCCCGAGGACAGCAGTGCCACTCAGGGCATCAGTGTGTCCGTCTCTAACTCCTTTCTCAGCCGGCACGGCAACCTGCCTGTGCCCTCGGTGAGTCGCTCCCTGCTGCTCTTTGCTTGGAAACGTGAGTGCGATCTTTCGTTTGTCGCCTGTGCCTGCTGGTGTGTGTGCTCCTGCCCAGGCCGGACTCTCCCGCACACCCTGCGCTAGAGAGGAAGGGGCGTGTGTGGTTGGTTCTCTGTGGCCTAAGGACTGTGTGGAGTGTTGGGGTGGGCGAGGTGAGGGTAGGGATGGGGAAACGTTAGCAGCCCTACTCTGAGCCTCACCACTCAGGCATAAACCGGCAGAGATGTTTTGGTCTTTTTATTTTGATCTCCCGTCGGGCTTTGGGTCAGCCCTGTAAGTGTTCTGTTTTGAAGAAGAACTAGTGTTCCCACAAGAAGCAAGGCTGAGGAGAGCAGGCTTTACCAGGGCGTGATGGGGTTTGGGTCTGAGTCTGGGGGCCCTATCTGTTAACCTTTGCTGCGTGACAAACCGTTCCAAAACCCAGTGGCTTAAAATGGCAGTAACCACTTGTCATTGCTTAGGACACGGGTCGGCAGGGTGCTGGCCGATCTGATTTTGGCTGGCCTCGCTAACCTCTCCGGAACCTCAGCCGGGACCACTGGCTGCTTTGGCTGTGGTCCCCATGACCCACCAGCCTCGAGGAGGTGGAATCTACCCGACTCCCCGAATCCAGGCTGGCCTCTTGCGGGGGGCCTGCTGCCAAATCACATTGCAGAGGGCCAGACGTGGACCCGGGAAGGGAAGGGGTGCGGCCATTTCTGTAAGCAGTTTACTGCTGAAACTTAGGGGACACTCACACTCGAGGAGGCCCAGTGCCGCTCTGTTGTCTTTTACTGGAATCTCCATCTGTCCAGGAACCGAAAGGGCTACCACTGTCCCTTTTATTTGTTAAAATGGGACCGAGCAGCAGGGATAGAACGTGGACAGGGTTTCGTTTGGGTTCTCCTTAAAATCAGTTTCTGCCTTTGGGTGATTGACTTCCCCTTCCTGACCTCCACTCCCTTCCATTGAGGTTATGCTTTTTACTTGTCTCTTATTTTGTGACTGTGAGAGATTACGTAAAATCCTAGGAAACTGCCAGGCACATAGTCGGCTTAGAAAGTTTACTATCACAGCACTTGCTCTCAGAGTTCTGGATCCTGGTCTCTGTTCTGTCCTAATTCTGTGCATGAGAGCTTGGACAAATGGCTTGACCTAATGGTCCCCCCAGATGGACTTCCTTTTCCCTCTAAAACCAGTGAGGTTGACCTGGTGACTCTCAGAGAGAGGGTTCCCGGTGTGGGCTTGTCTGGTTTCCATCTCTGGGAACCGCCCATCCAGGGCCCAGCTCAAGACAGTCCTGCTTGAGGAGAGGAATGCACTGTTCCTCCGGGAGCTGGGGCCTAACTCCTGAGAGTTAGGCTCCTCAGCAGCCCCGCGCTTGCTCTAGAAAGGCCCAGCAGCCCTCCCTCCCCCCAGCCCTGCCCTGGCACACAGTCGCCCTCTGTTTCCTCAGCGGGCACTTCTGGCGAGCTCCTTTCACAGATGGTGCAAAACTTGGCCTGTAGACAATCTAGCTCTTGACTGTTTTTCCCCCTCTGTGAACAGAAGGAAAGTGTGAGTTATCCTAAGAAAGTGTCCACAATGTCCCTTTTGAACAGTTTGGGCTTGGGGGGCTGTCAGTGAACTGCACTGTTTGCTCCGGAGTTGATAGAAGTTTGAGGGGGTTTTAATGAAGCTTAGGCCTGAGTATGTCCGAGTTTCCAGCCCCAGGAACGTAGGGGAGGCTCAGGGCACCTCGCATCAGCAAGACCACACTCACAGCACCAACTCCACAGCAGAGCCCGAGGGAGTGCTACTCAGGGTGCTTGCTTTCATAAAAGGAAAGCCTCCCCCTCTCCCCCCGCCTCCAGAGCTGTTGGTAATTTGGTAATGGCCTGAAGGTTGGAAATGTTTGAACCCTGAGAACGGTGGTGTATCACAAGGCCAACATCTTTTTTTTTTTTTTAGATGTTTGTTTTTGAGAAAGAGAGCAAGCAGGGGAGGGGCAGAGAGAGAGAGAGAGGGAGACAGAATCTGAAGCAGGCTGCAGGCTCTGAACTGTCAGCCCAGAGCCTGACACAGGGCTCAAACTCATGAACTGTGAGATCATGACCTGAGCCGAAGTCAGACGCTTACCGGACTGAGCCCCCCAGGCGCCCGAGGCCAACATCTTCTTTACGTACTTCCTCCTTGCGTTCTGAGATGAGCCCAGGGGCAGGGCTTTGGGTGGCTCTCAGAGCGGCCAGTAATGCCCAATCTCCTCATTGTGTCGCTCCTGGGCCTGTGTCACCCGCCCACCACAGAGCTCTGGAGGAGTGCCGCTTAGGGGTGCAGCGGTGGTCAGATCTGACGCCGCCGCACCTTGTCCGCGGCCCGTTATTCCTACCGGAAGGTTAGCCGTTGAAAACCCCTTGAACTGGAGCAGGAAGGCTGCACTGGCCAAGCTTGATTGAAGGGCTGTAAAAGCATCCTGTCCGCTCTTCCTGGTGTTCCAGGTGGAGTTTAATTCAGCAAGCGCAGGGACTCTCGTGCCGGTCATGCAGCAGGAAGGACCCAGAATGGCCCAGATGGCCCCATCACCCTCGACAAGCGCTTGCTGTTCCGTAGGCAGAATAAACAAGCGTGGAAGAGACTTGTGCTGGGGCAGGGTAGCCGTGAGCCCAGTTGAGTCACGGGCGGTCATGGAAACTGGGGGCCGTGGAGCCGGGACAAGGGCAGGCAGAGTCTTCTGGGAAAGGTGACGCTTGGACCACTGCCTGATGGACAGTTAGGATTTCAGGGAGACATGGAGCAAAGGTCAGGGAAGACACGTCCAAGATGTCCCGCACAAAGGATGTTCCATCCTACCTGGAGGCCTCCCGTGCATTCTGCAAGGTCACCGCGAGTGTAAGTCCTCGAGGGGTGGGGTTGTGGGGAGCTGGCTGAGGGCAGTGAGCAGAGCCCGCCCTCCCACGTGTCTTCGGGGTCAGCGCACCCTAACTGAGACAGACCCGCTTCCCCAGAGGCTCCTCCCTGAGCACGGCCCTCGGGGTTCAGGCCAGGGGGTGCGCACACTCCTCCTGGCATCTGCCACTGCGTCTGCTCGGCTCTCATCCCGGAGAAGCGTTCAACCGCAGCCCATAAACTTCCCGTCCTGCCCAGCTTGTGCTGCATCATGGGAAACGTGAACGTCTGCCCAGACAGGCCTGTGCTCTCTGGGGTGTCAGATAGAGGAAGGTGTTCGGGGACGTGAGGAGTGAGTGAGAGGCGGGAAAGCCATGGAGAGCCAAGTGCAGGGAGGCCGGGCCCCGTCCCTGATAGGACCCCACTGGGCCCTGGCAGCGTACCTGGCCTGTGGAGGACTGGAAGGCACTTCAGGGACGTGCCTTCCTACACACAGCCCTGACCTGATAGTGGGGTCCTCCCCTTCTGTCCCCCGACTCTCCCGGTTCACTGGTACCCCAGGGCTGCCTGCTGTGTCCTCAGCACGGCCCCGCCACATCAGCCACCCGCCTTCCACCTCCACGCCAGTCCCCGTCCTTCCGGAGGCGGCCCTCCCTGCCCTGCACTGAATTCCCAGGCGCCTTCTCGGGCGTGCTTCAGCTTTGCTTCCGAACCCTGGTCTTGCGACTCCAGAAAGGATCTTAAAAGTTGGATGGGATCTATATGCACTTGACCCTTGACCAGGGTGTTGAGAATCTCGCAGTAACCGTCAGGGTTGCCACTGCCCTCCAGGGGTTGAAATGTTGACGTTAGAACAATCACCCTCCTCCGTCCCCGGGGCTGTTTACTGGCACATCCTTCTTCGCTGACTGCAAGGTGCACACATTCGACTGTCACTAAAAGATCTGCCCAGGTGCTGGGAGTACATTGAAATGTTTCTTTACCATCTTGGCGTCCAGAATGATTCTGAGTAGGTAAAACTGCCGGAAGACTCAGGTTTTGAGAAGAACTTGAGAGATGCCTATGATAATTGCCATTGATTTAAAACAGCGTTTTTAGGGTAAGAAAATCCAGTGTGTATCATCTCGAGGACTTCAGTTAAAAGCAGGGGGGTGGGGGGGACTGCAGAGCAGCTGGTGTCCCATTCTGGGCAGAGAGCGATTCCCTGAGGCGCTGGACCCGGGTTTTTGTACATCAGCACATACGCTTTCCCTAGAAGGCCTGCCTCGTAGACCGTGTTGCTCTGCCATGCCTTCCCCTCCGGGCAATACCGCCAGGGCCCAGGCCCTGAGACACGTGGAGGCCCCTGAAGTCCCACGAAGGCACCTGTCACTCGCCTTTTCTGCCTTGAACAGCAGCCCAGCAGCTACTGCAGAGACTGTGGGCCGAGAGAGTGGGAAGGGAAGGTGCAGGGGACAGACTGGAGTGGGGACGGGGAGGAGGATGCGGGCTCGGCCCCGCGCGGGTCTTCCGCACACACAGGGAAAAGAGAAGCCCCGGTCTCCTCGCCTCTGCCCTGCTGCTTCTTGATGACATCTTGCTTCTGTGGTTTCCTGACCTGCTTACACCTCGCTCGCCTTGAGAGATAAGAGCGGGGGAGTGTCTGTGGACAGCGCTGGGGGCCCAGGGATGGGGCATCTTCCCCGAGCCCCACCTGGCCTGGCCGGGCGGTTCCGCTGGCCTGCCGGACTTGCTGGGCTCTCCCGCACAGTGGCCCCCCGCACCTCCTGTGCCACATGGTCCTTCTCGGTCTCAGAGGCTGGGGGGGTCTCTGGGGGTTTCACACCCCGGAAGTTGTAGGCTCGTACTCTGCCCCCATTCTTGGGGAGCCCTAACGCCGTGGGGCGTCCTCAAGTGCAAGTGCGGGCCCCTCACCAGACTCGTACTCATCTCCCTGGGATTAGGAAGTAGACCCCACATGCCTGCCGGGTGCGGGCCCGGCCGAGCCCCTCTGCTCCCATCCTTGTTATGTCTCAGAATGTCCCCACTGTCCCCGAGGTGCCCCAGCAGGAAACGGCGGGCTGTCTTTCCTCCCTGGCCACACACACACCACACTGCCATGTGACGTGTCCGGCCGCTCCCCGAGCCCTGCTGCGCGTCCTCCTAGGCCCTGAGCTCCCCACCTCCAGCCCCGGAGCCGCTCCCCTGCTCCCCGCCCCCGGCACGGCCACTCTGGCCTCCCCACTGGTCTTCCTGCCACCGGGCCCGCTTCTCGCTGATCAGATTGCAGTGTCCCCTCATCGCTGCAGAGCCTTCTGAGGCCCCACCAGCTACTTGTGCCCACCGGGCCCCGCCCATGCCCTGCGCGGGTCCCCCCCCGTCTCCAGGCACCGACTCCCCGCCTCTCCCGCACATCCTTACTTCTGTCGTCTGCCCCACCCTTCCTGGTGGCCCCCGTCACCTCCCCCACCTTGTTCCTTGCTCGCAGGGTGGACCTGAGCATGCTGTCCCTAGATCAGTAGGCCGCCCTTTCCTCCTCAGTGATGGGAGCCCCGAGTTGTGGAGATTAAAGGCAGAGCACATGTGAAGTGAGAAATGTCGTGGAAGGCACACAACCAGTGTCTAATAAAAAGGGAGGCGTTTTGGTAGTTTATTCCCACACTGGGAAGTTGTTTCTTTTGTTAAGTTCACGTTCTTTTTTCTTAAGGTCGTAAGTCCTCTGAGGGCAAGGACTGGACTTATTACGTGCTTGCAGCCTTGGTACATAGCTCAGGGCCGAGCCAGCAAGCGTCAGGTGCTCTGTGACCACAGCCTGGCTGGGAGGGTGTCCATTCCCCCAGAGGCAGGGAGGCACGCGGTCCTCTCCCTCCGCCCGCCGTCGCGCCCCTGCGTTTTGTTAGGGCAGCGGGCGCCGGCTCCGCGCGGCAGCCCCTCCGCCTGCGTGCATCAGACATGCCGGTCCTGCGCCGTGGCCAAAAGCCCCATTTCTTCCTCATTTTCCTGCCTGCTGACCCAGAAGGCCCTGGCTGTTGTCTGCCAGGCCCCAGACCAGAACTTGGGGACCCTGGGCCTTGGAGACTTCCAGAAGCAGCCTCTGTGACTCAGCCATTTCTCCCCCTCACCTTGAAGACTTCCTGCGGCTTTGCCGCTGCTCACAGCATTTTGGATGGTCATTGCTCTTGGCCAGCTTCAGACCCGAGTATTAGCGACAGCCCTTCGCCGGAGGTGTGCCCCTGACCCCGTCCATGACAGTCCAGCTGGTTGGGTGCCAGAAGGACCCCACTGGTCCTCGTGAGGGTCCTGTGGTGACCTGAACCCTAAGGGTCCTGTCTGTGCACACGGACCCTCGCCATGCCTTCCCATCTCAGCCCGTTCGTCCATATGTGAGGGCCCTTCCTCACTGCTCTGGGCGGGAGTGCTCGCTCCACTCAGCAGATGGGGAAATCGGACCGGAGAAGCGGACTCGTTTCATTTGTTCAGAGTCTCCAGTTAGAGCCGGAGCTGGAATCCAGATCCCCACTGTCGGCTGCCGTTTATGAACTGCTCGACTGCCAATAGCTAACGGAGACCCGGTAAGGCTGGGTGAAAAGAAAGGCCCACACGCAGGCAGGACGTCCAGAGGAGTGTTGCTCCTTCGTGTTCTGACCCACTACACAGCGTAGCTACAGGCTCTAAACAGACCTTTAGAGTAAGTGTAAATTAGAGCCCCTGGCATGCTGTTAAAATCCAAACCAGGTAAAAACAGTTCAGTCAGACTTTTAGAATGGAATTAAAGTAACTTTGAATCTGTATTAAATCCTTCTGTAAAGCGTTGATGCTCTCAAGGTTAACATTTAGTGGGTGTATACGGAGCATCCTGAAGTGCACTGGACATTTTTGCAGCAATGGGATTAGCCAAGAAACCTTGGCCTTGAAACCAGTGGTTTTCAAGGAAGATCTTGTGATTCAGTTGCAAAAATGTCACATGACAAGAAATGCAGTACATTTCTAACTTTCATCCATCCTTCTACCTAAAATTCTCCTACGCAAGACATTTTTGGGGGTTTTTCTTTGCACCCTTTGTTATAAAATACTAATTAGAATTTTCAAATAGTTTTTAAAAGTAGATTTCACCCACCAAGACGTTCATTCAAGAAGAGAGGAGGTATTTTTTGGGTCCACTAGGCTGCTGACGCTCCCTTTCTTTGATCAGATGCGCAGACCCGGCACTCACACCGACGTGCCTCTCCGTGCCTCGTGCAGAGCAAGCGCTCAGGTGGCATCAGCCTCAGAACCTGCCGCCTGGCTTTGGGACCCTACCTTTGCACGTTACGTAAAACGCCGTTCTTATAAATTAACACAGAGGCATCAAAGAAGGAGGTTGCTGCTGAGCATGAGGTAGACTCGGAAAAGGGCTTTGGTAAATAAGTAGTTGATGGGGAAGAGGAAGGAGAGAGGAGACCCTCTGCCCGTCTTCCTCCCAGTCTGCCACACGGAGTGATGAGGACCGTTATCAAGAGCCCTTCCTGGTGACCTTCCTTCCCTGAGGAGCCATGTCAGCCATGCTTCTCTCCAGGAGACCCCTCTCTGGAGATGGGGGAGGGTGTTGTGTGGTGGCTAAAAGCTGGGCTTCCTTCCAAGGGGAGTAACTTAGCCCCATACTGTGTCGCTTATGTTGACACGCGCAGTCTCTGGCTAATGGAGGTGTGAGCCCCAGGCCGGAGCGGAGCTGCGGACTTCCCAGCGCCTCTCTGTACGGGAAGGAGGCCCAAACCAACACTAGAACAGCAGCATCCTCGGCGTGTGTTTTCTCACAAATGATGGAGAAGAATTTAAGCCTGAAAACCAGCTGTCCAATAGCTTATCTGTGTTGGGTAAGCAGCGTCCAAAAACACTGAAGTCATAGGCGTAGCCCGAGCCAAGAGTGTGCAGTGACGACCAATCTCTGGCAACTTCTCTGCTTCCCAGACACTTGACAGCAGTGGGTCCATTCACTCGGATTATTGCGTCTCCTGCGACTGGTAGAGTTGAGAGCTCTTCAAAGCCTGGAGCTCAGGTCCCCACGGAGGTACAGAGCCACTGAGGCCCTCTGGCCTATGGCCGTAGCCCCCAGCCGCTGGCACCCCTGTTCTTCCTGACAGTCATGGCGGTTACAACGAGGAATCAGAATTTGTCTTTTGAAGTTCTCTTCCTGCTTTCTTGCCAGCACAGCACAGGGCTCCTCCCCGAGTCATTGTTTGTGCCAAGACTCTACTGGAGATAAAGTGTCATTGAAAACTAATGCCCAGCCAGCTCTGGGTGGCTTTGCCTCTTAGCGTGTGAATGGTCGTCATCCTCTGTCATTTCTTCCAGCCAGAGGACTCCTGGTGGTTTTCACGTGCATGTTTTCAAAAGAGCGGGTGGCCGGTTCCTGCGTCTCTGTTTCGATAACAGAGATGTTATCTCTGCGTCCCCGGCTTGTGTATCAAGCCTCGGCTCACTGCCTTTTGCGTGCTGGTCATCGCAAAGCACTTAGCCAAGGAGAGCGCCCAGCGAGTTAGGAGGCTGTAGCCCACGGAGCTGTGGGATTACCTGGTTGGGGCCTGTCATATGCCCAGAACCCTCACTCAGAGTGAGACGCCCCCCACGCTCTCAGGAGCCACGCTGTGTCCTGCGAGGTGCGTGGCCCACACTCTCAGCCTGTCTCTTCATCTTTGTGACAAGGATCACAACAGCCTTTCGTGTAGATTAAATGAGAGGATTTGTGCAAAACCCTTAGCACCTTGCTGAGCCGCAGGCATCATCATCACCGGATGGGTTTTGGTGGCACTTTGACACATTGTATGACCGAGGCTGATGTTGGGGACCAGGCAGCCCCCTCCCAGCTGCTTCCTTTTGCAGGACTGGCTCTGGCAAGCCTAGATCTTCTCCAGAAATCTGCAGTCTCCAGACAGGCAGCCCCCCTCGTGGCGAAAATCTCAGCCCAAACAGCCTTACTCTGGCTATAAATAAAAATTCCTGCTACGGAGAGAAAGCAGCAGCTCTGTCGGAGGCAGAGCCAGGCAGCAGCCAGGTCCTAGAATAAACTCCAGGCAGGGGTGAAGTGGCGTTTCTGCTCAGTGGCCAGCCTGCCTTTCTCCCTGCCCATGTGAAAAATGTGCTCTCAGAGGGCCTGGGGAGAACTCTCTGGGGGATCCGTGGAGGCCTGACTTACGGGAAATGGGGTAAGGATGCGCCCCCAGGCGCCCTCCCCTCCACTGTTGCCATAGGGGCACTGAGGGCACTTCCCCACTGGAAGGTATTCTTCAAGCTTGGCTCTCGGCCCAGCAGGCCTGCATAGCTGGAATGCCGCACTGCCCCCAGGCTGGGGGTGCTGCCGCTGCTGGAGGGGCGGGGCGGGGCGGGCAGGCCGCCCAGGAGCCTTTGTCCTGGAGAGGCAGCCCCCCCTTCCTTGCTTTCTCCCCGCAGTCGCCCCTCCTCCTAGGTGGTACACATCCTGGTGGGTGGGCGGGGGGCTTCGAGGCTCCTGCCCTGGGGGGCAGCTCGTCTGTCACCCTGAGCACTCCTGCGAGTCAGCCGGTGTTGTGGGCACTTAGATGACAACGTTAGTATCAGTCCCCACTGAATACCTCAGCTTGTGGCCTCCTGGTATCTCGGAGGACGAGGGAGGAGAGCTCCCGAGCAGCACTGACTGCACTCAGGACCTCCAGAGCCCCCGTCTTCTAATGTTTGCACTTTGCGTGTTTTTATTCAAGCGTAATTAGCATACAGTGCCATGCATTTCAATCACCATTTTATTTTCAATTTTTTTAATGTTTGAGGGAGAGTGAGCAGAGAGAGGCAGAGTGAGCAGAGAGAGACAGAGTGTGAGCAGGGGAGGGGCAGAGAGAGAGGGAGACACAGAATCCAAAGCAGGCTCCAGGCCCTGAGCTGTCATCACAGAGCCCGATGCGGGACTTGAACCCATGAACCATGAGAACATGAAGTGAGCCAAAGTCGGACGCTTAACTGACTGAGCCCCCTAGGTGCGACCCACAGTCGCCGTTTTAAAGAGAAGGAAACTGAGGCTCAAGACCAGGTTATTTCCCCCAAGATCACATGGGTGGAAAGAGAGAGCCCGGGCCCGGAGCCCAGTCTGTGTGACTTGAGAGTGTGCGCTCAGCAGTCACCCTGGGGCTGTCTCCCAGAAAAGGCACCTGTGGTGCGTGTGAGTCCACCACCCTGCACTGGCCAGATCGGAGCTGGTCAGGAAGGTACCGTCAGACCCGATGCATCTTGTGAGCGCACAGAAACCACTTGTGAGCGTCTGTCAGGTGCTCCGTTGCTACAGGGCCTGCCCGAGTGCCGAGTGACTTTACACTTCGGGGGTGGTCCGGGAGGCCAGTGCCCGGACTCCCAGAAGAGCTGGCCTTTGTCTTCGTGTTGTCAAGCTGCTGTCACGCAGCTCCGCAGACGGGCGCTTATACACAGCACAGCTCTGGAGGCTGTGGTGCCCTCCCTCCAGTCAGACCTCCGGTTGCACCCCACGGGGTGGAAGGGCAGGGCGCCTCTCTGACCCTCTTTCCTGGCCCTGCTCACATTTAGGAGGGGAGCTCTTAAGCGCCTCCCAAAGGTCCCTACCTCCTAATATCTAGACTAGTTGGATTCACGCGCAAGGGAGAGACATCCCTCAGCAGGTCTCATGGCAGCCCCTACCCTCGGGGACACGCAGGCAACAGAGCTCAGCCGGGCTCCTGCTGAGACCAAAGCCACTGCCCGAAAGGGCCATGTAGGCTTCTCTCGGGGTGGCCTCCCGGGACAAGGTGTACCAACCGTCCATCGGCCAGTGCATTCCACACGCTGTCTTCTCTTTGGCCTTTCCCGGCCAGTGAGCAAGCCTCACCATGGGGAGACCTTCACCAGGGTTGAATGGAGAGTCCCCAAAACCAAACACTTGACCCCACTACCATCCCCAGCAGGGTCCAGAGTGAGTCCCCTGGGCCTGGGTGGTTTCCATGAAAGGTCAGTGACATGTGGCACCTGGCTGGTGCGGGCACTGGGGGTGCTCAGGCTCCGCAGCCCCCAGCACGAGAGCCACTGGGCTGGACATCCCGTCACCCAGCTTATTTAGGAAGGTTGTGAGAACGGAGCTTCCCAGGAATCTAAGCCCTCAGTGCCTGTCCCTCAGAACGTGGACGGCACTTCCCACGAATTCACGTGACCACGTACAGGTTGGTCTTGAGTTCGGGAGTTAGATGGGGAAATAAAGTGTGTGCGAGTGAGTAGGTACCTGGGGTAGGTGTCCTGAGTCTGATGTAAACCCACAGAGCGAGAGGGAGCTTTAGACTAATCAGGCCAGCCAGGAAGGAGCCGGGGCCGGCGGGCAGCGGGGAGGGTGGAAGGGGAGCGCACCTGTCCGTGGAGTTGAGGCAGCTCTAGGTCCAGCGTAAAGTGTAGCTTTGCAAAACCACCAAAGGATGTGAGTGGCTTTAACCTCCTGCTCAGAATTGCGCTTCTTCCTCCTTTCCCTTGGCTGTGGCTTCTGAAAATCCGGTGGCAAAAGCAGAGAACATTTGAGGGCGTGTGCACAGGTGTGTGGAGTTTGGCTCTTGGCAAACTCCGGCCTCTCCGGCGGGCAGGTGAGCCTGGCCAGCACTTTGGACCCTTCCACAGGCTCTTCTCCTGCTTCCCTGTGACGGCATCAGCTTGTCAGGCCCTTTGTGGGACGTGGTGACGTCTCAGGCTCTCAGCCTGGCGGCCCCTGGTCCCAGAGCTCCTGTGTCCGTCCCACAGCAGAGCCCAGGCCTGGGCAGTGCTCGTCGGCCCTCCGAAGCTGCGGGCGCTCGCTGTCCCCCCTCAGCCTGGCCTCAGACTTCTCTCTCTCCGTGAGAGTTTGGGAGAATGTAGCCTTGCGGCTCTGTGGTGGCATTAGAGGCATTGCAAGATCCCTCCATTGGTTACAAAAAAGAAAAGATTGGGTAGGAAGGGAAATGCCCTCATAGACATTTTCAGTTTTGATTGCACGATCCTTCCACCCATTTGTAAGGCTTCCCTTCCTAAAGGATTTGAAGTGGGTTACAGTATTCGAAAGGCTGCAGCGTTTGACTCCTAAGGGATAAAACCAAAGAGGTTCGTCCAGAAGACTCAGAATGAGTAAATATGACCCGTTGTCTGAGTGCACACGCTGAACGTAGCCACCGGGTTCCAGAAGGACGGGGGCCTGGATTGAGTTGGTGGGCTGACGTCTATGACAGAGCAGAGAGTGGGATCGCCTGGACAGCGCACGGGGCTTGCGCGCGTGTGGGGGCACCTGCGCCCCTCTGTTCAGTCACCGCGATGGCGCTGGCCGGTCCTCAGGCCCTGCTCGAGGGAGGGCGCGCCTGGGTCGGGGGCCCTCGGGGGTCGGCTCGGCCTGCCTGGCGGTCCTCGCTAGAGTCCTGCGAACAGCCCTCCCCTCCGCGGCTGACCTGTCTAACGACTTTCTCTCTTGTCTGTTTTCTTCCTCCCGCCTGCCCGTCCGTGTGTCTGTCTGCCGCTCTGATTCTCTAGCACAAGTCTGTGTTTAGGTCCTACTCCCAGGACTCCGTGCCTCACAGCCGAGCTTCCGTTCAGCCTTTCCTCCCGCCTGCCTCCTCCTCCTCTCCACATTTCCCGCCCGTCCACCCGTCTCCGAGCTCTGACTTGGTGCCCCCCGTGGGCCGTCTGCCTGCCAGCACCGCGGACGGGCCCCTCTCGCCTGCCCAGGAGAGCAGCTTTCCCGGGAGCACTGTCTGCCTTCCTTCCGAATCCTCTCTCACTGACTCGCCCCCGACGCCCTCGGTGAGAACTCCGCGCGCGCGCCTCCGCGTGGGGCTGCACGTTTTGAGCACAGCCGTGTCGCTGCCCGTGAGTCTGCTGCCGCCTCCCCCCGGTGGCAGCCAGGCTTGCCGCCGGCCCGTGCCCTGTGGCGGCGCGGCTAGCGTGAGGTCCGCAGAAGGTCGCGGCGTGAAACGGGGGCCCGTTTCAGAGCGGAAACGGAACCTTCCGTACAAAGTTCCCATGAGACGGGGAGTCCGAGTTTCCAGAAACGGATTAGTGACCATGTAGAGACAGTCGTGGCACGAGACAGAAAATGCGCCTCCTCTGCTGTTTGGTTGTGCGTTTTTAGAGCAGGACGCACCCCATGCAGGAAGGTGCAGGCGGAGGACTCTGGGGCTGCAGCTGGCGCCGAGGAGGGACGACCTGCCTGCCGGTGCCGGTGCCGCTGAATTCACCGAGCACCTCGTCGGGGGGCGGGCGGACCGGGGCCGGCCGGGGGGCCCAGTGAGGGCTGGCAGGCCGGGCGGCGCCGCAGCGAGCTGGCCTGTCTTGGTGCATTGCCTTGCTCCCTCCGGGACCCCGCGATCCCCGCTCCAGCAGCGTGGGGGGGCACCCTTCCTGCTGGGGCAGGTTGAACGGCCCTTGACCTCTCTGGAGAAGAGCCAGCGGGAAACTTGCGTCCCCTGTGACGTGGAGGCAAGAGGTAGCAAAAGTGGCGTCGTTCTCTGGCCTGGGAGAAGCTCCCCAAGGAGGGCCGAGCACCCGCCGCCCCCCTCTCTTCCTCCCCATGGAAGGGGGGCTCCCAGTCAGGGCCGGCCCAGCAGGCTGCTCTCTTTCTCTCTCAGAGCCGTGACGGCTGGCCGGGGGGCCCGTCACATATGCGTTTCCTCTCATCCTGTCTCCCCCAGAGTGACCGCGCCGGCGAGGAGGCTGGGGAGGGTGAATACGTCAGTCTGTATTCCTCTGGCCAGAGCAGCGAGGAGCTGCCGCCCTCCCGAGGAGTAAGTAGCCTCGGGGCTGCCTCGCGTGTGCGGCCCGGCCTGGCAGGGTCCAGCCCTGCTTCTGCCTGGCCGAGCCCCCGGCCCCTCGCCGGCTGGGCCCTGTGGCCTGGCCCAGAGCCACCCTGGCTTGGTGGGGCGAGGCCGCGGCTCCCTGCGGAGACCCTCCCTTCGTGCTCAGGGCGCATGTGGCGCTCTCCGGGCCTGGCCGGATGGGTCTTCTGGAAACGCCAGGAGGCGGCGTAGTGTTGGCCTGGCCATGTGTTGGTCGCTCTCGGAGATTTCTCTCTGTCCTGTCTCCGGGTGTCAAGGCCCGTCTTCCGTCCCCTCGCCAGAGGGAGGGACTCTTCTCTTCCACGCCACCCAGCCCTCTGGGCCTTGGCCCCCTCCTCCTCCTCCCACGGCCCCCTCAGGAACAGTGTCCGAGGAAGCTGGGTGGGCCTGGCCGGGGGCTCCTGCCGCGTTCCAGGAGTGGGGAGCGCTGCCTGCCGTGGCCACCCTCGGCCGGCTTCTGCCCCTGCTGGACACAGCTGTTCTGTTGAGCGCTCAGCTCTCCGAGTTTTGCTGCAGCGAGACACGAGCAAGGTCAAAAGCTTGAGAAAGGAGGAGTCCCTTGAGAGGAGGTGCCGTGAGGACTTGAGCCCTCCCTGGCGATCCGCTCACAGGCCCAGCCAATGACCAGTGTGGTCGCCCCTGGTGAGACAGCCCCCCGCTAGGGACCTTCCACGTGCACACGAGGCGAGCCCCGCGGTAGTTAGTAGCGAGTCACAGGACACTGTGGGCTTCAGCCCTGTCTGTGGAAGCTGTTTTTCCGCTGCTGTTCCCCCTCATCTGTACCCCCCAGTGATGGTGACCTACACCCCCGCATCGTCCAGTTTAGCCTCCGTGCAGTGGATGCCACCCCAGACGGGCCTTCCGTGGCTCTCCCCTCCGCCCCTGACCACGTCTGGTGCCGATCTTACCTCGAAGCCCCCCCCACGAGGCTGATCCGTGTGTTCATGCTGCTCTGCTTTCTGTGGCAGCCGCGGTGGCAGAGCAGGGGCGCCAGACAGCTGTGTGGTCACCACGCGGGGTGGGCGCGGATGCCCATGCCCAGGCTGCTGGAGGAGACAGGCTGGTGCTCGTGCCCTCGAGCAGCCAGACCCCTTAGAGCCAGAGCTGGGAGGCGGCTGTGCGTGGCGGTCCTGAGGACTTGACTGGGAAGCGGCAAGGGCTTGCGACACCCTGGCGGGCACGGTGGTCAAGGTCACAGGTTTTGGAGGCAGACAACACTGAGGTTGAGTCCAGGCTGCGGCCTTATAGCTTGTGTGGTCTTGGGCAGAGCCTGCAGCCTGCGTCTGTGTGTGCAAGTAGGCACGGTGGTGCCGGCGGACCGACAGGGCCTGGGAAGGGTCAGTGAGAGGGGGCGCAGGAAGTCCTCGGCGCGTCGCCTCGCTGAGCTCCACTGAGTAGTGGCCACCGCGGGTCCTTCCTTCCAGGTGGTGCGTGGGACGGCAGCTGTCAGAGGTCATAAGTAGGGGCCCCTTTCACTGTCCCCAAAGGCAAGATGCTGGTCCCCGGCGGGCCTTGCACTTCTTGCGTGAGTAACCGCATTCACGGCTCCCTTGTTCACATCTCACGTTGCTCCGGAGGAACTCGCGCTCAGAAGCTGCGTGCAGGCAGGAGCGCTGGGAAGCAGATGCGCCCAGCGCGGGGCCCCTGTCACAATCCCAGCGCTGACTTCTCTTTTCAGGAATCACCAGCTACGAAAGACGGACACCCTAGAGACTCTTCGTCGGGCAGTGGTGCATCCGGGAAGGAGAGCAGAGACGGCGAAAGGTAGGAAGTGACCAGGCAGAGCAGGGGCCCTGATAGCAGTGAGCCCCCTCAGGGAGAGCAGACCCCCATCTGCAGTGCACAGGCCTCCGGGGCTTTCTCTTTGCATCCTTTCCCTTTTTCTGACTCTCAAAATTATACATATTCAAGGTAGAAAACATGGCAAACGCAGAAACATGCAAATAAACAAAAATCCTTGATCATTCCACCCTTAAAGGCTCCGTTCCGGCAAGTGGTCTGCCGTTATTTCCTGATGATGTGATCATGTATTATACACTGTGCAAGTCACCCAGGACAGCATTTCACTATTTTCTTTCTCAAATCCCAGGCCAACCTTCCTTGGCCTCTTCCAAGTTCAAGTGCAATAAGGGAGTGTAAAAGACACTCCCCCCCTTGCCAAACTTTTTATTGTGAGTGTCTAGATGTGTGTATATTGTGTCGTTAAGCCATTTGAAAGTAAGTTACAGATGTGACGTTCAGGCCCTAAGTACTTCACTGTGCCTCCCGAAATATCTTAGAAGCCTCCCTGATTACAATACCATTGTCACGCCTAAGGAGAGTAATAATGAATTGCCTTATATCATCTGATACGCAAACCATCTTCCACTTTCCCAGTTGTCCCTCAAGCCACTGGTGTAGCTTATTTTTTTGGATCCAAGATCAGTCAGGACTCATTGCATTTAGTTGTGTGTCTTTATTTTTACTTTTTTTAATGTTTGTTTATTTTTGAGAGACAGAGCACAAGTCGGGGAGGGGTAGAGAAGCAACACAGAATCGGAAGCAGGCTCCAGGCTCTGAGCTGTCAGCACAGAGCCTGACACAGGGCTCGAACCCATGAACCGCAAGATCATGACCTGAGCCAAAGTCGGTCACTTAACTGACTGAGCCACCCGGGTGCCCCACATGTCATTAACCTTTTATAACGCTTTTCAGCATTTGCCTGAGTCAGACCTGACCTGGTGAAGAAACATGTAGTCGATTTCTGCACATGTGGCCCTGCAGGTCCACTCTGGCTCTGCCATCGGGCACTGCATGGGGGCACTGGCTTCTCAGTGAAATGCTCCACAAGTTCAAGCCTTTCCTCCTTCTGCAGGCCAAGGTTCAACTACCTCTGGGGTCATTGGCACCGAGCCAAGCAGTACCCGCTTGCCAGGCCTGAGCAGAAATGGTTGAAGAGGTGCTAAGATAGCAAGAGCCGGAGGAAAAGTTAGCATTTGATAGGGACCCACAGAGGAGAGCTGCCAGCCCACCCGCTCGGGGCCACCCCTCAGTGCTGCCCCTGTGGACGGGGTCTGCCTGATCCGTCTGCCCTGGCTAAGACCCACCCCCCCCGCCCGAGTATTATGCAAGGGATGGTGGGATTTCTGGTTTAACACCTAGTAGCAGACAGTGTCCATGCCAAGCCCCCGGGGACTCGCGGGCTCGGCCTCCCACTGCACTGAACCCGAGAGCGCCATTTTTCAGAGTTGCAGATGGGCCGTGTCAGAACAAGACGAGCACACTGAGCGCTCAGAAGCAATCTCAGAAATGTTCTCCTCCTTCCACAAAGGCCAGACTGCAGACTGGACCCTGAAGGGACACGAAACAGATGGTTCTTCCCACGGCTGTGTGTCATTTTGCTCTGGGCCATCCGTGTCTTACTGAAGGCACAAATGTTTATGTCCCAGATACTTAGGGTTAAAAACGTGGCCTGTGACTGACCACAAGGCCAGCCATTGCCTCACAGGATCCATGGTGGAAATTGTCAGACTCAAACAGGAATACGGGGAGAAAGGCCGGGGGAAGTGTGGTGCCTACAGACCCGGCATCTGTCTGCTCCTGGAATGTCCCCCGTGCCCCCCACACCCCTCCTCTGCTGGCAATTCTCTCCTCCCCCTTCACCAGCAAACTCCTGCTCAGAGCTTCAGCCTGTATGTGCTGCCACGGGGCCTGCTGCCCTGTAGCCGGGGCTGCGTCCTTCTCGGGCCAGAAGGACGTCCACCTCTCCTGCCAAACCCAGCACGCCGAGGACAAGGGCCAGTCTGCCCAGCTCATGCTGTCCTCAGTCCCATGGAAAGGTGGCCCTTAGAAAAAACTTGAGGAATGGCATGAACAGCCCTGCGAACTTTCTCTCCCAAGCTGTTTGTCCTTCTGATGTTTCTGTCCTTGAATACCGACTGTGTAGACCATGGCCTTGACAAGCAGTGAGTGATCCCATCACTTATTTAAATAGGCCAGTGGAACCTTCTTGATTGCCTTCTTATTTTTATTTTTATTATTTTTTTTAATATTTTTATTTCTAGGAGAGAGAGAGACAGCGTGAGCAGGGGAGGGTCAGAGGGAGAGGGAGACACAGACTCTGAAACAGGCTCCAGGCTCTGAGCTGGCAGTCAGCACAGAGCCCGACACGGGGCTCGAACCCACGAACCGTGAGATCATGACCTAAGCGAAAGTCGGATGCTTAACCGACTAAGCCACCCAGGCGCCCCTTTGATTGCCTTCTTAATCCCAACCACTTACAGATGGAGCAGAGAGCAGGAAGTGTCCCAAGGTCACAGAGCTCATGAGTAATGGCGCTGGAAATCCAGTCTGTGCCCCCACTCAGGCCCCCTGTGCCGGGTGTGGGGAAAGGGTTGGGCTTCCACGTTGGAGCTGCAGTCCCGGGGGGTGGGGGGCCTGTTCAGGGGTGGTCCTGGCTCCTAGTCCTCCTGCACAGGGCAGCACCGCCTCAGGCCCCTGGTGTCCTGGACGCTGCGGACTGCTGGGCGCTTGCAACGCAAACCACTTCTCCCTCCCTCCAGGGCCCCAAGGTCGCCAGATGCTTCGGAGCTGGCCCGGTCAGAGGAGGAAATTGACGAGCTGTCCCTCATCGACCACAATGAAATTATGGCAAGGCTGACGCTCAAGCAGGAGGTGAGGGCAGGCCTTACTTGTGCGTCTGGTCCACACGGAGAGAGAGGGCTTTGAGGAGAAGGACTCAGGCGAGGCACCGACACGCGCGCTTGGGAGGCCCTGCGCACGGTGTGTGTCCCGACCCCGGGCCTGGGCCATAGCGGGCGCTGAGGGACCCTGGGCAGATGGGTGGACTCCTAGAGAAAGTGTACTGTGTCCCCATCTCAGGTACTTAAAGAGAGTAATCTCGGGCAGGTCATGTGACCTCTCTAAGCCCCAGAGGACAGGACTCCAGAAGGTACTGCAAGTGTGAGGTCCACGGAGGGCATGCAGCACAGAGCCCGAGCGTGGAGAACGCCTTCACGTTACTATTGGCAGGAGAACCCACCCTGGTGTCAGCGTGGGGGACACCGGCCGCTTGTGAGGTCCCGGGCCTGGCCCCGGCAGTCGCCTCCATCCCGTGCCTTGTCAGGACGGCGATTCTAGAAGCCCAGAGGAACAGTTTCACGTACTAGCCTTGACCCAGCCCTGGGGAGGGGGCTGTTTCTGGGCTCCGGCTCTGTGGCAGCACATGCAGAGGCACAGACAAGCAGTGGATGCTCTGCCCTTTGCACAGCGCGCTGCACAGGGCCAGGCCGCAGGGTGCAACAGGGAAGGCGAGGCTGGCGGGGACCCTGGGGCAGCTGGCTTCTCTGCCAATAGAAGTGATGTTTCATCATCCTTCCCAGAAAGTCCTGAAAAATCGGGGCATGGGCGTGGCTGCCCTCCACTTAGCTGGAAATGCATGAAGCTCTCAGGACCTGAGTCCAAACGTGAAAACACTGACGCGCCTAGAGAGGCAGGCGTGCCTCTGAGATTGTGGGCCGGGGACCCGTGGGGGCTGCGGGGTGGGTGTCCTTCAGGATCAGGGGCAGGGGCATGGGCTCTCCGGCTCACCTGCTGCCAGCTCTCTGGCTCCTGGCAGGTTTATGGGCTAAAGCCTCTGCCCTCGTGAAAGTGAGACTTGTTCCTTAATCGGTAGATGGCAGCCGGTGTCCTATAAGCAAGGTCTGGCATAATCGAGCATCTTTGTGACACTTTCAGGCTCCTGTGAGGGCTCCCAGTGGAAGGGCTGGTGACTCCTCCCACATGGGGAAACGTAGTGCGGGGCAGCTGGCTGCAGCTAGGGGAGCGAGCAAACCCACAGGAGCCCCACGAACCCACGAGAAGCCCCACGGGCCCTACAGCCTTCTTGGGAGCGGCCGCCGGTGGCCCGGCCTGCCTCCCCATGGGGTCCCGCCATTCCCAGCGTGAGCCCTGCCCTCCTCACCTCTGGGACCTCAGGTTTGGTGAGGAGGGAACGATCCAATGGTACCATCGTCCCCTGACCCCACGGTGACCCAGAGCCATGAGCCTGATCTGCGGTCTGTCCTACACAGCGAGTGTGAAGAGCTGGGCGGGCCACGTGGGCACAGAGGCCTCCGTGCACGGCCACACTCCTCCTGGGTGACGGGGCGGAGGGAAGGGGGCCCCGGGGTCTCCACCGTGCAGGGACCTGGTCATCTCGTCCCCGCCTCGGACTTCCTGGTGCTTCTCTCCCGTGGCCGCATGCCCCGTTCTGCTTCTGTCGTTGCAGGGTGACGATGGGCCAGACGTCCGCGGTGGGTCCGGCGATATCCTGCTGGTGCACGCTACTGAGACCGACAGGAAAGGTGCGGCAGCGCCTGGGCGGTGGCCTTCGTCACTGTCACGGCTCTCTCGGGTCCCTGTGAGGACAGCCCACCCCCAGGGGACGGGGACGGGCCCCCTGCTTCCCAGCCCTGTTGGGGCGTGCCCTCCGCTGGTGAAGGGTAGCGATGACCTCAAGGGTCCCCAGGCTCTGCGGAGGGGGAGCTTCAAGTGCAGAGCTCGTCACCCAGTGGATGCTCCCCCCACGGTCCCTCAAATCACCACACATTCAACAACGTTATCGCTCTGGTGACACGTGGGTAGCTTTCTCCGCTTTTCCTGATGTTTGAACCACCGTGTTATCCTGGCCCATGGGGACGGGCTGCAGTCGTGGGGGTCCTGGCACGCGTTCTACCAGGAGCCTCCGGCCCAGAGCATGACAGCACCGTCACAGGACGGGGTTCCAACCCCGTGCACGGCCACCCCAGTGCGTCCTGACCCGCTGACAGGGCGGGAGAAGCGGGGCACCCGCTGGTGGGTGGATGCTGTGTTGGCCCCAGAGATGCCTCCCAGCAGGGAGAGGAAGAGGAGGGCAGAGAGGAAGGCACCGCGACCTTGGCCTCAGGACGGGGACGGGCGTCTGGTTTTCTGTCGACGTCTGAAAATTAGTGAAAAGGTGACGTGACAGCAGAATTAAAGTCAGTTGTGGGAAGAATTAAAACGCCCCAGTCCTGAAACCTCACACCACCAATTTTAGTTGTAAAAATGACCGTGTCCCTGTTTTTATAGCAGGTTTCTCAAAATACGTTAGGCAGAATGATTCTGGGAATTTCTAAGTTATGAAAATAGTACAGAAACGTTCACGTTGCAGAGAATTTGAAAAAGAGAAAAAAAAGAAAGGACTCCAACAAATTGACCGTAGCCACGGTGTTGCCTTCTGGGCTCTCTTCGCCCCCGGTTTCTTTGGACTAGGGCAGAGCCCGCTCCTGGAGACAGAGTTCAAGTCCAGACATGTTCCCCACCCCCCTCCCGGCTTCAGCTCCCCCGGCTGCTTGAAGAGCTTAGCAGTGGCCCGGGCACAGGGAGGTGCACACTCCTGCTGCGCTCACTCGGCCTGGCTGCGGCCCTCCTCGCCCGCCTGAACCCCATCCTCAGCTGGGCCGAGAGGAGCAGTCCTCATTTTTTCCGAAAGGGCTGAAGTGGGAGCTGGCTCCCATCCTCAGCTTTGAGCGGTGGGCTGTGTTCCCCCGCAGGCGCGGCCAGCTGTGCCCGGGGAAGAAGGCGCCGCTGCCGCCTGGGCTCGCCGCAGGATCTCACTCATGGAGATCTTGAGGCTGCAGGGAAACAAAGACGTTTGTCCGTGAGATGGATTGCGGGGGACAGAGGCCCGGGGCCACATGGCATGTTCCTTGGCTGGGTGGCTTCCTGTGGATCAGAGGCCACATTGGAGGCACTATGCCAGGCAGCCCCCGGCTCAGGGCACGTGCGCACTGGGATCTGTTCTTCTGGAAGCAGGTGTTGGCCATCGCTGCCTCCTTGTCCCCTCCAGGTCATCAGGTTATCAGTGAGCTGGGTGAGTGCAGGGGTCCAGGAAGGAGGGGCTGGAGCACAGAGCCGCTGGGCGGTGCCGTGCGTTTCCAGCCTGTGAGCCTCCCTCACACCACCACCCAGGCCCACCCCTCTGCTGGTCCTCTAGATTCTTCCACTGGTGGGCTGGGGGCCGGATGAGAGAGAGAGAGAAGGGGGTCTGTGTCCCGGGAAGAACATGCATTTAAACCAGGTGTGTGTGTCACGCTCAGCCTCACTGTGAGCAGCACACGTTTGGGGCCCAGTCGGGACTCAGACCTCAGCTCGGGCACAGAATGAACCCTGAAGTCCCTAAGTCCAGCCAAACCCTTTGTGACGGGGGCGTCTTGCATTTACAACATTGCATTTTGCCTTTAGGGTCAGAGACTGTGTCACCACCGCGCGCAGAGCAGAGGCCAGCCCCTCTGAAGGGCCGGGAGGTGGGGGGTGGGGGCTGCTGGTCCGGGTCCCCCCCGACTGCTGGGGCCAGGCTGCCTCCCCCTTACCCACCGCTTATGGGTTCCCGCAGGGGCCGGGCTCTGCTCCTTCAGCCTTGTCTTCGGTCCCAGAATGTGAGTCTTTGCTCCTGGACACCGCCTCCAAGGTGTTACCTGTGATTTAGCTCCAAAGTCCTGCTGAGGAGTCTGGGTTGTTTTCTCTCTGCCCACGATGATGACGACCCTTTGAACCATCAGGTCTTAGGACAGACAGGAGGCCTCAGTGTGTTATCAGGGACACCGCCGTCTTTGTCCCCTGCCCCTGGCAGGCGCCACTCATCAGTTGTTCTTCGTCTAGATTTGGTGCTGTACTGCGAGGCCTTCTTGACCACCTACCGGACCTTCATCACCCCGGAGGAGCTGATCAAGAAGCTGCAGTACAGATATCCTTTCCCGTGGCCTCAGGCCAGTCTTCCTCTTCTTCAAGCCTCTGACCCCGCCCAGGGGCTGAGGTGGCATCAAGGGGTCGTGGATGTGCCGCCTGATGGTGGTCGTGGGCACTAAGGAGTCAGGAAAAGGGGTTAGAATTGGCGTGCCCGCAAGGGAGGGAGCACCCAGGCCCCCAAAGAGATCCAGGTCCGTGGCACCTGCAGCTTCTGAGCTGAGCTGCAGGGCACTGTGGTGACAGGCACCACGTGTGCGGGGCTTACAGGAGTCAGGACTCCAATAAACAGCCTCAGGGCCAGACCCAGCAGTGGACAGAAACGCCCCGTCCAGGCAGAATCGGCCCCTGCCCCTCAGCTGCGTCAGCCCCGACGGGCTTATCCCTTTGAGGGTCACCCTGTGCAGCAGCAGCCGAGGAAGACCCGCGGCCCTGGGACCCGCTGTCATGAAATTTCTCTCAAACCTGCTCTTCTAAAAAGCCAGCCGGCCCAGGGTCCCCCGCTCCTTGGCCACCTCTCCACGTCACAGCCCACGACTGCCATCTGCTGGCCCGGCCGCTTGTTACTTGGGGCAGGAAGTCCTGACTTGTCCCGGCCGGCTGCCTGCCTCTCCCGTGTGCCCTGAAGCTGCCCCCACCGGGCTCGTGTGTCCTGCAGACCTCTCTGTCCCCGCGCTCCAGCACTAGAAGACCTGGTCCCTCAAGACGGAAGTGGACAGTCCGCATCCAGTCGCTCGCAGGTGTCGCTCAGCAAGTGGCAGTTACACACTTGTAGGGAACTTCCTAGTGCCAGGCCGGCTCGCTCAGCCGTGAATCCGCTCGCTGTGTCACCGCCATGCTGGGGATGGTGCCGCTGTGTCACACCTATTCTGTGATCAAGGAAATAGCTCAGAGAAGGTAAACGAGCCACACAGCTGGTTGGTGGGAGAGTGGCCACCGAGTCCCCCCAAGCCCAGGTTCCCAGCACCTGCCCTGTTCAGCTGCTGCAGGCATTGATGGGCGTGTTGCAGCCTCGAGATCCGGGCCCAGCTGGCTAGTGAGCCCTGTGCTGCAGGCTCTGGGGACGGTCCTTGGTGTGTCCCCACCCCTCCGGGGTCCCATGGATCACTGGAGAGCAGGAAGGACAGCCAGAGGGGGGTTAGGAGAGGACACAGAGACCACGGCCTTGGGGAGGAGCAGGAGGGGCTTAGGTGTTATAACAGCCCGTCGGGTGAGGCTCTGGAGAGACTGGGAGGGAGGGGCCCAGGGCACGAGTGGAGGAGGCCCCTCTGGGCCATGCCCCTGCCCCGGAGACCGAGCGCTTTTTAGGGCACGTGGTTTTTGACCAGTGTTTTCCAGCTGAGGCCCAGTGAGGTGGCCTGTGGCGTTTCGGGGAGTCCCAAAGGAAGGTTCCGTGGGGACTGACAGAGGGGCGGGGACTCGAGCAGGGTAGCGGCTTCCAGGTCACCATGCCTCACCCACGGGGCTCCTGGGCACCACAGGCACTCCCTAAAGGGCAGCTGGGAGCAGGCAGCCCCCGCCCCCACCACACCACCCCTGCCTGTGTGAGAACGCCTTTCTTTAACCCGCACTCCACGTACGAGAAGTTCTCTCCCTTCGCCGACACGTTCAAGAAGCGCGTCAGCAAGAACACGTTCTTCGTGCTGGTGCGGGTCGTGGATGAACTCTGGTGAGTGCGTCTGCCCGGGAGGTGCCAGGAGGCAGGTGGGGAACCCTTAGGGCATCCCCGGGTGCCCCCCCCAACCCCTGGCAGGACCGCAGGCTTTCCTGCGGAGAAGGCGCCATCCATCCTATCAGTCACATTCCACCTGCTTCTCCCTCAAGAAAGAAGCTCCCGCCCACTTGAACGAGACCCCTGGGGAGAACGACCCACCCACCCAGACCCACCATGGGCCACGCCTCCTGGCCAGGCGTCCCTCGCACACAGGGAATGTGGGCCTGGCCTGTGCCCTCAGCCACCAGCAGTAGTGGGGGGCCCTGTCTGCTCTCCTCGGCCCCCCACGCCTCCCAACTTAGCACTCGCCATCACCATTCACTTAACAAGTACACATCTGGCCGGTCCCTTTCCTAGGCCTGCCTTCAGGATATTTCCCTGCTGCGGGAGGGTGGCCTTGGTCCGTGACTGCATAGCCTCGAGCCCCCCGTGCTCAGAAAGTACCGTGCAGGGAGGTTCCGGAGTGTCCTACAGGCGGCTGGTCTGAGGGGTTGGACCTCTCAGTGACTGTCGCCGGGGTGGGACCAGGAGCTTCCTCTGGGGTGGGATTTACATGCGAACGTCTCCATAACCCAGGCACTCGTGCGGGCCTGGTGCTCGTCCCGTGCCAGCCGGCACTTGCAGAGGGCACAGCCGCTGTGTGTTACGAGTGGGACTGTCCCCAGCGCTGCTGGTCACTGCCACATGACCCTTGGGTATCATGAGGTGGATCTGGGCCCGGTGGCAGCCCCTTCCTGTGTGCGTCCCTGTCCCTCACCGTGTGGCCTTGGCCCCCTAGCCTAGTGGAGCTGACGGAAGAGATCCTGAAGCTGCTGATGGAGCTGGTCTTTCGCTTGGTGTGCAGCGGGGAGCTGAGCCTGGCCCGTGTGCTCCGGAAGAACATCCTGGACAAGGTGGACCAGAAGAAGCTGCTCCGGTGTGCCAACTCTGACCAGCCCCTGGCAGCCAGGGGGGTGGCCGCCAGGTGAGCGAACGGCCCTGCCCTCTGCAGCTCCCTTCCTCTGCCGGGAGCTGCACCCGCCAGGGGCCTCTCCGTTCCATCGCCCTCGGCCTCCCCAGCGCCACAGCCTCCCATCCTGGCTCGGCCCAGGCCCAGCACACAGCCTAGTGGGTTCCCAGGGGCTGGGCCTCTTCTCCAGGGTCATGATGTGTGATGTGTCCCCTTTTCCAGGAAGTGAGGAGCCAGGGCAGGGGGGCACCTAGTGGGACAGGAGATAGGCGAATGCATTCCAGGCTGTGGTCAGCTCTGGTCTCCCGGCACTAACGACGCAGCTGTGAACTCTAGCCTGCCCCCCACCCCGCCGTCCTGAACATTCCTGAGAACCTGTGTGTGGTCTCCGGTCTGTAGCCTGTCCCCCAGCCATAGATGTTTGTTGACGTGTCACTTCCTGTGGGTGTTTCGGCCTTCAGCCCTGTGGCACCACATCTGCTCCCGCCGGGCCCCAGCGATGGGGTCACCCACCTAGCAGCGGCACCGGGGACCCCGGCCTGAGTGCAGGGTCGTCTCGTCCTGCCACCAGCCAGCTCTGTGGCCACCGTCCTCCTATGAGGCAAGGCTTGGGGCGGCTGCTCCCTCTGGGCCCCGGCGCCGAGGCTGCACTGGGTTCCACCCCACTCCTGCTGTCCTGACTGCTCATCTTGTGCCTCCGTCTTCTAGGCCCGGGACGCTACATGACTTCCACAGCCACGAGATAGCCGAGCAGCTGACTCTGCTGGACGCCGAGCTCTTTTATAAGATAGAGGTATGGCCTTGAGTGGGGCTGGGGACCGGGGATAAGACTGGCCCTGGGCGAGCAGCTACTGCTTGTCCCTCAACAGGAGAAACCCCTCATCATGTGGAAGCCAGAGGGCTGCCGTGCCATCCAGTCCACTTCCTTTTTCAGATTCCTGAGGTTTTGCTTTGGGCCAAAGAGCAGAATGAGGAGAAGAGCCCCAACTTGACCCAGTTCACGGAGCACTTCAACAACATGTCCTACTGGTAAGAAGGGGCTGCAGTGCGACACCCCCCCACTCCGCCCTGGTTCTCTGGGCAGCGCAGCTGAGCGGGTTCCCTCAGGCAGGGAAGAGGTGCCCCCTTCCTTCCTTCCAGCTCCTGCCGATGCCCGGGGCATTCACTGGGACCCACGGGCGGAGGGCAGGGCCAGGGCGGATCTGGCATGGTGGAAGGGGCCGCCTGGAGGGCTGGTTGAGGAGGAGGCGGAGATGGGGGACTGATTAGTAACGTCTGCCATAGGAGGTGGCAGGAGGGTCCTGTTTGCCTTCCCACTGATCGCTGCCAGGCGACCTCAGGGCTGAGCCTCACCCGGCTTCTGCCTGAGAGAGAACAGCTAAGGAGGGTGTTCTGTTAAAACTTTAATTTAGCCCTGAATTCTTGAAACAGAAGAAAGCCCAAAGGTGTGTTTACACTACAATACATAACAGAACTGTTAGCTTTTATAGATAAGACTCAAAGGTGCCCATGGCCTCTCCACGTCAGGTGGAGGACAGTCAGAGTGGGGCAGCCACGCCCCCTGCCCGCCCCACGCTGGCCTTCCGCTCGCTGCTGAGGTTCTCAAGGTGGCCCGTGCTCATCAGAAACTCAGGCTCCAGGGCCTCCATCTGCCCGCACGGCTGCAGGTCCCCATCATGGCATGTGGCCTCCCGCCTGTCCCTGGGATGCCGTGGGCTCCTTGAGAGCAGAGGTGGGCCCTCTGCTTGGCGCCTCAAAAGCCTTGGGCACGCGGGGCAGGCATCTGCATCCCTTCCACCAGGGCCACCGAGGGGTGTGGGAGGCGGCCGGTCAGCTCAGCGCTCTCTCCCTCTTTGGTTCACACAGGGTCCGTTCCATAATCATGTTACAAGAAAAAGCCCAGGACAGGGAGCGGCTGCTGTTGAAGTTCATCAAGATCATGAAGGTAACCGCGGGCGCCCCGCCCAGAGTCTGCTCCTCGGGGCCCCGGGCCTGCCTCACGGCCTCCCCTCCCTCCGCAGCACCTACGGAAGCTGAACAACTTTAACTCCTACCTGGCCATCCTCTCGGCACTGGACTCGGCTCCCATCCGCAGGCTGGAGTGGCAGAAGCAGACCTCGGAGGTGAGTGGCTGGCGGGAGAGGGTCCACCTGGCCCCCAGGTTGTCCCCTCACGATGTCCTGCCTCTGGGTCCCAGCTTCACCTGTCCCTTCCTCCCGTGCTTCTGGAGGCTGCTCTGGGCCGTGTTGGTCAATGCGGACATACTGTGAACAGGCTACACAGAGGGGATGGTTGCTTTAGGGCAGGAGGGCCACTCAGGTCATCTCAAGGGGTAACACAAAGGGAGAGTTGTAAGACAGTGTCATATGGAGAAGTGTGGGACAGTCACAACGGCTGCTCCAGGAGCGTGGGGGGGGGTGTCCCGAGGAGGTGAAACATCGGAGAGGGGGGTGAGATTGGCAAGAGCCCCACACCACATGCAGGAAGGGCACAGGCAGGCTCGGGCAGGACACAGGTCCTGATGGGCTTCAGAAGCCCACCGGGGTCCCCCGGCCACTCAGCCGTGGCTCTGCAGCGGGCTCCGGGCAAGGGGGGTGGGGGGCTGGCTCCCCGCCCTCACACTCTGTCGCCCCTGCCCAGGGCCTGGCCGAGTACTGCACGCTGATTGACAGCTCGTCCTCCTTCCGTGCCTACCGGGCCGCCCTCTCCGAGGTGGAGCCCCCCTGCATCCCATACCTGTGAGTAGAGCCCCGGCTCCCTCAGACCCTCCCTTAAAGGGTTCCTACCTAGACGGTTCTACTTCTAACTTTAAAACTAGGGGCACCTGGGTGGCTCAGTCGGTTAAGCATCTGGCTCAGGCCATGATCTCATGGCTTGGGAATTCAAGCCCTGCGGCCGCGCTCTGTGCTGCCAGCTCAGAACCTGGAGCCTGCTTCAGATTCTGTGTCTCCCTTCCTCTCTCAAAAAAAAAACCTTAAAGAATTTTGTTTTAATGAAAAGTTTAAAAAATAAAACATGCTCCTTGTCACACAGTTTAAAGAGAAAGGAAGGGTCCAGCTCTCCCGTCTCCCCGTCCCACTTCTGTTTCCTTCCCTCATCTGCCAGCACGGGGGCTTCTGTCTGCCCCGCCCTTGCCCCAGGGAGGGGCCCTCAAACTTGGCCGCATGTTACAGTAAGCTGAGGGCCCCGAGAGCGCTCCGCGTAGAGAGGCTCAGAGAGGGTTTCCCCAGGTGTGAGCACGGAGCAGACTAAACGGGGCTTCGGGGGAGACGCATTCTCTGCTCACTGACGCTTAAGGAAATAGTGGAAGAAGTGAGAGGCTGGCCCAGTTTCTTTGTTAGCGGAGCCCTTAACAAGCTGGTAGACCTGGGGAAGCTCCGAGAGACAGAGGGGTACAAGATGGAGTCGGGCTGCCTTCAGGGCCCTCACGCCCCCGGACATCCCTTCACTTTGCTTTCCCGCTGGGGGGCATCATCTGCGGCCCATCACTCACCTTGGGGCTTCACGTCCCCTGTAGTTAGAAGCCCGTCACCTCCCTTGTTAACAAAACCCAGAACTCGGTAGGAGGAGAGGCCTGGAGATCGTCTCTTTGGTCCGTTTTTCCTGCGCTGGCTTTGCGGGACAGACGGCCGCGCCCCGGCCCCGCTGGCTCAGGCGTGCACGGGCCGTGACGGGGCTTCTCCACCCTCCCAGGGGCCTTATCCTCCAGGACCTCACCTTCGTCCACCTGGGGAACCCGGACCACATCGACGGGAAGGTGAACTTTTCCAAACGGTGGCAGCAGTTCAACATCCTGGACAGCATGCGGTGCTTCCAGCAGGCGTGAGTGCGGCCCCGCCCCCCAAGCAGGGTGGGGGCGTGGCGGGGCCCGAGGCCTGCACGTCACTACAAGGAGGTTCCAGACCAGAGCGGTGGGGGGAGGTCTCCCTGGGACCCACGCGGTCCCCACGCCGCTCTGACTGGCGCCTCCCCCCGCAACCAGGCACTACGACATCCGGAGAAACGACGACATCATCAACTTCTTCAATGACTTCAGCGACCACCTGGCGGAGGAGGCCCTGTGGGAACTGTCTCTGAAGATCAAACCCAGGAACATCACGAGGAGGAAGACAGACCGGGAGGAGACCTAGAAGCGGTGCTGTGAGCGGGAGCGAGGAGAGCGCTGCCGAGAGGGGCCCCGAGGGCGGCCCCGACACCGGGAGGGACTTTGGACCTGGCCCCGGGCAGGCTGCACGCGCCCTGGCCCAGCCGGCCCTGGCCCTCAGCCGTCAAGGGCAGGAGCCCCGCGGGAGCGGAGCCAGCAGGCGGGTCTCGTTGCCGATTTGTGAACCCGTGGTTTGGTTTGGGTTTGGGTTTCTGCTTTCACTTCTGCATCCCCTCTTCCCCCGCCGCCTGGGAGCCGCGTAGGGAGGTCAGCAGCCCGAGAAAGGGTGGGCTCCGCACCCCTCCCTAGGTCCTAGGGTCCTGGAGCTGCTGAAATGACACATGAGCGGAAGACCCTCGCAAGGTGGGGGGCTGGGCTCCCGGTGACCTGGAATGAAGGGGACGTGCAGTTGGGTGGCCAGAAAGCAGAGAAGACCCGAGGAGGCTCCTTCCACTTTCCCTGCCCGGCTTTTTAAAATGCAAAACGGTGCGAGCTTCTGATGTAGCCCCCAAAGGTTCCCAGCAGGTGGCCTTTCAGCAGCCCCAGAGCTGGCCCTCTGTCCCTTCGTCTCCCCAGCACCTGGCCCCCCGGGGAGCTGGGCAGAGGAGGATGGACCGAGGGAGGACGTACGTGTTATCGGGGCTGGGCCGGGAGCTCCCGGGTGAGTGAATCTGGAGAGCGGTGGGGGGGGGGGTGTGCGACTGTCCTGGGGAAGGCCCACGGCCCCTCCTCTGTCGCTTGCTGTGTGCCTTAAACTCCACCTCCTGCCCCCTGTATCCCGTGGGCTCCCTTCCCACCTCCCTCCATCTGGTGGGGCCGGGGGTGCATCGAGACCCGTCTCCCAGTGCAGCGGGCTCCGTCCTGGGAAGGAGGGGATGTCCCTGAGGACCGGCACCTACCCGGGGCAGGCCTGCTGCCTCTGGGACAGCATCTTCCCTGTTGGAAACCGCTCTCGCTGCTGAGGTTGACCGTCTGAGGCAGGTCTAAAGGGTGGTCTCCGCACGCAGAGGGGCCCGACTCCGGGCGGCGGCCCCCACGCCCCTCGCGCGGTGTCCTGGTTTGCGTGCCTGCGTGCTCACTTCTCCTGGGCTTGGGACTTGGTCAGGCAAACACAGGGATCTGACTTCAACAACCGGTCACTTTGAGTGAGTCCTTCGTGGGTTTTGAACAGCTCTCTTTGCGCTTGCGCGTGGTCCGTGCGAAGAGGGGAGAACAGCTGTGAAAGGCCCGCGGCGCCCCAAGGGCAGGCAGAACGAGTCACTTTCTTCTGAAAAGGGTGTGGTCGCGGTTCAGCAGCAGTGCTGGGGGCGGGCTTGCCTCCCACTCGGAACCCCTCCCTGAGTCTTGTCCCTTCCCGTCGCGCCTCCCCCTGCCGGGTAGGGTCTCCACCTCACACACGGTCAGATGGGCATCTGGGTCCCGGTCCGGCCCCAGCATGAGCTGCGGGGGGCTTTCCCTGCCCTCCCCTCTCCCCCCGGAGCCCTGGGCAGTCTGAGCAGACCTGCCAGGCGGACGGAGGCAGTGCGCTGGGGACAAGGGGCCACGGGTCAGGGTGACTCCAAGGGAGGGGCGCAGGGGCAGTGGGTATTTAACTTATTGGCCGACGGGTTCCCGCCCCGCGCCTCACTGAGACGCTCTCGGGGACGAGAGTCCACTCTCACCGCAGGTGGGGTCAGCGGAAGGGCAGGCACACGCCAGGTCGGAACTACCCCAGCCCTTCAGAAGCCTCTTCTCCACCACCCCCACGTTCCATTGTAAGATATGTATGTTCCCCCACTAACCTGGCTGATAGCAGCATCTTCCTGCAGACATTTCAAACCTGTAACTTTTATATGAAAGAAAAATAAACACCGATGAAAGCTGCGTCCCAGTGACTGTCCGAGCTGCCTCCTCCTAGATAGGGCTTCCGGCACATTCCGTGTGTGGTTATACATCCCAGTCCGGGTGGTTTGGGCAGGGCGAGATAGAGGTCACCAGCCCTGGTCTGGAATTCTCCCTCCTAGGCCTTGTGCTTCAGAAGTGGATTAACCCACAAGCCTTGTATTGCCCCCAGCATCCTGGAAAAACTGAAGTTTCTAGAGTGGAATTCAGGGGGCGCCTTCTGCAAGATTCCATCCGCCTACCACTCACAAGGCAGCACGCACAGGCTTGGAAACAGTCATGGGAGTTTCAGTTTTTTCTGTCTGAGGTGGGCTAGCTCTCCTCCACTCCAGGGGAGCCGCTGGACTTCTTCCCCGCCTGCACGTCATCCCCTTCCCCATCCTGCCCACATCCCAGCGTCCGAGAGAGCGAGCAGGGAGCCCCGAGTCCTCCACTAGCCGACAGTACCAGGAACCAGCCTGGCCTGGCCCCAGACCCCCGCAGGTGACTGGGAGGTAACAGGCCAGGTGCGGATGTGGGCACTGACCCTGCCCACCAGAGCTGCAGGGCCTGGCCGCTACCACCCACCCTGGTTAAGTGCCTGGGAATCTGCACGTCCAACCCAGCAACTCAGGATCCTCAGATGACCCGAGAAGGACGCTTCCCTAGCTGCTCCCACACACACACACCCCCCCATTCAGGCCTCAGATCCGTGCACAGGGCCAATCTTCTGGGGGTGCGATGGCCTCACACTGTCCCCTCCGGTGGGCTAAGAGGCAGACCCCTCACATTCTTTAAAGCTTCATTCATTCATCAACTTGTTGTATCCACTAGGGGTCATCATTTAGGAAAAGGGGTCTCTGGCCCGGCAGGGTCTGTGTTATTCTAGTCCTGCATTTGCTGGGAACACGCCAGAGGAGCCTCACCCTCGGCTCCCGTTCCGGTCCCCCAGCCGGCAGGGCGGGTATCAGCATCTTCCACCTCACAGGGTCTGGGAGCGCCCAGCGAGTTAGCACCTGGAGCAGGCCTGACTGCCACCTGTCATCACGTCCTCGCGGAGACCCTGCAGACCCCTGTGGCCTGTCCTCCTCAGAATCCCTACAGGCAAACTAGTAGAGCCGTGGTAAATGCCACAAAGAGGCTCTTGACATTAAAGAAACAGTCTGGTTTGAAATCCACTCACAGACGTCAGGTCCAGACAGGCCTAACAGGTGACTCGTGCCAAACAAGCAGCTTCAGGCTTACGTGCTCACCCCCGAGGACAGGAGGGGGACACCTCCCAACCCGTTACCCAAGACAACAGTCCAAAAAACCTACAGCCAGCACTTGTAAAATAATCTCAGCACCCCGAAACCAAGAGCATGTAAAACTCCGCACTCTTCCTCAGATGCAAGGGCGGGATGTCCGTAACCCGGTCAATGGACTAGACCTCACGCGCCAGACACCTTGTTCCAGTGCCCCCATATGGCCACCTCTCCTTCCCAGCCCTGTGCAGGTAGGCGCCTGAGAGCCAGACACACATCACCGTGGGCAGGGCACGGCGGGTGTGACACCCTTAGGCTCCAGGTGTGGAGGAGGCAGAGTTCCACGTTGTCTGGTTGCAGGTGAACCAGACCACGACCTCGACCGTCCCCACCAGACTGGACGTGACTAAGAAATGAACTTGCGCTAAGCGGCTGAGACTTTAGGGTTTGTAAATCCTCACAGCACGGCTGAGCTGGCCCAACGAACCCTCCTCACAGAGGAAGGACACCACAGCATCCCCTCAGTCATGAGAACGGCCTCTGTTAGGAAGGCAACACCCATAATTTGTTTAAAACTCTTAGAAATCAAAAACTTCCTTAATTTGATAGTTACCTTCCAAAATCCCACGCACATGTCATACTTCACGTTGAGATATTCAGAGCATCTCCTTTAAAACCGAAACAAGGTAAGGATTCTGCAGTCATGCTGTGCACTCACTGTCGCACTGGAGAGCCTAGTCACTGCTGCAGGAAAAGAAAAATAACAAGGGATTACTAAGAAAATCTACCAGGCTGCCCGGCTGGCTCCATCACTAGCACGTGTGACTCTTCATCTCAGGATCATGAGTTCAAGCCCCACACTGGACACAGAGCCTACTTAAAAAAAAAAATCTACCAAGGTAGTTAGCTGTACAGTCAGATTAAAAATTGAATATGTTCCTATATACAGTCAACAATTAAACAGTTCTTTTTTTTTTTTTTAAGATTTTTTTTTTATTTATTTCTAGGAGAGAGAGACAGCGTGAGCAGGGGAGGGTCAGAGAGAGAGGGAGCCACAGATTGAAACAGGCTCCAGGCTCTGAGCTGGCAGTCAGCACAGAGCCCGACGCGGGGCTCGAACCCACAAACCACAAGATCATGACCTGAGCGAAAGTCGGACGCTCAACCAACTAAGCCACCCAGGCGCCCCAACAATTAAACGGTTCTTAAAAGATCCCATTTATGCTACTATCACAAGCCTTTAAGGTACTAGGAATAAACCCGACAGATGAGTGAAACTTTTATCCTCCCAAAAAAGAGGCTCTAACAATTGTAAGTACCTATGTACCCAACAAAGGACACCGAAATATAAAGCAAGTATCAGCAGACTCAAGAGGGGGAAGGGACAGCAGTGGAATACAGGACTTAACGCCCCACTCGTCTCAGCGGACAGATCATCCATGGAGAAACTCAGCAAGGGGTTCACAGCAGCGCTCTGCACAACAGCCCAGACATGGAAAGAGCCTAAGTGTCCACCAACGGACGAATGGATCAAGAAGATGTGGTTTATCTACACCATGGAATACTACATGGCGATGAGAAACAATGACATCTGGCCTGTGTAGCAACATGGATGGACTTTGAGGGCGTTATGCTGAGCGAAATAAGTCCAGCAGAGAAGGACAAATATCATATGTGTGCACGTATAGGAGGATTAGGAGGAACTTGACGGAGGAACAAGGGGGAGAAGAAGGGGGGAAATGGTGGGGGAAAGGGAGAGAGGCAAACCATGAGAGACTCTTGCATGCTGACAAAAACTGAGGACTGGTGGATGTGGGGGGGAGGGGGGGTGGGCATGGAGGAGGGCACTTGTGGGGATGAGCACTGGGTGTTCTGTGGAAACTAATTTGACAATAAACTATTTGTAAAAAAATAAAAATAAAATTAAAAAAAAACAAGTTGGGCAGAGAAAGCAAAAAAAAAAAAAGAAAAGAAAATCAGTAAGGGGCCATCAGCCTTAAAGGACACATTAGACCAGATGGACTCAAGCCAACATTCCATCCAAAAGCAACAGAAAACACAATTTCGAGCACACAAGGAAGCAACATACCTGTTACGCCACAAAACAAGCCTTAATAAATGTAAGACTGAAATCCTATCAAGCGTCTTTTCTGACCAGAATTGTATGAAATGAGAAATCAGTTACAAAAAGAAAACTAGAAATGTTCTGTGGAGGGTAAACAACACACTACTAAGCAACTAACTGGGTCAAAGGAGAAACCCAAAAACACCTTGAAGAAGCAAACAGGCAAATACTACATGCCTAACGTGTGGGGTGTGGTTCTGAGAGGGAAGGTGACAGGAAGAAACTAAAACAACCTGACTTTACCAATGAGGAACTAGAAAAAAGAACAAATGAGCCCCAAAGTTAGGAGACAGAAGGAAATAAAGATCAGAAATACATAAAATAGGGGCGCCTGGGTGGCTCAGTCAATTAAGCCTCTGACTTGGGCTCAGGTCATGATCTCACAGCTCATGGGTTCGAGCCCCGCATCAGGCCCTGCGCTGAAAGCTCAGAGCCTGGAGCCTGCTTCGGATTCTGTCTCTCCTCCCTTTCTCCCTCTCTTAAAATAAATACCCATTAAAAAAATTTTTTTAGATGTTTAAAAAAATACATACATAAAAAAGACACTAAAATGATAATAGGAAAGATGAGTGAAACTAAGAGCTGGTTCTTTGAAAAGATGAACAAAATAGACTCCCGAACAGAGTACACAATCAAATGAAAATGATGTTACAGCTAAAAAAAACGGCAGGGAGGCACCTGGCTGGCCCACTCAGTAGAGCATGTGACTCTTGATCTCCGGGTCATGAGTTCAAGCCCCACACTGGGTGTATAGCTTGCTTAAAAATTGACATTACAACTGATACCACACAAACACAAAGGATCATAAAGAGACAACTATAAACAACTATATGCCAACTATTTGACAACCTAGAAGAGGTGAATAAATTCCTAGAAATATACAACCTACCAAGGCAGAATCATGAAGGTACAGAAACAGGGGTGCCTGGGTGGCTCAGTCAGTTAGGCGTCGGACTCTTGATTTCAGGTCAGGTCATGATCTCACGATTTATGGGATCAAGCCACACGTCAGGCTCCACGCTAACAGCATGGAGCCTATGTGGGATTTTCTCCCTCTCTCTGTGCCCCACCCCACTTGTGCTCTCTTGCTCTCTTTCAAAATAAACTTTAAATAGAAAAAATCTTTTATTTTTTTAATGTTTTTTATTTGTTTTTGAGACAAAGAGAGACAGAGCATGAGTGGGAGAGGGGCAGAGACAGACAGACACAGAATCCGAAGCAGGCTCTAGGCTCTGAGCTGTCAGCACAGAGCCTATTGCAGGGCTCGAACCCACAAACTGAGATCATGACCTGAGTCGAAGTCGGACGCTTTACCAACTGAGCCACCCAGGCGCCCCAAGGAAAAAAAAATCTTAACAGACCAATTACTAGTAAAGTCAGTCCATTCATCAAAAACCTCCCAACAGGCACACCTGGATGTCAGTTAAGTGTCTTGACTCTTGATCTTGATCTCAGTTCAGGTCATGATCTCACAGTCCAAGAGTTTGAGCCCCATGTCAGGTTCTGTGCTGACAGTGCAGACCCTGCTTGGGATTCTCTCTCTCTCTCTAGCCTCCCCCCACCCCCCGCCTCTCCCCCACTCGTGCACACACGTGCTCTCTCGCTCTCAAAATAAACTTAAAAAAAAAAAACGAAAAGAAAAACTTCCCAACAAAAGTCCAGAACCAGACAGCTTCACTGGTGAATTCCATATAACATTCAAAAAATGAACACCAATTCATCTCAAATACCTCCAAAAAAAATGGAAAAGGAGGGAATATTCCCACACTCCTTTTGTGAGGCCAACCTTCCCTGATACCAAAACCAGACAAGGATGCCATAAGAAAATCACAGGCCAGTGGCCCTGATCCACACAGATGCAAACGTCCTCAACAGAATGTCAGCAAACCAAAGTCACCAATACCTTAAAAGGATTGTGCACCATGACCCAAGTGGGATGGGATTCCAGGGATGGTTCAGCATATACACAAAATCAGTGGGATACACTCACTACATTAACAAAATAAAGGGAAAAAGTCATAAAATCATCTCAGTAGATGCAGAAAAGGGTTCTGGCAAAAGGCAACATCCATTTATGATTTTTTTAAAAAACCTCAACAAAAGTGGGTACAGAGGGAACACACCTTAACGTAATCAAGGCCACCATATATGACAAGCCCACAGCCAGCATCACACTCATTGGTGAAAAGCTGAAAGCTTTTCCTCTAAGGTCAAGAACAAGTCAAGGATGCCCACTCTCCCCACTTTTATTCAACATAGTAGTGGAAGTCCTAGCCACAGCAATTAGGCAAGAAAAAGAAAGAAAAGGCATCCCCATTGATGGGTCGCTTGGGTGGCTTAGTCGGTTGAGCGTCCGACTTTTGCTTAGGTCATGATCTCGCGGTCCATGGGTTCGAGCCCCGCGTCGGGCTCTGTGCTGACGGCTCAGAGCCTGGAGCCTGTTTCAGTCTGTGACTCCCTCTCTCTCTGACCCTCCCCTGCTCACGCTGTCTCTCTCTCTCCTAGAAATAAATAAAACATTAAAAAAAAATTTTTAAAAAGGCATCCCCATTGAAAAGAAGTATAACTGTCACTATTTGCAGATGATAGGATATGTGTGTGTGTGTGTGTGTGTGTGTATATATATGTGTATTTTTTGTTTTTTTGTTTATTTAGCTTTAAGAGAAAGAGAAAGAGGGAGACACAGAATCCGAATCAAGCTCCAGGCTCTGAGCTGTCACCACAGAGCCTGATACAGGGCTTGAACCCATGAACTGGGAGATCATGACCTGAGCTGAAGTCAGATAGTATTATATACAGATGATGTTAAATAGAGAATATATCTGTATATACAGAATATATCATTTGCCCTGCAGATTATTTTACAGAAAACCCTAAAAATTCCACAAAAAACTTAGAACTAATAAATGAATTCAGTGAAGTTGCAGGATACAAAATCAATAAACAAAAATCCATTGCATTTCCATCTACTAATAATGAGACATTAAGAAAATAACATAATTGGGTGCTTGGGTGGCTCAGTCGGTTAAGCATCTGACTTTGGCTCAGGTCATGATCTCACAGTTAGTGGGGTCGAGCCCCACATCGGGCTCTGTGCTGACAGCTCAGAGCCTGGAGCCTGCTTTGGATTCTGTCTCTCCCTCTTTCACTGGCCCTCCCCAGCTCACACTCTCTCTCAAAAATAAAAATATTAGAAAAGAAAATAACATAATAGCATCAAAAAGAATAAAATACCTAAAAATAAGTTTAACCAAGAAAGTGAAAGACCTGTACACTGACAATGAGAAGACATTAATAAAAGAAACTTGAAACACATATAAATGGAAAGCTATCCCATGGTCATGGGTCAGAAGAATACTGTTAAAATGTCCATACTACCCAAAGCAATGTACAGATTCAGTGCCGTCCCTCTCAAAATCCCAACTCCATTTTCAAAAGAAATAAAGCAATCCTCAAACTTGTATGGAACCCCAAAAATACCCTGAATAGCCAAAGCAATCTTGAGAAAGAACAAGGCATCCCACTCCCCGACTTTACACTGTATCAAGGAGATTGTAATTAAAAAAAAAAAAGACACATAGATTAATGAAACAGCCCAGAAATAAACCCGTGTGTATATAGTCAACTGATTTACAGCAAAGGGGTCAAGAATATACAACGGAGAAATGAGTGCCTCTTTAGTAAATGGTGTTGGGAAAACTGAACAGCCACGTGCAAAAGAATGAAGTGACCACGATCTTACACTGTACACAAGAATTAACTCAAAGCGGATTTAAAACCTGAATTAAAACCTGAAACCATAAAACCTCAAGAGGAAAATACAGGCAGAAAGCTCCTTGATGTCGGTCTTGACGATGATGTTTTGGATTTAACACGAAAATCCAACGCAACACAAAGTACAAATGTGCAAGAAGAACTACACCGAACTGAAAAGCTGCCACGTGCCCAGAGAAACCATCAACAAAGTGAAAGGCAACTGAATGGGAGAAAATATTTGCAAATCATACTTGACAAGGGGCTAATATCCAAAATACATTAAAAAAAGAATCCCTACAACTTAACAGCAAAAAACAACCTGATTAAGAAAGGGAAGAGGCATTTTTCTAAAGAAGGCATACAAACGGTCAACAGACACATAAAAAGATGTTCAGCGTCACTCATCAGCAGGGAAATGCGAATCAAAACTGCAATGAGAGATCACCTTACACCTGTTAGGGTGGCTAATGAATACAACGAACAAGCATTAGTGAGAATGTGGAGAAAAGGGAACCCTCATGCCCTGATAGGAATGTAAGCTGGTGTAACCACTATGGAAAACAGCATGAAGTGCCCAAAGTGTTAAAAAACAGAACTACCACGGGGCACCTGGGGGGCTCAGTCGGTGAAGCGTCCGACTTCAGCTCAGGTCATGATTTCACAGTTCGTGGGTTCAAGCCCTGCGTCAGGCTCTGTGCTGACGGAGCCTGCTTCGAATTCTGTGTCTCCCTCTCCCTCTGCCCCACTCATGCTCTGTCTCTCTCTCAAAAATAAACAAACATTAAAAAAAAATTAGGGGCGCCTGGGTGGCTCAGTCCGTTAAGTGTCCGACTTGGGCTCAGGTCACAATCTCACAGTTTGTGTTTCAGCCTCGTGTCAGGCTCTGCGTGGAGGCTGCTTTGGATTCTGTGCTCCCTCTCTCTCTGCCCCTCCCCTGCTCACACTCTGTCCCTCAAAAAATGAATCAACATTAAAAATTAAAAAAAGAAAAAAAAGAACTACCATATGATCCAGCAATTCCACTTACAGATATTTGTCCAAAGTGGTTTTGGACAAAGATATATGTATCCCCATGTTCACTGCATGTTCTGGTGGTTCACTGCATGTTCCCTGCCAGAGGCAGGGAATGGAGGGTAGGCAGAATGGGTTAAGGGGTCAAAAGGTACATATCTCTCGCTATAGGTCATGGGGATATAACGAACAGCATGGTGACTGCAGTCAACGCTGTATTGCAGATTTCAAAGTTGCTCACGGTAGACCTTAAAAGTCATGGTCACAAGAAAAAAACATTTCTAACTACGTATAGTGAGGATGTTAACTAGGATTGTTGTGGTGATCATTTCACAGTATCGAATACTGAATCCTTACCCTGTACACTGGAAATATAATGCTATATCTCATTTACACTTCCATATATAAATTTAAAATAAGATTTTATTTTAATAAGACTTTAATAAATTGAGAGACATACGTATTTCATGAACAGGAAGATTAACTTTCTTAAAGATGTCAGTTATTCCTCAGATAACGTATACATTCAGAAGTATTCCAGAGAAAACTCCACAAGGATGTCGTAGGGTCCTTGATAAGTTTATTCTAAAAATGTGTAAGAATTTCTACTTCTGGTAACGGCGGACTCGGTAATTCAGACCAGCCATCCTGCTAAAAAGGCTGTACAAAATATTTTTAATCACTGCCTGAATTCATCAGAAAGCCAGAAAGTGAATGGATTACTGGACCAGGATTCAGGAGGAGATGGAAACCCAGAGAGGTGAGCCTGACATGTGAGGCCACCTAGTTAAAGGCATCTGCCACTTCCAGAAGCTCTGTGGCACTTCTGACAAAAGGGAATTTAAGAGTCCAGGGGCGCCTGGGTGGCTCAGTCGGTTAAGTGTCCGCCTTTGGCTCAGGTCATGATCTCGCAGTTCGTGGGTTTAAGTCCAGCATCAGGCTCTGAGCTAACAGCTTAGAGCCCGGAGCCTGTTTCGGATTCTGTGTCTCCCTCTCTCTCTGCCCCTCCCCTGCGCTTGCTCTTGCTTTCTCTCAAAAATAAATAAGCATTAAAAAATAATAATGAAAATAAAAATAAAGTAAGAGTCCAGAACTCACCAGGCCTTGAGTTGGGACCCCAAGGAAATACCCTCAAAGTGGAAGGAAGACCAAGTGCACACTTGATCTCCCGGGGACGGAGCCCGCTTCAAATCCTCTGAGTCCCCGAAAGTGGACCGCTGGCGCCCTAGGCACCTGCCAGAAGCAAACAGAAAGCATCGCCGGCGGAGGTTAACATCACCCTGGGCCTCAGATTATTTCCTTAGCATTTCATGTACAGTAAGAAATAACCTGGGACACAAGGAGACCAGCTGGGATTTTGGAAGCACGGTGCCTGGTCTGGTCTGGGAGCAAGGCGAGACGGAGAATTGAGGTGAATGACTGGAAAACACAAACAGAGGACCGGCAGAACATCCAGAACCAAAATATACATGGACTCCGTGAGTGTGGTGAACAGTCAGTGACCCGGAGACAGAGGAGCAGCTACGGTCATAGAATGAAGCACCAGAACGGAAAAGGACGGAGCAAACAGGCAGGAAGACAACGGGCCTGCAAGGGCAGAGTGAGCCTGGAGCCAGAGGGTTCGAGCAGAGACCATGTACAGAGCACACTATTCAAAGCGGCCCAACGTGGAAACCCTCTGAGTGTCCACCGGCTCACAGAAAGATGAACAAACGTGGTGTTTCCATGCAACAGGACACCATTTACTAAGAAACTGACCTGCCAGGCTTCAACACGGACGGACCTCAAAACCACGGGTGCGAAAGACGCCAGATCACACGCTTCCATTTGTGTGAAACGGGCAGAAAGGGCGCATCTAGAGACCAAAAGCCGACTGGTGGGCAAACGGGCATGAGGCATCTTTGGGGTGTGGGATCTGTTCAGAAACCGGATCATGGCGATGGCAACATTACTAAATATAACCGTACACTCCGATGAGGTTTACGATCTGTAAATTACAGTTCAATAAAGCTATTAAAAAATCACAACTTTCCAAAACTGACTGTGCCAATGATCGGTTTCCTGCTTGTCATGCTCAGCTCTACCCTTTACTTGCTATTCTCCGATGAGCCCTGGAGGGACACGGCTGGACCGGAGTGGGGGGAGGGGGAGCGGCTGTGGTCGCGGTGCTTGGGTCGTTCCTGCTCTGCCCACGTGGCCACTAGAGGCTGTCAGGGAGACATCCAGCCAGGCCCCCACAGCCTGCAGCCCAGCCCTGGCGTGGCGAGCACCTCCCCGTGGCCCCCCGACGTGGCCCGTGCACCCCCTGGGGCTTTGCCACCCTGCTGGCAGCAGACTTCCCAGCCCCAGCCCCACGTGCACGCTCACCTACCAGCCCTGGCCCATCTGTACCCTCCGAAGAATCGGTCCTGTTCGTCCAGCTCTGGTCTGCACAACACGGTGAGTTTCTTTACAGCCACACCTTCTCCAGGGACATCGGAATCCCAGCCTTGGGAACTGGGTCCTTCTATGTTTGCCTTCACAGCTCTCTCCCGTCGTTAATCGTTCTTTATGTTAACCTTTCTCTGTTCAAATTACTCCATCCTTAAGTCTCCTGATGGGTCCTTGACTGAAAAAAAATCAAGCCCTAGATCGAAGAAGCTTTATCCCAAGCAGGATGATTAGAAAGAAATCTGTGGGGCGCCTGGGTGGCTGAGTCAGTTAAGCATCGGACTTTGGCTCAGGTCATGATCTCACGGTTCGTGACTTCGAGAAGTCTGGGGTGCAAGCTGTAATCTCTAGGGATCCACTAAAAGACTGTGAAAGGACATCTCATTGCCAGGCTCGTGGGAAGGAACGGGGGCCGACCCAGGAGGAGGCAGGAAGGAGCGAGCAGAAAGCAGGGCACAAGTGGGACGACTAGAAAGCAAACAGGACGGTGGCTTCACACCCACGTCTTTTTAACTACATTAAACAAGGGGCGCCCAGCTGGCTCAGTCGGTGGAGCCCAGGACTCCTGGTCTCAGGGCTGTGATTTCAAGCCCCACGTCAGGTGCAGAGATTACTTAAAAATAATTTTTAAAAGGGGCGCCTGGGTGGCTCAGTCGGTTAAGCGTCCGACTTTGGCTCGGGTCATGATCTCGCGGTTCGTGGGTTCGAGCCCCGCGTCGGGCTCTGTGCTGACTGCCAGCTCAGAGCCTGGAGCCTGTTTCAGTCTGTGACTCTCTCTCTCTGACCCTCCCCTGCTCACGCTGTCTCTCTCTCTCTCCTAGAAATAAATAAAACATTAAAAAAAAAAATTAAAAAAATTTAAAAAAAGAAAATAATTTTTAAAAAACCACTAAATGCACTAAATTCTCCCACCAAAAGGCCATCAGACTATTATGTTTTTAGCATTGCTGTTAACTAGATGTATCTACCCAGAAATGTAAAGGCACAGAAAGGCTGCAAGTAAAAATCAGAGGGAGGGGCACCTGGGTGGCTCAGTTGGTGAAGCGTCCAACCCTTGATTTTGGCTCAGGGCATGATCTCACGGTTCACGAGTTCAAGCCCTGCTTCAGAATTCTCAGTCTCTCTCTCTCTCTCTCTCTCTCTCTCTCTCCTTCTCCCTCTCGCTCTCTGCTCCTCCACCACTCACTTATGCATACATGAGCTCTCTTTAAAAATAAATAAATTTAAAAAAAAGTAAAGGCGCGCTGAGTGGCTTGGTTAAGCATCCAACTCTTGATTTCAGCTCAGGTCATGATCTCACAGTGCATGAGTTTGAGCCCCGTATCAGGCTCTGTGCTGACAGTGCAGAGCCTGCTTGGGATATTCTCTCTCACTCTCTCTGCCCCTACCTAGCTCACGCTCACTCTCTCTGAAATTTTTAAAAATTGTATATATATATAAAATGTAAAAATTAGGGTGAGATACATTCCACAAATACAGGCTCCCAAAAAGGTAGCATAGCCCTCTCAGTATCAGAAGTAGACTTTAAGGCAAAAAGACATTATTAGAGTTACAAGAACACAGCTGAGAATATGCGAAGTACATCCAACCAAAAAGTCTTTAAACCCAGACGCATCTAATTACACAACGGCCTCAAAACTATTTAAAGCAAAAGCCAACAGAACTACAAGATCAAGCAGACAAATCTATGATCTTGGTGAGACGTTTTTTCTGGTTTTGTCTTTTTTAATGTTTATGTATTTGAGAGAGAGCTTGTGAAGAGGAGAGGGGCAGAGAGAGAAGGAGAATCACAAACAGCCTCTACCCTGAATGCCTGGATACGAGGCTTGATCCCATGGACCAAACTGTGAGATCATGACCTGAGCTGAAATCAAGAGTCAGAGGCTTAACTGCCTAAGCCACCCAGGTGCCCGCTGGTGAGAGGTTGTAACATACTTCTTCTCAGGCACGTGTAAGAAAGGACTCTTAATCTTCTACAACACTTCCAAAAAAAAGAAAAAAAGACAGAAAACGAGAAGCATTTCCCAAGTCTTGTGAGGATGCCAACATAACTCTGATACCAAACCCACAGCAAGAATGAAAATTACAACCCCTTTGTTCATGAACACAGATGTAAACTCCTAAACAAGCTGCTAACCAAATCTAGTGACACATAAAAAGAACACATCATGACCACGATGGCTTTATTCCAGAAGTCACTTTAATATTTCAAAATCAACATTAACTCACAACATTAACAAAATCAATCCGATCATTTTCTCAGTAGATCTATGAAAGTAATTTGAGTAAAGTTCAAAATCCATGCACAGTTTTTAACTCCTAGCAAATTAGGAATAGGAAAGGTACTTCCTTACTCTGAAAAAGCTTATCTACTCTTTGATGTTTTTAAATCATTGTTTTCAGTTTCTTTTTAAAAATTTTTTTGATATTTGTTTTTGAGAGAGACCGAGTGCAAACGGGGGAGGGGCAGAGAGAGACAGACATAGAATCCGAAGCAGGTTCCAGGCTCTGAGCTGTCAGCACAGAGCCCGAGGTGGGGCTCGAACCCACAAACTGTGAGATCATGACCTGAGCCAAAGTCAGATGTTTAACCGACTGAGCCACCCAGGCGCCCCTATTTTTAATATTTATTTATTTTTGAGAGAGAGAGAGACAGACAGAATCCAAAACAAGCTCCAGGCTCTGAGCTGTCAGCAAAGAGCCCAACATGGGGCTCAAACTCACAAACTGTCAGATTATGACCTGAGCTGAAGTAAGACACCTAACCCACTGAGCCACCCAGGCGCCCCTTATTTTTTTTTCTTAAAGGCAGAATGTTGAAAGCCTGCCTTTTGAGACTAGGGGAAAGGTAAGGCTGCCACTGTCAGCACTTCTTTCCAGTATGTTCTGAGGGGTCCTGGCCAGTACAGGACAGTGACACACACACACACACACACACACACACACACACACACACAGTAAAGCTTGGAAAGGAATACAATTCATTACACATAGATAATATTCACATGACTAGAAAATTCAACAATCTACAGATAAATTATCAGCATACGTGAACTTAGATTGCTGGATATGGTCAATAGTCAAGAAATAATTATATTTCTGTATACCAGCAAGTAACAAAAGAAACATAATAAAATATTTATAATAGCATCGAAAAATCAGATACCCAGGAATACTAACATGTACAATATTTCTGTACAGAAAACTAACTGAAAATCAAGGGGAAACCATTTTTAGAGATCTAAACAAGGAAGGAAACTCACCATTTTCACTGGAAAAGTTGGCCTGTAAAGCTACCAGTTGTCCCCAAAACGAATCCATAGATTTAAAGCAATCGTAGTCAAGATCCCAATCTTTATTTTGGTGAAAGCTGACAATTCAAAAATTCACCATAAATATACATGATTTTAAATGGCCAAGCCCCTTAAAGACAGGGGGAGGACTTGACCTTCCCAATATCAAGACTTCATCTCACGCTGCAGAAATGAAGTGGGACAGTAAGAAACAGACAAGCGGACTTCCGGGCAGGTGACCGATCCAGGCGGGAAAACACACAGTAAAGCCTGTAGATCCAGAAGACAGTATAAGAGAATATCTTCGTGAAGGAGTAGGAGCACTTTTCTTGAGCCACAAAAAGAGCGTTCTCTGTAAAGGAAAAGATAAATTTGCGTATCTTAAAACTGAGGACTCCTTTTCATCAGATGACCTCGCAGAGGGTGCAGGGGCGAGACCACGGGACTCAGGGCCAGAATACGTAAGGAACTCTGGACTAAGACGACAGGCCGGCACAGAAATGGGCACAAGTCTTGCACGGGCACATGGTGAAGAGAGATATGGAAGCAGCTGATAAGCACATGACAAAAGGCTCAACATCATTAGTCGTCAGAGTAACGCAAGTTAAATCCACACCGAGACACCAGCACAGCTCTGCCTCCCGGCAGCGCTGAAACCCACAAGACTGACAAATGGGGGGCGCGGGGGGGCGGGGCAGCACTTGTACCTCCCTCTGCTGCTGGGGGTGGGACGCAAAATGATTCAGCCACTTGCGGGTGCAGGTTGGCAGCACCTCGTTGCACTTTTCAACAGATCCGCAACGTCCTCAGGAAAGTCGGTCTTTACCACTTCCGGGTCAGTACCTCGAAGTCACACTAGAGCGACTCTAAGACACACGCATTTTAACATCTCTGAAGTCAGGACGCACCCGAATCCGGTCCTCCTCCGTTCCGCTCCACCTTTCAGACGTGCCTGGCCCCCTGTCCTTGGCTGTGCTCTGGCACAGCCGGTACCTGCACTGTCTGGCAGATCCCACACTGGATTGGAAGCTTCAGGAAAACACACTTTGTTCGCCGCGGTGAACCCTAAACCTGGAATTGCCCGGTCAAAAGGCATGCACGTTTTCCAGCTGTGTTTTTATCACACAACGCACGAACCCAGCTGCCTTATTGTCGAGCAACGTCTTGTACAAACCCTCCCCCCTCCTCCGGATCCCTCCTCAAGGGCAGCCCACCGTCTGCAGCTTAGACTGTATCCTTCTAGACTGGTCTTTGCACAGACATGCATGTGAATACAGGGGGTATTAAGAGACCATCTACCTTCCAGAAATACCGTGGCAGCACACACATCAGCAACAGATGAGAGGGTCTGTGTTCAGTCCCTCGCCAACTCTGGATGTAGCCAATCAATTCTTTACCCATCTGACAGGTGGAAGCCACCTCATGCTTTAGATCTGTATTTTCCTGAGGTGCAGGGCTCAGTTCCAGCAGTCTTTCTGGATGGTTTCCCAGATGTGAGCAGCCTCCCCTCTGTGCTGCCCCAGCACCCTGAGGTTACAGACACTGTCCTAGGCTTTCCTCCATCGTGAGTGCAGGGCTATTTTATACCTAGCTCTTTAACCCACCTGGAATTTATTTTGCATATAGTTACAATTACTCTTTCCAACCAGATAACCAACTTTACTTATTATAAGCCCTCCTGGACTCTCCTAATTTAAAATGCCATTTTCATCAAATATTAACTTCTCAAACACACTTGGAACATTTTCTGGACTTCTATTATTTTTCACTGATTTCTGCGGCAAAGCCAGGCTGTCCTAATCATTGTAGCTTTATGGTAAGTTTGAGTATCAGGTGCAGAAAGTCCACCCCCCACCCCCCCATTAAACTGAAAAAAAATTAACAGCAATTGTTGCACACTTTCCTTCCATATTAATTTTCAAAATATTTTTGCCATAGTTTAAAGGCTTGGTTTCCTGTGGGAACTCAGTTAAATCTCTATTTAAGAAGGCTAGACAGGGCGCCTGGGTGGCTCAGTTGGCTAAGCATCCAACTTCGGCTCAGGTCATGATCTCACGGTTCGTGGGTTCAAGCCCCGCGTCGGGCTCTGTGCTGACAGCTCAGAGCCTGGAGCTTGCTTCGGGTTCTGTGTCTCCCTCTCTCTGCTCCTCCCCAACTGACGCTATGTCTCTCTCTCTCTCTCTCTCAAAAATAAACATCAAAGAAATTTTAAACAAGAAGGCTAGATATCTTTACGTTACCTTTTCCTATTTTGTCCAGTTTTTTTTTGTTTCTGCCTTTTGGTAATTTTAAAATCATTCTTCATTTGAATCTGGATCTGTCTTGTTAAATATGTTCCTAGATTTTACTGTTTTTATCACTATTACGAGTTGGAATGTTTAAATTTGTTCCACTTTTAACTAATTCCTGCTATTCACTATTTGTAGAGTTTATATCGAACCATTGTACTGAGTTCTCTAATTTTGTTTCCATGTATTCTTGGATATTCTTGCTAGAGAACTGTTGTCTCTTCTACTTTTTATACTACAAATTTCTCTTCGTTGTTTTCTATATTAGCTAGAACCTCAGAGCCATGTTGAGTAGACACTAGAGGGCATACAGTGCTTGATCCCCGGTATCCTGGCTTTTAGTGGTTTTAGTCATTTTCTATTTAAACATGCCATTTGCTGTGGGTCCATGTCCCAGCTTCAGCAGCACTGGGAGCCCATTAGAAACGCAAAATCTGGGGTGCCTGGGGGCTCAGTCGGTTAAGTGTCCGACTTTAGCTCAAGTCACGATCTCAAGTTCGCGAGTTCGAGCCCCGCATCGGGCTCTGTGCTGACAGCCAGCTCAGAGGCTGGAACCTGTTTCGGATTCTGCGTCTCCCTCTCTGAGCCTCCCTTGTTCATGCTGTCTCTCTCAGAAATAAATTTAAAAAAAAATTTTTTTTTAATGCAAAATCTCCAGTCTTCCTGAACCAGAACCTGCATCCTAAAAAGATTTCCCAGGTATTTCCTTACACAAAGTTCGAGAACACTGGTCTAGAGGATTTCTTTCTCTCTTGATTTTACTTAGTAAGAAAAGCTGTGGCCGTTGGGTTCTACCAAATAGTTTTTGGCATCTATTGGCCCCTGAAAAAATGGAGTCCTCCTTAGTGGTGACCATGCTTTCCAGGGTTTGATACCCTAATTCTGGACCAGCCCTGCGCCTACAGCACCTTTCAGCCACCCCCAGCACTGTCGCTCACCACTTAATTCCTCGTCCTGTCTCCTCAGCTCCCCAGAGCACCTCCCGGCTGAGAGAGGGAATGTTCTCCTGCTTCCGGTGCTGGATTTAACTTGACCTGTCGTTCTTTTACGGCTCAGCTGGGGGGCCGGGGGAGGCTTCCTCCTCTCCGTGGAGATGCTCTTTTATCTTGTTGAGTCACAGACCCCCCGAGAATCTGGACACCTCCCCAGCAAAACGCCCATTAACGGCTTTCCCTGTCTGCCGGTTGGGAAGCTCCTGGGTCCCTAAGCGGGTAGTAAGACCCTTGCTCCCTGCTTTCCCCAAACCTCTGGCTGCGGGGGACCCTGGAGAAATCCCACCACCCGCCCCCTCTGCGTGCTCACCACACACCAGGCACGTGCTGAACACCCATGGGCCCTCCGCGGGCTCCGCCCACAACTCCAGGGGACACGTGACACTGCCGGCCCATTTTACAGATGGGGAAAACACCATGTCCTCAAGAAACCCGAAACTCTTTCAAGTCAAGGACTGTTCTTGGGACTGGGACCTGGCCCAGCTAGGTCACTGCTGATCACGAGGCCTGGAGGGAAACCTCAGCGGGGCCCCCGCTCCCTGGTCCCCAAGCCCCGTCCTCTGCAGATGGCTCTGAACCTCGTTAGAACGGAGGGCCCTTCTCAGCACCACAGCTGACTGGACCAGTGTCCCGGGCGTGACACAGGGACACCGACGCACCGCTCTCTAGGCTGCCCGGCAGCCTCTGGGGACACCTGAGTGCTCCCCGGTCAGGGTGCCCTCACCACCCAGGGCCCCAGTTGATCCTCCACTGGTGGGCGATAAAGCTGGGGGCAGAAGCAGCGAGCAGAAAACGCTGGAAGACCAGACGGAGGTAGGAGGCAGGAGGGGAGAGAGAAGTTTCTAGTAACGCAGCCCCAGGAGAAGGAAGGAGGTCTACAGAGAAGTGGGGTCACATCTCAGAGAGGCCGCACAACATGAGCAACAAACGGACCCTTGCCAGACGGAGCGGCCTTTGTGCCAACAGCATCTCTGTGAGGGGCAGGCGTGGGGGCCCCCAGAGCCCAGGCGTGGACAGGCGTTGGCACTCGCCCTCAAAGCGAGCCAGGAAGTAGCAACCCTCTGCCCAGGGGGTAGCTTTCTGTTTACGGACCAGACACGGTGGCCTTGGTTTCTAGACACGGAGTCAGGATGAGAGAGAGCTTGTCTCCCGGCACAGGGCCGGCAGCTACCAAGGAGCGCGGACGCCACACTCCACTCCCCCACAGTGAAGGGGACGCACCGGCAGCTCTGCCCTGCGGTCCCCAGGCCGGGCTGCAGGTGGGAGGAGGCCGGAGTTCGCAGCGTCTTTCCAGACAGCTCCCAGGACAAGAGCTCTGGTCCCTCATGGTCTCCTGGCCGTAAGGTGACGGCAAGGCCCATGGCGGCCCAGCCAGCACAGTCCCAGAAAGGCCTCGGGAGGAAACACAGAGGACACGGGGCCCATCCCACGCTGGGCCTGGGCCCTGGAGCCACTCCGGGTTAGGACGCAGCTGAGGCCACCTGTAGGGTGGAGGCCCAGCCACAGGTGCACCAAGGGCCGCAGACCCCGCCTTCTTCTCGCCCCCGGACCCTCTGGAGGCAACGGATGGCCACTGGCAGGGATCGCAGTCCCCAGAGAGAGTCTGGCCAGGCTGGTATCCTTGCACGTCCAGGCATCTACAAAGGAGCGGCCCTGGGGAGGGGGTAGGAGCCGGCGGCCCTGGGGGAGGGGGTGAGGACGGCGGCCCTGGGGGAGGGGGTGAGCCGGCGGCCCTGGGGAGGGGGTGAGGAGCGGTGGCCCTGGGGGAGGTGAGGAGCCGGCGGCCCTGGGGGAGGGGTGAGGAGCCGGCGCCCTGGGGAGGGGGTGAGCCGGCGGCCCTGGGGGAGGGGTGAGGAGCCGGCGGCCCTGGGGGAGGGGGTGAGGAGCCGGCGGCCTGGGGAGGGGGTGAGGGAGCGGCGGCCCTGGGGGAGGGGGTGAGGAGCCGGCGGCCCTGGGGGAGGGGGTAAGGAGCCGGCGGCCCTGGGGAGGGGGTAAGGAGCCGGCGGCCCTGGGGGAGGGGGTAAGGAGCCGGCGGCCCTGGGGAGGGTAAGGAGCCGGCGGCCCTGGGGAGGGGTAGAGCCGGCGGCCCTGGGAGGGGGGTAGGAGCCGGCGGCCCTGGGGGAGGAGGGGTGGGGAGCCGGCGGCCCTGGGGAGGGTAAGGAGCCGCGGCCCTGGGGGAGGGGGTAAGGAGCCGCGGCCTGGGAGCCGGCGGCCCTGGGGGAGGGTAAGGAGCCGGCGGCCCTGGGGAGGGTAAGGAGCCGGGGCCCTGGGGAGGGGGTGGAGCCGGCGGCCGGCGGCCCTGGGGAGGGGGGGTAAGGAGCCGGCGGCCCTGGGGGAGGGGGGTAAGGAGCCGGCGGCCCTCAGGGGAGGTACAGGGCCACGACCACGTAGATGACCCAGCTGGTGGACACGAAGACCCCAAAGAGCAGGCTGAAGAGCACGAGCGAGCGGGCCTTGCGGGAAGCCTCCTCGGCCTGGGCCAGGTCCCCCCTGCTCAGCGCCGCGCGGGTCTGCAACGAGACCGACGCAGGGAGTGGACACGGAGCCCCCGACGCCCCCCGCGCACCCCGGAAGGGCCAGGCCCCCGCACAGAGCCGGGAACACGGACAGCCTGCGGGCCCGAGGGCCCGCCCAGGGCCACACCCTCGGCCTCACGACAGTCCTCACAACCAGCCTGAGACCCACCCGGGTCACTGCCCCCACCTTGCGGATGAGGAAACGAAGGCTCCGTTAAGGGCCGCGGCCACAGGGCCGCAAGCTAGCCTGGAGCCGGATGTCACAGGCAGGCAGCGGCCTCCAGGCTCCCGCCTCCGCGCGGTCCTGACAGCTGCCGTCCCCACCTCCTCCGGCCTGGCTCACAATGGGGGAGCCTGACCAGTGCGGGGAAGTCGGGGACCGGCCGGGCCTGCTGCGGGCAGAAGCCCCCAGGGGCTTGCCTACTCCATCAGAACATCCGTGCACCGGTGTCACTGGGTCCCCAGGGGCCCCGCGCCTGCTAACGGTCAGTGAGGTCAGGAGGGAGGAAGGAAGCTATACAGGTAATGGACGGACAGATGGACCGGTGGGAGGTGTCGGACACACAGGGACAGGTGGATGGTGAGTTAACAGACAAATGAATAGAGGGGCGGGGGGTCGGTGGGGCGAGTGGATGGACAGACGCGGAGCTAGAGGCGTCAAGGCGGAAGGCTGGAAGAAACGAGTGGATGGACGGGTGACCATCTCCACCCCATTCAGCACAAGCCCCCGCTGAGGCAGGCAGCTCCCTGGGCCTTAGCCATCGCTCACCCCTCCACTGGAACTTTCGTAGAATTTTCTAGAACAGGTCTTGAGTGGTATGGGGCAGAGACGGGAGAGGGGAGGAGGCGTCCATCCAAGGAGGGGTAAGGACCCTACAGTCAACAGATCACCATCTTCCCAATTCCTGTCCCCCTCCTGAGAGACCCATTGGCAGGGACGGGGAGGGGGGGGAGAAACGGGCTGAGTGGGCCCCACCCGAGCTCTTCCCCCCACTGCCCTGCCGGCCAGCTGCCCCACCCCCACCTACCTCGTGGGAGTAGACGATAGCGATGAGCCCCGTGAGGAGGCAACAGAAAAGGGTCACCAGCACGGACTCCATCATGTAGTCCTTGGGCAGGGGTCGGTGCTCCACCACGGCCGGGCCGGGCACGCCGGGCACGGGGCTGTTGTACTGCGGGGGCAGGGTGACACGGCGTGAGGACACGGCCGTCCAGGGCCCCGGGGGTCCCTCCACCCGCCCCCGACTCCCGCCCAGTGAGGCTGTGGGTCACCGCGGGGTCAGGTCAGGGCCCTCCGCTCTCTGCCTTGCCCTCTGCACCCCCTCCCGCCCCCCGGGTCGTGTTACGTGTGCCTTCCACAAACCGCTCGGTCCAGGGTGAGCCCGCGCCCGTCCTGCCCGGCTCCCCCCACCGGGGCCTCTGAGCCCTCCTCCACAGGCCCCCCGGGTGTTCTGGTTTTCCTAAAGTCTGATCAAGTCATCTCCCACCCAAGGCCCCAGGGCCCCTCACAACGCACCCCGCCCTCCTTCCGTCCTTAAGCTGAGCGACACCAGCGTTCCCAGAATAGCCAGGCCTGGCCACCCCCAACACTGGGCCCAGACACCCCTCCCCCTCCCTCAGAACTCAGCTCAAACGTCCCCACCTCTGGGAAGCCTTCCAGGCTTGCCCACCCCCCAGGCTGCCTTGACCTTCTCCTTTCCCTCATCTGGGCACTAAAGCCCCTCTACAGGGGTCCCTTATGGCGACTGTTGGTCATCTGTGTGCCCATTCGCCCCACTCACCCACCCCCGCCTGGGAGGCGGCGAGAGAAGTGAGCCAGCGCGACAGGGGAGACCCGCGTACAGGGGGCGCTCGCCAGCCACTCACCACCGGGAAGGACGCAAAGATCGGCGGCGTGGCGGGCGCGGGGTACAGGGGCGCGGCGGGCGGTGGCGGGTACAGGGCCTGGGGCGAGGGGCCGGGCTGGAAGAGGACCGGCCCCTGCGGGAAGGGCGGGTAGAGCAGGTGCACGGCCTTGGGGTCCGGCGGCGCATAGGGCGGGGGCTCGCCCACGAAGCCGATGTCGGGCACCCCTCCGGCGGCCACCTTGGGCCCCTGCCTGGCCTCGCCCGTGGCCTCGGCCTGGGTGGGGGCGGCCGTCGAGGCCTCGGCCGGGGGCTCGGCCCGGGGTTCCTCCGGGGCCGGGGAGCTGCCCCCGGCGGCGGCCGCTTCCTCGCTGGGCCCTCCGTCCTCATCCAGGAGCCGCGGGCGGCGCGGGAGCTGGGGCAGCGGGGGGCTGCGGGGGGCCTCGGGGCCACCGCCCCCTTTTGCGTCCGCTCCTGGGAAGAAACGTGCAGTGAGCAGTGGGACTCCTCCCCGGGAGCTGCCAGTCACAGCCCCTCCAGGGGACAAAGTCACAGCGTCGCCGCCAGTCCCCACGGCGCCCGCGCCCCGCACTCCGGCCGCTCCCCGCGGGGCCGGCGCTGGAAGAACCTAGCGGGAGGGGAAGGGTGAGATGAGAAGACAGAGGTGCGGCGGAAGGGCTCCCGGGGTCACCCACCCGCTGGGTCCCCTGGGATGGGACACAGGCCCGCTGCCCGCCTGGCCCGGGTCCCCAGGGCTGCCACTGGGTCCTGCCCCCACTGCCCTGTCCCTGGCAGGCGGGGCAGTAACATCTGCCAGGGTGGCCGAGCCAGAGGCCCGGCTTGTGAGGCAGGGAAGGCGGGCGCCCCAGGGCTGCAGCCCCCGCTGAGGCCGGACTCCAAAGAGCCAGGAGGCCCCAGGGGCCAAATGCCAGCTGGGGCACAGACTGAACGGAATGGGGGCGGGGAAGGGGCAGGGCGGGGGAGTGGGGGGCACCAGCATCCGGAAGCGAGGGCCCAGAGACCCCCCGCGGCCACCCCACGGAGCAGGGGCGCCACTGAAATGGCGTCAGGAGGCCAGATGGGACACTCGCGTGTCCCGAGTGTCAGTGACACAGCCCAGCAGAGGCCTCCCGACAGGGGGCGTCGTGACCACAGCCCCAGCGAGTTAGGACGGCCGCTGCCCCCGCTGCGAGAGCGCCACCACCCCAGCCACTCGCAGGGAGAAGGCGCCCTCGCCCTGAACTCCCGCCCGCCCGTGTCCGGGTCAGGACAGCCCCTCCCGGTGGCCTCCGCATAAGAGAATCCCCTTTTCTTTGTCTCATTTGGCCGTGGCTTTGCCCCGGCTCGCGCGTCCCGAGCTGCAATTCTCTGCTATTCCCGAAGAAACCCATTTGTGCTGGTAAAGCAACGGGCTGTTATTTCTTAGGTTCTCACTCCAGATGCGCCTAAGCAGGTTCTACAAGTCCTGAAGGTTCCCTGCAGCTCCTTAGGCACCGGGCCAAGGACCTTCTGGAGGAAGGGCCTGCAAGAGGGACCTGGGTGGGCATTCAAGGCCCCACGGGGGCGCCTGGGTGGCTCAGTGGGTTAAGCGTCTGACTTCGGCTCAGGTCATGATCTCACAGTTCGTGGGTTTGAGCCCTGCGTCGGGTTCTGTGCCGACGGCTCGGAGCCTGGAGTCTGCTTCGGATCCTTGTCTCCCTCTCTCTCTGCCCTTCCCCCGCCCCCCACTCGTGCTCTTTCTCTCAAAACATAAAACTTAAAAAAGAAAAAAAAGGTCACAGGAGGCAGAGAGATACGTAAACCAGCTGTAGCCCCAACAGCTCAGGGAGGGGGTAGGTGGGAGGAGCGTTGCTGAGATGCTGAGATCCCCCCTCCCATTCGCTACCCCCTTCTCCCCTCCCAGGCGCCCTGGCACTGGTGGGCAGAGTCAGAGGCCAGGGGTCCTCGAGAGGAGGTGCCCCATAGCAGGGACAGCTGCACCCCCGAGAATTCCCCACCCACCCACTCCCAGCGGCCGGGGTCTCGCTCCCAGGCCCGCGGTGGGGTCGATGCGTCCACACCCTCGCCTGTGCTGACCCGCGAGTTCCGCACTCCTCGAATCTGGACGCGGCACGTGTCGTGCTTTGCCAACAGAACGCTGACAAACATCTTCCAAACAGGGGCTTTGCAAGCCTCTCTCTCCAGGTTACCGGGGCCGGGGAGCCCGTGTAACACCGGGAGTGCACTCGGGGGGACGGAAACGTTCAGGGAACAGACGGTAGTAAGAGCCGCACAACAGTGTGATGCCCCTGGACTGTGCACTTAAACGGCGAGGAGGGGGGTCCTGGGTGGTTCAGTCGGCTGAGTATCTGACTCGATTGTGGCCCAGGTCATGATCTCTCAGCGGTTCAGGAGCCTGAGCCCCGCATCGGGCTCTGTGCTGGTGGTGCGGAGCCTGCTTGGGATTCTCTCTCTCTGCTTCTCCCGTGTGCTCACTCATGCGCTCTCTCTCAACCAGTATCTTTTAAAAATTTAAATAATGCTGAGACCCCACACACACACACCCCCGGATTGTACACGTGACCAAACCCAGTTAAGGCCTCTGTCTAGACCTGTAAGACCTGGTGGGGCCCTGAGGTGAGCCCGCAGGGGAGATCCCTCGCTCCTTAAACCTGCCACTTGCTCTCTGGAGTGGCCCGTCTCTTTCTTCAGACTCTCCCTGCCTTCCGAGTGCAGGGGGCCAGCTTCAGATCGCACCCGAGAATGTGCCAGCCCACACCTAGGAAGGAAGGGGCTGCAGAGGGGGACCCCCCCAGGTCTGTGCACGAACCAGGTTGACCAGCGTATCTTAGTCTTCCCGGGACTTTCTCAGATTTACTACTAAAACGCGCACATCCTGGGAAAACCCCTCAGCCTCGGATGAATGGGGACGATCCGTCGCCCCGGAATGGATCCGCAGGTCTTAGGCTCACCCCCGAGCTGCATTTGTCAGGGACAGACCCAGACCAGCCAAACAGGACACCAAACAAGACCACCGAATAGCCAGAAAACAGTGAACCAAATGGCAGTAAGTACACCCCTGTCAGTAGTTAAGGGGCGCCTGGGGGGCTCAGTCGGTTAAGCGTCCGACTTTGGCTCAGGTCATGATTTCAGAGTTTGTGAGTTCGAGCCCCGCGTCAGGCTCTGTGCTGACAGCTCAGAGCCTGGAGCCTGTTTCAGGTTCTGTGTCTCCCTCTCTCTCTGACCCTCTACTTCTCAAGCTGTCTCTCTTTCTCTCAGAAATAAATTTTTTTAAAAAGTTAAAAGAAATTATTTTTAAGAAAAAATAAAAGAAATAAAATGGTCGCTATTTGCAGCTGACAGGATATTAACAGAAAACAAAACTCCACCAAAATACTCAGAATTAATGAATGAATTCCGTGAAGTTGCAGGATACAAAATCAATAAACAGAACTCCATTGCATTGCTCTCCGCTAATAATGAACTATCAGAAACAGAAATTAAGAAAATAATCCATTTAGAGGAATCTGGTTGGCTCAGTTGATGGGCCATGTAACCCTTGATCTTGGAATTATAGGTTGCAGCCCCATATTGAGTATAGCAATTACTTAAAAATAAAATCTTTAAAAAAAAAGAAAGGAAACAACCCATTTACAATTGCATCCAACAAAATATCTAAAATCATAATAATACCTAGGAATAAATTTATCCTTTTTGAAAGTAAACTCTAGGGGCGCCTGGGTGGCTTAGTCGGTTAGGCGTCTGACTTTCGCTTAGGTCATGATCTCGCGGTTCGTGGGTTCGAGCCCCGCGTCGGGCTCTGTGCTGACTGCCAGCTCAGAGCCTGGAGCCTGTTTCAGTCTGTGACTCCCTCTCTCTCTGACCCTCCCCTGCTCACGCTGTCTATCTCTCTCTCTCCTAGAAATAAAAAAAAAAAGAAAGTAAGCTCTACCCCCAATGTGGGGCTTGAACTCAGGACCCCAAGATCAAGAGTTGCATGCTCTACTGACTGAACCAGCAAGGCATCCCTAGAAATAAACTTAAAGGCACCTGAGTGGCTCAGTTGGTTAAGCGTCTGACTTCAGCTCAGGTCATGATCTCATGGTCCATGAGTTCAAGCCCTGCATCAGGCTCTGTGCTAACAGCTCAGAGCCTGGAACCTGCTTCGGATTCTGTGTCACCCTCTCTCCCTGCCCCACCCATTCACACTCTGGCTCACTCTCTTTCAAAAATAAACGAACATTTAAAAAAATTAACCATGAAGGTATAAGACCTATACACCAAAGATGAGAAGACATTAATGAAAGAAAATGAAGACAATAACACAAATAAATGGAAAGCTATTCTACATTCATGGACTGGAAGAATACTGTTAAAATATCCATACTATTACCCAAATTAATATACAGACGTAGCTCAATCCCTATCAAAAATCCAATGGCATTTCCCACAGAAATAAAGTGATTCTAAAATTTGTATGGAACCACAAAAGACCCCGAAGAGTCAAAGCAATCTTGACAAAGAACAAGGTATCACACTCCCTGATTTCACACCGTATCACAAAGAAATTGTAATTAAAAAAAATAATAAAGAGGGACAATTGGGTGACTCCATTGGTTGGGTGTCCGGCTTTTGATTTCGGCTCAGGTCATGAGATCAAGCGTTGCGTCAGGGTCCACGCTGAGCATGGAGCCTGCTTAAGATTCTTTCTCTGCCTCTCCCCCTCTCCTCCACGAGGGTGCTCTCTCTCTCTCAAAAACAAAACGACCCAGACACACAGATCAATGAAACAGAGGGCCCAGAAATAAACCCATGCACATACTGTTAACTGATGTACAGAAGAGCCAAGAATACAATGGGGAAATGAGCGCCTCTTTGATAAATGGCTCTGGGAAAACTGAACAGCCACATGCCAAAGAATGAGCCATCCGCTCTCTTACACGAAACACAAGAATGAACTCCAAACAGATTAAAGACTTGAATTGAAGACCTGAAGCCATAAAGCTTCTACAGGAAGACATAGGCAGAAAGCTCCTTGGCATCCATCTTGGTGGGTGAGGACATTTTGGATTTACCATGAGAAGCAAAAGCAACCGATGTACAAATTAGCAAGGGGGACCCCATCCAGCTACAAAGCTTCCACACAGCAAGAGGAACCATCACCAAAGTGAAAAGGCAACGTACTGAATGGAAGGAAATATTGGCAAATCATGTATCTGATAAAGGGCGAATATCCAAAATATGCAAACAATTCCTAGAACTCAAGAGCAAAAATAAACAAAAAGAAAAGAAAAAAGAAAAAAAACAATCCAAGTAAAAACAAATATTTTTTATATAAAATCTCCTCTCTATATAGATATATCTCACTCTATATATAGAATATACATAGATAAATACATCTCTCTCTTTATATCTCGCTCTATACATAAAGAGAGACAGATAGGTAGATAGATATAGATATATCCCTCTAAATCTCTCTCTCTGAATATGTATAGATATATCGCCCCCACCCCCACCGGAACTTTAAGCAGGCTCCATGCCCATTGCAGGGCCCGAACTCACCACCCTGAGATCATGACCTGAGATCAAGAGTTGGATTCCCAACACTGAGCCACCCAGGTGCACCCCAGAAAACGTTTTTTAAAAAGGAAACCAAATGGATATATGCTAACTAACCTGAATGTAAATTTAAAAAAAAATAAATTTAATAAATTAAAAATTTTTTGAAAAGGGAACCAAATGCAAATTTTCAACTAAAGCACATAATGCTTTACGTTAAAAACGTACTGACTGGGGGCGCCTGGGTGGCTTAGTCGGTTAAGCGTCCGACTCGCTTAGGTCATGAGCTTGCGGTTCGTGGGTTCGAGCCCCGCGTCGGGCTCTGTGCTGACTGCCAGCTCAGAGCCTGGAGCCTGTTTCAGTCTGTGACTCCCTCTCTCTCTCTGACGCTCCCCTGCTCACGCTGTCTCTCTCTCTCTCTCCTAGAAATAAATAAAAATATTAAAAAAAAAAAAACAACGTACTGACTGGCCTCAATAGCAGAGTGGAGGACACAGGGGAAAAAGAGTCTGTAAATTTGAACACACACCAATCTGAATAGAGAAAAGACAATGAAAGGCAAAAACAGGAAAAGACACTACGTCAGGGATCCGTGTGGCCACAGGTCTAATGCATCGGTCAGGGACGTCCCAGGAGAGATTTGGGGGAAACTTATATTTGAAATACTACATGGCAGCCAACGTCACAAGTTCAGTGAAAGACAAATTTACAGATTCACAAAACTCAGAAAATCCCAAACAGAGACTCTGGGAGAAAAGCAGACCTAAATACATCATCATGTAACTTCTCGAAACCAATCATCGTAATAAATTATTGAAAAGAGGCAGAAGATGGGGCGTTGGGTGGCTCAGTCAGTCGGGCGGCCAACTTTGGCTCAGGTAATGATTTCACGGTTCGTGGGTTCGATCCCCGAACTCTCGGGGATCTCTCGGGCTCTCTGCTGACAGCTCAGAGCCTGGAGCCTGTTTCGGATTCTGTGTCTCCCTCTCTCTCTGCCCCTCCCCTGCTCGCATCCTGTCTCTTTCAAAAATAAATAAACATTAAAAAAAAATCCACACACGTCATTACAATCATTATGATTTTAAAAGGGGGCTCCTGGGTGACTTGGTTGGTTGGGCACTGGCTCTTGATTTAGGTCAGGATCTCACAGTTTTCTGAGTTCAAGTCCCGTGTTGGGCGCTGTGCTGGTGCAGCGGAACCCGCTTGGGATTCTCCCTCTCTCTCTGCCCCTCCCCTGCTTACGCTGTCTCTCTCAAAATAAACTTAAAAAATAATTTTAAAAATTCAAAAGTCAGAAAAAAAAAAAACAGAGGCAAGGATGTGGAGAAAATGGATCCCTGTACAGCTTTGGTAGGAATGTAAAATGGTGCGGCCACCGTGGATAAACACCATTAACAGTAGTTCTCAAAAGAGCAAAAACAGAATTTCTAGATGATTCAATCATTCCACTTCTGGGCAGACAGCCAAAGCAGGGAGAGCAGGGGCTGCGGGAAATCCGCGGGCACCCTTGTGGTTGACGCAGTAGTCACAACAGCTAAGACGGGGCAGCAGCCCAATTGTCCACTGATGGACGTACAGATAACAAACATGGAGGGCACCTGAGGGGCTCAGCCGGCTCAGGTCATGATCTCACAGTTCGTGAGTTCGAGCTCCGTGTCGGGCTCTGGGCTGACAGCTCGGAGCCTAGAGCCTGTTTCAGATTCTGTGTCTCCTTCTCTCTCTGCCCCTCCCCTGCTCACGCTGTCTCTCTCTCAAAAATAAATGTTAAAAAAATAAAAACAAACAAACACAGTCTGTCCAACGACCGAGTATTGCTCAGCCTCAGGAAGGAAGGAAATTCCGACACACTCTACAATACAGAGTGACCGTCAGGACGTTATGCTAAGTGAAATAAGCCAGTCGCAAAAAGAGAAATATTGTAGCTGTCCAGGGATGTGATGCTGACACTCAGGCAAAAGGAGAATGGGGGTCACCAGGAGCTGGGGGCGAGGGGTGCAGGGAGTCGCCGTTTCATGGGGACAGAGTTTCAGTTTGGGAAGATGAAGAGAGTTCTGGGGACCGACGGCGGTGAGGACACACGGCAGTGCGAATGCACTGAACTAGAAATTTCAAAATGAAACACTTAAGGTTATGTGTATTTCACCACCAGTTTTTTTATTTAAAAAATTTTTTTAATGTTTATTTTTTGTTGAAGGGGAGAGACAGAGCACGACCAGGGGAGGGGCAGAGAGAGGGAGACACAGAATCCGAAGCAGGCTATTTCCTTTCATAAGGATTTATAGGGTTTTCTTCCCCTGTAGATCCCACCCGTTTCTTTGAAAGGTCATTTCTAAGTATTTTGGTTTTTGTTACTATTTTGCCTAGGAATTTTTTTTCATTCCAGTTTTTGCAAATGAGTATTGTTGGTATGTTGGAAAGCAATTTCATTTTCATACATGTATTCTGTTTCCAAAGTTCTTGCTGAAGTTATTTTTTTTTTTAACTAGTTCTAAATTTGGGGGTAATGGCTGCAGTTTCCATTGCCAATTGAAATTATAACATTGTCTTGCTTTTCCAATCAAATATTTCACTGGTTTGCAATGTCTTTTTTTTTTAAATTTTTTTAAATGTTTTATTTATTTCTAGGAGAGAGAGAGAGAGAGAGACAGCGTGAGCAGGGGAGGGTCAGAGAGAGAGGGAGTCACAGGCTGAAACAGGCTCCAGGCTCTGAGCTGGCAGTCAGCACAGAGCCCGACGCGGGGCTCAAACCCACGACCCGCGAGCTCATGACCTAAGCGAAAGTCGGACGCTTAACCGACTAAGCCACCCAGGCGCCCCTGGTTTGCAATGTCTTGAGTTATTTCTCAGCCAGAACTTTCAAAAAATTTTTGTATGTTTATTTTTGAGAGAGAGATGGAGACAGAGTATGAGCAGGGGAGGGGCAGAGAGAGAGGGAGACACAGAATCCAAAGCAGGCTCCAGGCTCCGAGCTGTCAGCACAGAGGCCGACCTAAGACTTGAACACTAACTGTGAGATCATGACCTGAGCCGAAGTCAGACGCTTAACCGACTGAGCCACCCAGGCGCCCCACACCACAATTTTTTTTTTTTTAATGAGGAAAAAAATAACCAAAATGCCCATGTATTAGCACATAGTTCTGTGAGCCAGAAGTCCAGGCAGCTCAATTCAGGGTCTTAGAAGGCCAATATCAAGGCCTCAGTTGGACGGGGCTCATATCTAGAGCTCTAGGGAAGAATCAACTTCCAGCTTCATTCAACTCGCTGGCAAATTCCAGTTCTGTGGGTCTGAGGTCTCTGCCCCCAGAGGCCACATACAGTCCTTCTCATGTGACCCTCTCCATCTCTGACGCCAGGCGCAGCCCATCAGATCCTTCTCAGGCTTCAAAATTCTCTGTCTTCCTTTCTGCTGCCAGATAGAGAGATCACTCTGCTTTTAAAGGACTCACCCGACTGGGTCAGGCCTACTCAGATAATCTCTGTATTTTAAGATCGGCTGACTTGGGCCTTTAATTCCATCTACACAATCCTAACGTAGCAGCACCGAGATCAGTATTCTTTTGACTAGCTAGAGGAGGGGGTCTGGGGGTCATCTTTATTCTGTGTACCACAAGTAAAACAAGCTACTCTCAGATGAAACAGGGAGGAGTCCTTGCCAGAGACCTTCTGGAACCGAAAGGCTGAAAGTTCTTTGGACTGAAAAGAAGGGATGCCAGAGAGCGACTTAGAAATTTTGGGTGAAGAAAGAACAATTATCGAGGTAAATATAAAAGATTCTTTTTCCTCCTAAATTTGTTAACAGACATAGGACTGTTAAAAGCAAAAATTATAACATTTTATAGTGTTTTCTTTTTTAAGTTTATTTATTGTGAAAGACAGAGTGCCAGCAGGGTAGGAACAGAGGTAGAGCGAGAGGGAGAATCCCAAGCTCCATCAGTGGGGAGCCCGACGCGGGGCTCGGACTCCTGAAACTGTGAGATCATGACCTGAGCTGAAATCATGAGTTGAATGCTTAACCAACTGAGCCACCCAGGTGCCCCTGGTGAGTTTTCAATATATGTAAATATATGTAGATGTATGTAAATGTATTATACATGAAAACCATAGTTTAATGGATGTGAGAGTAAAGAATCCTGTAAGGTTACAAAGGACTACTGGAAGTGACATAATATTAACTCTAAGCAGACTGTGAAAACTTAGGTATGTTTCATAATCCCTAGAGCAACCACTAAAATAATAACATCAAGTACGTAGCCAAAACACCAAGATAGAAGTTAAAATGGAATATTAAAAAATATTCAAATACTGGGGCACCTGGCTGGCTCAGCAGTAGAGCATGCCCCTCTTGATCTTAGGATTGAGTTCAAGCCCCACATTAGGCGTAGAGATTACTTAAAAACAGCATCTTAAAAAATTTTTCAAATATTACCCAAGGGGAGGAAGGGATGGGACTAGGAGATAAACCAGAGGAACCAAACCATAGAGAAGACAAAGAGAAAACAATAATAAAATTATAGACTTAAATACGACCATTTCAGTAATTACATTAGGGGTGTCTGGATCGCTAAGTCGGCTGAGCATCTGACTTCGGCTCAGGTCATGATCTCGTGGTTCATGAGTTCGAGCCCCATGTCAGACTCTGTGTTGACAGCTCGGAGCCTGGAACCTGCTTCAGATTCTGTGTCTCCCTCTCTCCCTGCCCCTCCCCTGCTTGCACTCTGTCTCACTCTTCCTCAAAAATAAATAAAAACATTTAAAAATTGTTTTAATTACATTAAATATTAATGGTCTAAACAGTCCAATTAAAAAGCAGAGATGGACAGAATGAATAAAAGCCAAGACCTACAAGGGTACCTACAACAGATGCTGTTTAAATAAAAAGACACAAAAAGGTTGAAAGTAAATGGATGGGAAGGAGACGCCATGCCAACGGTAAGCAAAAAAAGGCTACAGTGGATTTTAATATCAGATAAAATAGACAGGGTTGGGGCGCCTGGGTGGCTCAGTCAGTTAAGCGTCTGACTTCGGCTCAGGTCATGATCACACGGTTTGGGAGTTTGAGCCCCGCGTCGGGCTCTGTGCTGACAGACAGCTCAGAGCCTGGAGCCTGTTTCAGATTCTATGTCTCCCTCTCTCTCTCTGCCCCTCCCCTGCTCATGCTTTCTCTCTCTCAGAAATAAATAAAAAACATTTTTAAAAAAATTTTTTAAAAAGACAGGGTATTATCAGTAATAAAGAGGAACACTTCATAATGATAAAAGGGACAATTCACCAGGAAGGCATAAACAACTATAAAGGCACGTGTCCCTAATACCAGAACTTCAGTATACATGAAACAAAAATTTAATTTATAGAGATAGAGAAGTATACAAAATTTACAACCGTAATTAAAGGTTTCAACACTCTTCTTACAGAAATTAATAGAATAACTGGACAAAACAGCATTCAGGACACAACTGATCTGACCAATGCTATAAACTATGTTGATCAACCAATATGACATCCACTAATTGCAGACACTGTTCTTTCCAAGGGCAAAAGGTACATTCACAAAGATCACATGCCAGGCCATAAAACAAGTCTCAACGTTAAAAACAAAATTGAAATAACTCAAACTGTTATTCTCTGACCAACCACAACAGAAGGTAGAAACCAGTAACAATGATCTATATAGGGTAATACCTAATATCTAAAAAATAATCTACATACTTCAGAAGAATTCATGGATCAAAAATAAAATCATGAAGCAAGTTAGAAAGCATTTTGAACTGAATGATAATGAAATGCGGCTAGTGCAGTTCTTAGAGGGAGACATAGAGCTTTAAATGACTATATTAGTGGGGGCACTTGGATGGCTCAGTTGGTTAAGCGTCTGACTCCTGATCTCAGCTCAGGTCATAATCTTGCAGTTTGTGGGTTCAAGCCCTGTGTCAGGCTACACTGACAGTACAGAGCCTGCTAGGGATTTCAGCGTGCGCGCTCTCTCTCTCTGCTCCTCTCTCGCTCACTGTCTCTGTCCCTCTCAGAATTAAAAAAAAAAAAAAGAACTTTAAAAAATAAAAAATGACTACATTAGAAAAAAAAGAAAGGTTTAAAATCAATGATCTATAGTCCATCTTGGAATCTTGCTAGAAAAGGAAGAGCAAAGTAAACACACTGCAGATAGAAGTATGAAACAATAGGGGCGCCTGGGTGGCTTAGTCGGTTGAGCGTCCGACTTTCGCTTAGGTCATGAGCTCGCGGTTCGTGGGTTCGAGCCCCGCGTCGGGCTCTGTGCTGACTGCCAGCTCAGAGCCTGGAGCCTGTTTCAGTCTGTGACTCCCTCTCTCTCTGACCCTCCCCTGCTCATGCTCGCTCGCTCTCTCTCTCCTAGAAATAAATAAAAATATATAAATATATATATATAATATATATATATATATAATATATATATATATATATATATATATATATATATATAAAGAAGAAGAAGTATGAAACAATAAAGAACAAATATCAATGAAATAGGCACGCCTGGCTGGCTCAGTCGGAAGAGCATATGACTCTGAATCTTGGGGTCACGAGTTCGAGCCCCATGTTGGGTATAGAGATTACCTAAAAACATGAAATATATTCTTTTAAAAAAATCAGTGAAATAGAAAACAGTAGAAAACATTAACAAAGTCAAAAGATGGTTCTTTGAAAAGATCAAATTGACAGACCTCTAAAAACACAAACAAACAAGTTGACAAACCTCTACCTAGACTTATGAAGAAAAAAAGAAAAGACAAATAGGCATGTCTGGATGAAAAAGGGGTTATTATCACAGATACTACAGACATTAAAAGGAAATTAAGAGAATGCTACAAACACCTTTAAGTCAACAAACCTGACAATGTAAATGAAAGAAATTTCTTTCTCCAACTCTCCAAAATTGAGACAAGAACAAACAGGAAATCTGAATCGTTGTATTTCTGTTAAACTTGTTACCAAAAACAAAAAAGCTCTATGCCCAGATGCTTTCACTGCTAAAGTCTATCAAACAATCAAAAAAAAAACAAAACAAAAAAAAAAACCACTAATATTACAGTTTTTTTAAACAGAGGAGGTAAAATCACTGCCAAAATCAAGAGACTGTAAAAGGAATAAAACTCTCCTTGTCTGCAGGTGATATGCTTGTTACGTAGAGAATCCAGGAAATCTACACCAATTTCAAAAACAAATAAATGGACTTAATACGGTCAAAGGTTACAAGGTTAATATACAGAATCAATTATGTTCTTATGCACCGGTAGCAAACAATTAAAAAATAAAATTAAAACTAAACTCCAATTCACAATAGCACCAAGAGAACTGGAAAATAACTGGGAATAAATCAAACCAATGAATTCTAAAATATCTACACTGAAAATTACAAAGCACCTGAGAAATTAAAGAAGTCCTAAATAAACGGAAAGGTATATACCATGTTCATTATTCAGAACACTCAAACTGTTAAGATAACAATTCTCCCCACATTCATCTATAAATTCATTGCAATTACAATAAAAATTCTAGCAGGCTTTTTTTAAATATAGAAAGTGACAAGCTCATTATAAAATTTTTATGAAAATGGGGCCCCTCATTGCTCAATTGGTTGAGCATCCGATACTTGATTTCGGCTCAGGTCATGATCTCAGGGCTGTGGGATCAAATTCTCTCCCTCTCTCTCTCTCTGCCCCTCTCCTGCTCGCTCTCTCTCAAATAAATAAAGGAATAAAACTTTTATGAAAATATAAAGCACCTAGAATCACCAAAACAATTTTCAAAAGGAAGACAAAATCAGGGGCGCCTGGGTGGCTTAGTCAGTTAAGCATCTGACTTTGGTTCAGGTCATGATCTCATGGTTTGTGGGTTCGAGTCCCACGTCGGGCTCTGTGCTGACAGCTCAGAGCCTGGAGCCTGCTTGGGATTCTGTGTCTTCTTCTCTCTCTGCCCGCCCCCCACTCCCCCGCTCTTGATCTTTCTCTCTCAAAAATAAACATTAAAAAATAAATAATAAATAAAAACGAAGACAAAATCCAAAGACTCTACTTGATTTCAAGACATACTATAAACCCAGGACAGAACAGATGCTTCATTACTAATCAAATAATAGACACATATATCAATGGAGCATTAAAATATGAGAATGTGGAAAGATACACACATACTTGGTCAGCTGATTTTTGCCCAAGTTTCTAAGGCAATTCAGTGGAGAAGGAAAGCCTTTTTTAATAACTAATATAGAATCAGGGCACCTGGGTGGCTCAGATGGTTAAGCATCCAACTCTGGCTCAGGTCATGATCTCACAGTTCATGATGTTGAGCCCCACATCGGGCTCTGTGCTGACAGCTCAGAGCCCGGAGACTGCTTCCGATTCTCTGTCTCCCTCTCTCTCTGCCCTCCCCTGCTCACACACTGTCACTGTCTCTCTCTCTCAAAAATAAGTTATAACATTTTTTAAACATATTTAAAAAATAACTAGTGTAGGATTAACTGATTACCTGCATGGAAAAAAGTGAATATTGACTCTTCTTCAGAACATCCACAGGAATTAACTCCAAAGGGATTGGAAGCCTCAATGTAATGCCTGAAACTGGAAAACTCCTAGGAAAAAACACGGCAGATCTGTGTGACCTTAGGATGGATAAAGATTTCTTTTTCTTTTTTTTTTTTTAATATTTTTTATTTATTTCTAGGAGAGAGAGAGAGAGACAGCATGAGCAGGGGAGGGTCAGAGAGAGGGAGTCATAGACTGAAACAGGCTCCAGGCTCTGAGCTGGCAGTCAGCACAGAGCCCGACGCGGGGCTCGAACCCACGAACCGCGAGATCATGACCTAAGCGAAAGCCGGACGCTTAACCGACTAAGCCACCCAGGTGCCCCTGGATAAAGATTTCTTATATGTGACACCAAAACCACGATCCTTAAGAGAAAAAAGATGATAAATTGGACTTTAAAAAAACTTTTCCTCGGGGCGCCTGGGTGGCTTAGTCGGTTAAGAGTCCGACTTTCGCTTAGGTCATGATCTCGTGGTTCGTGGGTTCGAGCCCCGCGTCGGGCTCTGTGCTGACTGCCAGCTCAGAGCCTGGAGCCCATTTCAGAGTCTGTGACTCCCTCTCTCTCTGACCCTCCCCTGCTCACGCTGTCTCTCTCTCTCCTAGAAATAAATAAAAAAACATTAAAAAAAAAAAAACAAAAAAACCTTTCCTCTTCAAAAGATAGCATTAAGCTACACGGCAAAGAAAATCACCAACTAAAAGACAACCTACTAAATGGAAGAAGTTATTTGCAAATGGCATATCCAATAAAGAATTAGTAGTCAAAATACATAAAGAACTTATACAACTCAACACCAAAACACACCAAACAATCTGAAAAAAAAAAAAATGGGTAGAAAACATCAATAGACATGCCTTCAAAGAAGACATCCAGGTGGCCCGGAGACACAGGAAAAGATGTTCAACATCACTCATCAGGAGAATACAAATCAAAACCAGGATGAGCTACCACCGCACACCTGTCGGAATGGCTAAAATCAACAACACGAGGAGCAACTAGGGGCACCTGTGGTTCAGTCGGTTGAGTATCTCAACTTCAACTCCGGTCACGATCTCACGGTTCGTAGGTTCAAGTCGCACATCAGGCCCTCTGCTATCAGTGCAGAGCCTCCTTCGGATCCTCTGTCCCCCCCACACACCCCCCTCCCCCACTCATGCTCTCACTTTCAAAAATAAACATGGAGAAGGAGGGAGTAGGCACAGAGGGAGGAGGAGGGGAAGAAACCAAGTGTTGGCGAGCACACGGAAAAAGAACCCCTTGACCTGTTGGTGGGAATGTAAACTGGGGCCGCCACTCTGTTAGACACTATGGAAGTGGACCCCAAAAAGCAAAAACGGAACTACCGTGTGCTCTAATAATCCCACTACTGAGCACTTCCCCAAAGAATCCCAAAGCACGAATTCAAAGGGATACATGCACCCCAATATTTACTGCAGCATTATTTACAACAGCCAAATTACAGAAGCAGCACCAGTGTCCATCAGGAGGTGATGGATCAAGAAAATGTGGCACAGACGATGAACATTACTCAGCCATGAAAAGAATGAAATCTCGCCGTTTGCAACGACGTGGGTGGACCTCAAGCGCATTAAATGAAACAAGCCAGAGAAAGGCAAATACCATATGATTTCACTCACATGTGGACTTTAAGAAATAAAACTAATGAGCAAGGGGGGTGGGGGAGAGAGAAAAAACAAAAAACAGACTCAAATATAGAGAAGAAACAGATGGTTACCAGATGGGAGGTGGGTCAGGGGTGTGAAACTGGTGATGGGGATTAGGACGTCCCTTACCCTTGATGAGCACTGAGTAATACACGGAATTGCTGAATCACTATATTGTACACCTGAAACTAATATAATGAAGTTATGTTAACGACACTGGAATTTTCTTTAAAAAACGAAGTATTAAAAAAGGGGGATATGACTAAAAACATACAAAGCCAAGTCAGAAGGAGAAAAACTACTCATAACACGTGTTATCAGGCAAAGGCGTTATATCAACAATGTATAAAAAAACTCATCCAACTTAGTAAGTCAAATATCCCAATGAGAAAACGGATGAAGGGGCGCCTGGGTGGCTTAGTCGGTTAAGCGTCCGACTTCGGCTCAGGTCATGATCTCGCGGTTCGTGGGTTCGAGCCCCGCGTCGGGCTCTGTGCTGACTGCCAGCTCAGAGCCTGGAGCCTGCTTTGGATTCTGTATCTCCCTCTCTCTCTCTGACCCTCCCCTGCTCATGCTGCCTCTCTTTCTCTCTCAGAAATAAATAAAACATTTAAAAAAATAAAAATAAAAATTGGAAATGCCAACTAAAGCCAGGAGGTAGCACCACACACCCATTACAAAGGCTGGAACAAGGAACCCGGGCTGAGCGAGCTTCGGCGAGTATGGACGACACCCGCAGCTCTCAGGTACTGCAGGGAGGGGCGGGGGGTAAGTAAAAACGGTGCAACCACTTCGGGAAACATTTGGACGGCTCTTCTGAAAGTGAAACGCACATCTACCGTATCATCCAGCCGTTCCACTCACAGCAACTCAACCAAGAGGAGTAAGAACTATGACCTCACAGACTTGTGCACAGATATTTATAGCAGCTTGAGAAACGCACACGCTGGTCTTATCGCTTGAAGCTGCTGAGTCTTGGTTACACGGCGTAAGCCAACTACTGACAAGTTCACCGATGGAGAAGGGCTCCCCGGGCAGCCAGAGCGGGGAGGGGGCGCTAGAAACGACCGGAATGGGTGGAGAGTGGGAAGGAGGCCGCGGGGACGAAGGGAGAGGGGACAGTGGCCTGAGCAGAACGGAGGGATGCGGGCAAGCGGCTGGACTCAGGCAGGACTGAAGAGGTACCCCTGCCTGACAGCGTGCAGAGGGAGGGCGGGAGGGGCAGACCAGACCCCTGATCTCATCCCTCAGCGCCCAGGGCAGAGCCCGGCCCGACACCCTGCGATGAGGTTGGGTTCCAGCCAGGAGCTGGAGCTCAGGGACCAGGCCGGCCTGGCTGCTTCTCCTCCCTGTGCCTCCTCAGTTTTCTCATCCTTAAAACGGGGACAAGGCCACCTCTTGGGGGTGCTGTGGTTAGACGGGGGCACACTCGGAAAGTGCTCAGCGGACACTGGCTACTGTTAGCTGAGGTTAGGAAGAGACTGGAAGATGAAGAAATCAGGTATGAAAGTGAGAAGCAATGAGATCGCCCCTTAAAGCCAAAAAGATTTGTGACTTTTTTCAAAATGTTTGCTTATACGGTGAGAGGGAAAGCAGGGGAGAGGCGCAGAGAGAGAGAGAGAGAGAGAGAATCCCAAGCAGCCTCCGTGCCCTCAGCACGTGCTGACGTGCGACTCGAACCCCACAAACTGAGATCATGACCTGAGCTGAGGGCCACAGTTGGGCACTTAACCGACTGAGCAACCCAGGCGCCCCCAGTTTGATCCAGAGAGCTGGGCTCTTTCCAGAAGCCCCCTGTGGGGAGGAAGGGGGACCCGGCGGTTGCTGATCTGTGGGGGTGTGGCCCAGTTACCCCCAGGAGGCACCAGCCTGACCCCCATCCCTGTCGAGGCCGTGTTAGATGCTCTTGGGATTTCCAGGGCCCCAACTTCACCCCCAACGGCTAGGTTTCTGGAAGAACCAAGGCCACAACCCCGAGAACACAGAGGAAAGTGGGGAGTTGGGTTTGCTGCCCAAGGGGGAGCCGGCTGGCTTAACTCAAACTCACAACCCGTCCACACAGCGGCCCAAACCACCTTCTGCGCACGTGATACACGGAGCCAGAGAGCTGGCCATTCAATCCCACACTCGTCTATGCAGCACGTAGGCTGGAGACTCGGTTCTGAGCACAAATCCTACCAAAGGACCAGGCCTTCGGCAGGTTGGTGCCCGGGGGGCTGCTGGAGTGGATGGAGCTCGGCGGGGAAGACGTGGCAGCGAATGCTAAGGGCGACGCGGTGAACAGCAGCTAAAGGCGCATTCACCAGGTGCGGCCCATACCCCCCACCCTCACCCCCACCCCGCTCGCAGACCGCACACCTGCGCGCACACCGAGCTGGCTGCGCCGCCCGAGGCCCCGACAAACCGTCCACACCTCAGGTGCCTCATCTGAGTGCAACCAGCTCTTCAAAGCCACAACCGTGGCCCTGCGGCCAGCTCTGCGCGGGCATCTCCGGGCGCCCCACCCGCAGGGACCCGGCCAGGCTGCCCGCAGGGACCCGGCGCCGATGCATTCCGGGGGGCCGGTCCCAGTTATCAGAACAAACCCCGCAGCTTCCCGGGGGGGCCCCCGCCGGGGCGAATACCTGGCCCGATGGCACGGAGATAGGGAGTAAATAAATCGGCCGGCGGGGCTGCTGGGCCTCGGGTTCTCGGGTTCTCGACACCCGAGCCTCCGCGGACATTCCAGCCGCGACGGGGGCGGGGCGGCGCCGGGGTCCGGCTGCGCGGGGAGCCAGGGGCGACCCCCCACCCCGGGTCCGCGGCCCCCGCACGGCCAGCCTGGGGCTCCCGAGCGCAGAGCCCGGTCCCGGGGGTGGGGGGCCGTCGGAGTTCCCGAACGAGCCTCGCTCGGCCCCGCACCCTGTCCCGTGGCGCCGCCTCCGTCGGGTCCCTTCCCGCCGCGTGCCCCCCACCCCGCCCAGGGCCCCCCGCCCACCCTCTACGGACCTCAGCCGGGTCCGAGGGGCGCGCCCTCACCAGGAGGGTGGAGGAGGGTGGAGGAGAGGAAAATGCCCCCCAAGTCGCCCTACTCGGGGCACCTGCTGCCCGGCCTCCCCGACCCAACCCCCCGCAGGGGCGCCCACGAAGCTGCAAAGGGGGCACCGCCGAAGTCGTGAGAACTTGCCACGGCAGCCTCCCCGCCTCCCCGGTCCCGGGCCGCGAGGGGGGGAGCGGGTTCCAGGGCCTGGTCCCGGACCCGCCCCCCGCCGGGCCCCCCGGAGCCCTCACCCGCGTCCATGCCGCGCGCCGCCGGCCGCTCGCGCCCCGCCTCCCGCCGCCGTCGGGCCGGGCTCGCCTGGCGCCGCGGGCTCGGGTTTCCTGGCGGCGGCTGCGCGGCCGGTTAATGATTGACCGGCCGGCTGGCCCGCGGCTGCGTCAGCGGGCGGCCGCGCGGGGCGGGGCGGGGGACGGGGGGCGGGGTGGGGGCGGGGGCGGGGTGGGGGCCGGGGTCCCGGGCGCAGGAGGCCGGCGGGGCCGCGGGGCGCACGCGGACGCGGCTGTGGCCCCGCGAGCGCCGCCGGGATTCGCGGCTGCCGACCCGCCTTTTCATCTTTCCCACGAGAAATGCCCGAAATGCAGATTTTTCACGTCAAACCCCCTGAGTTTTCAAACAACGCGTGTGCGACTTCTACCCCTGAAACTTGCCAGCCTGGGGACCCCGAAGCCCGGCTCCGTCCGAACACCCACAAATGATGGGTGGGCTGCCCGGCAAAGCCAAACGTCTTTTTCAATTCCTAGCTGAGCTCCCCCCGCCAGCCCCCCAGAGCCACTGGGAGGTCCCCGGGGACCGAGGAGGAGGCAGGCGGGAAGCGCAGGCAGCCCTGGGGACCCTGCGCTGGGGAGGGGGGGTCCCGGTGAGTGTGGCTTGCGTTTTACACCCACACGTGAACAGGAGAGGAAGCCTTGGTGGGCGCCGGCAACAAGGGGTGCATCTTTTGAAGAGTATTGAAATTTTGTGTGTGTTTTGTTTTTGAGAGAGAGAGACAGACAGGGTGCAAGCTAGTGAGGGGCAGAGAGAGACAGAGTCGGAAACAGGCTCCAGGCTCCGAGCTGTCAGCACAGAGCCCAATGTTGGACCCGAGCCCCTAATGTGAGATCATGACCTAAACCAAAGTCAGACACTTAACCGACTGAGCCACCCAGGTGCCCCCTTTTGAAGAGGATTGAAAGACAGAATGACTGGAGGCTCTTCTGCTTTTGATGAGTCGACAGTAATTCTAAACAAGGTCAGTGACAAAATACGCTGCCTGGGGGGCAATAATTTTCTTGGTCTAAGTTCTAAACAATGGTTGTGGTTATCACTGCCTCAGAGAAAGGCAGCGGATGGGCCTTCACCTTCCTGGCAGAAGACTAGAATCCTCTGGTGGGAATATGACCAGACCACGAGAAAAGATACACAAATACTAGGGTTTCCTCCATGAAAACACTCAGCAGAGCAAACCGCCCCCACACACACAGATTTTCCAACCACCTCGCTAGTCCCTGGCTCTTAGCAGAGAGGAGGGCCACCCACTGCAAAGAGCAGGTCACCTGAGACACAGATAAACAAATGGAAGAAACTGAGTAACCAGAGATGGTGCAGAGAGAAGAAAAAAATTTTTTTTGCTTTTGTTTTATTTATTTCTAGGAGAGAGAGAGAGAGACAGCGTGAGCAAGGGAGGGTCAGAGAGAGAGGGAGTCACAGACTGAAACAGGCTCCAGGCTCCGAGCTGGCAGTCAGTACAGAGCCCGACGCGGGGCTTGAACCCACGAACCACGAGATCCTGACCTAAGCGAAAGTCAGACGCTCAACCGACTAAACCACCCAGGCGCCCCAGAAGAAAAATTTTTTAAATTCTGCAGTATCCTAGAGATCAGGGAAGACATTCATGAAATAAGAACAAGATGCTATTAAAAAAAAAAAACATTCGTTAAACAAAATAAAAATGTCCTTGAGATTTCAAAGGTTGACAGCAGAAGGGCACCTGGGTGGCTCCAGTCCTTTAAACCTCTGACTCTTGATTTTGGCTCAGGTCATGATCTCAGAGTTGTGGGATCGAGCCCCAAGTATGGCTCTGTGCTGATAGCACGGAGCTTGTGTCTCTCCCCTCTCTGACTCACCTCCCCACTTGCACTCTAAATAAATGAATAAATAAACATTTTTTAAAAAGTTGACATCAGAAATAAAACACTGAGGGAATTGATTCAGGCAAAAGAAACATCAGACTGAAACAGGGATCTACACAAAGAAGTGCAGAAACGGAAAACTCAAAAGTACGAGAAAACATTTCCTTAGTTTTTTTTTATATTTTTATTTATTTCTAGGAGAGAGAGACAGCGTGAGCAGGGAAGGGTCAGAGAGAGGCTCTCTGACTGAAACAGGCTCCAGGCTCTGAGCTGGCAGTCAGCACAGAGCCCGACGCGGGGCCCGAACCCACGAACCGCGAGATCATGACCCGAGCGAAAGTCGGACGCTTAACCGACTAAGCCACCCAGGCACCCCAATGATGTGCTTTAAAAAGGGAGAGGGGCACAGGGACAGACATAAAACTGGTGGCTGTGGCCAGAAGTAGAATAACCTGAGTAACAAAGTAACGAACCCATCGTAATGTAACCCGTGAATAAAATACCCAAAAGCCCGCGCTGATGTAAGTGACCGAATGAATACATAAATGGGAGCCAAGAGGCAATTCTCTTCACAGCAGAACCTATTAGCAGAGGGTGTGAACGATAGAAAATCACCATTAGAACATCGCAGTCGTAATTGCCGCGGGCAAGACGCACAGACAGACGCTAAGCCTAGCGAAGGTGAAAGTTGCTTCAGCAGAAACCATGTTTGGATGGTCTCAAGTTACCTCCTTTAGACTACTTTCCAAGTACAAGGGGAAGAACAGTAAGTTTCCAGGGGAAACGCCGGCAGACACCGCCTTAGCCATGTGATCAAGGTTAACATCACTAGTGGCACCTGAGGATGTCGTAGGTCCCGGTGCGATGGCCCTTCATCTGTGGCTTCCCTCTCAAGAGCACATAAACTCCATCACACCAAGAGAAATCACACACATCAACCTCAGGGGCGCCGGGCTGGGTCAGGAGGCGGAGCGTGCGACTCTGGATCTCGGGGTTGCTGGTTCGAGCCCCACACCGGGTGTAGAGATTACTTTGAAAAAATATGGGGCGCCTGGGGGGCTCAGTCGGTTAAGCATCGTACTTCTGCTCAGACCACCATCTCAGGGTTCATGAGTTCCAGCCCCGCGACCGGCTCTGTGCTGACAGCTCAGAGCCTGGAGCCTGCTTTGGGTTCTGTGTCTCCCTCTTTCTGCTCCCCTCCCAAAAATAAATAAAAACATTAACAAAAAAAAAAGTTTAGCCGAGCTGCCCCACGGGACTGGGGCCTCACGGGCGCTCTGTCCCCACAGCCTGCAGAGCCCTTCCCCTGACGTGGGTCCTCATAGGAGCGCAGGCCCCGGGGAGGAGAGGAGCAGCCCGGGTGATGGCGGCGCCTGCGCACTTACGCACCCCCACACAGCTTCTCCCTGGTCTGAGGACCCCCACTGCACCCCGCCCACGGCCCGAACAAAGGCATGCGCCCCAGGTCCTACCTGCCTGGGTGTGCTCTGCCTTGACCCCCTGTGGCCCCTTGAGGCGGCGTGTACTTCCTCCATGACCTGTGTGAGGTCAATGTCTCTGCATCACTTTCTCTGTGGTCTGTTGGCAGCCACCGCCTCCCCCTCCCCCAGGCCCATGCTCCGCTTAACAAATGTTAATTTGAAAAAGTCGTGCGGCACCTGGGGGGCTCAGTCAGTTAAGCATCTGACTTCCGCTCAGGGCATGATCTCAGGGTTTGTGGGTTCGAGCACCCCATCGGGCTCCGTGCTGACAGACGGGCTCCGTCTCTCTATGCCCCTCCCCTGCTCATGCTCTGTCTCTGAAAACTATTTTTCAAAAAAATTTTTAAGTCGTAACTTTTCCCCATTTGGAAAGAGGGGAAATGCAGAGAGATCACAGAACTGCCGGAGGTCACTCTCTCAGCCCAGAGGGGAGGCCCCTGACCCCCCCACCCCCCATGCTCAATGTTAGCAGATGAATGGTCCTCCGGATTCTGAGCTCCTGTGGAAGTTCCTCTCAGTGAGGAGGGGGCTTCTCCTGTCCCTTTGTTGGCTTCAGTTTGTCCAGGTCACAGAGCTCAGGAGGCCCAAGCCCCCCTAGCAACCCCGCCTTCTGACCAGCAGAAGCTGCCTGTAGCCCCTCCTGAGATGCGTTGGTACTTAAAAAATTTTTGTTTTTAATGTTTATTTTTGAAGAAGAGACAGAGTGTGAGTGGGGGAGGAGCAAAGAGAGGGAGACAGAATCTGAAGCAGCTCCAGGTTCTGAGCCATCAGCACAGAGCCCGACATGAGGCTCGAACTCACCAACCGCGCGATCATGCCCGGAGCCGAAGTTGAAGGCTTACCAGACAGAGCCACCCAGGCAAGCCGGTCGGTATTTCTGAAGTTACCGAAACAGACTTCGCCTGGTGTCGGCGGGTTACTGTAGTCTCTGCGGCATCATACCCACCTCGTTATCATCAAATACTCATGGTGAGGCTCAGATGCATCGGGAGCTAGACTTGAAGGAGAGTCTTGATCCCTTGGGGAAATACACCATTTGAACCCATCGGCGTTCGCCTTCTCTGTGCCAGGCACGAAGGCGCGGGGGTACCCAAGTCTGCTTCCTTGGCTCACAGCCTGCCTAGTCAGGCGTCTTAAAAAGTCATCCTAAAGTCACGGTTCTCACGTGCTGGGGAGGTTAAGGAGAGTTAGTGGGGGGCCACTGAAGAGGGGGGGCAGCGCGATCAGGGCAACGTTAGGAAGAAACTCCGGCGGCCGGGGTGGAGGACGCTGGATAGGAAAACAGGCCGCACCGCGTCCTCGGGAGGGCCGCTCACGAGGCTATAAAGTCGGTGAGTTTCCCACTCGGGCCACGTGGCTCAGGAGGCTGCCTTGCGGGTCCCGCGCTACCCTTGACCCCCACCCCTGACGCCTCCAGGCACCAGAGGCGCGGACGGAGGGAACTTTCGGGGCCACCACGTCTGACGGGGCGGCCGCTCCGCGTCTGGAGTGGCCTACAGCCAACTGCGGCACTCGGCGGCTGTCGTCCTTCGCGGCAAAGCTGCAGCACCAGGGTCTCCGGGGCCCGCCGCCGAAGGTCAGCCGGCCTCCGTTTCCCCGGCAACGGCGGTCGGCCCGCCCCACGCAGGCGCGGCGCCCTCGGCTGCCTTGGACTACAACTCCCGCCGTGCTCCGCGCGCTCCCGCCCCCGCCTCCCGGAAGTGGGGCCCAGGGGGGCGTCTCCGACCTTCTAGCCGGGACAAGCGGACCGGCTGGTTCTGGGAGCCGCTGGGAGCGAGGACCCCGATGCCGGCCAGCGGAGCCCGGGATGGCTTCCGCTGGAGGCGGCGACCGCGAGGGCGCCGCGCCGGAGGCGGACCGCCCTCACCAGCGGCCCTTCCTGATCGGGGTGAGCGGCGGCACCGCGAGCGGGAAGGTAAGGGGCTGGGCGGCCTGGCGGGGCCTGCAAGCAGCTCGATCCCCGGCCCCCGGAGACTCTGGGCGGCCCGTTGGGGCCTCTAGTCAGAGAAGAGACCCCCAGCTCCCGCTGCCGAGGCGCCCCCTCTAGGGCGTGGGCGGAGCGGGGGAGCGCAGGGGCTCGGGGATGCGGCCGTGGTGGGCAGGGCGTGGGGCGCTTGGCTTCGGGCCCCCCCGCCGCAGCCTTCCCGCCGGCCCGGTCCCTCCGGGCCCCCAGTGCATGCTGCCCCTGCCAGCGCCCCGCGGCCCTACCCCTAGCCTTGCCGCACCCGTCGCAGGCCTGCTGGGCAGCCCCCTGGGGGCTGGTGGGTCAGTGTCCCCAGAAGCCAGCTCCGCGCAGAAACGCCCGGGAAAGGGCCGCCCGGTGGCAGGAGGAGCGGCTCCGGGCGGGAACCCTGACTGTGTATCCCCAGTCCACGGTGTGTGAGAAGATCATGGAGCTGCTGGGCCAGAACGAGGTGGACCACCGGCAGCGGAAGCTGGTCATCCTGAGCCAAGACAGGTTCTACAAGGTTCTGACCGCGGAGCAGAAGGCCAAGGCACTGAAGGGCCAGTACAATTTCGACCACCCAGGTGCAGGCGGAGACCCTGAGGGGGGCAGGGGAGGACAGGCCAAGGGGTCTGGGGTCCAGGGTTGGCTGGGGATGCAGAGACCCGGGTGGCTCCAGGAAAGGGGCCTGGCCCTCTGCGCCCCGAGCAGCCCCGCAGCACCTCCCGGCTCCCTCAGTTGGAGCCCGTCAGGAAGCCTTCTCTGCGGAGGGGCCTTCAGCTCTGCCACCTCCGTGGCCACGGAGCAGTCCACGCACCCTCCTCCGGTTCTGGGCCCTCTGTGCCCAGCGTTTTGCATTTCCTCACCTGCCCTGGGGCCAAAGTCCTGGGGCCAGACCAGGAAGCAGAGGGTAAACAAGAGTCTGGTTGGGGCACAGGTGGAAATGGGGTAAACAGATGAGGGGAAAGAGCCGGCCTGCCCTTGCCTGTCACTGCTAGAAGATTCCACCCTGCGGCTGGCCCTCTTTCTTGGGGGACACGTGGGAGGAAGGCCTGAGGAGCGTCAGTTGATGGTTATTTATTTCTCAGAAGTAAAAGTAGAAGCAGAGGTCTACACCATCTACCTCCCCGGGCTGGCCGGTCAGGAAATCGCTGGGTTCAGACTTCTCTGTGGGACAGGAGCCTGGGCAGTGGTCCCGTAAATGTGGTCGGTAGGGGCGGCTCCCAGTCCACATGTCCCTGAGGGTCGCTGGGACGGCCGCCGGGCAGCCAGCGGTGGCCCCAGCACAGGGGCACCTGGATAGTCTTGCCTTTCGTTGCATTCCCTGCAGATGCTTTTGATAATGACCTGATGCACAGGACTCTGAAAAACATCGTGGAGGGCAAAACCGTCGAGGTCCCAACCTATGATTTCGTGACACACTCAAGGTGAGCAGTGGCTCCTGGGAGAGGAACCGTGCGCCGGGGGCCGGCCAGCGCGTCCCCGCTGGGGCGTCCACGCACTGACCTGCGGCAGCCTTGCCCTGTTGGCCTCTGCATGTCCCTCCCTCCCCCCCCCTCCGCTGCTGTGATTCCCTCCCCCTCCACGCTGACTGGGCCTGGGCCCCCGGACCCGCATCTCAAGCAAGGCCCGTCTCCGGGTCTCGCCCCGCAGGTTACCAGAGACCACAGTGGTGTACCCCGCGGACGTGGTCCTGTTTGAGGGCATCTTGGTGTTCTACAGCCAGGAGGTCCGTGACATGTTTCACCTGCGCCTCTTCGTGGACACGGACTCCGACGTCAGGCTGTCGAGAAGAGGTGAGGCAGGCGCGGGCCTCTCTGGCCCTGGCTGAGGCCGGCCCGGAGTCCTCACCCCCACCCTCTCCTTGCCTCAGTTCTCCGGGACGTGCAGCGTGGGAGGGACCTGGAGCAGATTCTGACCCAGTACACCACCTTCGTCAAACCCGCCTTCGAGGAGTTCTGCCTGCCGGTACCTTTCACTTACTTGCGACCCTCCTTTTCTCCCTTTTCGAGAGGAGCCCTGGCGCCCCGTTCTCTGAGAGCTGAATCGTGGGTGAACGGGCTCCAATTTATGAATGGAGAAGTGAGCCCACTGCACCCCGTTCCCAGAGACTAGTTCCCGGCTCTGAAAGCGTCTTTCGCTTTATCACTTCCTCTGCTTCGAAAAGCCCCTTGTCCCCCACATCCACGCAGCTCACCTCTTCTCTGCTGCGGGCCTCAACTCACCCCACTTGCTCACCTCAAGGACCCCCTGCTTTGAGCCCCCTTGCTCCCCCTTCTCTAGGGCACCTCTGGTCTCACGCTCCCTGCTTTGCTCGGCCCCCCTCAGAACAGGAAAGCCCACGAGGGAAGGGATGTGTTTGTTCATGGATCTGCATGTCGTAGGCACCTGCTGACTTCCCCCCACACTTGGCCGTGTGTTTCTCCAGGCTGCGCTTGGCTGGTGCTCCAGGCCCCGGTGGCTTGCGGAGAGGACTTCACTGTCACGGGGCCATCTGTCATTTCTTCCACCTTCTGTTCCTAACTAGATAGGGCTTCAAGTGCTTTTCAGGGGAAACTAAATATTTTCCTTCTTAAATTTTTTTTAATGTTTATATTAGAGAGAGAGAGCAAGTGAGTGCAAGTAGGGGAAGGAAAGAGAGAGAGGGAGACACAGAATCCAGAGCAGGCTCCAGGCTCTGAGCTGTCAGCACAGAGCCCAGTGCAGGGCTCGAACCCATGAAGCATAACATCGTGACCTGAGCGGTAGTCAGATGCTTAACAGACTGAGCCACCCAGGTGCCCCAATATTTTGCTGCTTAAAAGTAAATATGGCACAAAGGAATTCTGAAACCCGGATTCCTGCTTCCGTTAAATTGGACCAATGAGTTCCCTCTCCTGTTGCTTGAAGAGAACGTTTTTTATCTTACGAGAACATTTTTTATCTTACGTGTTCTCTGAAGCTCCTGGAGAGTGATTAGAAAGTAAAAGTTACATTTTGTTATTTACAGAAAAATACGTGGCAAAGTAGGTGGTTTACGGTAAAACTCCAGACACCCAGTCTGACCAATGACCCTGTGCGGACTGCCTTTGAACTTGCCGCTCTTACACGCAGCCTCACATGAGTCCGGCCTGGGTGACCATGTCCCTCCCCCACCCCTGCAGCACGGCCTTTCTCGGCTCTGCATTGGGTTCCTTCCCTCCCGCCCCTCGTCTGCACCCCACCAGTGAGCAAACCCTGAGACCAGCCTGGCCCCCCCGCGCTCATGTCCTCGGTGGGTCCCCACTGCCCGCCCACGTGACATGCCGTTGGTCCGTATCCACAGGCCCACAACACTGCCCTCTCTGCCGCTCTGTCCCTCAGCCCAGAACGGGTTCTCTTTCCTCTGCCGCCACTTTGCTTGCTGCATGTGTGTCCCTCTCGGCATCTGGTTGGGGACCCTCTTCGGTGGCCCTGCACCTCCGGTGTATCCCTCCCTGCCCTTACCTAGCTGGGCACCTACCAGGGATGTTAGTGCAGCAGCAGGTACTGACGACGGCCTCGCACAGGCTGCAGCCGTGCCCTCCAGGATCTGGTCTGCGGCCACCGCCCTGCTCACCACGCCGGGGCTCCTGCGAAAGGGCTCCTAGGTCCCGCGGAGGAGGGTCACAGCCTGTTGTGGCAGGACGCCCTGCTGGACTTGGCTCAGTGCACTGTTCGCGCAGAGATCCGGCCCCGTGGTGGCGTCCATGGGAAAGCGCGAGGGAGACACCAGGGGAGGCACGCGTCTCTTCCAGCTGCTCCCACTTCTTTTCCCGCTGTGCCTCTTCCGTCACTGCCTCTCGCCCCTGGTTCAGCCCTGAACCCCGGCTCCCTGTCTGCGCCCTGGGGCTGCTCTCCTGAGTTGAATCTGGCCTCACACAACTAGAAGTCACCCCAGTGGGGGATGGATCCTCACGAGGCCTTCCCCTTGCCTTGCAGACAAAGAAGTACGCCGACGTGATCATCCCTCGAGGGGTGGACAACATGGGTAAGAGCCCGCCCCACTGCTCCATCCACCCCCAGAGCCCTGAGGCAGGCCTAGCCCCGTCCAGGACAGCTCCCTGTCCATGTACACTTAGGCGCTGTTTCAAGTAGTCAAAAACATTTGAAGCGTTGTATACCTTCAGTTGATCCAATGCTGGTCGTCAGTTATATCTCAGTAAAGCTGGTAAAGAAAAGGTTGCTACCGATGGGGAGTCCCGTTAGCGGAATGGCTCAGCCAGGCTCCCGGTTAACAGAAACCCCTGCAGACCGGGCCGCTGAGTTTCACTGTGCTTGCTGCCTGACCTATGTTTTCCCGTCCGCGGAGACGCGGTGCCACCCGGGAGCCTCGGTGGAAAGGCCCATGCCCCCAGCCCGGAGCCGCCGAGCCACAAGCCCACGTCAGGCTTTCTGCTGGCCTGGAGGGGACGGATGTGGCTGAGTGCGCACTGTCCATGCCGCAGTGGCCATCAACCTGATCGTGCAGCACATCCAGGACATCCTGAGCGGCGACATCTGCAAGTGGCAGCGAGGGCCCAATGGGCGGAGCTACAAGAGGACGTTTCCCGAGCCGGGAGGCCACCCCGGGGTGCTGACGCCCGGCAAGCGGTCACACTTGGAGTCCAGCAGCAGACCCCACTGAGGAGCGAGGTGCCCAGGCTCCCCCCCGACGGCCTGCTCCGGGTCCGGCCTGGAGATGCCTGCCCGCCCCTGGAGACGCCACCGCTTCCTGTCAGCGCCTCCCGGTACAGAGGGGGGTGGGGCGTGAGGATCATGGGGTTCCTCGCGGTTGGGGGCAGACCTGCACCTGTTACACTGAGCCCCCAGGGAGGTCGGCAGGCCCTCCTGCTGTCTCCACGTGCTTCCTCACCTTCAGGAAGCTTACAAGGCCACGTTCAAGTTACGGAGCAGTGCCGCAGACCGTGTGGTAAGTCGGTCACGGATGTGGGGAACACGGGGCAGACAGCCCGGCCCCTTGGCTGTCCCGGCGTGTTTGACGGAGCCCACGGCGTGAGGGACTTCTGTAGGCCGATCTGGTTCCCACACACACGTGACTGAAACACAGGTTTGGAGAGAGTATTTCCCCTTTTTACGCGTTACACGTGCGAGTGTTGTTTCATTGTTATTTATTCTCCCGTCAGTCGTGACCCAGTGACCGAGTGTCAGGCCCCGTGGTAGGGTGCGAGCCCGTGTGGTGCACACAGGTGTGGGAGCCACAGAGGGGTTTCCCTCCTCTTGGCCAAGGGCGGAGCCCAGGGCACAAGCTTTCCTCAGCCAGCGCCAGACGCAAGAGGTGGGCCCTGCTCCCCCAGCCTGAGCCCCAGGCCCCGGCCACGCGGACTGGGACAGGAGGCAGGCCGGCATCCGCGGTGGCCACACGCGGTCCCCCTCAGGGTCAGGCCTCCCCACCTGCAGGAGCCGCCTGGGCCCCACGGGCTCTGCACACAGGCCTTCCCGAGGCCGGGGCATGCCGTCCAAAGCCAGCCACTCTCCCCGCACCCACCCAGAGTCCACGGCTGCACACATGCCGCGGGGCCGTGTTGTCCTGCTTGGTCTGCCCTCCCCGCTAGCGCCATTTCTGTAAAGGCGATGCTTTGCTGTCGCCACCAGCTAAACCACACGGGCACTTCCGGTTTCCTTCTAGTAAATTCTGTGTGTAGTGACACGGTAGGACCTCCGTGGGGCTTGGCTGAGCTCCAGGGCTGCTTTCCCAGTGTGTGACTGTCTTGTCAAGATCGTCGTCTCCCCTTCTGGAGAATCAATAAATAACACCAAATACTGATACCAAGTTGTTCCTTTTTTAATTATACACAGAAAGCAGATTCAGGACCAGGACCCTGCGTGGACGGGGTCAGCCTCAGCCAACGGGCCGCTCACCCGGGCACCTCAGCCAAATCCCCCAGGGGCAGGGGGGTTAAGAGTCACAGGGTCCCCAGGGCAGTGACCAAAATCCCACCTCAGCTTCATCAAAGGGTTGTCGCTCAGTAGCTTGTTTGACCCCACAGGGGTCGGAGCGCGTCCTCAAGACCTCCCCGGGGTCAGGGGCAGAGACGGCCGTGGTCCAGCGGGCATGACCCTCCCTCCCCCTCACAGCCCACTCCCTTCCGGTTTCTCCTCCACCGTGGGGCCTGCACTAGCCGAGTTCAGGGGGGTCTTGGACGTTAGTGGACCCAGAGGGCGCGAAGAAACCTTGTTGCTTGGAGCAAACTGCTTCTGTGGGGACGGCAGCCTGGCCAGCCCCGTCACGAGTGAGTCCCCCACAGACGTGCTACCCGGGCCCGGCCCAAGCCCACACGTTCACTGGGTTCGCGTCCTGCTAGTATTTCCGGATCAAAATGTCCCAGCTGTCTTTCCAGCGAAGGGCCTTCAGCTCGCTGGGGGAGAGGGACTTGTCCCCGTAGGTCAGCGGGCGCAGCGCGTTGAACACGTGACAGGCACAGGAGTACCAGGCCACGAGCAGGGCGCCGAAGAGGCTCCGCAGGAACTGGGTCCTGCGGGCACCACGGCAGGGCACGGGCATGAGGGACCCCATCCCCCCGACGCGCTGTGACCCTCCCCACACATCTTCCAAATCTCCCATCTGTCCCCACACTGAGCATCCTCGTACCACAGCCCTCCCGAGAGGCTCCGCAGCTCCCGGCCACACCTCATCCTGAGCCCGTGCCCTTCGCTCCAGCTTCCAGAACTCTCTGGTTCACACATCTCTGCTTTAGCTCAACGCACCGTGCAGCCCCACCAGAGGGTGCTTCCCCATCGCCCACGGCTGCACCTTCCCCCCCGGCCACAGCTGCCTCCCCCGGCGTCCCTGTTGTGACCCGAACCCCTCCCGCACCACGCCGGGGCCGGGGAGGGCCGTACCTGCACAGGCGGTCGCTGATGTGCTGCAAGACTACAGGGAGCAGGAGGATCTGGAAGGTGAGCGCCGGCAGGTAGTGGTAGAGGAAGAGCGTCTTCTCCATCAGGAAGAAGGGGAGGTAGTTCACTGCCCAGCCGCCGGCACACACAGCCCCCGCCAGCACCCAGCGCAGCCAGGAATCTGGGGCGGGAAGGTGGCCCTGAGCCACTGCTGCTGACCCGGGCCCCGCCTGCAGAGCCTCTGCTGTCCCCCGGGCCGCCTGCTCTCCTTCCTCCCCCACCTCCAGACCCTTCCCGTGATCTCTGTGCAAACAACGGACTGTGTCGAACTTCTGGTGGCTTCCCGCGGGATTCTCACCATCCCCACCCTCTGAGCCACACCAGCCCACAGGGGGCTGACCCCCAATCTCCACCTTGTCCAAGATCACCACGTAGTGGGTCAGCCGCCTCGGAGCCTAAGGGGCTGTGCCTGGGCACCCGGCCCGCCCCGTGGGGCAGGAGCTGGTGGGGAGAGTGGGGATGGCGCCACACTGCTCCCCAGGCTGCTGCGGCCCAGTCCTGCCCAGGTCCCTACGACGTTTCTGTTTTGAGGTGGTCTGCACGCCACCCCCGCCCAAGCAATGGCCCACTGGCCGCTCTGTGCCATCCAGCCGTTCCAGAGCGGGCAGGCGCTCGTCCCATCCAGGGTCAGAGCACTTCCAACCCGGTACCTGCACCGCCCTGAAGAAGCGCTGAGTACGTGGGATGTCAACTGCCAGCACTGTTTCTAGGGAGACAAAACTCGATTTTCTTTTCCTTCCTTCCACAAAGAACATCGCCTAAGGCGCACGTCCCTGGTGAGGCGGGGCTGTCGCCTGAGGCTCCAAGAGTGCCCATCAGAAATCAACTGCCCATCAGGGGCACCTGGGGGGCTCAGTCGGTGCGGCGTCCGACTTCAGCTCAGGTCACGATCTCATGGTTTATGGGTTCGAGCCTCGCGTCGGGCTCTGTACTGACAGCTCAGAGCCTGGAGCCTGTTTTGGATTCTGTGTCTCCTCCTCTCTGACCCTCCCTGCTCATGCTGTCTCTCTCAGAAACGTTAAAAAAAACAGAAGAAGAAGAAAGAAGGAGAGAAGCTGCACTAACCCTCGGGGAGGTCACAGATCTTTCTCCGGCGTCTCAGCAGGTACCAGAAGAAGAGCAGGGCGTAGACCACAGTGGCGAGGCTGGCTGAAGCCCAGATCACGACGTTTCCAAGCAGGTGGATCTGAGCCTGTGAGCGTACAGGGACACATCATCGGCCATCGGCCGGCCACTCAGAGGGACAAACCCTCCCCGACGCTCGCCTGCCAGCCTGCTGGCCTCCAGCCGAAACGCTGGCACAGGCTGGGCCCCCACCGCTGACGGCCGTGCCGGTTCCCAACGAGACTCCGGCCCTCGATTTGGGAGGCAGAGACTCTCACATTAACAAGGGCCAACCCAGAGTCACACAGGGCCAAGGACCCTGTTTCCCAGCAGGTGATGGCTCATCCCCGCTCAGGTGGGAAGGAAAGAAGTGAGCATGTTCAGCATGAAAATTTGGGGAATATCTGCCGAGCACTGACAGCGCCAGCTTCAGGGCCATCGGTCCTGCCGGGACAAGAGGGACGAGAGATGGAACAGCCCTGACGGTCTCGGCCACTCGTGCTCCACAGGAAATGCAGCGGGGACGTTTTACAAACCACTTCTGTCAGGAAAGGGGAACAGCGTACGTCCCACCCCCCCAGAGCGGTAAAGCCTGGTTTCCCTCAACACGCAAACACGTAGGACCTTGCTCCTCACGTCTGGCGGGAGTACTGGCCCCGCGCTGCCGAGTCGTGTAGGGAAAAGCCCATCGTGGGCTTTCACGGGGAAGGCCCTGGAGGAAGCTGGGCTGGGTAGGAGGCAGTGGCAGGAGTCTCGAGGGACGACCGTGACGGCCCCCAGCGCCAGCACCCACTTACACTGGTCCTGGGGTGCAGCCAGTAAGCGATGCTGGTGTCCAGTGTGACCCAGTCCAGCGGCGACGAGCTGTACTTGTGCTCCGAGCCGTCGCTCTTGGCCGTCAGCATCCTCCACTGCAACAGGCCACAGGCTTGAGGCGAGCGATCAGCCAGGCGCCTCACCGCTCAGGCACCTGTCCCGTCCGGGCATGTGGCCATCCCACTTCCCCGGAGCCCCCGCCCCAGAGCTCCAGCCAGCCTGTCTGCGGCCGAAGGGACCAAACTTGGTGCTGAGGGCACTTTTTAGATTCAGGACTCCGAGTTTCTGCTCTGGACTTCCCTCGCGCTCTATTACGTTGACCGTGGCGCCCTCTGACCCAACCGGGGGACGGACCGCGCACTCCACTTAGCAGAGAGAGGAGCCCACCCCGCTCAACCAGGCCCCCGGCTGACACTGCGGAGGGAGCCGCTCTCCAGGGCTCAGCGCTGTCTGGCGAGGCGCTCGCTCCCCCCGCAGAGCCGTGGCACCGTCCCCCACGCCCCCTGCGTCACCTGCAGCTCCAGGAACCTGGCCATGAAGCTCAGATTCCTGCTGATGTCCATCTGCGCGGGTGAGTGCAGCTCCACCTCTCTCTCCTTCTGCTCCTGGCCTGACAGACACACCAGACCCAGACGAACGTGAGCGGAAGGCCGGGGAGCTCACAGCAGAAGGCGTCAGCTTGGTGAAAAGCCGACTTCCCCCTCCTCAAACGACCCACGACAGCTCCGTCAAACCTCGTCACCCCGTTCGGCTCTCCCTGCCGTACAGGAGAGCACCCGCCAAACCTGGATCTTTCCAGAGAGCTCGGCTCGCACTGCCTTCCCGCGACACCTCGGGGTGACGGCTTTGGTTGTTCACGGCTTGGCTGAGCAGCGAGCAGGGTCAGCGTTCCAGCCCCCACCCCCTGGGACCGGAGCCCACGGGCCGGCGTCCTGGTAACGCGGCGGTGACAGGTCGCCGGCGGGCCAGGCGCACTCACCCCTGCCGTAGCGGTGCTCTTCCACGTTCCACACGGCGCTCTCGTGGTGGCCCCGGGACAGCTTCTCCCCGACGACCTCCAGCTGCCGGAACCCCCAGTCCGGGAGGTGTGCCCCGCTCAGCTGGCAAACCGAGAGAGGCGGGGCGTGACGGGGAGGCCGGAGGCCCCGGCCGACGCCCGCCACCCGTCACTCTGTCCGCAGCCCACCGGGGCGGCACCCTCTCCTCCATGGCAGTCACTCAGGATCCGGTGGTGAGACGTTAAAGTCCTCCCCCTTCAGTGCGAAGGAAACGCGGCAACGACCTTGGCCGGGCTAGCTGCCCACCAGGAGCCCACTGGGCCCGAGGGATCACAAACTGACCTCGTGAGCTCCGGGCCCGGACGCGTGAGCCAGACCCGGCGCGCCCTCACCCTCAGCACCGCGGAGGTATTCACGTGCACGAGGCGGGCCTCGGACAGGACGGCCTTCCACACCTCCGTGTCGGACTCTCTGTTCACGATCTCCTGGGAAAACAGATCTGCCTGTCGCTTCGTGCTCCCCCGCGGCCGTTTCCTTACGTGGAGAGCGAGGAGCGGTCACCAGACGACACCGCCCTGGGCCGGCATGAGGGGCCAGGCTCTGGGGGGCTAAGAGGATGGCACTCCGACCTCGTTCCCAACACCCGGGCACGAGGTGCTGGCTCGGGGGGTCCCGGACGCGCACAGCCGTGCTGCAGTCGAGCGCTGCCTTCTCTGGCAAGTGCGCAGAGGTCCCTGACACAGGTCCTCGGAAGGGACCCCCCCAAGTGCGTAATGGAAACATGAACATCACAAGAGCACTTGGCCTCGTCGCATCTTATCGCAACCTCGAGAAGTGCCTGTGAGGCCGTGTGCTGCTTGTGAGAACGAGAGGGCCCGGGAGGCTCAGTGGGCGCAGGGAGGAGGCCTGGCCGAGGAGCACACCCTATGCCAGCCACCCTCTGTCCCTGTCCCAGCTCTGTGAGCTTCTGTGGGAAATGTGAGTCGATGGGGCTGAAAGTGATGCCAGTGCAGGTGGAGAGGGAGAAAAGGAGGAGGAAGGGAGGGAGGAGGAGGGGGAAGGAGGAGGAAGGAGGGGAGGAGGAGGGAGGGGGAGGGAGGAGGAGGAGGGGAGGGAGGAAGAAGGAGGAGGAGGGGAAGAAGGGGAGAAGGGAGGGAGGGGGAGGGGGAGGGAGGAGAGGAGGGAAGAGGGGAGAGGAGGGGAGGAGGAGGGAGGAGGGAGAAAAGGCTCAGCAATTGGTTATCAGCCGCAGGACAGCAGAAAGGGCGGGGGGTGGGGACCCTCAGCAGAGACCGCAGGCTGGGGGGCAGCGAGCGTGTCCAGCAGCAGGGACGCCGGGGTAGGGGTGGGCAAGCAGCCGGCAGGCGGGCACTTGCACACGGAGAAGCAAACGGGAGAGACACAGTTTGAACTCCTGTGGGCTCAAGGACCCAGCAACGCAACTTCCCTCCCACCCGGATAGGGCGTGCAGCCCTGGAGGGCAACTCCATGGGGGTGGCTCGTGGCCCCCCCGGAGGCTCCGAGGAAGGGCGCGCACAGCGCCGGTGGCCTCAGGGAAGGGCCGCCCAAGGAACCACCTGACAGAGGGCCCGGCCGTGCCAGGGAGACGGTACGGAGGGCGCTGGTCAGCATCAGGCTCCCCTGGTCGAGGGAGGGGGCTGGGGGCCCCCGACCCTGTGTGTTCAGTGACCTCGAAGCTGAACAAGCAACCAGATCAGAGGGAACCTTTGCCTGACAGACCCACGGGGCCCACACAGCCACCGTTCCACGGCCCCGTCTCCACCCCAGAAGGACCCTGTTCCCTGGGAAAACAACTGTGACTTCATGACTGAAAGTCACTAACGTTACAGCTGAATCACAACGGTTTCTTGCTTTTTTTTTTTGTAATATTTCATTATTTTATTTGAGAGAACAAGGTTGGGACGAATCTTAAGCAGACTTCAGGCTCAGCGCGAAGCCCAAGGTGGGGCTTGATCCCCTGACTCTGGGATCACGACCTGAGCTAAAATCCAGAGCTGGATGCTCAATCCACGTAGCCACCCAGGCGCCCCTAAACCTTTTAAAGTGACCTCTACACCCAACATGGGGCTCAAACTCCGGACCCCGAGATCAAGAGTTGACCGCTCCACCGAGGGAGCCAGCCGGCGGCCCTGCACCAGAGCCGTGCTAGACGGCGCTTCCGAACGGTCCCGCCGGAGCGGATGCGGCACTGCTGGCCGGCACGGCCCGCTTCCAGGGGGGACTCACCAGTCTCCAGAGGTTCTGGGAGGGCATGGAGATGTTGTAGTCGACGTAGCAGGACACCTCCTGCGAGTGGGGGCTCAGGGGCGCCGCGACGTCGTGCCTGGAGGAGCAAACGGTCCCGTGGAGGGAGTCCCTCAGGCTGCCCTGGCAAAGCTTTCACTGGGTTTTCGAGGAAAACGAGTGACTTTCGGAAACAAGCCAGCTCAACCTGGAGGAGCACCAGGTCCCTGGGGACGCACCAGCGAAGGGCTTGCCGACAGATGCGACACAGAAGAGGCGGGTGCTTGCCACGGTCACACCTCCGGGGAAAGGACACGTGGCGCGGGGCCTGACAGACAAGTGCCCATGACCCCAGAGGCACGACAACGTGGTGCGGCAGCTCCCTGACCGCCAAGGCCTTGGAAAGGGCGGGGCCACCAAGAGCAGCGTGGGGGGACAAGGTGCCCTCGGTGACAGTGACCTCAAACGTGCGGAAACATCCCCCACCCTTGCTCACGGGGTCCTACTGTGCATGGGCGCTACGGAGCAGGGAGCAGAGACGGCCCTGCGCCCTGCGGAAAGCAGCTCTTCACACGCACGGAGACAGCGCCAGGCTGTGCGGCGCCACCAATGAAACCAAAGCAGCGGCGGACGCGCCCGGCAACGCTCCGAGGAGGGGACGGTTCTGCGGGCACGCGGACACAGCGACTGCGCCACGGGGGTGTGAATCCAAGAACTTCCCAGGCACACGGAGCAAGTGTAAAGGCCCCAGGAGCGCAGCACTTGGCCATGTGGGGACAGCAGAGGCCAGGCTGACTGCAGGGAAGGTCCCCGGGGAGGTCGCCAGGGGCAGATCCCAGGGGGCCTGCAGCCAGGAGAAGTGGGGACGTTGTCCCGAGGGCCACCCTGTGGAACCTGCCAGAGCACTTCTGGCAGAGAAGCCAGGGAAGCAGACACTGGGGGGGGGGCGGTGGGGTTGGCACTGGCCGCACTAGCACAGGGATCAGGCCGGGCCTGGGCCTCAGCAAGGACCGGAAGGAGGTGCGGAGGCGAAGAGGGAGTAGGCCCCAGGGCAGCAGCTGAGCAACCGGCTCTTTCCAGGGAGAAGCCGGCCAGAGACTGGGAGCCTGCTGTGCCCCGAAGCCAAGGTCTGTGGTGTGGCCTGCGCGGGGCAGACTGGGACCTGAGGCACAATTTGTGAGCCACGGAGAGCCGTGAGGGCACCCCAGAAACCGGATGGAGGAAGAGACGTGGCCCGGGCACGCCGAAATGCAGCTGGCGCAGGTCAGGGCTGAGAACCCGCACGAAAGGACCTTTCCCAGCCCACGCTTCAATACCTCTTGAATTCATGTACGCTTCAAGTGACTGGACTTCACTCCATCTGTGTGGGGAGCACTCCTGTGCTCGCCCTAAACTTGTCTTCCGCAGCTCCGGGGCCTCCCGGGCTCCCAGTGCTCCTTCGCGCCCACCGAGTGCAGGCCGCGATGCGGGGCCACCCGAGGGAGGAAGACACGGCTTTGCTGGGCGGAGAACCCGAGGGGAGCGGGGGGTTGGGGGGAAGCGCGCACTCACGTGTTGAGGAAGCGTGTGGTCATGCCGTGCACCAGCTGCACCACGTCTCCGTGCCGCACGGGCCTCGGGGGGGTGTTCACCACCAGCTGATGCCTGCGGGGACAGGAGGGTGGCTGGGAGGGAGCTCGGGGGGCCCCCAGCAAAACCACCGAGCGCCCGGAGCGGCAAGGGCTCCGCGTTCTCCCACGGTGGGTGAGGGACACTTTGCAACCGTGCAGCCGCCCCAGCAATTCGTACCTTACCGGAGGGAAATTCTTAAAAAAGGAAACACAGAAGTTTACGTAACTCTTCTCTGACCCCTCGGGCCACTCTCCAAGCTTCCTATCGTGACCCGGCTGGCCGTTACCACGTTCTGGCACTTCTGGATTTCTCTACAAATGGCGGAGTGACAAACACGCCCACCCAGAAATCGCTCGAACAGATGGACCGTGTTGTCCGGCAAGCGCTCGATGCAAGCGTACTACAGACCATCAGGCGGGCGCCGCGCATGCGGTCCAACAGCCAGACGCCAGTTCACTAAAGAAGGATCAACCCCCCTCCCCACCCCGACCGTGGCTCATCAGCACAGAGAGCAGCTCTCGGAGCTTCGAGGGAGGAGGTGCACCCAGGGAGGGGGCCGAGAGCCCAGCCCTGCCCCCGAGCCCCAGGGCCCGCACGCACCTCCCGGGGTCCTTTACAATCCACCAGTTGTTCACATCTTTGAAGGGGTAACAGGTCACCTGCTGCTGGTGCGAGCTGCCTCGGCCGTTCTCGTACCTGTGAGGGAACCAACACAGAGATGCGTCGCCTGTCGAGGTCCCTGCGAATGTCATGTAGCAGGGCGTGGGGGGGGCCACGAATACAAGCGTGTAAGTCTAAGAGGGGCTGGCAGACGTGAACCTAAGTGGCACTCAGGCAGGAGGCCGCGCAGCAGGCACGGGAGGGCCGGAGCCTCTGCTCCCCGAGTCCCTCTGTGTTATACACAGAAACGACAAGAATCACTGACCATCAGAATCTTAAACCCCAGAGTCTTTGTGTCTCATAAATTTCTTTTTTTCTCTCCTTTTTAAATAGGCTCCACACGGAGCACCTGGGTGGCCTAGTCAGTTAAGTGTCCGACTTCAGCTCAGGTCATGATCTCATAGCTTGTGGGTTTGAGCCCCGCGTCGGGCTCTGTGCTGACAGCTCAGAGCCTGGAGCCTGTTTCAGATTCTGTGTCTCCCCCTCTCTGCCCCTCCCCTGCTCATGCTCTCTCTCTCTCAGAAATACATAAAACATTTAAAAAAAAAAAGTTTAAATAGGCTCCACACTGTTCAACGTGAGGCTTGAACTCATGACCCTGAGATCAAGATGGGAACGGAGGTCAAGAGTCAGAGGCTTCACCAATGAACCACCCAGGTGCCCCTCGTAAATTTCATTTACAGCGAAAGGTGGTAACAGCCAAAGCGCGAAACACAGCAAACACGTTCCAGTGTTCGGCCCTTTCCTTACATCATGGGGTAGGTGCTCTGGTGGGAATGAAGCCAGCAGGGCACGGGTTTGCCGAAGACGTTCTTCAGAGTGACCTGGGAACCGTAGGCCACCTCCAGGGGCTGGCCTTGCGCGATCCGAGCCAGACCTCCCTAAGACAAAAGTGAAACGGTGGCAAGTGAGAAAGCGGGGTGTGTGTGTGTGTGTGTGTGTGTCACACAGGTGTGTGTGTGTGTGTGTGTGTGTGTCACACAGATCTCACCAGCCTCTTTGACGGCCACACCTCCAATGGGGGGCAGGGGGGCGATCCTTAACACGTCCCGTAACTGTGATGACGGGACCTCACTGTAACATGGCCCCTATGTAACCACTAACACAGGTGGCCTCTGGGGCCACCGCTCACCGACCTCTTCAGAGAAGGACAACCCTGTCCACTGAAAAGGTGAGTAAAGTAGGAGCCAGGTGGGCGGAGAGGCCCGCCCCGACACCCGGACCACACTCGGGGACAGGCCCGTCTGACCCGAGTCTGCTCCTCACCACCTCGCCTGCACGTGTCACCATCGCTGCAAAGTCAGCGTGCATGGACGCCAGAGTCGCGCTCGTCCTCGGAAGCTCCTGCAGCTGCCGGGAGGTGGCAGGACGTCGCGATGTCCTGGGGCAGGTCACACTGGGAAGCCCCTTCGCGCATTAACTCACCATCAGCACGTGCAGGGTTAACTTAGAAATACCAAAGCGGATTCCTCTTGACTTGGTTTCCCCCCAAACACTCGACATTTGTGTGAGAAAACTTTGAGTCTACCCCTGACCTCTTTCTTTCACGTTTTATTTATTTTTAAGAGAAACAGTGCGTGAACAGGAAAGGGGCAGAGAGAGAGGGGGAGACACAAAATCCGAAGCAGCTCCGGGCTCCAAGCTGTCAGCACAGAGCCCGACGCGGGGCTCAAACCCACGAACCATGAGATCATGACCTGAGCCGAAGTCGGACGCTTCACCGACAGAGCCCCCCAGGCCCCCCGTCCCTGTCCTCTAAGGCAGCCGCCGCACCCCATCTTACCTCCAGGCTGGCCTGGAAGGCACTGGACATGATCTGATCATGGGGCCCGGAGCGGTAGACCAGACTCAGGTGGACGTAGAAGAACAGCAAGTACATGGCGGCCGGGACGACCAGCAGGGCTGCCGCACGGGCGAGCACGTGACCGAGCACGCAGACCTGCCACGGGACGGGGTGGAGTCACATCCTGCCACGTGGAAAGGCACACCAGCTCCAAGCGGGCCAGCAGCAAGGCTCTGGGCTGCACCCGGCTGCCCGTGGGGGGCTCACGGACGCCTGTCCCCCTGAGAAGCCTTTCTCGCCGGCCGCGCCGGTCACAGCCCCCCACCCGCCCCAAGACAGCCGCCAGCCCCGCTCCACTGCAGCACCCACGTTTGAGAGCGTCCGGTCTCCTATCAGATGCCAGGCGTGGACGCCGGCGACAGCGAGCACGAGCAGGTATGTGAAAACACCCACGTATTTGACACTGAAAAGACAGAAGGAGGAGCCGTTCCCACGAGGCTCAGAACAGGGAGGTCGCCACCGCCACTGCCTCAGACCCACGGACCAAACTCACCCCACGGCGCAGGAGCAGGCCACTCCTGTCAGCATCAGCCAAAACCACCAGCTCAGAGAGAAGGGCCTGGGATCAAAGCGGAAGAGCGAAGCTGGGGGAACACCTGGGGGGCTCCGTCGGTCAAGCGTCTGACTTCAGCTCAGATCATGATCTCACGGTTCGTGGGTTAAAGCCCCACGTCAGGCTCTGTGCTGACAGCTCAGAGCCTGGGGCCTGTTTCAGATTCTGTGTCTCCCTCTCTCTCTCTCACCCTCCCCTGCTCATGCTGTCTCTCTCTCTCTCAGAAATAAAAAAAAACATTTAAAAAAAAAAAAGCGTCCAACTTCGGCTCAGGTCATGATCTTGCAGTTCATGAGTTCGAGCCCTGTGTGGGGCTTTGTGCTGACAGCTCAGAGCCTGGATCCTGCTTCAGATTCTGTGTCTCCCTCTCTGCCCTTCCCCGGCTCATGCTCAGTCTCTCTCTCAAAAACAGACACTAAACAAAGAAAAAAAGAGCAAAGCTGGGGACGGGTCACCAAAGACCACTCGAAGGCCAGAGAGGGCACTTTCCTCAGACCTCTTGGGGTCGGCGGGCTGTCCCCGAGCCTCAGGACGAGAAAACCGAACACTCGTCTCCCAAATACCAGTCCCGGCAAAACCTCTTTCTGGCCAGAACATTTTTCCAGTTACTTTAAAACACACAAAAATGAAAACGCATTCATGGGGTCAGGAAGGAGCCAAGGGCCAGTCCAGGGGACGAAAGGTAGCCAGCAAGGGGAGCCCCGATATCAAACGGCATCAGACGTTCTCAGGTCAACAAACCACCCGGACCCTTCTTCCTCGTTACCCAGGAAGGACGCGCCGCATCTTGCGCACCTCTGCTTCTGGCAGTTGGCGAACTTCAGGTAGGACAGCACAGCCAGCAGGTTAAAAAATATCAACACGGACTCCAAAAGCATTAGCCGTGACTGAGTGATGAGCGCGTTCTCTGCCGCAAAGAGGACACGGGCGTCAGCTGCGAGGCAGCAAAGGGCAGGCGCACGAAGGTCGAAGCACCCACGGAAAGGGTGCATCCTAAATGTCACGGCACAGGGAGGTGGCAAGTTCAGGACAGGGGGCTGGACGGGCACGTGCTCCAGAGCCACGCCCAGCAAGACCCGTGTGACCCTGGGCAAGTTGTCGAACCTTTCGGAGTCTTTATTTTTCTCATTTGCACATGGAAAGCCAAGTTGGTGGGGCCACCCCATTAGGACAGGACACGGGCTCAGGGCCTCCCCCAGAGTGGCCCTCATGCAACAAACCCTAGTTCTATTTTATTTATTTATTTATTTATTTTAACGTTTATTTTTTGAGAGACAGAGACAGGGTGAGCCACGGAGGGTCAGAAAGAGAGGGAGTCAGAGAACCCGAAGCCGGCTCCAGGCACTGAGCTGTCAGCTCACAGCCTGACTCGTGGCTCAAACTCACAAACTATGAGATCCTGACCTGAGCCGAAGACGGACGCTCAACCGACGGAGCCCCCCAGGCGTCCCCCAGTTCTATTTTCTAGTCTAATTTCCCATCTGACTTCGTTTCATGTGCCCATAAACCGAGGCCAGACGTGGCTGGAGGCGGAGGCACCATGGAGCGCCCAGGAGCAGGGTCCACATATAGCCACACAAGTGTGACGGCACAGCCCCGCCACCGCGTGGTCTGGGAGTCGGCCGAATCCTGGAGCCAAATCTGGACACAGCGGACAGGCTTCCCTCCATCCTGGGAGTCGGAGACTCGCCGGGGGGGCACATCTACTACACCCAGGAGCCCCCCACCCGTACCAAAGGCCAGGTCTCTGCTCTCCCCTGTGGGACACCAGCACAGGCAGAGGCCAGGGTCTTACCGATCAGCATCAGCAGAGCGGCCCCCGTGGCGGCCCAGTGAGAAGAACCGAGCTCCATCAGGATCTGGTAGGCCATGGGGACCGACAGGGCCCCCGTGAGCGCCGGCAGCAGGCGCAGGGACCACACAGGCACGTTGCTGCTGTATTCTGGAAGAGCAACCGCACAGCACTGAGCGCCCCGCGCGCACCTTCGGATGCGCTCAATCAGGGCATCTCGTTCACAGAACCGAAAATACAAGTCTTCAGAACTAAGGACCATATCGGGAAGACGGTGTGCAAGCTCCACATAAAAGCTTCGAGGCGCACTGTGCACAGTGGAAACCCGGCTCTCATTATGCACAGAAACGACGCTTGATGATTCTGGAATTAGTGCTTCACTTACTTACAAATCCACCTCACCTTTTCCCAAAAACACTGTAGTGGAGAAAATTTACACATCCGAAAAAAACGACTGCGGTCCGATGCCACACACACACTGTGTCCCAAAAACTCAGGGTAAAATAGTTACTATGGCTACACGCCAAGACGTTTACCAGACCTTCCAGAAGGCTCCTACTTACACAGAACTTCCCACACCCCCGCACGTTATAAACCACACTGGTGAACCCCTACGAAAGCCACTACCTCTCCATTCCGATACGTACGGATCAATGAGGGGCGTGAAAATGACCTTTTACCTGCTCCGATTCTATTCCACAAGAAGTTACCGTCGAATCCTCCCAAATAACCTGAAACAGAAGACTAATCGGTAACTCTTCCATTCAGCGAACAGACCTGAACCACGGTGGGGAACGGAGAAACAACGATAAATAATTAGCTGAGGTTTTTGCCCCCAAGAAATTTCACTTATAAGTTTCATTTTAGGGGCGCCTGGGTGGCTCTGTCAGTTAAGTGTCCGACTTCGGCTCAGGTCATGATCTCACTTTTGTGGGTTCGAGCCCCATGTCGGGCTCTGTGTTGACAGCTCAGAGCCTGGAGCCTGTTTCAGATTCTGTGTCTCCCTCTCTCTCTGACCCTCCCCTGCTCACGCTGCCTCTCTGTCTCTCTCTCTCAGAAATAAAACATTAAAAAAAAAAAGAGATAAATTAGTAAAGAATCCTACCTCCCAGTGCCAGCAGCATGTGGCCGAATGGTGGCCCACTGCCATCCAAAAAGAAGATCCGCTTCATGTAAAAAGAGATGTACTGCCCGTAATACACTTCGTCAAACCTGAAAAGCAAGGCCACGCGATACTCAGCCGGAAATCTTCACCAACAGAGGCGCGAGGGTAAACGTGCGTCTGTTCCCGGATGACGTTAGAGGGAACAGACGTTAGAGATCGCGGCCTTCGCCTCAACTGCACGACGTCCCCGAATGTTGAGACACGTGCGCCGTTTCCTCCACCAGGTCAGGAGGGGACACCCACCGAGAACAGCCACACACTCAGCGTGTCTGCACAATAGAGGCTCTATCCACCCGCCCTCACTCCCACCAGTGGATGTGCCAGCAGGCAGCCTACAGGGAGGCCTCCAGGACCTGGCGCGCGTCCCCTGGTTCACCAGCACGTGTGTGACCAAGTGTCAGAATCGCAGCTGGTACCCGAGCGAAGCAGGTGCAGGTCAGAAAAAGAAACACGTAGAAACCAACTGCGAGGGGCGCCTGGGTGGCTTAGTCGGTTAAGCGTCCTACTTTCGCTTAGGTCATGATCTCGCGGTTCGTGGGTTCGAGCCCCGCATCGGGCTCTGTGCTGACTGCCAGCTCAGAGCCTGGAGCCTGTTTCAATCTGTGACTCCCTCTCTCTCTGACCCTCCCCTGCTCATGCTGTCTCTCTCCTAGAAATAAATAAAAAACATTAAAAAAAAAAATTAAAAAAAAAAAAAAAGAAACCAACTGCGACCAATGTTTCAGCCAGTGAGGGACGTTCAGCGATACCGTCAATATTGCCGTGAATTTCTTAGGTGTGATATCGTTAGTAGGGTTTTTGTTTTCTTAAGGCTCCTCATCTTTGGGGCGCCTGGGGGGCTCAGTCAGTTAAGTGGCCGACTTCAGCTCAGGTCACAATCTCACAGTTTGTGGGTTCGAGTCCCACGTCGGGCTCTGTGCCGACATCTCAGAGTCTGGAGCCTGCTTCTAATTCTGTATCTCTCCCTCTCTCTGCCCCTCCCCTGCTCATGCTGTCTCTGTCTCTCAAAAATAAACAAACATTAAACAAAATTTTTTTTAAAAAGATTCCTCATCTTTCAGAAATATACTGAATTACTTAATCATATTGTTTCTGACTTGCTTCAAAACAAATCCACTGCACGGGAGGGATGGCTAGGAGTTGCTAGCTTGTGGAAGCTGGGGGCTGAGTACACTGTATGGTGGGGGGCCGTTCTACTCTTCTCCCTACTTTCGTGTACCTTCAATGTTTTCCACAACGAAAAGTTCAACAAAGAGTACATGTGTATTAACCAGCTAGTGAATAGCGCTATGAAAATAACAGCGGTCGCATCCCGTTACAATAAAAGATGCGCTTTAAGGCCAATGATGATTCACTTCCAAATTCATCAAACCTCCAACCCTCGGGGCGCCTGGGTGGCTTAGTTGGTTAGGCGTCCGACTTTCGCTCGGGTCATGATCTCGCGGTTCGTGGGTTCGAGCCCCGCGTTGGGCTCTGTGCTGACTGCCAGATCGGAGCCTGGAGCCTGTTTCAGTCTGTGACTCTCTCTCTGACCCTCCCTGCTCACGCTGTCTCTCTCTCCCTCCTAGAAATAAATAAAAATTAAAAAAAAAAAAAAAAAAACCTCCAACCCTCGATTTAAAAAAAAAAATTTTTTTTAATGTTTACTTTTGAGAGAGAGTATGTGAGCGGAGGAGGGGCAGAGAGAGAAAGAGAGAGACACAGAGTCCAAAGGCTCTGAGCGGTCAGCACAGAGCCCGATGCAGGGCTCGAATCCACAAACCGAGAGACGGTGACCTGAAGTCTGACACTTCACCGACCAAGCCACCCAGGTGCCCCTCCACTCCTGATTTTAAACGGTTCCCTAAAGCAGCGACACCTGTTTCGCGGGTCAGCGTTCACCTGCTAGAAAACTGGAGAGCAAGACGTGATAGACGGACTCAGCAGGGGCTGTCCTGGGGACAAAGCGGCCTCTCCTCTGCCAAAAGCACCTGTCACCAAGAAGCCCAGAATCGCACCCCCATCCCACCCCCCACCTCCACTGTTCAGAAAGGCATGACCCGTCCCCGGCGCATGAACTAATGATAATTCTTTCCGATTCAGCCCGAATGGAGTGGTTTGGCTTACACCACGGCCCTTGGATAGGAGAGCTGCCACAGACGGCTCAGTAACCCCACCGCAGTCAGAGCCACAACGTTCACGTTGATGTCCGCCGTCACCACGACTGGGTGCTCCAAATATCCCAACATCTTGTAGAAAAGCAAAAGCGGGTCCTCGAGAACGCTCTGGAAAACAAGGGAAGAGACGGCATCAACTCAATACGCAGCAAACCTCAAGGCTCCCCGATGCTAGAGAAAGGGTCACAACCGCCCTGGCTCTCAGGTGATACCTAGAAGAAGAACCACAACAACGTGCGGTGGTGGAGAGAAAATCAGGGCACGAGCAGTCAACTAAGGTGAGGCTTTGGGAGCCTCATGGCTGAGTATTCACTCACTCAACGACTCACTCCACCGCTCACTTCCAACTTTCGGAAGCCCGCTCGCCTGGCGAGGTGACCTCGACCTTCCGAGCCTCAGAAGGCTCCTCACCTGCCACGAGCGCCTCCCCGCCGCAGCGCCATCACCTAGCGCCATCACCTAGGCGGCCGCCCTTCTCACCCTGGGGGTGCCTCTGCACCCGGGCGCCCCCGCCCCCGTTTTCTCCCCGAGGCGTCATCTTCCCTCGGGCGCCACTTGTCTCCGGGCTGCATCTGCTCGACGCCCCCTTTCTCGCACCAAAGCTGCACCGGGGCTCCTGCGGCCCCCCCTCTGCAGAGACCTCATCTGCCCCAGAGGCCCCTCCTGCTCTTCCGGGCATTCCCCGCCCCGCCCCAGGCTGCTCTTGTGCCGCGCCTCCGTCTTCCCCGAAGGTTCCAGTCGCCCGAGGACCCCCTCCTGTTCCCAAACCTGCACCGGCCCGGGCGCCCGCCTTTCAGCGCGCACCTGCCCTCGGCCCCGCCCCCCGTCGGGCACGACGCCCCCGTCCCCGCCCCCGCCCCCCGCTCGCCCGCAGGCCGCGTCCCGCGCAGACTCTCCCGGGTCTCGACTGGGCTCTGGGCCCTGACGCCCCAAACGTACTCGCGTTTTGTCGAGTTCCCGCAAAGCCGCTCCCGCATCCGGGCCCTCCTCGGGTCCGCCGTGGGGCGGGGGGTTGGGGGTGAGGGGCCGACCGGTACGGTTTCCCGCCGCGCGCCGGGGGCCGAGGCTGCTCGGCACGCCGCACCGCCCACGCACCGCCTGCTCGGCGCTCGATTCGCCGCGCCTGCGGAGCCCTGCGCGGGAGGAGCGCGCGTGCGCCCTGGGCTTGGGCGGCGCGCGTGCGCACAGGCGCGGAGGTCCGCCGCTGTTGTCTGTAACGGCGTCCCCGCGCTCCGTGGACGCTGCGGTGTCTTATCAAAACAGGACGGTAAGGCTTTATCCGCACGCCCCTCAGTGCGAGCAACCCGCGTGGGAGCGTCTGCCCCGAGCCCACGGGTGCGCCTTGCGCCGGCTGCTAGAGCTGAGACAGCCCATGCCCAGGTCCCAATTCTTCCCCCTAGTCAAGAGGTTCAGAAGGAATCCTTTCTCATTGAAAGTGTCCAACGTGGGGATAATTTGTAAGTTTCCTACATTCTTAACGTGCCAGGCAGCTAGGTTAACTACTGCCGTGATTTCTGTGAGTCCACACTGCCCCACGAGGTGGGTACAGTTCAAAGTGTGACTGCAGGGCGAAGCGTCCTTCCCATTTCCCAGCCATGCAGCTGCGCGGTTGGGGTAGGTGGTGGAGGCAGCAGGAAGAAGGATCACCGCGGGGACTCTCTAGCCTTCGCTGCCCCCAGCCCGAGAGAAGTCCTCCTTCCTACCCCAAAGTGCAGCACTCCTTTCTCCTCCCGGCAAAAGGGGTCACCAAGAAACAAAACATGTTAAATCAGGGGCGCCTGACTGATACAACTCTTGATCTCAGGGTCGTAAGGTCAAGACCCACCTTGGGCATAGAGCTTAAGAATATTTTTTAAAGGGGGGGGGGCCAGAAATCCTTTCTCCTCTGACCCACCCACTTCTCATGGGAAGCAGGGGGGAGGGCAGAGGGCAGGCAGATGTCCCGCACACCCCGATATCACCCACCTGGGTAAAGGATGGGGACTGCTAACGCAGACCGATTTGGAAGATGCACCCCATCTACAGGCTTCAATCCCTTCTCGCCCCGACCTTGCTTTAAGGCATTTCAGCCAAGTCACTCCGGACATCCTCATAAGCACTCTGTAACAACTCTTCCAGCTCTCAGTTTCTCTATCCAAATGACAGAAAATCGGGGGACACGCGGCCTGAGAAAGCACACTCAGCTTTGGGGCCTTTTTTTTTTTTTATTTAAATAAGGAGAATTCTTTCATATGGAAAGAGCTAGTACAATCACATATTTGAAAGGAGAAACAATAGGTACTGATCCGGAGGGAAAGGGCAAAGGGTAAGTGGCCTGCTGAATCCAGGATTCCGTTCCCATCCAAGGCAAAGGCTTCCCCAAAAATGTATAAACAAGCTGCACATTACACCTTTAGCCATCGTCTGCCCTTTCAAATACCTGGTCTACATGAAAAGACAAAGAGAGGAAAGGCCAAAATAAAACCAAAAGGGAACAAAAAACACAACTCTGAACAACAAAAAACCCAAACCCTTTTACTATGCAAGGCATGAGGTCAAAAGCTTAAGAGTACAGTATCCCCTTGAAACAATGGAAGAAAGTCATCCACGCAGAGCCTGAATAGAAATTTCCACTCCGAGGCTTCGTAACATGCTGAGGACAGGGTCCCGAGGACACTGCCCCTCGGCCAGGGTGGGGAAACGGTGAACAGCAAGGTCAGATGTGCCTGGAAGATCGCTAGCCAAATACAACGCTGGTGGTCCCCGAGGAGAGCATGGCTAGTGGACGACGTCGGGGACCCCAACACTGAGCCACTCTGTCCCCGGTGAGCTCCGTCTTAGGTCCATCTCACATGTTCAAGCAGGACGAGCTGGCTTTCCGGAAGTCTGCGTTTCCCAGTCATCACGGGACATGACAAAGCCCGGATACTCTGTAGTGTCCTTGGTTGTGAAAGGCCATTTCCAACAGACCTTCTAACCCAGGCTTGCTCTGCACGAAGTGCGAAGGGACGAATACAGATTCGAGGGGCGACACGCAGCTGCTGGGTGGAAGGGAAGAGAATAGCAGGGAGGGGCTTTACCGGTGTGCCACCCACTGCCTCAGTGGCCCATCTCTGAACACGGCCGTGCAACCACATGCACACCCTCTGCCTCCTTGGCTCGGAGCATCACTCACAAACCTCACCAGCCACCCAGAAGGCAGATCCTGAAGACAGGAGGGCGAGGGCGTAGTTGGGAGACCCGGGGTAGGTATCTAACAAATACCCCACTATCCCCAGGAGTGGCTGGATGACCTCGGCGTTGGATCTCAACCAGCCGACTTCTGAACGCGTATGCTGTGCCTTGTTTTCCCTCTCGAGGAACCCAGAGCCAGAAGTGTATGAATTCCAGGTTGGAAAACAACAGTAACGTGGATTCAAAGGGGGAGGAAGCAACAGTAAAAAAATCCAGACCAAATACGACCGGCAGAGCAGCTCTGAGTGGGGGTGTGCCTCTGGGATACTCAACCGCACGCACGGGGATCTCACCCCGCCCAGCAGCTGACACTGGACGGACGCTACTACAGGGCTGCCGAGCAACAAGCTGCACCATCAATGGCCGGGGCCAAGCTGCCAGCATCTGCGCAGAGGCAAAGGGACGCGAGAGAACTCTGATTCCCCGCCCCCTGGTCTCAGCAGCAGCAAAGGTTAAGTGCTGGTCTTCACCTGTTCCCACCAAAGGCCCCACGGCATCTGGGCAGAGGCCTCTGCATGGATTTGCGCTCGGAGGATGAGGGTTTGAAACCAAAATAAGACCCTAAGCCCCATTTAACCTTGAGATTGGTTCTAAAACCACACGAAAGGAAGAGATATTGCACCTTAAAACAGCTCTGCACTAAAAACTGCATTTCATCAGACCAAGGAAGGGACGGGACGTTGGCCAGGCCTCAGGCCTGCCCTCTGCCCCGAGTCCAATTTAAAATCTGCATCTTAGTGGGAAAGAGACCGCAGCTTGGGCACACGGAGGTGGTGAACGCATGACCTTCACATGCAATTTCCTGGCCTTTCCTGCACAGAAGAATTCAGACATTATATATAAATAGAGCAGTGAAACATTTACTGGTTTTCACCTAGACCTACAACATCAATACATATAAATAAATTCTAGTGTTTTCTTTTTATTGGGGAGGGGAGGAGAGAAAGTACAGGGGTGGAGAGAAGGGCTGGAGAACAGGTGACCTCGTGGTTTTTGTTTTTGTTTTTTTTCTCAAACAGGGAGGACAGTCACTCTGACGGCAGGCTCGCCTGCGGGGTACACCTTGAGCTTCTCACAGCGTCCGGGACTGTTCGGTTGAATTTCGAGACGAGGAAACCTTTTTTCCTTTTGACGTACGAGCGCTGGAATTAGGCGTTTCCAAGTGTACAGGCAGCGGGGAAGCACGGGTGGCTCCTGCGGGGGCAGGGGCGGCGGAGGGGAGCGGCGGGCAGGGCAGCTGGGCACAAGGATGGCAGTCACGCGCTTGCAGGGGAGAGGGCAGGTGCGCACACGGGGAGGGCGACTCGTCAAGCGAGCGGCCGTTCGAGAAGGGACCTCAGGGTAAGGATTCAGGCGTGAAGGTGACCAACTGGGAAGCGAGGTCTGAGGGTGGAGGTGGGGGGGAGGGGGACCGCGGGAAGCTCCAGGCGAGCCCCGCAGACGCCCGGCACCCTCCCTCTTTAGAGCAGGGAACAGCGACAAAGAGGCCCACGCGCAGTTCCTAAGGCCCTGCCCTACCCGACCCTACACTGGGCGTCACACATCTGCGGCGGCACTCGGTGGACTCCGCGGGGCACATCCCCACTCACCGACTGCCCGTCCTCTGAGCCAGGTCCCCCCGGGAGCCGCCAGCGGGGACAGCTCGGCGAGGCAGGCGGCAAGTGCTCTGCAGAGCGCGTGCAAAACCTGACGTTCCCCTTCCCCTCTCCCTGGAATGACAAAACCTGGGACCATTTCCTTCTAGTTCTGATTTTTAAAAGAAACAACAAAAAAACCAGCATAAAATGGCTCACACAAACATTTCGCTAGAGGCATCGCTGCAGACTTAAGAGGCTGTCTCTTCCCCACCCAGAGGCCGCCCAAGGCCGCCGAGGAACAACGGTCAGACCCTCCATCCGCCCTGCCCGTGGACCCGGGCCCAGCCATCTGTAGAGATGGACACCCACTGCCCGGCTCAGGCGCCTCTGTCCCAACCACCTGGGGCTGCCAGTGGGAGCAAAAAAATAAAAGAGGAGAGAAAGGGGCCCCTCCCCTCAGCCTTCCAGGCCACGCGCCTCTGTCGCAGACCCGCACAACCGTCCGTGCGGCCCTGTCCCCGCGAGAAGGGGCCTCACGGTCTCAGGGGACGAGCTGGGTGAAAGGTGGCGGGACAAGAAGATCCAGACAAGAGACAGGCGCGGGAAGGAAAGAGGCGGGCGTGTGATGGAAGGCTCTGAGAAGGGCGTGCGGGTCAAACGGCAGCCCCCGGGTGCTGGAGCCCTAGACGCGGAGGCGCTGGGCCACGCTGGGAAACGCCAGTGACTGTGGATCTCCAGGGCTGACCTCAGGCGCCCAGGGGTCAGCACGTCCACCGGCTGTAGAAGAGTCCGGGACAGAAACTCTGGAATTCCTCTGCTAAAACGTCATCCGCTTCACTGGGCCGCCCCCAGCCTCCGGCGCTCCTCAGGCCAGGGGCTAGAACCCCACCGTGACACCGACCCGCCGCCCTGGTCTCACTCACTGCCCCACGCACGCGGCTGCCCCCGGCGTGCCCGCCACGTCTCTGCGGGAGCGCAGCGACGGCCGCCGGGGCCGAGGGTGGTACCGGGGCAGAGGGGGAGGGGGAGGACGGGGAAGTACAAAAGTTCAGCTACGCAGACATAGCTTGTGTTTTTTTCTTTTCCTTTCTCCTTTGTAAAAACTTCAGCTGCTTGTTAAATCCAAAAGCCTCCAACTACAACAGCCCTGCTACCAAGCCACCGCGCCTGGGGCCGGGAAGGCCGGGAGCGGGAGCGACCGGAGAAGGCGCTGAGCCCACGGCGGAGCTGGTGGGGGGCGGGGGGCGGGACCATCCGTACTGCACGAAGGCGGGAGTCACTCCACAGTCACGGTGGAAAAGAGGTGGGGGCGACGAGGGGACGGTGTCGTTTGCTTGCTTGCTTGTTTCGTATTAAAGCGAGCAGGTCAAGGTCACATATCCACAGGGACAAGCCGGCTGGACGATGGAGCTTTCAGGAGTGGAGAAGAGAAGGGAGGTCTCGGTCCGGGCCAGGTGGTTGGACGGTGGATCTGGTGAGATGTCCAGGCCGAGCGGTGGCCCTGTCCTCAAGTGGGGGGAGAGGGGTGTCAAGGCGTGGCCAAGCACCTTCAGGCCTTGCTCTCCTCCACTTTGACCGCCCGAGGCTTGATTGCTCCGGTTCGCTTCATCTGGGAGGCGGCTGAGGGCGCCTCCTGCAGTTTCACAGCTCCCAAGCTGGGTTTTTCATCCACTCGTTGTTTGGCCTTTGGACAGATGAATGGGGACAAAGACAGTTACCCTTAGGCAGCAACCCTGGTCTGGACACACACAGCTCCACCGCTCCCTCCCCACCCGACCCCACTCCCCGGCCCGCCTGCTCCTGACTCGCAGGGAAAAGCCGCTCTAAGAAGCCCGTCCTTTTGTGGAAGGACCGGAGTGAGAAGGAATTCCCGTAGCAGGGACACTGGCCTGAGCTGCTCTCTCCCCTCCCACGGGTGCGGAGGGCAGTGATTCAGAGAGGCAGGGTCTTCCAGCGAGCGTCCTGTGATGCTCACGGGCCTCTGCGGGAGCGGCACGTCCAAGGCCAACCAGAGAGACCTTTTGAGAACAGTGCGCCCCGTGCCCTGAGGGCAAAACGCCCCCCAAACAGATCCAAGCGCCACCGACGAGTCAGAACTCCTGAACGTTTAGCCGAGGGGCACGGGGCCACTAGGGGGACCTGGTCCTCCCCAATCCTGGACCTCCCCTGCCTCCCGCTCTGTGGGGGCCTTTCCCCAGGACCCTAGTTTGACCTCGAGATTCCTAGTTGGGGTTCCTTTGACCTGCAGCTCTGCGCAGCGGACAGGACACAGAGCAGCCCGCCTCGGCCCCGCCCCCCCACCGGGGTGCGAACTCCGGAAGAAAGCTTTTGCGGCTTTAGCGGCTCGGTTCAAACAAGGCTCGGTTCAAACAATTCAAGGAGCGACGCTCCGGGGGACCAAGTCAGGAGGAGCGTAATGAGCGATCAGACTTCCACCCCCACCAGCCAGGAATGTGGTTCTAGTAAACGCCCACGCCCGCCGTGCGGGAGCTCTGGCGCCCCGTTGCGTTTCAGAGCAGTAGCCGAGAACGGCGCCCGAGGCACAGGCCCTGAGAACCCCCTCCTGTCACAAAACAGGAAGGCGTCGTTCCACGCATAGTCCCACCCAGCCCAGACAGAGACGAGACAACACGGCACTCCCTGGAGCCAGCACGCGCACGCACACACGCACACACGCGCACACACGCGGCTTCCAGAGCGGACCCACAGACCTAGCCGAGTCCCAGCGCCCTGACAGCCCAAACCGCCGTGGAAGGAGAATCCACCTTCTGGCACCACCTCCTCAGAGGAAGCCGCATCCTCCCTTCTCCGCAGGACAAGGGAGGACCCGGGCGCTGGTCAGGAGGGGAAATCGAGGCCTTCGCCAGGAGGGACTCGGGCCGCCGGCTCCCGGCGCCACACTCGAAGCGCTTAGGGCGCGTCTCTCTTTCTGAGAGGGACACTCAAATGGGTTGGACAGTCCCCGCTCTCAGTGCCTGGAGATGGGCCTAAGCGTCCGGGGCTGGAGGGGCTGGAAAGCCATCTTCTACCTGTTGAACGTAGTGTCCCTGCACAGAGCCCATGTTAACTGCTGATCCAGAGGGCTTCCCACTGGGGCTAGCAGAGCTAGGCCTGAAAAAACCAAAGGCAGGGGGTGAGAACACGCGCGTCGTCGGAGAAACGGAGTCAAGCCTAGCACACGGCGCGGCCCCGGCGCGGGCCCTCTTGGACAGAGGGAAGCCAAGGCCTCGGACAGCCAGAGCGCAGAGAGCGCCGGGGTGGCTCACACGGGCGCACCCAGGGGCGCAGAGGCCAAGGCCCCTGCCGCGGGCAGGCGCTGACCGACCAGACCGGTGGGCACTGCCCGTCTCTCAGGGTCTTGGGGGGGGGGTCGGGGCCTCGGGGTTCCATGACCCAGACACCCGGTCTACACAGCTGACTGCAGAATGGTGCTGAGTATTTCCTTAGCTTTCACTGTTTCGTGCGATGGGGACGGGAGGGGGGAAAGGAAGAAACCAAGAGCACCACAAGCCTGTCAGGACGGCTTTCTGAATGTGCTCCACTGACTGGGCGACCAGTGCTCGTGGATGTTAATCAGATGGAGAAAAAGATTCTGTGGCCAAAAGCTTGACCAGTGCCGTGTGCAGAGTCCGTCAGGCCCCTCGACGCTGGAGGCACCTAGACCCTGAGCTGAGGAGCACGGCCCCCGATAAGCACATCCAAGGATCTGACCACGGGGCCCTTTTGCAGCAGGACATGCCTCAGAAGCCCAGTTTCCAGAAAACTTGGGAATCGCTGCTCTACAAAGATAAACCAATTTCCTGGCCCCGCTAAAATGTCGACAAAGCAAAGGCTATCCGTTCAGGTTGATGTTTTCTATGCAGCCTCTCTCCAAAGAGACGGCTGCTGCCATTCCTACAGGACGTGGACACAGGCTATGTGAGTTTCCGTGTTCTGGGTTTGTCTCTGTCCCCGGATGCGGCTAAATGCCACCTGTGGCGGCCGCGGAGACACAACACGGTTCACACGCACAGCTTCCTTCTCTCGTCCAAAATACACTCGCTGCTCTGTGGGGCTGTCTGGCTGCACCTCTCCTACAGTTCTGTTGTTTGAACCCACGTGAAAAACAGAGTCAGGAAACAAAACAAATCAACAAAAAGAAGTGAAGCCGAGAGAATGAAAGAAGAACAGAAAAGATGATGAAATGGTTTTGGAAAAGGTCACCAAAAAAATGCCTTTCTCTGGAAATGCGGGGAAAAGTATGGAATGACCAGACGGAAGGGACAGAGGACGCGGCCTCGACACTCCAGGAGCGACGGGGCAGTGTGGCCATGGCACCAAGACTCGGGATGGCAATCTGATGGGCACCAGTGCTTCCCCTCGAGGGGCCCGGGCCGCCCGGAGCCGCGCCGCCAAACTCTCACGCACCAGCCCGAGGGCTCTCCAGGCCTCTCCCACACGCGACGAGCCTCGGCTGTACCCACCCATGGGTCCCGTGCCAGAGCATGCCGCCTCCCCGTCCCCGCACACTCCTCCTCAGGGGCGAGCAGGTCCGGGAAGCTCCAGTTCTTCCACTTTCTAGTAGGAGGAGGAACGCAGCACAGGGATTCACACAAACCACCTCCAGGCCCAGCCACGTAAGGGACCCAGGACAGCTCCTGGAGGCAGAGACCGAGGCAGGGCGCCAAGAGACGGTGCCGGTCCGCGCTGGGGGAGGCATGGATGCCCCGAGAGGCCAGCAGCCAGTCCCAGCAGGCAGGGCCAGGGAGCCAGGGCAGGGGACAGGCGGCCCCGGTGAAGGGCATGCACCTTCCTGGCCAGTAAATCCTTTGTAAAATCTGGCGAGGAAGCTGTGAGCAGTCGGGATGGGCCTCGCACTAGTAAAACAGCGGCTGTTCCTTTTCCCTGCCTTTCCAGAAAACTCTCCCAAACCAGAGCATTTTATGATGACAATTAAAAGCACACTGCTCTGCCAGTTCCTGACCTCCCCGTGGTTAACTAGCACAGGAGACTGCACTAGCACAGAAACTTCAAGGTGACACGTGGCCTCCAAGGGGACCCAGCCTAAGCGCTCTTCTGTGACTCTCCCTGGGCCCTAGGGGCCCTGCGGAGCCACCGGGTCACATCTAGACCAAGTAGTCGGCAACGCAGCATCCGACCCCCAGGGCGTTTCTTTACCTGTAGGTCTGTGGTGATGGCACGGAGCCTCCTGAAGGAACATTCTGTTTACTGTCGGCAAAGTGGAAGCCCTTCATCTCCATCTGAGAGGACTAAAGACACCAAGAAGGAATGGGGTCATTCGACGGCCCCGGAGATGCCTGGCCTCACAACCACCCGCTGCAGAGCCGAGGAGGATTTCTGGGGACAGAGGGACTCTCTAAAGAAACGTGCAACTTGGGCTCAGGGGGCTGCTTCTCGGAAGTAGGAACTGTACCCTGTGGTTTTGTTTTCTGGAAGTGCAGGAGGAGGGGAGAGAGGACCATGCATCACCACCAGATGGCCATCAGCAGAGCCCAGCCTCAGCCCCATTCTCTGGGGACCTCGGGGACGGTGTGTGAACCGGCCCCAGCGCGGCTCCCCGGGCCCCCCTCCCCTCTGCCCTGGGCCTTGGTTCGTGTCACTGTTAAGCGGGAACCAAGGGTGTCCCACCATGGGCTTCCAAAAGGGATTCCCCACAAGCAGGAAACCCATGGTCTGGTAAGGCCAACAGCCTGCGCCTCACCTTGACCGCCAGCACTTTCTGCCCCAACAGTGGCTCCTGACTAGCGGCAAAGGCCCTCCCCAGGACGCAGCAGGACGGAGTCATCCTTACCTCTCTGCTGGTGTTAAGGACCGAAGGCTGGGACCCGGGTGGAAGGATTCGTCGGGGGGCCCCGACGGAGAGGCTCTGGCCCTGGGGCAGCTGGATCGACTGTGGCAGGATCAGAGGCTGCTGCCCGGAGCCGTACCGAGGCAGAGGCAGCTGGGAGCCAGGCAGCGGCATCGTCAGCTGCTGGATGACAGAGACAGTCAAGAGGAGGCAGGGATGTCGGGGAGAAAGCCACAGACGGCTGTTCACACCTGCCCCCCAAGAGCGAACACACGTCACACTCATGTCGTCGTTTCGAGACCACTGAAGAGAGGCCCCTGCACAGCCAGCGGCCCTGGGTTCCGTTCAGGCACACCCTCGGGGGGAAGGGCAGCGCTGCTGGCCGGAACGAGGCAGGTGGTGACCACGAGCCCAGGGCCACACGCATGCGGCTCCCCCCTGGGGCTGCACGGGGCCACGCGCACCCCGGACCTTCTCGCTTGTGCCCAGCAGGGCTCTGCCGAGTGCGCACTGCGCGCGGCCGAAGCACCAGGACGCAGTCGGGCCCGGGGAGCGGCAAGGACCTGGCATGTGGAAGGCGGGCCGCAAACCCCATGGGTCCGGGGGGCGGGGAAGAGTGAGGGAAGGTCAGAGGGGCTTCTTAGGAAGCACCTTGCACGCGAGCCCCCAGAGACGAGAGCTGCGTGGATGTGTATCTTTGGACTCCTTTGCACGGCACCAAAAGGCAAACCCCTCTACTGCTTTGCCTCTAAAGGGGACATAGAAGACTCAACCCGCCTCTGGGGTTCAGGGGTCCAGGAACTGAACTGGAGGCTGCAGCCTTCTGAAGACTCCTATGTGAGAAGGGGGGGCGGGTGCCAGGGAGGAGGGGGGCCTGGAGACCCAGGACCGGCGCAGGGAGGCCGCTCATCTCTCAGTCACTTTCCTCTTCACCCCCTGCGTTGAGTCCACAGTGGAGGGTCAGAAGGATCTATTGGAACCGCATCACTGAGACGAGCAGCCGGCCGGGCCTCAAGGCCCCAGGCTCCTCCCTGCACGCGGCAAGGAGCGGGAGGAGGAGGAAGACGGCACTGGGCTTCTGGAGACTCGTGTTCCGGGGGGCACCCTGATGGGGTGTTGAGAACAGACTGTCGGGCCCCAGAGCAGAGGCGGGAGATCGGGGCGGGGGGGTGGGATGAGGCCCCGCGGGAGCCTGGATGGGGAGGAGGGTGGAGCGCACGAGGCACGGCTGGGTTCGGGGTACGCCCCACAGGTAGCCAACAGGGCCTGCGGAAGGGTGAGGGGTACGAGGGGAGCGGGGGCCTGCGGGGGACACGGACATGACAGCCACAGCCAGGAGAAGCCGGAGAGCTCGGGCCTCGGACCCGATGCCAGCGCGGGCCACGCAGGAGATGCCGTTCAGACACCAGAGGCGACGGGCAGCCCACGGGCCGGAGAGCACGCCCGGGGGCAGCGGGAAGACCGGTCGGGTGGGGCCTAGAGCCACAGGGCTACACAGAGGTCAGAGAGCAGAGCAGCCGGGGGCCCCAAGAAACCACAGAGCAGGCGGTGCGGCGGAAGGTTTCGCCAGGACGGTGCCTGGGAACCGAGCAAACGTCGGGACTCGGGAAACGAGCATCTCCGGGTCACGAGAGCCGAGACTAACCATCGGGAACTAACTCGCGCGCTGACAACTTTGTTTCGGCTTTTTGTAAAAGGGAGCGACGGGGTTGTGGGGTGTTGCCTGGAGGGCCCTCATCCCCAGAGGGTGGCCCTGCAGCTCGTCTGTGTGCCGACGGGACACGTGCTGTAGGCGCGAGCAGCAGCCCGGCTGGAAGGGACGGGGCCTCCGCCGGCACGGCCGGCCCAGCCCACCCTGTGGCAGGAGGCCAGACGCCAGGTCTCACCTCTCCAGGGAGGCCATAAGCAAGATGCGGGCGGGCGGGAGGCGGGGAGGGCGCGGGCCTGAGAGCGGCAGCCGCGGGCAGGCGGGGCGGGGCGGGGCGAGGCGGGACCGGACGTCCCCAAGGTGGAAACACTGCAGGGGCCCCGGGCAGAGGCGGCAGGGTGCCACGCTGAGCAGAGAAGGAAGCGAGCCCATAGGGGGAAGGTGATGAAAAGGTGGCTGACTATGCGTTGCTAGGTAGAACTCTTAAGCCTGAGATAAGGAAAAAGGTAGTTTCTAGCAGTGACCAACCCAGACGGGACCGGGGGCACAGCCGAGCGCTGGCAGCAATGGGGCCGCGGTCCCGGTGGAGGGAACAGGTGCGCGGGTACAGAGACCAGGGTACCATCTACGCAGACATCGAAACCAGCAGCAGCTAGAACAAGAGCTGTACTGCAGAGTCTGGGCCGGGGGCCAAAGGAGGAGAGGGGGACCCTCAAAGCTGTCTGATGTCACTGACGGTCACGGGGGAAGGAAGACATGAAGCCAAACACTACATTCGTACTGTGGACTCCCAGCAACGTGGAGGCGGGCGCAGCAGCCGACAGTATGGGCTCCGGAGCTGGGGTTTTAGGGAGAAGGGAGGGACAGCGGTCTAGAAGCATCAGTGGGGAGCCACGAGGACCCACGCACCTTATCTCCAAGCCCCCCAGGACGAGGGCGGGAGAAGCCGGGGGAGGAGTGCTCTCGGGATAAACACAGGAGGTGGGAAACCTGGCCCCAGGGCTCACAGCCCGAGGCCCAGTCGAAACAGGCAGCACGCAGCACTCAGCACTCAGCGAGGGGCAGATAAAAGGGAGGAAACAGTCAGGAAAGGGGCGAGAGGGGCTGAATTCCTGACCTGTGGGAGCTGGGAGTCCAACAGCTGCGAGGCGCCCAGGCCAGCAGCCTGGCCGAGCTGGCCCTCATAGACCAGGGCTTGGTTTCCGCTCATGGGCTGGTAGGGGGAGCCGGACTGGGGCTTCACCATCTCCAAGGGCTGCATGCCGGGGAAGGCCGAGTAGGGGGGCTTCAAGGCTGTGCCTCCAGAGAGGATCATGGTGCTGGGCGGTGACAGGCTGGGGTGCATGTACACCTGAGATCTGCAAGAGCCAGACAGACGGGGGGTCGGTGCAGGACTGCAGCGGCGGACCTCAGAGGGGCGCACACGCCACCATCCCCCAGAGGGCTTGCTAAGACCCGGAGCGCTGGCCTCTCGCCCCCAGAGTTTCTGACTCAGAAGGCCTGGGACAGAGCCTGAGAATTTGCGTTCGTAAAAAGCGCCGACGCCACTGGTCGAGAGACCGCGGTGGGAGCATCACCCGATTACACGAATGGAATCATCCAGGCTCTACAAGGCCCAGGAAAATCCACAGAACGCCAAAGGCACAGGACTTCAGATGCGTGAGAAGAGCCCACCGAGGGTGGTGGAAGAGGCGGGGGGGAGGGGGGCGGAGGAGGGAAAGGAGACAAGGCCCTTCGAGACCAACAAGCCACTGGCAGCTCCTGCAGCAGGTTAACGATGACTCTGAAGCGACCGGACCACCCCGCCCCACCCCGCCCCACCCCAGAGACTCGCGGGGCAGCAGCGGTACGAAGGGCCCCCGGCTGCCAGGGGGTCTGAGGGGCTGGCTGCACCTCACCTGAAGGGCTGTAAGGAGCTGAAGATCTCCTGAGACTGGGAGACGGGGAGCCCGCCTCTCAGTCCAAGCTGGGCTTGAGCCTGCAGAGACGTGTGAAGGGAAATTGGGATCTGCTGTGCGGCGGCCTGCGGACGGGAAGCCAGGCAGGTGACCGCAGTGCCCTCCAGGGTGGTTGTCCGCCGCCCCCGCCCGCCACACCCCCCTCCACGCAGCAGCTCCAACACTGCCCCAAAGGCAAACTGGAGCACGTCCTTCTGGTGCTTTCCTTGCTCTTGGGGAAAAGCAAACACTGTAACAAACCCCCCAAACCAGGGTTTCCTACACTGGGTTGTGTACAATGGCAAGAATGAATCCTGGCTACAGTGGTCCACAGAGGTGCATTTTAGAAGGAACGGTCAAGGGGAAACATACGCGAAAGCTACGTGCTGTACGATCCAGGTAAATGAACATTGATACCTCATAAAACTAAACAACGTAATGTTTAAGAATAGGTTTCATTAAGAGATCAGGACAGGCCAAATCCTCTGTTCTCCATCCCCAAATCTACTTCTGCCCAAGGGCCCCACCATCCTGGCACACAGGTCCGGGGGTGCCGGACCATCAAAGGCCCCGCACCAGCTTCAGGAGGGAGACTTCCAGAAATCCGCCCCTTGCAGCACAGAAAATAACGCCCATCCTGCATGAAAACAAACACCTGCACGTTTCTAAGACTACCTCTTTCTAACGCATCCATGCCTGGGAGTCTAGGCCTTTCTTCTCTTCATCAGAAGGATACCTGATGCCAAAGGATACCAAAGAGAATTCCATTTCAGCTAATTCCCCAGCTAGGACACGGGAAGAACGGACAGAGGGAGTCTCGGAGTCTGGAGCGCTGAGCTCCATCCCTCTTCCCTGTCTCTCCTGTGTTCATTCACCACACAAGCCCTGCCTGCCAGGACGGGCTGGGCGCTGGGCATTACACATGAGGGGACACAGAAATCGAGACAGTGAGCAAATCAGGAAAGGAAGTGAATTCCACCGTGAGCTGCATTCCCGTCCCCCACGGGGCCACCTGTCTGGCTGTCATCACCTGCTGGTAACTCTGCTGCTGAGGTATCGTCTGAGGGACCAGCCGAGGCTGACTTGCAAACACGTGGCCATCCAGGTACAGAGGCGGCAGGTGGTTGCCTGGATGGAATCCGAGAGCAGACGGGACAGAGTCAAGTCTCACCATTCCTGAACGGCCACACGCACGCACGCTTCCCCGGGGAACCGTGGGAGGGAGGGAGGGTGTGCAGAGTCTGCTTGGTCCCCCGCTGCCGGCCCTGAGCCGCACAGCCCCACACCTGCTCGCCCCTTGGGGAACACGGGCCCAGAAAGGTGGGCAGCTGGCCTTCCTCACCCGACCCCTGGCCCACCGAACCCGCACCCTCGGGAGGGGCTCTGCTGCGGCTCAGGCAGCCCTGGTCTCAGCCCCTTGCTCCTCGGGCTCGTTGCACGGAATCCACGGTGGAGGCTGGGGGGTGGGGGTCCCCTGGAACTGCACTACTGAGACCCTGGCGGCTGGGCCCTCAAACCCCTGCCCTCTCCCCTGGGGCACCAGCATGCTGGTAGAGACGAGCCACCACCTGTGAAGCTCAACTGGCACAAAGCACTTTGCAGGCCGACCTTGCGTCACAGGCTAACCCACGGAGAGTCAGTTCTCTCTCACAGAGGAAGGGGCCGTAGCCTGGAGGGCTGAGCCACTCGCTGGCGGAGAGGCCATGGCCCCTGCACGTGACCTGGTCTGACTCCAAGCCGGGTCACACCCACACCCCAGAAGGGACCAAGGGGGTGGGTAGCGTCTGGGAGGCCAGACCCACCGGACCAACAAGCTCCTACCCCTGCACCCTCAGGCCGGCACCACGCGTCTCCCCGGGCTGGCTCAGGCAAGCGGCCAGGTACCTGGAAGAGAAGCGGAGGGTGCTACGGAGGCCACGGGCATGGGCGGCATGGACACTCCACCGAATGAGCTGTAGCTGACGCCATTGGAGGCACCCACAGAAGACGGGGGCTGGATTCCCGAGCCTGCGCCTCCCGGGGAGCTCTGCTCCGGCAAACTGGGTGAATTTTCCCAAGCCTTGCGGGCGGACTCCATCTAGGAGGCAAGGGGAGGGGACGAATTACTTCCAAGAAGGCAGATGACGTCAACGGATCAAAGCCCCAGGACAGCCCGCAGCCCCACCTCTCCGTGAGCTAAGGCGCTCGTGCGGCCCTCGCCTACGCCAGCCTCGTGCGTTACCTTCAGGGTGAGGTCGGCAGTGGGGAAGGACATCTGGGAGAGGCCGATGGCCCTCTGGATGTGATGATCGCGCCGGAGGATGGGAATACTCTGTGTTAGCCCAGCCTGGAAGGGGGAGGAAACCACGGAACACAACTGGCACAGAGCCAACAGGACAGGAAAACGCACCTGCGGTTTGAGCCACGTGCGCTCGAGACCCCCGAGATGAGGCTGCCGGAGGCAGAAACCAAGCTTATCCGCTCCAGACAGCGGTCTTTCCTGCTTCCCTCGACGGATGTCTGCGGAAAGCCACCTCCACGCCCCCGGCCTGTGGGCTCTTGGGCATGGGCGGCCGTGCTGGCACAGAGGTGCCGACGCCTCACGTGGACACCCCCAGGTCCTGTCTCCGCCCCCCACCGGAAACTGAACGCGGGCCATGGTAACAGTTCTTCACGCAGGTGGCCAACAGACCCTCCCATACGTGCCCAGTGCCCATCGGCGTATTACAGGGATTCTGGCTAAAGACACCGAGTTCTCCCACTGCTACCAAACACCTGTAAGCCCAGAGCGCCAAATAACCCAGGCCTCAGGAATGCCCCTGTCCCGCCTTAAGATCACAAAACCGGGACGCGGGACATTTATACAACTCACCCGAGGACACGTAACCAGCTAGACAGCACGCTGTGCCGCACCCCCAGATCTGCCACAGCTGGGGTCAGCCCCCTCCTCTGGCTTCAGACACCCCCGCCCCCCCGCTAGGCTCGCCCCTTTCTCTCTAGGACCTGCCAGCTTGGGGAACAGAGAGAAACACACACTCACGTTAGTAGCCAAGGCATCCTGAAGTTTGACGACTGGATTCCCTGCGGGACCAGAGGCCGAGCCAGGCGGCAAGCTGAAATCCGAGTCCTGGAGGAGGAAGAGCCCCTGGCATCATCTGCCTGCCTCTCAACACAGATGTGCATTAATTCGACCCAGACTCAATGACTCAAAAAAAAATCTACTGGGCAGCGTCCACCAGACGGCCACCCTCTGTGCTCCCTGCCTATATGCCCACTGGCCACCCCGACTGAGACAGGGACGATCCCAGGTCTGCTCAGCCAGAGACCCTGGCTGGTGTCATAATAATCTAGAAGGCAGCTCAATGGCATCTGCCTCATCCTGCAGGCTGACACGCTCCCCCACAGAGCTGCTTGGCTTCTGTGCCCCTGCTCTTTCTAGGTCACAACCCTGTCTCAGCACCTCCCCTCTCTCTCCAAGTTCAAAACCAATGGGGACACGTGAGGGAGCGGTGTGGGAAGGAAACACATCTGAGCCTCACTTTCGGACTGACTCCGAATTCAATGGGCGGCACCGGCAGCACCGAGTCCACGTGAATCTCCACGCCGTTGACAGGAGGGACGGCCCCCGGCAGCCGCTCAGCCCCCTCTGAGCCCTTCCTGTTTTTCAAAGAACGCTCGTTGCCGATGGGTCCCGGTCTGTGCTCCTTGCTCTGTCCTGAACCTTGATCCGAGTCCTTGATGGAAAACCAGAGGGGCTGAGAAACACGGGTCGGGAGGGCCCCGGGGCTCAGCTTCTGAGCCCCAGGAAGAGGGAACAAGACAAGGGACCGTGCCCACTGGCCCCGGCGGAGGCGCTTCTGGCTGACCTTTGGCTCGGGCTGCTTCTGAGCCTGCTCCTTGTGGCCGTCGGCCTTGGGCTCCAAGCCAGGCCCAGTCATGTCCTCCGGCTTCAGAGTGCCATACGGGGAGCTGCGCTGGGACGAGGTCGCAGACGACTCCCGGGACTCGGCGCTCAGGTCGACGCCGCTGTCGCCCTGGCTGCTCTTAAAACCCTGCTGTGCAAGGCACGACACAGGTGAAGGCCCTGACCCTCAAGCTCCAACACGGGGCTGTCCCGGAAGTGGGACCAAGTGCGTGGCTGAGACACACCCCCAGCACCCGTCCCCTCCAGTCCCACCCTGATGTGGGCCCTGAGCCACCAACAGTGCCCAGCAGCTGAAGACGCCATCAAAACACGAGACAGGCAATGGGCACTCTAGGCGGGGCCCAGGTCAGATGGGATGTCTGTCACCACAGGCCAGGTCGTCACCCACCCTCCCCGGGGGTCAGGCACAAAGGCCGGCAACCTGTGCATGAGGCCCAGCACAGGCTGGCCAAGGGGCGCTGGGCTCACGCGCAGCCCCAAGCGGCTCGGCGGACACTCACCTCAGCGGAGCCGGGCTCGGCGCTGCTGAAGGCAGAGGCGGCTTTGGTCCAGGAGTCGTTGGCTGGGGCCTGGACGGGGAGGGCTGCCCGAGGGAATAGGACAGTGAGTCAGGGAGGGCCTCGCGGAGGAAGTGGCTGGCTGCTGCAGCTGACACACCCAGGGGCCCCTCCCGGCCCCCTGGCCCCGAGAATGGCCCTGGAGCTGCTCTGGTAGCTTCACCCAACTTCCCGGCATCCTCAGACTCCGAGGAGCGTGCTTTCCAGGACTTCGTCCACTACGTGCTCCAGAAGGCGCGCCCGCGAGGAAGCCGCCCCGCTACCCCGTGTGCTGACGGGGTCTCCTAAGCCAGCCATTCGCTTCTAAAGCCGGCAGCTTCGCAAAGTCTCTCAAGGATTCAGGTCGGTATCACTCAACTTCTGGAAGCTTGAGGACCACTCCGACACTCCCACCAAAGCCACAGACCCCGTGTATGTGTGCCAAGCCTGAGGCGCAGCGTTCAGAGCCGGGGACCCTCGGCAGCCATGCACGTGGCCCTGGGCTGAACGGCCGGGGAGGGGGTCCTGGCAACAAAGGCCCGAGGGCAGGGGCCGCAGTCCAGTCTGCTCCGAGCGGCAGCCTGGCAGGTATCTGGGGACATTCGGAGCATGACACCCTGCTCGTGTGTGCTACCCGATCAGCTCGCAGCCAAGATCTTACTTCCAATCAGAGCTGAGCGTCGTCCAGTGTTCTTTGTAACGTGTCGGAACCGTGGTTTTAGCCAGGAACGCGACAGGCCAAGAGGGAACGTTCAAAGAACCGACACCTAGGACCCACCAAAATCTGGGGTGTCTGTCACGTGGCTCTGGGGTCACGTCACTGCACGCCGGGGTCCTCGGCTACCAGGTCTAACACACCGGAAATGGCTAACGCCTCTAGGCCCCCGGTGAGCATCGTGCTTTTGTCCCCTGTGGCCTTCCTCTCCAGGGCTCTGCCCCGCAGGCATTAAAGCAGCAGCTGCTGGATTAACATGGTTTTTGCATTTCAAGCAGCACCTGGACGGCTTAGACATCAGGGGTCCAACTTTGGCCCAGGTCATGAGCTCGTGGCTCCCGTGGGTTCAAGCCCCGTGGTGGGCTCACTGCTGTCCACACAGAGCCCGCTTCAGGTCCTCTGTGCCCCTCTTTGCCCCTCCCTCACTCGCACCCGCTCTCAAAAATAGACATTTAAAAAAGGTGGTTTTGTATTTTACAATGAAAAGTTACCAGAAAAAAAAAAAAAAAAGGCACTGGGCTTGAAATTTCTTTTTTTAAGTTCTGAGAAACCTTCCAAAAACTAACGTCTGTCTGGCTCAGTAGAGAGGCCAGAAGCGCCCGGCCAGCACGCGGCATGGACGGGACAGCTTCGGACTCCGTCCTCCTCCCTGGCGGTCAGCGGCTGCCCCTCCACAGGCAGAGGAGAAAGGGAGCCTGACGGGCGCAAAGGAGTCAAGCCGACTCCCCCCAGGACCTGAGCTGGGCAGGGGCGGGCGATCCCGCATCCAGGTCACCGGACACAAAGGATGGCGCGCTCCTGCCCCACATCTCGGGCAGGGGGAGTTTATGGCTGCTTGGGGACTGCAGCCGCAGGCGGTACCAGGATGGTACCTAACGCCGTAACTCTGGAGAGGAGACAGGGGGTGGGCAAAGCCACACGGGCGTGCATGGCCCCAAAGCAGGATGCCCTCTGAGAAGAGACCCCAGGCACAGGGGACAGCCGCGGAGCAAGCAGCGAAGCCCAAGCGCCCAGCTCTTACCCTGGCTACTGCTCTCCCAAATCTCCGTGCCCAGGCTGCTGCCAGGCACCGTCACGTCACCCTGCTCCAGGCACAAGTTGTTTTGCTTTTTCGCAAACCGAGGAGGGATGCGGGAGGAAAGACCGCGACCCTTGACGGGCACCTAAGGGGAAACAAGTGACATTGTCCGGCCCAGACGTGAGGCGCAAAGAAGGACAAGTCCCCCCGCCAAAACCACACCACCAGGAACGGCCCGAGGGGGGCAGAAACGCTGGCGTCTCCAGGCCTCGGCCCTGGGTGAAGGGCAATGCCAGCCCCTCCCAACACCAGAAGAGCAGGCAGGCCAGCGCACACAGGCTGGACAGGCCAAGTGTACGGCGTCCAGGCCTGTGTTCTAAGCACAGGGTCCCCAACCCCCCGTGACACTCCAGGTGACACATCTCATCCCACACAGAAGAAGGGTGGCCTGGGGGCCCGGAGGGAAGTCTGAGCCTCGCTGTCAGCTGGGACGAGTCACCCTCTCCCAGAACTGGGCTAACATCACCTACTCCCACGCGACAACAGGGCTGGGGGGAGGGGCCGTGCCGGGGCGCGAGGCGCGCTGTAAGGACGCTTTCCTTCCCACCCCTCTTCCACCTTGCGCCTGATTCAGAACTCTCTCTCCTGCTGGTTCTGGGTCTCTCTGTGCCCACCTGCCCTCCACCCCACACCACTACCTGCACGGCCTGCTCCTTCTTCCTCCTCTCTTCTTCCAGCAGACGGCGCTGCTTCTTGGTCAGGACCTCGATGAAGCCTTCGGCCGCCATGGGGCCCACCTCGCTCTCCTCCCCGGGGCTGGACCCGCAGTTCTCAATGATGGAATCTGAACCCAGATGTCACAAGGAGGGACAGTATCTCCATTCAGCGGAAGAAAAGAATAACCCCACCCTGCCACTTCCTGGCATCGAAGGGACAGCTCAGCTCAGCAGGTCGGGTGGCACCAGGCTCGATGCCTCCAAGAATCAGAGCATATTCACGGTGCATGGAGATCCCGCCAGGTTCCTCCACCCTCCCCAGGCCTCCCCAGCACACGGCTATCTCACCAGAGACACCAGCAGCACTACAGTAAAGAGCCTCTGGAGACCGAAGTCCCCGCTCTGGTACTAACCAGCCACGTGACCCGGGACATGCCACAGGACCTCGCCAGGCCTCGGGGCCCCCCCCCCGTAAAACGGGGACACCGTGGGGCTGCGACGGGGGGTAGCAAGGCTGTGACCGACAGGACAGGAACCGTATCGGTTCTGCTCACCCGTGTCGCCCCGGAACTTGGCCCACCGCCTGCCCTGAGCCCACAAGGGCCAGAGGATGGGCAAACCCGGCAACCCGCGGAAGCCACCGCGGCCCCTGGTTCTGAGAGGCCCGAAGATGTGAGGGGACAGACTCACTTCCATAGCTCAGGTCAAACTGTTTCATGGTCTCTCCCTGTTCGCCCGCCCTCTGAGCAACCAGCTTGGCCGCCTCCTCCGCCGTCTCACAGGAGCCCTTGGGGGTGTCAGAGGCGCCATGGGCTGCCCGCTCCAGCGCGTAGTGGCTGCTCCCGCTGCTGCCCCCAAGCCCCGCCGGCAAAGCCTCATCCGGGGACCTGGGAAGAAGGAGGACCGCGTTAGCTCAGAAGTGACCAGAGACCAGCGAAGGAGAGAAGGGACGATCGGCACGTGCACCCGGCACATGCGTGGCCGCGGGGCCCTGACCCACAGCCCCCTCCACGCGGTCGAAGTGGCTCCCCGGCGCCAGGCCTCCTGCGGCCACACTGCTGCAGCGGTGCCGCCCGCTCGCGGGGGACAACCGCCTGTCCCCGACCCCTCCCAGGGCTCAGCGCCTTGCTTCTTTCCCACCACATGCCAAACCCAGCAGGGCTGCAGACGGGAGAGAACGAAGGGAAGGAGCTCAGAGCAGGGCCACGGCACTCTCCGCTCCTGGCACACGAGCCTGACCGGGCCCCACGATAAGGCTCTCGGCAGCAATCAGATGCAAAGCCTGGTGTCAGCATCTGGGGCCTGGAAAGCCAGGCTGGCCGGACACCTGGAAGCACCAGCATTCTCCCAGGGCTCCCTCTCTGGGGCTCGGAGTTGATTCCACTCCAGGTTTCCGGCCCCGGATTCTAAGGAGATCGGGAGGCAGGAAGCAGCCTTCCTCGCCCAAGAAGCATGGCACAGGCCATCAGGCTGCACAAGTAAGTCCACACTCTCCCATTTCCTGGATTCTGGCGGCCTGCAGGCAGCGAGCGGGGCGCACACCTGAGCCACCTGAAAGCCTCTTGATCCCCTGAGAGCTGCCCACAGGGCCTCAGGCAGCTCACCTGCTTTAGCCACTGCCTGCTCTCACCACCAGGAGGCGGCCGATCCCGGAAACGGGCCGCATCTCCTGTCAGGAGGCGGAGCCACCCGGGAGGAGCCGTCCCCACAGGGCCAGGAGGCTAAGTGGCCCGGAAGAACCCAGGGGAACAGCAGCCCCGGGGCGGAGGAATCTGGGGCCAGGCGCCATGCACAGGAAGCACCCCGCTCGGCAGGGAGGCAAGGGACCTTCTGGAAGGCTGAGGACCAGCGGGCTAGGGTCTCGGTTTCAGTTTTCAAGCCACAACGACAACGACACGCGAGAGAGGCGGACAAGTGCGTAAGAGCAGGTGACGGAGACGCTCACACGCAACGGCCTCGGTGGGCAGCGGGCCTTCTGGAGGACGACAGAGGGACCGAGCTGGGGCGCCGGACACACGGCGGGGCTCGCATGCATGGGTGCTGCTCAAGTCAACAGGCTAACAGAACAACAGCGACAGAGAAGGGCCTGGGGCTCGGTCTGCGTTTTACCTTTTGGCTTTCAAAGGCGTCCCGTTCTGCTGGCTGTCATAACGGGGAGCGGCGTCACCACCACCGGGCCTAACGGACTTCTCCCCAAACCCCCCCGGCTCCAGCTTGCGGCTCTGCCTGTCGGCCAGGGGCCTCTGGCTGGAGAAGCTCCTCTTGGCCAGCTCCTTCTTCTCGCCCAGGGCGGCCCCGGGCAGGCTGCCGTCCGCCTGCGGCTCGGGCTCGGCCCCCGGGCCCTCGCGCCGCTCGCGCCGCTCGCTGAAGTCACTGCTCTCGGAGGCCGTCTCCCACTCCTCATTGGCGTGATCGGACGAGTTCTGGTACGAGAGCTCGGGGGACCCGCTCTTGTCGCCGGGGCAGAGCTTGGGCCGGCCCGGCCACGGCCCCGCCAGCAGGTGGGGCTCCTCCTCGGGCCCCCACAGGCCTAGCGACTCCCGCTCCTGCCGGAGGCGCCGGAAGCGAGGGGGCTTGTCCTGGCGCGGGGGGCGCCTTCTGCGGAAGGGCCGGTTCTCGGCGCCTTCCGAGTCAGCCGCGTGGTCGTCGGGGAAGAAAGGCCTCTTGTCCTCCAGGCGGCCGTCTTCGAAGGCCCTGGCGCCAAACGAGTCAGAATGTCTGTACGTGTCAGGGACACAGTCTCGGTCTGCGGGTCTCCGGGACCCGCACGCGTCCGGAGGGCCGTACTCCTGCCAGGAGGCCCCCGGACCCTTGCTCTGCCAGTGGGAGGCTTCTTTGGACACAAAGGTTCTCCGGCCGTAGCCGCAGCTGCTCAGCCGGGGCGGGAGCGCCCGGCCGAAGGCGCGAGGGCCTCGGCTCTTGGCCTCGGGGCCTCCATGGTCCTCGGAGCACGCCTTGTTGGAGCGCCAGGAGTCCCTGAAGTCGCCCTTCCTCAGGGCGCCGCCCTCCCGCTCCAGGAGCGAGCCCTCGCCCCCGTTCTCCGAGCCTCGCTGCCGCCGCCGCTTGGGAAGCTCTTCGTACTCGGAGCCCTCGCTGTGTGTCTCGCTGGCGATGCGCCGTCGCGGCTTGGCCCGGGGGAAGTCCTCCGGCTGGCCGAAGTCCCGCAGCCCCCGGCCGCGGCCGCTCCTCTGGCCGCCGCCGTAGACGCCCCGCGCCCCGAGCACCCCCCCGCCGCAGAGGCCGGGGCCACCGCCCGCAGGACGCCCGCGGAAGGTGAACTCGCGGAAGCCGCGGCCGCGACCCCGGGCCTGCCCTCGGCCCCCGAAGGCTTGCTCCTCGTCGATGAAGATCCAGTTGTTCCTCTTTGTCGGGGGGGTGTCGCTGGACTCCCGCGAGGGTCTGCCCTCCCAGGCTCTGTCCGGCTTCTCGTCCTCATCACACCTGCCGGCCTCGCGGCCCAAACGCGCGCGGGCGGAGCCCTGGTCCTCCACGGGGGAGGGGGAGGGGCAGGAGTTGGCCAGCGCGGGGTCGTTCTCTTCATCCTCGTCCTTCTCCGCCTTGCGAGCCGGCCCCTTCTCCTTGGCCACGCGGGCGCCCTCCTCCCCCGGCTCCTGCTTTATCTTCTCCAGTTCCTTCTCCTTGTCCTCCACCTTGAGGGCTTTCAGGACGGGCTTCTTGATGGGTCCCGACCTCCGCGTCCTGCTGGTCTGCTCCTGGTGCTGGCCGCCGGGGCCCCGCGGCTCGGGGGTCCACTCGGGCTCCAGGGACGCCCGTTTGCCGGGGCTCCCTTCCTTCTCCCAAGAGGAGACGTTAAAAGGCGGCTCCTCCCGGGGCGCCCCCTTCTCGATGCCGCCGGCTGCGTCGGTGGCGTCTGGAGGGTGGCTAACGTCCCAGCTGCTATACTCTGGCTTTTTCTCGGCCGGGGCAAAGTCGGGCTCCAGCGGGGAACACCGGAGGTCTGGGCTGTGACCCCCAGGCGCACCTGCTTCCTCAACATTTTCTTGGGGTGGAAACAAAAGCTCCTGGCCTATTCTTTGAGAAGAGACACAGCTGTCAAAGTCTGCTTGGGCCTTCTTGTCAAAAGCACTCAAGAACTCCTCCCCTCTCTCCTCAAGGAGATCGCGCTGGGCACCTACGCCCCCTGACCTTCCGGGGGGGCCAGAGTAAGAGCTTTCATTCCTGAAAAGGAACCAGAAAAATCAGTCAATGTGATTGGAGGCTGGTTCCTGGTTTCCATGCTGAACAGAGTTTAGTTTTTAAAGAGAAAAAAAAAATTTTTTTTAAGGAAACAAAAATGAAAGAAAAAGCACAAGCACCAATGTTTGCTCTATCTTTAAACACGTCTCAGAGCTGCTGGGCCATGGACTGGCCGGTGGCCCCTGGAGTCGAGAGTGGAGATGGCGGGGGGGCCGGGGGGGCTGCTGGCGCACTCAGCGCACCACCTGCAGGAGCAGCAGCTGGCGGTCCTCTGGTTCAAGCGACAAGCTGGAGCCTGGGAGTCCGCGGAGAGTCTGGGGCCCTGGGCCGGCAGGGCCAGCCTGCTCCACTGGGACAGGAAGGAGCCACGACCCGGGCACATGGCCGCATCAGACCCCACCCCTCGCCCCAATCCCCAGTTCGGCAGATCTGCCTCTGCCCCAGGACCTCTGCTCGGCCGCCGGCCCCGCCCCCGGCAGGTGAGCGCCTCTCACAGGAAAGCATTCAGGCAAACCTCCTTGTGCTCCCCGTCCACGGGGACACTGCCCACGGGGCCAGCGCCCCTCCCAGGGCCCCGCAGCAGCAGGATTTGGGACCCTCTGCCTTCGCTTGCAGGCCAGGAGGGCCGAGCTCCATCTCACCTGACGTGCACGTCCATGGCCAAAGTGTCATTGGCTTTCGGCTGCGGAAGCGAGTAGCCTTTGCCCTGTAAGGCCATGTAGCCCTCTGGGCTCCACACCGGGGCTGGATCGAGGGAGGCCACTTTCCGCTCCTGCAGCGGGGGCACGCGGTTCTGGTCCTCAGAGCGACAGCCAGGCCCGCTGAGGGTCTCCTGGGGCAGCAGGGGCTTCATCAGTCCTGAAGAGGGCAAGGCAAAGAAATGAACCTGCGGCGGCGAGTGCAGAAAGCCGCGCTCCAGTCTCCGCGGCGACCCCCAAGCCCGAAGGAGACCATAGTTCCCCTATCGCAGCACCCCACCTGCTCACCACCACCAGGCTCTGTGTGTTCTCTTAACACGGAACCTCAGGAGGGGCGTGCGCACGTGACAGGAGGGCTCTTCTACAGATCCGTGCTGAGACCTGTGAGGTCCGAGCTGAGCTCCGGGGTTCGGAACCCCAGGCTGAAGGGTGCACCCAACTGGCGAATGGAAACTGGAAATATCCAACTAGAGAGCCCATCGTGTCCGCAAAGGCTAGAGAGCTCAACCCGTCAGCAGCGAGGGGCTGTGTGCGAGGAGAGGCGCCGAGGTCTCCCGCACAGGCGCGAGCAAGGCCAGCTGTGCGCCCGAGAAGCACGCGGACTGCGAGCTGGAGTCTGCCTGCTGCAAACCCCGAGCGGGCCTCAGGAAGGGGTTCTGGTTTCCATTTTTGGGTTTATGTTTTTTTTTAATGTTTATTTTTGAGAGAGACAGAGATAGAGACAGAACACAAGCAGGGGAGGGGCAGGGAGAGAGGGAGCCACAGAATCGGAAGCAGGCTCCAGGCTCTGAGCTGTCAGCACAGAGGCCGACGCAGGACTCCAACTCACAAGCTGCAAGACACGTCCTGAGCCGGAGTCGGCCACTTAACTGCCTGAACCACCCAGGCGCCTCATCAGTTCCTTTGTGGTGGTTGTTGTTGTTGTTATAAGATTCTATTTTTAAGTAATCTCTACACCCAACACGGGGCTCAAACCCACAAACCCATTAAGAGTCAGATGCTCCACTGGACGAGCCACCCAGGTGCCCCAGTTCCTTTCATTTCTAGCCCTGGGACTGACCGCCACACTCCATTTTTTATATGGCCAATGGAGATAAGGGAATGCACAGATGACAAAGAACAGTTTAACGGGCCTGAGGCGATTAAGATGCAGAGGACACCTCGGTCCCACCAGATAGAAGCTAGCAGGGGAGAGAGTGTGCACCCACCCCTGCATCGTGGCCTGTCTATCCACATCTATCAACTGGGGAGAGTGCAGAAATTAACTGCACTGAGGTGGTGCAGAAATTAAATGTCTCATCAGGCCTAAGCCTGTGCACAGAAAAAGATCTCATTTTTTAGATACCTTCTTCACAGAGCTCATTAGCAGCCACACATTCTACATGCCTTTTACATGGAGATAATCTGGCCAGAAAACGGGAAACCCGCAGGGAGCTGTGAACCCACAGACACAGCCAGCACTGCAAGCCAGTGCTTCCTGGAGGGGAGCCGGGCAACATGCCTGTCAGTCCCAGTCACCACGGGCTCGCTCTTCAACCCCCCACAGCACAGGGGATGGGGCTCTCTGCCTTGTGATGGAGAAGCTGCTCAACACAGAGCCCCTGGAAGGGCAAGGCCCTCAATTCAAAGGCAGATTTAAGAAGTTACGCTCTTTGGGGGGTGCCTGGGTGGCCCAGTCGATTAAGCGTCCAACTCTTGATTTCGGCTCAGGACATGATCTCACGGTTCATGAGTTCGAGCCCCACGTCAGGCTCTGCGCTGGCAGTGTGGAGCCTGCTTGAGATTCTTTCTCTCCCTCTCTCTCTGCCCCTTCCCTGCTCACACTGGTCCCCCCTCTCTCTCTCAAAACAAACAAAAACATGAAAAAAAATGTATGTGTATATGCTCTTTAGTAAAAAGAAACCAGTGAGCTTGTGTCTTGGCATAGGCCAATTATGGAAAAATCATTTGCTGCGAGTAATGTGTAAGGGTGCTGGCTTTCACGTAGGTTGTGGGGAGAAGGGTTTAGATTTACACCTCAAGGGGCGCCTGGGTGGCTCAGTCGGTTAAGCGTCCAACTTCGACTCAGGTCACGGTCTGTGGGTTTGAGCCCCGCGTCGGGCTCTGTGCGGACAGCCAGCTCAGAGCCTGGAGCCTGTTTCGGATTCTGTGTCTCCTCTCTCTGACCCTCCCCTGCTCACGCGGTCTCTCTCCCTCTCCCAGAAATAAATAAAAAATGTTTTAAAAAAATTTAGATTTACACCCCGAGAGCGGTCCAGAATTTTCCCAAGTGAGACTAACGGGGGCTGGCCAGAGAAAACCGAAGTGAGGGGACGGACTCTCTACTCAAGCCATACCGGACCCAGCGACAAATCCAGCACTGCTGAAGATGAGCCCACAACCCACGATCGCAAGCACGTGTGGGCACTGCCCGCCACCAGCCCCCAGGGAGCACACAGGGTTACGTGCTTGAGAGCTTCAGGTAACAGATTAACCAACCCTAGAAATTCGGCTTTAAGTTATTAAAAGCATAAAAAAAGAAGTTAAAAACTTAAGAAAAACCTATGACATGCTCATGCACAAAATAGATTTGAGGAAAAAATTCCAGGAAAAAAAAAATATATATATATAGTCGCTGAACAAACTCAGTAGGCAATCAAATTAGAGGGAGAGAGACTGGACAGAGCTGGAGAGAAAACGGACGTGACACGCGGAGATGAAACCCCAGAGGAAAGAGGAGATCTTAAAGCAGCCAGAGGTCACACGGGGCCGATTCCACGAACACGAATCCGTCCCGGCAGCAACGGGGTGGGAAGAAAACGGACCGCTACCTCCCTGGTCCTGAAAGACGAAGTGCCAACCCCGAATGCCGCACCCAGCCAAAGGGTGTCATAAAGGCTTTTCAGGCGAAGGAAACCTACTGCCAGGAAGATTTGCTGAAGAACTCGACAGAAGGTACTTCACGGAGAAGCGTACCGCGCCCGCAAGGAACACGCGGGAAGAACTCATCAGGGACAGGCGAGTCTGCAGAAGCACAGATTGCAAGCAGCAGCAGAAAGAGTGGCCAATCTGGTGGCATAGAAACAAGAACTAAAATTCTTGGGGAAAAAAACAGAAGACGGACAGACAGAATGATAAGCTCATCAGCTCGGGTGAAAGGTGAGGATGCCAATCGGCCTTTGCCAGTCACAGGCATGGATCAGAACGTCCCGTGACCACTAACTCAGGAGAAACATCAGGCGGAAGTAAAACCACCGCAAGTAGAGGAAAACTTGATCCAAAAAAAGGAAGGAGAAGAAAGTACAGGAAGGTAAGATCAACAGAAAGTATAAAATAGGCGAGTAGGAAACTTGAATGTAGCGATCTCCCAAATCCAAAGAGAGGCACTTTGGCAATTATAGTCCTAGATTTCAGAGTGGCTAAAACTATACACATCTCGTACCTATAAACGTCCGGACGGTAGAAAGATGGAAAAAAGATACTGAGTAATCCCTCATCAAAAGAAAACCAGAACGATGACTTTAATATCAGACGCAGTGGCCAAGAGAGGTAGAAAGCATGGTGGAGGCGGCCAGGGTGCTGCGTGGGGGTAAGGAGAACGAGACCATCAGTCCAAACCTGTTTGCTTCCAGACAGAGCGAAGCCCGACAGGCTTGGGGATCCGACACACCTATGGTCACAGAGGGAGATTCTCACACACCTCTTAGCAAGTGATCAGGGCTAAGGAACTGTGATGGGTGCAATACAAACTCGCACAGCACAGCCAGCAAGTTCGATGGAATGGACCGCACCCAAGTGGAGAATTTTCTTTCTTTTTTTTTTTTAATTTTTTAATGTTTTATTTATTTCTAGGAGAGAGAGAGAGAGACAGCGTGAACAGGGGAGGATCAGAGACAGAGGGAGTCACAGACTGAAACAGGCTCCAGGCTCTGAGCTGGCAGTCAGCACAGAGCCCGACGCGGGGCTCGAACCCACGAACCGCGAGATCATGACCTAAGCGAAAGTCGGACGCTTAACCGACTAAGCCACCCAGGCGCCCCTGAGAATTTTCTTTTTAAGAATACGCAGAATGTTAAGCAAAAGAGTATGTAATGGCCTACAAAGGAAATCCCCAGAAACGGCAAGCAATCTCGATCGGGAGCTGGCTGGCATTTGCAAGCCCCAGAGTGAAACGGGACCCGCCACCTGTTTTTAAAAATAAAGTCTTAATGGAAAGCGACCAGGATCATTCAATCACCATCGTCCTTGGTCATTTTTGTTCTACAACAGCAAAATGGAGAAGCTGTTCAAAGCCCCAAAATATTTACCATCTGGCATTTACAGGAAAGCTCCCTGATCCTTGTTCTAGATCACACAGGCAACAGTGTCTGACCACAGAACAGCCACGTTAGAAGTTAACTCCATCGCGATATTCCTAAAGCTCTGTATTTGGAAAATTTATGACCTACCGTTAAATCCCGTCAAAGAAAGGTCACAAATCAAAATCTGATGAATGTTGAAAAACGTACAGTAGGAAAAATGCTGTATCTTAAAACTCCTGTCCACGGCAATTTATAGCCAGAGTGATACTTGAACACTTACATCTAAAAGTCAGAAATTAATGGGCTAAGTACTCAACACAATTACAAAAGAATGGAAAATTTCAAAAGAATTAATGAGGAAGATCAATGAAATCAAAACCAAGTAAGATAAAGGAATTAAGAAACCCAAAAGGTGCTTTTTAAAAATGGCATTAGATAAAGCTTGGGAAGGAGAAATCAACGGCAAAAAAGGAGAAGTCACAAAAAAACATGAAGAATGGGAAAAGAGAGATCCTTAGGGGAAAGGGGGGAGGGGAGGGAAGGGGACGGATGGGAAGGGGAGGGAGGGGGAGGGAAGTGGAGGGGGAGGAAGGGGGAGGGAGGGGAGGGGGAGGGGGAGGGAAGGGGGGAGGGAAGGGGAGGCACAGAGGGACAAAGGACACTGCAGGGCCGTCGGAATTAATTAAAACGACACAGAACACAAAATCAGAAGGACTGAGCCCAGCAATTCTGCGTGGCTGGTGCTCACATACCCTCATGGTGCAAAGTTAAAACCCCGACAGGCCACGTGACTTACAGGAGCAGCCAGGCTGGAATCCAGGCGGGTCTAAGCCTGGGCTCTACTGGTGAGGCCCCCTGGGGCTCACTTACCCGAGGGATGGAGGGCAGACGGGTAGAAATCCACAGGGGCCCGAGTCGGGGGGATCCGCGGGTCCATGTAGGAAGGCATCATCATCCACCGGGGATCGAAGCCCAGCATCTGGGGGTGGTGGGGGTAGAAGGTTCGCTGGGGGTGGGAAGGTGGGGGGTACACCGGCTGCCAGTGCTGTAGCTTGTACAGCTGCTCCTGAGCGGAGAGAGACAGCAGGTCAGACAGGGGCCTCGGCGCAGAGACTGTGCATGTGTGTACACACACACACACAACACGCTCCTCACCCTCGCACATATGCCCCATGCACACATGTACCAGACACACACACTCACACTGACCCCTGGCTTTAGGGGTCTCTGGTGGCTCCCCACAGCTCTCTGTGGAACAGCCCCATCCCAACAGGCCCCACGTGACCCGCCCCACTAGCCACCAGCGGCCCCGCACACGGCTGCCTGCCCACCCGGGGCCCTGGCCGCACACTGGGCCCTCCGTCTCGGAGGCTTCCTGCTTCCTCCACTCGGGGCCACCCCTGCTCTTCCTTCAGGTTTCTGCTTAAAACTCCGCCCTCCCTCTGCTCTGCAACACTGGTCCTTCTCTGCAGCACTAACAGCGGGTGGTCACTTTGTGCCACTGGTCCCCCTCACAAAACCGTAAGCGACTCGACACCAAGTTCACTGTCGTATCCTCACAGCCTACCGCCAGCCACGGCACACAGAAAACTCCGTGTACAAATGGATGAACATCAGCCAAACCTTCAAGAGCTGGTCCTAGACCCAGGGAGGGTTCATTTCCAGCCCTGGCCCTCCCATCAGTGACCTCCGGGGCAGCCCCCTCAAGGGCACTCAGAATCAGTATCTTGGCAGGAGCCAGGTGCAGTCAGACAGCAAGAGCAGACCCGGCCACACCCTTCCCATCTGTGAACGAGGGCCGGACTCCGCGGATGGCTGGATGGCTCCGTGAGCGCCCACCAGCACTCACAAAACACAGCTCTCGGCTGGGGGCCTCCGCCCAGAGCTCCCCCGCCTCCCTCCCCGGGCCCCCAGGGAACCTGACCAGAGACAGTCTGGCTGCCAGGCTCCTTCGGCCGTCCTGGTGCCTTCAGACACCTTTCCCGTCCTAAGGAAGGACTTCCCCGCCCCTGCCCCCCAGAAGCGCTACACAGAGGAGCTCTCGCTGCCGTGTCTGGCTGGGGTCACGCCAAGACCCCCCCGATCAGTGGTTCTCCACCAAGCTGGCGAACAGCCACATGATGCTGGCTCACGCCGTGACACCGTCAAAGCACACGAGGCACGCAGCTTCGTGTTTACAGCTCAGGACCTGATGAGCTTCCGGAAGGAGGGTCTGGGGTGAAGGTTTTATAGGCAACTAAGTGAGATCCCCGAAAAGGCCGGAGATCCTGATCTGTTTCCCTAAGGTGCACACGTTCTCAACCAGGCTGGCTGCCATCAAGAATGATTTACTGCACATCTCGCTGCGGGGCCACGTGATGTCCATGTTTCATCCGTTTCCCCCACAAGTGCACTGCTTGTCCGTAATCCCCTGGCCCTACATTTAGCGCTCCTGGGACACACACGTCATGGCCAACAGCGCTGTGAGCTGGCCACCAGAGATCGGTACGGTCACACCCCTCAGCCCCGGACTCTTCTCCGGGGAGAAGAGCAGGTCCCTTTGAAAGCTCACGGAACACCGATAGAGAGACACCGGTCACGCTGGTAAACGACACTGCAGGTGCCACAAGCCCCTCACTGCCACTCGGAGGCTGGGATTCGCTGCTGCCGGCCCATCAGAGGCCACACCCGACCAGAGAAGCCGCACAGTTAGGCTCAGAACGTACAGCAGTTCAACTCAACACCTACGAACCACCCTCCATCCTTAACCCAGAGCTAGCACAGCTCTCTGCCAGCTTTCCAAGTGCCCCCAGGCCTCCTCACTCCCTGGCACGGTCCCAGGGTGGGCATCGCTGCCCTAAGGAGAGGCCACGGTGCGCTGCTCCGCATGAAAACACCACCCTTCAGCTGAACTGCACTGAGTGAGCGCGCACGCCTCTAACACCGCCGCACCAGCGCCAGGCCAGGCCAGGCGCTGCAACAACCGCAGCGCTATTCACCCACGGGAGAAACCGCTCGGAAAAACAAGGAACGGCCAGGGCTCATCTTCCAAGGCCCTAAGTTTTCAGGTGCAGCTCCTGACGTCCGTGCCAGTGATGGGCATACTCGAGTTGTGTCTTTACATCGAAGGGGGAGGGGCCGGGGGAGGGGCATCCACTCCACAGTCAGCTCTGTTTACGGCACCAAGTGACCTTCTGTTTACCTGCTGTTGCTGCTGCTGCTGCTGGCGCTGGAATCTGGGAGGGAGCGACTTTTGGAACTTGCTGAACTCCTGTGCGGGGGACCCGGCCTCCCTGGTGCACTCCTCGGGGCTGCTGCTGCTGCTCTGAGCCACAGCTGGAGGGGCTGCGGGGGCTTCTTCAGAAAACGTGCTGGGGGCTCCCTGGGCAGGAAACTCAGGGGAGCCTAGAGGACAAGTAGGAGAGAAACGGCAGCGGTGAGCTCCCCGGAGCCGGGCCAGCCAGACGTGTGCAGCAAACGTTTGTCTTTGTCGGCACGGCCGGTGCGTGAGCTCACAGATTCCCCACGACACCATCACGCTGGAGGCGAGAGAGCTGAGGGTCGAGGGGTCGGGTGAACCATCAGAGGTTCAGGGTGAGAAAGGGTCTCACGACAAGGACCCCTTGCCAATAAATGGGAGCAACCACCAGCTGAGCCATGACCCACATCCAACACCCGAGTGCCGCGAGTCAACGCAGCCGAAGGCCGTGTGGCCAGCAAGTCACCGCGCCTCCCCTGGCCGGTGGCCTCATCTGTAAAGAGAGAACAGCGACTCTGTCCGCCCCACAGGCCTCTGTGAGCCTCCGGTGAGACGATCCATGCAAGGCACTTTTTTAAAACACTGCCTGGCCGGTAGCAAGTGCTCGACACAATCCCCATCTGCGCTCGCTCAGAAAGTCCCTCTCCCTTGCCCAGTCCCAGCTTTACTCTTTTTTTTCCCCTCTTTCAGCTTTACTGAAGTAGCAGTGACAAGGGCATTCTTCATTTTACTGCAGGGAACAACCCAACCCCCACGCAAAGCCTCAGGGACCGGGCCGTGCAGCGCAAGGGGAGCACGGGACAGGGGTGCACGCAGCCCCCAGGCCCACCCCGAAGACCAAGCTCCCACCACGGCGCCCGCTCCCTGGACTCTCCGCTGCCCGTCTCAGCGAGCACGGAGACCCAGCGCGGGCCGCACTCGGGCCCCAGTGGGGGGTGATGGGCAGGACAGTGGTCAGTTTCTCAGAGTTCCTTGGCCGGAAGGGGGCTAAGGACCAGCAGACCACGACCATGAACATGACCCACCTGAGCAGCTTTCAGGGCCTGAAACTAACACTGGGCCTTCTCTCCTAAAGAGTTGTGTTTAGTTCATTTAAGAAGGTCGCAAAGAACAAAGCCAACAGTGCTCTACAACCGCTACCAGACACCCTCCGTCACGCGGTGCTACCCAACTTCTCTTGTGGGGCCACAAGACCCATGCCTCTCAGAAGTAAGGCCAAGAGAAACGTACTCTAACGAGCAGGCTTCTCCCAATGTCACAAAGGTACTTGGTGATTTTTTTTTCCTTCCTTTTTGCGAGAAGGAGTGTGTGTACATGCCCGAGCACACGCAAAGGAGGGGCGGGGGCGGGGGGTGTGCAGAATCCCAAGCAGGCTCCGTGTTGTGAGCGCAGAGTCCAGCTCCGGACTCGATCCCATGAACCCTGAGATCATGACCTGAGCAGATGTCAAAACCTGGACGCTTCACCGACTGAGCCACCCAGGTGTCCCACTGTGTGATTTTCTTAAATGAACTCAAAGGACCCTGTGCTTATACGAAGGCCCTCCCCCACCCGCATCTTTGGGTGAGCAGCAGCAGGGACGAGAACGGGGACGACACACAGAAGGGCAACGGGGTGGGTAGCGCGCGCACCTTGCGTATCCAGACGCTGCATGAGGCGCCTTCCGTACGTTACGTCACATGCCCCTCGGCATGTGGAGAAGAGGCACACTAATTCTGGCCCATTTTACAGATGAGGAAACGGGCACCAGGGAGGTGAGGGGCCATAGTCAGCCGGTTCTAGAACCCGAAACGGGATGTGGGCCCAGGCCGGTGCTTCCCAGCACCCGCAGCTGGGCACCACCGGCCAGCTAGGAAGACAGGGCGGCGCAAAGAGCCCCGGGTGCCCAGCTCGCGGGACGGGGGCCCAGCACCTGCCTTTGCGGACAGCAGGGCCATTCTCCTGCGGGGGTGCCTTCTCGGTGCCCGGAGACCGGGGCACTTCCTTCTCCGCCGGTTTCGGGGCCTCGGCCGCCTTCTGGGCCTGCTTACGCTTCTGGTCCAGCTGCTTGAGCTTGGCGGCGCAGGCGGCCAGCCTCTCCTCCCGGGCTCGGCGCTCCTCCTCCTCCCGCCGCTTCCGGGCCCGTTCCACGGCCTCGGACATCTCCGACTGCACGAACTTCTGCCGCGGGGCGGGCTTTTCCTCTTTGTCCTCGACAGACTGTTGCCGGAACACGCTGCCCAGCGAGGGCTTCTGCCAAGAGAACCAAGTCTGCTGGGACGACAGGCCCCAAACCCGGGAGACGCGCCCCCCAGCCCCCCCACCCCCACCCCCACCGCGGAATCCAGTCTCCTTCCCAGGACCCCTGGGCAGCTTCGAGAAGCAGCAGTCACGCGCTCGCTGGACCTGGGTTTCCATCCTGCCCGGCCCCGTCCTAGCTGGCAGTGGGGTCGGGCAAGCGCCAGCCTTCTCTCCCTTAGCTCCCCACGTGTAAGCTGGGGGCACAGGAGGCCATCGGGATGGCGGGTGTGCAAGGAAGGAGGTGCACAATGCTCTGCACAGTGACCGACCTGGGAAACAGCACCCGGGCGCCCCCGCCACTACTAACGGGCACACAGGATTAGGGCGTCCACGGCTAGCGGACGGGAGGAGGGACCACACGCTCCTGCCTCGAGTGGCAAAACGGCTCTAGTCTTTCTCCCATAAAAATACAGAAGCCTCTGGGAACAAAGAGGTATGAAAAGTTAAAAAGCAGTGAGACTAAAGGTCACAAAGGGACGCTTCATCTAAAAACACCTCTTCCAGGGGCGCCTGGGTGGCTTAGTTGGTTAAGCGTCCGACTTTTGCTTAGGTCATGATCTCACGGTTTGTGGGTTCGAGCCCCGCATCGGGCTCTGTGCTGTCAGCCCAGAGCCTGGAGCCTGTTTCAGAGTCTGTGACTCCCTCTCTCTCTGACCCTCCCCTGCTCATATGCTGTCTCTCTCTCTCCTAGAAATAAATAAAACATTAAAAAAAAAAATTAAAAAAAAAAAACACCTCTTCTGGCGATGTCACCCACTTCTGAGTCGCTCACTGGTGGCCAGTTACTGGCCAGCAACAGTGGGAAGCCCACTCCACACCGGGCAGGCTTCTCCCTGGTCTGCAGGAGCACGAAGAACATGCAACAGCACAGACCACGGCCAAGTCCAGCCAACCCCCGGCCACGGGAACTCTGGCGAGGTGACCATCATCACAACACACAGCTTCCCGTTCTGAGTGCCAGTGACACCGACCCACAGGACAGTCACAAGTCCTCAAACATAAACGAACCAGGACTGGGCCTTCGCTGGTATGGTCCTGAACCCTCCACAAAAGCCCTGTGCCGCACGTTTACCGCAGTCAAGGACTTTGCTCCTGAAAGCTGACTTCTAATCCACAGACAACAGGGACGATTGTCAAAGATCAGGAGCTTCTAACTTGGAGGCATGTAAGTACTTTCACACGATGTAACTGGGGCTGAAGCGTGCACTTTCCCTTCACGTTGCCCTTGACCAGCCCTGTCCGTTGCTCTCTAATGCCGTGCACGGTGGCGCGGTAGAGATTCACCATCATCCCCCCCCGCCCCCCGCCCCCCACGCTCCCAGAGAGGAATGAGCAGCACTCAAAGCGTATGAACGCCTCCATCGAGACTTCCAACGTGCCCTTCTGAACTGCCCTAACAGGAGCTACCATTTAACAGGCTCCACACTGCAGAAAATATTTGAACTTTTCAGAAACCTGAATGCATACGATTTTATTTTTCCTTTCTTGACTCAGGTCATTCAGTGTTCCCAGGAGCAGATCAAAATGAAACCTTCTTTGAATACTGACCAATCTCAATATATGAGTGAAATTTTAATTAACTCACGGTGATTTCAAGAATAGCTCTGTGTCCATTTTTTCTTAATGTTTATTTACTTGAGAGAGAGAGAGAGAGAGAGACAGAGAGAGAGAGAGAGAGCCCAACACTGGGCTTGATCTCATGAACCTGCGAGGTCCTGACCTGAGCCAAAATCAAGAGTCAGATGTTTAACTGACTGAGTGAGCCAGGTGCTCTGGCTCTGTGTCAATTTTGTCTCTTTTCTATTTCCCCCGTACCTTGCACAGTGCCTTGTTCTCCGTTTAAAAAAAAAAAAAAAAAAAAAAAATTTTTTTATTTAAAAAAAAAAACCCTTGAAGATACAGGTATTTTCATTTTATAAGATATGGAACCAGAGTCCCTTAAATGGCAAAGTGCATGAAAAATGGCAAGTTTGGGGCACCTGGGGGGCTCAGTCAGTTAAGGGTCTGACTCTTGATCTCAGCCCAAGTCATGATCTCACGGTTGTGAGACGGAGCAATGAGTTGGGCTCCACGCTGGGCCTGCTTAAGATTTCCCCCTCTCTCTGTCTCTCTCTCTCTCTCTCCCCCACTGCCCCTCCACTGCTCCAGCTCCCTCCCTCTCTCGCTCCCTCCCTCTCTCTCAGAAAAAAAAAAAAAAAAAAAAGGCAAGTTTTGGTTTGTTTTATTTTTTGCCAAGTTATCTTCAAATCAACGCCTCTCCAACCCCAACACCGCGCCTCCTGCACACCTCAGTCCCGAAGGCGTGAAGTCCTGGAGGGCGGCGCGTCTGGCACCAGAGACTCATGGTAGCTACGGGCATGTGGTCAGAGCCCAGGCAGGGCAAGGAGGGCGTCCGCGTGGAGACACGGCTGGCAGGGGGCTGAGAGCCCCACCAGGCCGGGTGAGGAGGGGTGGCCCAGCGGGGAGATCGGGGCCCCCGTGGCGCTGGGGCAAGGACACTGACAGCTGAGGGAGGGAGGAGGCCACCTTTGCGAGGGAGACAGGCTGGGGGCGAAGTGGGAGACCGGTCACACACGGGGGACGGACGGAGCAGGTGTGAATGCCGGGGACAACGGGAGCACACGTCCCCCTGCTGGAGAGGGCAGTTACGGGTACGCAGTGGGAGAGGCCTCAGCTGGACCACGGACTCATGGCCGTCCACACAGACACGGGAGTGATAAAGACACGGACGTGTGTGTACGTGTACGCACACATTTCCTCACTCTGTCCACCCAGAACGCCCAGGAGCAGTGAGCACCTGGTGACCACAGGCTGGCTTCTAAATCTCCTAAGGGCAGGTTCCAGACCAAGGCAGGGGAAGGACAAAATGAGCTTGGAAAAGCTTCTCCTGGTGAGCCTGGCTGGCTCAGTAAGTAGAATGTGCAGCTCTTGATCTCAGGGTCATAAGTTCAAGCCCCATGCTGGGTGTAAATAAAGCTTACTTAAAACAAAAATCAAAAACATAAAAATTTTGGGGGGGCCCCTGGGTGGCTCAGTTGGTTGACTGTCCGACTTCGGCTCAGGTCATGATCTCACAGTTGGTAAATTCAAGACCTGCATCGGGCTCTGTGCTGACAGCTCAGAGCCTAGAGCTGCTTCGGATTCTGTGTCTCACTCTTTCTCTGCCCCTCCCCCACTCATGCTCTTTCTCAAAAATAAACATTAAAAAAAAAATTTTTTTTTTTGAAAGAAAAAAAGAGAAAAAAAATAAAAGCTTTTGGGGCACCTTGGTGGCTCAGTTGGTTAAGCGTCTGACTCTGGGTCAGGTCATGATCACGCAGTTTGTGGGTTCGAGCCCCGTGTCGGGCTCTGTGCTGACAGCTAGCTCAGAGCCAGGAGCCTGTTTCCGATTCTGTGTCTCCTTCTCTCTCTACCCTCCCCTGCTCACGCTGCCCCTCTCTCTCTCTCTCAGAAATAAAACATTTTAAAAAAAAAAAGCTTGTCTAATCAGAAAGCAAGGGATTTGCTCAATAACGATGGAGACGCATAAGGAATAAGGACAGACACCAGCCTGAGGAGGCTCACAACAAAAATACTTGGGGCTTCAAAACAATGAGAGGAACAGATTATAACCCACTGATATAAACAAATAAATTTGAGGGGTACATGAGAGGCTGAGTCGGATAAGCGTCTGGCTTCAGCCTAGGTCATGATCTCACAGTTTGTGAGTTCGAGCCCCATGTTGGACTCTGTGCTGACAGCTCAGAGCCTGGAACCTGCTTCGGATTCTGTGTCTCCCTCTCTTTCTGCCCCTCCCCCACTCACACTGTCTCCCTCTCAAATATTAAAAAAATTTTTTAAATAAAGAAACTTGAAGTTTAATGAGAAATGGGATATTCATAGTTTCAAAGTATCTCCCCACAAACTTCTCATCAATTAGGAATGTGGAAGAGAAACACTCTACAATGTGAAGTTCAGCAGACATTATAACCTTAGTGAAGAGATCAGAGTGAAGATTGTCAGCGGGTGGACAGAGTGGAATCACGGTTACCTGGTGGGATGAAATAAGAGTTGGCGTCACATCTGAGAGATTCTAGCCAGAAATGGAAACCTTGAACCTAATCATGAGGAAGTACCAGATAAACCCCACTTGGAGCGCGTTCTACAAAACAACTTGCTTTCAAAGTGTCCGAGTCATGAAAGTTAAGGAAGGCGGAGGGGCTATCCTAGACTGAAGGTGGTATGTGACTCTGACCCAGATTCTTCCGGAACATTCCACGGGACAAATGATACAAGGCGGACGGGGTCTGAGGATCAGAGGGCAGTGTTGTATCCACGCTAACTTCCTGGTTCTGACCGAGGTAGTTCCCCGGGAGGTAGAAAATTGACCCAACGGGACCTGCCGTGACAGGGCCTGACAACGGACTCTACAAAGGGTTCAGAGAAAAATATTCTTTGCATTGCGCTTCCCACTTTTCTGTGCATTTGTAACTGTTTCAAATCTTAAAAGAAATTTTTTTTTTAATTATAACGCGGCGAGGGCTTCTATGTACCCGTGTGCACCTCCCGAGCTAAGCCCATGCGCGGAAGCCTGCCAGCGCCCATGGTACCTGGTAGTCTGGGCCAGATGCCCAGCCGTGAAGCTTCCTAGAAGGTGGCTGCGGTTCTGGCACTTTCCGGACGACACGGGCCACGCCCCCTGCTTCGCCCCAGTCCTTCCCCTCCTCTTGGGGACGCTTCACGTCGGCGCTGTCCGCAGAGCTCATGGACAGCTGCCGCTGCCGTCGGGGGTCCCAGCTGTTCCTAGGAGAAACCGCAGGGAGCATGAGTTCCCCAGGCAGGCCGGGTGTGGTCTGATCTTCCCCATCACGGGGCCGCAGGGGTTCCCTAGCCAGCTGTCCACATACCAGTGTCCGTCCCTCGAACAGACCCAGGCAGCTCCTCACGGGTGACAGCACACGCCCAGAACACCAGAATCCGGCACCACCATTTACCGAGTCCCTCTTCCACGCAAAGCTCCGGGCAGGATGTTTCCCACCCAGTACGCGGTTTGCGGGAAAACGAGTCCTCACCCCCATTTTAAATAGCTGGACACGGAGTCTCGGAGGGGCTGGGGGGCTGTCTTCCCAGGAGGGGCGGAAGGGGGGAGGGGGGAACCTAGGGCCCCAGAGGCAGGTCCTTGTCCTCCTCCTAGGGCTCCTTCCCTGCGCTTTGCACAGAGGACGGGCCCCATCGACTTTCCTCAAAACAGCCAAGGATGGAGCCCTGAGCGATGCCAACACAGAGACCAAGAGGAGGAAGGCAAAGCAGACGCAACGCGAGAAAAGAGAGCGGTTCCAAACGGAGGCTCGAAGGGAAGGGAGATGTGCGCCGCGCTCCCCTTTACCTGCCGCCGGGGAAACAAGCGCTGGGGGGGAAGGCACGTGGCGCACTGACCCAGCACCTCTTTTATGCAAAACAAGTGCCCGGCACCCACCCAGGAGTCCCGACAAAAGCAGGGAGTCAGGTGTGGCCAGTACGCGCGTGTCTGCGTGTATCCACGCACACACGCGTGGACAGGCTGGAGGGGAGATGCGAGTGCCTCCCGAAGTCACCTTGGGAGGCGCGGAAACCACACCCGGCTCCGGACCCACCAGGAAAGACGACGAGGGCGCAGTGGGAAGGCAGGGGATGGGCCGGCTGGCCCCTGCGGGGTCCGGTTAAGAAAGGATGTGACCCCGTGACCCGGAAGGGATGGGACCCAGAAAGGGTCAGGAGCCCGTTGCGGGTGGGAGACAAGATGTAAGGAAGACCTGAGAGCCTGGAGGAGAAGACTCACAACGAACTCAAAGAACACCAAGAAAAGGTCAGGTTCGGCGGGGTGGGGGGTGGGGGGTGGTTTGGGGACTCTCAATTTGACACGTCCTTGGTCATGGTAGCAAAGCTGCGTCCAAATCCATGCCTAACTCTTTCAGCTGAATATTCACTTCACATCAACGCAAAGAGACAACGAGGACAGGCTGTCCTGCTATTCCAGAAGTCGGTAAAATTTTATGTCTTTGCCTTCGATTTAAATTCTTGCTCACAATCCCTTCTGAGCTTAGTGTTCCAAGAATTGACCCACAAGATATTTCCCAAGTGCATCCAAAACTTCAGTTAAAAATCACACAGCATTAAAATAAATTAGAGAGGCCTCCATTAGTTAACTGTTTGTGTATCAGAGAAAAACTAGCAGAGGGTCACTACCAGCTCCCTCTGGAAGGGCTCTGAAGTGAGGAACATCGAATAACAACAAAACAAAACAAACAAACAAACAAACAAAAACAAGACTTGCAGACTTGGCTCTGTAAACAGTTATGGACAATAAAATAGACAAGAGGAAAAATCAAGGGGCGCCTGGGTGTCTCAGTCAGTTGAGTGTCTGACTTCAGCTCAAGGCATGATCTCACAGTTCGTGAGTTCAAGCCCCATGTCAGGCTCGGTGCTGACAGCTTGGAGCCTGGAGCCTGCTTCGGATTCTGTGTCTCCCTCTCTCTCTGCCTCTCCTCCACTCGTGTTCTGCCTGTCTCACTCCAAAATAAACAAACATTAAAAAAAGAAAAAAACTTAAAAAGGAAAAGCATCAAAGCATTAATACCTAAATATATAATGTTAATCACATTTTAAAAGAAATACAGTTAAGTCTAATAAATATACAAAGGACATAGGCAATTGAATACAAAAGAAAGCACTCCTATTTGCTGGTATTCTAAACAAACAAACAAATAAAAGTCAAATTAAAGCAGCCATGGGTACTATTTAAAGAGTACTGGGGCGCCTGGGTGGCTTAGTCGGTTAAACGTCCGACTTCAACTCAGGTCATGATCTCATGGTTCGTGGGTTTGAGCCTCACATTGGGCCCTGTGCTGACAGCTCAGAGCCTGAAGCCTGTTTCAGATTCTGTGTCTCCCTCTCTCTCTGACCCTCCTCTGCTCACGCTCACTCTCTCAGAAATAAAATGTTAAAAAAAAATTTTTTTTAGTAATGATAAATAAAAAGTACTAGCCATGGACACCTGTCTGGTTCAGTGTATAAAGAGTGTGACTCCTGATCTCAGGATTGGGAGTCTGAGCCCCACATTAAGGGTGCAGTTTACTCTAAAAATAGTAAAAATAGGGCACTTGGTTGTCTCAGTCAGCTAAGCATCTGACTCTTGATTTTGGTTCTGGTCATGATCTCACAGTTTGTGAGTTCGGGCCCCGCATCAGGCTCCACTTCAGGCTCCGTGCTGACAGTGCAGAGCCGGATGGAGATTCTGCCTCTCTCCCTCTCCTTCGCTCTGCCCCTCCCTTGCTCATGCACTATCTCAAAACAAAGAAACTTAAAAAAAATACATAAAGAGTCCTGGCCAATCATTCTACTAATATTATGACAAAAACCAGAGGCACCACCTACAATGAAGTATTTTCCAAAAGGCATCGTAAGTAAAATGAACCCAATGAAATGATCCAGAAAAGAGAAGACTGAGGGGGTCGAGTAAGCTCAGGAGACCTGGCACCTCCCACACGGGGCTTCTCCCCAGATCCCGGATCTGCTCTAACACGCACAACCCCGGAGTAAAGCAGTGAGTTGAACCCCGGTGTTTTCCTAAACCTGCTTGGCCAGAGAACCCTTTCTGGGCGCCACGCCCACGGAAGTCATCTGTGGAACCCGTGGTGTACACGCGCGCTCCGGAGAACACCGGCACGGTGGTTCAAACCTCAAGGACGCAGCCAGCCCGCCAGCCAACCATGCCGGACGCGCGCCCTGGCTCCCATCCCGCGCAGCTGCCCCATCCGCAGAATGGAAACCAAATCCGCCCCAGTGAGGCTGCCGGGGCGACGAGCGATGCACCGGGCCTGGTGCCAGGCACCGACACACACGGTCAAGTCCCGGGGAGCGGCGCCACGGGCAGGGCTGGGGGCGTCCTTACCACTTCGGTCTGCCGTCCTTCCCAGCCTCCTCCTCCTCTTCGTCATCGCTGAACTTGAGTTTCTCAGAGTAGTCCACTTCCTCGTGAAGGCCTGCAATGGGGGAGGGCCAGGGCAAAGCCGAGTCTCAGCAGTGCTATGAGCACCAAAGGGCGGGGGGGAGGGGGGTTCCTCTAGTCGGGGCTCGTCCCGGCCCAACCGAGGAGGAGGGCCACCCAGCCAGAGCCTGCGGATAAAGTGAGGGACAGCTCCGGCTTCAGGTGACAGCTAGGCGACCCAGTCAGATCAACTTTCCCATAGAGAACAGTTCTTAAATCTGGACAGAGCATTTGATAAATGTATTAGAAGGTGCTGAAGAGAGAGCGAAAGCAGACAAAACCAGACAGGCAGCCGATCCAGCAACACAGAGGCTTGGCCAGAGGGATGTGTGAGCTGCTGCTGTGTTGTGTGAGGTGCCCTGGGGCACCCCCGCACCTGAGCAGCTCAAGGGCAGAAAGTGCCCATCAGCGGACACGCGGGCACACCAGTCGTGGGAGATCCACACAGAGGAAGAGTCCTTTGGCCATAAAAATGAATGCACACACCCCCTCGACACGACGAACCTTGAAAAACAAGCTCCATGAGAAAAGCCAGACGTGAAAGGCCATGTACTACACTGTGTGCTTCCATCACGTACCACACTGTGTGCCTCCGTTTATATGAAATGTCCAGAATAAGCAAGACTACAGAGACAGAAAGTAGCTCAGTGGTCCCAGAGGATGTGTGCGGGGATGGGGTGAGCGAGAGAACCGTTAATGATACAGTGCTGCTTCCGTGCGTGACGGAAGTGTTCTCGAACCCAGCAGGGGAAATGGTAGCACACACTTGTCAATACACTAAAAATCACTGAATTGCAGCCTTTCAAAGGGTACATTTTATGGTATATGAAATTTGTTACATGCGCTATATCCCTGAAAAAAGGTAAAAAGTTCAACACAATTACAAAGCAGATTTGACGAAAAAGCAAGGGCAGCTACTAGACCATCAGTTAAATACACACACAAATGGGTTGAAAGCAAAAGGATTTAAAAAAGAAAAGATACACATTTATACTAGAGCAATAATAGCAACAAATGACAAGACAGACTCCAAGAAGCACTTCCAGTGATAAACGACATCTGAAAATAATACAAAGGGTCAATGTGTCACTCATAAAAACTGAATGTGCATATATGCCTCATAACAGCTTCGAAATCAATGAAGCAGAAAATGATAGAATTAAAGGGAGAAACAGATCAATCCACTGTCACAATGGAGAATTTAATGTTTCCTTTTCAGTAACCAAGAGGATCAGAGAAAAATATTAGTACCTATGTAAGATCTGAAAGACGCTTTGCACAACCCTGATAGTGACTAAACTGAGATTTACAGAACGTAATAATCAACAACTTTAGAATACGCATTCTCTTCAAATGCACTTGGAATATTCATGAAGAAAGATCATTTCCTCATCATAAAACAAGTCTCCGTGAGCTGAAAAGAACTGAAGTCATACAGCGTATGCTGACTGCAATGGAATTATATTAGAAATCTAGAGAGCCCCAATAATTAAAATGAACTGATAAAATGAAACAAAAAACAATCCAACAATGGAGAAAATGAAAGCTCCAAACTGCCTCTTAGTAAAAGATTAACAAAACCATAAGCCCTTGGCAGAAGTAAGAAAAAGAATACAAATTATCCAATTACTGGGAACGAAAGAGGTCCAACACTACAGAGCCTACAGACATCAAAAGGAAAAGGAATTGCTATCAACAACTTTATACCAATAAATTCAATCATAAGAAACAAATAAATCTCTTGAAAAACACAATTTACCAGATACTGACACAAAACAACAAAGGAAATCTGAGCAGCCCCGTTAACTACTCAAAGAAATTAAACTTATTTCCACAAATGTCACCACAAAGAAAACACCAGGGCCTAATTATTTCACTGGTGAATTCTACCAAGCATTCATGGGAGAAATAATACTAAACTTACGGAAACACTTTCAGAAAGTAGAGAAGGAACATTTTCCAACTCATGAGCCTAACAAAGATACTTTAAAAAAAGAAAATTAGAGACCAATACTCACCACGGACACAGAAGACAAGAACCTTAATAAAATATCAGCACATCAAATCTCTGCATACAAAAAGGTAGAGCTTATTCTAGGAACACAAGATTGGTTTAGCATTAAAATAATCAATTAGTGTGGGGGCGCCTGGATGGCTCAGTCAGTTGAGCTTCCAACTCTCTATTTCTGCTCCGCTCATGATCCCAGGGGTCATGGGACTGAGCCCAGCATCAGACTGAACACTGAGCATGGAGCCTGCTTGGAATATTGCGCTCTCTCTCACTCTTTGTTTTCCTCTCTCTCTCCCCCACTCTCCTCCTGCCCCTCTTCCCCACTCACCTACACTCTACAAACAAAAGAAAGAAAGAGAAAAGAAAAGAAAAGAGAAATGAAATCCATGCAAGCCACCAGATTACCAAAACAAAGGAGAAAAATCTTGTGATCACAGCACAGGAAAAGTTATTTAACAAAATTCAATACCCATTTGTGATTCAGAAAACATTCAACAAGCTAGAAATACAAGGAAACCCTCAATCTGATAAAGAACACCCAAAACCCTACAGCTGACATCAGATTTAACGGTGAAACACTAAACACTTTCTCCCCAAGATCAGGAACAAAGATCTTGAACACAACACTTTACTGAAAGTTCCACACTGTAGCATTCAGGCGAGAAATAAAAGGTATGGAGCGCCTGGGTGGGTCAATCAGTTAAGCGTCCAACTTTGGCTCAGGTCATGATCTCGGGTTTGTGAGTTCGAGCCCGTGTCTGGCCCTGTGCTGACAATGCAGAGCCTGGAGCCTGGTTCGCATTCTGTGTCTCCCTCTCTCTCTGCCCCTTTCCCACTAGCGCTTTCTCTTTCTCAAAAATAAACATTTAAAAAAAAAAGCTTAGGGGCACCTGGGTGGCTTAGTCGGTTAAGCGTCCGACTTTTGCTTGGATCATGATCTCGCGGTTCGTGGATTCGAGCCCCGCATCGGGCTCTGTGCTGACTGCCAGCTCGGAGCCTGGAGCCTGTTTCAGTCTGTGACTCCCTCTCTCTCTGACCCTCCCCTGCTCACACTGTCTCTCTCTCTCTCCTAGAAATAAATAAAACATTAAAAAAAAAAAAAAATTAAAAAAAAAAGCTTAAAAAAAGAAACAAAAGGCATATAATCTGAAAAGGAAACACAAAACCATCCCTATTTATAGGCAACATGATGGTTTTGTAAAAAGTTCTAAGAAATTGGGGCATCTGGTGGCTCAGTCGATTTAAGCATCTGAGTCTTGATTTCAGTTCAGGTCGTGGGGAACGCGAGCACCCGTGGGCTCCACACTGAGCATGCAGCCTGCTTGGGATTCTCTCCCTCCCTCTCCTCCTCCCCCATTTGTGCACATGCGTATACTTCTCTCGCTCTTTCCCTCTAAAAAAAAAAAAAATCTTAGACATTCTAAGAAATCAACAAAAACTCATAAAACCGAGTGTTTCAGCAAAGTGTCTAGAACAAGGTCCACACACACAAATCAACTGTATTGTCTATAGAACACCCAACATAAAAAAGTCAATGCTGGGGCACCTGGGTGGCTCAGTCGGTTGTGCATTCGACTTCGGCTCAGGTCACGATCTCGCAGTTCGTGGGTTTGAGCCCCATATCGGGCTCTGTGCTGACAGCTCAGAGCCTGGAGCCTGCTTCCGATTCTTTATCTCCCTCTCTCTCTTACCCTCCCCTGCTCACATTGTCTCTCTCTCTCTCTCTCTCTCTCTCTCTCTCTCAGAAATAAATAAAAAACATTAAAAAAAAAAAAGTCAATGCTATTTACATCAGCATCCAAACACACCCTACTTAGGAATAAACTCAACAAAAGATGTTCAAGACCTCCACAATGAAAACTGAAACAGAGCTGAGGGAAGTCAGAGATTCACACAAGTTCCCGGATGGAAGATTCGAGGTATGAGTTATCCAGAAACACAGTCAACACAGTCCTACCCAAAATGCCTTCAGGCTTTTTGTGAACACTTACAGGCTGATCCAAAATTTATATGGGAATGAAAAGACCCTATAGTCAAACAATCATGAAAGGAAACAAGGCCAGAAAGCTTAGGCTACCTGAACTTTTAAGGCTTATTATAGAGCGACAGTGTGGTGGTGGCCTGAATGAATCAATACACTGAGGACACAAACAGGGCCCAGAAATAGACCCACACCCTTACCTGGTCCGTTGATTTTTGGCAAATGTGCCAAAGCAATTCAATAGGCAAAGGGAAGTTCTCCCAACTAACAGTGCAGAACAGGATATCCTTAGGGATTAAAACAAGCCTCAACTCCTGGCTTATGCACCAAAGTTAATTCAACGTAAATCACAGACCCAAAAACAAGAACGGAGACTCTAGAAAATAAGGGAATTTCTTTGCTGTCAATGGGAGACAAAGACTTTCAGATAGGATGTAAAAGAAAGAACCATAAAAAAAAAATACAAACATAAATTAACATTCATGGAAATAAAAAAACTTCTGCTCGTTAAAGTGCTAAAAAAAAAAAAAAATGAACCGACAAGGCAAGCAAGGGGGGGAATTATTAGTAAAACATAAGTGGCCAATGACTCCTGTCCATGACTTACTTGTAACCCACCGCTCCAAAAGAGAAAGGAAAATATACCCGGAGCCGAATAAAATAACACAAGAAAACTCGTTCATCACCAATTAGTCACCGGCGAAATGCAAATGTAAAGAACAAGGAGACACCACGACACACCCACTAGAACGGCTAAAATTAAAAAGACTAATCACGTGAAGTGTCGTGAGGCCGCAGGGGACTCCGCTTCCCCCACAGCCACCGTGGAGGAAGGTTTAGGTGGGTCTCAGAGGCCTGACCGCACATGTTCCCTCTGACCTAACAGCTCCACCGCTGGGCACTGACTGAAGGGAACCGTGATCGCCCTATGCAGGAGGGAACTGCCCTCAGTACGGGGGAGGCCCCGGGAAGAGATGGGGCAGGGGGGCCGGCGCACACGTATCCACCGGTCAAAACCGCATTGGTAACATGGGCAGTGGAATTAACACGCACGCGAACGCAAATAAACAGGAATTTAAGAGAAAACAATCAGCTTGGCAGACGGGGCGTGGTACTTGCTGGAGCCAAGCGACGGGAGGCTGGGGGCTCATCACCCCATCTACAGTTCTGTCCAGCTTTCCCATCCCAGAAAGTCTTTTTGGCAAGTGAACAAAATCTCCCATGGATCCGAGATCAAGACAGAAGACCAGTGGGGGACAGTGCTCAGTGAGGAAGTCCTCACCGGCGAGGCGGCTGAGGGGCACGCAGTGTGCTGCCGGGGGCTTTCAGCCCGGGAGAGCAGAGGCGACCCCGGCCCCGAGAGCCCCACAACCCACCTGCCCAGCCGTCGTCGGCGTCGGCGTCCAGGTCGTCCAGGCCCTTCAGGTTTTCTGCGTTGATGATCGTGGGCCGCGGCGCCCGTCCCACCAGCTGCCTCAGCGGGCGCATGGGCCGAGTCGTTCCCAGCCTGCTTTCTTTCCTGCCGAGGGCGAGGGGAGTAAAGATCTGGCCTCATGTCAAGTACACAGATGGAAGCAAAAGCCAATACTTTTCCAAAAATAAGTCCAACATTGCAAAGGTTCATGGCTGCATTTAATACTTAAATCCTCTCCTTTGACAACAACAAAAAAACCTGTAACAGGGGGCGCTTGGGTGGCTCAGTTGGCTAAGCGTCCGACTCCTGGTTTCGGGGCAGGTCATGATCTCACAGGTTTGTGAGTTCCAGCCCCACGTCGGGCTCTGTGCTGACAGCACGGAGCCTGCTGGGGATTCTGTCTCCCTCTTTCTCTACCCCTGCCCCACTCGCACAGTCTCTGTCTCTCTCAAAATAAATGAAGAAACTTAAAAAATTTTAATGAGGTGCCTGGGGGGCTCAGTCGGCAAAGCCTCCCACTTCGGCTCAGGTCATGATCTCACGGTTCGTGGGTTCGAGCTCTGCGTCGGGCTGTGCTGACAGCTCAGAGCCTGGAGCCTGCATTGGTTTCTGTGTCTCCCTCTCTCGCTGCCCCTCCCCTGCGCATACTCTGTCTCTCTCTCTCTCAGAAATAAACATTAAAAAAACAGTAATAATGAAAAAATAAAAGAAACCTATACGGGACAAACAAGTCCGAGAGTCCGGCCTCATTCAGTTTTATGTATTCCGCGCTAACACCTAGCACAGGAGCGACAAGCACAACCTGAAACTTCCAACTCCGTCAGAACCCGACCTCGTTCCCCGCCACCCCCCACCCGCTGGAGCTCCACGCTGGTTATCACGTCCACCGCGGGTCTCCAGGAGCTAAGGCACCTTCACGCACCAGCCCACGGAGCTGTGCAATCCCACCACCTGGGGCAGTGTCTACACACACGACTACTAACGCAGCAGCCTTACCCATCTTGGTCATTCATCTGGAACTGTCTAAAAGGGACACGGGGCTCAAGGCGGAGCTGGGGGAGGGGGAAAGGTCCTCGATCCACGGTACCCTGGCTCTCTGATGACTGCGGCGAGCACATCTGAAACATGACATCAATGAACAGGATTTTCCGGTAATGGCCCAAATGCTAAGTGTCACTCGCATTCAAACTTTGTTTTGGAAAAAAATGGAAAATGGGGGGAAAAGAGACAGGCACATCCCGGAACTTGCCGGCGAATCCTACCACTACCCTCCCCACCCCCTTCCTGCCGTCAGCAAGTAAACCTGGGGCCCTGGGGCACGGAGGGCAAGGCCCGCCTCTGCGTTCTCTAAAGAACCAAGGCTGAAATAATAGCCACATCCCCAGGGAAAGAAGCCAAAGACCCTTGAGATTTGAAGAGGGGCAAGGAAACCACGGAAGGGACGGACACTTCCAAGGCAGGGACTCTGAGGGCAAGGACACTGGGAGGCAGAACCGAGGTGGACAGTCGACCGCGCGAGAGTAGGTTCCGCCTTCGCGAGCATTCCGGCTTCGGGGGTGGGGGGGGTGGTGGATACACACGCTGTGAAAAACTTACAAAAGCAGGAAGCATGTCATGGTACGTGGGTGGGTGGTACACGTTGCCCATGAACTGTGAAGCCCCTTTTCGGACAGGCTGAGCGGGGCGCAGAGCGGGGTCCTTGGAATCGCCGGGACACGCCGAGGACGGGGCTCCGTCTCCCGCGCTCGGGTTCCTGCTGCCCAGCTCCGTCGGGGAGGCGCTCAGAGACGCGGCAGCAATTATGTTCCGCCCACCGCCCTCCCTCCAGCTTGTCACATCTGGAAATCGAAGGGGGAAAAAGGGGAAAGGGAAGGGGGGAGGGGAGGAGGGATTGCATGAGGTTCTGAAGGTCAAGGGACCCCCTCCGTCACCAAAAGCAAAAACCCCAGAAGTGCAGCGTGGGGCAAAGTGGTTGAATCGGTCGCGGGAGGTGGAGGACGGACACCTGGCCGAGGGGTGTGAACTTGCTGCGGGGGGCAATTGTCAAGGGGAAACACAGGAGAAGGCAGGTGCCAGCAAGACACGGTCTTCGTGGACTAATACAGACCACGTACGCCCACGGATCTAACGCCCCAGAGAAATCAGGACGGCCCGGGTGAAAACAGCGCTGGGTGTTTTCTCCCACAGTCACTGACCCGTCAGGACCAGCAGTGGCCTTTACATTCAAGCTGGAGTAGGTCCTGGGGTGCCTGGCTGGAGGAGCGCGCAACTCTTGATCTCAGGCTCTGGGTCTGAGCCCCACACTGGGGGGTAGTGATGACTTAAAAATAAAATCTTTGGGGCGCCTTGGTGGCTTAGTCGGTTAAGCGTCCGACTTTCGCTTAGGTCATGATCTCGCGGTTCGTGGGTTCGGGCCGCGTCGGGCTCTGTGCTGACTGCCAGCTCAGAGCCTGGAGCCTGTTTCAGTCTGTGACTCCCTCTCTCTCTGACCCTCCCCTGCTCACGCTGTCTCTCTCTCTCCTAGAAATAAATAAAACGTTAAAAAAAAATTTTACGGGCTCTCTGTGATTGGGTGATTTAATTTAAATAACCTGGGGGCGCCTGGTGGCTTAGTTGGTTGGGCGTCTGATTTTCACTTGGGTCATGATCTCGCGGTTCGGGTTCGAGCCCCGCTCGGGCTCTGTGCTGACTGCCAGCTCGGAGCCTGGAGCCTGTTTCAGTCTGTGACTCCCTCTCTCTCTGACCTCCCCTGCTCATGCTGTCTCTCTCTCTCTCTCTCTCTCCTAGAAATAAATAAAATATTAAATATAAATAAATAAATAAAAATCTTTAAAACCAGAATAAGCCCCAACATGTTTCAACACTCATTCACGGTGACCTCTGTAGTCAGAAAGACTCCCCAAGGTCAAGAGAGAGCCCCTCTCCCTCCAAGTGGAGGCACAGAAGGGTCTGGGACCCTACGCACCAGGCCTTCACCCCACTGGCTCCTGCTCCGGCCCACAGGGCTCTCCTGCAGGTCACAGATTGAAACCTTCCAACCTATCGATCTTTTTAAGATGATGTTTCCATTGCCAAGCACAGCAAGATCTGGGCCAACGAGAAATCAGATAAGCCCGCCCCTTCTCAGTCTATGTTGAAGCATTTAAGTCTCTGAGTACTTGACTTAAGAGAAAGAAACCGCACAGGAGCCACAAAATCAGGGTCAGCTCCCATCAATTTGGCTGCCTTGACTGCGATCTTAGGCAAGCTCTTGTGGTCACTGTTCTGGCCACACCTGCTTCTTCATCTTCTCAAATGAAGAGAGGGAACTGATCCCAGAAGCTTCTTCTAGGTCTAAATTTTTGTAGTCCTACAAAGCAGTTCACCTTCATCCCAGAAAGCTATAGTTCTTGGCCTGAGAATTTGGTTACATATTTGGAGCAGACCAAATAACACGCCACAGGCCCCTGAAAGGTAGCAAGCTCCGTTAAAGAGCCACTTAGTGACCATCTCCTTTATAGGGTGTCAGTTCTAACACTGGGATACCTTGGGGATTAATCCAGACAGGCAGACAAAAGTCCCTCCGATTTCAAGACCTGACCAAGCCCTCCCCCCACCCCCCATCCTAAACGAACAAAACACATAAGAGCCATTTCACAATCCTTGGTTAGAACAGATGGAAAATCTCATTCCTAAAAAATGACCTTAACCTCTAACCGCTCAAGGCCACTAAAAAAAAAAAAAAAAATTCTACCTGTAAGTACTGCTATGTAACCCTGCCAACCCCTTGGCTAGACCCCAGATGAGGGGACTGTGGAGACAAATCCTCGACAGGTTACAAAACAATCCCCAGGGGACCATGTTCAAAAATAGAGATTCTTGGAGCGCCTAGGTGGCTCAGTCGGTTAAGTGTCCGCCTCTTGATTTTGGCTCCGGTCATGAGCTCGTGGTTCGTGGGTTCAGGCCCCTGGGTCTCTGTGCTGACAGCGTGGAGCCCTCTCTCTCTGCCCCTCACACAATCACGTGATCCCTCTCAAAATAAACAAACTTAAAAAAAATACAGAGATTCTAATTTGGCTGAGGATGGAGGAGGGCTGGAAACCAGCCCTGGTCGCAAACTCCCCAAAGGATCCTGACAGGAAGCGGCTAAGGCTCAGGAACCACTGGCTTAGAAAACCAGCTCCTGAATCAGGGCAGGAGTTAACGGGCCCCGGTCTGTCTTCGCCAGGCGCACCCGAGCAGAGCGGAACTCCTGTGCGCGGACAGCCGGGGAACAGACCGGCCCGGCCCAGAGGACGAGAAAGGAAAGACCTCGGGACCAGCCTGGGGAGCAAGCCCCACGGAGGCGGGGAGCAAAGGGTGAGCAGCCGCGCTTTCCAGGCGAGGAGCCTGCACCCCGGGAGCTTCGGCTCGGTGAGGACACGCGTGCTTCTAAGAGGCAGAGAGCCAGGACGACAAGGGGGAGCCCCGCGGCGCCCACGGGTGCCCGGACAGGGACTGCAGCTCGCTCACTCTGAGGGCGGAGGCTTGGTCCTGGCCCATACGACAGATCGAAGACGCCCCTTTCTTTGCCAGCCTTGTCCTGCCCTCCAGCTGCTCTCAGCGTCGGAAATTCCTCGGGAGAGAAGGATAACAGTCGGCTTGAGCCCCTTAAACCTGCCAAGAAAACCAGAGAGACCGGTTAGAGGGCAAGGGAGACGGGCATCGATGTTCTCTGATTCGCCCGCTCCACGGGCCAGAAGCTGCTCTGCCCTGACGTGGGCTCCTGTCAAGTGCACCGTCTACGCTGGCATCGTGTGCTGGCAGGGGGGCACTGGAGGCCCCTCGGCGACAGGGGGAGGCTGGACGCAGGCCACACCACGCCCCTGCGGCTACCCTGCACAAGCTGGTTACCAAGGGCTCCAGCCCAGATCCTTCCCGCCGCCGGGAAAAGGCAGCACGGCCCTCACGTGGCCCCGGGGGACAGACGAGCGCCGTCTTCAGGGAACTCAGCCCGGGGAGGTGAACTGCGTTCGTGTGGAGGTTCCGCCCACAGAAAGGCCTGCCCCCTCGTTCACCCCTCACGGGCACCAGGCGTTTTACTCCGGCCACCTTGGGATCGATCCCTTCCTCTGCTCGCTCATCCGGTCCCCAAAGCCACAGGCCCGAGAGACACGGCCCTTCTTTAACTCTGCGGGAGCCCCTCCCAGCACTTAGCGCTGGGAACCTCCAATCTATTTTGGACGAATAGATCATAAAAAAAGGTGCACTCTATGGTCCCGAGTGGGATTTGGTGCTTTTATCTGGACCAAATGCCCAGCACCGTCTAAACTTAGTATAACAGTAACAGCACGCGGCCCCGGGTGTAACTGAGGAGCGCCTCGTCCCCTAGGCGATAAAGCCCCGCGTCCCCCGCACCTTCCCACCGCTGCCTCACGGGCCCGGGAGCTACAGCAGACTCTGCAGAAGCGGCGGCTGGCATGGGTGCAGAGCACAAGGCAGCACAGCCCTACTCGGCAGGAAGTCCCAGGGTCAGATACACCCACCAGGGTGACAGGCTCCCGGAGGCATGAGCAGCACCACTGCCCCGTGAAGGGGACTCGGGGTCCCTGCGGCAGGTTAAAAACTCACTGGCAAGGATGAAATGTGAAACTCATGCCTTGAACACATGGCAGATCTGGAGGCTGAAAACAAATACTCAGTACATTTTTCTATCTCGGCAGTTACAAAGGTCTTACTAGATGCATAAATTAAACCTCCCCTCCACAGATCAGAAGGATTAACTCAAAATCTCAAGCCAAAGTGGTGGCTCTCCTAAGGTTTCAGCGCTCTAGAATGTTCCCCACCAGTGCCGTGCGCCACGTGATCTCTGCCGTGAGAACCTGAGGCAGGAACATCCGGGGCTGCTTCTGAGGTCCCACCCCGCGAACCCCTGGCCTCCACCCGCCCCAGTCAGGGACCCCACCCCCCGGGTCCGACCTGGGTGCAACAGGCCTAAAGATCACTCGCTCCGCGCCACGGTCTATCGACGCAGGAGAGCCCTTCTGAGCTGCAGTCGTGAACCTGTGGCGGGGGGACACCACCAAGTGCTCACAGCCCTGCTGGCACCACGGACTCGAGAGAGCAGCACAGGAGGGGGACCCAGGGTTGTCGGTCCCTCCTCCCAGCTCCTGGGCTCTGCCGCCTCCCAGATGCACAATCACACATTTACAGAAGGTTCTGCTGTGTTCTGGAGTGATTTTCTAAATCTCGTCTTATTTTTCATAGGAAATACAATCACGTGCTTCAAAAGTAAGAAGCCGCAGAAAAGTACAGACAGACTTGCGCCCACCCGCATGCCCACCTGCCTACTTCTGACGCACTGAGGAAATGGGCAGCGTCCCCCCCCACTCAGGCGTCCTTCCGGAGATTTTTTTTTTTGATGCACGTTCATTTTCTGTAAGTACACTTTCCCTCGTCCCAATTTTTTTCATGAATAGTAACACACTCTACATATTATTCTCAACTTTTTTTCATTTAAGAATATATCCTAGAGATCTTGCCAGATCCATGGAAAACTACCTTTTTTTAGAGACAAGTAGTATGTCTTCAGGGTACCAAGATTTAATGGCCATTTCAAGCGACTGTTTCCGATCCCCTCCTACCATAAGTCTCCAACGAGTACCTTTGGACTCTGCCATTTCTCGCATCGGCAAGCAGCGTTTCTGGGGTGATTTTCCTCCAAGTGGAAATGCTAGGTCGAGGGTGTACGCATTAGTATTTCAATCAGCAGCACCAAGCTGCCCACCAAGGGCTGTGCCAATGTAGTACTTTTTAAAACTCTGCAGTTCTTTTTAAATAAAAATTAATGCACGTGATTTACTTTAAAAAATCCTCACCTGCAGAGTAAAAGCTGTAGAAAGCAAAGACTGCTGTTAAAACGGTCTAGTGGGTACTCTTTGTAAAGCCTCTCTAAAGACCTAGTTTTGGGGGACTGAAATGAAAGGCTGGCCGCAGCCCCCACCTGCCCCGCCTATCTCGCCCCACAGACCAGAGTCACTAAAGCTTCCTCCCGCCCTCAGCTCCTGCACAGGGGCCGGAGTCTGACACACTTGGCACGCTGACTGATGTGTCGGGGACACAGCGTTGTCCAAGCACACGGGGGCCCCCACCCAGAAGGGGCGCGTGCGCCAGGTCGGAGGGAGGGCTTGGGGCAGGATGTTCGCGGTTGCTCTACACGAGCTACAGAAGGCAGCTGGTGAAGGCTCGGCTGCGAGGGGCACGCAGAAAGCCCATGGCCTTGGTGGGGGGAGGGCCGTGGGGGGGTGCGGTGAGCCAGTGCTCTACACGCAGGAAGAGCAAGCATGGACCGCCACTCCCACCTGCAGCCTCTCTTTCCGGTGCGGGGGCATCGCCCAGTTTGGTCTGTACGACGTGCTAGAAATATTCGAGCTATCAGTGGCAAACTTGTAGGAGGGCTTGCGTAGAAAAATCTGGATTTTTGGCCTCTCTGAGAAGCACCCACTGAGCCTGGGCCCCTGTGCTCGAAGGGCTCCGGGGGCTGGGGAGGTGGCTGCCCTCTCTGTCCAGGTGGGCCCTCACCTCTGCACTGGGCCTGCCCCGGAAGCCCTCTCACCACCTGCTCCTCCTGCTCCTCTCCCCCACCGCCCCTCTGCGAACAACACCTCTGACACTTCCTGTATCAGGCGCGACACAAACGGCACCAAGGACCGTGAAAGCCGCGAAAGCTCTGAGATCACCGTCCAAAAAGCAAGTGACCCATCTCCCAGGCCCAGAGGCTCTCACCACAACACGCCTCCTCCTGGAAGGCCCCAGGAGAGGAAGTGGATGTGTATCAGCCACCCCGCTGAGCAGGTATCAAGGGCACAACCCCACAGCCTAGTCCAAGAGCGGCAGGGCCAGCCTCTAGCCGCCCCACAGCCCCCAGGAGGGATGTCAGGGGTGGTAACGTTCAGTGAAAGCAGAGAGCGGACAGGCCTGGCGGACGCAGCGCCTCGGCCGCCAGGGGCAGAGGTGAAGGCTCCTCCGGGCAGCAGCTCACTCCGGTGAGAGGATCCACAAAGCTTTGGTCAAGGGTTGCCTAGACCCGGGCAGAACCGTCCAGAAAAGGCACTAGACGCTCGCTCCCACCCAGCCCAACGCCACCCGCCCACACTCACCACCTTCGTGTCCTGCTGGCTTTCCATTCAGCTGTGCCCATGACTTTGGTCCACCTGGCACTGAATTTGTGTTCTGAAAGAAGGAAGCAAATGAAAATAAAGCCAGCCGCATCGGCCTGCTTCCCATCCAGCACCCCCCCACCCCCCAGCCACGTGGCAGCCGGGAGGTGAGGAGCTACAGGCACAAGACCCAGAGGAGGAGCAGGATGGGGGGGCAGCTCCCGCAGCTGGTTCCACGGCTCGGCCAACCCACGTCCCCCCCGCACTGCACTCTGGAACACTCCATCAGCTACGAGGCCTTGCTCCAGAGATGGCCAGCTCCCATCCTAACACGTATCTCAAAAGCCACGAGCCACTGCGTACAGAGGAGCACCGGCACGGGAAGGCCGGCGTGCCCGATCCCCACCGGAGGGGCCACCGCACCGCGCCCGTGATCGCTGTCTGTCATTCTCCAAGGCACAGCCAACCACTCTCAAGTGAGAGGCCCCCCTCCTGCACGAAGCCACACTTGGCCGTCTTGCACGCAAGCCGGGGAGCTCGCTCACTGTAGGTGCGGCTCTGTGCCGGGCTCACCTTGCCCGAGCAAACCCCCCCACAGCCTGCGGAGGTCCTGTCCTCACAGAGGCCTGGAAAGGAGTGACTGGGCCCAGCCAGGAGGGCAAGGACCAGGCTGTCCACATCCCGAGCCCGGGGAGTCCCCAGCCACCTTGCCCGCCTACCTCCCCTGACAACACTCAGCCTCACGGCCTCCCCGTCCACGCGAAGGTGCAAATGCGCAGAACACAGCTGGTGTGGCACACCCTGGGCGGGACCTCACATGAAATAATCCCCCCCTTCCCGGCACCCCTGCCTCCAGCGTCACCAAACTCGGGGCGGACGGCAGAGTCTGTCACTTTGCACATGGAGCCGACCAGATGTGACTGACACTCCACTCACTTACCAGGAGTCGCACTTAGCGCCCTGGCGGGGGGGGGGGTCCACAGCCCCCCCCCAGACCACAGAAGGGACGTGCTGGCAATGTCACAGGGCAGAGCCCCAGGGGCCCCCAGGACGCACAGGACACACCGGGGCACGCCCACTGGGCGTCTGCAGGCTGCGCGAGGGCGGCCCTGCCCTTGCCCACCGACGGCACCGACCGGGAAGAGACGGGCTCCAGGGCCGAGAGGGGGCTCCGAACGCTGCCGTCAGAGGGCTGCCATGCCTGAGCCGGGGCTTTAGGGACCGGGAAACACTGGGAGCCCCATTCCCACCACGGTAGGAAGGGCTGAGCCCAGGGCAGAGCGCGCGGCGTGCCCAGGACGGGGCTCTGACCCTCAGCGATGTTCCTCGACAGATGCCAAGGCCACAGCAGGCCCCGGCCAGACCCTGCCGCGCCGGGGCAGAGGCAGAGACACACTTGAGGCAGCTCCGAAAGTGAGTCGGACGTCCAGCCAGGGCAGGCGACCGATGCAAACCCAACTCAACTCTGTGCCCTGACTGGGTGACGGGCGCCAGTGGATTCGGGCCAATGAAAACTGAGTTCCGCACGAATGTGGATCTCTTCTCCCTTTTCCTTTAATTCCAAAAGGAGAGTTCGGGGCTGGTGGGGATGGGACCTCAGACCTGCTGCTGCCCCGGGAGCAGTACGGCTCAAACACACCAGTGCAGGTTGTCTCCCAGACAGCTGCAGAATGCTAGACATCTGCCCACATGTCCTGTGGTTTTCTACAGGATTAGCAGACATCTCATCCAGATCTCCAGCTACCAGCTAAGTATACTCTCCTGCTGGCCTCTGGAACCCACACAGACTCAGATGGACTGAGTGTATTACGAGCCCTGGCTCGTTAAATCCTAACTTTCCGCTTAGGAAAACATTTTATTTATTTAAAGATTTGATTTTTTCAAATATTTTTTTAATGTTTTATTTATTTCTGAGAGAGAGAGAGACAGCATGAGCAGGGAAGGGTCAGAGAGAGAGGGAGACACAGAATCCGAAACAGGCTCCAGGCTCTGAGCTGTCAGCACAGAGCCCGACGCCGGGCTTGAACCCATGAACCATGAGATCATGACCTGAGCCAAAGTCGGACACTTAACCAACTGAGCCACCCTGGCATTCCTAAAGATTTGATTTTTTGAGGCATCTCTATCCCCAACATGGGGCTCAAACTCACAACCCTGAGATCAAGAGTTGCGTGCACTGCTGACTGAGCCAGCCAGAGCACCCCTCAGAAAACACTTTAAATGCATCAACAAATAAAGGGTCAAAGATTGGTATTTCCCAAGTGTGTTCTGAGGGACAGCAGTGTCTGAAGACGTTCAGTTAGGAAGGCTTCCCAGGACAAGTGAGTTCGGGGGATGCTGCCCCCCGTGTCATTACAGGCTCACAACACACATGAGCACGTCAGAGACCCTGACGAGAAGTCTGACGGTAAAGGAGCGTGCTTAATTTTGCTTTTCAACTCACCGGACCCCCCCAACGTTCCTGTGGCCTAACTAGTCCCCCACGGAGCACATTCAGGGGACCCTGGTCCAGAGTAGAGCCGGCCCCAGTGACCTCGCCGCCGGGTAAGTCAACAGGGAGCTGACTGGTTGTCCGTACTCCGTTCTGCATCTGCGGTCTTTCTCCAAGAGCTGCACATGCAGGCACCTCCCGGGAACCAGGACAGCCTCCCGTGCCCATTTCCCACAGCCGCCCACCAGGCTCAACACCTGGAAGCGGCACCTACCTCCTGGCTGCTCGACTGTGTCGGCTTCTGTAAGCTGGAGACAGGCCTCTGCAAACCCGGCTGCGGCAGCGACTCCGGCGGCTGAGAGCCCGTCGCACTGGAACTGGACAGGGCGGGGGGCACAGGGGTCAGATGGACACATGTGGGCCACCCCGTGCTTCCCGGAGCGGTGGCTGCTCGGCGGCCCAGGGGCAGCACGGAGCCTGTCCGGCAGACTCTGACGCCACAACACCCACGAGAAGCTGGGCCCCATCCAAGGCCTGCCCGCCAGAGCCTCCTCGGCTCCTCGGCCCCCTGGCAGCGCTTCTCCTGCAAAGGCTGGAAGCTCACCCCAAACAAGGGCCGCAGGGGCTGCCAGCAGGGCAGCGGAGTCAGCACAGGGGAGGGGCTCCGAGCCCCTCACGCCTGACCAAGAGCTCCCGTCTGTGCAGGGGGCTGATGGCTTCGCGACGTCATTTTTTTCTTCTCTTGGCTTAGAGAAGAAATATATGCCCATAGTGGAAATAAATTTATAAATACACAGAACACAGAATTTGTCACGATCTCCTCCTCCAGAGAGAAATGCTGAGCGGATTTTTCTATATACGTGTGTGTGTATATATATATATATATGTATGAACATAGTATTTTTTTTAACACCACACGTACAACTCGTAACTCGTTTGTCGCTTACTGTATCAAACGCGCTTTCAGGACGACGCCTGGACCCACTTCTCTGTTCCAGTGACATGGTGCAGTCGGCTGGAGAGGCCCTAAGGAACCAATCCCCAACTTTGTTTCCCATTACTGGCCAAACTGCAACGAGCACTTTTTATACGTGACCTGGCACCTTTTCGTCTAAGTAATCCAGGAGTCTAAGTTCTTAACAACGGGACTGCTGGATCAAAAGACGTTTTGAAGTCTAAGAGATATTGCCCAAGTGAGCGCCCAAGAAGGCGGGGTCAGCTGACACCCACTCCCCCAACCAAGGAGGGGCTCTGAGGAAGACACCTGTCTGCTCACAGTCACGCCCTCATCCCGCCGAGACCCGAGGAGGCCAGCAATCCGCTCAGCCAGGGCCCCCAATGCCAGGGGGCCCCCCAGGAAGCTAAGCCAAAAGTTCCACACACAGGCTTCCAGGGCTTACGTGAGCCGAGAACTCACCGGGCAGGATTCCTACATAATGAAGGCCACTCACGCTTACTTCATCTTCTATCTGCAACAGAAGCTTCCAGCTAGTGTTGCTTTTGTGTTCTCCAAGCTCAGCATGGAGTCCCAGCAGCTGCGGCCCTCACTGCCACCTCCCTGATACTCCCTGGGAGGACGGATGTGGCCCCGGGGCAAGAGGGGACCAGCACCTGGGGTCCCCGGCCTTGTCCAGTGTCCTGTCCCTACCTCGTCCCTGGCTGACGTGAGGCAGCACGACCGGCCCCATTAAGGTCGCCTGATCCCTCCCATGGCCACGTTGGCAGAACCCGATTTGAGGAGGGAGCGACGCCTTGTCCTCTCTCTCGGGAACTTCCCTGTAGCAGAGGCATTTCAACACTCACGTTGAAACGTACAATATCCATTTCATTAGAGGGTCTGTAGCATCTACCGTGTGGATGGAATGACAGCAGCGGCAGTGGACACCTGCCACACACGCCCTCCGTCAGGTTCCGTGCCGGGGACATGCCCTGTGTGACCCGGTCCGTGTCTTACAACCACCCAGGCAGTATTCCTACTTCGCAGGACCCTGGAGCACCGATCAAGGGATTCTCCAGGTGCCACAAAGCTACTGGTAGGTAGCCTGGCCGATTCTAAAAGCCAGGCCACACCCCCACCCAGTAGGACCCCTAAACAAACCGTGAGAAAATTTTTAAAAACAGCTTTTCAGACTCGGCTTTGGTGACTGCTACTCTACGCTCATCCACACGAGTTACGCACTCACTCTCTCCATCTGGTGCAAAGGAAGCGCGGGCAGTTTTACAGAAACCGCCATGGCCGTGGCCAGTGAGAGAAAAGGACGCAGGCCGGCGGGCTATGCTCTGGGTCGCTTACTCTCTGGATCCCGAGCCTCGGCAGCCAGAGCACAAGAGGTCGAGGGCAGGAAGATACACGGGACCAGACGGTTTTGTTCTCGCTCCACAACGGGCAAACCCCAGAGGCAGGGTCCTAGTCGTCACAGTACAAACCCCACACCCTCCCCCTGGCTGGCGCGCAGCAGAGAAGCCTCGCGGTGGAAGGAGAGGAACCCGGGCGGGGGCGGGCAGGGACGGCCCAGGTTCCGTGCCCGGGGCAGAGCTGGCGCCAGCCCCACGACGCAGTGGCAGCCACGACACTTACTCTGCTGTTCTAATGGGGATTCTCGTGCCAGGCCCTGGGCCTCCGAAGGCTCCCGGAGGTGCCGGGCTGGCAGAGGGGTGAGCCTGCAGAGGCGGCACACCGACCCTCCATACTGAGGATTCATCCTTCGTAACTGGGTCTGCTGGGAACAGCTAACTGCAGCAGCAGCCGCGTGGGACGCTGCTGGCCCCGCAGCCCGAAGTCGGCCGCCCGGAGCCCGGCACACAGGGACGCCCCGGAACGGAGCGCTGGAGCACCCGCTCTGTCCACAGAGCCCCTTGCTGGCTCAGGAACTGGCTCTGAGGCATTGCGTAAGCTCCTCTGGGGGGAGGTGGCCCTTCCTAATAAGGCGCAGGGGACACTGGCAGCCGGGGACAAGGCGGCCCACAGAGGCACGGCTGCGTCAGCTCCAGAAGGCGGGGGGCAAGAAACAACAAGCAGGGGGAGTCAGGGCAGAGGCAGCCTCCTCCGGGGTCTCCCCCGCTCTCCAGCGCCGCCGCCTGCAGAAGGGAAGGCCCCGGCTGGCCACCCACGCGGGCCCCGCGGCGCCCACCTCTTTGGGTCTTGCTGATCCTGCTTGTTTGCCCATCCCGTCCCGTCCTTGGGAACTATAACGATGTTGGGGTCGTTTCCTCTGTTTTCAGACTTCAAGCTCGGCAGGTTTGCAGGTGGCGGCATACGCCGGGCTGTGGCAACTTTCCCGAGACTCTGCAAGCCATGGCGAGGAGTAACTGCAGGAAGAGGGGGGCGGGGCGGGTTCAGAAGCTCTCTCAAGCCCTAAGCGACGACGACAGAGACGCCAAACCACCCCCTTAAAGGGCGGCCCGCGTGCCAGCAGACCAAAGGGCCCGGCAGCTGCTTTCGCCACTTTACAAGGCCTTCACCGAGGCCCCAGACACTGGGGAGTGGCCGAGGCTGCAGAGACGTGCACTTCACTAGCGGGCAGGGGCGCAGAGCCGATGACGGGGGTGGGGAGCCGGGCCCAGAAGCCTCCGGCCCACGCGGTAACCACCTCTCTGCAAGTTCAGACTGCTCCGGCCTCGCTGGCAGGACCCAAGGGCCAGCCTCCACCTGGGGGCTGCCTCCAGCCCCGGGGCCGAAGCTCAGCAGGGCCATCGACATGCACAAAACCCTCCCGGGGTGTGGACACAACAGGATTTTCCCACCAAGTTCCCGAACATCAGAACCACGCAGCCTAAAACCGGTTACTCTAACGCAAATTCAGTTCCACTCTACCCGGGGCGGGGCGGGGGGACATGACACACTCTCCGTGGCTCTAACGAGGTAAGACAGTTGAGGAAATAATTACAGTGAAAGAAAGGGTATCCAGGCTCAAAATGTGACATCAAACCGGAGCAGGGGAAGTGACCCTATGTCCCCCAAACTGCCTGGTGACCCCTCCACGCCCAGAATACTGTCTGAGCAGGCAGGGACCCTGGGCTCAGAACCTGGAGGACCCTTCCTCGCGGAAGGGAAAGCGTAAAGAACTGGCCTCCAGGGGCACCTGGGTGGCTCAGTCAGTTTAGCGTCCAACTTCGGCTCAGGTCATGATCTCACAGTTGGTGGGTTCAAGCCCCGCGTCAGGCTCTGTGCTGACAGCTAAGAGCCTGGAGCCTGCTTCAGATTCTGTGTCTCCCTCTCTCTCTGACCCTCCCCTGTTCATGCTGGCACGCTCGCTCTCAGAAATAAATAAAACATTAAAAAAAAAAAAAAAAAGAACTGGTCTCCAGCCCGGTTCTTACCTGAGGATCTGACGGCGTCTACTGATTTTCCTTTATACTTATCAAACAGGCTGAGAGTCGAATACTTGCTTTTCCCATCCTTGCCCTTGGTTATTTGCCCCAAACGATCGGACATTGCGATGAAATGTCATCTAGTAAGGAAATTTTTCTCGGCACCGCTCCCGATCTGCCTTTGAAATGTAAGAAAGAGAGAGAGAGAGAGAGAGAGAGAAAGAAAATAGAGTGTTAATCCACCAAAGTCCCTAAGCCAGCGGGCTGAACCCTTCAGGGATCATGGATCTCCTTGAAGACCTGAAGAAAGCCCTGGATTCTTTCCCCAGAAAAACACCCTTACCATTGCATAAGCTGTTTTGCTCACATTTAAAGAGCATCTCCATGTAGGTACCTTCTCCAACCCCAAAGTTCAGAAGTCTTACTCTGTCTGAACTGACCAGAGTCTACCGCTCACCAGCAACACAGAAATGTGAACTTTCCCACACGGCCCTCCAGCCAAGTCAAGGACCGCTCTTCAAGACGGAAAAACAAAACCTCACCACTGTAGCAGACTGACAGAACATCAAAACTAAGGCAGAGCAAGGGAGGTCTGCAACCCGCCTATGGAAGGCTGTTCAGTTCAAGGATGAACAAAACAAAGGGAAGCCATCAAAAATCATTCTTCAGGAACAGCCTGGGTGTGTGCACTTTTCCAACTAAGGAACCAGCGTCCAGAGAAAAAGCATCTGCTAGGGGAACATAGCAGGGCTCTCTGGGGTGCAGGCACAGAAGAGGAAGCAAGGATTCCCCGGGGAAAGACCACTGGGGGGAGGGGGGGCTGTAGCGGCGACACTGCCCCCCCCACTCGGAGAATCTTGAGGATGACAAGAAAGAACACCCTGCCCTCTGCCACTTTCTGATTTCCTAGGGGCTTCACCAAGTCCATCGGCTCTTCACGCTTTCATTCACTCCAACACCGAGCGCGTGCCTGCCAGGGGTGAGTGAGTGCCACGTGGCAGGCACTGGGGACTCAGGGCCACGGGTTCTAAGAACTCGACCGTGAAAAATAAACTCGGAGAAGTGACCATCACTTCCCGTTGGAATTAACGCATGGGGAAGAAAGCTAAATAAACCAGAGTGCTAACGTATTTAGTGACAAAATGGAGGAAACTGTAAAAAAACATCCGCTGATAACCAAAGGACCCTGGTGGCCGCACCAGCTCGCTCTGCTGTCTTACCCTACTCCGAGGCCACGCAGGCCAGAAGGAGCACGCTCAGAGTGCTGGCACGGCCTTCTGCACCCGAGATCACTCTGAAATAAAACCCTATACATTACGGTCCAAGACTGTATAAAGCACAAGGGCAAAGATCAATTATAAACTGAGGCCAAGAAAGGCGCACCGGGGGACAGTGACATCACACGCCTCCGGGCACACCACGCCTGGCACCACCACGCCAAGTGTGAACCATGCCGCTGGTTCTGACACAGAGCCAGGAACATCCGTCCTCTCATTCGAGAAATCTTGACAATGAAGGAAATCTGTAGGAGGGCGGCCTCCATGAAGAAACAAACCAGAGACGCCCCAGAGCGCTCACAGGCCCCAAGGGCCCAGGTTACGCGTCAGCGACCTTCCCCCAGTGCGTCTGCCTCGTGTGCCAGGAGCAAAGAGGGACCAGACATGGGAACTGGCCAAATGTGTCCAATTTCGGATTCTGGTGCCCGGGGGTCCCACAACACACCGCTTTATCTGTAGATCTCCCACCCCCTCCCGCCGCCCCCCTCCCCAGAGCTGGCTCCAGGGAGTTTCGCCCCCGCCCCACTAGGAACACCGTCCCTCCCCCACGCTCAGGGCAGGGACTAGATTTCATTTCATCAGAACAAGTTGTATTTAACAGGCTATCAAATGTTAAGTCAATTTGAAAGTCTCCATTAAGATCAGAAGAGATCTAACTTCTAGACACTTCTATCAAATCAAAAGATCATGCGGATAAAAATAAAACCCCACACCCACACCCCCCACACTATTAACAGAAGCCCTGGAGACTTCCACGTGGCGCCTGCCTCACGGAGCTTACAGTCCCCAAGGGGTGGCAAACACCGGTCAGCGTCCCAGCCAATGGCCTGTTTGTCATAAAGCCCTCAACCTAAGAATGATTTTTAAAATCATTCTTCACATTTGTTTAAGAAAAAACAAAGAATGTGTGATAGCCATGTGGCCCGCCATGCCGCATGTAAGCAGACTTGGCCGACCCTGGGTCTAAAAGGCAAAGCCTTGAGCAAGCACGTTCACAAGTCTCCAGGAGGGAGGGGGCGCTGGGTGGTTCATTCGGGTGAGCTTCTGACTGCTGGCTCAGGTCATGATCTCACAGTTCAGGAGTTCGAGCCCTGTGTCAGGCTCTGTGCAGACAGCTCGGAGCCTGCTTGGGATTCTCTCTCTCCTTCTGGCTCTGCCCCTCCCCCACTCCCTTTGTCTCTCTCAAGATAAATCAACTTCAAAAAACTGTCTCCAGCAAGGAAACAGATGGGGGGGAGGGGGAGCATCCCTACTGCTGGGCCAGGAGACCCGTGGGGGCGGGGCCCAGCACAAGGGGGAGGGGCGGGGCAGAGCACCCTATTCCCTAGACTGTGATCAGCACTCAGGGACTTGTCTACTCAGCACTCTCTTTACAAACTCATGTCGCGTGCTGCATAGCCAAGCTCACATCCCGACTCCCGGACCTGTGACTTCCTTACCTTACATGGAGAAAAAGGGATCCTGCAGATGTGATTAAGGTAAGGATCTCAAGATGAGGACATTATCCTGACAGGAGCGGGAGGGCTATAGAGTCAGAAAGGCGTGGCTTCCAGAGCTAAGGCTGGAGCGCTATTTAAGGACTGGTGGGGCCACCGCAGAGGTGCGCGGGGCCCCTGGACGCCGGAGACGGGGAGGAAACGGGTCTCCTGTGGAGCCTCCAGAGGGAGCGAGCCCAGTAAGACTCACTGAGACTTCTGAGCTCCAGAACTGCAAGAGGGGACGTCTGTGTTGTGCTACGTCACCGGACTTACTGTAATTGGTCACCACAATAGAAAGTACACTCGTTAACAGGCTTTTATTAGGCGGGCACTGCCTTGTGCCCAGCACTGAGGCCGGGCCGCGGCAGAGGGGGGCTGGGCCCGCCCCTCCCCCTGCCCAGCCCGCAGAGACCACGGGACCACCCACAGTCACAGAGCTCATTAATGAGAGACCGGTTCCAGAATTTTTCACGTGAGCACAATGATGACAACGGCCCCTCTCGGCCACCCCCGGCCGACGGAGAACCTACACACATTGCTGGCGAAAAGCCGCGTGGCAGGGCCCCTTCCCGGCCACGTAGCTGCGGGACTGCAGACTTAGCGCTGTCAAACTTCCTAACTACGGAGTCCTTTAGGAAGTTACAAACCAAACTGACAAAGAGAAGAAAAAACTACTGACCCGCCTATCCAATTCCCACACGAAACCTTAACGTGCTTGATGTTTACACATCGAAGGTCTTTCGATTCTGAGACCTGGCGGAAAATACTTGTTTCCACCGACAGTGATCAAAAAGTCTTCTTAAAATCCGTCCACGCAAACTCCTGCCAGTTCTCAAATACAAACAGGTCCTTCTTGGACTGACTCCCCACTGCCTGGGTCCACGGGCAGAGGCTACAGTGAACACAGATGGCTCTCTCGGGCCTTCCTGCGGCCGCACACTTCTGAGAACTAACCTGTCCGCACCCCCACCCCCAGGAAGCACTGGGAGACTGGAAGCCTGACCGCGCCCTGACTCCTGGCACCCCTGGAAAAAATTTAAAGAAAAACCCTGGGCAAAGGGGATCCACTCTCCTGGGGAATTCTGTCCATGACTGTCAGCTGGCCCACGACTGTTGCCTGAGGCCCTCCCAAGAAATCCCACCATTCAGCAAACCTACTACACTGGGGCCCCTTGCAAAGGGCACCCCAAAAAAGCCAGCACAAGCACACGCTGGACCGACGCCCGCATTCAATCTGGTTTTTGGTGCCCCCTCCTCCCGCTTTCTCACCCAGCTCTGCGCCTCCTGGCCACGTGAGCGGCCTCTCTCGCCCTCAGTTTCCCTGTCCACAGACAGAATGGAGAGGCCGAGACAAGATCTCACAAGTCGCAGCCAGTTCTAAAAAAAAAAAATCAAACACATCAGTGTGAATAACCCACAGCCACAGCATTTACGAACAACTTCTCGTCAAGGTGGCCATCTCCTGCCACGCACCTGCTACTGCATTCCAACTTCCTACCTAAAGCTGGGATGCTGATGGGCGAAGGAGTCTCCGTTGCTATGGAGACAGCACCTGTGGGGGAGGGGCCGGACACCTCTCATTTCAATGGTGGACAGTAAGACTGCACTGACGGAGGGTCGTCTGGTCCCCATTTTCCCTTTAGAACAGGGGTGGCCGAATTACTCTCAGCCTGAAGAATCCGCAGCAGCGGCCTACGAGGCCCGCAAAGCATCACCTATTTGCTGTCTGGCCTTTATGTCACAGACACTGCCGTGACAGTATCCAAAGTTCCTTTCATTAGGCCACATTTCACTGGGCACAAATCCAAAACAGAAATATAATCACTTGGGTTATTATTGCCGTACTTGGGGCCCAGCCCAGCCCCACACCCAACTGGCTACTCTGTGTGCCCCTTGGTTTTCATAAACCTCGGGCCGGGAGCATTCACTGCTAATAGGAGCTTGAACAGCTTACAAGCATCTGCCAAGCTGCTACCCACCAACACACACGCACACACACGCACGCACACACAGTGCCTGACTGGCCTCATCAGATGACAGAAAAGTTCAGGCAAATATCTGGGTGTGAACGTGAAGCCAGTCAAGGAGACAGAACATTTTTCTCGGGGGGTAAGAGGTGTGTTCGCTCAAGCCTGACTCACGTCCGGATCTGTGAGACAAGAATTGGCTGAGACACACCAGGTCCTTGCAGATGGGCATGAGTGAGCTTGGCTCATAGCCAACGCTTTCTCTTCCTCGCGTAGGTAACAGAATTAATTTTTTCTCCCCCGAATAAAACTACCTTGGACCCTCCGTATCACATATATAACAGCCAGGGGTGGCCGCCTACACCCCAAACCCTCCGTTTCCCACAGCAGCCACTCTGAGACAGCAGGGAGGCACGCCACGGGGCCCTGGAGTATTCCGGAAATGGCTGGCCTAAATGAAAATTTTGCCATTAGGCACAGGAAAAAAGGGCTGAATTCCACATGTGAAGAGAGGCGCCTGGGTGGCTCAGTCGGTTAAGCATCTGACTTCGGCTCAGGTCATGATCTTCAGGCTCATGAGTTCGAGCCCTGTGTCAGCCTCTCTGCTGTCAGCATGGAGGGCTAGTCAGCTTCGGATCCTCTGTCCCCAGCTCACACACGGGCACTTACTGTCTCAATAATAAACATTTAAAAAAAAAAAAAAAAAGGTCTGTATATTCTGACAAGTTATCTAAAAGAGTCCAAGAGGCCCCGGACTTGCTGGCATAGAAACAACCGAAAGATGCACCAACAAAGGCAACTTCAGACGCAAGCCCCGCCTGTCCAGCAGGTTGCTGGGCCTGTCTGTTATCTGTCCACCAAAGGGAAAACCTCCCTGTACTCCCCATCTTATCAAAAGCCATTTCCGGGAACAGGATTAATTTCACACTGCCTGGGTCCCAGCCAGAGTCAGAAGCCCACCTGGCCAGGCGATCTGGGACGGCCTCTAACTCACTAGGGAGCCACCCCCACTACATGCTCACTCCTGAGGGCCAGGCACCTTGCTGACCATCCACGACCCGCATGCCCTCGCAGGGCTCCTCCCAAGAGCACTTTCTGGAAGATACCGTGGCCACCAACCTGATTTACAGAGGACATGAAGGTGTAGTAGGGATAGAGAAATAACTTGCCCGGGGTCACAAGACTACAGGACTTTAACTCTCAGGACACCTGGGGAAGGACCCAGTGTGTGCTCCGGCTCCAGGCTGCTCTCTCAGCAAGGCCAGTCGTTCAGGGAAGACCCAGGACCCGCTGAAAGAAGGGGTTCAGCCGAAATGCCAGAACAGCACGGCACAAGCCGAAGCCCCCAGCCCAGCGTGGGGGGAAAGGAGGCGGGAGGTCCCTGCGTAGAAGGAAAGACCCTGCTGCTACACAGAACATAGCAAAAAGCCTGATCCGACAGGAATAGAGGCGGAGAGCAGGCTGGACAAACACTTGCGAAAGCAACCAGAGGGCCCGAAAAAGGACATGGTCATTAGTCAGTACACTTGCTAAGTCTCAGCCGGACATGAAGAACCATCGCCACAAAAGCCGGCCTGAAATTCATAGACAGTCCCGCCCTCTTGCAACATGCCGACACCTGGCAGAAGAGAACTTCGACGTGAGAAAGGTACCACACCCCCTACTTCAAATTCTGACGTTTTTACTGACCACTGTGTGAGTCTAGGACAAGTCGGCATCCATCCCTGTCCCCGGAACACATTTTCTGTAAAAGGACAAACACTATGCTTGCCCTTGCGGGCCGCAGTCCCCAGCAGAGCCACTCCACCCTGACCGGGGCTGCCACGGCCGCTCAGGAGCAATCACAGACGACACATGCAACAGGAAGAACCACGTTCCAATAAAACTTTATTTACAAAAGCAGGACGCAGGTGGATTTAGGGCCCCGGTTTGCAGACCCCCCACTCTATAAAGGAAACTGATGCCTTACAGTGCGACTGGCGGCCACAACAAAAGGGCTTCACATCCGCAGCAGGATGGAGCGGGGGAGGGGGTGGGGGTGGGGAATTCTAGCTGGGTTTCACAGGGGATCTCCCGCCACCCCTTCTCCCAGCAAAAGCAGGGGTCAAACCTTCGACCCGCCCCCAGCTCTCAGGGGCTCCTTCCGGGACCTGTGCGTGCTGGTCCCCTGGCACTGAGGAGCGGCCGTCTGAGAAGCTGGAGCCTGAACTGCTTGCGGCTGCCACAATCCAGCCCTTCCACAGGGGAAGGCCCCGCGTCGAGGTTTCTGCAGGGAAGGTGTGAGGGGCGTCTGCAGACTACAGCACAAACCTCTCCAAGAGCAAAAGCTACTGAACAAAGGGATGAAAACGAGGTTCCTGGTCCCCATCGTGAGCCACCAGCAGAAGAGACCCCTGTCCCCAGGCAGCACATTCAGGAAGCAACAGAAATTAAAGATAAGAAACAAGGCATGTGCTGTGGGGCCCAAAGCACTTCCCAGCCCCGTCTTCTGGGCCCTTGGGTTTGCAAACCCCATCCCAGATTCCCTGGACCACACACAGGCTCAGCTCTCCCCGACGGACTGATCACGGACTGGACTGATCGTGGACTGGACTAATCCTGGATTGGACTGATCGCGGACTGGACTGATCCTCGGGCCCCCCCTCCTCCAGGACCCAACCCGATCAGGAGCCCCTGCTCTAACTCTTTTATCGGCATGGCACCAGGCATTTTCACCATGGCAGAGACCAGCCCAAACTTCCAGCCCTGGCCCCAAACAGGCCCCTCCAGTCTCATCCCCACCCCCACCAGGCTCCTCTCTCCAAAACAAGAGGTTTGTATCTTGCCTCCGCCCCACACTGGCTGTTTCCTCATGGATTAAACAGAGATGAACATACTGTTACCCGCCTCCCAGGTCTGACGTCAGGAACAAATCAGACAAGGAACACAACACACGTGACCCACAGCTCGCCTGCCCTTAGAAGGTTCTCAGCCAAGGGCAGCTGTAACGCCGGCCCTGCACAGTCCAGCCCTCAGCCGCCCCAGCCTGCCGTCAGCCGGGCACACGGCACTCCTTCCTCCGGATTCCCGTGCAAGCCACAAAGCCTTCAGTTTCCCCACCTCCAGGCTCCCACAGGCCTGGCACCTGTGTTCACCCCCTCCTGTGATCAAGAGACCTGTCCCCCCTTTGGTGCATCACACCTTAAGAGCCCTGATGCGGAGCGCGGGCCTCCAAAATCACGGCAAGAAATGTGTTCCATGTTCAGGATCTGGTGCTGGACCCCGTAATTAATTCTCAGGAGACAAAGACACACTTTAATTCTAAGAAAACCCTCTTGAGATAAAGAGTCCGCTGCAACTACATTTTAAACAACACTCAACTGCCACAGCTTCAAGGTTTCCCACTTCGGGGCAATAAGCGTGGGTATTCAACGCAAGCGCACAGCAGTGTTAAATCAGACCTCCTCAAGGAGGGGGTGACCCTCACCTCGTTCCTTCGTTTATCTGTAACATTCTTTAGTAACAAAAGGAACACGTACTGGTTAGAAGCTTTACAACGTACAGAAAAATGGGGCGCCTGGGTGGCTCAGGCGGTTTAGCGCCGACTGCAGCTCAGGTCACGATCTCGTGCTCTGGGAGATCAAGCCCCAAGTCGGACCAGCAGGCTCTGTGCTGACAGCTCACAGCCTGGAGCCTGCTTCAGATTCAGTGTCTCTTTCTCTGCTCCTCCCCTGCGCACTCGCTCGCTCTCGCTCTCTCAAAAATAAACATACAGAGAATTTCACAGTCAACCAGCTCCCAGCTACACCGGAGGGTCTCCCTCTACCAGCACGAATGCTCCGGCCACCTGCCTTCTGCTTCGCTCTTCTACTCTGCTTTTGTTTCCTATTTCAAAAGAGTTCGGCAAGGAAGGTCCTATAAAACAATGTAACTAAATTCTAAACCGATCTGGCTACTTGTTTAAGAAAATTACACAGGGGCACCTGGGTGGCTCAGAGAGTTAAGCGTCAGACTTTGGCTCAGGTCACGATCTCATGGTTTGTCGGTCTGAGCCCATCTGTGCTGACAGCTCAGCGCCTAGAGCCTGGAGCCTACCTCGGATTGCGGATTCCGGGTCTCCCTCTCTCTCTGCCCCTCCCCTACTCGCACTCTGTCTCTCTGTCTCTCTCTCAAAATAAACATTTTTTTTTTAATTCTAAAAGAAAATTATACGAATGATTTTAAGGACAGCTTCCGAAGGGGCTGCCGACAGGAGAGGCCCAGCAGTGCCTCAGTTTACACCCGTAGCCTCCCGGCAGGAACGATGTCACAGCACAGGCAGGAAGCTGGGCTGGAGGAGGGAGGACCGTGGGCACAGGGCGTCTTTCTTTAGCCCGGGGGGAAGCGCCCTTCCACCTTCCCAAGCCCGAGCCTTCTCAGATCTGTGGCTATAAACACACAGGTGCGGGGACAGAGACTGGATCTAACACCTGCCCAGCACCAGTCGCCACCGAGCACAACTCACACCTGCCCCAGTGACCGCTAAGGGGCTCTTTGGGGCAAAGCCCCCCAAGGGTGAGCCCCATCTAGCAGACAGCAGTGCTCTCTACACGCAGGGAAGGCACTGCCAGGAGTCCAAGGGCCACCTCAGGCTCCTCTACACACAGGGGCAGAGGGTGTCCTTTGGCAGGCGCCTGGAGGACTAGAAATGCCAGTCACAAGAGGGATACAAACACGGCTGGTGGAGCACACGTGGCTCCGGTTACTCCCCTCCCACCCTCCTCCCGGCGCCTGCTTGGACTCCCTCCGCAGCAGCCCCTGCAGCCGCCGGCCCCCAACCTTCTCAAGAGGACAGAGTTCACACCCCACACATGCAAGGAGGCGGAGACAAACGACCGGGTATCCCAACCCCCAACAGGCCCTTTCAGGCAGGCGGGGCGCCGGGCAGAGGGTGTAACTGACAGATTCACACCTGACGCACAGGAGCACGCGGCAGGCTATGTTAGGCAAACACACGCCCGTAAATAGGACCGTGGATCTACATATGCACACACATCCCTTGATTCAACTCCATTCAAGAAACACTATATAGAATATGGGGAGGTTCTGGTTCAACAGGGCAAAAAGACTACAGGCATTTCTAGCCCACTCTTCCAAAACCCTCTAAAGGTCAGGGTTTAGCAGACAGACACGACTGGAAATGTACTGCACAGACTGCAAGACGCTCAGGCAGGCCTGCGGGCACCGGAGGGCTCAGGAGGCCCCGGGAGGCGGCGCGCGCCTTGTAAGATGGGGGGGCAGGGATGTGAAGGCAGGACAGCTTCTCCCTCTGGATAAATTAAACAGAACAAGTCTAGACTTTGCCAGGGTCAAAGGGAACAGAAATGAGGAAAAGACCTAAAAAAAAAAGCAAGCTGGGTGAGAACCTGAGCCGCACAGCAAATCATGGAGTGCCCCAGCGCCGGCTTTGCTGTGGGCCTCACTGCAGGGCGGCAGATAAACACATTCTGTCCCTCTCTCCACGACCCTGGCGAAGACGAAGGAGCCTTCTCTTGAAAACCAATAGACACTAACACTTGGGTCTTGAGAAAAGAATGGTGGCTTCCCACCCGCTCACTCTACAGGCAGAGCCCCCTGACCCTGCCACCCTATCCCCAACGAGCTGTGTGTGCCCAGGACGACAGACATCTGTGGGGCCTCAGCAAAAACGCAGACAAAAAAAAAAAAAACTGGAAAAAATACAGGTAACACCAGGAACCAAAGATTTCAAAAAATAAAGTAACATAAAATTAGGGGTGTCCGGGTGACTCGGTTAAACGTCTGACTTTGGCGCAGGTCGTGATCTCGCAGTTTGTGAGTTCTAGCCCCCACATCGGGCTCTGTGTGGACAGCTTGGAGCCTGGAGCCTGCTTCAGACTCTGTCTCCTTCTCACTCTGCTCCTCCTCCCCTTTCTCTCTCAAAAATAAATGAATTTTAAAATAGTAAGAAAAGAAAAAGATAAAATAAAGTAACATAAAATCAATATCCTCAGAAAATTAGAAGAGCCTACACCCATCCAATAAAAACATGATTTTTTTTCCTTAAGGGACAAGCAGAAAAAAACCCTAGGAAGTGTTAGATATGGGATAGGCCAAACCCCACACCGCCCCAGGCGAGTCATGAGACAAATAGCAGACAAATCTCAACCGACAGATATTCTAGAAAATACTGGGCCAGTCACTACTCCTCAAAACTGTCAAGGTCATCAGAACAAGGAACATGGGACAACTGTCAGTCCGGAGGACACCAAGGACACATGACAACTCAGTGGGGTCTCTTGGAACAAAAAAAGGACATTAAGTGTAAAACTAAGAAGATCTAAAGGGCACCTGGGTGGCCCAGTTGGGTAAGCTGCCGACTCCTGATTTCGGCTCAGGTCACGATCTCCCAGGTCCGTGGGACGAGCCCTACGACAGGCGCGGGGCTGACAGCGTGGAGCCTGCTGGGGACTCTGTGTCTCCCTCTCTCCCTGTCCCTCTCTGCACGCGTACATGCGCGCTCTAATAATTTTTTAAAAACAAAATCTAAATATAGACATTCATTAACAATAACATATCAGTACTGGGTAATTAATCGAGACAGAACCCTGTACTAAGGTTAGAACTTTAACAGGGGAACCTGGCACACGGTACAAACTACAACCGTTATGTAAATCCAGACTATTCTAATTTTTTTTTTAATTTTAATTTCAATAGAAGAAATGAAAAAATAAAGTCAAGAAAAATCTCAGGAAATTAACACATCTTTCCATCAACCCAAAACTAAAGGATGAACCCAGGGGTCCGAATTTAACTGGGAGTCACAGCAACAGAGGGAAACGAGGGGGAAGAATTTATCAAAGGAAAGAACCATGAAAAACCCTCAGAGCTCAAGTGCCCAAGACTGCAAGGGCCCCCTAGTGCTCAAAATAACCGGCGTGAAAAGAACACAGAGCACGAGGTGACATTCCAGTATGATGAGGGACAAAGAGAGGAACCCCAAAGTTTATGAAAGCGCCCCACGTACCAGGGAGGAGCCATCACAAGGCCGTGAAGACTCGCGAGAGACAATGACGTGCGTCTGCCCTTCTCAGCCACCTCGTCCCCTCCCCTCCTTGGAAAAGGATTTTCAACCTAGAATCCAATACTGAGCTAACTGAATCAAATACAAGCACAGAAAAGGTCACTTTCTGATTCACATGAGAACTCAAAACGTATACCTTCTCAGAAAGCTGCAGAGGAATATACTCTAACAAGAGAGAGAGCAATCCAACACAGAGGCAAACGTCATAGATGCTAATTCTCCCTTCCTCGTTCCTAAGGAAAAGTGATCCCGTCCTTCCCCAGCTGAGGGAGCTTCCACAGGGGGAGGGGCAGGCGTGGTCTAGGAGAAGCCTCCCCAGTTATCAGCAGATAACCCAGTTAAGTACCTGGTTCCCTCACTACAACACGGCACTGGACCAAGCAACTGGGAACCTGCCCCCCTCTGGACTTCCATATCCCTGAGGCAATAACGTCCTGGTGTTTAAGGCCGCTCGAGATGGTTACGGTTACCCGGGCTTCAAATTACCTGACTGGTACATACAAGGGATCCAGCACAGAGGGACAAGGTCCCAGAGTGACACGCGAAGGAAGCTGAAGCTGGCTGCTGCACGCCAGGCGAGCGGGGAGGGTTCCAGGCGGTAAACAGAGCTCACGGCGATCTAACGTATCTAGGCAATCTGAAAACAGCCTTCGCTGCATTTTATAGGAGCATTTGCAAAAAGGGGAAGGTACAAGGTTTAATGTCATTCAACTCATCAATCACTGAATCTATTTTGGTGTGCTTTCTGTGTCCCACGTAAGGAATTCTGTTGTACTCGAAATCGTAAAGATATTCTCCTGTGTTTTCTTCTAGAAGCTTTACTGTCTCTCTCATCTTTCATGGTGAGCTCAGTAAACCTGGTTCTGGATATGATTTGAGGCAGAAGATTCATTTTCCCAGTACCTTTTTTGAAAAGGCCATCCTTTCCCCTTGTCATGTGACACCTCTGTCATAAACTACTTCTGTGAAGTCTATTTCAAGACCTCTCTTCTGTCAGCCTACTGTCTATCCGTCCAACAGCACTGTGCTGCCCTAATTACCGCAGCTTTCAGAAAGCCTTGACATCTGGCAGGGTAAGTCCTTCAACTTTGCTGTTGTTCAAGAATGCTTTATTCTTGGCCCTCTACATTTTCGTGTAAATTTCAGAATCAGTTTGTCAATTTCCAAACAAAACAACAACAATCAAAGAAAAGCCTGCTGGGATTTTGATCAAAATTACATGGAACCCAGAGTTCAAATCTGGGAGAACTGACCTCTTTACAAAACCAAGTGCCGGTGAGTATGCGCGGCAAGGACAGCTGCCAGTGGACGTGCCCGTTGGTAAGATCACCGGAAAACCGGCAGCCGTCCAGCAAAGCCACACGAATGGCGACCCTGCGACCCAACCTCTCCGTTTCTGGATACGTACCCAACAGATAAGTTCACACACATCCAGGGATATGCGTACGAAGGTTCATGGCAGCCTCACTGGGGAACAGCTCAACATGGAAAACTAATGGAAGCTAAGAGTCTATCACTAGAACAAATAAATATCATACCCACATAATGGAATGCAATGGGAATGAATACACTCGCACGCACAAACCACACTGATGAAACTCACAGATACCATGTTGAATGAAAGAAGCATATACAAAGAAGCAGCAGCACAGAGTGTCATTTCGGAAGCATCAGGGCAATCCATAATGAAAAGACTGACTGGCGCAAACCTATATGTGCAGAGTAACTTCAAAACGAAAAAAAAATCATTGAAAAAAATCATTGTAAGTAGAAAACACTGGGGGAAAAGAAAAATCTCTGCACCTTGGTGGATAAAACCCACTCAACTGAGAGAGGATAGGGGCGCCTGGGTGGCTGAGTTGATTTAAGCATCTGACTTCAGCTCAGGTCATGATCTCGAGGTTCGGGAGTTTGAGCCCTGCGTCGGGCTCTGTGCTGACAGCTCGGAGCCTGGAGCCTGCTTCAGATTCTGTATCTCCCTCTCTCTCTGCCCATCCCTTGCTCACACGGTCTCTCTCTGTCTCTCAAAAATAAACATAAAAAAAAAAAAAGGGAAAGAGAGAAGATAACAGATGGTCTGATTAAGGTACATCAGCCAACATGTTCAGAAAGGGACTACATTCAGGGCACCTGGCTGGCGGGGTGGGTGGAGCACCCAACTCTTGGTCTCTGGGTTCTAAGTTCAAGCCCACGTTGGGGGTAGAGACTACTAAAAAATAAAATCTTAAAAAAAAGAAAAGAAAAGAAAAGAAATGACTACATATGAAACTTTAAGGAAAAACCCAAATTCTGAAAAGCAAAACTCTGACCACAGTGCAATAAACCAAGACATAACGAAAGGAGAAGTAAAAAATAACCCTACCAATTGGAAAACTTAAAACTCTCTCTTAAAAAATTCTGAATCACAGAGAAATTCAAAACCATAGCTGCAGAATCCCTAGAAAAGCACAAATGGTGAAAAGAACACTACACTATCAAAACTTCTAAAACAAATTTATACTCAGAGGAAATTTAATAATCTAAAAACTTTAAATTTCTAACAGCAAAGAATGAAATGAAATTAAGCATCCCATTCTGGAAGTCAGAAAAAAGACACAATGGAATGCAAAAGAAAGCAGAAACCGGGGCGCTTGGGTGGCTCAGTTGGCTAAGCATCCAACTTCAGCTCAGGTCGTGATCTCGCGGTTCATGGGTTCAAGCCCCATGTCGGGCTCTGTGCTGACAGCTCAGAGCCTGGAGCCTGCTTCGGATTCTGTGTCTCCTCTCTCTCTGACCCTCCCCTGCTCATACTGTCTCTCTCTCTCTCTCAAAAATAAATAAAATATTTTTTTAAAAATCAGAAACAATTAATGAAGAAAAATGAACCAAAAGTAATTTAATGAATTTAACTGAATATATAGAATAAAATGGAATTAAAAATAGCTCTGTGAATCAAGAAATAAAATAGATAAACCACTGAAAGGTACCTGTACCTCATTTTATAGATAAGACACCAAGTCTGTGAGGTTAAAAGACTGGCACAAGGTCACTATCAACAAGTAAGGGCCTTGTAAAACCTGAGCCTAAACCCAGCTCAGTCTGACAGGTCCAAAGCGTGGACCCTCAGGGGGCACCAGGATAAAATGCCCACAGTAACCCCTGGCTCTCCCAGTGCTCCTGGGGCTGTGGTGAGTGTGAAGGTCAAGTGTGGCCTGGGGTGGGGTCTGAGCAGGCGACACCTCAGGTGAGGGACTCTAACAGAGTCCTGTAGCTCAAGGCTCCTCATTCCCAGGACTCTTTTTCTTTCTTTCTTTTTAAGTATTTATTCATTTCTTGAAAGAGAGAGAGACAGAAAGAGAGAGAGAGCGCAAGTGGGGCCAGAGAAAGAGGGAGACACAGAATCTAAAGCAGCGCCAGGCTCGGAGTGTCAGCACAGAGCCCAACACGGGACTCGAACTCAGAAACCGCGAGATCATGACCTGAGCCAAAGTCAGATGTCTAACCGACTGAGCCCCCCAGGCGCCCCTACACGGGGCTGTCTTGAGTCTCTAAGCCGCTGGATGGTTCCAGGGACCCTGTCATCACTCCTGAACAACTTAAACTCTGTCATGGCTCCTTTCTTCAGGGGTCGTGGGGCCAGTTGCTACACACCTGGCTCGCAGGCACACGAGCGGGGGCTGAAGCCTGCAGAGTTTGCCAGAAATCCGTTTGTAGTGTGCAGAGTCCCTGGCCAACCTCGCCTTTTGAATATACCAATAATTTAGCGAGGGGGGAAGAAAAGACAATTTCATTTTATAGCTGGAGATGGACATTTGGGATAGACAGGCCACACACAGGCCTCCCTCTCCAGGGTCAAAACTTACCAAAGACGAGGTACATGGTGGGGTCCAGTCGGCTGAGCATCTGACTCTTGATTTCGGCTCAGGCCCCAGTCTTAGAGCCCGTGAGATCCAGCACAGAGCCTGCTTGGGATTCTCACCTTCTCCCTCTGCCCCTCCCCGACGAACACTCTCTCAAGTGTGCGCGCACGCGCTCTCTCTCTCTCTCAAAATAAATTAACATTGGGAAAAAAAAAAACTTACCCCGGCAAACAAAAGAAATACATAAGACACAGACCTCTATTTCAGTTTCTCCTTCCTTTACTACGTCCAGGTTAACGGTGAATGAGCAAGTGAGAAGTACTCTGCAAATGCCACGAAGATCTATGTTCTGTTTCATAAAATCTGATTTAGCAGAGAACAGAAACCGGAAACGGCATCTAGACTGGAATGTTCTTTCTGACCGGATCTACAAAGCTTCCGAGGGCCCTTGACAGGTGAACAGGGACACGTGACTGAATCAGCTGGACTCCCGTGAACCGTCAGGGCCCGGACACCAGGAGCCCAGGGCGCTCGGATGAGGCTGGGCGAGGCCCTGGCCAGCAAAGGGCCAGCAACGCACGAGCTGCCCGGGCCGGGCCGAGCGCTCTCCACAAGCACGCGTCTGGTGACACCTGCGTGGGCTACCTTTCTAACCGGTCCGTGTTATTGCCACACACGCAGTACAGCAAACGCCAATCATAAGACCAGTCAACCCACGCAAAAGGGAACCGCCATTAACTCGGTAGATACCCTCCGTACTGCTTTTTCTCAGCCCGCGGTCCTCGAGTTTTACGCCACCAATGTGGGAAGTCACCATACCGTGCTGCACTTAGCGCGGTGTGGTCCACACGGACGGGTCTCCCTTATCCGTGTGAACGCCTAACAGTATCTCACTGAGTAGCTGTGCCCCCCCACCCCCCGCCCTGCAGACAGGTACTTAAACTGCTCCCAGCTGCGTGCTGTCACCGATCCCGCGACAGCGAGCGTCGCTGTCCACACCCCTATGCACGCTCAGCCAACACCTGGGGGCATCTGCCGTTTCCGCGAAGCGTACTCCCGGTTTGTGCCCAAGGACCTGAACTCAGGCGGCAGGGGGGTTGCAACCCCGCCCCAGGCTGCCTCCCCAGGAGGCAGGGGCGCCCCGAGGGATGCGGAACGCACCCCGCTGAAACAACTAAACGCAGGCCCCGCCTTGCAGCCCTCCTCCAACGGGGCCTCTCGCGGCTGCACCCTGAGGAGGCAGGAGAGAGGCAACAGTGGCCTCCTGACAAGCCCCAAAGGAGACTCCCTGGCGACAAGCCAATGCCACCCGGAGGCGACGCGCCCTTTAATCAGGCTAGGACATACTTCACCAGGCTGCCTCCATCAATCACTGTCCCGACTGCACAGAGGGCCCCGCTCACCACCGCGGAGGCCAGTATCCTAACCACCGCCCCCACGTGGAGGCCACAGGTGAAGGACAGGCTCTGTGCTGCGCTGTGTCACTCAGCAACTCACGGCGCCCCAGAGCAGAGCCGCCTACGCTAGGGGGTTCGCTTCCGCAGAGATGGGTCATCAACAACTCAGCCCCTGCAAATCCACCTTTTCTTTGACGAAAATAAATTAACAAACCCAAATACGCTGAAGGCGGGGGGGGGACCGGGGGGGAGTGCTGAAAGGGCTCCGTTGGTTGAAATGATCTCCAACAAAGCCCAGAGCACTGGAGCCCCAGAGCCCACAGGCTATTTATTCCCCAAGCCTCAGACGCCACAGGAAACCCAGGACGGTGACAGCCACCTGGGCAGGACCAGGTCTGAAGTAACACAAAGGAGGCGCCCAAAAATCAAGGCCAAGCCCCCCAGGGTCAAGAGGGACAGCATGTGCGCTCACTGCCGACAGGCCAACTCCACTCACTTGTGACTTGTCACGAGGGTGATGAGGGTGATGCAGGCGTCACCCCCGCGGATGGAACTCTATTCTCCCGACCCCCGGCGCCCTCCCCATCGGAGCGTGCAGCCCACCTTACCCCCCACTCCCCGTGTCAACACCGAGTCACACAGCCGCAGCACCTCCACAGGCCCCTCGCTGGCTCAGTCTCCTCTGCCACCGCCCAGCAGGGCCAGCACGGCCACACAACTCCTCCAGGGGCAGAGAACTACAGAGGCCTTTTTTTTTTTTTAATTCCTTAAGAGAACAAGAAAGGCCCCCCGTAATACTGTGCACTATATGTATTAAATACACAACATAGGAAACATTATACAAATGTGTAACATACACAATTACGTATTTAACACACACATGAAACATACAACATATACGGAAACCATACATAAAATATCCTTCAACTCTGTTTACATTCAGCTGCACCTATAAGCATTTATTACCTCCTATTCTCTGGCGGTCACTTCTGATTTGGAAGTCCTGTTCGCACCACATTCCCATTAGTGGAAAACAAAATCACTCTCCAGGCAGCACTCGTCCCTTGGTCTGAAAAAGCGACAGCGGTCTAGGGCAACAGCACCCTGAACGCACCCCATCTCATGTGCCGCCGCAACAGTGGGCAGGAAGAAGTGACTCATTTCCTACTTCGGGCACTTCTAGAGCATTTGGGCATTTTTATAACAAGCCCGTGTCGTTACTCACACAGTGTTTTCAGGGTAAACTGAGCAACACAGAACCAAGCCCTCGCGCAGTCTTCACGCAGTCTCCACGCCGAGTGGGTGCCGCGGTCACAGCAACACCGTACGACGGGCTCCGTCCCCATCTGGCAGGAGACGGAGGCTCGTCCTGCGGTGGCACGCAGATGGAAATGACGGAAACGAACGCCCACGGCTGCCTGATGCCGAGAAGGGTCGTCGCCCGGTAAACCACAGGGCCACCCTGGCACCCGTGGGCTGCCTGAGCGCACCCAGCTCCACCCCTCGCAGATCATTCACCTGAAACAGCACGGGGCGCCAGCGAGCGACCAGATGCCCCGGTTCGGCGGCATTTACCTTGAACAAAGACCAGCGGTGCAGAAAGTGGTCCGATGCACCTGCCCCTCGGGAGGCCCTTGCTTAAGGGGTCTGCGCTTCTGGAGCTGAAGACAGGGGCTATCTGACCTGGGTCGAAGTCTTCTGCAGGCAGCACAGGACTTCGCACGCTAATACAAACAGCACCATCGAATAAACAAACGAGTCCCAAGTGTATATGCCTGCCTGCTCCAAACCCCCAGGCCCTTGGCTAGAGCTGTATCCCAGGAACCATTAATAGCTACTGTTTACTGAGAACCGGTACCTTCTTGACACTTTGCTATATGACCCGCTGAACCCCTCCCCCTCCCCCTCCCAGGAGGACGGCATTCCCACCCCCATTTTGCAGACATGAACAGAGCCTCCAAAAGATGAAATAACCCTACACCACCCAGCTCACGAGTGGATGAACCTGGATTTGAAGCCGGCGGACCTCAAAGCTGGGGGGCTCTCATCAGGAAAAGGAGCAGAGGAGGGGCAAGGCGTTCCCAAATCCGCCCCGGACTTCCCCCAGGGCAAGCTAACAGTAACAGCCCCCAGGGGCAGGAGCGGTATAATCCCGCAGCGCACCTCCCCTGGGGCCGCTGTCGCCACAGCACAAGTCCCTCCCAACCTGATGAAACACCAGCCAGGCACTTCCAGGGCCTTCCTGTCTGCAGTCACTTGGCCCAGGAGGTGTGAACTCCTGGAATAGCTAGAAGGGAAGAAAGACGGGGGTCGTGAGGTCAAGGGGCTGAGCTGATCTGCAGGAGAGCCACGATCAAGAAATGCAACAGAGAGCTGGCCTCCGAGTAGGTGCCACACAGTAAGAAACATTAGCAGCAGCAAAACCACCAAGGGCTGTGAAACAGGAGCCTCAGAAATCTCCCGAGAGGCTAGGCTGCAGTGTGCAAAGGCTGGAGGAAAACCTCTATGTCAAGCAGCTACCTATGCCTCTCTCTCCACGACCTCCTGGTCCCCACCCTGACCTTCCCCCAGTGACACGCCCGGGGCGAGACCCCGCCCGCCCCGGGAGAGGGCAGGGAATGCGGATTCCATAACGAAGAAACCTAAGGTTGACCCTGACTACCAGAGCAAGTCCAAAACAGTGACTGCTTCTGACCTGGGAAACATGCTCATCCAAAATGACGAACGAAGGGGCGCCTGGGTGGCTCCGTCGGTTAAGTAGCCGACTTCGGCTCAGGTCATGATCTCAAGGTTCGTGGGTTTGAGCCCCGCCTCGGGCCCTGTGCTGACAGCTCAGAGCTTGGAGCCTGCTTGGGATTCTGTCTTCCTCTCTCTCTGTCCCTCCCCTGCTCGTGCCTGGTCTCCCTCAAAAATAAACATTAAAAAAAAAAAAAAGAATGGAAACTGCAGTACAAGAGAAAAAAACAGCAGGATCTTTGTTTGTTTGTTTTTGAGAGCCTACCTACAAAGGGCCCGATTTGTACATGCATTAAGGGTCTGGGATGATATAAAGAGGCACTTGGGGAGGGGGCTCAGTTAAGCAGCCGGCTCTTGGTTTCAGATCATGATCTTGGGCTGATAGTACAGAGCCTGCTTGGAATTCTCCAAGCACGCGTGCGCCCTCTTTCTCTGCCCTTCCCCCCACTCTCCCAAAATAAATAAATAAACTTAAAAAAAAAAAGTCTGGGAGGATAAACACAGCGAGCTGTAAACAGTAGCTACTGCCTGGAAAGCTAGAGGAGAGAGCTTTCATTTTCCCGCATACGCTTGCTTTTTCTTGTTTTTTAGCGAGCGTGTATACTTCGTAATTAATTTTCTATCGGGGGCAAAAAAAAAACCTCCACTTTACGCCTTAGGACAACGTTTCCACTGTTCCCAGCTATTTCTGAACACTCGGCCCATTCACTCCCCAGGCAGGTCGGCCGGGCGGCAGGGACAAGCGTCCCTCCCAGACAGGCCTGTGTTTCTGGAGCGCCCGGAACAGAGCAGTTCTTTAAGCTCTGAACTGTATGTAAACAACACCTGCCGAAAAAAGGGGGAAAAGCACTGGAAGACACAAAGGGGCCGTGGAAAGAGCGGGAAAAAGCTGGAAAGAGCGGGAAAGAGTGCCGGGGATGACCTCTTTTTCCCAGCTGGTCCTGCAGCCACGCACCCCGTCATTCTACACAAAGAGACGATCTCGAAGCCGGGTGGGAGAGTCAACTGGAGCTGTCGGAGTCCTGTCTGCCCCACCCCCACCCCCAGGGCTGGCCACCGGCCACCACCGCAGGCCACTCGCCTCACAGGTTCCCGGCCTACAAGTTTTCTACTGTGGCTCCCACAGTTCTGATTTCAACTTAGAAAAAACACATTTTGAATACTCTAGGGGGCTTGGCATACTGTTTTCAACAGGTGCTTAGTTCTGTTTAAGATTTTTTTTTTAAAGCAATCTCTACGCCCAACATGGAGCTCACGCTCACAGCCCTGAGATCAAGAATCACATGCTCCTGGCGTCTGGGCGTCTCAATCGGTTAAGCGTCCCACCTCGGCTTGGGTCTGATCTCACCATTTGTATGTTCGAGCCCCGCGTCAGGCTCTGTGCGGACAGCTCAGAGCCCAGAGCCTGCTTCGGATTCTGTGTCTCCCTCTCTGACCTTCCCCCACTCGCACTCTGTGTGTGTGTATGTCTGTGTGCCTCTCTCTCAAAAATAAACATTAAAGGGGCACCTGGGTGGCTTAGTCGGTTAAGCATCCGACTTTTGCTTAGGTCATGATCTCGCGGTTCGTGGGTTCGAGCCCCGCGTCGGGCTCTGTGCTGACTACTGGCTCAGAGCCTGGAGCCTGTTTCAGTCTGTGACTCCCTCTCTCTCTGACCCTCCCCTGCTCACGCTGTCTCTCTCTATCCTAGAAATTTAAAAAAAAAAAAAACATTAAAAAAAAAAAACATTAAAAAAAATTTTTTTTTTAAATCACATGCTCTACTGTCCAACAGGTGCTGATTTCGAGCCTGGTATAGTTTCCAGAAGGTCTTCCTCGACCCCCCCCCCCAGGCGGGGATGGCCTTGACACCCACGAGCCCCATCTGCAGCTCCACCACTGCACCTGTCCCTCTCCCTGTGTCAGACAGAGAGCCCAGCAAGCAACAGGAAAGCAACAGGATGCTGCTTCCTGGCCCACACGACCTCACTCACCCCACGGCGGAAAACATACCAATTTGCTCAATAAAGAGCAAAACGGCATTCAGAAGGTGTCATCACCGCATTCAGAAGGTGTCACCACCAACAGATGAAGGGATAAACAAAATGCGATACATAAACAGACTGTGGAATATTACCCAGCCATAAAGAGGAATGGAGCTCTAACACCTGCCACAGCATGGATGATCCTTAGAAGCATCAAGTCCGACACAAAGGGGCCAACACTGAATGGATTCCACTCAGAGGGACACAGAGCAGACGGTGGCGGCCAGGGGCTGAGGGATGGGGAGCGAGGGGTCCGCATTTAACGGGCACAGAGTTTCAGTTTGGGAAGGTGACGCCTTTCCGGAGAGGGATGGCGGTTGGCAGTTACACGACACTGTAAACGTACTTGACGCCACTGAGCAGTAACTTACACGTGGCTAAAATGACAAATCTTAGGAACATTTCACAATAATTGTTTGACAAAGATGTATTTAAAATTGTGAAAAGAACTACGAAGAACAGCAACGGAGGATAGGAAACACTCAAGGGAGGGGATGACAAAATCAGGCTGAGAAGCCCCCAGAGGCCTCTTTAAGGAGGGGTTCACTTCCTCCCCACTGGACCACAAGCTCCCAACGAACACAAACATGGCATCCACATCCCTGGGTCCCCAGGGCAGTAAATGTTTAAGTCAAGACACTTGTTCAGATTCAACCCAGTAGATGGTGGCCCAGGAAGGAAGACACCTGGGGAATCAAAAGTGACCAGGGCTAAAGAAGAAAACGGAACTGAAGAAGGAGCCTGCATCCTCTCTGACCAGGAAATGCCACTTACGGGAAATCATCAGCAGCGTACCCCAAGGTTTACATGCAAGGATGTGCCCTAAAATTGTGTGTACATGAAGGAAAAATGGGTAACCACCACTTAAATGTCTAATGATAGTTAAATAAATCATGGCAAACCCTATACAAAGCAATTACGCAACTACACAATTACTCAAATACATTTTCTGGGGGCCCAGTTGGCTTAGTCAGTGAAGCGCGCGACTCTTGATCTCAGGGTTGTGAGTTCAAGCCCCATGTCGGGCGTAGAGCTTACTCAAAAAAATAAAGCAGAGGCGCCCGGGTGGCTCAGTCAGTTAAGCGTCTCACTCTTGATTTCAGCTCAGGTCATGATCTCACGGTCTGTGAGAGCCCCCAGGCTCTGTGCTGACAGTGTGGAGACTGCTTGAGAGTCTCTCCCTCTTTCTCTGTTCCTCCCCTACTGTGCGCACACTCGCTCTCTTTCAAAATAAATAAACTTTAGAAAACTAAAAAACGAAATGAAACAAAATAGAATAAAAATGTTTCCAATACCTTAAGAAAATATGCTCTAACATTAAGAACTACAAACCGTGGGGGCGCCTGGGTGGCTCAGTCGGTTGGGCATCTGACTTCGGCTCTGGTCATGATCTTCTGGTTCGTGAGTTCGAACCCCACGCTGGGCTCACTGCTCTCAGCGCAGAGCTTCTGTCCCCCTCTCAGCCTCTCCCCCACTTGTGCTCTTTCAAAAATAAATAAAACACTTAAAAAAAAATCTATAAACTGTGACCTGTGTATACAGTATTTTTCTAACTTTGAAAAAACATATACATAAGCCAAGGAAAGAAATACACCAGCCTCTTCTGTAGTTCTCTGCATACGGTGAGCTCATAGGTGATCTCTTATCTTTTAATCTTTACTCTTTTCCTTTTTTTTTTTTCCAGTAAAAATGGTATTTTTATGAATTGGGAAGAAATGTACTTCAAGGGCCTCGCACGATGCCTGACAAAGAGTACACGCTCAAGTTGTATCTGCTACATGACCGTGACTTTTAAAGGCGTACATACTGCTTTCACAATACCACGGAAAGGAAGGAAAAAGGCTGAGGGTTCTCTTGGGGAGGAGAAAGGATCCAGAGCCCCAGCTGCAGAGGTGGGAGCAGAAGAAAGTGGTCTCAGAACGCACAGAAGGGTCGCCAGCAACCTGAGACAGACCTCACTCTGCCCGCAGCAGGGTCCTGCTGCGGGCAGAGCTCTACACGCCCGCCCACACCGCTGACAGCATTTTGCAGAAGCAACCCAGCCCTCAGCTCAGGCCACACAGGGGAAGGGGAAAAAAAAAAATCAACAAGTACAGCTAACAACAACACTCCACTGAGACCTTCTGGCTCGAGTCACCACGGCAAGCCTGTCTCCTGGTGTGGCGGCGCCTTCCCACATGCCAGCCACAGACACGATCAGTGACATGGCTCCGACAACAGAGCGGGGGTCTCGGAGCTCCCGGGTGGGGAGGCCTGGTCCAAATGGGGCCTTCTGAGCCAAAAAGCTTGTCATACACAATTTCTGTTCACCAGAAAGCTCACCGTCTTTCTCGTCCCTCGGTCTCTTCAGAGCACCAAAACCAACGCGTAATTATTTTCTCTGTCCAAATGACAGACCGAAGGTTCCTGAGTCCCAAACAAGGCCCAGGAAAAAAACGGGACTTTCTTAAGAAAGAAATGTGAGCTAGGACTTGAGAAGCAGTCTGGTTACCCTTGACCAAACCATGAGATTCAGAGCACAAAGCTCAACAGATCTCTGCCGGAGATTTTTTTTTTTCCAAGGGAAGCGCACTGCTTTAAAATCTAGTGTAGATGGGCCCTACTTAATATTCGCTTGCCCATAACAAAACCCGAGAGCTTGACAGTAGAGAAGCCTCCTTATCAAATTTAGAAATACGTGCCCTGGCCTACCTGGCCTGTTCAAGTGTGAAACAGAAACCAACAAAGAAATGATCAATCTTAAATGGTAGAATAATGAGACATCTAACCAGCACACGGCCATTAGCAACATGAGTCAGTACTTTGTGCAAGCCAAAAAAAAAATCTTTCAAGTACAATAAAATAATCCTTCAGGAGAAAAGAGAACTGAAATTTACAAGGGGGTGGGGGGATGGTGACCGGGCATTAATAAAACTCCCTGGGCACGGCAACCAGACCCTGCTGGAACTGTTCTGACTTGCCATTCCTGAAATTCTACTGTCCCAGGGTTTTCTGGCCCTCCCTTCCCCAGGCTCTTTACCCATGTGGGCTTGAAGGAGACTGGAAGAGGACCCAGGCCGTTGCAGACAGGCCCCGAGCTGGCGGAAACATGGCCCTGCCATAAAGCCTCAGATAAGTGAAATTGACAGGTAATCCAAAAGCTTAAGGGGGAGGGCAGCGGATTCCTCTCCTTCCCTAAGGACAGTGCAGGGCCAGACCTGGCCAGAATGAAATCGGATGGAAAACAACAGGCAGAGAGGCGAGAAGCTGGTAAAACTAAAGACCCGGCCCCACTAAGATGTCTCAGCTCCGCAGCCAGTGGGCCTGGAGGAGGTTCCCAGGAGGTTTAAACAGAGAACACAACAAAACCAAGATGGTTGGGGGAATGCCAGAAGGTACCAAAACAACCACCCAGGAGCCTGCAGAACCACCGTAAAGCACAGCGTCTCCAGGGCCGTTTACAAACACGCTCCAGTGCGGCCCAGACATAACCTGGGTCTCGCCCTCGCCCATGACCAAGACCAGGGTCAGTCTCCCCTGAATTAGCCTCGATCCTCCGACGGTCTGTAATCAACACCCCGGGCAGCCTGGCTGTTCCAGGCCATTCTCTTACTTCCAGGCACTGAGTAGTGGTCACCATACAAAAATATTAGCTCAGGATAGAATCTGGGGTAGGGAAATCACAGTGCCATCAGCCAGAACAGGAGAAAAAGCTCAGGAACTGGGAGAAGGGAAAATCGGGAAACCAACAAACAATATATGTTCTCATCACCCTCCCGTGGAGGGAAGAGAGGCTTGCTATATGGATACGTGAGGCTCACAAGGGCCCCAACAGGTACCCCAGGCAAGGAGGCGTGATTATTCCCATTTTACAGATGCAGGAGCTGCGTGCAGCTCAGAGACTTGCGGAGGGTAAGCCAATGAAGACCAAAATGCAGGCTCCAAGAGACACACTTGCCCAGGCAGGCACAATCTCCCCGAGTGATCATCTGCCATTCCCAAAGGAAAGCAGTCATCCTCAAAAGGTACAAGTCCCCAGGCTCTGCTTGTTCTCAGTACCTCTCACGGGGCTAAGTCTCCCTTAAACCAAGCAATGTGCCTCGGAAAGGGACAAGCCGCCCAGACCCGAGGACACAGATTGAGGACCACAGAAGCCAACTCTGCCAGTTTGTTCTTGGGGGCTCCAAACGCTAATCCCTCCCATCCTCATCTCCCCATAGAGGCCTAGCACTGAATAGCCAAGTGCTCAGAGATGTTCCGTGCCTTCCTTCTCCCGTCCACGCCTTGACCCAGCACCTGTAGCATGTGCACCAGCTCGATCAGGTCAGCCCTATGGGAGGGCATCACAGCGGCTAAATTCCATCCTAGGGCTTGATGGCAGTTACAGAAACAAGAAACAACTATTAACCGTGAATCTGCGGGCCAGGCCCTTCCAGGTCTTTCACCAGCTCCCTAACTCTACAAGGTGGGGGAGGCAAGATGTATGCCAACGAAGGCTCTCGGAACCCTAGATTTCTCTGGCAGAAGCAGGATTTGCACCCGAAAGCCTGGGCCTCCCCAGGCCCTCCTCACACCACACCACTGCACACAGACACAGCTAAATGGCTCAGTGAGATGTGGAGAAAGCATGCTATGACTTCAAACGGCTGGTTACAAAAACCAAACTGGATAAACGTATACAGCCACATAAAATGCACAGAAAATCTTTAGCGGAAAAAAGAAAGATACATCTCAGGGCCAATTTAACAATCCTGTAACCCAAAGGCTTCTAAAGGTTTCTCCCTGGCAGCCATTTAGCAAATGACACAGCCAGGGGAGCCTCTCCAGATCCCCCTTCCCCCCACTTCCTCCGAGCCACCCCTTCCCTTGAAAAAACGCCTCTTCCTCTGGCCTAAAGGTGGGCTCGGGCCTCCCACGTATTTGGAAAGAGAGGGAGAAGAGAGAAAACCGCCTTCCAGTGCTGTGTGCGCAAAGGCACTCGAGAGGCCCACGATTTCAACAGTGCTGCTTCTCACTCAGGAGAAAGGGGGGAAAAAGAAAAAAGAAGGGAGCGGGGGGAAAAACCCATCTGGCAGGCCCTGAGCAGCGACATCCTGTTTATTATTAAACACGCTCAGCAACAGAGCACGGAGTATTTCGAAAATAATCCTGTCGCTGGCGCACGGAAAGGGCGGCCGTCGGCGGCTGCGAGCCCCCTGCCCCCTGCGCGCCCCCGGCCGCCGACTCCGCGGAGGGTGGGGCCCGCCGCGCCCCCGTTGCGCCCCCCACGACCTCCGGCCCGGGAATGGGGGAAAGGGGGACGCCCCGACCCCGGGACTCCCGGGCGGGGTGGGGCCTCTGCAGGCCGGCCCGGGGACGGGGCGGGGGGGCGTGGGGGCGCAGGAAAGCCGCCCCGGCTACTTCCAGGCCAGCGGGGCGCTCCGGGCCGCCGACCCCGGGCGGGCGGGCGGCGGCCCCAAGGCGCGGCGACCCCGCCCGCCGGCCCCGACCCCGCCGCCCGCCCAGGCCGCGCGGCGCCTCACAACAATGGCGAGCCTGGCCCGGCCGCCCCCAGGCCGCCCCGCCCGGGCCTGCGGCCCTCGCCCCGGCCGGCGGGGCCCCGGCAGCAGCGCGCCGCGGCCGGCGGCCGGCGGGGCCCGGGCTCGCCGCTGTCAGTCGGCCCGTCGGCCGCCGCCGAAACAAAGCCCGGCCGGGCCGCGCCGCCTCCATCTTAGCGCCGACCGCCGCCCCGGCCCCCGGCCCGCGCCCCGCGCCGCCGCCCGCCGCCCCGCCGCCCCGGCCCACCTGGTCTGGTTCCGCGGGCGCGACTGGGCCGGGCGATGGCGGTCGGGCGGCGGTCGGGCGCGGAGGCGGCGGGATGGCGGCGGATTGCGAGGCGGCGGCGCGGCTGCTCGCTCCCTCGCTCCCTCCCTCCCGGGCTCGCTCGTCGCTCGCTCGCTCGCTCGCTGGAGCCTCGGAGCCTGTGTCTCTCGCCGCTCGCCTCCCTCTCGCGCTCGGCTCCCCGCCCCCCGCCTGCCGCCGCCCCCGCCTCCTCCGGCCTCCTCCTCCCGCCGCCGCCGCCGCCGCCCGCCCGCAGCCGCGCCTGGGCCCGCGCAGCGCCCCCTGCTGCGCCGCCGGCCCGGAGGGGGGGCTGGGGGCCCCGGGAGGGGAGGGGCGCGGGAGAAGGCGGGGGTGGGGCCCCGGGGAGGCGACGGGGCCGGGCTGCGGAGGGGAGGGGCACGGGGTTCGGGCTCCGGGGGAGACGGAGGGGGAGGGGCACGGGAGACGGGGGCGCTGGGGTCCTGGCGGGGGGGTGCCGGGCAGCAGGCGGGGGCACGGGAGAAGCGGGGGGAGGGGTGCGACGGGGGCGGGGGAACGGGGCTGGGGTTCCAGGAAGGGAGGAGTCGGGCAGCGGCCGGGAGGGGCACAGAGAAGAGGGGCCGGAGTCCCAGGGAGACGGACGGGAACGGGTACGAGAGAAGGGGGGGCTGGGGTCCTGGGGAGCCGGAGGGGGCTAAGGGGGAAGGAAAAGGGCCGGAATTGGAGCTGGGGAGACCAGGGGAGGAAGCTGGGAGAAGGCGGTCTGGGAAGCCGGTGGACTTGGCACTGAGGCCCAGAGAAGGGGTCCGGGGAGAGACGGGGAAGGGGTTCTTGGGAAGGGGAGGGGGAGGCGGTCCTGGGGAGGAGGTTGGGGCGAGCCGGGGGAGGGGGGCGGGGCTGAGTGGTCCGGAAGAAGGGGGGCAGGGCTAGAGAGGGAAAGGGCCTGAGGTGGTGAGGCCCAGACCGAAGGAGGGCTGAGAAGGGAGGGGGCTTGAGCCAGGCTCCCCGCCCCCTCCCCTCTCAGAACTGCAGCGCCTCCTGACCGACCGTGAGCCCGGGTTCTGTTACATGATATATACACAGAGAGAGGAAACAGAAACAATACATTGTTAATTCAAAAGCAAGGTCGTTGAACGCTATAGGTACTTTACCCGTTTTCGGAAAAAGAAAAATAATAAACCAGTCGTCTTCGGTGTTTTGTGTAGTTGCGTCAATGCAAAACAAAAGGTGTGGGAGAATGCACTCTTCTCTCGGTTCTCTCTGCAGTCTGAGGTCTGGAGAGTCAAGGAGAATTCTCGCTTTTTAGTCTCAATACATTGGCAATTAGAAAAACAAGCCATTTGCAAAAGCAAACAAAAAGAAATGGAGCTGGGACCTGGAAGCCGAATCATCTGCCCGTGTCTCTGGCCCTTGATCACCTACCTACGGGCCCTTGATCACCTACCTACACCTTAAACCGCAGCCACAGGCCTTGTCCTGTGTGCAACAGTTTGGAGCAGCTTGTCTCTTAATCCCAACCCTGGGGCAGATGTTATTTTCCCAATTCACTGGTGAAAAATGGAGACTCTGAGAGGTTAAGTAACTTGCCCAAGGCCACACCGCAAGACCGGACAGGAAAGTCAACCTACAGCAGCCTAACTACTGTTAGGGCTTACCAAGGAGCACGGGGCCGGGCACACAGTAGGCGCTATATAAATGCTGGTTGGTTTGTTGCATGGAGGAATGTGTGGCTCTTACAGGCTGGTTGGTAGAGACCCCCCATGAATCAGGGGGGGGTATCTTTTTTAATTATCTAACAAGAGAGAACAGATGAAAAGCTTCAAGCCCTGAGTGCTCCGAGAAGACAGAGGAGGAAATATTAAAGACCACAAAGGGGGTAAAAACCAAGTCAACCAACAGGTGCTCTGTTCTGGCAGGTCTGGTACGGGAGTGACGTCCTCTGGGGACTGTTAAGGACAGCTGCTACGTTCCTGGGACTTCAAAGGCAGCAGATGCTTCACTCCTGCAAAACGCAAAGATGGGGCTGCATCCAAATCGCTTGCCCTGTTCAAGAAACGTTTTTCTTTCTGCACTTCCCCGGGGGTGGCAACAGCCGACACTGGGTCCCGTTCACCCAGCACCTTTTCTGGGCCAGCCGCGCTGTTACGCACTGTACGAGGGATAACTTCCTTCATACGTGGGAGACCGTCATTATCATTTCCACTTTATGGATAAAACCACTGAGGTCAGAAGTTAAGTGACCTCAGATACAGGCACAAATGGCACGACACGGGTGGCAGAGCAAAGGTTTGTATTCAGCGGAGCCCTTCCTTTGAGGTTTGAGCCTTTCCTGGGGGAAAGCGAGGCTCAGATGTCAGAGCAGGTAGGGGGGTTATTGCCTGTGGACTGAGGCTGTCAAGCCAGTGCTGGGACCTGAGTTTTCTCTAGGACTCTGAAGGTGCCTGGCCAAGTTTTCGAAGAACCAGGGACCCAGAGAGACCAGAGGGAGGGAGGAAGGAGGGAGCAGAGCGAAAGGAGGGCTGGATCAAGGCTCCTGGAGGTCACTTAGCCTCAAGAGACGGTCTGCAGTGTAGAGGGGGGACATTCAAGGAGACATTTTCATATCATCGAAGTTACTCTAAACAGCAACTGTCCCGGTGGGAAAACTGAAAGACAGGAAGGAGTGGACCACCCAGGGCAAAGCAAGGGAGAGTTGGCCAGAACCAATGGGTAACAATGTATTTCCTCTGTGTGTGTGTGTGTGTGTGTGTGTGTGTGTGTGTGTGTGTGTGTGTGTGTGTTGTTTTTTGGTTTTTTTGGGTTTTGGGTTTTTTTTTTTTACTTTCCAAATATTAGGAAACTTTCCTGCAAATGGTTGGAGAAACCTCTAACCTCTGCAGACCCCCAAACTGAACAGAAGGGGAATTTATTTCATCCATCCCTAGAGACCTAATGCAGATTTTATGTATATATAATTGTATTCTTCCCAAAACGTGATCAATGATTTTTGTTCCATTGAAATTTAATATTTTTGTGTAAGACTTACGATGTTTTTTTATTCATGATTTTCTTTTTAAATTATTTTTTAAAGAATTTTTAAGTTTATTTATTTTCTTAATGTTTATTTATATTTGAGAGAGAGAGACAGAGACACAGAACAGGAGCAAGTGAGGGGCAGAGAGAGAGGGAGACACAGAATCCGAAGACAGGCTCCAGGCTCTGAGGTCTCAGCACAGAGCCTGACATGGGGCTCAACTCACAAACTGTGAGATCATGACCTAAGCCGAAGTCAGCCGCTTAACTGACTGAGCCGCACAGCTGCCCCATAAGCTTATTTAATTTGAGAGAGAGCAAGGGAGGGGCAGAGAGAGAGAGGGAGAGAATCCCAAGCCGGCTCTGTGCTGTCAGCACAGAGCTCAATGCGGGGCTCGAACCTACAAACCTCGAGATCATGACCTGAGCCCAAAACCAGGAGTCAGATGTTTAACCAACTGAGCCACCGAGGTGCCCTAGCACCTGGCACACAATCTGGGGCATATAGTAGGTGTTTCATGAGAGGTTATTGAATAAAAGAAGAAAAAATTTAAGGGAGAGAGAATTCGAGAATCTGACCTCTGCGGGTACCCTGTCCAGTCCTGGCCTCAAAGGGAGCCAGAAAGTCTTCTCTGAATCACTCCATGGCCCGGAGAGTCTAAGGCTTTGCTGGCTTCTTTCATCCCTTTGTCAGAGACAGTTAACCATTTATTGAACAGTTTGAGGTGGGGAAACTAGAACACAGACTGGCTTAGTGACAAGCCCAAGTGCAACGAGGGAGCTGTGGCCAAACAGAAAGAGAGAAGGGTTGGGAGAGAGAATGCTCACCTGCTGGGGGCTTGTTACGCCAATACCCACTTTCCTTAAATCACAGCTTCTTCACCAGGATTTGTGAGTTAGGGTCTGTTATTACCCCCATTTTACAGATTAGTAAAATGAGGCTCTGGACATTCACTTACCAGTGCTTGGTTCCCAGACGCTTATCATAGCGGTTAGGAGAGCCTTTCTGGTCCCCCAGATTCCAGAGCCAGCCTTTAAAGTGCTGGCCCAGGGGCACCTGGGTGGCTCAGTCAGTTTAAGCATCCAACTTCAGCTCAGGTCATGACCTCACAGTTCGGGAGTTCAAGCCCCAGGTCGGGCTCTGTACTGACAGCTCAGAATCTGGAGCCTGCTTCGGGTTCTGTGTCTCCCTCTCTCTGCCCCTCCCCTGCTCACGCTCTCTCGTTCTCTCTCAAAAATAAATAAACATTGGGGCACCTGGGTGGCTTAGTCGGTTAAGCGTCCGACTTTCGCTTAGGTCATGATCTCGCGGTTCGTGGGTTCGAGCCCCGCGTCGGGCTCTGTGCTGACTGCCAGCTCAGAGCCTGGAGCCTATTTCGGAGTCTGTGTCTCCCTCTCTCTCTCACCCTCCCCTGTTCACGCTGTCTCTCTCTCTCCTAGAAATAAATAAAAATAATAAAAAAAAAAAGAAATTACAGTATAAAATAAATAAGTAAATAAATAAATAAATAAACATTAAAAATAAATAAATAAAAGACCTGACTTCTTTAAAAAATAAAAATTAAAATAAATAAAGTGCCAGCCCAGGCACAGAGCCCAGGGGCAGGCCCAGGAGCCTCTCAGATGGACCCTGTCTGGTTTCAAGGCAAGCCACCTCCAGCTACTCTGAGCATGTGCGCGCTCTCCAGAAACATAGTCTGGGCTTCCTTGAGCGAGAGGAAGTGGATGAGCGAGTGTCTGTCTTCAGGGTGGCGCTTCTGCTCCCTCTTTTTGTTGGTCAGAGTGAGTCGCAGGGCCAGCTCAGACTCACGGGGGAAGGGAAATAAACCCCCTCTGGAAGGTAAGTGCAGGGAGGGAAAGGTTGGTTGACAGGTTATTTGTAGATAAACGTTCAGGTTGGAGCACCTGGGTGGTTCTGTCGGTTGGGCATCTGACTTCAGCCTAGGTCATGATCTCACGAAGGTTCCCGAGTTCGAGCCCCATGTCAGGCTCTGTGCTGACAGCTTGGAGCCTGGAGCTGCTTTGGATTCTGTGTCTCCCTCTCTCTCTCTGCCCCTCTCCTGCTGGTGCTCTATCTCTCTTTCTCTCAAAAATAAACATTTTGGGGCACCTGGGTGGCTCAGTTGGTTAAGCATCCGACTTCCGCTCAGGTCATGATGTCACGGTTCATGGGTTCGAGCCCCGCATCGGGTTCTGTGCTGACAGCTCAGAGCCTGGAGCTGCTTCAGATTCTGTGTCTCCCTCTCTCTCTCTGCTCCTCCCCTGCTCACACTCTGTCTCTGTCTCTCTCGCTCTCAAAAATAAATAAACATTTAAAAAACTGAAAAGAAAGGATAAATCAGTATAAATCGGGATTAAAATAAATACCTAAACATTTAAAAAATTAATGAAGACATTCCATCCAACAGCAAAAAAAAATAATAATAATAGTTTACTAAGATCTGTCACGGCCAGGCCAGTCGGAGTGCTAAGAAACTGGCGAGCAGAGAAATACACGATCCCTACACTCAAGAAACTCCCAAATTAAGGGGCATTAAAAACAAAACAAAATTGGGGCGCCTGGGTGGCCCAGTCAGTTAAGCGTCTGACTTCGGCTCAGGTCATGATCTCACGGTTCGTGGGTTCGAGGCCCGCGTCGGGCTCTGTGCTGACAGCTCAGAGCCTGGAGCCTGCTTCGGATTCTGTGTCTCCCTCTCTGTCTGCCCCTCCCCTGCTCACACTGTCTCTCTCTCTCTCTTAGAAATAAATAATGCATTAAACATTAGAACAAAACTGCAGTAATAAACACTGTTTCATCCGGCTCTCACCACCTGCCGGGCACCCGCCTGAGGTGGGTGGGAATCACCAGGGCCGGGGTGCTTCCTGGTGGCCCACGACTGCAGGGGGACACTGGGGGACACGCCCACAGCTAACCTACAATACACTCCGGGAATGTGAGGTCGGCAACTTGTGTAACAACCACGTGTCCCGGGATTCCTGGAAAGGCCCTGCTTTCATAGTCACTGCACCTGTTCCCCAAAGGGCACCGTACTACTGAGAGGCAGCGTGAGTCCCTTCCAGCCATCTGAATGGGGGCAGAGAAGAGAGTAACGGTCCAGGGAGAAATGGATCGCAGCGGGGGAGACTGAGGCCGCGCCTTCTTGGCGCGGGTGTTTTTGATGGCAGGCTTCGAAGGAAGAGAGGAGTTTCATCAGGGGAGACTGGGCAAGAACATTCCAGATGGATGGAGCCAGCTTGAACAAAGGGCCGGAGGCAGGAGTGTCTGGGCAGTGGGAGGGGCCCGCAGGCTGGCGGGTAGCCGCTGGGGAAGTGGCCCCATCCCAGAGAATGCGCACTCCAGGAGGGATGGGAGCCTTGAGCTAAAAATAGAACACGCGGGTGTGAGGGGCGCCTGGGTGGCTTAGTCCCTTGAGCGTCGGACTTTCAATTAGGTCATGATCTCGCGGTTCGTGGGTTCGAGCCCCGCGTCGGGCTCTGTGCTGACTGCCAGCTCGGAGCCTGGAGCCTGTTTCAGTCTGTGACTCCCTCTCTCTCTGACCCTCCCCTGCTCACGCTGTCTCTCTCTCTCTCTAGAAATAAATGAAACATTAAAAAAAAAAAAAAGAACATGCGGGTGTGACCACAAAGGGGAAGGGGGATGCTGCCAGACCTAGGGGTTCGCCAGGGAGGCCACGGAGGGCGGCATGTGGTCTCCAGCACCCAACACAGTGAAAACTAAACGCTCTCTCCTCGGAGAGGCTCAATAACAAGACAGCCGGGGAAGAGCCTGGACACCTGTTCTGACACATGGAGATTCTTTCAAATTTGCCCTCCCTTTTCCCATTGGGGAGACTCAGAGGAAAAGAACCAAGACTGGGAATAAAAAGAAGATCGGGGAAAGATTTAAGGGTAGCGACTTCCTTCAGAAAAAAAGCAACAAAAAATATCGAAGGTGGGAGTTTGAAGGCAAAGGAAAGAAAGGAAGCACCAGGGACTCCCAAATAACAGACAGGGGGATGGCAGGCACCAGCCAGACAGTCTACCACCTCCTCTTCTGTGCCCATGCTTCCCTCCCTGCGGGTCCCTTCATCGGCTTCAACAGAGAGTTCAGAGGTTGCTGGCAGGGGAATATAGTTATCAGGTCTTTGCCTTCTGTGGCCCCTATCTCAAAAATGTACGCACTAGAAGAATAGGTCTCCAAATCTAACTTGATATCAAAGAAAAAAGACAACCCACAGAATGGGGAAGATATCTCTAAGCCAAAATACCTGATAAAGGTCTGATCTCAGAATATATAAAAAGACACTTGCAACTCAAAGACAAAAAGACGACCCAATGGCAAAGTGGGCAAAGGACTTGAACAGACATTTCTCCAGATACACAAATGGCCCGGAGCACATGGAAGGTGCCCAGCATCATCAACTACCTGGAAAACGCAAGTCAAAACCACGATGAGACCTTCAAAGCCACTAGGATGACTATAATCTAAAAAAATGGGCAATATAAAGGTTCACAGGGATGGAGAGATATTGGAATACTCCTACAGCGCTGGTGGGGATGTAAATGGTACAGCTGCCATAGAAAACAGCCTGGTGGGGTCCTCATAAAAAGTGAAACAGAATTATCCTAGGAGAGGCTCCTGGGTGGCGTAGTTGGTTAAGCATCCTGACTCTTGGTTCGAGTCAGGTCATGATCTCACCGTTTGTGAGTTCAAGCCCCTGCATGCAGAGCCACGTGCGAGCCTGCCTGAGATCCTCTTTTTCTCCCTTTCTCTCAAAATAAAATAAACTTAAAAAAAAAAGTTATCCTACGACCCAGCAATTCTACTCCTAGGTTTATCTAGAATCAAAGAGATGTTCAAACAAAAGAAACATATACATGAATGTCTATGGCTGGTATTCACAAGAGCCAAAGGCAAAAAGAACCCAAATGTCCATCCATTGACAAGTGGCTAAACCACATGTGGTAGATCCATCCTGAAATAGTATTTAGCCACTAAAAGGAATGAAGGACTTTGCCTTCTAACATGAACAGATCTTGAAAACATTAGAGCTGAGAGAAAGAAGCCGGTGACAGGAATCGCTTACTGTATGATCCATTGACATGAAATTGCCGGCAGAAGAGGCAAGTCCTTGAACACAAAAAGCAGATTAGTGTTTGTGAGGGGTGGGGGAGGGGAGGGTGACTGCTGAATGGGTATAGGATTTCCTTCTGGGATGACTACAATCCTGAAACCAGACAGAGATGAGGTGCACGAGTCTTTCGGCGTAGAACCCACCAACTGTGAGATCATGACCGGAGATGAAGGCAGGCGTTTAACTTGGCTGGCGTACCCACCCCAGGAAGCTTAGGATTTTTTTTTTTTTACAAATAGTTTATTGTCAAATTAGTTTCCACATAACACCCAGTGCTCATCCCTAGGTGCCACCCTCCCTCCATGCCATCCCTCCTCCCCCACATCCATCAGTCCTCAGTTTTTGTCAGCATTCAGAGTCTCATGGTTTGCCTCTCTCCCCTTTCCCCCACCATTTCAACCCTTCTTCTCCCCCTTGGTCCTCTGTTAAGTTCCTCCTAATCCTCCTATACGTGCACACATATGATATCTGTCCTTCTCTGCCTGACTTATTTTAGCTCAGCATAACACCCTCAAGGTCCATCCATGTTGCTACACCTGGCCAGATGTCATTGTTTCTCATTGCCATGTAGTATTCCATGGTATAGATAAACCACATCTTCTTGATCCATTCATCTGTTGGTGGACACTTAGGCTCTTTCCATGTTTTAGCTATTGTGGAGAGTGCTGCTATGAACATTGTCAGAGGCTTAGGATTTTTGAAGCGAGGTGGCTTTGGACTCTGTAGTGGCAGTTAGAGACTCTGGAATGGGCAGTTCACGCAAAATATCACACTGGCTTGATGTAAGGGGCTCAGATGACAGTATTCATGAAATACTCTGAACAGTTTCCAGCCCGTAATAGACAATCTAAGTCAGTGCTTCTAAACCCTCTCGGTATGAGAATTCCTTTTCAATCTTCACACAACCCCAAAGAGATTTTTGTTTATGTGCATTATAACCATCTCTATGTACCATATTAGACCTTAAATATTATTTAATTTAAAATAACAATAAACCCATTACATATTCACGTAAATACTATGGTTTATGAAAATGATTCAATGTTTCCAAAACATCTTTTTTTTTTTTCTACCAAGGAAATAGGCATTAACATTTTTTCCTTAGAAATCTCTTTAGGGGCACCTGGGTGGCTTAGTCAGTTAAGCGTCTGACTTTCGCTTAGGTCATGATCTCGCGGTTCGTGGGTTTGAGCCCCGCGTCGGGCTCTGTGCTGACTGCCAGCTCAGAGCCTGGAGCCTATGGGGCGCCTGGGTGGCTTAGTCGGTTAAGCGTCCGACTTTCGCTTGGGTCATGATCTCGCGGTTCGTAGGTTCGAGCCCGCGTCGGGCTCTGTGCTGACTGCCAGCTCGGAGCCTGGAGCCTGTTTCAGTCTGTGACTCCCTCTCTCTCTGACCCTCCCCTGCTCATGCTGTCTCTATCTCTCTCCTAGAAATAAATAAAACATTAAAAAAAAAATTAAAAAAAAAATCTCTTTAATGTCTGGCTTAAAGGAAAACAGCTGGATGCTCATAGCTACTTCTGAAATCAATCTATTGTGAAATGGTCTTTTGGTTGACGTATATAAAGAAAATGTGGCCTGACATTAGCACACGGTTGGAGAAGGAAGGGCTATTCCAACAGCCTTTGCCGATCATTGTGGATGTTATGCATTAACAGTGCACCCAAACTCGATGAGTTTTAGTTTCTCAGTGGCCATGTTGAAGCTGAAGCTGCATAAGAATGCACTTTTCTTACTCTGTGATCTCAAAACCCATTGGTCTATCTTTCCTTTTCAATGGGTCCTTCACTCATTTTGTAATGTCGTGCACTGGCCATTTGGAAAAGACTGATTCACAGACTCAGGCAGATCTGCCAGATGCTGACACACTTAATTAGACAGCACTTCCAGATCACATTTGTTAATACCATCACCAAAACCTTAGAAATGAACTAGGCAACTGTCAAGCTCACAATGGCTGCTACAAGTTTTCCAAAATTCTTTTTTTTATGTTTTTTTTAATTTTTTTTTTGGTTTATTCATTTATTTGAGAGAGAGAGAGAGAGCACAAGCTGGGGAGGGGCAGAGAGAAGGAGAGACAGAATCCCAAGCAGGCTGTGCACCATAAGCAGGGAGCCCAATGGGGCCTTGAACTCATGAACTGTGAGATCATGACCCGAGCCGAGAGTCAGATGCTCAACCGACATCACCAGACAGGCGCCCCACAAGTTTTCCAAAATTCTAACTTTGGCCTGCAATTTCAAATTATATCAGTGGCAACGAATCCTGGCAGTTGCTTTTCCTTGAAAGGACAGGCTCCCTTTGTTCACTTTCAAAAACAAATCTGTCTAGTCTGAGTCACCATGGTTTGTCGGATAAAAATGGTGGTCCACTTTAGCTGGCGACTCCATCCTCCAAGCTCTGTTCTTGGAGACAATGAATGTACTCTGGTAAGTCACAGAAAAGTGCCTTCTGGGTACTTCTCATCTCGTCAGACAGAATACTGTAAAGGTATGTCCTCAAGGGCTGAAATTTAATAAAAACGTTTGTTACTCAAGGACTTGGTCATCAAGGACACTCTTGAATAGAACTGGCTTTTTTTTTCCTGCAAGAAGTGGCAGTTGGAGAATGCCATGGTCACTAGCACAGCTTGGAGCGACCGCCTTAATTCGCCTGAAGGAGCCAGCTCTTTTACCAACTGCTGCTTTTGTACCATCCGTGCAAAAACGTTCACACAATGAAAAAGGCAAATCCTATCTCAGTACTACGTGACAATAGTGTTCATCCTTGCAGGTCCCTGAGAAGATCTCAGTGACCACCCCCTTCACACACACCACCCCTCCCCACCCACCCCCCCATAGGAGTCTGCAGACCACACTTTGAAAACTACTCACTTAACCTCATTTCCTTCATGGTAATTTTTTTAAAAATTTTTTAATGTTTTTATTTATTTCTGAAAGAGAGAGAGAGACAGCATGAGCAGGGGAGGGTCAGAGACAGAGGGAAACACAGAATCCGATGAGGCTCCAGGCTCTGAGCTAGCTGTCAGCACAGAGACCAACGCAGGGCTTGAACCCACGAACCGTGAGATCATGACCTGAGCTGAAGTCGGATGCTTAATTGACTGAGCCACCCAGGCGCCCCTCCTTCATGGTAATTTAAAAGCAGAACAGATAAACTACCCAGAAGAAGCAGGCTGACTTTGAATTATTTATGGAGCATATGACTCATAGTAGGGGCTCATAAACACTTTTTAAATCTTTTTTTTTTTTTTAAGCTTATTTGAGAGAGAGAGAGTACAATCAGGGGAGAGGCAGAGAGAGAGAGAGAGAGAGGGAGACTGAGGACCCAAAGCAAGCTCTTCATTGACAGCAGAGAGCCCGAGGCAGGGCTCGAACCCACAAACAGCAAGATCATGACCTGAGCCGAAGTCAGATGCTTAACCAACTGAGCCACCCAGGTGTCACTTGAACCTTGAACACTGGCTTCCTCCTACCATGCCAAACGAGGTGCCAACATTTGACATACATTGTCTTATTGAATCTAACATCCCCATTCTACAGATGAGAAAAGCAAGACTCAGAGAAGATAAGAGCCTGGACAGCTAGTGATGACCAGATCCAGGAGTTAAACCGAGTTTTGTCAGACTTCAGAGCTAATCCTCTTAACAACTGCACCATACTGAGTGTGTTTGGCAGCAAAATCTTTGGTCATAAGTTAGATCAAGGGGGAAAAAATGGAAAACAATTAAAGGAAAGTTTAAGGAAATTTTGTAAACAAGTGTGAATAACTAGGCTGTCTATATGAACCTATTTATTGTTGACTTTCCAGAACCAACAAACTGAATGATGACACACTGTCCCTTTTTGCGTGGGCCAGTGGGTGAGTAGCTGAGTACAAGTCTGTCTAAAGAAGATGTATTTTTTTAATTAAAAAAAATTTTTTTAAGTTTATTTATTTTGAGAGAGGGAGACAGAGAGCGTGAGTGGGGGAGGGGCAGAGAGAGAAGGAGAGAGAAAATTCCAAGCAGGCTCCGCACTCACAGCGGAGTGAAACCCACAAACCATGAGATCATGACCTGAGCCAAAACCAAGAGACGGACGCTTAACCGACAGAGCCACACAGGCGCCCCAGGTGTATTTTTTTTATGTTTATTTTGAGAGAGAGAGAGAGTGCACAAGCGGTGGGGGAGCAGAGAGAGAGAAGGGAACAGAAGATCCAAAGCGGATTCTGCACAAACAGCCGTGAGTCGGATGCAGCGCTTGAACTCAAGAACCGAGAGATCATGACCTAAGCTTAAGTCAGATGGTCAACCAGCTGAGCCACCCAGGCGCCCCTAAAGAAGGTATATTAAGAATGATGGGCTGTGATCACGGTGTGTCCCTTCTCACAAGGGCTGGGTGAACAGGTTTTTCTAATCCCAGTGGAGCATCTGACATAAACAACAGCCGGAGGCAAGGGGAGGGGGAAAGGACATGCCAGGGGGGCCCAGGTGTGAAAATTAAAATGCAACAAGAATAATGAGATGATTGGCTTCCCTGGGCTGTGTTCCCACAGGTCAGGGTCTACACCTGCAAAAGTTCTTCCAGCATGGCAAGTAGTGGCTTTTCCCAGGTGCCAATCCTCTGTCCCAGCCCTGAGAGGCTGAGCTGAACCACTCCCATGCCATTTCTATCCTTTTCAAGGGGAGGAATTAACCAGTGAAATACCAGCTGGAAGTCTTACCAGGCCTTCACACCTTTGGCCATATTCCTTGGCATTCCAGAATATACTCTGGCCCCTCATGACCTCTCCAGACTTCTCTCTACCTCCTCACTTTCCTGAGTCATGGCTTTCTCCCCTCCAGACTTGGGAGTTGTGCTCTCTGCCTACAATAAACTCTCCCTTTGCCCACACAACCTCCTTCGTTTGGGTGAGTCCTACTCAATCCTCAGGACTCAGCTTGGACATCACTTCCTTCAAGAACCCTTCCCTGTGGGCTCCCACCTCCAAATTGCCAGAGGACCGTCTTCTTACTTCTATCACTTGGTCAGCACCAAGGCCAGGGATGCCGTGACTTACTAGACATACAATGTTCATGAAGCCCATGGGCTAGTGTTTTACATCAATGACACTGTTTGCTTGTCTTCCTTGCCCATTAGACTGTAAGATCCCAGTGGACTGGGATGGTTCAGATCTATGCTTCTGAGTCTCATACAGTGCCCAGCACAGAGTAGGAGCTCAGCAGATATTTGTTAAATCGATGAGTGGATGGATGAACAAAGGAATCCATAAAAAAAAAAAAAAAGGGTGGGGAGGGAAAAAGTAGGTGAAATAACAAGTCAATAAAGTAGGAAACAACTTTTGTGCCCACATATAGATACTTACCACTCTCATCATTGCACAGGGATTGCCGGAGGAACTGGGCTCTGTGAATGTGAGGCACAGGGCTGGGGGGAGGGCACAGAAAAGATACAGAGTTCAGAGAGGGGCTTCTAATCTTGTCGTACACACATTCAAAATGCCCTCACAAAATAACACACCCTCAAAAAGTGCGATCAATCTTGTGGCAACTAAACCAGAAGTGCTGAGGGAGAAGAAAGTAAAATTAGTAATAGTATTACAGGAATAATAGAAATGACCGTGTATTTGATTGACCCTTGACAGTGACCAACAACCCCAGCATCTCAGCGGTGCGTCACAATAAAAGTTTGTTTTTTATTTTCCTCCCAAGTGTTTTCCTGGTGGAGCTGCTCTGTTCTAAGAGGCCTTACAGGAATTCAGGGACCTGCCTTGTTCTGATTCCACTGTCACTCTCAGCCGGGCAGACGAGGCGAGGCATTGGAGAGGAAGGTGGGCCTGGGGGTGTGCCCATCCCGTCTGCCCACATTCCATTGGCCAGAACTCCATCTTGTGGTCCCACGCGACTGCATGGGAAGCTGGGACTTAGTCGAGTGCGCCCCCTGGAGGAGAAGGAATTGGGAATTGCTGAACACTGAACAGTCTCTTTTACAAGTATTATTTACTGAGTGAGCATCTCATAAATGTCAGACACTGTGCTGAGGAAGTTACAGGCATATTGTCATTTTACGCTCACATCAGCTCTCATTCACAGAGGAGAAACTGAGGCTTAGAAAGTTTTTGTAAATTTTAGTAGGTGAAAGTCTCCTGCTGCAGAATCATTGTGGAATCTGATCTTTTCAAGTCAAAGTCTATAATGGAAAAGCAAGGACAGGGTCGTCTGGGTGGCTCAGTGGATTACGTGTCCGACTTCAGCTCAGGTCATGATCTCACGGCTTGTAAGTCTGAGTCCATGATCTCACATTGGGCTCTGTGCTGACAGCTCAGAGCCTGGAGCCTGCTTCCGATTCTGTCTCCCTCTCTCTCTGCCCCTCCCCTTCTCTCACTCTGTCTCTTCCTCTCAAAAATAAACACCAAAAACAATTTTTTAAAGAAAAGTAAGGATGGGTGTCAGAGTCCCTAGTTGCTCTGAGACTACACTCACCCACTCAACATTATTATCGTTGACTAAGTGCTGACTTTAGGTTAGGCATTGTTCTAAGCACTTTCATATCAACTCGTTTGATCCTCACTAGAGCCCTATGAGGTACTGTTAATACTCTTATTGTAAAGATGAGGAAATTGCTCAGAGAGGTTAAGTGACTTGGCTGAGATCATACAGCAAGTACACAGCAGACACAGGGCTTCAACCAGGTAGGTAGTCTGTCTCCAAAGTCTACTTATACATTTACTCCTTTCCTACCTCTTTACAGACAACAAAAGAAATTGTTCTAGAGCAGAGTCTCCGAAGTGAGGCCCTGGTGCCCTGGGGAGGATGCCAGCTGGCCCACTGGGGTGTGAGTGGAAAACAGGATCCTTGTATTTATGCTTATTTTTATTCTTAAAAAAAAATCAGAGAGATAATTACACTTTACTTATATGTGTTATACAGATTGACCCTGGCGCCTTCACTCAGCTGAGGACCAATATTTTATAACACATATTAGTAAAATGAAATACGCTGCGGGTTTTGTTGTTGTTGTTGCTTTTATTTTTTATTTATTTTTTAATTTTTTTTTATTTTTTATTTTCAGGAGAAAGAGAGAGAGACAGCGTGAGCAGGGGAGGGTCAGAGAGAGAGGGAGTCACAGACGGAAACAGGCTCCAGGCTCTGAGCTGGCAGTCAGCACAGAGCCCGACGCGGGGCTCGAACCCACGAACCGTGAGATCATGACCCAAGCGAAAGTCGGACGCTTAGCCGACTAAGCCACCCAGGCGCCCCGTTGTTGCTTTTAGAAACATAAATAGGGGCGCCTGGGTGGCTCAGTGGATTACGTGTCCGACTTCAGCTCAGGTCATGATCTCACGGCTTGTAAGTCTGAGCCCATGATCTCACATTGGGCTCTGTGCTGACAGCTCGGAGCCTGAAGCCTGCTTCAGATTCTGTGCCTTCCTCTCTCTTTGCCCCTCCTCTGCTCACAGTCTCTGTGTGTCTCTCCCAAAAATAAATAAACATTAAAAATATTTTTAAATATAATAAACATAAATAGAAAATGTCACGTGCAGTGCTTGGATAAGTGGACTAGCTCTCACAGTAAGACCAGCGCTTTTAAAAGATTCTTGCAGGAGCCGCCTGGGTGGCTCAGTCGGTTAAGCGCCAGACTTGGGCTCAGGTCATGATCTCGCGGTTAGTGAGTTCGAGCCCCGCGTCGGGCTCTGTGCAGACAGCTCAGAGCCTGGAACCTGTTTCAGATTCTGTGTCTCCCTCTCTCTCTGTCCCTCCCCTGCTTATGCTGTCTCCCTCTCTCTCTCTCTTTCTCTCTCTCTCTCTCTCTCTCTCTCTCTCAGAAATAAATAAAGCATTAAAAAATAAAATAAAATAAATAAAAGATTCTTGCAAAGAAAGGATGAGGAGCAGACACCCACCTTAGGTCCCGCCTCCGCCTTACTGCCTCAGCCTCCTTCACGCAGGCGCACCACCTCTCCTACAGAGTGGGGGGCGGGGCCTGTGGCCACACCCCCTCTCTTTCCCCCGCCTTCCTTGTTTCTCCTGGAGGCATCATTGGCTGCTTCCCCTTGTGATTCGGCGAGCCCCCGGGTCGGTGAGACGCGATTGGACGGAGTTGCCGCCTCTCAGCCGGTGACCAGCCTCGATTGGCCGAAGTGTTGCGGGGGGCGGGATTGCCAACTTACGTCCTTGTGGCTGCGACCCCAGGGGTCGGCTGGCTCGCGGTGGCTGCTCGAGCTTCCGGGTGCTAGTCGTTGGGCGGCACCGGGAAGGTCCCCAGGCACCAAGGGTCTGGGAGCAGGTCAGGTGGAGAGGCCTGAGGCCTGGGAGGCTAGGAGGGCCCGGGCCGCAGGCGAGGCGAGGCGGGGTGTGGCCGCTGGCCCGCGAAGGACCGACATGCCGGCTGGACCTCTGGTAGAGGAGATGCAATGACGCCAGGGGTCGACACGGGACACCTAGCAAGGTCCCCGGGCTTGCCAGCCAGGACCGGAGGCTTCTGCTCAAGCAGATAGACGCACAGGACCCTTCAGGAGCAGGTGCAGGGAGCAGAGTCTGACCGAACAGGTGGAGAAGGGCGCAGAGGTCCGTGAGCAGGGGAACTGGAAGAAACCGCAGAAAGCTGATTGCCGACAGCGAGCCTCTCAGCGCTCAGGCTCCTCTCAAAGCCAAGTGTGCGGGGAAGGGGGGTTGAAGACATTTGGCTAAGGGAGAAGGATCCAGGAGAAACGCGGCCAGCGGAAACCGGCGCACGGCTGCTTCTGTCGAAGCTCCGTGACCTGTGGGCGAATAAGCCCGGCCTCGGACGTAACGTAACTGTCGTGGAAGAAGAGAAGAACATCTGTGGGAATGAGCTTCTCTTGCAAAGATCGTCCTCAAGTTATGGAAGAAGCTCCACGAAAGAAATCCATCACTGCAAAAAGCCAGATGTTTTCCTGCATCAAGCTTGTTATCTGTGAGATGCCGGAGGCCCAGGAGAGATCAGACTGACTTTCTGCGAGGAGGTGTTCTGACTCGGGGAGTGCTTGCTGCATGACAAAGACAGGCGGTGGCAGGAGCGCAACAGCCAGAAAACGGGCCAGTGTCCATGTTAATGGAAAGATAATGGGAGATCCTGCGCGTGATGCCACTTGATTCTATTTAATAAGCTGAAGCTTGCTTTTCGTAGTGAAAATCCCTGCAAAGACTACCTTCGGCTTGTTGAACGAGGGTACCAGACCTTGAAAAGGATGTAATGATACTAAGAAGTGAAGTCCCCCGAGTCAGTCACTTGCATGACGGCATCTCCAAGGGACTCTTGGAAACAGAGAGGCTCATGCATATACAGGGGTGCTATGTAAGGGGACCTGAACAGCATTCTTCCTTAGAGTCGACTTGACAGTATTCCCAAATCAGGTCATTAAGAGCATTCCAAATCATTTAAATTTTCTAGGGTGGTAAAAACACGAGATTATTCTGTCAGTAGAGGATTACCCCAAAATGACCTGGAATTTTCACTTAGGTCAAGTAGCTAAATAAAACGTTCATTGTGGAGATGCCTGGGTGGCTCAGTTGGTTAAGCGCCCAACTTCGGCTCAGCTCATGATCTCACGGTTCATGGGTTCTAGCCCCATGTCAGGCTCTGTGCTGACAGCTCAGAGCCTGGAGCCTGCTTCAAATTCTATGTCTCTCTCTCTCTCTCTGCCCCTCCCCTGTTCACACTTTGTCTCTCTCTCGAAAATAAATAAACATTAAAAAAAAAAGTTCAGTGTGTTCTTCAGAACCAGCAGGGGGCACCCACGCTGAAATACTAAAAATCATAATTAGTACCAATTATGCAAATAGTTACTCCTCTCAATGTACATTCAGACACTTTGCAAGCGCTTTACATGCTTTAGTTTGTTAAATCCTTACGATAATCCTATGAAGCAGATATTACGATTAATCCCACTTTAGAAAGGAGGAAGCAGAGTTAGACACGTTGAGCCATTTACGCAGCTAGTAAATGGCAGAGCAAGGGTTTGAACTCAGCAACTGACCATGGATCCTCTACTTTTAATCATTATTCTACACCACCTCCCCAAGATGGCACACACGCTCTGGCAAAGAATGAGGGTCCCTTTATGCTCTGGCATGTTTTGTATCATTTCAAGAGGACAAGTTAAAATATCAGTATTTGCCTTCTCAAAATGGATCCAGTAAGAAGATCGTTGACAGTAATGAATACGAAAGATTATAAATGTAAGGGTTTTTGGGGGGTCTGGGGGGCTCAGTTGGTTAAGCATCCGACTTCGGCTCAGGTCATGATCTCGCAGTTCATGGGTTCGAGCCCTGCGTCAGGCTCTGTGCTGGTAGCTCAGAGCCTGGAGCCTGCTTCTGATCCTGTGTCTCCCTCTCTCTCTGCTCCTCCTCCACTTGTGCTCTGTCTCTCTCTCTCTCTCAAAAATAAACACTAAAAAAAAGGTAAGGGTTTTTAATCCCATGAACTCTATCTGTCATGACCAGTTAATTGGTAATAAGTTACAACACGATTTGTGAATATGACAGGCTTTTTCAAAACAACGTCTTAAGAAGAATCCTAGTTATTTGCCATAAGTTGGCTTTCCAGATGAGGGCTTTCCAAAATGAGCCCTTTAAATTCCAAAGCTTTTTATGTGTTTTAAATAAGTCTATTTGTTATTTTTTATATTTATTTGAGAGAGAGAGCACACACGCCGGCACACACACACACACACACACACACACACACACACACAGGTGAGCGGGGGAGGGGCAGGGAGAGAGAGACAGACAGACAGAGGCTCCAAAGCAGGTTCTGCACCGAGAGCTCCGAGCCCAATGTGGGGCTCGAACTCACAAACATTAATTTTTTTTTAATGTTTGTTTATTTTGGAGAGAGAGAGACAGAGAGAGACAGAGGGCAAGCAGGGGAGGGGCAGACAGAGAGGGAGACAGAATCTGAAGCAGGCTCCAGGCTCTGAGCTGTCAGCACAGAGCCAGACACTTGCTTGAGCTCACAAACCGTGACTTCATGACCTGAGCCAAATCTGGGGCTTACTCTACTAAGCCAGTCAGGCGTCCATAAAAAAAAATAAAAAATCTTTAAGTAGAGAATCTTGGATGTAGTTGACCTTTTCCTGACTGCTTAGCACTATTATTAATACTTATTATCATCCTGTGCTTTAATAAAATTCTATCTTATCTTTTGGATTACTATTACCTTCATATCAGGCTGCCAGACGTGGCTGGAGTCTGTCTCAAATAATATTTTTCTCCAACCCTACTCTCTCCATCAGTGTGGCTGATAAAATGCTTTGGGCTAAGAAATCAAGTAAGTTTGTCATGAATTGTGTTTTTAAAAGATAATTTAGTGTAAGATCTTTGTGATGGTGATTTTTTGCCCTAAGAAATCTTTTTCCCCCCCTTTACTTCCGGTTTAAGAATATGGTATTTCAGGGACGCCTGGGTGGCTCAGTCGGTTGAGCGTCTGACTTCAGCCCAGGTCATGATCTCATGGCTTGTGAGTTGGAGCCCTGCATCGGGCTCTGTGCTGACAGCCTGGAGCCTGGAGCCGGCTTCCGATTCTGTGTCTCCCTTTCTCTCTGCCCCTCCCCTGCTTGTGCTCTGCCTCGGTCTCTCAAGATTAAATAAAACATTAAATTTTTTTTTTTTAAAAAGCAAGACAACTTTATTTACAAAAATAGGCAGCAGACCAGATTTAGACTAGAGGCTCTGGGGTTTCCCCACCCCTGCTGTAGCATTTGATAGTCTGCAGTCTTTTGCAATCAAAAATTGGCAAAGTACCTTACAGAATGTGTAATGAACACCTTCGGATGGGTAAAGAACCAAGTCCTGGGAAATCACATTAATACACTGCAGGAAAACTCTGTCCCAGGTCAGAGAACAATAAGGTCCCCATCTTACCTGGGTTTGGTGACAAGTCATTCTGAAACCCACTCCCGAGGCCAAATGCTTCAGTAGAAAGTAAAGTGGAAGTTGGAGTATTTTGGTCCGTAATGCTGTCATAGACTATGCCAAAGCTCAGGGGTGGGGTCCTAAAAGTTTCATTTCTTATGCAGGGGAATTCTTCCCTTTGTTAAAAGAAAAAAAAAAAAAGAAAAAGCAAGGGTACCCGGGGGGCTTGGACAATTAAGTGTCTGACCTCGGTTGAGGTCATGATCTCGTGGTTCATGGGACTGAGTCCCATGTCGGGCTCTGTGCTGACAGTTCGGAGCCTGGAACCTGCTTCCGATTCTGTGTTTCCCTCTCTCTGCCCCTCCCCCTCCCCCCTCCCCTGCAAAACGAATAAACATTAAATAAAAATTTTTTTTAAAAAAACAAAAAATAGGGGCGCCTGGGTGGCTTAGTCGGTTAAGCGTCCGACTTTCGCTTAGGTCATGATCTCGCGGTTCGTGGGTTCGAGCCCCGCGTCGGGCTCTGTGCTGACCGCCAGCTCAGTGTCTGGAGCCTGTTTCAGTCTGTGACTCCCTCTCTCTCTGACCCTCCCCTGCTCATGCTGTCTCTTTCTCTCTCCTAGAAATAAATAAAACATTAAAAAAAATTTTTTTTAAAACAAAAAATAGTATTATTTGCATGTGGCATAGCTTATGGGTGGCAAACCTCCACTGGGTATCAGTTTGTTTATTTTGTTAGTTTATACATAAGTACCTCGTGGGTTTTGGTGCTATTGTACACAGTACTTTTTACAACTCATTGTCCAGGGCTCAGTGCTGATAGAGCAGCCAGGCCCTGTGAAGGCCCTCAGTGATTTGCTCTCCTGCTCTCCATTCCCTGGAGGGCTTAGTACCCTTACATCCTGGATAGAACTGACCCACACAGCCAGCAGGATAGGAGGGAAATGACAGACTGTGACTTCCAAGGTTAAATCATAAACATTAAATGTTACACTTTCTTCCTTGCTCTCTCTCGGTTGTGAGGACGTCGAGCAGCCTGTGCAGAGGCCCATATGGCAGGGACCTGAGGCCTCCCGCCGAGAGCCAGCACCGACTCGCCAGCTTCGCGGGTGGGCGGCCTGGGAAGCGGGCCCTCTAGGTCCAGTCAACCTGTCAGATGACTGAACACAGCTCCAGCCAATATCTTGACTGCAACCTCTTGATAGATCCTGAACCCTACTTCAGCCGTTCTGCCTTCCTGCCCCATAGAAACCAGGCAAAATCATACAAGTTTGTTGTTTTAGGAAGCGAAGTTTGAGGATGGTTTTGTTACGCAGCAGTGGATAACTAATGCAGTTAGTATACAGGAGTACAACTGACTCATGTATATCGACCTTATATTTTGTAACCTTGCTAGACTCACGAGTTCTAGTGACTTCCCTGTAGATTCTTTGGGATTTTCTTTCTTTCTTTTTAAAAAATTGTTTTTAACATTTATTATTTTTGAGAGACAGAGAGAGACAGAGCATGAGCAAGAGAGGGGCAGAGAGAGAGGGAGACACAGAATCTGAAGCAGGCTCCGGGATCCTAGGTGTCAGCACAGAGCCTGACGCGGGGCTCGAACCCGCTAACCTTGAGATCGTGACCTGAGCTGAAGTCTGACGCTTAACCGACTGAGCCACCCAGGCGCCCCTGGGATTTTCTACGCGGACAGTCATGCAGTCTGCCAAAAGAGACAGTTTTATTTCTTGTTTTCTGATCTGTAGGACTTTTATTTGTTTACATTATTGCATTGGTAAGAGCAGACATCCTTGCCTTGTTTTTGATCTTGGGGGAAAAGCGTTCAGTGTTTCAACATTAAGTATGATGTTAGCTGAAGGATATTTGTAGGTGTTCTTTTTTAAAAGTTTTTCCATTTATTTTTGAGAAAGAGAGAGCGAGAGTAAAGGGGAGGGGCAGAGAGAGAGGGAGACAGAGGATCCCAAGCAGGCCCCACACTGTCAGCACGGAGCTTGACGAAGGGGCCTGAGTCCACGAACCGTGAGATCATGACCTGAGCCAAAGTCAGACCTTCTGCCCCCTGAGCCCTCCAGGTGCACCCGTCTGGCAGTTTCTTAAGATGTGAACCCTATACTTACATATGATCCAACTATCTTACCTAGATAAAGAGAGAGGGAGATGGCATATGTCTGCACAAAAACTGAGACGCAAATGTTCATCGTAGGCATGACAGACAGAACAATAGCTCCAAAAAACATCCCTGTCCTAATCCCCAGAACCTCTAATCATTACCTTACATGACAGACAATCTGATTAAGTTAAGGATCTTAAGATGGGGAGATCAGCCTGGGTCATCTGGGCAGGGCTACTGTCATCACAAGTTCTTAGAAGAGGGAGGGGGGTGGGGTCAGAGGCACAGAGGGTGACATCTGGGAGCACAGGGTGGAGGAATGCTCTCTGAAGGTGGAAGAAGGGCCATGAGCCAAGGAACTCAACATTTCTGAATCTCGGAATAAGTAAGCTGAATGAAAGAGGCCAAAGAGTCCATGGCAGGTGAGCCAATTTATAGAACATTCTAGAAAATGCAAACGGATCTATAGTGATGGATCAGTGGTTGCCTGGAGATGGGGGGAGGGGAGGAGGGACAGAGGAGCCCAAGAAAACTTGTGGGGGCGGGGGGGGGTTAGGCAGATGTGATGGTTTTAGGGGTACATATATACATCAAATCACATCACACTGGGGCACCCGGGTTGGTCAGTCGGGTAGGCATTCGACTCTTGATTTTGCTCCAGGCTGTCAGCACAAAGCCCGGCACGGGGCTCAGGCTCACAAACCATGAGATCGTGACCTGAGCTGAAGTCAGATGCTTAACAGACTGAGCCAGGACGCCCCTCAAACTGTGGACTTTATTTATTTTTTAAAATTTTTTATAGTTTTTATTTATTTTTGAGACAGAGACAGAGCATGAGCAGGGGAGGGGCAGAGAGAGAGGGAGACACAGAATCCGAAACAGGCTTCAGGCCCTGAGCTTGCCAGCACAGAGCCTGATGTGGGGCTCAAACCCACGAACTGTGAGATCATGGCCTGAGCTGAAGTCGGATGCTTAACCGACTGAGCCACTCAGGTGCCCCAAGATTTTATTTTTACATAATCTCCACACCCACCGTGGGGCTCAAACTCATGACCCCAAGATAAAGAGTCACACGCTCCCCTGAGCCAGCCAGGTGGCTCAGCCAGTCTCTTTAAACAGAAGACCTGACCTTGGGCCTAGAATTGGCCTTGAGATATGTGCTGTACTAGGTTAGACGATATTCAGCCATCCCAAAGTGCAAAACATGTAAAAGTCAAACGTGTAGACAAACCTCTACAGCTTTTCCAAGAATGTTTAAAGCTGTGTCATAAAAGATTTCTTTAAACTTAGTGATAAATGTTTTGAAGTCTTTCTTTGAGGTTTCTTAATGGCAAAAACAGAAACTCAAGCACCGTCGGGAAACCTGTGTTCTTCCCGCTGTGATAAAACTGTGGTGAAAACTATAACAAAAATTTTAAAAAATTAGGAAAGAACCAAAATGTGTTTCCTCTATTTTCTTTTTTTATTTTTATTAAAAGAAATTTTTTTAATGTTCATTTGTTTTTGAGATAGAGACAGTGCATGAGTGGAGGAGGGGCAGAGAGAGAGGGAGACACAAAATCCTAAGCAGGCTCCAGGCTCCAAGCTGTCAACACAGAGCCCGACGCGGGACTCAAACCCATGAACCACGAGACCATGACCTGAACCAAAGTTGGACGCTCAACTGATGAGCCTCCTGGGAGCCCCTCTATTTCCTTTTTTAAAAGTTTATTTATTTATTGAGAGAGAGCACAGGCAGGGGAGGGGCAGAGAGAGAGGGAGATACAGAATCTGAAGCATGTTTCAGGCTCCGAGCTGTCAGCACAGAGCCCGACACGGGGCTTGAGCCCATGAAGCACGAGATCATGACCTGAGCCAAAGTCAGAGGGTTAATCGACTGGGCCACCCAGGTGCCCTGATTTATTTATTTATTTTGAGAGAGAGAGAGAGCCGGAGAGCGAGAGCACAAGCAGGTGAGGGCTGGGGCAGGGTCAGGTCTTCTGACATTGGGGCCTGAGCTTTGCACACTCAGCTTGGTCCCTGCCCTAGGGGTACCTGGGGGGCTCATTCAGTTAATCATCCAACCTCAGCTCAGGTCATGATCTCATGGTTTGTGGGTTCGAGCCCCGCGTCAGGGTCTGTGCTGCCAGCTCAGAGCCTGAAGCCTGTTTCGGATTCTGTGTCTCCCTCTCTCTCTGATCCTCCCCTGCTCACGCTGTCTCTCTCTCTCTCTCTCAGAAATAAATAAAACTTAAAAAAATTTTTTTTCAAATAAATAAATGAATTAAAGATGTCTTGGTCCCAAGAGACCAAGGTCCTGGTCACGTGTCTGCGGCACTAACCGTGACACACGCCCAGAGGCCCAGCCTTCGCCGCCCTCACGGCCTCCTGCTACATTGTCGCCTCCCAGACCTTGGCACGGATCGCTCCTTCCCTTCCTCAGGCGCTTACGCAGAGGAGGCCTTCTCATCTACACGTCCGAGCTTCCTCCTGGCTCTTCCCACCCCCTCTCCACAGCGCTTATTGCCGGAAGGCAGGGACCCAGCCCTGGGATGACAGAGGGCGGCAGGTCTGGGGGTGGCCTGTCCACGGAGGATCGGGACTCTGGCTGGGAGAACGGGGTGGGGGGGGCCTTCATAGGAGACATGGACTGGGTGTGTGTGAATGTGTGGAAGAGAAAAAAGCCATGTGACAGAGGCTCAGAGTGCTGAGGGCAGCTCATGTTTAAAGAGAGAGGAAGGAAGGAAGGAAGGAAGGAAGGAAGGAAGGAAGGAAGGAAGGAAGGAAAGAAAGAAGGAAGGAAGGAAGGAAGAGACAATTATGGAATTCAAGGAAAAACTAACTTAAAAGTTAAATAGGATTCCACCCTCCTCATTTTCCCTAAAATACCAACATCTGTCACTTTCCAACCCCTTTAACTTGCTTTACTTTCTTCATAGAATTTATCACCTAAAAGAATACATCTTTGTTTGCACATCGCCTGTCATCTCTCTTCCTGTTACAATGTAAGCACACGTAAACAGGGTCTTGGTTTTGTTCATTGCTGAGTCCCCGATGCCAAGGACATATATGGGTTCAGTAAAATTCTTTTTTAATTTTTTTAAAATTTATTATTTCTAGGAGAGAGAGAGAGAGAGACAGCGTGAGCAGGGGAGGGTCAGAGAGAGAGGGAGTCACAGACTGAAACAGGCTCCAGGCTCTGAGCTGGCAGTCAGCACAGAGCCCGACGCGGGGCTCGAACCCACGAACCGCGAGATCATGACCTAAGCGGAAGTCGGACGCTTAACTGACTAAGCCACCCAGGCACCCCAGGTTCAGTAAAATTTTGTAGTATACATTGTTTTTTTAAAAAAAATTTAAAAATTTTTAAAGATTATTTTTGAGAGAAAGAGACAGAGTGTGAGCAGGGGAGGGTCAGAGAGAGAGAGGGAGACACAGAATCCGAAGCAGCTCCAGGCTCTGAGCTGTCAGCACAGAGCCCGATGCGGGTTCGAACCCACAAACTGTGAGATCATGACCTGAACCAAAGTCAGACACTTGCGCGGCGCCTAAGTGGCTCTGTCAGTTGAATGTCCAGCTTCAGCTCAGGTCATGGATCTTGCGGTCCATGGGTTCGAGCCCCATGTCAGGCTCTGTGCTGACAGTCTGGAACCTGCTTTGGATTCTGTGTCTCCCTTTCTCTTTGTCCCTCCCCCACTCATGCTCTGTCTCTCTCCATCTCTCAAAACTGAATAAACAGTTTAAAGGTTTTTTTTAATGTTTATTTCTGAGAGAGAGAGAGACAGAGTGTGAGCAGGGAAGCGGCAGAGAGAGAGGTAGACACAGCATCCGAAGCAGGCTCAGAGCTCTCAGCACACAGCCTGATGTGGGGCTCGAACCCCCAACCGTGAGAACCCCCAAACCGTGAGATCATGACCTGGGCCAAAGTAAGATGCTTAACCAACTGAGCCACCTAGGCATCACCCCCCCCAAAAAAATTTTTTTTAACGTTTATTTGAGAGACAGAGAGAGACAGAGCATGAGTAAAGGAGGGGCAGAGAAAGTGAGGGAGACACAGAACCCAAAGCAGGCTCCAGGATCTGAGCTGTCAGCACAGAGCCCAATGAGGGGCTTGAACTTGTGAACTGCGAGATCACGACCTGAGCTGACGTTGGATGCTCAACAGACTGAGCCACCCAGGGGCCCACTTTTTTTTTTTTTTAAGTAATCTCTACACTCATGGAGCTCTAATTCATGACCCAAGATCAAGTCACACTCTACTGACTGAGCCAGCCAGGCACCCCTGGAGGCTGAAGACTAGAGCTCAGTGAAATATTTGGTTCAGCAGTTGCATCATCGTGATAAACTCTGGTTATTTTTTTTTTCACCAAACTTGTGACGGAAACACTTTGGGGGGTTGAGTGTAAGCACTTTGAGGGGACGTAGGGAAGGGGAGTTGTGAAAGGAGGGGTGAGGTAAGCCAGTTGAGCCCTCATGAACCACGGTAGGAAGCTAATAGCTAGTGTCTGAAACCGACAAATCAAGAAGGACCCTGGCCAATGTGTTTCTCGAAAAGATGGAGGGGACTGTTCAGGGAAACAGCTGGAAGCCTGAGGGATGTGTCTCAGGGGAAATATCCCGGGGGTGGTGGAGAAAGTGGGGGCAGCTATATTCCAGGATAAAGCTTCTCATGCAAATTTTCTTTTTAAACTCTGTTCTTTGAATACCTTGTTAAAAACAAGCTAGTATAAATTAGTTCGGAAGAGATAGAGCCTCTCCGGGTTCAAAGAGACACCAGAGTTCAGCCGGTTTGGCTCTTTATCCAGTGGGCTTACCTCCAACACGCGGGCCAAGTGGCCACTGCTCTGCAGAAACACGACGGAGCTCACTGCGCGTTCCTGTGTCATCACGGGACACGCCACGCTCCACGGAGCTTGGCTCCCATGTGGCCTGTGGCTCATTGGCCCTGATTCTGTTCCCAACAGCACCAGAGACAGAAAGGGTTTTCCTGGGGTGGGGGAACGGCGGAGACGAAGAATGCAGCTACTTCCCAGGAGATGCACCACGGCATCCTTCCCCCCACCCCCCAGGGGAATCCTCGGCAAATGGACATTCATTTAAGGACAATGGGTGCTCAGCCTCAGGGAGGAGCAGGTGCTAAGAAGCCTGGAGAAGAAGTCAGGCTGGGTCTGCTGTGAGCAAATGTCCCACTACAGCAGCCGTGGAAGGGGACCCCTCCCCCTGGGGGCTCCAAGCCTTGCTGCCTCTGAATCTGCAATTGTCAGGGCCCCTAGTTGCTGGTGCGTGGACACCTAGTCACCACCGCTTCCCGAATGCCTGCCTCCTGGCCTCCATGTCCCGTCTGCAGGTGAGATCTCTGAAGAGCAGGGAGACTGTGACTTGCCCAGGCTAAAGACAGCAGGACCCAGGACAGGACTTGACGAAGGCCATTGATGCCAAATCAGGCTGTCCTGTCCTGTGAACTTCAAAGGGAAGGGAGTGGGTCCTTCCTCTTTGCCTGGCCTCCTGTGCACAATGAGGATCGTGGACTTAAGTCGGTCAGAAAGGGCACATTTTAGACCCTGGGCTCGCAGAAAGCGGAGAAGCCCACACAACCTGCAATAACCACAGTTTCCCACTAGAGGGCACTGTGACACGGCCCAGACCCGACCAGCTCGCTGTCCGTGGAGACCTGTACCTGATGCGGGGGTGACAGGTGCGAGGAGCTGTCATTCCCCAGGGGCCCTCTGCGACAACTACCTCCTTGGGGCCTCACTGCAGATCCAGGACTAGGTGCTCTTAGGGCCCCTGCTTTATGCATTAAGAAACTGAGGCTCCGTTAAAAGGTTTGGGGCGCCTGGGTGGCTTAGTCGGTTAAGCGTCCGACTTTCGCTTGGGTCATGATCTCGCGGTTCGTGGGTTCGAGCCCGCGTCGGGCTCTGTGCTGACTGCCAGCTCAGAGCCTGGAGCCTGTTTCAGTCTGTGACTCCCTCTCTCTCTGACCCTCCCCTGCTCACGCTGTTTGTCTCTCTCTCCTAGAAATAAATAAAACATTAAAAAAAAATTTAAAAAAATTAAAAAAAAAAGGTCTGTTCCAGATCCCCATGTGGCAAGTGGGAGAGCAGGAGCGCGCACTCAGCTCTGACCCCAGAGCCCCGACAGGTGACCCCTGCCCTCTGTCCCCTGTCCCCGTGCGTTTTGGCTCCATCTTCCCTTCTGGGTCCCTTCCAGATGGTCTCCTTAGCCTCGGTGGGATTTACCCAGGCATGCTCAGCGGTGGGGAGGGGTCTTCTCCAGGAGACTTACCGCCAGGAGAGCAGGGGGGAGGCAGGAGGTCAGGAGGGCCTGGGGAAGCAGCTGGAGCTACGGGACCAGCTGGGGACATGGGGAGGGAGGTCCCAGGCCACAGGGCTGAGAGTGTCTTCCGGCTCTAGCCCCTGGCAGAGTCAGTCCCCTGGGAGCCCGCCAGGCTTATTAATATCCTGCTGAGTCAGGGGGCTCTTGAGTTGCAGCATCACAAGACTCGGGCTGAGCCCGCAGGAATATTCCGGACTCCCTGGTGCGCCATGTCTCCCACCTGCACTGCCCACCTCAGGCCGGACGCCCCGCAGTTCTGAGTTGCCACGTGGCCTGGGTGGGGGGAGTCACTTCACTGTGGAGCCAGACGCCCCCCTCGGGGCTGAGGTCAGGCAGTGCTCCTAAACCGCCCGGCACACGCAGGGGCTACGAAGCAAGAGCTGCTCTTGGAGAGGATGCTCTCTTGAGGGTCTGCTGTGCGTCCCGCCTCGTCCCGTCCCTGGGGGTCCCGCAGCTCACAGTCTGCCCACACGGGGCCACCAGCCGGCTGGGCTCATGAGTTCTCCCGGGCATTCGGACCTGGGTGTCGGGCCTCTGGTCCTACGGGGAGGGCCCTGGCTGCAGGGAAGAGCACCAGGATTCGGGGAGGGGATGATGAGGGTCCACGCAAGGGGGGCGCGGCAGCAGGGGGGGCCTGACTGTAAAGGAGGAAACGAGGCGGGTGCGCCGGGAGACAAAAGCGCGGGGAGACAGGCCTGCTGGGTCCCGGTTCTCAGTCCTCTGCACCCCTTCCCATCCCAGGCTCCAGGGGGCGCCCTGCAACCCCATGCAAACCGGCATTGCTGGTGTAGACGGCTACATGGCCCTGCAGTGGCAGGCGGAGCTAGGATCACCTTTGATCACCAGGCCGGCAGAACTCCTGAGTCACGGTTTGAAAACTATTGTCCTGAGGATGGCCCGGGCCCCAGGGCCTGGCCTGAGAGACAAACGGCATCTTCTCAAACCCTTGTGTTTGTTCTCCCGTTTTACAGATGAGGATGTTGAGGCCCACGAGGCAAAGCCACAGGCTACTGAGTGACAGAGCCAGGCCTTGAGCTCAGGTCTGATGGATTCCAGAGCCCTTTCTTTTTTGGGGGGGGGAGAGAATACACCTGGGGAGAGGAGCAGAGAGAGAGAAAGAGAGAGAGAGAGAGAGAATCTCACGCAGGCCTCACACTCAGCACGGAGCCCAGCTCAGGGCTCAACCCTGGGATCGTGACCCTCGCTGAAATCAAGCTGAGCCCTCCAGACGCGCCCAGAGCCCTAACTCTTAACCTTGACTCTAAGCTCATTCATTCAGCCTGGCGTCTGTAACCTTTGTTGAATAACTTAATGGATCATTAAGAAAGTTTCACCAACGAGCAAATTCCCCTTTTAATGGCCCCTCCCCCCCAGGGTTGCGCTCCCGGCACAGGAATTCAGCAACACCGGCCCCTGCTCGCCCTCCCCCTCCCATGTTGTCGGAGCTGCGGCTCTGATGCCCTTTGGAGCCTTTATCTGTCGGGCCCACACGTCCCAGAGCCCATGACAAGCAGCCACCCGCCCTGGTCCCTCACAAACCCGTTATCAGGGGACACATTCCAGCCGGGCCTCCCCTCCCAGGAGGGGAAGATAAAGCTTTCCACTTTCCGGCCCTTCTTCAGGGTTTTGCCAAGTGGGGAGGGGGCGCTCCGGGGGCAGGAAGGGGGTTAGGGAAACAGGAAGTTCCTGCATTTTGCTTGTTTCTTCAGCCAGCCTGGGAACACACCAGGGGCTGGGCCGGTGGGCACAGAGGTCTAGAACATGATCTTCCGGGGGGGTGGGGGCAGTGGTGGGCCCCACCTCCTTTGGAAGCCTGGAGGCCCGAAGGGCCAGGATGTAGCTGGTAAGGAGGGCTGGGTTTCAGCCAGAGGCTGGAGGATTCGTCTGAAGAAGGTCTAGAAGCACCCACCTTTCTCAGCTGGCTGCCTGCCTCCTTAAGCCTCCATGTGCCCATCCTCAAATTACCGAGAATCGAAGTCTTCCCTCTCAGGGCTGTGGGATGAAAATACAGTGATGAGTATAAAGGGCCCAGTATGGGGGCGCCTGGGTGGCTCAGCTGGTTAAATATCTGACTCTTTAAAATTGAAAAAAAAAATTTTAACGTTTATTCATTTTTGAGAGACAGAGAGAGAGTACAGTGGGGGAGGGGAAAAGAGAGAGGGAGACACAGAATCGGAAGCAGCCTCCAGGCTCTGAGCTGTCAGCACAGAGCCCGACATGGGGCTTGAACCCACAAACCATGAAATCATGACCTGAGCCGAAGGAAGTCGGGTGCTCAGCCGACTGAGTCAACCAGGCTCCCCTACATCTGCCTCTTGGTATCGGCTTGGGTTGTGATTTCACAGGTCAGGAGTTTGAGCTCCACATCAGCTTTGCGCAGAAAGCACAGAGCCTGGTTAGAATTCTTTCGGGAATTCGCCTGGGTGGCTCAGTCAGTTAAGCTTCCGACTTCGGCTCAGGTCAGGATCTCACGGTTCATGAGTTCAAGCCCTGTGTTGGATTCTGGGCTGACAGCTCAGAGCCTGGAGCCTGCTTCTGATTCTGTGTCTCCCTTTCTCTCTCTCTCAGAAATGAATACACATTAAAAAAAACCAAACAGAATTTCTTCTCCCTCTGCCTCTACCCCACTCATATTCTCTCTCACAATAAATAAATAACTTTTAAAAAATTTTTAAAAAGGGGGGTGGCTAGCATGGAGCCTGGGCCCAGGAGGGCCCTGCTGTGGGCCACGCACTCACACATGCTTATTCAGCTCTAGCCATGTGGCTGTCACATGCCGACCTGTCTACATGGATAAGCTCATTCACCAGCGACCAGCACTCTAGGAATACGATCCAATTGTTATACCCATGGTGGCAGGTGAAGAAACCGAGGCTCAGACCCAGGGGTTGGCCTGTAAGGGGTCATGCAGGTCCAGGTAGAAGAAGCACTTGGGTCCCTGTCCATCTGACCTCAGCGCGTAGGCTCCTCATCAGCACGGTCCCAGGCTTTCGGACGAATTCACTTATCGCCCTGTCTACACAGCAGGTAGCTCATGACTCCAAAGGTCCCTCATCCCTAGCTGTGGCCAGGAAAATAGGCAGAAAAAGCTGGGCACTGTCCAAGTTCATGGTGAAGGTCTGTGCTCAGATTACAGGTGAGCCTGCCAGACCCGGCCCAGGCTCCCAGGACCACGAACAGCCCCTACAGAGCCAGACGTGGCGGTGACGCAGGAGGGGCCGGGGCACCCAGCGTCCCTCAGGGTCTGACGGCAGGGCAGGTGCGGGGAAGCCTTCAGAGAAGCCAGGGGAGCTCTAAATGCAAAGCAGCCTGGGGGCGCCTGGGGGGCTCAGTTGGTGAAGCATCTGACTTCAGCTCAGGTTGTGATCTCATGGTTTGTGAGTTTGGGCCCTGCGTTGGGCTCTGTGCTGACGGCTTGGAACCTGGAGCCTGCTTCCAATTCTGTTTTCTCTCTCTCTCTCTCAAAAAATAAAAGCAAAGCAGTCTGGCCATTCAGCATGGGGGCACCCGGCACATGTCACCAGCCTTTGAGAGGATTGTGGCTTCGTCACCAACTGTTGGAAGCCTGGGACATGGTAGAAGATTGTGGGTCTTCAGCTGCACGTGGGTGGGCTCACATTTCAGTGCTTGAGGGTCCTTAGGTTTTGAATCAGAAGTTGGGGTGGGGGGGCGCCTAGGTGGCTCAGTCGGTTAAGCGTCCGACTTTGGCTCAGGTCATGATCTCGCGGTTCGTGGGTTCAAGCCCCGTGTTGGGCTGTGTGCTGACTGCCAGCTCAGAGCCTGGAGCCTGTTTCAGAGCCTGTGACTCCCTCTCTCTCTGACCCTCCCCTGCTCACGCTGTCTCTCTCTCTCTCAGAAATAAATAAAAACAAACAAAAACAGAGGTGGGGGACCCTGGATGGAGAATCCCCTGCAGAGGCATTGCAGGGCTCATAGGTGAAGGTTCCCCAAACAAAAGACAGAACAAATGTGAGCTGGGGCCTTGGAGCTGAAGAGGGAAGCGTGGCCATCCAGGTGCTGAGGCCACAGTGGCAGCAGCAGGGGACAGCCTTAGGGCTCGACAGCAGGAAGCTGGTACAGCTTGGCCAGCGAGTGAGTGCACAGAGGTGCGGGGGAGGGGGGTTGCTATGGCAACAGCGCTGCCGGGACCCCCCGCCCCCTCCAGCGGTGCAGAACCTGGCGGTGCAGAACCTTTCCTTTCGGAAAGGAAAGACCAGGCCCCCGGGGCGCTCGCACACGGAGATCAAGCCCTGAACTCACAGAGATTGATGTCGCAGTGAAGACACGTCAGTAGGAAGCAAAGAACACTCAACAGCTGCGGGTGTGGAAACCGTCAGACCCCGAACCAGAGTGTTCCCCACGTTCCCCACGGGGTCAAGGGCACACGGTGAGGAAGCAGATGAAAAAGAGCCATCAGGAAAGGACAGATTAAAAAGGCAAATGCTTGGGGGTGGGGGGGGCACCTGGGTGGCTCAGTCCATTGAGCAACCGACTCTTGGTTTCAGCTCAGGCCATGCTCTCAGGGTTTGTGAGATCAAGCCCCACGTGAGGCTCTGTACTGACAGTGTGGAGCCTGCTTGGGATTCTGTCTCTCCCTCTTTCTCTGTCTCTCCTCTGCTCACACTTTATAAATAAATAAATAAATACCCTGATTAAAGTGCATGCATATATATCTGTGTGTGTGTGTGTGTGTATGTATATATATATGTGTGTGTGTATAAATATATATATATATATATGTCAAATGCGGGGCTCTTGGCCAGCTCTTTCAGTGGAACATGTGATTTTTTTAAAAAATATTTTTATTTATTTCTAGGAGAGAGAGAGAGAGAGAGAGACAGCGTGAGCAGGGGAGGGTCAGAGAGAGCGGGAGTCACAGACTGAAACAGGCTCCAGGCTCTGAGCTGGCAGTCAGCACAGAGCCCGACGCGGGGCCAAACCCACGAACCGCGAGATCATGACCTAAGCGAAAGTCGGATGCTTAATCGACTAAGCCACCCAGGCGCCCCATGGAGCATGTGATTCTTGATCTCAGGGTTGTGAGTTCAAGCACCACATTGGGGTAGAGATCACCTAAAAGTGAAATCTTAAAAGAAAAAGAAAAGTAAATGGTACTTCTAGAAGTGAAAAATATATTTCATTTTTTTAATTAATTAATTTTATTTTAGAAGGGGAGAAAGAGAGAGAGAGAGAGAGAGAGAGAATCCCAAGCAGGCTCCATGCTCAACACAGAGCCCAACCTGGGGCCAGAATCAAGAGTCAGTGCTCTACCGACCGAGCCACCCAGGCGTCCCTTGAAGTGAAAAGCGTATTTCCAATAAAATAGCCATCAGTTGCCGAGATTTGAAACAAGAGTGAAGCTGTATCAGAGTTTTTTCTCGGAATGTGCGAAGTAGAGAGAGGGAGAGGAAGGGAGCTCAGAGGCACAGAGGAAGTAGGGATTTCACCTCCACACTGAACACACGCGAGGGAACACTTAAGGAAGAAGACGATGGGGGCCTGGAGACCCAGGAAGAGGGGGTAAATCAACGCTGACAGTGTAGATAAGGGACAGAACAAGGGTTTCCTCCGGGGCTTCAACCGAGAGCCACGCAGGACTTACTGGACAATCGTGTACACCGGAGAGGGCCGCCTGACGCCGCAGAGCGTGTGCTGTTTGGGACGGAGACAGGCATTTGCGAGGTTTAGGCTGCAAGCTGCCTGCACATGCTAACATTTGGGCAGCGGCGGGTAATTGCACGTATTTCGAATCCGAGAGAGTAAAGTGAAAAGGAAAAAAACCTAAACATTCAATTCAAAATTCATGTCATTCGGGACATGCAGGGGGAAACCTGGGCGGTGTGACTTTTGATCTTGGGGTTGTGAGCTCAAGGCTCCACATTGGGGGTAGAGATTACTTTAAAAAAGTTGGAGGGGGCACCCCTGGGTGGCTCAGTCGGTTAAGCGTCTGACTCTTGGTTTCGGCTCAGGTCATGATTTCAGTTTGTGGGTTCGAGCCCCACGTTGGGCTCTGCAGAGAGGGGCAGGGGGTTAACTCGGCTTCCCCCCAGGAAACGGGGTGGGGGTAGGGGACTGAGGAGTGGTCCCATCTCCAGTGAGCCTGCTCAGCCCCACCCTGGTTCAAGTGCACGCCCTTCACTTCCATGACCGTCCCCTCCTCCCCCCACAGCCTCCTGTCTGCTCCAGTCCCTACTGGTTACAAGTGACAGAAACCCTGCCCCCAACCCCCTGCCGACAGAGAGACTTCATCTACTCACCCACCCGAGCCGAGCCGTCCGACGATTGAGACTCAGGCACAGCTAATTCTCCAAACAACCCCATTCATCCCAAGTTAGAGGCGCCCAAACGGAGGCCCCGAGCAGCCAGGAGACTTGGCCGAAGTCGTGCGGACCCTGATGGGCAGCTGGGGCTGCGGTCCCGCAGACCCAGAGCCTGGTTTGGGTTCTTGTGCAGGCGGAATTAACTGCACTGAATCAACCCCCGGTGGCTGCGGCAGAATAAACTTGTGCGAACAGAATAAACACACACCAGTGTCCAGGGGCGAGGCTTCCCTCTCCTCGTCTGCAGCGGGGACAGTAGACATAGGTACCCGGGCCTTCCTGAATCAGCCTGGGTGAGAAATCACAGACTCTTGCTAAAGATGCAGAGGCCTGGGCCACGCCCCCCCACCCCCCAGCTGGACAGCATTGGCTTCTCCAGCTGAGGGTCCTGGAGGTCAAAGGTGCCGGTTCTCAGCTTTGCTGTTCCGGAATCACCTGGGTAGCCTGAAAAAATTACTCGGGGGGAGACCACACCCCAGGCCAATGACATCCAAACCTCTGCAGGTAGGCTCCTCAATCCTTGAATAATTGAAAGCCGCGGCTCTGCCCTATTCCTGCGGTCCTAAGAGAGGCCACCTGCTTCCGGGGACCTGTTTACTTCTGTCCGGCAGCACGATCCCGCTCGCTCTCGGCACGGCGGGCTGCTGACCTGCCCAGGTGAGGGTCTCTCAGCACCCTTCAGGCTCCTGAACAAGGGAAGGGCAGATGACAGGGACAGGCGACTCACAAAGAACGAATCCAACAGTTAACAAGCTCATGAGAAAACGTTCGGCCTTCGTAGGAATTCGCTGGGGCTGCCATTGAAAAACCCCACACCCTGAGTGTCCTAAGCCACAGAAATACTCACTGCTGACAGAAGAAGCAATAATACTACGCAGACCACTTCTTGTTGTTGTTTTTTAATGTTTTACTTATTTTTGAGAGCACAAGCTGGGGACGGGCTGAGAGGGACAGAGGATCCGAAGCGGGCTCTGCGCTGACATCAGCGAGCCTGCCCCGGGGCTCAAACTCACGAACCGTGAGATCATGCCCTGAGCCAACGTCGGATGCTGAAACCCACTGAGCCACCCAGGTGCCCTGAATGTTTCTTGCTTCTAACCTCAGAGGCGATGCTGCTAATGTTCCCTCCAAGGAAACCTCAAGGTAGTTCCCTTCCATTTCTGAATTGCTGAGAAGCTGTTACCATGCATTTATGTCAAACTTTTACAAATATTCTTTCAGCATCTATTAAGATGATCTTAAACCAACTTGACAATAAACTATGAAGGAAAAAAATTTTAATGTAAAAAAAATGCCAAGAAAATGACACATAAACAAATAAATCAAAAGATGATCTTGTAGTTTTTTTCCTTGAACGCCCCGCTGACTGAGCTACACGGGTACCCCTGGATTACGCATTTTTAGACAATGTCGTATTCAGCTAATGCACTAGCTGTGTTGGCTTGATGCTTTACCTTTATATTCATGAGTGAAATGTCTCTATAATTTTCCTTTCTTGCCCTGTTCCTTCTGGCTTAGTTATCCAGGTTAGATTGGTCTACAAGAGAGCCCCGCCGTATCTGCTCTCTGTGAACTTTGCACACTAGTAGAAGGATCTGCCCCTCACAGATTTGGTAGGTTCACCTGTCTGTCTTCTAGCCCTGGCATTGTCTGTCATTGTTCTATTCCTTAACACAGTCCTTGAATAAAAGAATATTCAATTCTCTGATCCTCTTTGTTAAAAAAAAATTTGTGTTTTTTTTTTTTTAAATATTTTATTTATTTATTTCTAGGAGAGAGAGAGACAGACAGCGTGAACAGGGGAGGGTCAGAGAGAGAGGGAGTCACAGACTGAAACAGGCTCCAGGCTCTGAGCTGGCAGTCAGCACAGAGCCCGACGCTGGGCTCGAACCCACGAACCGCGAGATCATGACCTAAGCGAAAGTCGGACGCTTAACCGACTAAGCCACCAGGCGCCCCCAAAAATTTGTTTTTAATGTTTTTACTTCTGAGAGAGAGAGAGACAGTGTGAGCAGGGGAGGGGCAGAGAGAGAGGGAGACATAGAATAGGAAGCAGGCTCCAGGCTCTGAGCTGTCAGCACAGAGCCCGATGCGGGGCTGGAACCCACGAACCGCGAGATCATGACCTGAGCTGAAGTCGGATGCTCAACCAACTGAGCCACCCAGGCGCCCCACCAAAAGCATTTAAAGAAACGTTTACTTATGTTTTTAGAGACAGAGAGACAGAGAGAGAATCCCAAGCAGGCTCCACACTTCCGCGGAGAGCCTGTCATATGGCTCCAACTCATGACCCATGAGATCATGATCTGAGCCCATTTCAAGAGTCGGATGCTTAACTAACTGAGCCACTTAGGTGCCCCCCCCAAAAAAAAACCTTTTAAAGAAATGTGTACACACGCACACGCACCCTCACTCCTGGGTGGAACGATTCCACCGGTAGGAACTTAACACAATAATAGGCCAACTGTGCAAAGAGGCACAGACAAGGGTTGTGACTGTGTTACTTGTACTTATGCAAAAACCAGGGCGTCACTTCAGTCCCCGCTGGAAAGGCTACAAGGAAAAGGCAGGTGAGCGTGGGCGGGGAGGTGGAGACATGGGAATTGCCTCGTGCCCCAGCCGTTGCCCTCCGAGGTATGCACCTGGAAGAACTTCAGCGGGTACTCAACAAACACTCGTGCACCGATGTTCACGGCAGCACCATTCACAACAGCCAGAAAGTGCAAACAACCCAAACACCCACCCAAGGACGGAGGGAGACTCACAAGGTACGTACGATGGAATATCACTCAGCCGTAGAAAGGAATGGGGTCCAGACACCAGCTACAACGTGCACGCACCTTGAAGACGTGACGCTAACGCAGCCGGACACGGAAAGTCACATCCGGTATGATTGTTTCTGTATGAAGTGTCCAGAAGAGGCAAGTCCGTAGACACAGAAAGACTGGTAGATTCCAGGAGCTGGGGGAGTGAGCTGGGGCTCACGGCGTGGCAGGTATGGGTTTTTGATCTTTTAAAACTTTATTTATTCTAGAAGTAGGCTTCACGCCCAGCATGGAGCCCAATGCGGGCCTTGAACTCATGACCCTGAGATCAAGATCTGACCTGAAGACCCTTACCCTACTCAGCCACCTGGTGCCCGTGGGGGTTTATTTTGGAGTGTGTAAAAGGTTCTGGAACTAAGTAGAGGTGGTGATTGTACCACATTGTAAATACACTAAATACCACTGAACTGTACCTTTAAATCAGTTAATTTTATGGTATGGCATGTTTCTCAATTAGAAACCAAACCAATATATATGTATATATAGCTCTTCTTTTAAAAAAATTTTTTTAATGTTTATTCTTGAGAGAGAGAGAGACAGAGCATGAGTGGAGGAGGGGCAGAGTGAAATAGAGACACAGAATCCAAAGCAGGCTCCAGGCTCCGAGCTGTCAGCACAGAGCCCGATGCGGGGCTCGAACCCATGAACCGCAAGATCATGACCTGAGCTGAAGTCAGATGCTTTCCCCACTAAGCCCCCCAGACTCCCCTATGTGTCTCTCCTATATAAGGATTCACCACGAGGCTGCTAGAAGTCAAGAGGTAGATGTCTAATGACTGATGCGGGACGAGAGTCACAATATGTTAGTAAATGGAAAAAGTAGGTCACCAAACTACAGCGTACAGTTGCTTTTTTGTCAAAATACATCCAAATTTGTGTGAAGGCATACAAAACTCTCTCCAAGGAATAACCAGAAAATGTTTGCTTTTGGCTTTGCTGCGTGTGCTCATTTTTAAATAATGAAAATGCGTTCTTACGTAACCAGAACGCAGGCTAACCGGGGAGAGATGCTTTCTTAAACACCCTGTTCTTTGTGAGGCTCTCAGGAGACTGCTTGGACATCCGCTGGCCAGGGGCTCCGGGCTAGACTTCCTCTCTTATAAAGGGGGGCGGGAGGGGGGCCTGGGTGGCTTAGTCGGTTAAGCGTCCGACTTTTGCTCAGGTCATGATCTCGCGGTTCGTGGGTTCGAGCCCCGCGTCGGGCTCTGTGCTGACTGCCAGCTCAGAGCCTGGAGCCTGTTTCAGAGTCTGTGACTCCTCTCTGACCCTCCCCTGCTCACGCTGTCTCTCTCTCTCTCTCCTAGAAATAAAAATAAAATTTAAAAGGCGGGGCGGCTGCCCAGGTCACGCGGGGGAAGGGAAGGTCTGGGTCCGCCCCCCCGCCCCCCCAGGGACTCCTCTCTCTGCACCAGGGTCCTTCTAGGACCTTGCACACTGCTGCCCCTCCACACAAACCCTTCCCTGAAGGATGTGAGTGAGGAATGAGGTGTCAGGACCCCCTTGTGCTGACTCTCTGCCACCAGGGGGCACAGCACCGGAAGGAGAAGAGTCCACACGAGGCCTCAGGGGGCTCAGATTGTGTCTCTGACCCCAACCGGACCTCCCTCCTCAGGGCCAGGCCCAGGCTGCGGCCCCAGGGGCGGGGAGGGCCCTTCCCATGGCTTGGCCGCCAGACTTCACAGCTGGGCTATTGGCGACGGACGCTTTCTCAGGGTCCCAGCAAGCCTGTGCTCTGGCTGGAAGTGCTCCCTTCCCACCAGCAAGCCTAGACCTGGGCCAGGCTACTGACCTCGGGAGCGGAGCAGGGTGGGGTGTGGGGGCAGATCAGCTGTGGGTCCAATTACGAGACGCAGGAAGGTCTTGAAGATTCTGCTGGGGAGATGAGATGGCATGTCCTAGGCTGGGTCTGGGGACCCCACTGTGTGCATGAGCGTGTGCGCGCACGTGCGTGTGTGTGTGTGTGTGTGTGTGCCGTGCATGCGCACAAACCTATGCACATTAGGACTGCCAGATAAAATATAGGACGCCCAGTTGAATCTGACCTTCAGATAAATGAATAGTTTTTTAGCATTCGTATGTTCCAAATATTGCATCCTACCCACATATATATATTTTTAAATAAAGAGTGTTGCATTTTTTTTAACTTTATTTATTTTGAGAGAGAGACCACAAGCAGGAGAGGGCCAGAGAGAGAAAAGGAGAGAGAGGATCCCAAAGCAGGCTCCAAGCTGTCAGCGCAGAGCCCAATGCGGGACTCGAACCCACGAACTGAGAGAACATGCCCTGAGCTGAAATCAAGTGTCAGACGCTTAACGGACTGAGCCATCAGGTGCTCCTTGCATCCTCTGTTTTTACTTGCTAAATCTGCCGAGACCGATGCATAGAAATACGTGTACGCGTATGAGTGTGTGTGTTGGTGCGAGAGCACACACACGCGTGTATAAACGCAGGCAAGGCACCCAGCAGAATGCACGTGTCAAGGTATCACGGTGTGTGAGCCTGTGTGGGTGCCGTTTTCTGTGTGTGTGCAGGGTACAGAATAGCGAAGCAGGAAGCCAGCTTAGAGGTCTCCCGCGTGTCGTTTCACAGGGGAGAAAGCCGAGGCCCAACACTGCGTGTGCGCACACGTGCCTGTGTGCACGAGCTCCGTGGGGCACGGGGAGGGCTCGCGGGGCTCTGACCTCACAGGCACCGAGGTCCAGCATCACCCTGTCGCCACGACAGCCCTCTTACTATGAGGCCCACTTCGCACACGGGGCAGAGTCGGCGGGGAGTGCGGCCCGGGCACCCGCCTGCGCTCGGACACATGTGCTCACACGTGGGTTACATAAACGCTCTACTGGCCAGATGTTCCGTTTCTTCCTGCAGCCAGATGGCCGCTGATCCGAGAGGCCGTGCGTTCCTCTAACTCCTGATGTCCCTCGCTTGCCCCTTGTGGAGTTTTCCCCAGGCGGGGAAGGGGCTGGGGACACGGGGACTTCACGCGATACCCTTTCCCTCTGTGTCCCCGGGGCAGGGGCTCAGGACACTGGCGGCATCTACGGAGACGCCAGAGCCCTCCAGGGCGGCTCCCTGCACAGTGCTCTTCCCACGCTGCCCAGAAGTATCTCGGCCCCTCCCAGAGCAGGGCTCCGCGCTCCACACCCGCCCCTGCCTGGCGTGTGTCTCCATCTCCCCTGAGCCTTGCTCGTCCTGTGCTGATAGGTGGGAGCTGGCCGGCCTGACAAAGTCACTGCGTCAGTGCCCCAGGGCTGCCTCACGAAAGGGCCACAGGTCGGGTAGGAGCCCGTGGGGACGGGGCTGAAACAACAGGAACTTATTCACTCACAGTTCTTGAGGCTGCAAGTCCAAGGTCAAAGCCCCCTCCTTGGCTGCCAGATCCCGTCTTCTTCCTGCGTCTTCCATGGTCACATGGTCCGTGTCCAAATTTCCCCTTCTTGTCCGGCACTCGCCTGCCGGATCGGGGCCCACCTGCCACCTCTTTTTCACTCAGTCACATTGTTAAGATCTTGCCTTCAAATACAGCCATGTTCTGAGGGGCTAGGGGGTGAGGACTCAGGTGTCTTTATTTGGAGGCAGGGGACACGGTTCAGCCCAGGAGGCCCACCCTGGCGTGTTTCCTGGAGACGCCGCCCTCCACCCCAGCCCCACCCATTGCCAGGCAGTAGTTCCTGGGGGTCTTCAGACACCCCAAGTTCCTGCCCTTTGTTTTGACAAATTACAACACTAAGGGAGGCCAAAGTTCTAGGCTGGGGGGGCCCCTTCCATCCCAGCCACCAGCGACTTTGGAGAAGGGCTCGGACACCACGGAGAGGAACCTGACAGTTCAGAGCGCTCAGCCCAGGAAGGGGTGAGTTCAGGCCTCCTGCTTCTCTGCCCTCCTCCCCTCCCCCCCATTGGCCTGGAGCCAGGAGCCGGAGGACAGAGTCAGGGGCAGCTGCATAGCGCCTGGGGCACCTGGTGTGGCCCTGACAGCCTCCTGGGGCCTCAGTGTTCCCATTTGTGAAGGGGCTGCAGGGCTGGGTGCTTCCAGGGGCTTCAGATTTGATGGTCGGCTTTGATCTGGGACCGTGGCAGTGAGGCCAATGGCCACAGCAGCAGGTGGGGCCGGGGGTGGGCCCGAGTGAGGCACTGGGGGTGAGGTCCCCATCACTGCCGTAACTCATCGCCTCGAGCTCAGCAGCTTAAAGTAACACCAGTTTGTCATCTCACCGCCCGGAGGGTCAGAAGTCCACAGCCTCCTTGGGCTAAGATCAAGGTGTGGCAGGTCTGGTTCCTTCTGGAAGCTCTGGGGGAGCATCGATTTCCTTGCCTTTCCCGGCTTCTAGAGGCCCTTCCCGTAGTTCCCAGGCCAGCAGGCTGAGCCCCCACCTTGCACGCTCCTGCCTTCCCTCCCGCCCCTTCTACTTTTAATGTGATTGCCCTGGGCTCACCTGCGTAAGCCAGTTTATGCTCCCTAGTTAAGCTCAACTGGTTAGCAAACTCGATTCCGTCTGCTGCCTTAATTCCCAGTGCCATCTAATGTCGGGTTCTGGGCACCGGGACAGGGACGTCCCCGGGGGGCCGTTACTCTGTCTGCCACAGCACGCTGCCTGCGTCATCAGTTCCTCCCCAGATCCTCGGGCAGTGGGGACCATCATCGTCACCCTTGATTTATCTGAGGCTCTGCAATGCTGATGACCCCTCTGGGGAGTGGAAAAGTGGGGTCTCAGGCCAGGGCCGCCGGGCTCGGAGGCCCCTACTCTATGCTGATGAGGCTTCGGCTCTCCTTCCCACCTCTGGGAACGTCCTGTGAGGAGAAGATCACAGATGTGCACAACGATGGAGCAAGTTTTCACGGGAATGTGGCTTACAGCAGCGACAAACCGCCAGGAGCCTAATAAATCAGTACCTTCTCAGAGAGGCCTGGTTAAGAAATAGATGCACAGCGGGGGGCGGAGGGGCACTGAGTGGCTCAGTCGGTTAAATGTCTGACTTCAGTTCAGGTCATGATCTCGCTGTTCGCTGTTCGTGAGTTTGAGCCCTGTGGGCTCTGTGCTGACGGCTTGGAGCCTGGAGCCTGTTTCGGATTCTGTGCCCCTCCCCTGCTTGTGTTCTGTCTCTCAGTGATAAATAAACATTAAAAAGGAAAGAAAATGGATACACGTTAATTATACTGGAATTAAAATGAAAGAAGTTAGGGGCGCCTGGGTGGCTTGGTTAAGAGTCCGACTTTCGCTTAGGTCATGATCTCGCGGTTCGTGGGTTCGAGCCCCGCGTCGGGCTCTGTGCTGACTGCCAGCTCAGAGCCTGGAGCCTGTCTCAGTCTGTGACTCCCTGTCTCTCTGACCCTCCCCTGCTCACGCTGTCTCTCTCCCTCTCCTAAAAATAAATTAAAAAAAAAAATGAAAGAAGTTAATGAAAAGAGAGCGTACAGCATGTGTGCAGCTGCCGGCCGTGCGGACCCTGTGAGAGCATCCAGAGATGCACCTGACGCAGACATGGGTCCGTGACATCGGACGAAATGAAAGAGCAGATTATAAAAACAATATGTGTCATTCTGCTTGATTTGAAATGTGTGTATGTCATGTTTGCACTATAGGTGGCTTAGGAGGAACTTAACGGAGGACCATAGGGGAGGGGAAGGGGAAAACTAGTAGGGGAGAGGGAGGGAGGCAAACCATGAGAGACTCTTGAATGCTGAGAACAAACCGAGGGCTGATGGGGTGGGGGGCGGGGAAGGGGGTGATGCGCATGGAGGAGGGCACTTGTGGGGATGAGCACTGGGTGTTAGATGGAAACCAACTTGACAATAAACTATTTAAGAAAAAAAAAAGATGGGGCGCCTGGGTGGCTTAGTCGGTTAAGCGTCCGACTTTTGCTTAGGTCATGATCTCGCGGTTCGTGGGTTCGAGCCCTGCGTCGGGCTCTGTGCTGACTGCCAGCTCAGAGCCTGGAGCCTGTTTCAGTCTGTGACTCCTCTCTCTCTGACCCTTCCCTGCTCACGCTGTCTCTCTCTCTCTCTCCTAGAAATAAATAAAAAACATTAAAAAATTAAAAAAGAAAAAAAAAAAGAAATGCGTGTGTGTGTGTGTGTGTGTGTGTGTGTGTGTGTGTGTGTGCGTGTGCGTGTGAGAATTTAGGCGGCCAGCACCGGGCATGGGATCGTTAAGGGTGATCTCAAGGCAACATGACACCAAGATGAGCTGAAAGGCTATTTTCTTTATACCTGTTTTTCCACACCCCTCCCCCTCTCCCCAGCACGAATATATTTCCTTCTCATAGTAAAGAAGCCACAAGGGTAATCTGAGTTTGAATGTAACATTGACCGTAGGAGTGGCCTTTCCTGTCTCCCTCTGGCTCACGAGTCGGGCGAGAGTGGGGACACTGTGGACGCGCAGGCGTGAGCTGTGGCCCAGGCTGGCACCTGTGTGTGCGTCTCTGGGCCGGCATGAGCGCACGGAAGCATCACCAGGACGGACATGTCCCAGGGCCACCTCTTTCCATGGAGGGCTGGCAGCGTCTGGGGCGCCCGAGCTCCTCGTCGTGACTGTGAGGAGACCAGTACTCTGGCCTTCCCCAAGGCTCCGCCCCCCAGGGCGTGTCCCCAAGAGGCTGGCTCCCAGCGGCCCCTCTCACCCGTGAACTTGGACTTGAAGGTGCAGCCCCTTCCCCAGGGCAGAGCAGGCGCAGCAGCACGTTTCACAGACGAGGGCACAGCCCCAGAGCCAGCAAGGTCTCGGAGTCCCAGCCGCAGGCCCTGTCCCGCCCCTCGCACCCAGCTCTGTGTCTCTGTCCCCACAACCCCCCGTCCCCAAGTCCTCCTCACCAGATGGAACAGCTGTTTTGTTCCCCTTTTCTGGGGCTGAAGTGGGGCTCATCCCTCTCCTGGGGCCTGAACCACAGTGACCTGGGTCCAGGCCAACCAAGCCAGAGGCCAGCCCGCCCTGGTCCCGCCAGGACACGGGCACACGTCCCCGCTCCGGATCCCCTGTCCCGTCCCGAGTGCCCAGGGAACAGGCGTGGGCCTCTCCAGGGGCACGGCGGCCCAGGCAGCTCGTTCTTCCCTCCGCAGGCCTCCGCGGGGCTCTGCTCTGATGCTCACACCCATGCACGGCAAGCCTCGCCCCCATTTTATGGAGAGGAAAATCGAGGCTCAGGGGGCTCAGTGCTTCGTCAGGGCCAGATTTTGAAGCCACATCTGTGTGACTCCCTTGCGTGTGCTCTTTCCTCAACATGGCCCAGCCCAGCCCCACTCCGGCTCGGCCCCCACCCCCCAGGCCCTCCGATCAAGTGACCTTTACCAAGGAAACCCAGTGTGGGTGAAGCTCTGGCTACACCTTTGGGGCCGGGCCACCTTGAGGGGACATGTCCTCAGGCATCTGCCTTGCCTCCTCTTAAGGCACCAGGAGCCCCCGAGTTCTGGGGGTGGCCACCTTCTCCTTGAAAGAGGCTCCATTCTGAATCCCACCCAATATGCTCTTGTGTCCTCACCCCCTCCGACCCCTTGGTCACAGCAGAATCAGGGACAAGCCACACGTTCCTGCCTGGCCCTTCACAGGTGTCCACGGCCACGGTTCTTGCTGGTAGCCTCTGGATTCCCGTTCTTTCATACGCTGCGTCGGGACTGCATTAGCCATGGCTGCTGGCGGCGCCGAGCGGGGATGCTGGGCGGATGGGATGGGAAAAGAGAAACCAGGAGGCGGGACGGCACTGAGTAAATTCAGGACAGGCTCCAGGCCCCAGAGGAGCATGTGAAAGCCCCTGGGGTCTGGGTACGGCTGACGGGAGGCGGGGACGAAGGCATGGAAGGCCAGAGAAGGGGTCATGTTGACAGCTCCTGAGGCTTGATCCTGCCGTACCTGACATCCAGTCTGAAGTCTGGCTGAGGTGGACTTCAGACAACGTAGGCATCCCTCTGGTGCAGGGGATTTGACTTTGTTTGTTTGCTTTTAAAAGCGGTTGGGGCGCCTGGGGCAGCTCAGTTGGTTAAGTGTCTGACTCTTGATTTCCGCTCTGGTCATGACCTCACAGTCATGGGATCAAGCCCCACGTCGGGCTCCGTGCTGGGCGTGGAGCCTGCTTGTGATTCTCTCTCTCTTTCTGCCCCTCTCCTCCCTCTCTCGCACGTGCGCTCTTGCTCTCTCAAAAAAAAAATAAATAAAAAGGTGGTACGCCGGAAGCAAATATAACATTGTCCATCAACTATACTTCAATTAATAATAGTAATAAAAAAAGCCAACCCACCTGTTGCCCTCCACTTTGCCCTGACGCTGGTGGGTGCCCTGCCCTTCTGTTTTCCAGAGAGTTCTTCTGCCGTGAGGCTGCTCAGGCCTGGGCTCCAACCCTGGCTCTGCCACATCCTCGCTGAGTGATTTTGGGGGAATGACTTTCCCTCTCTGAGCCTCAGTCTCCTCACCTGTAAAATAGGTCTAAGTCCCGTCCCGTCCCCTCCTCTCCCCAAGTCAGTTGTGAATTGAATGTCACCTCCACTGATGGGTGGTTCCTGAGAGGTCAGGAATAAAGGAGCGGCCTGAACTCCGAGGGGTAAAGAGGAAATCGTGTCAATTCTGCACAGACTCTCAGAAAAATAGACGAGGTAGCAATACCCTGATGGCCCAAGTGAACACAGACAAACCAAGGAAACAGCACAAACGCCCCTCACGGGTGCAGAGGCAACAATCCCTAACAGAATCTCTATCCAGTCCAATCCAGCAAGATCCCGAAAAGGTCGCTGCGTCTTGACCCCTGGGGTTTCTCGGGGCACGCGGGTTTAGTTTACTGTTCGAAACTCACTTCTTAAAATTCACCATTTAAAAAAAGAGAGAGCAGTTACTGGCTTTGGTCACAGGGGTGCATTCGCTATTCCCGCGGAACACCGCACCCATAGTCGCTGGGCTCTGGAGGCGGCCCCCGGGGCTCTGCTCTCCCCACCCCCGCCAGGTGCTCTCCAGGAGCAGGGGGGAGGTGGTGCGTCCCCGAGGAATCGCAGTCTACTCCACGCTCCCATCTTCCTGCTCTTATGGGCTCCGTGCAGGATGCCACGGTGACGGCCCTGAGTGCAGACCTTACGCCAGGCCCCCACGTGGAGGGCGCCCCTGGGTCACACGTGCCCTCACAGGGATCGCCAGGATCCGTGTATGACAGATCAGGACCCCAGGGCTCGGAGAGAGGATGTCACCGCTGCCGGGAACGGTGGGCGCTGGCCTGAGCCCGGGTCTCTAGCGCCCAGTGTAACTGGCACCCCACACGATGTGCCTCCCAGACAGGGCTTCCCAGGACGCCTTTCCTCTTACCCATTTGTTAGGCACTCGGGATGCCACCAGCCCCTGCCCCAGGCATTAGGGGGGCTGCCAGGGCCCTCCATTCTTCAGCAGCCCCTCCTCATACCGTAGACCCCGAGACCGCCACCCCACCCCCCGCAGAGGCGGAGCCCCTGGGGCCCTGTGTCCCCGCTGGGGATGTGGGCCCCAGCCCGCAGCTGGAGCAGGATCCACCGGATGACAGACCCCCAGGGTAGTGGCAAGGCGAGAGGGAAGACGGCCTCACCCTTTCCGCTCAGCGCGTCACAAACACGCCGCCTGGGAGCGTCTTGGAAATGTGCAGAATGTGTTTTAAAGACTCCAGAAGCAGCCAGTGTTCAGGATTGCAAGTCGGGGGTTTTAATCGTGGTGGCCCGGCCGGTTGGCTGCCCCAGAGCCCCTTGGGCGGGGGAGACAAGGTGCAGATGTCCCACAGCCCCAGCCGGGGAGGCAACACCGGAGGCTCAAGAGAGAAGCCGGGGCCTCGGGAGGGCCCCGTCTGCTGGGGCAATGTCCCGGGGCCGGGGGGGCAGATGTGGGTCCCCCGCAGAGGGAGGCGAGGGTAGTCAGGCCTGAGGGCTGTGCCTGTGGAGCGTTCTGGGTCCAGAGTCCCAGCCGCCATGGGCCCCTCTGCAGACGGGAGTGTGCTGTCCTGTCCCCATGGCCTGGCTGAGAGAGGAAGGTGGCTTCCTCGCCCAAAGGATCGTAGGTGCTGGGGGTCGAAGGGGGGCCCCATAAAGAATATGCTGAAGTCGTAACTCTCTTGCTTATGAATGTGACCTTATTCAGAAATCCAGTCTTTGCAGATGTGATTAAGATGTAGGTTGGGGCGCCTGGGTGGCTTAGTCGGTTGAGCGTCCGACTTTCACTTAGGTCACGATCTCGCGGTTCGTGGGTTCGAGCCCTGGTTCGGGCTCTGTGTTGACTGCTAGCTCAGAGCCTGGAGCCTGTTTCAGAGTCTGTGACTCCCTCTCTCTCTGACCCTCCCCTGCTCACGCTGTCTCTCTCTTTCTCTCTCTCCTAGAAATAAATAAAAATATTTGAAAAAAAAAAAGATGTAAGTTAAAATGGGGGCGCCTGGGTGGCTCAGTTGGTTAAGGGTTTGACTCTTGATCTCAGCTCAGGTTGTGATCTCACAGTTTGTGAGTTCGAGCCCCTGCATCGTGACCTCAGGGAGAATGACCGACCAGCCTGGAAAAATCTAGAAGCCCATTCACCTCTGACCACCTGACACCGTGGCCCATCTGGGGCTGAAGAAATCCCACCCTTTTACGTCAACAGAGACCCCTCCCCCCAGCCTGGAAACTTGCATCACACGAGGAGAGAGCACAGAGAGGGTCCCCTGCAGATTGCCTGTATTGTCACATGAAACACACATCCATAATGGGCACTTGGAAACGACCTATCAGGCCACATGGAGTCCGGCCCCTGGGGGCCAAAGCGGCACCGAAGCCTGTGGCTGTGGGCTCTGCCCACACTCTCCGGCTCCCGGGCGGCCTCTCCCAAAATGTGCTTGAGGAGACGGCGGTTCTTTGGGGGTGAGTAGCTGTTCCTCAAGAAAAGGGGTCTGTGGCCAAATAAGTTGAGGAAACACGGAGTTGAACCGTGTTTGACAGGAAGCGTTTCTACAGGACTTGTCAGAGCCTTGAAGACGACAATGGCCCTTGTGAATGTCCGGCACGGGGGCAGAGTATGCAGCATTCCCCAAGTGTATTTGACCACAAAACCCTTTTCCTTCCCAAAGCATCTTGCAGGCTGGCGTCCGGCAGGGTGCCCTCTGGAAAGTGCCGCCCTAAGCTATCGATGACGGTCAACGGCAGTGGCGCCTGTGCTGGGCGGTGGGAGTGGGGGTGGGCGTTTTGCCAGGCATCATGCCGTGGCACAGTGGGCACAGCCAAGCACTCAGCAGTCGTGAGGATGACGAAGGGGCAGGACATGACTCGGCCCCGCGCCTGGCACCCTGAGTCCTCGCGTGGCGCAAGCAAAGCACGGCCATCCCCCCGGGGACCCCCCGCCCGCCCAGAGAGGACCCGCACAGTCCAGGCCAAGGAGCCGAGGGCACCTGCCCCCGCCGGCCACACCGAGCCTCCGGGCAGCCCGGCCGAGGTCGCCAGCCTCCGGCCGCGACGGGGGAGACGTGGTGGCGGGGTGGCCGCGGCGCCTGCCCCTCTCTCGAGTCCCGGGGCTCACCAGGCGGAGATCAGCATCTGACAGGTGTTAGAAGACATCCAGACCAGCTCCACCAGGCGGAACTGGAAGTAGCCCATGATGAAGCCCGAGATGACGTCCGTGATGTGGTGGCGCCCGATCATCACCCGCGACAGCCCCACGCAGAAGGCCCAGAGCACCAGCAGGATGCGCAGGGGCACGGCCAGCACCAGGTGGCTGAGGAAGAACTTGGACACCATGGCCGCGCGGCTGGCGTGCCCGGCGGGGAAGGCGTACACGTCCATGGTGAGGTAGTCCAGGAGGCTGGGGTTCGTCTCGAACGGGCCACGACGCTTGATGAGTTTCTGCACGCCGGCCACCGTCATGATGTCCAGGAGCAGGGCTGCGGGCGAGAGGGAGAGGCCCCGGGGGACCGTCAGCGTCCCCTCGCCCTCAGCACCCCCGCCCCGCCCTGCTTTCTTCATTCCAGCCACGCTGTTCCCCGGGCACGTTTCTACCTCAGGGCCTTTGCTTGGGCTGTACCTGAACGCCCTTTCCTGGAATGCCCACCCGGCTCGCGCCCTCCCTCCCCTCAGCAGAGCAGCCTTCCTGGCCGCCTGTTTACCAAAGTCCCGGCACACCGCACACCTTCTCAGCATTACTCGTCTCTCTTCCCGGATGCCACACCTGCTCGGGGACGGTCCGGACCCAATTTGTTCACGGTGCTCAGTGAAGGTGCCAGCGTGACAGAGTGGGTCATCAGGGGCGTCACGGGCCCCTGCGGAGGGCCTCGGCCCTGACCCAGCACCCTGGCTGGTGATTCTTCCGGAAGGACCTCACTGGCGTCCCTGCAGTGCTGGGAGCAGCACAGGACTGTCCTTGTATTTCAGAAGCGAAGGTGAAATTCATGTCACCCAAGCGTACATTCAGTGGCATTTAATACATGCACAGGGTTGGGGCTCCTGGGGGCCTCAGTCGGTTAGGCGTCTGACTTCGGCTCAGGTCATGATCTCACGGTTCGTGGGTTCGAGCCCCACGTTGGGCTCTGTGCTGACAGCTCAGAGTCTGCTTGGGCTTCTCTCTCCTGTCTCTCTCTCTGCCCCTCCCTCGCCCATGCTTCTCCCTCGCTCTCCAAATAAACTTAAAAAACAACAACAACAAACATCCGTAGGACTGGACAACCACCGCCTCCTCCCGGTGCCAACGCGTTTATCGCCCCCACAAGGAAGTCCGCTACCCGTTACGCAACCTGTCCCTCTCCTGGTCCCCCCAACCCTGGCCGCCACTAATCTGCCTTTTGTCTCTGTGGACTTGTCTCCGTGGGCATTTCCTAAGCAGGGAATCAGGCACGTGGGCCCTTGTGTGAGGCTCCTTTCACCCAGGATCAGGTGTTCGAGGTCCGTGCCCGCAGTGTGCATCCGAACCTCATTCCCGAGGCTGAATGATATTCCACTGTCGGGAAACCCCTTCCCCCGCCCCCGCCGCTGTTTGTGTATCTGTTCGCCTGTCGGGGACGCCTGGGTTCCTTGCACCTTCTGGCTACTGTGGATGCTCGTGCACAGGTATTTGCCGAGCACCTGCTTACGGAAGGAGTCACGGCACCATATGGTAACTCGAGGTGGTAACTTTCAGAAGAACCATCACACCATTTGCCGCAGCAGCCAAGCTGTATCGTCCCCATTTTACGGAGGACAAGACAAAGCCTTAGAGGCTGGAGTATTCATACCTGTGGCTCGTCTGTTCTGGAGGGTTCCGCCCTTCCCCTGCCCCCTGCTGACTTATTCTCCCTCGTTCTTCAGTCCCAGGCAGCCTGATCCTGGCGGCCGGCTGGCATCCAGCAGGTACATCAGTGAGAGGGTTTCCTCCTCTGAGGTTCCCCCAGGGTCAAGATTACCTGGCCCCGTTCCGAGACCCCCACCTCCTGACGGGAAATCAACGCGCCCAGGGTCCAGCCTTCCCCGCGCTTTGTGCAGTCTGGGTGTCGGGTGGGCTGCCGGCTGGGGTCTTGGGGGCAGGGGGTTAATGTGGACAAGGATCGGGCCCTGAGAAGAGCCAAGCATGACACCAGCCACTGGAAGGCAGTCGACTGGCCAACTGGTGACCAAGTTTCTCAGCCAAAACCCAAGGCCCATCCACTTGGCAAGCTGTTGCTGGTATAAAATCCGCCTTCCCAGAAGAGTGTGAACCCTGGTGTGGGTGTGCACAGAGGCAGGCGGGAGGGAGGGGGCGGGGGCGGCATCTCAGGGCTGTCGGGTGGGTGCCCCCGGCTCAGGGCCCCATTCGGATTCGGTGGCTGAAGGCAGGGAGGGCCTGTGCCCGAATCCCCCCACATGCCCAGCTCTCCTGATGGGTGCTCAGGACCCAAAGGCCAAGGGCTGAGCTAGACCCATACCCTTTTTTTAGGGGCAAAGCATTTTTACCCCTTTAAAGCAGATAAAAGATTCAGTATGCGTAACAGAAGACAGAGGCGGCCCTGTGGTCACACTCGGGAGCTCGGTTCAGGGACCCTCCCCTCCCCCCACTGAGGCCTCAGAGGCTACCTTTGTCCCGTGATTTCAGTGTTTATTTTTGAGAGCAAGCGAGCAGGGGAGGGGCAGAGAGAGAGGGAGGCAGGGAATCCCAAGCAGGCTCTGTACTGTCAGCACAGAGCCTGATGCGGGGCTCGAACCCACGAACCGTGAGCTCATGACCCGAGCTAAAACCAAGAGTTGGATGTGTAAGCGACTAGGCCACCCAGGCGCTCCTGTGTCCCATGATTCAAAAGCCCTGCACCTTGGGCCTTTGGGAATCTGCTATTTCCAGCTGGTTCTGTCTCTGGAAGCCATAACGAGGTAGAGACTCTACCCCTTTGCCAGCGGGCTGTCCCGCCAGCCCGACCCATCCTATGCCTTGTTCATTCATTCCCTTGACCTCTAGTTCTCGGGTATGACTGGTTCTTGGGTAGGTCAGGCACGGCCGGGTCTGGGGCTGATGAACCAGGCTGGCAGAGTGCCACGGGCCGAGGTGGCATGTGGGCAGTAAGCACTGGTTAGACAGAGTTCCTTTACAGGTGCAAAGGGCCGGGGGTCTCCCACTACCCACGCCGCAGCCGTTCGGTGTTGAGGCTTAGTGGATGGAGAGACAGACGGCTCTCCGGCAGAGCCGACGCCTTCCCGGGGCCTCCCAGCACCTCCCCACCCCTCCTGCTGTCCGGAAGGGCCGCTCTCCCCTCCTCCAGCACCCCAGCCAGCCCTCCTTGTGACCGTGACTCTGACACTGTCAGCGCATAATCTAGAGCTCAGAAATAGAAGCAAATGGCGCCATCACTCAGGGCTCCGTGAATTCCAATCGCACGGCGCTGTCAAGTTCCCTGACCTACATTCCTCCTGGACTTGGAGCGGAGGCAAGGAGGGCCCCTCGGGGAAGGTTGCCTGGCAGGGCGCTTGGGGGCGAGGGGCAGGACAGTGACCGGAGCCCGCGGTGCGAGCAGGGCAGGCCACCTGGCCTCCCCAGCCTCCACCCCTGCAGGCAAGCAGGGCAGGGGCTGCGCACGCACCTGGGCTCCAGAATCGGAGGCCAGCTTCAAGGTCAGCTGCTTGCCAAGTTCGACCTTGGCACATTCGGAGCCTCCCTCCCCTCACTGACAAAACTCCGGAGGCCACTCAGGGCGCTGCTCGCAGGAAGCGCTTCATAAACGGCGCCTGGGACGCCGGGTTCGGCCTCACTCACTGTCCTGGCTGTAGCCGGCTCCACTCCGGGCCCCTCTCAGCAAGCCGGGCTCTGAGATGTCCAGACCCCCAGGCAGGAAGCGCAGCCGCACCCCAGGTCCTGCTGCCGCCTCAGAGCAGGATGAGAGCCTGGCTCGGTGCCCCCTGCGCTCCCCCACCCCACCAGCGGGTCACAGGGGCCGAGGCAGCGGCCAGAGCTTTCTCAGAAAAGAGCTGCTATCACGGCCGACTTGGAATTCGCTGCTCCTGAGGCCTCCTGCCTGCCTGTGGCTGGACGCTTGTGTGCGTGCATGCGTGTGTGTGTGTGTGTGTGTGCGTGCGTGCGTGCGTGTGTGTGCATCTGCCCGGAGGCAGAGGAATGGCTGAGGTGACCTCTCACGGGCACCGTGGCGCTTCAGCTGCTTTCCAGCACTGGGGAGTCAGCTGGGCAGGAGGCAGGAACGGGGAGGCTGTGGACTCGGCAGCGAGCAAAGCCAGGCCTGAGGGGGGGCTCCTTGTTGGCTGGCCAGGGGACGGGTTCGCTGGGGCAGGGAGGAGGGGTCCCAGCTCTCCTGGCCCGGGGGCCCACCCTGTCTCTTATCTCCCCATTCCGAGTCCGCCAGGAGCTGGGGGACCACCCCGCAGTGCCGCGGGGCAGCGTCAAGCCGTCTAAACTTTCTGAAGGGCGTTTGGCCTCAGACTTAGAAGCCTTTACAACATGTGTCCCTTGACCCAGCTCTTCCATCGGCGGGGGGTCTCCCTGGGAAGTCGTTAGGGACGCGCACTGTGATTCGCAGTCTTCGTAACCCTGAAGGCCGCACCAACACAATGCCCTTGAGTAGGAGACGGAAGGGACGTATCGTGGCCAAGTCTAGACAATGGCGTGCTGGGGCCCCGCCAACGATGAGGCAGGTGTATATTTATAGCCACCGGAGGCGCGCTCTGGGGTTTTTTAAGTGGAAAAGGACAAGTACCAAACAGGATTTACAGTATGATGCCGTTCTTGTAAAATAAGATGTAGGTGCGTCTATGCACAGAGACGAAAAGTCTGGGAGCCACACTCCACAGACTGGTTAACAGCGCTTCTCTCTAGGTAGGAAGAGGAGGGTGATTTTTATTGTCTTTTTGTGATTCTGCATTTAATTGTCTTTTTTTAAAATATTTATTTATTTTTGAGACAGAGAGAGACAGAGCATGAGCACGAGAGGGGCAGAGAGAGAGGGAAACACAGGATTTGAAACAGGCTCTGAGCTGTCAGCACAGAGCCCGACGCGGGGCTCGAACCCACAAACCGTGAGATCATGACCTAAGCAAAAGTCGGATGCTTAACCGACTAAGCCACCCAGGTGCCCCTAATTGTCTTCTTCCCATGAGCAGGCATTACTGGGCACATCACATTTTTTTTTTTAATATTTTTTTATTTCTAGGAGAGAGAGAGAGAAAGACAGCGTGAGCAGGGGAGGGTCAGAGAGAGAGGAGTCACAGACTGAAACAGGCTCCAGGCTCCGAGCTGGCAGTCAGCACAGAGCCCGACGCGGGGCTCGAACCCACGAACCGCGAGATCATGGCCTGAGTGAAAGTCGGACGCTTAACCGAGTAAGCCACCCAGGTGCCCCTGGGCACATCACATTTTTAAATAGTCATTTTTACAAAAGGACAAATATTGCATGACTGCACTTTGAGGAAGTTCCCTAGATTAGATGAATCCATAGAGACGGAAAGTAAACACTGGTGGCCAAGGGCTGGGGATGGATGAACCTTGGGACCTTCTCAGGTAAAGAGAGTGGATGAGGAGCTCTTGTTGAAGTGGCGGTAGAGTCTCAGTTTGGGAAGATGGAAAAGCTCTGCGGGTGGGTGGGGTGATAGCTACCTACAATGTGAATGTGCTTCATGCCACTGAATTTCAGCACTTAAAGATGGTTAAAATGGTCAATTTCATGTGGATTTCAGCACATGCACAGAAAAGTTATTTAAAAAACCAGCCCCGGGTTTCAGCAGGATCTAGCTGGGAGGGAGGCGCACAGGGTGGAGTGTGGGGGGGGGTCCTGAGGGTAGGTGGGAACCTCCAGTCTTTTAGCACGGGGACCTCCACTCTGCTGGTGTGAGCAGTGTGTGTGTGTGTGTGTGTGTGTGTGTGTATACATGCGTGTGTACAGGCCCCACACCTCTCCTGATCTGGGTGGCCCTTGACTTCAGCCAGAGCCATGCCCCCAGCCCTGGGCACCCCCGAGGGGGCCGATGCGAAGGCCCTGGCCTGCCTCTGTCTCCCCTGGCCTGAACCATCTGCTTTCTCATCTGAAGAGTCCAGGTACTAAGGCCGGCTCTAGCTATCTCCAAAGACGGTTGGGGTACAAGGAGATCAAAACCATGGGCACAGGAGTCTCACAGCATCATCTATTCCCTCAGCTGAGTGCCAGGCAGTGTAGACACGAGCCTGCCCTGTCACACATGGCCACAAGGGCAGCTGTCAGAACAGTGCCTGGTCAGGGGGTGGCTGAAGGCCCCCCGGAGGGACTGATGTCTCTCACTGAGCCGCACGGACACATGACAAGTGAAGCTGGGAGAAGGCGGGGGAATGTTTTCTCCCTACAGAGCCGGCAGCCACCATCTCCGCAGGAGAGCTCCAGACGGGCAGGCCGGTCAGCCTAGGTAGTCATCAATCAGGGACAGGCTTTGGAGGCTGGGAGGTGGCCGGAGGCGGGGGGAGTCATCACCAATCCGTCACTGAGAGCAGGACCCAGGGGGCGGTGAGAGAGAGATGACATCACAGATTATATGGCGGGGGCGGGGGGGGGGGGATGGGGCTGCTGCAAGGAGGGGCCAATTCTGGTTTCTGAACCTTGAAGCTTGAGGTAAAGGGATGTGGGGCCGAGGCCACGATCCCAAAGGGCACGCTCACGGCTCGGCCGGTCCTGTGAGACTGAGGCCAAGCTGGGAAAAACACCGCAGGAGGTCATCTGAGAAACCTACCATTCGTTAGCACGTGCACAGAGCTAGGCTGTCACATGCGTGCAGAGGCCCGTGGCCCAAACCGTAAGGAGACGTTATTCCCGGGGAGGGGGCTTAAGGGAAGCACTCGCTCTTTTGGTCACCCGTCCTCGTGATGTTCGGATTTCTCTCACGAGAGGAGCGTGTGATGACAGAGTGGTCAACATCACTAACCCTTCAGGAAAATGCAACTCAAAACCACGAGATTCCACTCTGCACACTCACTGGGACGCTTATTCTCAAGACCCGGAAAAAAGCAGGCGTCGGTGAAGGACACGGAGAAAGGAAGCCCTTGTGGTGTCGCTGGTGGGAACGTAAAACGGAGCAGCGGCCACGGGAAACAGTGCGGGCGTGCCTTGAAGAATTAAACTTGGAATTGCCATTTAACCTACCGATTCTACTTCCGAATAGTTACCCCAAAGCCCCGAAGGCAGGGACTTGCACACCCATGTTCAGAGCAGCAAGGGTCGCAGCAGCCAGAAGCCAGAAGCCAGCCGAGTGTCTACTGACACATGATGGGTACACAAAATGTGGCCTAGCCCGACCGTGAGGTATTATTTAGCCTTGCAAAGGGAGGGACTCCTGATGCCTGTTACAGGATGGACGGACCTGGGGGCCATTACACAAAGTGCAATAAGCCAGTTACAGAAGGACAGTGGTGTGTGATTCCATTTTTATGAGGTCCCTAGAGAAGTCAAGTTCATAGAGACAGGAAGGAGAGCGGTGGCTGCCAGGGGCTGGGGGAGGGGCGGGGAGTCAAGGGTTAACGGGGACAGGGCTTCAGTCTGGGACGAGGAAAAAGTTTTGGCGATGGATGGTGGTAAGGGTTGCATGACATTGTCAATGTGTTCAATGGCCATGAAATGTATACTTAAAATGGCTAAAATGACAAGTGTGGTGTCATGTATGTATTTTTCACCATTAAAAAAGGATACAGAAAGGGACGAGTGTATGGTTTTCATAACCAGGACAATGTCAATAAAGACACTTTTATAGATCGTGGCAACAAGACACGGAAGCCATGGTCGGCCAAGGAGGCCCACGAAGTAACCGGCACGGGCTTGGTGAGCTGGGATCGGCCTGCATCACCTGCTGCGTGTTCCCTGTGGGATCATCAAGCCTGGAGCTGCAGGGGAGGGGCGAGGGAGGGGACCGAGTCGTCTGGCGGGTGGCTGGAGCCTGGGGGAAACCCCGGGACTGCTCTTGATAATGGTGATGGGGCATGGATGGTGACGCGCAGGGTGATGGGGCATGGATGGAAGCGTTAACCGGCATCAGTACGTGCCAAGATTCTTACAGTGAGCGGTCCCAGCCACCCATTTGACAGATGAGGGAAACGAGGCTCAGAGAGGCAAAGTCACTTGTTTGAGTTCCCACAGCAGGGCTAGGATTCGCACCCAGGTCCAGCCGACTCTGGAGGCCAAGGTTTTCCCAGCTGCTAAGGCCCCTTTAGGTGTTTTCTCCAGGCTGGGCAGCATGGCTGGGGGGGCACGGGGTGGTGGGGGGCAGCGCAGAGAACCTCCTCCTGGCCCAGCTGTGTTCCCAGGCCTCCTGGGTTTTCCCCTCTGGGGCCGCAGGGGGCCCAGGTCCCAACTACACAGGTGGGGGTCCCCACTCCCAGCCCAGAGACACCCCCCCTGGGAATTCGCTAGGTCGCCTGGTGCTCAGGGCGGGAGGGCAGGGCTGGGTGGTGACATGGGGCACTACTGCTCACCCGCCTCCCACTGTGCCAAGGGCCTTATCAGCTTCCCGTAAGCCCTGGGGCCCCATGTACAGATCAGCAAACTGAGGCTCAGAGATGGGAGCTGGCGTGGCCAAGTTCACAGAGAGGGAAAGGGTCAGGGAAGGACTGGACAAAGCCCAGGCTGACCTTGGACCCTGTGCTCTAGGGTCGAAAGCTGCTCCCCACCCTGGCCCCCCAAAGACTGAAGGAGAGACAGAAGTCTGCACTTTGTGCCGCTCAGTGGGCGGGCCGCTCTTCCCAGGTGGAGGATGGCGCGGGCAGCCCCCCGGCGGGTTGCGCCCGAGCTGTGGCATCAGAACCCACCCTGGGTACCCGCTGCGGCTCTCTGCCACGGAACTGAGGGGCTTAGTCTGCACCCCCAGCACCCAGATACATCAGTAAAGCTGCTGGCAGGTGGAAAACCTCCCCCCAGACCCTTCGCCTCCTTGCTGTATTCATGCTTCTGGAATGATCAGGCGGTCCGTGCAGCCTGCAGGCTCACAGTGCATGGCGGGGGCGGGGGGGCAAAGGATTTGCCTTCTGGAGGACATGGCTTTGGTCCCTGGGCCTACCACTAACTCTTGTGCAGGGTGGACACGTCCCTGGACCCCTCAGTTAACTCATCTGTGAAGTGGGTATATGAATACTTAAGTCATTAAAAATATTTTTAGATTATGAAATACAGGACATTCATGGCATGGTGTTTGGTACATGAAGAAGCTCAATAAATAATGTTTTCAAAAACTTAAGAACGCCTGTCATTCTCATTCAAGAAGGGAGGCATCCCGAGCCTTGGTCTTCATCCTCTGAAGCAAAAGCCTTTGTGCCCACAGCTGCTGGTTGCCAGAATGAGCCAGAAACTTCCTGTTAACAAGCTAGAGGAGGGGCACCTGGGCGGCCTGGTCAGTTAAGTGTTCGGCTCAGGTCATGATCTCACAGTTTGTGGGTTCGAGCCCCGTGTCGGGCTCTGTGCTGACAGCTCACCTTGGAGCCTGGAGCCTGCTTCGTATTCTGAATCTCCCTCTCTCTCTGACCCTCCCCTGCTCACTCTGTCTGTCTGTCTGTCTCTCTCAGAAATAAATAAAACATTAAAAAAATTAAACAACAACAACAACATAATAAGCTAGAGGTGCTCCCCGCTCCGTCTTTGACTCTCTGACTGGCTGCATGACCCTGGGCAAGGCACCACCCTGTGCCTCAGTTTCCTCCTCTTTACAAGAGGAAGGATACTGCTTCTCCCTCCTGGGGCTGTGAGAGGACTCGGAGCGAAGGTGTGTTTGACGCAACGCCGGGCACGCGGTAAACACTGAACACATTACAGATACAGCTTTACCACTTCCAACGTCGCCCAGGGAAGGGGTGTGCGGAGGGGGTCTAGGGAGCAGGGCTGAGAGGGGCCTGAGGGTCCCTTGTCACCCCCGTCCTCCGACCCCAGACAATCTAACTCCCAACACAGTTTTCTGCACCGGCTGCTCTGTCCGGGGCTGTGAGAGCCACAGGGAAACCTTAGATACTGAGCGCAGGGCTCTGGCCCCCGAAACCCAAGCCAGGGCGCCTGGAAAGAGCTCAAGCCTGGTGTCAGGCGGACCCGGTGCAAATCTCTAGCTCTGAAGCCTTGGCCAGGTTGCTTTAGTTATAGGAACCTCAATTTCCTAATCTGTAAAGTGGGAGCGATAATCGCCCCAGTCACGTGGGACTGTCTATTCGGGAGGGACAATAAGGAGTGGAAACAACTTAATAATCAGAACCAGAAAACGTGGAGGGTGCAAGGAAGCACCTGCCGGTTTCCTCCTCCCCACGTCCCACACAGAGCGTCCAGCCCCCGCGCCCCCCACCCCGAGACCTGAGCAGCGAGGTGCACATTATCGCAGCTTTGCCTGGGATCGCAGTCCTCAGTGGTCCAGGCTACACCCCTTCTGGAGCTGGGCTCCCTGGGCAGGGTTTGCATGGCCTGAGACCTCCCCCTGCCTGAGCCCAAACTGGTGGCCATGCTGAGAGGGGGGCGGGGGGCGGGGGGGGAAGACAGGGGCCCAGCATGGAGAGTGGACGCTGGTTCCCCCAGCACCTTGGGGATCTGAAGGTGCGTGGAGATGGGCAGGATGGGGGCCGGTGTCACCTTATGAGTGGAGGGGAGTGGGTCCCATGTGGTGGCCGGCAAAGGGCAGTGCCAAACGGAGAGATGCTGGTGGCAGAAAACATGGTAAAACAAACCAGCACCAGCTCACCTGGCCCGTTCCTCCAGCGAGTCACCTAGGAAGCAGCAGGTAAGTGGGCGGGAGCCCCGGACTGGACCTCTCGCACCCCCAAATCTGGGCAGCAGGCAGGGTCTCTGACCATCTGGGGGGAGTGGGGGGAGAGCGGCGGGGGGCTCACAAGCCCTGTCTGCATCTGCAAGCAGCCCAGGATCTCAAGGACCCCAACCCATGGCATGGGAGTCACCCCTTCTCTAGGACACTTACCAGGACCCCCACCAGATTCTTGATGGCCTCCCTCGAGGTCACAGCCTCCAGCACCCTGTCCTTCAAGCCGCCTCTGGGGCAGCGGGCCACTTTGCCAAGAGCTGGGCCCTTCCTTAGAGGTTCCGCAGGGCCTCCACCTTCTCAAGGCCCCCGCTTTGGAGGGGCCCCCTGTCTGCGCATCCCCCGTTCTCTCTTTCCCAGGCTGGAGGTTTGTCTGTTTCTGGGGCACCCTTCCTGCCTAACCTCATTAGCCGGTGCCAGTCGGCTTCTGAGGGCCCCCCTCACGCTGGCCCGGGGCGGGGTGGCGTGGGCTCCCTCCCAGGGACCTGGCGGGGTGGGTGGCGGACGGCGGGCACACTCACCCAGGAGCAGGTTCATGAGCACCTCCTGGCCGGCCAGAGTGCTGCTCTTCACCAGGCAGAGGATGGTACCCCCGACCCAGGGGATGCCGTGGCCCGTGATGCCAATGAGCTTGACCATGGAGCGGGCACTGGCCCAGGACGCAGCGCGGCCGGCACACACCCCCAGCCGCTTGGACATGCAGATGTCAATGGCCAGCAGGGAGTTGAAGGCGATGCCCTTGAAGGAGGGGTTCAGCTGCATGCAGTCCTCCTCGGGCAGCTGCTGTGACTGGCGCCTCTCGCGGGCGCCATCGCTGGGGGGTGGGGGCTGCGCCGAGGGGCCCGGGGCCCTCCTGCCTGAGCTGCGGGGCTCCGGGGCGCCCTTGGGGGGCTGGTTCAGGGACAGGAACTCGGCTCGGTTGAGGACGTTGTTGCGGTCCCGGGCGCGGGCGCGGCTCTGGGAGGCTGGCATGGTGACGCCTCACCCGGAGAGGGCCGGTGCCAGCCGGGCTGGGAGGCCTTCTCCCCGAAGACAGGAGCTGCCCGGGGAGCCCGCCACCACTCCCTTCCTGCCTCCCTGCCTTCTCCGCAGCAGCTGTTAAATATAGAGTGGAAGACTGCACATGGCTGTTTACCTCCAGCTGCCACCGGGCTCCGCGGGGACGTCAGTGCCAGCCGGGCAGCCAATCGAGCCCACCGACGCGGGCCAGCGCCAATGGAGCCACCGGGGAGGCGGATGAGTCCACAGCCTGCGGCCTGGCTGCCTCGGGCCTGGGCTATTTAAATCTTCCAATGGCTCAGTCCCTGGGATTGGAGGACTCTGGGAAATGTAGTTCTCCTGCTGGCCCAGCCCAGAGGCCCCCAGATGCGGGCCCTGAACTAACCCCTGCTCTTACCAGGTTCTGTCTGAGCAGCGAGGGTCGCTGTGAGCCAGGCCTGCCCTCCCCACTGGCCTGGGCCCTTGGACCCCGTCCCGCGGGCTGGACAGCAGGGCCAGGCCAAAGGCCTCTCCAGGTACTGAACAACGTCACTGACAGCATCATCTCGGGCCCGCTGGGGGCCGGCCCCTCCCCTCTGTGACAGCATTTCATTAAGCTGGTAGGCTGGGGTTTGATTCCTATTTTTTTTTTCATCAGGCTTGAATTTGGCTTCGGTGCACGAGAGTCCAATCAAATGGCAATCTGTAAGATCTGATTTCCGCTAGAGGGAGGGTTAATTGATCGGCTGGTAAAGGATCTGCCCCTTTGGAGCCTGGCTCCGCTGCTTAGAGTTTTTCGAAGGACGGGAGCACGACAGCAACTTCGGGCAGCTCATCAGTGCTTATCAAACGCCTGGCGCGACTCGAGGGGCCGGTGCCGTGAATGACAGGCCCGCCCCTGGCCCCGGGGAGCTCAGTTCAGTAGGGGTCATGGAATGACATGGAAATGGCTGCAGGTGTGGGGTAGGGTCACAGAACCATGGGGTTTGGGTTGAGAATCATGGCGAGAGGACAGGACGCCCCACATGAGGTCTCGGGGGCCCGCGTGGCCGGTGCAGAACGCAGAAGGACAAGAGAGGCAAACCCAGAGGGCCCAGCTGAGGATCTGGGGTTTGGGTCAGGCCTCTCTGTCCCCACCTGGGTGACTCTAGGAACCCAAAGTCTCCGCTGGGCCTGGGCTCAAGGAAAGCCATTGATAGAGGGCGGCCAGAAGGGTTGGGGTGAAGACTCTGATCTCACAGTTAGGGGCAGGCAGGGCCTGTCCATCCAGCTGGGATGGACGCAGGAGGCTGTGCCTTCCCTTCCAATCACAGAGCCCTCCCTGTGACACCCCACAGCCTCCAGGCGCCAGGTTCAGAGCCTCCCAAGGACAGTAGGCTGCCTGGGGGCAGGAGGCAGTGAGTGCTCGCTGGCCACGGGGCACCAGCCATGGTCTCCAGAGTCTGACAAATGGGAGATGAGCTGGGATCTGCCACCAACTAGCTGTGGGATCTTGAACAAGTCACTCGGCCTCTCTGGACCTTGGCTTCTCTACCTGTAACACGGGAATAACAGCATCTACCTCTCAAAGGCTGCGGTGAGGTCAGGGGGATGGTGTCTGTTAAATGCCGAGCAGGGTCCCTGCCCCATAGTGAGCCCTCAACCCTGTGGGTTAGGAATTGATCTTGAGTGCTCCCTTCAGAAGGACCCACACCCATACCGCACCTGGTTGGTGTGAAGCCAGAGGCCCCCTCAGTCCTCAGTCCAGGGCTCCTTGCAGACTCCCTGCAAGGGAGTGAAGCCTTCTTCTTCCAGACCATTCCATCCAGATCAAGCAGGATCTGATCACACAGGAGACAATGGCCCAGACTGTGTTGCATCCCAGCCCCTTGGGTGTAGCGATGATGACCTGTGCTGCCTCCTTGGGGACCCTGGACAGAAGCACATGGAGATGTGCTCAGAGTCCGTGGGTGGCGGGCCATGTACTGAGCTATGTGCTCTGGCTTATCCTCACCCCACAACCAGCCTTTCTGTGAAGATGATATACCACCCCCATTTTACAGATGAGGAAGCGGAGGCTCAGAGGTATGAAGGCCTCCGGCCAAGAAACCCAGAACGGTGGAGGTTCAACTCCCAAGCAGTCCCTGGGGTGGACCAGGAGGGCCTCAAGACAGATCCCTCAGACAGCAGGGACCTGGGCACGCTCGCTCAGTCCTCCACCCGGGCACTCCTCTCCCTGCACGGGGCCCATGACCCGGGCTGACCTCAGGAGGGGAAGAGGCGGCGAGCCCAGACTGGGGCTATTAATACCCTGAGGTCTGTGTCAGCATCTTGGGCCGGTCAGAGCTGCCAGCAGGTTCTCAGGGCCACCGTGGGATCCATGCTCAGGAGGTCCGTGGGATCGGGCGGGGCTCTGGCACCCAGGAGTGGTTAAGAGTGGGCTCTGGAGAGAGACAGCCCCAGGTTCAAACCCTGGCTCAGCCACTACCAGCTTGGTGACCACAAGTAAGTCCCCTGAGCCCTCCTGGCCTCTGTTCCCCACTCTGGGGGGCTGACGGAAGGATGTTGTGAGGGGCTCACTGAGCCTGAGACCTGCTTCTTCTTCTCTCAGGTAGCGTGGCCCTGTTCACATTCTCAGACAGCTGAGAAGCAGGCTCCGTCCCTCTATAAGGCCACCATAGGCCACACAGTCCTACTTCTCAAAAATTCTCAGAATTTGGCAGTGCCTGGGTGGCTCAGTTAAGCATCCGACTCTTGATTTTGGCCCAGGTCATAATCTCATGGTCATGGGACAGAGCCCCACATCAGGCTCTGTGCTGTCAGCTTGGGATTCTCTCTCTCCCTCTCTCTCTGCCCCTCCCCTGCTCTCTCGCTCTCTCTCTGAAAATAAATAAATAAGCATTTAAAAAAATTCTCAGAATTCATTCATTCATTGAATTGATGCTTTCATTGATCTTTTCCTGAAGTCTAATTGGAGAGATAGGCTACACACCCATGAAATAACTAGCCAGTTTATAAAACAGTATACTTTTACCAGTTCCCTTATTTTTTCCTTATTGTCAAGGCATTACATGCTGATTGAGATAAATTCAATAAGTGCAGATGATATAGGTGTAAATCCTACTGTCTGGAGACCACTGCTATTAACATGAGGGTGGTCAGGTTATAAAGGGTCTCATTTCCAATTAATGAAGTAGTTTACAAGAGCAAGTATTACTTTAATAACTAGAAGGAGTATATATTAAACAAACTATATCTATATACATCATCTATACACAAATATGCATGCATTTAAAAATATGGTTGGCTCAGGGTGCCTGGGTGGCTCAGTCGGTTGAGCGTCCAACTTCGGCTCAGGTCATGATCTCACGATTTGTGAGTTCGAGCCCCGCGTCGGGCTCTGTGCTGACAGCTCAGAGCCTGGAGCCTGCTTCAGATCCTGTGTCTCCCTCTCTCTCTGTGCCTCCCCCGCTCGCTCTCTGTCTCTGTCTCTCAAAATAAAATAAAGATATTAAAAAAAATTAAAAAATATAATTGGCTTATATGCCCTTTAAAAAAAAGAACCTACCCTTTCCTTTAATATAAACCTGACCATGTTTCCATGACAACCCACTGTTTTTTTTTCAATGGCTGCTTGGCATTCTGTCATGTGGGTGGGCCATACTTTACGTAAGCAACCCCTGATTATTGGACGTGTAGTTTGTTTCCATTTTATGAGTCTCCAGAACTCTTCTGACACGGTCACCCCTACACCACACCCCTGCACCCCAGAGTAGAATATGATACGTGGTTAAAGTGGCAAGTGCCAAATGCATCCCCATTGATCATGACCTTGGCAAGTGGGCTGAGATGCATTCCCATAGATCTGATGGGTCACCCTGAGCCACCTACTGCTGAACCCAGGCCTGGAAGAGCAGGGATCATAGAAACTTCTGGCCAACAGGGCACGTCTTTCCACCTTTTCCCCATGTTAGAGATGAGGGAGAGTGGCCTGGGGTGGGGGCATCACCTGGGAGGCCACACAGCTGGTCAAGGCCACAGTTGGGACAGGGGCTGGCTGGTCCCTGCGGGCTGTCTTTCTGGCCATACGCCCCTTAGCTTCTCTATTTCCTGACTTCTCGGCCCTCGTTCATTCACCTATTCACTTCTGGGATGCTGCCTGAGGCCGGCTAGGCACCAGGCTTCATGCAAGGACCGGTCACCAGTGCAAAGGTGACTCTGGGGTGGCCCGAGGCCTGCAAACCTCCTAGCCTCCCCTGAGCCCTTACCCACCTAGCTCATGGTCTACACGGCCTTCCTGTTCCGGCCCCATCAGGTGCTGAGAAAGGGCTGGGTGGAGGGTGGAGCGATTTTCTAGGGCCCACAGCTGGTAAGAGGAAACCAGGATCCACACTGGGGTCTCAGCCTAAAGCCCTCACCCCTAACCACTTAGATACACTGCCTCTCTCTCCTTTGAGAGCAGGAGAGGTTTTCTGGCAGCTTTGTGGGACCTGGAACAGTTTGTACGTAGCAGCTTGTTATTTCTTGTCTCCGAGCGTTTAAGATGGCTCCACCGCTACTATCTAGTACTCCTCCTATTACTACCACCAAGTGCATTTATCATTAACTTGTACTTGATAGTCGTTCTCGTCTACTTGGAGCTAAGTGTGTGTCCCTTACCCCCCACCCCCACCCCCCGTGCCAACTTCAAAGTCAAGCTTTTAGTCTTTATCACACTTCAAAGTCAAGCTTTTAGTCTTCATCACACAAATGGGAACATCAAAGAGGTGAAGTGACTTTTTCCGGTCATCCAGTGAGCCAGAGCGGTACCCCAGGACTCAAACATCACCCCAATACCTCTTCTCCTCCTCTGCTCTTTTCCTTTTCTCTTGCTCACTGTGCTTTCTAACGAGCCATAACACTTATTCTGTGTGTGTCAATGGCTAGGGTCCTCCTAACAGAGGGTCAGCCCAGGGGGCAGGGACTGTCCTCTATTCGTTTATGGGCCCAGGGGCCTAGGCACCACCTGGCATATAGTAGGCAGTTGATAAATACTTATCAAATGAACGAATATCTGGTTCCCGAGCCTGGGCTCCAATCTACTACACACCTACTAACTACTACCAAGACGGATGGCCAAAGGAGGTGGGTTATTTGGGGTGATGACCCCAGAAGGGAACGGGAAGGGAGTGGGGCGGAGTGGGGGGGAAGCTCCACTCCCTGGAGGGGGCTGTGTCCTGGGGAGACGGTGAGTGCAGCTGGAGGGGAGGAGAGGGAGGGGCGGCGGCCAGGCCCCTGCCTGGGAGGGCGACAGGAGCATTTTTCACCCCACCCCCACCCCCACCGGGCGCTCCCAGCCTGATCACTATCGCAGTTCACATTGCGAAGGCCGCTCCTGGGTTATTTCGGTCGGGAAACCTGATCCTCCGCGGGGTTTATTTTAGCACCTTGGAGAACTCCCAGTGCCGCACCCAGGCCGCCGCCGCCTCCGGCCAACGCGGGTGTGGGACGCGGGTGTGGGGCGCGGGACGCGGGGGCGGTTGGGGCAGCGCCCACACGCGTGACCCCCACGGGGGACCCCCAGTCCCGCGGATGCCTTGGGTCTGTGCCCCAGGAGTCCTGTGCGGGGGCCCAGGGTGTGTGCGCACTCCGGCGGCTGCTGCCTGACTTTGGGGAGCCCCCAGAGCCTCAGCTCCCCGGCTGGGCCCACGATTGTGCGGGAGGGCAGGCCGTTTGGCACCCAGAACTGTGTGTCTAAACACTCCACCGGGGAAGCCGAGCCAGAGGGCGCCTCCTTTCCCCCGTGACTCAGACTGGGAGAAGCAGCCCCTCACCACCCTTAGGTGACCTCCATTTGGCTAGTGAAATCTCCATCCCGCGGGTGACCCCACGCCCCAACACGCCCACGTGCACAGACACGCACATGCACGCTCTCACATACACGGACATTCAGAAACACCCTCAGCTACGCCCACCATCCACACTTCCACGCGGACACACCCTCAACCTCTCCCACAGGCACATGCTCACGTAGGTCTACGCAGACACAGGGACACACATACTATCCTGCACACTCCTACACCCACACGCTCATACAGATTTACCCTCACACAAGGCACACTCCTGTCATACACTGTAAACACACCCTTGCTCATCTACACCCACACCACTTATGCTTGTCACACCATGACGCACTTCACACACACACGCACGCGCGCGCACACACACACGGGCACATACAATACCCGGACACACATACTCATCCACATACCCCCCTTCCCCGCACAACCACCACTATACCCTCCCACACAGAGATGCACAAACCCACACGGTCACACTCACCCGCACCATCACACACTCGCACATCCACTCACACACTCTGACCTCCTCTATTATGCTTACTACACACACCCTCAACACGCTTCCCTGAAAGTGCTTCCTTCTTCACCCTCCTTTCCCCAAGCTCAACACGGGACACACACAGTAATCAATTTACTCTATAGGTCCTGATTTACAGCAATCGATACTTGTAACCATTTCAAGTATGAATTTGTGCCTATATATTATTCATGTTAATTCATACTTCTATTAGTCATTTCTGGATTTACCCTGACATCACTCTGGCCCGTGGGACGTAAGTCCTGCGGGGACCACACCTGCCGTCTGTGCTGGCGCTGGCTGTGCCCTCAGTGTCCTCTGCACGCCCCACCCAGCGCAGGTGTCCAGTCAAAGCGGGAGAAGGGAGGCACGTGCGGATGGCGGGAGCTCCAAGCCTCACGTGCTCTAGAAGAAATGTAGTTCTGAACCTCTGGCCAGAAAGGCCCGCACCGCCCCATAGGCACCCACGCTAGGCAGTGGGTGTTACACGCTGCCTTGCAGACATCTCCTGCAGCATGCCACTGCCTCTCCGGGGAGAGTGACCTGGGTTCCAATGCGGGGCCCCCTCTGGATGACCGTACTGGGACCGAGTTCCGCAGCTGTAGTGGAAGCCGCGGACCAGCCCTCTCTGAGATCGCATCTATCTGCTCACCTGGCCAGGCCTGAGCCCGCTGCCGGCACAGGCGGGCTGTACAGTGACGATGTCAGCTGGGCCGTGCAGCTGGGTGGCCTTGACCGTCAGTGCCCGCCTCCAGCCGTCTGCCTGTCCGTCCAGCCCTGCCCCCCCCTTCCCTGTTTTCCCAGGTAGACATTCCAAGCCTTACCACTGACTTCCAATCTGGTACCAAACAGTTAAGGAGAGAACTTGTTTCCCAGGGCAACAGAATTCCAGCATTAACATTTCCATGTGCAGAACAAGGGCTTTTCCTTCCTGGGAAATGCCTTTCTAGTCCCATGATGACCGCGCCCTTGGAGCCTGAACGCTCTTGAAGGACTGGCTTTGGCCTTGAGATGCAGGTTGACCAATGAGGGAGAAGGTCTCCGATGGCCACGAAAGCGAGGCCATTACAGCTGCAGGGCCACCAGAGCGCCCGCTACATTGAATCACCAGCCTCCGGGGTTTGGAGCCGGGCTGCTGCCGATCAGTCCGTGCCGCTGTCTTCACCGGGTCTCAGTGCCTCCTCCGCAGAATGCCATGGTGACAGAGGATGGCTCGTGGGGTCGTTGTGGAGAGCCATATGTGCGATGGCTTCCTGTGACGCTCAGTGAGGAGCATCTAGCTCTTTCTGCAGACCTCGGAGGGCTCTTGGCTTGTTTGGGCTGCATGTTAAACCCCAGCTGGGCAGGGTCATGTCGTTCTTACCTCTGATTTGTTATATGACTGGTTTGCCATGGCCTCTCTGGGCCAACGTGCCCAGAAGTGAGGGAACTTGTACTCTTGCTGACCAGACCTTGAGTCCCCAAAGTGGCCATGCTGAAGAGTGCACCATCTCCGAGCCGAGACTGGGATTGTGCGTCCAGTCCCTCCTCTTCCCCCTCACTGAGGAGCCTAGGGAGACTGAGGTCTAGGGGAGAGGATGAAGTCAGCAGAGGGGGTGATGGGAGGGTCCCCCCCCCCCGATGCTGGGCCTGTTACACCCAGATGTCCCCTTTTCCTCTTCTTCAGACGCCAGAGTCCCACACACGTGGGGATGCATCCGGGCCTTCAGCATATGCTGAGGCAGCTGTGGGTCTGTGCCCAACACCCACAAACCCCAGAAAATGCTGAGCGGGAGGAAGACCGAGTCAGGAGGCAGGAAGGCCAAAGGGGCCTGAGAGCTGGGGCAGCAGGAGCCGGGCCCATCAGGAGCCGGGATGGGGCCTGTACGTGAGCCCGGCCCATGAAGACCCTTCTGTTAGGGCTGGTCTGGGGGGGCGGGGAACTCCTCAGCTCAGAGCCTGGCGAAGTACTGCATGGGGTCGGGGGGATGTGAAAGGAGAGGCATCGATGCGGCTGAGGCTAAGAGGGGGGGGCTTCTATTTTGCCAGGACCCTCACCCCGTGGGCATCTGAGCCCCTTTTCTGGTGGGACTCTAGAAACAGGGCTTTCTAGGGGTCGGTTCTGTCCCACTTGGAGGCGCTGGTCCCAGCTGGCAAGGACAGCATCTCTAGAGGAGGAGCTGAGCGGGCTTTGGACCTGGCCGGATCTGGCTGGGGATCCAGACTCTGAAAAGCTTCTGTCCCCTGACCCCCGCCCCCCGGGTCTCTGTCTGAACAGTCCACTTCCTGGGGTGAACGTTCACTCAGGAAACGTTGTCTCCAGGGCTCTGGCTGCTTCGCGAGCAGATGAAGGCGCTGGTCTCTGTCTTCTTCACATCGGGTGAGAAAACTGCTCAGCTCAGCACGTGTTCATGGAGCACGCCTGTCCTTGACACCAGGATGGCATCTGTGACGTCGGGAGGCACCCTGGCCAGTGGGGTCTGCTCTGTTCCGGATGCTGGGTTTGATGGGGGATGGGCGATGATACAGACACCCCCAGCGCTAACATCTTACTTATATACGTACAATCATCTGTATCCTAATAATCATGTGCTGGCAAAGGAGGCATTGAAGGCTGTAGTGAGTCCCAGGAGGGTAGATTGTGTGTGTGTGTGTGTGTGGGGGCAGGACTCTACAGCAGAGAGAGGCCGCTATGGGTAAGAGGTCAGGGAAGTCTTCTTCCTGGAAATGGACGGTTTCACGGGGTCCTTGGGACACCTTTGCTGTCTGGGGTTCTACTGTGTGGCAGAAAGCAGGTCACGAGGGCCACCCCACCTTGGCCTCAGTCAGCAGGACTGGAAATAAGGTACCTGTGGCCTGAGCTCGTGCTGGCATGAGGCGGATCACTTGACCTGGCTGATCATTCCTCAAAGAAGAGACCTCAGCGCGGCTGGAACTCTCCCTCTCCACCTCCCGCCCTCACTGGCACTCAAGATGGTCTAGCTTGAGGGCCGTCAGGATGACCTGCTCCCCTGGGTACCTTCGGGGGTCAGAGTCATGGGGGTGGGGCGGGGGCAGAGCATGGCTCTAACGTGGCTGCCAGGTTTTCTGATGTCACAAACCACCTGGCCTTTCCCTGGGGGAGTAAATAGCAAGGTGGGGGTGGGGCTATTGGCTTGCGGCAGCTCAGAGAGGTTCACAGTTCTACCGGAGTCCAGGGTCGAACCCTCTTTGAACCTCTGCGCCCAGAGAGGTCCCAGGATCCGCTCAGACACCTGCCAGGGGCCTGGGGCAAGTCTCCAGGGTCTCCCAGCTTCGGATGCCAGCTCTGTCAGGAATGCATAATAGACCTCCTGATGGTGGATGAAATGATGAAGCTTGTACAGCACTTTTCACAGTTGGGGCCCCGTCAGGCCGGGTCACCTGTCAGCGGGCCGAGAGGCTCGGTCCCAGGCACCCTTTCCCTAAACTTCTCTCCTCCACCCCAAGCTTCCCAGCCCCGGAGCCTCCCAGGGCCCCTGCCCTGCTTTTACCCAATCACGGCCCCGCCTTGGCCACGAATACCAGGACCGTGCAACCCTTTTCCCCAGAGAGGCTGCCGGTTCAAAGGGCAGAGGAGCCCCCGCTCCCCGGACCAGAGACAGAAACCGAACTACACTACCCAGAATTCCCGCGGTTAGCCAAAAAGGAAATGTCGTTTATGCAAGGAGAGGCTCAGCTCCCCACAAGCTGCAGAGGGAGAGAGAAAGGGGGAGAAGGGAGAGGATTAGCAGGGAGGGCGGGCTGTGTGCGGGGAGCGAGGGTGGAGAGCTGGGCGGGCGGCGAGGAGGAGGCGGCGCCCGCCAGCCCGCCGCCGCCGCCTGCGGACCTGCATCCCCGCGGGGCCGGCGAGCGGGCGGCGGTCCCTGCGTGCGCTGCGCTCCGGCCGGCGGCTGCGGGGGACGCGGGGCCAGGCCGGCGCAGGGGCTGAGTTTCTGCAAAGTTTGACCTGGTTGCCTTTCCGATGCTGCAGCAGAGCGAGGCAGCGCGGGGCGCGCCAGGCGGCTGCGGCGCGGCGGCGGGGCTGAGCGGCGACAGAAGCTCACAATGATCATAAAATAAAGCGGACGCACGGGGTGGGGGCGAGAGAGCCCCGAGCCTCAGCCCTCCGCCCCCGGCCACCCCCCCACCCCCCGCAGCCCCGAGCTAGGAGGAGGTGGGGGCCGGGGGCGCCCACGGCCGCCCCGGACCCTAGTAGAGCCAAAGGACACTGTCCGGGGAAGGAGGGGGGGCCCCCGAGGACGTGCCCGCGGAGGGGTCAGGGGCGTCCGGAGGGCGGCGGCCGGGGCACGCGGAGCGGCCCGAGGGGCAGGTGAGTCGGTGGCGCCGCCCGGGTGGGGGCGTGCGCGCCAAAGTTCCCCGGCGGCGGTGAGCGCGCCCGACGCGCGGGGACCCGGGGCCGTTTGGGGCTGGCGAGGTGGGGGACAGAGGCGCCCGACGCGGCGGGGCTGGGGCACTGCACTCTCCGGAGTCGAAGGATCCCGTCCCGGGAAGGGGCGCACGCCCGGTCGGACCGGCCTGCAGGGTGGCACTGGGCCCCCAGGGGGCAGGAGGGACCCGGCCGGGGAAGGGGCGCCGGCGGCGAGGCGGTGGGGGCAGTGCCAGGGCCGGCAAGTTCACGCAGCCCACTGCAGTGCCAGCCGGTGGCCGCCCCCTCCTCCCGCCCCCGCCACTCCCAGGCCCGGAGGGTGTCAGCGGAGATGTCACGGGCGGCTATTATTCGCTGGTGCGCGCGGTCGTGCAGCCGCCACTGACGGGGCGGGCCGGGGTGGGGGTGGGGGGCCACCGCCTCCGGGGAGACCGCCCAGTGCTGCGCCGTCAGCTCCGCAGCCGGCGCCCAGCGCACACGCGTCGCCGCCTCGCGCGTCCCCCGCAGCAAAGTTCGGCTCAACTTCGAGGCGGCCCTTGACGCCCTGTCCCTTCCACCCCACCCCCGACCAGGTCCTCGGCGGTCGCGGCGAGCCAGGCGGCGGCCGGAGCGCAGCCCCGGAGCCCGGCGCGGCGGCGGCGGGCGGCGACAGCGACAGCGGCGGGGGCACGCGGGGCGCCCGCGAGTGGGCGCCGACGGGGACCCCGCGGGCGGCCGGTGCCCGGCGCTCGCCTGCTGGAAGCCGCGGGTCGGCGCTCGCCCCCGAGGGCGCCCGGGCCTCCGCGCTCGAACGGAAACTGCTCTTCCATTGATTGGGCCCCGTTGGGCGAGCGGCCGGTGCGTGCGCCCCGAGCGAGCGCGTGCGGAAGGCAGGGGCCAGGAAGTGCAGCGAGGGTGCCGGCGCCGCGCGGGGGACGGAGCCTTCCTTATTTATGTGTCTGCCGGCGTTCGCCTTCGCCGCCCGAGGACTTCAGCGAGCGTCTCGGAGCTGCGTTCCCCGCGTGTGAGGCACGGACGGGCTGGATGTCCGAACAACATGACTATCCATTAGCCTCCAAACTTTCCTTTTTTTAACCCAAAGAATATCGGTGGTTTTTGTCCACTGCTAGCAGAAGAAGATAGAACCCAGGGCTCTGGAAATGCAAAGAAATCCTTATTTATAAGCAGGCCCGAGGTAGTGATATGCAAACCCCCTCTCCTCAGTGAGTTTTTCTATCCTATGGATACGCGTCTGGAGATTTGAGATTGGAGAGCAGTGCCGTCTGCCCTGAGTCCCATAAGCTCCATCCTTTCAATGCCCAGTTTTCTCTGGGACTGCTGGCCTTCCCTGGAGATCAGAGCGCTGCTTTGTGCCATGGGCTGTATCCAGAGCATCGGAGGCAAAGCCAGAGTTTTCAGGGAAGGCATCACCGTGATCGACGTGAAGGCCTCTATTGACCCCATCCCCACCAGCATCGATGAGTCCTCCAGCGTGGTGCTCCGCTACCGGACACCCCACTTCCGTGCCTCGGCCCAGGTGGTCATGCCACCCATCCCCAAGAAAGAGACCTGGATCGTGGGCTGGATCCAGGCATGCAGCCACATGGAGTTCTACAATCAGTACGGGGAACAGGGCATGTGAGTAGCGCCCGGGCGCAAGCTGTGGGGGGGCTGCTCCGCGTGGGGAGCTCGGAGGCCGGGGGTGGGGGGGAGTGGGGGGCCGGAGAGGGGCCCGGCCAGGGTGGGAGGGGGGCTTTAGGCAGTTATGGGAGGCTGACCCCTTGTCCTCCTTGGCCAGGGGGTCTCAAGGGTTTGCCTGTTGATTCAGATGGGGTCATGGCTCTGGGACCTTTCCTCCCACTGTCACGGGCCCCTGGAGTTCACGCGTCCCTCCCTGCTGGCTGCTGAGAAAGCAGAGGTGCCTCTTTGGCAAAATAAGTGAGCTGTCCTGGGGCTGCTCGGGAGGCTGAGGCTTGCCCGCACCCCTGGGGGGCTCAGGCCTCCCCGAGAGGTACAGGGGCGGACGCTCAGGAGGAGAGAGGGGGACCCTCTGATGCCTCTGTAGTCACTCAGACAGCGCTTTGTGCTGGGCTTGAACTTGTCTCTGCAGTGTTTTCACACGGCACATCAGGCCCCGGGTGGGGGGACAGCTCTGTGTTCCTCTGGTGTTTTGTTTGAGACCGTGGCTTGTTTTCGAAGCCAGTCTGCTTCACGGTATAGCATTTCTCTCTCCCCGAGGCAGAAGGCCGCTAGACATCCTGTGTTGGTGTCTAGAAGGCTCGAGAGGGGGCCCTCACGGCCGAGAGGAGCCCGCCTGCCTCTTCTCTCCAGCCTGGTGTCCAGAACGTTCCCAGGACAATGCGTGTCTTGGTGCAGGACATGGGGAGCCGGGGCCCTCTCTCCTGCCATGTGCCGGGGCTCTGGGGAGGGTCATCTTGGGGGGTGGAAAGCATAGAGGTGGACAGAAAGGGAAGCCACTTAGCCTCCAGGGCCGTGCTGAGATAGGGACATGAAAATAGCCGTTTCCGAGCACGAGGTCCCTCGGAGAGAGCGAGGCGGGCCCCGAGGAAGGCTTCCCAACCGTGCCGGGGCCTGGGTGTGGACGCTGTCCCATGGCCAGCCTCTCGGGGTGCACACTGCTCCCCAGTTCTTCAAGTGAGGAGCAGAGTAGGGGGGAGATCCCCAGGACTTGGACCTTTTCACGGGCCCCTCCGAAATGAGAGGCACTGGGATGGGGGTGGCGGGGCTCTAAGTCTGGCTGCTTCTCCTTAATGACTGAAGTTGTAAGGCAAACGAGAGAAACGTGGGAAAGCGTAAAATGAGGGTGTAACTGGGATCACCTCACCGGGGCGCATGTCCTCCGTCAACCTGTCTGTACCCAAAGGCCTTTACTTCTCCAAAGTGGCTTTTGACCCGGTGTGTGTGTGTGTGTGTGTGTGTGTGTGTGTGTGTGTGTGTCGGGCGTTGGGGGTGGGGGTAGGGTGCTGACTTTTCCGTTGCAAGAAGGGAGACACGATTCTTAGTTGTTCGGTGTGGACTCTATCCTAGGAAGCCTTAAGCCGGAAGCCTTTTGGGACCGTGCAAAGGATCGGGGGCAATTGAGAAGACTCAGAGGCAGAGGGTTTTCTAGGAGTTTTAGGCAAAGCCTGCGTTCTTCCCGAGAAGGGGGAGGGAAGGCGGAGGGTCTTGCTGACCGTGGGAAGATACGAGCCCCAGGAGGAAGCGGGGGAGACCCGAAGGGGCTGAGTGCTGAGGAGAGGCAGCAGGCCCGGCCGGGGCCTCCGCTCCCCCATCTGGGCACAGGGGCTTAAAGCCTCCATTCCGTGGCTCTGAGAGCTTGCGGGCACTATTGCCGGGAGGCAGGCCTGAGGCTGGAGGCCTGACATGACTTTCCCTGTCTGTGCCAGTCCTTGGTCCCTGGCTAGCGGAGCCCAGTGCGCACCTAGACTGCAATCAGGCAGGCCTGGGCGGGAGTCCAGGCTCCGCCACTTTCCAGGGTGTGTGACCTCAGCCACTCTGACCCTCGGTTTCCTCATCTGCACGCAGGGCCACTCACAGTCCTTGCCCTATAGCTTGCTGCGAGACTTGTGAGAGATGATGTTTGTCAAGCAGTCAGCACTCCGTCGAGCCCGCGGTGATCTTTAATGTTGTTATGACGTGATCATTATTCTCTCGGGATTGGGGGCGGTGGGTTGGGGGGCAGAGACAGGCTATGGTGTCTAGAAAAAGTTGAGAATCGGGGCTGAATTTGGCCAGATCAGACTTCTCCTGGGAGTGAAGTGTCTTCTGAGCCCAGGTCTCCCTCTTTCACACAGCACCCACTTCCTGACTTGTAGAAATTTAAAAATGGTGCCAGTCACGAATGATTTGAGGTTTCAGAGGTGGAGGGCCGTTTTGTGTGCTCTCCATTTGCTTCCCTTTGTTTCCTTCTCTCCCTGCTCCCCCCCTTCCCGTGTCCCCCTGCCACCCGCTCTTCCGTGTCCACCCTCCTGGCTGGGGCAAGGCCAGCCCCAGAGAGAGGGCAGAGACCAAGGCTGTCTGGACGGGGCCGTGTGGAGCGATCCCTGGCCGGTCACCTCGTGTGCGTGTCACACCCGCCAGGGCGGATCAGGAGAGAATTCCCCGCAGGTGGCTCTGGGGGGCCAGGGAGAGGACAGTGCTTGGTGACCACCCTGTGGCTGAGATGCTGAGTGGAAGCAGCCCCACTTACCATTAACCGGCAAAGTTGTATTAAAAAGTGGAATTAGAGAGCGCGGCTCCTCTGATCTGATTCGACTGGCGGCCTGCAAATGAGAAGGGCTTGTTTAGGGAAAGCCTGATGTCTGCTCCTTCTTGAATGGAAAAGGAAGCTTTTAGGTGTGATCTTACCAACCCCAAACTACGCTTTTCCCTATTTTTTTAAAATTAATGTTTATTCAGGGGCGCCTGGGTGGCTTAGTTGGTTGAGCGTCCGACTTTCGCTTAGGTCATGATCTCGCGGTTCGTGGGTTCGAGCCCCGCGTCAGGCTCTGTGCTGACTGCCAGCTCAGAGCCTGGAGCCTGTTTCAGTCTGTGACTCCCTCTCTCTCTGACCCTCCCCTGCTCACACTGTCTCTCTCTCTCTGCTAGAAAGAAATAAAATATTAAAAAAAATAATAATGTTTATTCAATTTAGAGAGAGAGAGAGAGAGAGAGAGAGAGGAGAGAGAGAGCATGAGCAGGGGAGGGGCAGAAAGAGGGAGACACAGAATCCGAAGCAGGCTCCAGGCTCTGAGCTGTCAGCACAGAGCCCGACACGGGGCTCGAACTCATGAACCATGAGATCATGACCTGAGCTGAAGTCAGAGGCTCAGAGGCTCAACTGACTGAGCCATCCAGGCGCCCCTGCTTTTTCCTGTCTTTAAGCCCCACGACACGACAGCGAGGAGCAGTCAAGGTGGGACTAGCAGAGACTTCAGGCAGGCAGGCCCCAGCCGCCCCCGTCCTGTGTCCCGTGGGCTGTGGGGCAGGGTCTCACTCAATGCCAGGAGCACTCCGCCTCTGCTGTGACGACCAGACTGTCTCCAGACACTGCCCGATGTCCCGGGGAGGGGTGCAGAGCCACCCCTGATGGAGAACTGCTGGACTGGACCCAGGCCATCGGGATAATTAGAATGAAACCCATGCCCTGGGCCTCAGTGGCCACTGGAGAGGGCTGCCAGGTGGCAGAGGTCAAGGTTAGGGCTTCTGTTCCTTATAAATGGGCTTGTATTCAAAATATTAATTCCAGATCCTTAACCGAAGCCCGTAATATCCCTCGACATTATCCCTGCTTAAAATTAATCTCTAATCCAGGAGAACTTTGCAGAAGAACATCCCGGGCTTAAAATATTTGGAGTGGAGCAGTCAGCCACACATGCCACCTCAGTCATTCCCCGACTCCTCCAGGCGAGAGCCATGAAATGCTGTTTCTCTGTGTCAACAGGATTCTATATGGCTTTCAGGCCAGCCCACATTGCTTTAAAAGCCACCCCCCCAACTGTTGACGACACCTGTCTTCACAACCCCATCCTCCACAATTCTTCAACCGCCACCTGTCAGCTGGCACAGCCTTCTAAGTGACGAGCCACAGTTTCTAGCCCACGTGGGAGACGTTTCATGTTGTCCCTCGTTTGCCCTTCTCTGGAGCCCCCCTGGGAGGCTGATCCACGGCGGAAGCCAAAGAGCAGACTTGGGGCTGAAGGGGGGGAATAGCTCAAGAGAGAGGGTCTCTCAGGGTGGACAGCGCCACCTCCCCACACCCTTGCCCACCTGGTCCAGCCGGGTGCGGATCCTAGCTCCACCCTGCACCGGCACTGTGACCTTGCCACCAGTCCCTTAGCCTTTCCGAGCCTCTCTGTTCCCATCTATGAAATGGGGAGAATGGTCCCTTCCCTCCCTGGGTTGCTGTGAGGGGTTAGATGAGACAGTGCGTGGTAAGAGCCCAGCACAGCGCCTGGCACGCACCACACACTCGATCCATGGCAGGCGGCAGTTTCATAGCTACTAGTAGCTCATCATTAAATCTGGGATGCCAGGCGGAGTCATCGGAAAGATGGCTGTAGTCGAGCCGCTCTCCCTTCTGGGGTTGGGTGTCGCAGACCCGCCTACAGCGTGAGAGCCTTGAGCGATGAGCCCTGCGAGGGTATTTCCAGCCAGCACATGTGGGGACACCTGCCAGGCCAGGGTGGAGGGACCGAGGCCACAGGCGGGTGGCAGGACGCTGGAGCGGGTGAGGGACACAGCTGCCTGGGCTCCCTTGGTCTCCCAAGGACGTCATGGGGCCCTCCTTCTATGACGAGGAAACGGCCTCTGGGACCCGAGGCCACTTGTCCAAGGAGGCTTGCTCTGCTCCAGCGGGTGACCACGTGGCCTCTTCCTGCAGCCGGGGGCCCACACAGAACAATCGAGGATGAAGCTTCCTCTCTGGGACCGGAAGGCTGCCTCCCCTCTGCCCCCTCCCGTCTGCTGGGCCCTGGCGGAGGCAAGGGCGGCGTGGGTGGGAGAGGGAAGTCCTTGTTTCCAGGCTTTGGGGCGGGAGGAAGCGAGGGGGACTGCCCGGCCCAAAGAGAGCTCCCCACGGACCCACCCCGGCCAAGCGATGGCTCCAACCCTCACCTTCTAGTGCCGAAAACAAAAGCTGGCTGCGCCCAGAGACGTGCGAAGAGGCACCGGGCAGCCCTAGTAATCGGGGAAATAACACATTAAGTCCCGAGATCCTTTGTTCTTTGCCGATCGGCTCTGGGTGAAAATGAAACTGATCACTAATGCCCAGTGTTGGGGTTGGGGGGCACTGGACGGTCTCCCACGCTGTCTGAGGGGGTACAGTTTAGGCAGCGTCTAGAAGGTGAGTTTGGCTGGCTCTGTTACCGTTTCAAACCTGCATGCCTTTCAGTGCTGTTCTTCCTGTAGAGTTTGTCTGACAGAGACCTGCCTAAGTCATGAATGGAAGAGCCAGGGCAGAAGGGGGTATAGATGAGATGAGAGCTCCAGCACTGGTAAAAATTAAAAAAATATATATATTTTTATTATATTATATATTATATATATAATTTATTATATATATTATATTATTTATATATATAAATTAAATTATATATTATATATATATAAGGGGGCGCCTGGGTGGCTCAGTCGGTGAAGCATCCGACTTCGGCTCAGGTCATGATCTCACCGTTCGAGAAGTCGAGCCCCGCCTCGGGCTCTGTGCTGACAGCTCGGAGTCTGCTTGGGATCCTCTGTCTCCCTCTCTCTGCCCCTCCCCTGCTTGTGTGCTCACTCACTCTCTCTCCTTGGAAAATAAAATAAATAAAACATTTTTTTCCGAGGTTGTAAAATATGTAGGGTAGGAACCTGTTTTTGTTAAAAAGAAAACACCGTGAACAGGAACACGTACTGCGTGTCTATGCAGAGAAAGGTCTAGAAGGATGTTTACCGAAGTCTGGTGCGGTGAGTAACCTCAGCAAGGTGGGGGCAGTGTGGAAGATGTGGCTTTCCTTTCTCACTTCGTACACTTCCCCACAGCGATTTTTTGTTTTTAAGAGAAACACAGCTTTTATAACTAAAAATTAACGTTAGACACTGTTAGTCCTTTCCGGGGACCTGGTGCTACGGCCTGGGGGGAGGGGGGGGCCGGGCTGCAAGGTGGGGGGTTTGCTGTTTGGGGAGGGGGCCCGGGAGCAGTCAGGGAGGGTGGGGACACCCCAGACCCTCCCTCAGAGATCAGGTGCCTGGTGGGCGGCCGCACGGGGCAGAAATCAGGACCCTGGACTCCCAGTGGCAAAGTTTTACAGGATTTGGACTTTTTGCAAATTGTACAAAATTTAAAATTTTTGCACAGAACTGTGAAATCTGTAAAACTGGGGACTGGGCGAGATAAGTCCTCGGTGCCCACGAAGTCCATCTGAGGCCCCGAGACCAGCGTGGGCAGAAAAGTCTCGGTGCAGGCAGCCCTCTCTTCCTCACGCCTCAAATCCTTGTCTGTAAATGAGTTTCTCAGAGTGTCTAACAGGTGTCAGTTGTGGGATGTGAAATGATACTGAAGTGAACTTATTTAAGCCTAAATACAATTGTAGTTCAATGTTTATTTTTGAGAGAGAGAGAGAGCGCACGCGTGAACGGGAGGGGCCGAGAGAGATGGAGACACATGATCCGAAGCAGGGGCTCCAGGTTCTGAGCTGTCAGCACAGAGCCCGACGCGGGTCGTGAACTCACACACCGTGAGATCACGACCTGAGCTGAAGTTGGTGTTTCACTGACTGAGCCCCCCAGGCGCCCCCGGTACAACTGTAATCCAAAGTGACGTATTTATTGGAACACATATTAGGAAAAAAATGTATCAAGGATACCCAATGTGTTATTGCCATGTGTTTCTTAGGAAAAACTAAATATAGTTTTTAAAGGATTGGTTTCAAGGAAAAGATTAAAGTGAATACCACTACCGGAGCTGCGTAGAATGTAGACGGGACCAGAATGAACAGAGATGCAAAGCTTGGAAACTGCTCTCAGACCCTGTCTGGGTCCAGTCTGGCTCTGGGGCCCAGAACTCAAGACACAATCCGAGCCCCGGGAGAGGTGGGGGAACCCTGGGGGCGTGAGGGGCTGTTTTGGGGGAGACCCCTTCAGGCTCTTCTGGAGGAGCCGAGAGAGGTGTGCTCCTGTTGTCCAAGGTCACTGAAGGGGCCAGCTCACCTTCCCTCCCAGGCACCGCCCTGGGCAACCTGGGTTTCCTTCACCTTCCACCGAGAGACGTTTGCCCTGGGCCAGCTCCTGGCTGGTGGCTGAGCCTGAAGCCACGGGGTGATGTCCCCTGGCCCCCAGGGGTGGCCCTCAGCACCGCCTCCACCCTCCTTGGTCTCCAGGGAAGGACTTTATAACCTCTTCAGACCCACACTCTCTGTCAGTCGTGATGCTCAGAGCTTGTGTGTGTGCGCACGCACGCATGTGTATGTGCATATGTATGTGTGAGTGTTGGGCCAGGGTCTGCTGGAGTCCTGTGGGTAAGGGCTTCTGTGTGTGTGCGCACGCATGCATGTGTATGTACATATGTGCGCACGTGTGTGTGCATCCGAGCATGTGTGTGTGTACGCATTTATGTGCACGTGCTGAGGGAGGGTCTTTTGAAAGCCGCTGCCAGGAGCTCATTCAGGCTGTGGGTCCCCGCCCGGCCGCTCTGTGGTGGTGTGACCTTGAGCTGGGCCCGTACTATCCCCAAGCGTCTTGTATAAAACGTGCACCTCCGACTTGGCCCCAGGGTAGCTGAGGAGAAGCCCTGGAGGGACGTATGGACGTAGGGTACCTGGCGCATCCGACGTGCTTAGGGAACTTGGCCGTTGTCACCGGCGTTGCTGCAGGGACAGGGGGTGTTGAGAACGGCCACCCCGGGGCAGCCCCCCCAGTAGGGACGATGCACAAACAGCGGCAGCGCTGGGCACTCTCAACTCCTTAAGGAGACCCCCTTTGGGGGCCCAGGCCCAGGTTGGTCTCTGACCCAGGCCACCAACATGTATTTGCCTAACTGGGGGCCTGGCCCCTGCCCTCCATCAGCAAATGGTCACATGGTTATTTAATCTCCCCTGTGCATGTGCCAGGGAGCGCCAGGGTGAGGACTGAATGGCCTCGGCTGCGGGGACTCCTGGCCGTGTGGGTTGGGTCCGCGTGGGCTTCTCTGGGGGGCTCCAGAGCTGAGCCGTGAGGAGCACTGAGGGGCACAGGAGGAGGAGGGACACGTCCTGGCAGAAGGCCCCAGACAGGAGGAGGCAGGAGCGGCACAGCCCATTAGAGGAACTGGAGGTCTGGAGCCGGGGGGGAGGGCGAAGCTGCGCGCGTGTGTGTGTGTGTGTGCGTGTGTGCGTGTGTGTGTGTGCGTGTGTGTGTGTGTGTGTGTGTGTGTGCGCGCGCGTGAGGGGTCCTGGGCTTCAAATGCTTCGGCTCTAAGGGCCATGAGGAGTCATGGAATGTTTAACAGGGTTGGAAGGAGGGACGTGCAAACAGATTTGTGTTTTTACAAGCTCACTAGGGCTTCTGGGAGGAGGGGAGGGGTCCTGGCCAGGGTGAAGGCAAAGGAGAAGGGGGTGCATAGCATTCAGGATGGTGCCAGGGGCCCGGAGGGTGCAGGGTGCTCTGGTGGCTGGTGCTCTGCAGACGTGATGACGGGTGCTCTGCAAATGTTTGGTGAGTGGATTGCCACAAGCAGGGGATGGGAGGGAGAGTGAAGATCCTGATTCAGACGTGTGTGTGCACAGCCCTGGGAGCCTTGTTCACACCTTTAAGTGGCCTCTGTCCACCACAGTCTCCTGTGGTACCTCTGCTGTGCAAAAGAGAAGGTTCGGGGTGTGCAGGGCTGGGGCCCCACCTCGCCCCTCCGTGCCGTGGAGCAAAGAACCAAGGGTCTGCCTTGAAGCCCAAGGTCATTCCAGAGCAAACAGGGAATCCGAGAAGAGGTAGTAACTGCATGGAGTTCATTCCCTTCCAAGCATGTATAATCCATGTATAATCAAAAAGGCTGCAATTGGTCAGGGCTGGCACACCTCTCAAGGCCTCTCAACATGGTTTCTGGAAGCTTCTATGTATTGCCTTTTATATGTTTATATCAATGCATTTAATCATCACAAAAACTCTGCAAGGTGCGTAGGACTATCCACAGTTAACTGATGAGAAAACGGAGGCTCAGAGATTTGTAACGTAATTAGAGCTAGTGGCTGGACTGAGGCTGGATCCAGGTTGGTGTGTGTCCCCCAGAACTTGTGCCTATAACCGCATTCCCTCCCACCTCCTGGATGGTGGGGAGGGGGCCTGGGGCCCCCGGGGAACAGAGGCAGCCCATGCCCGCCTGTGATGATTTGAAGACAAATGTCCCGGAACCTGATTCTGAGTAATATCCCACATGAGGCACGGCTGTCTGCTGGCTCATGAGGACCGTCACCTGGCTGTGACTGAGCCAAGGCTCGGGCATTTCAGGGCTGGTGGAGGAAAAGAAACCTGAGGCTGGGGGTGAGGGGCTCCGTGCTGGTGCAGAGCCCACTCCCTCAAAACAAGCCAGCTCTTAGGAAATGAAAGAGAGCCATTGAAGACACATTTCCTTCTGCAAGTTTACTTTCTGCCTTAAAAAAAAAAAAACCTTTTGCAAGTGAGTACGGCCACCGTGAGAGGACACAATGGGTGCTTTCCAGGAGCCTGATAACAGGTGGGACAAAGGCACAGGCTTCTAAGAGATCTAGGACAGGGACCCTAAACTCCTTCTCTGGCCCATGATCCCCGCCTGTGAGGAGAGCCGGCTCAGCAGGCTCACGACCGTGACCCCCCCACCCGTGGCTGCTGTGGCCTGGTGGCTCTTGGGGCCTGGTAGGGACTTAAGAAATGGGAGGTCGCTCCAGCCGCTGCCCCAGTTCCCTGGGAGTTTGATGAGCTCAGGGCCCCGGGCAGGAGATGGCCTGGTAGGCAGGTGATACCCTAATTTGTGACTTTTTCAATGAAACGAACAGAAGAGAGAAATGAAATGAACAGAATTGGCAAAATCACATGCCTCTTCACCCCCTCCCAGAGGGGCCCCAGATTTGCTCATCGCTAACATGAGATGATGCATTGGCAGAGGAGTGCCTCTCTTTATAGCGATAAGTTCTGCCTAATGAAATTCACCGTCTTAACCATTTTTGAGTTCAGTGGCGTTCAGTACATGCGCATCATTGTCTGTTTCCGGAACCTTTCCATCCTCTCCACCTGGAGCTCTGCACCCATGCACCGTTGACTCCCCACCCCCACTGCCCTGGCATCCACTGATCCACTTTCTGTGCCCGTGAATTTGGTGGCCCAGGGAGACCTCCTACATGCAGAATCCTACAGTATCTATCCTTTTGTGTCTGACTTATTTTACGCAGCACGGTGTCTTCAAGGTTCACCTGTGCTGTAGCATATTGCCAAGTTTCCTTCCTTTCTGAGGCCGAAGAATATTCCATGGTGTGGAGAGACGCCATTTTGTTTACCCGTTGCCCCGTGAACGGGCGTTTGGGTTTTTTCCATCTTTGGGCCACTGCGAGCAATGCTACTGTGAACCAGAATGCATTGTCCAAAGTCGTGGGTTCTAGAGAGGGCCGCTGGCTTAATCAGTTGTGCAGAATTCTAGGTGCAGCGCGTCCTGACCTTTGGTATCATAGGTGCTCGGGCGGAAGCAACCCTGGATGGAGTCTGGCCGCCTGGGTCCCAGGCCTTGCTGTTTGGGAACAAAATCCACCCCTTGCCTTCACTTTATCGGATGGATATGACTGTTGATGAGTGTCTAAGGGATGGGGTCCCCAGCTGCTGCTGCCGGTGCCGCCAGCCACGCCCCACGGTAGCATGTGTCCCCAGAGTAATTTGGGACAGGTTGGCCTCCTCTTCTGCCTGAGAGCTATTGTCATAGTAACAGTTGCAGTGACCGATTTGAGATGGTGCCGGAGAACAGGATGTGGCTTTAACGGGGGCTGTGTCTGGGGGAACCCAGACGTGACGGTGGATGCCTGGCCCCCGCCCCCGGGAGGTAAGCAGCCTGGTGCGTGGCTGACTGAGTAAACTGGCCTTCCCGTCCTCAGGTCCAGCTGGGAGCTCCCGGACCTCCAGGAGGGCAAGATCGAGGCCATCAGCGACTCGGACGGGGTGAACTACCCCTGGTACGGCAACACCACGGAGACGTGCACCATCGTGGGCCCCACCAAGAGAGACTCCAAGTTCATCATCAGTATGAACGACAACTTCTACCCCAGCGTCACGTGGGCCGTGCCCGTCAGTGAGAGCAACGTGGCCAAACTGACCAACATCTACCGGGACCAGAGCTTCACCACGTGGCTGGTGGCCACCAATACCTCGACCAATGACATGATCATTTTGCAGACGCTGCACTGGCGGATGCAGCTGAGCATCGAGGTGAACCCCAACCGGCCGTTGGGCCAGCGCGCCAGGCTGCGGGAGCCCATTGCCCAGGACCAGCCCAAGATCCTGAGCAACAATGAGCCGATACCGCCCAGCGCCCTGGTCAAGCCCAATGCCAACGACGCTCAGGTCCTCATGTGGCGGCCCAAGTACGGGCAGCCCCTCGTGGTGATCCCGCCCAAACACCGGTAACGGCCAGGGCACCCCGCTAGGCTAGACTCGAATAATAACACTGCTCCAACCCACACCCACATAGACTCTCAGTCATTCAGCAAAATACAACCACTCTACCTTCTCGAGCGGGCGGATCTCACTGTGCAAATGCCCCGGGGTGGCCTCCCCCAGCCCCCTTGGCACCTGCTTCCTTTCGGGGAGGGGGAGGCCCGGCAGGGACGCCTTGGCGCCCACGTGCCCCTTCACCTTGGACCTCCTTCCCTGGCAATTTCAGTCATTCACTTGCAAGCCTCCCCGAAACAACAGCTTTTTCAGTTCTTCTTCTTTTTCTTCTTTTTTTTAAACACCTCTTTCCGAGGTTCAGGGGTGGGAGGAGGCGGAGCTGGTCGTGACCCTGACCGGCACTGCTGCTGATCTGTGAGTGGCGGCCCCCTCCCCCATGGCAGCTCCCCTCCTCCTCCGTCACGCGGCCTTACGTAGACTTGCTTTGCCAAACTTCTGCCTTAAGCTGAATTTAAAGGAAAAAAAGCCCAAAACAAAGGAAGCCCAATCTCTTTTCTACCGGACTGTTCACCTTCCGCTGGAGGTGAGGGAGGGGGCCGGGCCAGGGCAGAGAGAGAGGGCACCTGGACCCTCCCCGGGCGGCTTGGGAGAGGGACAGGGGGACAGATTTAGACCTAAAACCAGCTGCTCGTTCTTTCGTTTCAGCAGAAACGAAACCAGACAGGCCACCTAACGAGCCCCCTTCTCGAGGGCTCAGGTGGAAACTGCTGTGCCCCGCCCCCCGTCCCACCCCTACCTGCGGAGAAGGTACCTCTGCTTCTCTCCTCTCTCTTCTCGGCAGCCTTAACTTGCCTGGGGGTGGATCTCGGAGGAGAGAGGGAGGGTTGAGCCCAAGGCGTTTTCCCCATCTCAGTCCTCAGCACCCAGCCACAGATGGGTCTGCCCTTTCCTTTTCCATCCACACTCGCCCCAAACGCCTGGAGGGCCAGCCACCTTGAGCCAGATTTAGTTCCAAGGTAAGAAAGGTAACTTCCCTTCTGGCTCCTTCTCGAGGGATGCCCCTCCTGGGCGCTCGGGGGGAAGCTGCCGACGGGCTCTGGGCGCCAGTGTCGGAGGCTGGGGGGAAAGCTGCCTGGGGGGAGGTGGGATATGTGGTCCTGGATCTGGGGAGGCTGGGGAGGCCGTCGGCAGACACCCCTCTGCTGCTGATCCTCAAGGAAGCAAAGCGGGGCCTCGGGCTGGAGCCCAGGCGCCACATGGGGCCATGGTTGACGGGCGTCGGGGCCACCCCGTAGGCTGGTCGGGGCAGCGTGGCCAGTCTGGAGGGCCGCCTTCCCTCAGGTCCAGGGCCCTCTGGAGCCCTAGGATGGCCCTGAGCAACGCCGAGCTTTCTGCCTTGAAGGCTGCTTGCGGGAGCCTTGGGGGACGCCCCACAGACGCCCCCTTCCTCAAGCTTGCCAAACCCCTCAGCCACCTCACCCGGCCCTGGGTTTCCAGCTGAGAATATCTGAGCACAGAAAACCATCAGAAAAGAAAAAGAGTTCATTTCTGCTGCTGATGAGCCATTCGGACGAGGCCCAGGGACAGCGTGGGGGGACGTGGGTCACCGTGCTCTGCTCCCTTATGCACACGGTGGCACACTCATTCAAGGGGTGCTTCACGTCCAAACTATCTCCCAAGCCCCGCTGCTGACAGCTGACAGCCGCCCTGGGGCCCCTTTGTCAGGCCCAGGACCTTCCCTCTGTTCCCCTTGGTGTGGACGGAGACCCAGTGGCCCAGGGAGGCCATAGCCTCGAGGGAGGGGGCTGAGGGGTCCCAGCTCTACCTCTGGGGAAGGGCCGGGTGGGGGGGCGCAGGGGCCAGGGTGACGGCGTCCTGATGCCGTGGACGGGACCTGGCCTAACGGAGTGGCCCTTCTCTGCACTCAGGTCTTTCTTGCCCTAAAAAAGGAGGAAGAGCCCTGGGCGAGGGGTCAGGAAGCCGGAGTTCCGGCTCTGGGCTGGGTCACCATGAAGAGGGTCTTACAGTGCTAGGGGGCGGCGGCAGGAGAGAAAGGTAAGGGGTGGCCCTGGGCCACTGGGGACAGTGTCCCCCAAACACACACATCCTGAGCGTCAGCAAGCCCTCTTGCCAGAGGCCAGCACCGTGCCCACTAGGAGAGGGCCTCTCACCACCCCCGCCCACCGCATGCCTGGGCCCCCGCTCACCTTACACCCCGCCCCTCCTGCACCCCTATCTCTCTGCCCCTCCCGGCCTGTCTGAAGACGGGGCCGGAAAGACCCCGAGAAGCTGCAGGTCCGGCCAAGTTCACCGAGCTTAGCTTGGGTCTGGTCCCTGGACCTCCTCCCTGTCAGGAGCACAGACCCCAGGCTTCTCACCTGGGTCCCCAGTTCCTCCGTGTCCCCCTTTCCTGGCGTGGACACACTCCTCCAGCAATAAGGACCATCCATGGTCGTGGAGAGTACTGTGAAAACAAACCAATGCACTTACCAGGAGGCACAAGACTCTTGAAGAACATGTAATAGCAACCTTTTTAAAAAGCGACAAATATTCACAAAGAGAAATAAAATGTAATTTTAAAGTAGGCCTGGCTAGGATCTGGATGTTTCTGCAGTGCTGGTTCGTTTTGGGGTCGATGGCCCTGTACTGTGGCCACGGGAGTGAGAGTATTTGGGGGTGGGCCACTTTGTGGACGTGTCCTCTGCTGTCTGCAGCCCTGGGGCATCAAGGCCTGGCCCAAAGTGCCCCTGGCTGTGCCCCGTGATGAGGAGGCTTGGGCTAGAAGCAGGACTTGGGGGCAGCCTGGCTTTCTGGAAAACAGAAGAAGCCCCTGTGACAAGGGGAGTTAGTGTTCAGATGGGCCCCTTTCCCCTGGACCTTGCAGACCTGCCTTCGCGGAGAAGCAGGGGCATCAGGACAGCGTGGGGCTAGGATGTGGCCCTGTGCCCTGCCCTGGGCCGACAGGTGATGAAAGTGGGTTGCGTGGGGTCCAAGCCCGCAGAGCATAAAAACTTTCTTTTCCTGCGAACTTTTTTTTTTTTTTATGTTTTTATTTTATTTTTAGAGAGAGAGAGAGACAGCGTGAGCAGGGGAGGGCCAGAGAGAGAGGGAGACACAGACTCTGAAACAGGCTCCAGTCTCTGCGCTGGCAGTCAGCACAGAGCCCGACGCGGGGCTCGAACCCACGAACCGCGAGATCATGACCTAAGCGAAAGTCGGACGCCCAACCGACTAAGCCACCCAGGCGCCCCTCCTGCGAACTTTCTTATGAAAGGATGGGAGGTGGGTGAGCCCAGAGGTCCTGGGGTGGGCGCGGGCTCTGAAGGCGGACCAGGGGTCCCAGGTAACTTGCACGAGTTTGGGTCAGACACCAAGCCTCTCCGAGCCCCACTTACCTTGTTTGGAAAGTGGGGATTCTCTGGGTAGCTGCCTCCCAGCTGAAGCGGTGAAAACCCTGGTTCTACTCAGTTTCCAGGCGTTAGCTCACTGAATCCTCACAGACACCGGTTATTGGGATCCCCATTCTACAGATGGGGAAACTGAGGGACAGAGGAGTCGAGAAGCTGCCCAAGGCCATGCATCTGGGAAGAGGCAGAGGTGGGAGTTTAAACCATGGTCCCGGAGTCCAAACTCTGACCACTGCCTACTCTCAATCTTGGCGTGTTGCTGCGGAGCATACAGTTGGTGCTCACTAAGTATCAGTGACTCTTAAGAAGGGCCCGTGCCTTTGGCTCACTCCATCCTGGGCTCCCCTGGGCAGGAAATGCGTCTCTCCTCCCACAGGAAGGGTCTGTGCAGCAGTCAGTTCCCTGATGCCCACAGTGAATCGGGCCTGGGGCTACCCGGTCAGCTGCAGGCCACAGGCTCCCCCCTACCCCAGGGGTCTCGGCCCTGTCCTGAGGGCAAGCGCCCGCCCCCCACCCTCCCATTCCCCTGGGCATCAGGGATTCCGGTTCTCCTCTGGGTTTTCCACATCGCAGCAACCCAACGGCCTTCTGCATCCTGTCTCCTGGGTCTGAGACACCAAAGCAGGAAATTGCATAACAGGACCCTTTGGCCGCCCTCCACCCAGATGGCCTATGGGTGGTACAAGTTCACTGTCGTGGTTTGGCTTTCGGTTGTGGAGTCGGCTCCTGAGCTCTGCCTCTGAGAGAGCATGGTGTGTGTGTGTGTGTGTGTGTGTACACGTGCATGTGTGAACAGAGAACGGGGGTGCAGGCCTAGCCCGCGGTGGGAGAAGGCTGAGCTGGATCACATCGGGATAGAGGGCTGCTCTATTGTCTGAACCTCCAGGCCGACACGCAGGGGAGGGTGCTCGGCCCGCGGCCCACACTGGGGTAACCTTCGGGGGAGGGGAGGAGGGTGGCCATGAGTATAGCGGATTCCAAGCGGCGTTTTAGTCCCACGGTGGAAGCCCTCCCGCCTCTGAGGCTGATAGCAGGTTAAATTTAGAAGTCCCAGACTGGGATGAGACACACACCAGACTCGAGCCAGCTGTCGCAAGGTCCCCTCCAGGAGCGGGGCCTGGGGCGGGCCGGCTGTCTGGGCTGGGTCAGGCCCACCTGCCCCCGGAGATGCCTGGGGGAAGCAGCCACAGCCAGACCCCAAGCACAGCCTGGCCGTCACCTCTGGCCCCTTCTGGGACCAGCCCAACCTCCGGACTCCGGCTCCCCGTCAGGGCTTCAGTCGGCAGAGGAAACACCGCTTGCTGTGGTCCGAGAGGGACACGGCTTAATGGGAACCGCAGGGGCGATGGCTGCTGGCGCTGTCAGGCCCCTGGACCTTTCTATTGGCCCACACGTGCTTTCTCACCTCTGGCTTGATTTGCCTCTTGGTCACCTTCTGTCCTGCCTGGCTGGCCCCCAGACACTGTTTCCCCTCTGGCTGGGGTCCGGGCATTGGATCAAGGCAAATACTGGAGGAAGCAACAGGTTATACACTATCCAGAACGGCCCGCACAAGTCCCCAGCGCGCACATCCAGAGTGCGCACTTCAGGGCTGGAGGGCCCCCGAGGTGCCTGTCACTGCCAAGCACACACAGTATAAAAGGCGAACTTTGACAGAGGAGGAAACTGGCCCTCAGAGAGGGCTGCGGGACGTGCTAGAGGTCACTCGGCTGGGAAGCTGCAGAACTTGGGCGGGTTTCAAACGGACGTCTTTCGCCCTCACTCTGGCTCTGCTTTCCCGGCCACAGCACCCCCTTCCCACGCTCCGGTTCCACCCTGAGCCATTCCTCTGCCAGCCGTAGTGCCAGAGACCCCACGCGTGGTGAACGCGTCAGCAGCGGCCCCGTGGACCCTGGAAGATGAAAATTGTTAAATGCAAGAGAACACATCCGAGTGAATGAGCTCCGTCTCGGTGCTTGTATCCGAGTCACCAACCTGAGCGACTGATAAGGGCCTGGCAGAAGCCTGTCCTGCTGCTGTCCAGGCAGGACTGGAAGGCAGAGACGGGATTAGTGCCTCCACCGGCCTGAGCCCAACTTAGGTCTGGGTGCTGCTGCCCTCCTTCATATTTTATGGTCCCTTTTTAATCAGACAGATGACGGGTGGCGGTATTTGCAGCGAGCGAGACGCAGTCAGAAGCCCTGCGCTATTCTTGGCTGCCACTTGTCTTGCTGAGTGAGGTCGGCTGGTTGCCTGACCTCGAATGCCTGAGTTTCCTGATCGGCAAGCCAGGACACGCACACCTCCTCGCCCTCCCGCCCGGGCCTGGCGAAGCGCGGCAGTTGGGCTCTGTGTTCACTCTGGACGCCGGGCCGCCTGCAGATGACTCTTACATCAGAGACCAGAGACTCCCTTTCAATATGGCTAAAGTCACCGGCAACATCCAGACTGGGTTAGTCAAGATTCTTAGCATCCTCGGGGCGCCTGGGTGGCTTAGTCGGTTAAGCGTCCGACTTTCGCTTGGGTCATGATCTCGCGGTTTGTGGGTTCGAGCCCTGCGTCGGGCTCTGTGCTGACTGCCAGCTCAGAGCCTGGAGCCTGTTTCAGAGTCTGTGTCTCCCTCTCTCTCTGACCCTCCCCTGTTCACGCTGTCTCTCTCTCTCTCTCTCTCCTAGAAATAAATAAGAACATTTGAAAAAAAAAAAAAAGATTCTTAGCATCCTCAACAAACACATACTGAGTGTCAGCCAGTCAGGCAAGTGGACTTCAGTTTTGTTTCCTCAGCTACATTGAGATAGAGTTCACATATCAATTTTTAAAAACATTTATTTAGTTTTTTGGGGGGAGGGGCAGAGAGAGAGGGAGACAAAATCAGAAGCAGGCTCCGGGCGCGGAACTGTCAGCACAGAGCCTGACGTGGAGCTTGAACTCATGAACCCATGCGACTATGACCTGAGCCAAAGTCGGATGCTCAACCAACTGAGCCACCCAGGCGCCCCAAGAGAGAGTTGGCGTATCAAACAGCTCGCCCATTTAAAGGGTACAAGCTCATTGGCATTTATTCACAGAGTTGTGCAGCCAGGACTCTGGTCAAGTTTGGAATGTTTTCATCACCTCAAAAGGAAACCCTGTCCCTGTTAGGTATCGCCCGCCCCCAACACCCCAGCCCTAAGCAGCCGCCGATCTCTGTTCTGACTCCATCAATGTCCCTACTCTGGACGCTCCGTGTGAATGGAAACATACCACGTGGGCTGGCATGTGCCTGGATCCCTTCCCTCAGCACGTTCTCGGGGTTCTCGGGCTGCAGCGTGCATCGGCACCTCCTTTTTTGACAGATACACTTCGGATCATGTCCTGTGTGTGAGGCCATCTGCTAAGTGCTGGGGAAGCAGAGGTGTGGCGCGTGCCATTCCGGGGAGCCGGTGCGCTGTGCTGATGAGTCTATAAGGGGCCGACCTGCTGTGGCTTCTCCGCCACAGGAGAGAGTGGGGAGGAAGGGCGTTGCAGCCACAGGAAGCAGAGCCACCAAGGGAGGGGCTCCACGCTCTCTGCAGGCTCCTCCCGTCCCGTGGGAGAGGGCGCCTCCCGACACCCCTCTGCACACTGTCTGGCGGTGGCTCTCTAACGGCGCTGTCCCTTGTGGATGACGGCGGTTCTGTGAAGGGGAGCAAGGGCCCACAGCCCTGCAGGTCAGGACGGAGTGCTCCGGGCTTCTGGGACTGCATGTCCTCTTACTTCCCATACACTTGCCAAGGGTGGGTGGGGGGCACGGTGAGCCGTCCTGGGTTTGCAGGCCTGCTCTGCACCCCTCCCTGGCTGCGTGACCTTGAGTAGGTGACCTTTGCTCTCAGGTCTCGGCTTCCTCAGACCTGGAGTGGGGATAAGAGGGATTCCTCTCCTCATAGGACTCTGGTGGGCGTCCAAAGGGTAACTGACGCAAAGTAAGTGGATCAGTAGTTTCTAGCACACAGTAGGTGCTCAGGAAATTTGACCTATTGATACTGGTTGGCCCCTGAGGCTGTTTCCTCACCTGCAAGACGGGACTACAGTGCTTTCCTCGTGGGGAAGGACTCGGTGAGATCACAAGCAAAGCCCTTAGTGCAGGGCCTCACACGTAGCCAAGATGGCCCTTGGTGGGTAGCTGTTCTTGACCTTGTAACCAGATGTTAAAGTGACATTCTTTTCTGCCGTTTCAGCTGATGTAGAAGGTAAGAAACAATACAAGCGGAATCGCCCCACCCTCGGCCCCCTCGCAGGCCACCCGTGCTGGACGTGCCCAGGGACCAAGGAGCACTGTGGCCAGCCTTGGGCACCCTGCTCTGGGGTGCAAACAAGGCGTGGTGGACGGGACAGGAGAAAGAAAGACCACCCTATGGAGGGCTCTACATGCACCGTGTGCTCCTTGGGGTGGCTGCTTCACTCCAGCCCCTCGCCAAGATGGCAGTCCGGGCCAGCCCATCTGTGTGTGGGCTCGGTCTCTGCCCACTGTGTGCTTAAGGCTCAGTTAACGTCCACCACCATCACTCCTGTTGGAAGCCATCCCGAAGAGCTTAGATGCGTGGCCCCAGATTCAAGGCTGGCTCTACCACTTGCCATCTTGGTTTCTTGGTTCCTTCTGAGTGTCCTCAGTGCCCTTAGCTAAAGCTGTGGAGGGTCTACTCTTTATCATTCATTGCAATAACATACTCCTAAAATTTACCATCGTAACCATTTTTGAGTGTATGGTTCTGTGCCATTGCAGATACGCTCTTGGGTACGCATCACAATTGTTCCTCTCTGGGACTTGGTCACCTTGCACAACACAAACTCTATACAACAGCTTCCCTCTCCGCAGCACCGCTGGCAAATAAATACCTCTTCACTTTCTGTCTCTGGATGGGACGCCCCTAGGGACTTCATATCAGTGGAATCGTAATTTGTCTTGTGACTACTTCACTCGGCATCATGTCCTCAAGGCTCATCCATAGTGTAGTGTGTGTCAGAATTTCCTTCCTTTTTAAGGCTGGCTCTTACTTTCAAGGCATTTTGGGCTGAGGCGTGGGTCTCGACTACCCAGAGGCATCCTGGGATTACAGCCTCATCCCCGCTGCTCAAAGTGAGTCATCAATACACCAGTAAATTACAGAGCTGCACAAGGAAGTCCATGTGTGGTTCATTTTTGGAAGATTTCCCTCCCAATTGGTTAAAATAATAAAATTCCGAGTGCTTAAAGAGATAAAACTTTTCTCATCTGGAAAATTCCCTTAACTGGAAAATGCTATTTTCCATGAAATGAGGTTATTTCTACGTGTGAATAGGAGGTACAAGTAGGAGGAAGCATTTTGGGAAGTGCTGTAGCCAAGGTGGACTTCAGGGTGAGCTCTGAGAAGGTCCTTTACCATATCCTCAGGGGCAGGTGTTTATAGGTGTACACTTGGGCTTCCCCTTTCAATCTGGGCACGGCTCATCCCAAGATGTGGTGGAGACAGGAGGGGAGATCCAGAAGCTGCAGCCAAGGTGTCTCACTTGACCACAAGCTGGGGTCCTCGTTGTGAATTACCGGCAGAGGCATCTGCCCTGCTGTTCAGTGATCATTTGGTTTGGCAGCAGCTCTGGCTGTCAGCAATGGAAAATGAGCTCTCTTTGGGACTTCTTCTGGAACCTCTGAACAGTGAGGAGTTCAGCACTGCAGGGCCTCAGAGAATAAGCCTGGCAGTTGGTGAGGTGTGAGCACCAGGCACCGTAGAGCCGTGGATTGAGCTGTTAACATAGCACTTATCAGGATGTTGTTACGGGTGAGGCAAAGGGACTTCCCTGTAAACAGCCTGCCACTTCCTGTAAAGGTTAACGAGGGGAGGCCAGCCCGAGCTCTGCAGCTGTCCTCCTGACAGACAGCACCAACCAGTGAGGCCACCACACGGACGTGCTCCATCTCCCTCTGATGAATGAGGAGAATCCAAATCCCTGTTCTTGACAGGAAACCCATGATCCTATAGGAACTATGGGTGTGAGATTTAGGAACTATGGGTGTGAGAAACAGCGGTGGGTTGGCCATAATTGGTAGTGTGATGGCCACAAAACCCAGGAAGGTCTGAATCCTGCCCATGATGATTCATCTTCCTTTCCTGGGAGGTCTGAGGGAGGTGGACATCCTAGGAAGAAGCACCACTTCCTTTTTAGCTAGACAGAGGTCTTGAAATCCAGCCTGAGAATCCAGAAAGCGAGGTCCTGCAGAGAATCTCTTCCTTTCCGTGGCCAAGCCCCTGATACATGGGACATCATTTTGGCTGTTTGGAGAGCAGGTAGGAGGAACAAGACAGGAAAATCCATTCTTATCATTTCTGTTCAGCCTTGTGCACAGAGCAGTGAAGCAAGAAGAAAGAGAAAATGCACAGAGTGGTGCCTGTGTAGCTCAGCTGGTTAAGCTTCTGACCCTTGAGGTTAGCTCAGGTCTTGATCTCAGGGTCATGAGTTCAAGCCCTGCATTGGGCTCCACACTAGGCATGGAGCCTACTTTAAAAAATTGCATAAAGGGGAGCTTGGCTGGCTCAGTTAAGCGTCTGAATCTTGCTCTCAGTTCGGGTCATGATCTCATGATTTGTGAGATCGAGCCTGTGGTGCACTGACAGTGCAGAGCCTGCTTGGGATTTTCTCTTTCCCTCCCTTTCTCTCCCACTCCTATGGTCACATTCTCACTCTCTCTCAAAATAAATAAATGAACTTAAAAAAAAAAGAATGTTAAGCAAAAAAAATAAAAAGCTATTTGCAGTGTAATGATAAATTATGTGTGCAGAAAAACTAACACAACACACACACAGAAGCAGGCAAATTTAGCTGGGTTAGAGGGCACATGGTCAATGACTATAAAACAATTACATTTCTATATGCCATCGGTTGTTCTGGCATCATTTGTTGAAGATGACTCTTTCCCCACTGAATTGTCTTTCCATCTTTGTGAAAAAATCAATCATTATTATGTGTGGATCTATCTCTGGACTTTCTCTTCTGCATAACTGATCTCTTTATCTTGACACCAATATCACATGGTCCTAAACACTGTGGCTTTGTAATAAGTCTGGAAGTCTAAACGTGTAAGTCTCCAACTTTTCTTCTTTGAACTTGTTTCAGCTAAGGGTCTTTTGCGTTTCTACATGAAATTTAGAATCAGCTACAGAAACAAAAACAAAAGATCATGTTATCTGTGAATAGAGTTTAATCTCTTCCTTTCTCATCTGAATGCCTTTTATTTCTTTTTCTTGCCTTAGTACATTGGCTAGATCTTTCTGTACAGCGTTAGATAGCAGCAGTGAAGATGGACCTTCTTGCCTTGTTGCGTATCTAGCAAAATATCACCGTTGGGTATGATGTTAATAGTAGGTTTTTTTTTTTTAATGTTTATTTATTTTTGAGAGGGACAGAGCGTGAGCATGAGTAGGGGAGGGGCAGAGAGAGAGAGGGAGACACAGAATCTGAAGCAGGCTCCAGGCTCTGAGCTGTCAGTACAGAGCCTGACGCGGGGTTTGAACTCACGAGCCATGAGATCATGACCTGAGTCAAAGTTGGATGCTTAATCGACTGAACCACCCAGATGCTCCTTACCAGGCCAAAGAAGTTCCCTTCTACTTCTATTTTGCTGAGAGTTTGTTAGGAACAAACACTGGAGTTTGTTGAATGCCTTTTCTGTATCTATGGAGGTGATCATATGTGTTTTCTTTTTTATTCTGTTAGTGTGGTAAATTATACTGAGTGCTTTTCAAATGTTAAGCCAACCTTGAGTTGCTAGAACAAATCCCACTTGGTCATTGTGAATTTCTTTTCTATACACTGTTGGGATGGATGACTAACCTTTTGTTAAGAATTCTTACTATCTTGACGAGTGATTTGTTTGTAGTTTTATTATATATCTTTCTTGCATTTTGGTATCAGAGGAATGCTAGTCTCACAAGATGAGTTGGGAAGTATTCCCTTCTCTTTCATTTTCTGCAAGAGTTTGTATATAATTGGTATTACTTCTTCCTTAAATACCTGGTAGAACTCACCAGGGAAGCCATTTGGACCTGGGATTTATTTTGTGGGAAAACTTTGATGATGAATTCAATTTCTTTATAGTTATAGAACTATTTAAATTATCTATTTCTTGGAGGCGCCTGGATGGCTCAATCAGTTAAGTGTCCGACTTCGGCTCAGGTCATGATATCACGGTTCATGGGTTCGAGCCCTGTGCTGGGCTCCGTGCTGACAGCTCAGAGCCTGGAGCCTGCTTCAGATTCTGTGCCTCCCCCTCTCTCTGACCCTCCCCTGCTCACACACTCAGAAATAAATAAAACATTAAAAAAATATATATAAATTATCTATTTCTTCTTGAGTAAACTTCGATGATTATGTTTTTCAAGAAATTTGTCTACTTCATCTTAGTTGAATTTATTGGTATAAAGATATTCATAATATTCCTGATTATCTCTAAAGAAGTTGTAGTGATATTACCTTTCTCATTTCTGACACTGTAATTTTTATCTTCTTTTTTTCCCCCATCAGTCTGGCTAGAGATCAATTTAATTGATTTTCTTAAAGAACTAGTTTCATTAATTTGTCTTATTTTGTATCCTATTTTATTCATTTCTGCTCTGTTCTTTTTTATTTCCTTTCTTCTATCTTGGGTTTCATTTACTTTTACCTTTCTTATTAGACAGCTTTCTTCTTTTTAAAATATAGGCATTTAGTGCTGTGAAGTTCCCTCTAAGTACTGCCTTAGCACCACAAATTGTGATTGGTGTGTTTTATCTTAATATATATACATTGCAGTTAAAACTATTTTCTAATTTATTTTAAATTTTCTTCTTTGAGTCATAAGTTATTTAAAAATGTGTTATTTAGTTTCTAAATATTCGGGGATTTTTTAGGTGCCTCGTTAGCAAGTAGGTAGAGCACCAGTCTCATAAATATTTGGGGGGGGGGTTTCCGGATATCTTTCTCTTAATGTCTTCTAATTTAATTCCACTGAGGTCAGAGAATATATTTTATATGACTTGATTCCTTTCAAATTTATTGAGTCTTGTTTTATGAGACTCAGGATATGGTCTATCTTGGTATCTGTGTACACTTGAAAAGAAAATATATTCTACTGGGGTGCCTGGGCAGCTCAGTCAGTTAAGTGTCTGACTCTTGATCTCAACTCAGGCCTTGATCTCAGGGTCATGGGTTCAAGCCCCACCCAGTGTAGAGCCAAGAAAAGGAGGGAAGGAGGGAGGGAGGAAGAGAAAATACATTCTATTGATACTGGGTACAGTGTTGTATAAATGTCGATTATGTTCAAGTTGGTTGAAAGTGTTGTTCATGTCTTCTATAGCCTTATTGATTTTGTTTACTTCTATTAGTTACCGACGAGGTTATTGAAACCTCTGTCTATAACTATGGATTTATCTATTTCTTCTTGCAGTTCTAATGGTTTCTCTTCATGTACTTTAAATCTGTTATTAGGTGCAGAAATATTCAGGATGCATATACTCTTCATAAAAATGATAGAGTATGAAATGACTGTGTATTCCCTGATAATATTCTTTGCTCTGAAATCTACCTTCTTCGATATAAATATAGCCTCTCCAGCTTTTCAGAAAGACTTACGTGGGCATGTTATCTTCTTCCATTCTTTTCTTTTTAACCTACTTGTGTCTTATAAAGTTGGTTTCTTGTAGACAGCATCTAGTTGGGTTCTTTTTTTATCCAATTTGACAGTCTTGGCATTTTGATTGAGGAATTAGACTATTTACATTTGTTGTGCTTGTTGATATATAGCTGGGTTTAAATCAACTGTCTTTTTGTTTATTTTCTATTTGTCCTATCTGTTCTTTGCTTCTCTGTTCCCCTCTTTTTCTGCCTTCTTTTGGATTAGGTTTTATGATTTCAATATATCCCCTTTGTGGCTTTATTAGCTGTACCTCTTTGATGTACTATTTTGGTGGCTGGTTTGAGGTTCACCCACACACTTTAACCTGTCATAGTCCATCTTCAATTGGTGTTCTACCATTTGGGGGTAGCAGATAAACTCTAAAACAGCATACTTTCATTTCTTCTCTCCCACCTTTTTGGCTCTGAGCTAGCTGTCAGCAAGGAGCCCAACGCAGAGCTCAAACTCATGAGCCGTGAGATCACAATGTGAGCCAAAGCTGGTCGCTTAACCGACTGAGCCACCCAGGCGCCCCTCCACAAATCTATTTCCATGACTGAGTACGTGAAGATAAAATCTGTACCACAAGGAATTTGATGGTGGATCTTTTTCTGATCCAGCGAATGTTTCCTGTGCAAGCTGACCCAAAAGGCACATCTAAGTTGTGAAACTCTTGAGAAAGAGCTCACCTCTGGCAAGCCATTTTACTTGTTTTGGAGCATAAAGAGCCGACAGAGCAAATGACTTCGATCTTGCAGCAGACTCCATTTTAGCTCTACTAATGAACACAAGAGTCATTAGGTACAGTAAGAGAGGAATGGGTCAGGAATGGGGAGCTTTGCATCCTGCTTGCTCCAATAAGTGACGACGATAAAAGTACTGCCGGCTTTATATAATCCCCGCCAGATCTAGATGAACGTATTACCATTCACCCATTTTACAGATGATAAAACTGGGGCTCAGGGGGTGAAGTGACTTGTCTGCGGTCACACGGGTAGGATGGGATCTTGGTCCAGACGATACCCATGACTTTAACCGATAAACTCTACCTGCTAGACTGTGTCCCTTTCTTCTCCTCTTTGGGTCTCGATTCCCTTCTATGTTCAAGGAGGGGAAGCAAAGTGAATCCTCTTCAGCCCTAAAATGCTAGGCTTCTTTGCTTCCCACATGGGTCATTGCTGCTGTAACATGACAGGGTCACAGACGGGACCTCCTCCTCCCGGGCACACATCTTATGGTCAGCAGCATGCTCGGTGAGAAGAGGGCCTGGGTGACAGGTGTGTGGCTGGAACAGCCAGGCCCAGTGTGCACAAGGAGAAAGCAGCGCACGTGTGCTGCGCTGGTAGCGGGTGGCGTACTGGCCAGGGAGCCACACACGGTAAGGATGACGGGTCACTAAGGGCTCCTGGATGATGACTCCTGGCCTCGCCCTCTGCAGTGCTCACAACCGCACCACCGTCTGAGCACCACTTGGCTTGTGTGTCTCCAGGATGACATTTCCTCCTGTTTCTAAAATGGCTCGAAATGAAAAAAGACAACACTACTGGCGAGAGTTAGGCCACGCCAGACACTTGAAGCTCTTGCCTGGGGAAGAGGATCCAGGGCTCAAGTCAGCTCCGAACAACCGCTGCTACTTGATAAACAGACAAGCAGGGCCCCCCTGGGCCCTGGGCAAGAGGGGTTTGGGCCCTTGACGCTGTCAAGTCACCCGCATTACAGCTCTTTCATTTCCCTACACTGGGGCACATCCTGTTCCCTAAAACCCAGAAAATGAAAGTGATTTAAAAGCAAACATCTCCAGACTTGAAAATTCTAAAAGGTTCTGAAAATGCTGGCTGGTGACGATCACGCTGTCCCATCAGCTGCGGCCAGTGATTCGGAATCCAGCAAGCTGGCCTGTCCTGCTCCGCCGCACCCCCCCAGTCTGCGTGAGGGCTCTGGGGTGGGGAGATCAGCAAGGGCCAGGGTCAGAAACCTAGGGACTGAAAGGTGGGGGTGGAGGGTGCAGAGGACCCTCCCCTGGGCCAGGATGAGGCTGAGGGGAGACAAGGTGAGGGGGTCCTTTCGGCCTGAGGCCCTGCCCCTCCTCTGGGGAGCCTGGTCTGGAAGTGAGCGCTGCTGCTCAGCTCTGGGGGTGGCCTGTGCCCAGGGCAGGGGGCAGCGGGGCTCGTCTGTGAGATGTCCTCTGGCCTGTGCACACCTGCCCTGTGCGGGAGGCAGTATCTGCCCCGTTTTCATTTGGTTGGGCCAAGAACGTGACCCACTCTGGCTGACACGTGTCAGACAGCCTCACACCCAGGTGTCCCTGTGTCCAGTCTGTGCTTGTTGCCACCAGTGTCACAGACAGCTGCTGCAGTGCCAAGCCAGTGCCTTCCTGGGGTAGGGCGGTGGGGACAGGCCGGGGCTCTGGTCGGCCCAGGCAGGGAGCACGGGAGCCGCCCCCAGACCCCGTCTAACACTGCCCTTTCTGTGTGGCCCTGGAGTGACAATGCCCCAAGCCTTGTCATCTCCTGCCAGGGTCTGGCTGTTGAGCCTGAGAAGCTGTTCCGGGTGGCATTTATTCTGCAGTTCCGGACTCATGCTGTCTTGGTGCTGTCGTGGGCGAACAGACAAGGCTGACATGGCCCCTGCCCTCGGGGAACTGACTTCTGGGGGTGCAGGGGAGGCAGACGAGATAAACAGATCAAACGATCACTTCCACGAATAATTATAATTGAGATGCCTGCCTCAAACTAGTGCGGTGCAACAGTAGAGAACGAGAGGGGAGCTTCCTTGTCCGAGCTGGGCAGGCGGTGGGGATAGTGCGGTTACTGAATCTGAGCCGGGCAGGTGGGAAGAGCCTGAGGATGTGCACGGCTGCAGAACAGTATGGAAGCCCCAGTGGAGAAAGACACCGCGCCATCAAGATGGAAGAAAGCACAGAGGGGCCTGGAAAGTCAGGACAGAGAGGGGAGGAGAGGGACCAGACGTGGAACCTGAAGGTCATGGTCAGGACTCTAGGTAGAAGGCCAAGCCGAGGTGTGAATGTGGACAGCGAACTCGGGGAGGGCAGGAAGCAGCACCTCTTCTGTGTCCTCTGGCCCCAGTCCAGCCGGGCCAGCAAGGGCTGGGGGTGGGGTGGGGGTGGGCACTGTGATGGGGGAGAGCGCGGCTCGCCGTAACGTGCAGCAGGGGGCTCCTGCCTGCATCCCCCCTCCCCGCACACACACTCTCCCACCGCAGCTGGTGACCGAGGGCCGAAAACAATGTGGAGAATCCCCGGCCAGGGCCGTGGAATGGACAGGATTCTATTTATAAGCAGAGAGGGGCTGAACAATGGAGCAACTGCCGCCTCGGTGGGTCTGTGGCCTGACCTCCTGAGGGGCTCTGGAAAGCCTCAAAGCCAGACCCCGGAAGAGACGGCGCAGGAAGGAGGGGATTAGACAGCTCAAGGGCACGAAGCCAGCTGCTTCCTCCAGGGTCTGATGGCCTTCATCAGAGCGCCGCCGTAAGCCCCCATCTGTGTACGGTGCGCACCAACATGAGCTAAATAGATCGAGTCTCTGCACCCTGCCCCCCTGCCCTCCGGGCTGTGGTTTAGACGGATGACGACCACGTCCAAGGCGGGAGCCAGCAGAATGGGAAGCACACGTAGGCAGAACGTTTGCTGTGGCCCACGTCCAAGCCTGGCTCACGTGCCTGGGGCAGGCCGGACGGGTGCGTGATCAGGGCCTCGGCAGCATCCCTGGCACGAGCAGGCAGGTGTTTCTTCTGAAACGAAGGACTATGTGGGGGAAGAAAAACCATGAGAGCCAATGGTGGCTGGCCCGAGCCTGACAGAGGGCGGGGGGCGGGGGGTGGGTGGCGGCGCGCAGGGCAGGAGGCTCTGCCTGGCGCCCTCCTGACTCCGCCACCACCTGGCTGAAGACTCAGCAAGCGGCTTACTCTCTTGGCTTCACGTCCTCATCTAGAAGTTGTGGGTAATGGAATCCAGCCTGCGGGTTAAACGTGAAAACGGCCACGAAGCGCTTAGGACAGACGGTACCGGCACCACAGTAAGCGTCCTGCGGACCTGCACTCTTACAACTGCATCCGGGAGAGGAACGGGTTACGAACCCCGAACCCCACCCACAGGGAGCGGCTCTGCTTCTGCTCAGTGGCACCTACTGAGGAATCCCGGGCCGTGGCCAAAAAGATTGGGGAAATGGCGGACTATTTCATCTTACTGACTTACAAAGCAAATTTGCATATTAAAGGCTCCAAAAAGCCCTTCAATGGGAAAATCTGTTGAATTTTATTCTGTCCAGTCTTCTCCCCAACTTACTCGACCACAGAGCCCTTTTCAGTTCCGGCTGAATATGAACTTCCCATAGGAAATCTTTTTTTCTAAAGAAAAAACATTTTTTAAAACATTTATTTTTGAGAGAAAGGGACAGAGTGTGAATGGGGGAGGGGCAGAGAGAGGGAGACACAGAATTGGAAGCAGCCTCCAGGCTCTGAGCTGTCAGCACAGAGCCCGATGCGGGGCTCGAACTCATGAACTGCAAGATCCTGACCTGAGCCCAAGTTGGACACTTTACTGACGGAGCCCCCCGGGCGCCCCTCCCATCGGACACCTTCTAAACACAGAAGCTGGGGGCTAAAACAGTTCTGATCTAACTGCCTGATTCCACATGCGAGCGGGAAGAGCAGACACACCAGGGAGAACACAGGGAGGAGGAGGGAGGGACGGATCCTGACAGCCTAGCCCCGGGGGTGGGGCGTGGGGTGGGGGCAGGGTTCCACGAGGCAGGCAACCCCCTTAAAGAACGGAGCGTATGGGTGGGTGAGCGCTCAGGTGTGCCAGTCAGGTGGTCTGTAGGGCAGTAATGGAGTCCACCCATGGGATGATGGCCCCCGAGGGAAGGGGGAGACTGAGGCCCAAGCCTGGGAGGGTTTGGGGAGGGAGGTGGAAGGAGCCATGTCAGGAAGCAGGGTGAAGGTGAGGTCAAGGAAGGCATCATGGGGGGCTTCGCAGAGTAAGTGTTCAGGAGCTGACGGCCCACTTGTGCCGCAGTGTGTGTGCGTGTGTGTGTGTGTGTGTGTGAGTGAGATGCCCCATGAACAGCTGAAATTTGACCTCTGTGTCTCTCACTGACAATTTCAGAAAGACCCCTTACCTTGGATTAATGGCAAAACAAAAAACAAAAACACGGAACAAAACATGTTGATGGTTTCTCACAACGTGGCCCACAGAACGCCCGTGAAGCTTGTCAGGAGCAGATTCAGGGGCCCTGGTCAGCTCTCCGACCAGAATCTCAGAGCAGAGCACTCCTTTGTTAGTGGGGGATGGTCCCTCATCCAATGGGGTCCTGTGTTTGACAAGGGGCTCGGCGATACTCCCCACTCTAAACTGGAAGAGGGTCGAGCAGGAATCCACAGCTCTTTACCCTGGAGGTAGGGCGAGGCCCTATGAGGGGAAAACCTTCTTTGTGCCAAGCAACCCTCATAACCCCCTAAACGGCCCCTTGCAAAACCTTCACTCCAATCTCCATCCACCTCTGGCGACAGAGCTCGTGAAAGTTAGGACCAGGTCAGCCTACGGAGTCCACACCCGCCCTGCAGCGCAAAGATCTGACCTAGAAACTTCTCTGGAGGTTGCCAGAAATGGAGAGCAAAGCCAAGGGCAAGCACCAGGACGCTCAGGCAACAGCACTGAGGGAACCGCTGATTCAGGTACCAGAGGCCTCACAGCCACATCAACACAAGGGGATGTGCACATACGCCCTTTTTTGGGGGGGTTCTCTGTCCCCGAGAAACCCAATTTGTGGCCTTTACCACCGGAAGCACCAATTACGAATATGTGACACTGGTGTCTGGAAAAGCCAAGCAAAACACAACCTCGCTCATTAAAGCGTCTTCCCCCGTTCCTTCCTGCCTCTCCAGGGCCACGCCAGCAGAAATGCAAACGGAGACAGCGAGGCTGCCCGTCCACTGCGCTATAGGAGTGGGGTCCCTCCTCCTGGGCCCTGGCAGTCCCTTCCCCTTGCGGGGACCTGGTCCCTACACCCCTACCCCGGCTCCCTGCCTGCCCTCTTCGGGAGAGGCCCCTGCCCCTGGGAGCTTGGGTTTCGGCGGACGCATGCAAGCTGTGCTGGGAGGACCCTGACAGAGGACCGCAGAGGGGCTGCAGTGAGTGGCGGGGGCGTGATCAGGTCGGGCACAGCTGATGTGGCTTCATGGAGATGTCACATGCCACCTCAATGGAGGATTAACGCAGAGACTCTGAGGTCAAGGGTTTAGGCCGAACCAGCTTCTATTTATAAAAAAGAGCCTCGGGGGGGAAACGGGCAGGCAGGAGGCTGGCTCAGTGAGGGTGCCAGTCGGCAGGATGACACGCCGAGGCAGAAGTCAGCTCTCATCACCTTGCCCCCTTTAAAGTGAGGCCCTCTGCCGTCAGCTCTTCCCAGTCAATCTGAGTTCCTGTTGTCTCCGGCAGGCCCCTGCGTGCGAACCAGAGAGAGCACAGGTGGCCGGAACAAGCCCCGGGTCTGGCTGTGTGAGCTGCTCCACAGCTCAGGGGGCCTCAGTAAGAGCAGGGGAGACTGGCTCTTCGGCTCCCCGAGGACCAGAAAGGGTACACGTTAAACGACTCAAGCCAAAGCTCTTTGGGAGAGGCAGGTGCCCTGGGTAATGGAAGGCACAGACAGACCCCTCCTCTGTTCTAGGCTGCGCAGGAGCAAGTGTAAGTCACCCAGGACACCGTGGATCTAATGCCTGAAACCTAACAGGGCTGCACGCTGGGACTCCTCTTCTGAGGAGCCTGGACTCAGCGCCCTGGGGCCTCCAGGCCCAATTTTCGGGCTCCTGAGTCCCAGTGTGCAGGACGGGGGACCCAGAGGCTGGCCTTCACACGGAGCCCCAGAGGCTGGCCTTCACACGGAGCCCCCGATAAGCCCCGCGGGGTGGGATTGGCAGGGCTGGCTGTGGCGTGGGGCACTGCACCCACGTCCACCCAGCCCGTTGAGCCAACAGAACCGGCAAGACCACACTGGCTGGAATGTGACAGGTTAAGTCGCATGGAGAACTTTTATTAAAACGCTTTAAAATAGAACTTTCCAATATGTACAACTCTAAACAGCCCTTCTAGACCTTCCCCTGCCATGACCTGAGCCAGCACATGGTTGCCTTCTGGCCTGCGAGAGGACAGGCCTTCGTGCCGGCTCCGGATGTGGGGCATCCTGGTTTGTCAGCAACCGCCTAGGACACTACGGGCCCGAGACATAAAACGTGCCCTGACCTGAAAGCGACGGCACTGCCCACGCCCTACCGGGACCGAAGCCTGGCCCCGCACCGGCGCAGCCGACGCCTGGCTGTGTCTTCGCAAGCCCAGGCCTGCCCGAGGGTTATCTGCGCTGCCACTAACAGACGGTGGGCCGGGCGTGGTGCCCCTCGTCACTGCCACTGCAGACAGAGGCTGTCTCCTCCGTCACTGCTCTGCAGGGCAGAAGGAATCGGCGCGGGACATACAGCACCCAGAGCCAAGTCGCGAAGCTGAGCGGACCCCGTCGTCAGCACACACCGGCCTATCTCCCGTGATCGCCTCGCGGCGACCTGGGCCTTCACCGAAGGTGCTCCTGCCTCTTCTAAAACTCAGCTGATACCTGCGTGACTTTCTTTCCCTCCGCCCGATCACAAAGCTGGTGCCTTGAGGGTCCTGATACCCAACAGCAGCCAGGGCACAAAAAGGAGATACCGAGTCATGGCCCCAAAAAGGTGGCTGGCCGCCTGGCGCTCAGCCTCTTCCCTACACAAGGACCCGGGACCGAGGAGAGCAGGGGCATCGGAGAGAAGCTCCCCCTACCCGCTTCCTGCACTGACCTCCTATGCTGGGGACTTCGCTGCCATCCTTGAAGACACACACTGTGAGCTGGCAGGCCGGGAAGGCTTTATCAGAGCCACAGCAACGAGGGCACCTCTCTCCAAGGCTGTGACCTGACAAAGCCCATGTACATTCTGCACGGAAACAGACCACAGGGTTTAACAGACAGGGGGCCAGGAAGGAGAACACGACAACCAACACGAAATAGAAAACGAAACAGACAAGCGATCAAGCGTCTCTGGAGTTTTGGTTTCTGCTGTTTCTTTCCGGGGGTGGTGGAGGGAGACCGTCCACGTTACAGGACCGCGCCAGTGCTGCTCGGTGACCAGGAGCTGAGAATGCAGTTGGTCCCGGGAAGGAACACGGACACCCACTCAGCTTCTCCAGCCACCAAAGCCCTGGACAGACCTGCAAGGAAGCGCCGGGAGAGGCGGGTCAGCTGCTGAGCCAAGGAGGGCCTCGGGGCGCGTGCAACCGCCTGCGGTCAAAGTCAGAACTCGGGCCTGCTCGTGGCTACAATTCTATGCAGAAGCAGAGGGCAAGGATCAAAAAATAAGACATGGTGATGGGCTGGGAGGCCCGCGGGCAGCAGGGGGCGTCTGAGCCGCTGATGGGGAACTCAGGAGCAGCACCTTGCGCGTCCCACCACCTAGGCCTGACTCATCGGAAGGCAAGCTCTTACGCGCGGCCCTCGAGCAGGCCAGGCCTGGCACCTTTGACCATTCTCCCACCGAGATTAGCAGGTCGATGAAACCCAAAACCTGCCGCCGATCCCCGTGCCTCCAGGACAGGCGGGTACAAGAGGAAATGGGAAAAGCAGGTAAAAATGTACAAACAGAGCAAAGGTTTGTAGTCCCATGTTTTCATGCACTCCTCCCTCCCTATCTAAATGGCTGGAAACTGGGAATGGGTACTCACGAGTTAGATGATCCAAAGGTGAATACTGAAAAAGATGGAAAGGGCGGAGTGAAGTCAGCACACAGGCACCTGAGAGGTGGAGGTGGGTGCCTCCCTCTCTCCTGGAGAAGAGCCCCACCGACCCCTACCTACAGGCCAGGATGGAGATGAGAGACCCTTCTGGGTTCTTCCCTCCCCCATGCCAAGTGTGGGCAGTGGGTCCCTCGCATGGTGCCTCCCAATCGGCCGTGCTGGGGCCACACAGACCCCTTTCATTAGGAAACTATGTTTTTCATCTCCCATCGCTTGCTGCTTCTTGGTGAGGCCAGAGCAGTAAAGACACGTGGGTCCAGGCCGAACCTGCTGCTCCCTCTCTGGCCTTGTGGGCAAACAGGCCCCCTGAAGTTTTTGTCTTCAGTTGTAAAATGGTGCCCCTGCCTCGCTGCTGCACCTTGCAGAGTGATGCACAGATAAAAGCAGAACATATGTGGTCTGCTATCCGAAGAGGCGAGGGTTAACAAATCAGAGACGTTTCATGAAGTCTCTACGTCTTTTTTTTTTTTTTTTTTTAATTTTTTAATGTTTTATTTATTTCTGAGAGAGAGAGAGACAGTGTGAGTAGGGGAGGGTCAGAGAGAGAGGGAGATGCAGAATCTGAAACAGGCTCCAGTCTCTGAGCTAGCTGTCAACATAGAGCCCGACGCGGGGCTTAAACCCACGAACCGTGAGATCATGACTTAAGCTGAAGTCGGACGCTTAACTGACTGAGCCACCCAGGCACCCGTCTACGTCTTATTTTTTAAGTTTGCTGGCTTGCAGTTTTAAACTAAGGTCTAGTATGACGGTTTATATTTTGGGTTCTCAAATCTTGAGAGAAAAACCAAGCCCGTCTTCTCTTTCTTTGGTAAGAATGGGCACAATGTCACACGTCTAAGTGAAGCCTAGAAAGCACATGTTGTCTTTCAACCACTTTTGGCTGCAGAACATGAAACTGACCAGCCAGGTAAAAGCCACTTGTGTGGTTAGGGGGATAAGGGGCAGGCGTTTCCTGAAGGAAAGGGCAGGGGGGCTACGGTGAGGGAACAACGTCTGGCCGCCTACCTCCTCCACCAGATCCAAAGCTGGAGAACCCCCTGCTCTGGGTCCCGAATCCAGAGGTCTGTTGGGAAAGGGATCCGAAAGTCGGAGCGTTCTGACTCGCCAGCGTGCCGAAGGACGTGGTGTTGCTGCTGCTCCCGAACCTGGTCCCGGGGGGAGACCGGCCATGGTTAGTGCGGCCGCACCGGCACCGCTGCCCCACGCCTGGCCCCCCAGAGCTTGTGGGTGGCACATGCCTGGTTTAAACCAATGGCCTCTCAGAAAGAACAGGCCAGGGCCCAGAGCACACCTCAGCTTTGGGAAGGAAGAGGGTGGGGGCACAATCCCAAATCCAACCGGTCCAGTGGGCCAGCTTTTATTCCCTGTCTGGAAGTTGCGGGTCATCTGGAAATTAAGCAGCCCTACGGTGTCTGCTCTTTCTCTCCCTGATCATTCTTGAACTTCACCCAAGAGCTTAGACATTTCTCATTCATCCACGAGCCTGGCCCCCAGTCACTCGTCTTTAGCTCCTCTGTGGATCTCGATTCTGGGGACTTTCCGGAATGAGGTGAGGGTCTCCTGGGAGCAGACCCTCGCGGGGCCTGCCTGCTCGTGCTGTTCCTGCCCCTGCTCCAGGCCTCCCACGAACGGTGAGAGCTCCTCAGACGTCCGCCAGGGGCAGCCCAGGGACCCGGGACTTCTCGGGCCACAGCCGGTACTTGTCAGCCCTCTTTGACAAAATGGAATGAACCAGCCAGTCAGGGCTTATGTGGGTGAGCCCCCCTCTCAAGGCATAAGACGATACTTCTCTACTGGTAAAGAAAATAGCAGGTTTCAAATAAGCAAATAAGACCTCAAGATTCCCATCAGCCCCAAGGCCTCCGACTCCGCAGTGGTCTGTGCGGAGCGGTCACTGCATGTGTCAGTGACCGTCGGAACCCTCCAAGAGGACTGGTTTAAGTTGGCCCGACTCTCCTTTAAAAGCCTTTAACTTTAATTCTTAGGGTTTCCTGGGGGAAACTTAAAAGAACTCGCAGTCTCTACATGAAATCCAAGAAGCAATATATCAACTCGCTCACCTTCTTGAAGGCGGCATTTGTGCACTAGCATCTTTCATGAAGGAGAAAGGGTCTAAGTAAGAACATACTTTGGTTTACTTCCCAGATAAAGATGCTACCACCTCCCCAAGATTCAGCACAAGGCCCTGACAACTCCCCCAAACAAAGCCCCCATGCTTTCCCCAAGCCTTCAGCCTTATGCAGCTCGAGTCCTGCGGCCAGGGCCGGGGCTACCAGCCCGTGATTTCAGACACTAAAATGTCTCCTGAAGGAGTCACTTTGTCGTCATCCCCACATACGTTTTATTGGGATTCCGTGGCGTGGTGAAAGCTATTTATTCTCTTCTTGGGGTTTTGGCAAGAGGATAGAATTTCTGGGGCCCTTCAAAGCCAATCCCTAACGTGGCGTTTTCAAGTGAGGATGTGCACAAGGCAGTCAGAGCAGCTTTGCAAGCTGGGCAGTCACTGACTCTGAAACATGCAGAGGGCCCAGGCGGTGCCCCGTATGCAGCATAGCTGGCCCGTGGGACTGTGACCCGAGTGCCCGCTCTGGGGGTCTGGAGTAGAGTCAGGGACCCAGGAGCGGTTTGCCTAAGGACAACAGGTAGACGACAATCCCAAGAGGAAAGAATGTGGCAGAAACCATCATTTTGGTTTCCCTGACAGAGGTGGCCTCACAGGGGCAATCCTGGCTAGGACATGGCCAGGACGGGACTGTTTTTCTTTCTCTAATCATCCTTTAGTCCTGCCAGGAGAACAGGGGTCCGTCTGCCAACCAGCACCCCACGTTTCCAGGGGACGGCAACACCACTCCCATCCATGTGTGTGTTCGGCAGACTCCAGCCGGGAAGAGATGAGCCTCCCCAGAGAGGAACACGAGCCCTGGGCTGGCTCGTCTGTCGATCTCGAGGGAGGGGGCTTCAGCTCAGGTAGGAGCGGGGAAAACGTAAGAACGGTCCCTCCAAAGCCGGGGTCCGGGCCCCAGTGCCTTCAGCAGTCCCGGTACCCCGGGGGGCTTACCCGAATCCTCCTGCGCTGGCGGCCGCAGTACCCTCTCCGAACACTTTGCCTCCCGTCGAGCCCAGAGGGCTTGTAAAGGCTGGGGCTGAACCGAATGCTGGCACCCCTCCAAACCCAGGGGATCCCCCAAAAGTAGGAGGGCTGCCAAACACTGGAGCAGCACCGAAGCCACCTGAGCAAAACAGAGGCAAACAAACAGAAACAGGGAAAAAAGAGGAGACAGGAAGAGAAGACAATGAGCAGTGAGAAATCAAATCAAAAGAGGAAGGAAAAAGGGGGAAATACGTTAGAAGTTCAAATACCAAAAACCCTAAGTGGGGGCAACAGCCCTTCTAAATACCGAACCCCACCCCCCATCTCTCGCAGAGGGGGCAGGGCTGCCGGGGGAGCTCCGGGAGTTCTGAGACCCCAGCAGACTCCGTGTCTGCCTGGGGGACCCTCAGTCCCGCCCACAGGAACTCTGGACCGGCCGGCGCCAAGTCCCATGGAATCAGATGGTCACCAGGAACCGACCCCCGCCAGCCCCACTGTGCTGTTCTGTTCTGAGACCTCTCGGTGAAAAGGCATTCCTGAGAACTCCACTCCCTGCCCAGCTGTCAGAGATGCCAGAGGTGACAGATGTGATTACTGTCACGACACAGGCAAGGCTCCTAGCTTCATGAAGACCCACGTTACGAAGCTACAGGCTCCGAGCCTGCTCTGGGGAAGAATGGATGAACCGGGGTACAGGAGAGACAGGGGCGCATAGCTCTAGGGCTTAGCCAGGGGCTTCGTATTTATTTCAAGCCTTACGGCTCTCACGTCTCTCCCCACAAAAAAATTTCTTTAAATAAAACTGCTCTCTCTGTAGGCAGGAGCTAACCCTGGATAAAAAAAAGCGCATAAAAGAGCGTTAAAAAGCATATGGAGTTTCCTCTGCGGGGGAGGGCTCGGGAGAAACGAGGTAAGGCCATCGACCGGGCCTGAGGAGAGCCACCAGAGCCTGACTCCCCTGCCGCTCATGTGGACATGGCCCTGAGGGGAGGGCGACGACATGCACGCAGGCCACGGTGGCATGGGGACTGGTCTGCACGGGAGGCAGGCTCCTCGGCCCAGGGGAGATGCCCACCGGGCAGGACGATGGACGCCCTTCCCTGACGGTTTCTTCTGCCCCTAAGGGGGGGTCCTCACCCCCCAAAAGATGCCGCGTACCTCATTTGAGGCTATGAGCAGACCGCCTCCCCCGCCCCCCCAGTGAGTGTCTGTTGAACAGAATGGAAAGACCTGGTATGAGCAACGTGCTCTAGAGAGGAGTCTCTTAACACGAGCCCTGGCCCAGGAAGCGACACGCTAACGGGCAGGAGAGCAGCAGCGCAGGCACAGGGGCGCCAGGGACGCCACGGCCGCCCCTTCCGGGACGCGAGTCCTGTTGTCAGAGGGGCGGCGCGGGCCTTACAGAGGCACAAGCACACCACAAGCTTCTGCTACGTGATCGGGAACGATCAGACTCTGGGTAGGAAGCTATGAGCTGAACTCTTTCACTCTGCGTCAGTTGGTGGCTCCCTCCCGTGTGTGTTTGCCGCTGCCGGTGTGGACGCGTTTTGCTCAGGCTCCCGTTGGGGTTAACATTCTAGATTTTAAACCCTTGAGTGAAATTCCAAGCCATGATAATGGAGACTGTCGGGTTACAAATACGAGAGACTGGAAAAAAAAAAGTGCTAAAAAACCCTTGCGGTTGAATTATTGAAGACCCGGTCACAGATCTCGTTACACTTTCTTCCTAGACACACGGCCGGATCTGGGGCCCTGTACGCAGTATGATTCGGACTTCTTGGTGGAAGGCGAGTGAAAAACGAGAAGTCACAATGATACAGAAAGTAAGCCCGGGCGGGGGAGAGGGGGAGATTAAACACACACACACGCGTGTGCATGCACGTGCACCACCCCTCCCCCCACACCACACACACATACCCCCCCACGTCTCATATACACACATACCACACCCACACGCCCACACATTCACACCACACCCATCCCCCACATCACACACACACACACACACACACACCACATATACCACATCCACGACACACCCTCACCACACACACACACACACACACACACACACCCCTACCACACAAACCACATCCACACACACATACCCCACATTCACACACATGTATCACATCCACACTCACATCACACACACACACACACACACACACACAGTGCGGTGAAACAACAAAGCTGCGTCACAGTAAATGAACACAAATTTGCTAATAATCAATGATGATAAAATACCTGACAACCGAGGGCCCCCCGCGTGCCAGCTGCGGTCCCAGGTGCTGCCCCACACTTTGCCTCAATCCTCCCGATAAACCTGGGGCCCCTACCTCGCAGGTGAGATAACAGGCTCAGAGAATACTGAGGCAAAAGCACAAACGGCTATTCGCCCAAGTCCAGCCACCTGGTAGTGGAGGCGCTGGGACTGAGAGCAAGGGCTGAGTGACTCAAGAGGGTGCCCACCCTCGAACTGCCTGTGTCACCTTGCCTCCCTCCACTGCGAGCCCCCCACCCCCGCAACAGGGCAGTGGGGGGTGGGGGCAGTGGACTGCGCACAGCATCCTCTGCCCCTCCTCCGCCCCTACCCACAAGTCCTCTCCATCACTATTATTTCCTAAGGCAACTGTACTATAAGGGAGGATGGACACTTCTGGAATTTTCAAAGACTCACTGAAATGGTCCATCTAGAATCTGTCTTAGAGCAAAACGCCAATCATGACTTCTCAGGCCTCTGTTCTCACCTGGGCAGGAAGGAGGACTCCTTTACTTTAAGCAGCCTTCCTTGTGCTCAGGACCCGGGGCGGGGGCACCTCCTACAGCCCCCTGAAAACTGCCCTAAGTCCTGCAGTGGGAGCCCAAGTGTGGGCAGCACAGGGGACGTGATCTTCCTCCACCCTCGCTGTCACCTTTGTGGCTACCAGTTGATTCACCTGCTGTATATAAAGGGTAGCTTTGTCTGCTGGGAATTCTCAGTCTGAGGGGTCTTACGGGGCAAACAAGCAGGAAAAATATTCTGAAAGGCAGGAGAACATACTTTCTCTAGCACTTAAAAAAATAAAAGCCTAAGATTCTCAGTCAATCCTGATCCCAGGATAAGGAACAACACATAAGAAAACATGTGAATCAAATAAAATGTTATCTGGTTCCTTAAAAAAAAATAAATTAAGCATCAATGACTAATGAATTAAAATTTTTTTCTTTTTTGTTGTTTAAGCAGGCTCCACACTCAGTGTGGAGCCCAATGCGGGGCTTGAACTCACGATCCTGACCTCAAGATCTGAGCTGAGATCAACTCGGCCACTTCACCAACCGAGCCACCTAGGTGCCCCAATGAACTACAGTTTTGTAGTTGAACATCTGCTTTGTTAACTAGGCCCCAGAGGGGTCCCGTGAGGAAGGGTGGGGGCAAAGTAAAGCCACAATATTTGTGTCTCATGCATTTTATATTCTATGAAGAATATCAAAAGCTGGCAAACCAAAGACTAACTCATCCAAGCCACATATCGGAGTAAAGGAGCACAGGGTATGAAAACCACATCAATTTAGGTTCTAAAAGGTGGGACTCCAGGGACTGGTGGGGTGGCCCTAAGTCAGAGTCACCCATGCATCTGGTCCTCCGCTGTGGTCCTTCCTCAGGACTCACATAATTTCAAAGGCTCCCATACACAAGAGGGAGAAGCATCTTGACCGGCCCCCCGTCTTGGGGAGTCTGCTTTAAAGAGCCCCTTTCTCCACAAACATCTCCCCCTACTCTGCCTCTGATGTTTCGCGGAGGTGGGGGATCTTTCCACATGATTTTCCATGTAACAGAGGCAGGAATACAGACCCTCTGTAGAGCTGAGAGATTCAGGACAGAGAGGCAGTTTATGTTTTCTTTTTTTTTTTATCTGAACATATATTGTCCTTTATACTTTTAAATGATAAATGTATTGTACAATTATAGACGGTCACGCAGTCCCCAGTGTAGACTTTAGAAGCAATACTGGGACACGCAGTAGCGCTGGTGATAACTTTATTCTGCATTCCAGGAGGGCCTTCCACCTGTAAGGAGTAGCTGCTCTGTCTACTTGCAGGAAGTAGATGTTGTACGTGTTATGTAGATAGATTTATGTACGTTATGCTCAAAAGCAAAAAAAAAAAAAAAGTGATTTGGGAAAGAGGACAAATGAAATAAACATAAAAACCAGCCAGATCAGGGCACCTGGGTGGCTCAGTAGGTTAAACGTCCTACTTCAGCTCAGCTCATGATCTCACAGTTCACTGATTCAAACCCCACATCGGGCTATGTGCTGACAGCTCAGAGCCTGGACCCTGTTTCGGATTCTGTGTCTCCCTCTCTCTCTCTGCCCCTTCCCCGCTCACACTCTGTCTCTCTCGGTCTCTCAAAACTAAATAAACATAAAAAATATTAAAAAAAAAACCCCAAAACTGGCTGGATCATCTGTCTTCCCAGGACTGCTAATGGGACCCCAGTAAGTCTGTGACTCGGGTGCTTTTTGGTTTACGTTTGTGTTATTGCTGTCTTACATATTCCCTTACTTTGCTTGTACTGCACTTGCTAGATATTTACAAGGCTTTCTGCCCTAATACAAAGAGTTCTCTTAAGGATTCCACTACATGCATTCTGTGCTTTTAACAGGTCTTGGGAGACCTAGAACACTGTTAGGAGCACAGCAGATACTCTAAATATAAAAATGAATTGGGGAGAAAAAGCCCCTTTAACCACACTCCAGTCCTGCTCCCGAGAGGCACCCTAGAGAGCTCTCCTTCCAGGTATCTCTGTGGATGTAAACATACGTTTAAAAAGAACGCCAGCTAACAACTATCAGAGTACCTGTTTTATTTGGAGTTGAGAACCCAAAGCCTTGGGATGCCACACTTCCTCCTCCAGAGCTGAAAGTGCCGGCAGGTTTCTGTTCTCCAAATGACGAGCTGGCAAATCCACCAAATGTCTTGGCCCCGCTGTTTCCAAACAGATTAGATGTATCTGAAGAAAGGAAAGACATGTTGAGGGCAATCAGAGGGAGAGAAGTGTCCTTATCTACTTAGCAAAGAAAAGAAAGTGCAGCGAGGTGTTTGAGGGGAAGCGAGCGAGGAGTCTGGGATTCAAGGGAGCTGAGCCATGACAAACACCCTCTCTGATTCGCACGCATGTTGGTGACCGGTTCTTAATCTGTGGGAACCCAGGCTTCGGATTCTATGGGTGCGCCATAAGGGGGGGGGAGGGGTCTACAGCAGGTCCCGGCGAAGAGGCGCTTCTGCGGAAGGGCACCTGTGCTCCCCCAGAGAATCAGGTCTATCCACTGGCTTCCCACAAGACCGTCTTCTTCTTCTTTTTAGAAAAATTTTTAATGTTTAGGGGAGCCTGGGTGGCTCAGTCAGTTAAGTGTCTGGCTTCGGCTCAGGTCATGATCTCACGATTCGTGGCTATGAGCCCCGCATTGGGCTCTGTGCTGACAGCTCCAAGCCTGGAGCCTGCTTCAGATTCTGTGTCTCCCTCTCTCTCTGCCCCTCCCCTGCTCACGCTGTGTCTCTCAGAAATAAATAAAAAACTTTTAAAATTTAAAAAAAAGAAAGAAAGAAAAATTTTTAATTTTTATTTATCATTGAGAGACAGAGAAAGACAGAGCATGATCACGGGAGGGGCAGAGAGAGGGGGAGACAGAAACCAAAGGAGGCTCCAGGCTCTAAGCTGTTAGCACAGAGCCCAATGCGGGGTTCGAACCCACGAACTGTGAGATCATGACCTGAGCCGAAGTCAGGAACTTAACCGACTGAACCACCCAGGCGCCCTGAGACCGTCTTCTAAAGAATAGGGCTCGCTTTCATTCACCTCATGTGAAAACCTCACATTTTGTCAAGCGAGAGAAAACAGAGTCACAGTACATCCAAACCAAGCGCAATGGCATCCAGCTGTCTGCTTTTATGGTCAGGTGGGCACGCCGGCTGTTACCCGAGTGCTCAGGGAATGGCAGGAGAAGCAAGCAAAATCACAGTTCTCCTAACTCCGACCTGACGGGAGCTGGAGAGGTTCTGAGGAACGTAAGAGGCGGCAAGACTTCCAGTCTGACCGCCTTTTCCTAAGGGGTTCACCAAAGCCCTTGACCTTTCCGATGCTTATCTAGTGGGTCACTCTCTCTGCACACGAAGCCCATGCCAGGAATGAAAGGAATAAAGGAAACGAACTCCTAAAAACGAACACAGGTGAGGAGCGCTTGTAGCTGTTACACGAAATGCAAATCTGACCATTCATAGGGAAGTAGCCAAAGTCCTATATGCAGAAGCTCCTGGGTAATGCAAACTGCACACTGTTTTCTATCAGGAATTTTCCCTTAACCTTTTCTTGGGAGAGGGGAGGGGCAATTCATACCTTCCCACCGTGTGTGGATGGGTGTTTTATTAAAAGAAGGTTGCACCCACAAGAAGGCAGCGAGAGGCTGTCCCGAAATCGGGCTGAGGCCCAAAGGCACAGGCGTAGGGCGCTGCACCTGCACTCCGGGTGGGTAACCGAGAGCTCATTACATGCTGCCCAGTGAGAAGTACAAACGTCTGCACAGGACCAGGCTTCCCCCGAGCGGTTCACGTGCTCACAGAGAGGGTGACAGTGAGGAGGGGAGGGGAATAACTCACTCTTGAGGTCAACTTGTTTGAAGATGTGCCCCGCCACTAAACTCTCAGTCCCAGGTCCACCCCCACCCCCCCGCCCCGAGACTGCTGCTCTTTGTAGCTGCAACACTCCAATCCACAATCCAGGAACACGGCCACCTCAAATTTCCAGGCAGCGATACACAGAGCCCCAGGCCACCACACGGCCCCCTGCTCTGGAAACCTCCCGCTGACAGTTGGAGACCTTGGCTAGGAGTGTGCCAGGCATGGACGGTAGGAGCGGTTAACAAGCTCCTTTTCATCACTCTCGTACTAGCCGTCCCTTCTGTTCCCCTTTTCTAGAGGGATTCGCAGGGGAAGCCTACTAAATGCCCCTTCAATGGTCCAGGTCCAAGTTAGCTTAGAGGCCACATTTTACTTTCGGTGGCAGCACATTCGACGCTGGAGACGAACGACAGGCTTCTCAGCCACTCCTTCTCCTTGGTACCTCAGGGACACAGAGGACTGCAACTTTCTGGCTTCGGTAGTACTCATGAGGCAAAAATTCCAAACAGCAAATCAACTCAAGTGCAAGATCTGGGGCTAGTTCTTCCTTTGGAGAAACTGGAAATACAGAGCTGAAATGATGTTACTGGGACGGTGCTGGGAGACTTAAATTCCTTAAGTCTGAGGACACTGAGAAGTTTCTGGGAGTCTTCATCCCTTCAGCTCCGGAGATTCCTCTGCCTGGAAGATGCTCACGGGCGTCATGGCAGAAAACACAGGGATACTGCAGGCAGCCCTGGCTCAGAGCACCTAGGAGTGGTGGGGTCCACATGGCTGTCGTGAAAATTAGAAGATCTGATGGGTGCAGAACGCCTAGTTGGGCCAATGGCATGTCCTCAGAAGAGAACTTTCCCTCTGTTTAATTCTTCCTCCTGCTATAGCCCACTCAGGTTCAATACAGTAAGACACAGAGCAGATCAGTGGCAGAAAAATCCTTTCATTTTGTAAAGACCGTGAGAGTTAAAGTGCTTGAGTTGTAAGTGTAAGTTTCCATCTGCAGCCTCAAAGGGAGCTCCATGTGGCAAAATGTCCCAGGATCTAGGCTGCTTGAAGCCAAGTGGCATCAGGCAAAGTCTGTTTCTCTCTTTCTGTGGTCAACGGCTTCTCTGTCCTCTCCTAGTGCCTCTGAAACAACACAGCCTCTGGCTCTTGACATGTGGTGAAAGGGGGTCCTGGCTATTGGGACAGCATGTTACCATAAAGAAGATGCCTCTTCACTTGTGGAAAGAGCAGCCCGCAGGGGAGCCGGTCTTCGCAGAGCTGTCTGGGGACTCCTGGGGGGTGGCAAGCACAGGGACAACCAGCATCTGCTCTGGGCTTCCTCCTGCTGGCGCGACACGGATCCTCTTGGGTCTTTCATTTGGTGAAAACAGTTGCCTAATCCAACATCAGGGTCCAACCCAGCTTAAGTTACGCCAGATATAAATTTGATATAAATAATGTCACAGAGACCAGGTCCCGTGGCATTCTGCAGGTCTAAAGTCACGAATTAGAATTTAACGGGCACTGAGGGGGACGTTCTCAAGTAGCTCTTGTCCAGGATGTTTTCCAAGACATTTTCTTTTTTTTTTTTAATTTTTTTTTTATTTTATGTTTTTTTATTTATTTCTAGGAGACAGAGAGAGAGACAGCGTGAGCAGGGGAGGGTCAGAGAGAGAGGGAGTCACAGACTGAAACAGGCTCCAGGCTCTGAGCTGGCAGTCAGCACAGAGCCTGAAGCGGGGCTCGAACCCACGAACCGCGAGATCATGACCTAAGCGAAAGTCGGACGCTTAACCGACTAAGCCACCCAGGCACCCCAATTTTTTTTTTTTTTTAATGTTTATTTTTGAAAGAGAGACAGAGCACAAGCAGAGAAGGGGCAGAGAGAGGGAGAGACAGAACCCGAAGCAGGCTCCAGGCTCTGAGCTGTCAGTGCAAAGTCCAACATGGGGCTTGAACCCACGAACCGTGAGATCATGACCTGAGCCAAAGACGGATGCTTACCTGACTGAGCCACCCAGATGCCCCACTTTCCAGGACATTTTCTTAAAGAACAATTGTAGAGGGAGACTTGTGGGACCAAAAGATTCTCATCAACTGGCTTCTTTATCCGCATGCAATATGCTTTTCAGGCCTCCGAACAGAAAGAATGTGCTGGGAAAGGTCCTAACCCGTGTTCTTCGGACAAGACTCGAGGAGGCAGTAGGTCCTTACACGTAACAATTCGCAGTGGTGAATTTTAAGCGACCCCAGGGGTTAACGGTTAACAGTGTATCTGTGGTAGAGTCTCCGGGGAAGACAGCAGAGACCTCTGCAAGGCAGGGGCTTCTGGATAAAGAACAGGCCAACTCTAAGCAACAGCGTTCCCAGCTTGCCCTTCTCAGTCATGGCAGACATCTGATTCCTTCTCAGGACTAAAGAGTGTAGCTTCAGGACCACGCTGCCCGGGGCCTCAATGTTAACAAGGGAGACTGCTGGCTGTTCAATCTGTGTTCAGATACCCGTCTGCAGGGGAGCAAATTCGATGCCACAGAGAACGAGCCCGACGGCTGTCAGACAAGGCACACCCAGGAGGAACTGTGTCCGGCCACAGGGCTGGGTAGATCCCCAGAGGCAGCCTGGTGGATCAGGGTTCCGGAAACACACTCGGATTAAAGCCCAGCTGCTCCACTTAATGGCTGCCACCTCTGCGAAGTCCACACCCTTCTGTGAACCTCCTCCCTGACTGGTGAAATGGGGACAGACACATCTAAAGTAGTGTTGTAAGAAGTGGTCAGTCCACCCACACGGAGCAGCTGGCACACGGGAGGTGGTCCCTACAAGTCCGTTCCCTTCTGCTTGGTGTCCCATGAAGGAATGGAACACAGGGGCGGTGGGATTCGAGAGAGGGAGAGATCACCATGGACCCCATGACCCTCAGGCCAAATCCCACAGATGCACAGACTTACGGTCACCCTCCGGCAGGTGGAGGGGAGTGGAGGGAGCAGGTGGGCCCTGGTGCTGACACGGGGAGGGGGAGGGGAGGGGGCGGTGCGTGGAATGCAGCCAGCAGAGAAACCGGCCGAGGCAGCGCGAACGAGCTGGGGGACAGAAGAGTGCATGGGGCCGCTCATCGAGGGCCTAGACTTCCAGGCCGAGGACCTGGCTCCAAGACAGTGGGAAGCCGCCAGGGGTCTGTGCAGGGCGAGCGGCCAACACTCAGCTTGGTGGGGACGTCTGGGTGCCAGGGGAGGGGGCTGGAGGCAGGGGAGGGAGTCCAGAGACTACTGTGATAGCCCAGATGACAAGAGGGTCGCGGCCGGAAGGACAGAGAGAAGCAGCAGGAAAGGGACTACAAGAGGCAGGAAGGGAGGCAGGAGAGTCCAGCCACACAGTCCGCGGGAGACGTTGCGCTCAGAAGTGTCAACTGTCGCGCAGTCACCCGGAGAGAATGAGGCTGTCCCCGGCGATGTGCAGGCAGCATCCTCAGTTCTGTCTCAAGGACAATGCCTGTCCCCAGAGGACTTTTAGTGGCTCCTTCTCCGCTCTTCTTCCCCTTCTCCTTCTGGGCTACAGAGGCTGCTGTCCCTCTCACTATTGAATCACACGCTCGGTTTTAAGAACAGAATATTGGTCAGCCTTTCCTGTACCCCTTTCAAATTCACTGAAACTGCTCTTCTGCATCAAAGTGAACTGCCGATTTAAAAAGCCAGGGTTTAGGACAATGAAGACTAGCAGGTGGCAGATGTTAAGAATCTGGCATAATCGTCTAGAGTATCTGGTTTAATTTTAAACCAGAACTAAAGAATTGGGCACGATGGTGTGCCAGTGAACAGCAGACTCAGGGGTAGAGGAGGCAGCACCAACTCGCGGCAGAGGTCACTTTCCGTGGTGTAAACGCTCGCACGAAGGCTGCCTTCACCCAACATGAGGTCGCTGCAGGCAGAAGTGGGGGGAGATGCGCGGAGCTGGCTCTCAGGGGCCAGTTCTTTGACAGGTAAGAGCTGTGACAGAGGAAATGAGCCAGCCAGGAGGAGAGGGGTTTTTATGAGGCTATGACACACCTAAGTCTCAACAAAACAGGTTAGTAATACAATGTCACAGACGGTAACCTACCCGGGGGCAAAACCCACATTTGTAAGTAGCACATTAATCGAGGGCCTCTTCCGGGCCAGACGCTGTCTTGTATGCTCCCTGTGATCTAGCAGAGCTTGAGATCTGCGGCTTTCTGGCTTGTGACTTAAAAACATCACCTAACCATCTGGGGTTTGTTTCCTCATTGGAAAGTGGAGAGGGTGTTTTACAAGAAAGAATCCTGTTTTCAAAGTGAATGCTATGGAGTCCTGCAGCCGAAGGCTGGGGAAAAGACGAGGAAACCACCCAGGCGTAGCTCTGGCTCCTGACCTGTTTTCTGTCCGTTTCAGACATCGGGATTCTGCTTGGAAGTTCACCTGCAGAAACAGCTTTCGGAAACTGCTAGACTCGACTTCTAGGAACCCTTCACCTAGGATTTGAAACTCAACCCGGCAGATGGAGAGCTACAGGATGAAGGTTTTTTTTTTTTTTTTTTTTTTTAATGTTTTATTTATTTCTAGGAGAGAGAGAGACAGCGTGAGCAGGGGTGGGTCAGAGAGAGAGGGAGTCACAAACTGAAACAGGCTCCAGGCTCTGAGCCGGCAGTCAGCACAGAGCCCGACGCGGGGCTTGAACCCACGAACCGTGAGATCATGACCTAAGCGAAAGTCGGACGCTTAACCGACTAAGCCACCCAGGCGCCCCCAGGATGAAGGTTTCTGACTACATAATTTCACAAGTTAAGAGGTCTGTGTCTCTTGACTGTCATCTTTCCTTATGTATCGTCACAAGATGCACAGTGACGTCAAAACAGCTGATCAGTTAATCAGGAGCCTCAGGTGAGAGAATTTTACTTTTAGCTGCATGAGCCTGAACGCGAAGGAAATTTCTGCCCTGCGTGTAGAACCATCAGCTCCCGATTCATGGAGATCTTGGAGAGCACAGTGGATGAGAGATGGCTCATGTGTGGCGTGCTAAATGAAGGAAGCGGAGACAAAGATGACGGTCCCAAGTTCCCTTCTTCAGCCTCCACTGGCAGCGGGATTTTTTTTTTTAAGATTAAAAAAACCCCAACTTTCTTTCATTTCCAACCATGAATAGACAGATCAACAAAGAATTTGAAAAATTAGCTGGAGAAAAAAGTGCCAGCAGAAAGACACAGCTTCATTTGAAAATAAGACAAAAATGTAAGAGATGCAAAATAATGAATGCTTTGAGTTTTAGATACCATTTCTCTAGGGCAGCTGTATTTTAAAGCAAATTCAAAGAGGAGCACTACGTCACGAAAGCCCAGATGCTCCTTCCCCGAGCACACGCAGCTCGCTTGGCTGCATTTGTGCCTGTCTGCCTGCATTCACTTCAAGTTACTTCAACCCTAGGAAACAGAGCGATCTGGGCCTTGGGAGAGAAGGCGGGAGGAGCTCAGCGCACAGATCCTCACCCTGCAGCTCTGATGCCTCTTCACGATTATATAGGACATCTCGTTAAAAAACCCCAAGACAGAAAATGAAAATAAAAACAGATCACACTGCTTTGATCCATCTAGGGGCCTTCCAGGCCTCCTCCTTCCTTTCTACGCTGGTCAGCGAAGCTCTGAGAGCACCACGTGGATGACAATGGCATTATGGGGCCAAGGGCCCGGGACAGTGGTCTCAACTTACTTGGGGTGGCAGAGGATCCGAAGCCCCCGCTGGCCGAGCTGAATGGATTTTTGTTGGCTGCGTCCAGGCTGGGTTTCCCTCCAAGGCCACTGAAGAAACCTCCCCCTCTTCCAGTGTTTCCAGACCCGAACACGCTCCCGCTGGAAGAGGGCTGCTGAAAAACAAAGGGGGCAGGAAGGAGACAGGATGGGAGGCCATCATCAAGCGGCAGGCCACATCCGCGGAAAGAAGGCGCTCACAGCCAGGACAAACGGAAAACTCAAGAGCAGTCTGATTAGTTCTGGGACGGATGCTCTGACAGCCACAAAAGAAGCTGGACCCTGGACAGGGACTTCCTACAAGTCGGAAGTTCTCAAGCTCTTCCGTGTTCACAGCTCTCTGAAAACATGATTGACGGTAGGCGGGAACTTTCAAGGCTTATCTCTCCTGCTGTTCGCTTCTCTGTTTGACACAATGCCAGGGGCAGGAAAATCAGCCCCGCCAGGGCCCCCCAAATGAGAAAGTTTAAAAACATTTCTAGGTGATTATGAACAGCACCTAAATTCTGATTCCTATAGTATTTGGCTGAACTCATCAGCAAGTGATGAGAAGTGATTTAGTGTCTTTTCTCCCAATTTGGGCACTTTTATTTCGTAATGACTTTCCTATACTGCAGAAATAAGCTTAAATTAGTTCCATTGTTGAAATGATGACCATAGCTGAATTTTGTCCAAGTCTGCAAATCTGACGCTCAGAGGATGCTGCTAACTTAGGGCGCGTGCTGACTCAAAGCTGTCTCAGGAACCACACACTTTATTTCTGTCTAGAAATTGGTTCTTTAGGGAAGCCCAGTGCTAGATTTGAAGGACCATTAATATTAGTTAAGTGTGAAGTCTTCTTGGCTGGCAGTGAGAACGACTTTTAGGAACGGGCCACTGCACAGGAACCTCAGAGGAGTGCCCTTCAAAGGTGGCCAGAGTGGTGCCGAAGTCTGTCTTCTGTGAAATGGGAATAATGAACCACCCGACACAGAGCAGTGAGTTGGGGCGCCTGGGTGGCTCACTCGGTCGGGCATCCCACTCCTGATTTCGGCTCCGGTCATGATCTCATATTTCTTGAGTGTGAGCGCCACCTTGGGCTCTGTGCTGACAGCGTGGGGCCTGCTTGGGATTTTGTCGCCCCCGCCTCTCTGCCCCTCCCCTACTCTTGCACACCTCAAAATAAATAAACATTACAAAACACACGCACACTTCAGTGTGCTAAGAAACATGATGCACTTCAGAATAGTGCCTGAAATATCTTTACGTGTTCAGAAGACAACTGATTTTTAGTATTTTCACAAGGATGATAACATAACAGATCAACGATCGAGCACATTCTACGTACTAGGTACTCTCCTGAGGGCATGGCGGGGGGTGGGGGGACACACACTTCCAGGGCATCTCCCCAGGTGCACGGCCACCAGCCTGGTCTGAACCGCCTCACCCTAACTCATGGCCTGAAGCACACAACTTAGCCGACGTCCTGCCTCTGCTACAATCCATGTTCACACAGCATCTAGGTCACACATGTCACCTAGAGTTACATTTTCCAGGGGCAGGCAGATCATTAAACTCCTATGTAAAAATTCTATAAGACACTACATGATCTGGCCCCTGTCCGCCTCTGGCATCATCTTTTATCATATCCCCCTCTCCCCCAACATGGTCCAGTTAACAGTGGTCTCTTGTATTTGAACACGACAGGGTCATTTTTACTTGAGGGTAATGTACACATTGCACTTATCTCTCCTTCTCTCCCCCTGTCCAAACCTCTTGTCAAACAACAGTAACAGCTTACTACAACCGTTTAAAGATGAGTAACAGCTTCTTAAAACCTGGAATCCAATCCAATCCAATCATAAAAGCATAGGCTTTGATAACTAGTAGCCAGACTTTGCAGGGAAGGAAGAACATGGCAACGAATGCAGGCAGCATGTAGAAAATACCAGACTTTCTAGCTGACTTCCATGCATCAGGCTGAAAGAACTGCCAAAATATGGATATTTTTGTTGTACCAAAAAATGGCAATTTTGGATGGTTCAACCTACATGGGAAAACTATGACTTGAAAAATAATGGCTATCTGTAGAAATGAATAGAAGGGGATCACAGAAGTGGCTGTGAATTGATAGTTACTGCATCCTTATAAATGGGTTATTCATTAGAGACAGTGTCATTCATTTTAACTGCAATAAGTTACAACAGTTTTTAAAACTTTAAATTATGGAAACTCTCAGAAATGTGCAAAAAGTGGAAGGGAGCACTGGGTGTATCAGTCAGTAAAGTGTCTGACTTTGGCTCAGGTCATGGTCTCACGGTTCATGAGTTCGAGCCCCACACTGACAGTGTGGGGCATGCTTAGGATTCTCTCCCTCTTAAAATAAATAACTTAAAAAAAAAGTAGACAGAAGAGTACAATGCTCCTACCCTATACTTATCACACAGTTTCAATGAACTCCCAGTCAGCTGAGTCTTTTTTTTTTTAAGTTTATTTGGAGAGAGACAGAGGGAGAGAGACAGAGAGAGAGCGCGCACAGTGAGGGAGGTACAGAGAGAGAATCCCTAGCAGGTTCCATACTACAAAGCCCGATTTGGGGCTTGACTTCATGAACTTCAAGACCACGACCTGAGGCGAAGTCAGACGCTTAACTGACTGAACCATCCAAGTGCTCCACCTGAGTTTTATCTGTATCTCATTTACTCCCCTTACCTTTTATTAGTATGAAGCAAATCTTAGACATCTTATCATTTCAACCATTGATTTCTCTAGTATAACTCTCTAAAACATAAAGCATAACTATTACCACTATCATGTCTATAATATTAGCAATAGTTCCTTAATATCATTAAACAGGGAGTTACTACATCCAACCTTATAATGTTACCAAAAAGAAAAAACTCAGACCTGAATCTCCTGAGGCCTCCAGACCCAACCCCCACTTCACAGGAAGTTACAAAGGGCAGGGGACCAAGTTAACTTGGGAGCTATAACACGAGAATGCAGTCAGCAACCAGATCACAGGAAATTCTATAGAACAACTGACCTGCTTCATTGACCAACTGAATGATGAGAAACAACAGAGAGGAAGAGACATGGAGGGGTCACCTATAGATAGAGACAGTCAGGAGACCTATCACACAGTCCCAGTGTGTGGACTGGATTTGATCCTAATTCAATTACATTGAAACAAATGTAAAAAGGAAAGAGACATTGATGAGGCTCTTTCAGAAAGGCATTTCATGACTATGTAACCTAAAAATCCTCTCCCTGATTACTATCACATCATCCTGCTTTATTGTCTTTGTAGTATTTAAAACTACTAAAACTTTAACTATTTTAATAAAGACTCTATCCATCAAATATTATCTTCCAATCCATGAACACTGGATGTCCTTCCATTTATTTAGACTGTTAATTTCTTTAATGTTTCATAGTATTCAGAATGTGTTTTGCACTTCTCTTAAATTTATTCCTATGTATTACACTTTCTGATGTTACTGAAAATGGAATTTTCTTACATCAATTTTCTGATGGTTCACTGCAAATGTGCAGAAATATAATAGGTTTTTATTTTTATATTAATCTTGTATCTTCCAATTGTGAACCCATTCGTTAGTCCTAATAGTGGTTTAGTGAATTCCTTAGGATTTTCTATATGCCTGATTATGTTATCTGCAGATAATAGTTTTACTTTTTCCTTTCCAATCTAGATGCCTTTGATTTCATTTTCTTGCCTAACTGACCTGGCTAGAATCCACATATACCTTGTGAAATCCATCCACACTGTTGCATGCATTGGTCACTCCTCCCTTTGTACTGCTAAGGAGCACTCCGCTGAGAGTATCCTGGTTGTGTACTATTCTCCTGCTAAACATATGGACTGCTTCCAAGTTTTGGCTGTCATAAACAAAACTGCTACAAGCATTCTTAAAAGTCTTAAAAAAAATTTTTTTTTAAAAAAATTTCTGAGAAAGAGAGAGAGAGAGATCGAGAGAGACAGTGTGAGCAGGGGAGGGTCAGAGAGAGAGGGAGACACAGAATCTGAAACAAGCTCCAGGCTTTGAGCTGTCAGCACAGAGTCCGACATGGGGCTTGAACCCATGAACCATGAGATCATGGCCTGAGCCGAAGTCGGACGCTCAACCCAGGCGCCCCCTTAAAAGTCTTTTTGTGAACCAGTATTTTCAGCTCTTTTGGGTAAATACCTACGATTGAAATTGACAAACCATAAATTTAGTGTATATTTAACTTATTGAGAAAAATCAAACTTTTTTCCAAATTACCATTTTACACTCTCACCAGCAATGCATTAAGAGATCTATTTGCTCTAGATTTTTCCCGTTTTTGTCAGCCCTTAAATTTTAGTCATTCTGGTGGCTATGGAGCAGTGCTATACTGTGGTTCCAATTCACGTTTCTCTGATGACTAACAATGGTGGTCAAGTTTTCACATGCTTATTGGCCATTCATATACCTTCTTTTGTAAAGTACCTGTTCAAGTATATTGCTTTCTTTGTGTATCCTGGACAGAAGCCCTTTTTTGTTACGTGTATTATAAATATTTCTCCCCAGTCTATGCCTGGTCTTTTCATTTCATAACAAAGTCTTTTGATGAGCATTATTTTGTAATTCTGATGGGAGTCTACTTTTTTTCTTCTTTTATGATTAGTGCTTTTTGTGTTCTATGAAATCTTTGTTTCTCTAATAATGGTTTCTTAGCAGTGGCATTATTGACATTTAGGGCTGGGTAGTTCTTTATTTTAGAGGGTTACAGCATGTTGAGCGGCATCCCTGGATTCTATCCCCTAGATGCTGAGAGCATCCCCCATTCATGAGGACCAAACAGACCTTCAGACAATGTAATTGTGAAATTCCCCCTTGGGGCGGGGGAGGGGCAGAATTGATACCACTTGAGAACCACTGGTCTGTTCAAAGCTAGCAAAGATCTTCTTTTCTGTCTTTTTGCCCTGGTTGTCATATTTAACATCTCTTCATAACCATACATTGTTTCCCTCTACGTCCTGAGTCTTTTTAGCCGCTTTTCAAGTTTTCGTTTTGTATTTGGTTTTCAGAAGCTGATCTATGATGTCTCTTGGTATGGTTTTCTAGTATTTATTCTGCTTAGAGTTCACAAAGTTTCTTTAATTTCTAGATCCCTATTTTTCAATCCATTTTGAAAAGCTTGGCCATTTTTCTTCAAACTTTTCCCCACTCTATTCTGTCTCCTCTCTTTCAAGGACTCTGATCACACATACAATGGATAGCCTGATACTGTTGCATGGGTCATTAAGTTCTGTCGTTTTTTTTTTTTTCCACTAAGATGGACTTAAAAAAATAATTTGTTTATTTTTTATATACTTATTATTTTAAGTAGGCTCGATGCCCAACGTGGGGCTTGAACTTATTACCCTGAGATCAAATGTCACATGATCTACTGACTGAGCCAGCCAAGCACCCCCTACTCTGAGCTTCATTTTAGGTAATTTCTACTGACGTCTGTTCAAGTTCACTCGTCTTCTGTAGTATTCACTCTGCTCCGATGCCTGTCTAACCCTATTTTATTTCCGATGCTAGATATAAACTTCAGATACAGATCAAGACTTTCTACTTATTTTCCTAATTACCAATTCTCTGCTGAGATTCCTTATTCAAACATTCTTTTCTCTTCTTGTAAATCCTTTTTTTTTTTTTTAAATTTTTTAATGTTTTATTTATTTCTAGGAGAGAGACACACAGCGTGAGCAGGGGAGGGTCAGAGAGAGAGGGAGTCACAGACTGAAACAGGCTCCAGGCTCTGAGCTGGCTGTCAGCACAGAGCCCGACGCGGGGCTTGAACCCACGAACCGCGAGATCACGACCTAAGCGAAAGTCGGACGCTTAACCGACTAAGCCACCCGGGCGCCCCTCTTCTTGTAAATCCTTGAGCACAACAGTAACTTTAAAGTCTCGGCCTGCTAGTTCTGGTATCTGGACCTTCTTACAGGTTGTTTCTGGTTGTTCTCGAAAATAAAGACTGTGGACCCATCCTTTCGTTTTTGCTACTTCATATGCTGTACATGTAATGTATATGTAAAATATCTCCATGCATCTAGTTTTTGATATACAGGACTTTGCATGCAGAAGACCAATGGTGTGAGGACTGAAGAACACTAATGTTCTTCCTAGAGCATGAGAGTCCTCTCTTTCAACTGTATCCTAAAGTGAATATGCAATCATTCATATTTCTCAAGTGTTGAGGTGATTGGGAAATGAGTCAAAGACTGAAGAATAAACTCACCTCTGTGTCTGCTTAGGGCTTAGGTGATTTGTCTTGTGGTTGAGCCTGGAGCCAGGAGGCAGCTAGGGTGCAGTGTTAGCCTATGGAGTCAGCAGTTCTGGGCAATAAGAGATTGCACGACTGTGCAAGTTCTGTCTGCTTTTTGGTCCTGCCTTTACTTCCCTTCTCTTGGCAAAAGTTGGGGCTCGGTAGATAGGGAAGATTTTTATACGGAACAAATTACTGTTGTACTTGCAAGTCTTTTAGGTCCCCGATCTGTGTTTGTTTGTTTTTTTTTTTATGTTTTATTTATTTCTGGGAGAGAGAGAGAGAGAGAGAGAGAGCGTGAGCAGGGGAGGGTCAGAGAGAGAGGGAGTCACAGACTGAAACAGGCTCCAGGCTCTGAGCTGGCAGTCAGCACAGAGCCCGACGCGGGGCTCGAACCCACGAACTGCGAGATCATGACCTAAGCAAAAGTCGGACGCTTAACCGACTAAGCCACCCAGGCGCCCCTGTTTTGTTTTTTTAAAAACATCTTTGCTGGGATATAATCCATATACCATACAGCTCACTGATTTTAAAGTATAAAATCCAATGGTTTTTGGTGTATTACATTGTCAAATTTTTTTAAACTGTGGCAAAATATCACCTTGTTATTTTAACTACTTAAGGAATACAATTCGGTGGCACTAATTATATTCACAATGTTGTTCAACCATTACCACGGTCTATTTCCAAGAGTTTTTCATCACCTCAACCAAAATTCTCAACCACTAAGCAGTATCTCCCACTCCCTCCCCCTAACAGCCACTGGTAGTCTCTGATCTACTTTCCTGCTCTGTGAATTTACCTATTCTAAATACTTCATGCAAGTGAAATCATACGATATTGGTCCTTTTATTTCTGGCTTATTTTATTTAGCATAATGTATTCAAGGTTCATCCATGTATAGTATGACTTGGAACGTCATCCTTCTGGAAGGCTGAAGAATACTCCATTGTATGTGTACAGACCATATTTTGTTTATCCAGTCATCTGTTGATGGACCCTTGAGTGCTTTCCTCCTGTCGGCTCTTGTGAATAATACTGCTGTGAACACTGGTGAACAAGTGTCTTTGACTTCCTGCTTTCAATTCCTTTGGGCACATACCCAGTAGCGGAACTGCTGGGTCATCTGCTAATTCAATGATCAGCTCTTTGAGGAGGCATCAACTGTTTCCCACAGCAAATACACTATTGCAACATTCCAACCAGCCACATATGAGGATTCCAATTCCACCACATCCTTGTCAACACCTATTCTGTTTTTGGTTTTTTAAACAGTTTTTTAGCCATTGAATGGGTATGAAGTAGTAGTCTCATTATGGTTTTGATTTTCCTAATGTTCAATGCTACCGATCATCTTTTCATGGGCTTATTGGTCATTTGTTTTGCTTGCCCCCATTGTTGCCAGTAACTTCTGGCTTCTTCCTTCACCAGTACATTTCCTCAATCTTTGGCAAGACCTCTCTTCCACCTTCCCAAACGCAGACCTGACACACGATCCCAGAATCTGCTGTACCCTCACGCTCACCTACGGTGGGCTACCCTCCCTGGAAATCAATTCCACAAGGCGTTCTGCCACTCTGGGTCCCACTTTGACAGATAAGGTTTTCTAAAGATGGTCACAGCAGTATTTCTAGACTCATGTGTTCTTCTAGAGCAAGAAATGAAGTCTATTCCCCTCCTTTTACAACTGGCTGGGATTTTAGGACTGCTTTGAACAACAGGATGCCACACAAGTGATGCTCTGTGACAAGGTCATAAAAGGTTATAGAGCTTCTGCTTGCTCCCTTTCTTTCTTGAAATTTCTCCTGCGAATCCAGTCACCGTGTGGTGAGGAAGCCGGGGACACAAAGAGAAGCCACATGCTGACAATCTAACCAAGAGCTCTAGTTAAGTTCCAAACCAACAGCAAAATCAACCACTGGATACATACGAATGCTGCTAGGTTTTGGGGTCATTTGTTACACAGCACTAGATAATCAGAATATCCACAGGATAAGTGTGATTTCGACATTATGTGGATTTTGCCTGGTGTTACGACAGGAGTTAAGGTCTTCTGTATCCTAGCCAAAATCTACCTTCTATTCTTAGATTTTCTGAGAATACTCCTATCACCTGAAAATGCATACATTTTTACAGTGTGTATCAAGTGCTAGCCATAGTCCTACAAATTGAGGTTGCAGCAATGAGTGCAACACAGAAAGCCCCTTGTTTTCAGCAAAAAAAAAACCCAAAAAAACAAACATACTCATTTGAACTTTTGGCCTCTTCAACTGCAAACATAACTTCTGTGAAGGAAGAATGTGGGCAGTGCAGTGGGGTCTAGTAACCAATATGGAGTTTATCCCAGTAAGTTTTAGATCTCTCGGCTCAACATTATGTCTGTGGATCCCCCATGTCACTCTAGTTTATTCTTTTTCATAGCTGGATAAAATTCTATTGTGATAATACAAATTCACCGACCCACTGGAATACTGATAAATATTGGGGGTGCTTCTAGTTTTCGACACTCTAGCGTCCTGGTGTCTGTGCTCGTGAGTTTCTCTAAGGAGCACACGTTCTGGTGGAGTTGGAACCGCCAGTCTTTGCTGAGTCACGGCAGACTATTTTCCAATGTGGTTGTACCAAATCACAATCTGACCAGGAGTGTAAGCAAATTTCCTTTGCTTTGCATACTCACTGGCATTTGGTATCACAGAGCTTTTAATTTCCACTGTTGTATAGATATAGATCTCTTTGTTGCTTTAATTTGGATTACTAATTACGTTGAGTCTGTTTCTTGGCCCTTTGGCTACCCTTTATTTTTTATATTTTCTTATTGTTCCTTCTCTATACACACTGTGATAAAATGTACATAAAGCTTACCGACCCCAGCATTTTTAAGAGTACAGCTCAGTGGCATCAAGTATATTCACAATGTTGTGCAACCAACAGTATCTTCTGTTTAGAAAATCTTTTGCCTACTTTCTATTGTGTTTAAGCTCACAAGTTTTATGTGTAGACAGCTCAAGGAATGTTGACACAGAACTGTTTATAACAGTTCAAGATAGCAAACATTGTTTTAGTACTCTAGAAGGCACCTCTGTACCCTATGTTTAATGCCCTAAGAGTAACCACGATTCTGATTTCTATCATGCAAAGTTTTGCCTGTATTTGCCTCTTTAGGTAACTGTGCTCTCATGTCTGGCTTCCTTCACTTAGTACTACGTCTGTGGGATTTACCCCTTTTGTTTTGTAGACGAGCAGTACATTTGATTTCACTGCTTTATGGCATTCCACTGCATCAACATATCATCGTTTATTTATTCGTCCTTCAGCTGATACGCATTTAGGTTGCTTCTCGTTTTTAGTTATTATGAATATACCGCTAGGGACATTCTTATCCAAACCTTCTTCTAGTGAACAAAGGCACTCGTTCCTACTGCTTACATGTCTAGAAGGAGATACGCTGGGTCAACAGGAATTCTGTGTATATGGTTTTGACAGTACCAGGTGCTTTTCTGAAGCGGTTGTATGGAAGCGTGTGCCCTCCTACAGCATGTGGGAGTTTCTAGGCCTCTACCTCCTCACCAACATTGGGGACTGTCAGCCCTTTCAATTCTAGCCAGTTCGGTGAGGGTGTAGCTGTCTTTTTTCTTTTTGACTTGTATTGTTTATATATCCTGAATACAATTACTCCATTGGTTTTATAGGCTATAATTTTCCTATTTCATGGCTTGTTTTACCCCCAAATTAAGAGAGCTATAATTTAGTGAAGTCAAATTTTCCTTCTGTCTGAAGAGTGGCCTTTAGAATTTCCTTCAGGTCTGCTACGCATAAATTCTCTCAGTATCTGTCTGAATAATGTCTTGATTCCCCTCCACTCTTTAAAGGTATTTTTTGCGGGGTCTAGAAATTCCAGATAGACAGACGGTCTCTGGCTTTCACGGTCACCGCTGAGAGGTCGGCTGTGTGTCCAACTACTGCTCCTTTGAAGGTAACCCATCTTTTGTCCTGAGCGCTTGTAACACTGGATCTTTATAGTTCTGTAGCTTCACTACGACTGTTCTTGGAATCAGTTTCCTTTCACACACTGGCATTTGTTGGACTTTTGAATCTGTGGGTTACTGTTCTCTACTGGTTTTGGAAATGTGTCCTTTTTCCCTAATATTGTCATACATCCGTTCTCTCTCACTCTTCTTCTCTGATTAAATATTAAATTTTCTCTTTTTGAGATTTTGCTCTCTTTTACGTCTTCCATCTGAGTTGCTCTCCATGATGCATTCCAATTAACTTAATCTGACCTACCTTTTAGTTCAAGGGTCACCAAACTACATGGTCCACGGGCTAAATCCAGACTGCTGCCTGTTTTTGTAAATAAAACGTAATGGAAACGTAATCATGCTCATTCATTTACTTATTGTCTACGGCTACTTTTGTGCAGCTCTGAGCAGCTGTGATGGAAGCCACATATGGTCCTCAAGGTCTAAAATATTTACTATGTAGCCCTTTACAGAAAGTTTGCGGCTTCCTGTTCTAATATATTATCACTTTCTTCAGCTGGGTCTAAAGATTTTACGTTTCCAGCTGATTTTAAATTTCAATTATGTTTTCTAGTAAGTTGTATGTGGTTCTTTTTTAATTCAGTTGTGACACTTTTTATTTCCTATTCTTTACTAGTACGTTTAATTTTGCCTTTTATTTCTACTGAACACGTAAAGCACAGCTGTTTTATTGTCTAGGAGTCTTTATAAATCTACGTCTGATGAGTATTCTGGCCCTTGCTCATAGTTCCTCGTTTCCTTTTTGACTAATTTAGGCGTGGGAAGCAATGCCCTTAATAAGCGTCCGAGGCCTAGAGTCGGGTCACTTTTCTTCCAACTGGGTCTGTGTTGCTTTTGTCGGACATCTGCAGACACCGCCATCCCAGGGTCTTGTTAGGCTACATTCACAAGCTGAGACCGGTGAATCTGGGGTCCTGGCTCGCTGTGGGGGCGGGTCTCCTTTATACTCCCCACTTTGTGCACATCTCAGTGATTTCTGTCCCTTTGTCCTTTGCAGCTACTAAAATAGGAAATTAAAATTTTCTCAGATGAATAAGTGCCCTTGTGGAGAAACTGGCTCTTGGGCTCCAATCACTTCCACAGGTACCAGTTTTCCTTTGTAAAGTACCTCATTAGCTGGCCAGAACTATGGTTTTTATGTTTTGTCTACCATGTTTAGCCATGTCTGGTGAGGAACGTGGTTTAGAGGACTTAACTTGCCATTATCAGTTAATAAGGGCCAAAGGTCACGGACGAGGGCAGAGCCCATCTTCAAAGGAAAAGGATGATAAAGAAACCCCCCTCCTGAAGATGTGGAAGAAACATACCATATGCCCACTGCTTCATTAATTAATGGACAAACACCTAATCCACCTTTGGAAAGCCACAATTGTCTCTGGTACATCAGAGTAGCTTTCTTTAGGAGGACTCCGCATGAGGTTACTCTGATCTGAGAGCAGCTGGGATGTAACAATACCTTTCCTCTGGGTCCTCGCTGTCTTTGTGTGTAGAATGGGGATAGTAACAGCACCTCCCTTAGAGAGGCACTAACGAGAGGGGCACCTGGGTGGCTCAGTTGGCTAAGCGTCCGGCTTCGGCTCAGGTCGGGACCTCACGGTTTGTGAGTTCGAGCCCTCCATCGGGCTCTGTGCTGACAGCTCAGAGCCTGGAGCCTGCTTTGGATTCTGTGTCTCCCTTTCTCTGCCCCTCCCTACTCATGCTCTGTCTCTGTCTCAAAAATAAAAACATTAAAAAAGAGAGAGGCACTAACGATTACGTGAGTCAATCTGGGTAAAGCACTTAAATCCTGTGCACACACAGATATCCACTCGCTACACACAGTAGAGCAATTCAGGTCACCCAAAGGAGTTACATACAGCTTAGGTGAGGACCCACACGTGGTTTCTGCTCAATATTCTTCTTTTTGCTTAAACCATTTAAGAAGGTAAAATCTTTTCTCAAGGACCTTAAAAAACCAAACAAACAAAGCACAATAAAGCCAAGGAAATTTTAGCCCATGGACTGTAGTTTGTCAATCCCTGGCCTAGCAGAACAAGCAGAAGGTTGATGGAAATCACGCACTGTGCTTTTTAAGTGCTTTCCTAGAGGGCTGTCAAAAAAGGGTCAAAATCGTAGTGATTCTCGTGAATCAGAGGCTGAGACTTCCGTGTCCCCAAGGGAGCTAAAGAAGGCAGAGCTTGAGAACAAACAACGTGAGGCTGTTTGCTGGCATTGGACACACGATACGAACTGGTCACACAGTGTGGAACGACGTGGATGGGCCTTACACACCCCGACGTGAAGGGAGGCAAACGTATATCACTTACCTGGCCAAAGACTGTCCCGCCTGTACTGGCTGCTTGGCCAAACAAAGAACCAGTATTACTAGACCCAAAACCTGGAAAATAAGAAGAGAACAAGCTTAATTTGAAGAAATCTTTTCCAACATCAAGTATTTTGTTTTCGGAGTCCCAAGATACCCGATAATAAAGACACTGAAGAATAAAATCTGTTTTCCTATATAGGCAATGGAGAAAATTAGGAGTAACGAAGACCTTCCTTTGGTCATCGCTAACATTTTATTATGGCGTAAATTCCAAAATCCGGGAGACTGTCTCCTGCCAAAGCCCAGGTGGGTAGGGACCACAGGGCAGGTACTCTGAGGGTAGCTTTTCCTCACTTAGCCGTCAAGGAGTCTTTCTAGTGATTGACCTAATGTCACAAATATTTTTACTCCTTGGTTTCCTCCGATCTCAAATACCAGATTCTTTTGGGGTACTTCTTTTTTCTAGGTGGCTGCTATGAATAGGGCCTGGGAAAACCAAGCAGGACTGTATGTAATCAAACAGCCTGAGACAAGGAGCTGGAAGGCAGGAGTTCCGTGGTCATCTCCGTCACTGGTCACTAGGTGGGTGAGCTCAGGCAAGTGTCAGTTCCTCCTGGAGCACACTGCTCAGGTATCTTTCCATCCCGTTACTAGATGAGAGAAGATTGCTTCAGAGGTTCTCACTTGTGTTCGAACAGTTTGATCATACTTGTGCGGGAGGGACTGTCAAGTTTAGACTGCAGAGAAAAGGATGCACCCAAGACATGCTGAACACCCTTCTCTTTAAGCCTCCCCAGGCCTTTCCCCCTGCCCCCTTGCTACACCTTGTGAGCACACACTCTGTAACTCAGGACAGCCTCCTGACAGGGCAGAAGGTGGAGCTCAGAATGGTCTCTCAGCACTCTGTCCTTGTAGCTGGCCCCAGTGGGAGCTTAACAAACATTTGTTGAAGGAAGGAAGGACTAAATTTCCTTCCTAATAAGTTATAGACCATCTGCAAATAAATTAGCATCAAGTGAACGAATGGGCACTTATAATCTTGCCCACCAAGAAATCGTTAACCCGTTTCCCCCACACACAGCCTAACTGCTGAAAAGATGCCTTCCCTAAGATAACTATGAGAAAGTGGAACTTAGAAAATATCTTCAATTGTCCTGTAGATAAGTTGTGAAAGTAAAAGCAGCTGAAATGGACACCAAGAGCGGGTTTTGTTTTACTTTAAAAAGTAACATTTAGGGGCGCCTGGGTGGCTCAGTCTGTTAAGAGTCTGACTTTAGCTCAGCTCATGATCTCATGGCTTATGAGTTCAGGTCCTGCATCGGGCTCTGTGCTGACAGCTCAGAGCCTGGAGCCTGCTTCAGATTCTGTGTCTCCTTCTTTCTCTCTTGGCCCCTCCCCCACCTCACTCTCTCAAATAAACATTAAAAAAAATTTTTTTTTTTAAGTAGTAACACTCAGGGGTGCCTTGGGTGGCTCAGTTGATTAAGTGTTGTCGGATTCTTGGTTTCAGCTCAGGTCATGATCTCACGGTTCATGAACTGGAGCCCCGTGTCAAGGCTCTGTGTTGATGGTGTGGAGTCAGCTTGGGATTCTCTCCCTCTCTCTATGCCCCTCCCACGCTTGTGCGCTCACCCCCCTACCCCGCAAAATAAATAAACAAACTTAAAAAAAATAGCAATATTGAAAAGCTTTGTGTTTTGTTCTATTTTTTAGTTACACTGAAAATAGGAAAAACACCATTCTCCAAATGTGAGTATCTGCCCTTCTAGCGAGCAAGAAGGTGTCAGATGGGGGCAGGGTATGAGAGGCTGGCAGGGCAGCCAGTGAACGAGGACGAGGCACTCCGGAGTCTGGTTCTGGCTCCAAGATTAGCACCTCGTGACATCAGCTTGGTCTCCTCAAGGTGTGACAGTTTTGGACAGAATAGTTTCTAAAGCAACTTCTAAATGTAAGTGTTCATATTTATGAGTCATTCACGACTTTGCCAGGGCCTTAAGCTAATGACGCCTGTGTTCTTCCCCAAGAACTGGCTCTCTGCTGACTAGCGGGAGCGTCTGCTGAGCAGCCAAACTGCAGCTGCGGGGACGAGGCCCAGGAGACTCCTAAGGCCACCAGCGCTCCAAGCGCCCTTCTTGAATTTAGGGTCTTGCGTTTCCCATTTTCTTTTAATTTAAAAGCAAATATAGGTTTCTGGGGTTTTTTTGCAAATGTTTCAAATGACAGAGAGAATCGAGTCTTCCGTAAATTCTTACCTGACGCTTGACAGAAGCTAAACCCAGAAGATGACGTGGTCGTGGTGGCGGCCGAGGTGCCACCGAACACGGAGGCTCCCTGCCCGAAGCCGGGACCCTGCCCAAACGCGGGAGGGCTGCTCTGGCCGAACAGCACCCCTCCCGTGCTGGCAGAGGACTGTCCGAACGAGAAGGAGCTGGAGCTGCTGGTGCTGGAGGAGGCACCGAAGACGTTCGCGCTGGTGGACGCGGACGTGGAGGCCGCAGGCTGACCGAACGCGGGCACCGAGCTGAACCCAGGCTGGCTGAAGGAGAAGCCGCTGGCGGGGCTGCTCGTCGACTGCCCGAAGGCCGGGGCCTGCCCGAACGTCGTCTGTCCGAACACCCCGGTGGCCGCCGCGCCAAAGGTGGGACTGCCAAAGCCAGAGCTGCTGGCGGGCGGCGTGGCGGTGGCGGCGGCCGCCGTGCTGGCTGCGCTGCCCGCCTGCTGCCCGAACAGGCCCGGCCCGGAGCCGGCGGCTGCCTGCCCGAACACGGGGGCAGCGGACGGGGCGGTGGCCGCAGGGCCAGCCAGCTGACTGAAAGCGGAGCTAGAGCTGGCGGCGGGCGGTGGGGCGAACACAGAGGCGCCGCAAGTGGCCGTCCCGAACGCCGCCGTCTCCGCGGCTGGGCTTGGAGCAGCACCAGAAACGGAGCCGGAGGTCGTGGGGGGACCTGGGGTCTCAACGGCCACAGGGACTGTGCCGGGGAGGGTGGCTGCGGCGGCGGCAGTCGGCCCGGGCGCTGAGAGGGCGGAAGCAGGGGAGGCTGGCTCAGACTTGACATCAGGGCCCGCGGTGGCTGCTGGAGTGGCTACAGTGGCCTCCGCAGCAAGCACCGTGGGGCCGCCACTGGACACCGTGGGGCCCGGGCTGCTGACTGCGGGTTGGGCAAGAGCGGGTTCTTTTTTAACCGAGTCAGAAGTCTGCGGAGGAGCCTGGGGAAGCGGGACTGACTGTGGCTGCCCCAGGAGTGAGGTCATGGATGCTGAGGCCTCGCCGTTGTCCGGCTTCTCTGACGGCACCGAAGACACGGCCTCCTCTGTGCTCTTGCCAGAGGCCACGGGCAGGGTGGGAGCGGATGCAGAGCTCAGGAGGCTACCAAGTGACATCATGGGGAACAAGGGAGGGAGGGGAGCGGCAGTCGTAGCTGAGGGTGGGGCAGGCGGGGGCGCCGTGCTGCCCGTCTGTTGGTTTCCAAAGGCAAAACCAGTCTTGCTACCACTCAGGGAGAGCCCGCCGAAGCTGACGACCCCAGAGGAGCCCGCACTGGCCAGGGGCAGAGTGCCGAAAATGCCAGCCGCAGAACTGCTAGTGCTGGTGCCGGTGGCGGCCGCCAGCGGGGCCCCCGTGGTGGTGGCTGCAGCGGCCGTGGGGGGCTCTGCGTGCTTCCCGAGCACGGGAGGGCTGGTAAAACCGAAGCCCGAGGGGGCGGTGGAAGTCTTGGTCGGCTGTGCGCTAGTCAGGCCTGCAGGCGGAGCCTTCGGGGCTGGCTTTGTAGAATCATCTGCTTGGCCAACCCGCAGTCCTGAAAAACTTCCCAGAGTCTCTCCGGCCAAAGAACTTGGAAACAGAAGCTCTCCCAACTTGGATGGCGGCGTTTCCAGCTTGCTAGAGGTGGTGGGGAGAGCGATCCCGGAAGGTGCCACAGGTCTGCTGCTTGAAGGCGCCGGCTCCGCAGCAGGGGCGGCAGCGGTGGCAGCGGCTCCGGCGGTGGTCGCCGCCGTCATTCCTGAGAGGGGCGGCGAGCTTTCGGGCACCGTCTCATAAAAAGGTTTGCCTCCCCCACCAAACGGGAATGCGTCGAGCTGGTTTGGCTCTTTAGTGGGAGGTGCTGTCCCTAGTAAGACGAAGAAACGAGAAAACGGGTTGGATTCGGCACGACACGACCCGTCACATTCCAAGCCCCGTCTCCCCTCGATACAGTCCGGACAGATGCTGAGTCACAGCGCTTTTCCTCCGGGAAACCGAGTGCAGGCCTCTTCCCAGGAGCGCTAGCTTGGAATTCGCTCACAGAGGTGAGGAGGGCAAATACCCTTCTCGTGGCCGTTACGTCACAACAAGTACACAGTGCTGTCTAAATACATGAAGTTCACAGTATGATCCCAAACAAGAAATACAAAGGTATCTTCTCTTGTTCTCCCCTGTGTGTGCTTTCCTCAATAACATTCGTGACACAGCACTAGCCTGTGGACCTCCTGGGAGGCCAGAGGCTGATCCACAAAGGAAGTTCTTGCTGTGTTTTCTATGGGCTAAGAAAGTGTCAGTCCGCATATTTTATGTACAATGAAGGGCTACTTCCTAGTGAGCAGTGTTAGAGAGGCAGCATGGCCCAGTGGTCAAGGACAGGGGCTCTGAAGCGGGTGCTCCACCACGTGCTCGCTGCACAGCTCTGGGCACGCTACTTCACCTCACTCTCTGGACCTCAGTTTCCCCAGCTGGAAAAGGAACAAAATGATGGCAGCTACCTCAAAGAGCTGTTATGAAGATAAAAAGAAATATAGGTAAAGGTCTGGTTAAACAGTGAGTGGTCAATAAATAAACTGACCTACTACAGTGTTTACTGAGGTTTCTGACTCCATATTGTTCTAGAAGTCTGGCTGTCACAAATTCTTGAGAAGGCCGTGGAGTCCCAACTTCCTGGGCACAATTTTCAGAAAGACCCTATTGTATCACTGCTGGAGAACGGAGCTGCCTACGGTTCTGGATTGTGGTCTTTTCTTGTAATGGTTGAAATGTTTACGGAATTACCACGGCATTTCACTACCATCTGACCTCTGACCTCCGACGGTTATTATTTTGTTCCTCTTCATCTTTTCAGATCACTGAGTTGTTTTTGCTCGAGAAAGTGGGACAGAGGAGGAGATGGGCTTCGAGGGAAACCTGCCACATCTTCGTGGACAAAGGATATAAAAACAGCTTAAAGAATCACTATCCTAGAAAGGAAGGAAGGAGACCAGTAACCCTTTAAGTGCCACACACAAACCAGGTTAAGGAAGTCTGCTGTGCTTTCAGCCTCCTCATCCCAGATCTTAAGGGACCTCTTTTTTCCTAAAACCTCTACCACTCGAGCTGGCACAGATGACACACACAAAAAATGTTTGCTGAATGAACAGATGAAAGATGGTCAATGTGTTGTTCATTATAGGGAAAATCTGGAAATAACCTAAATATCTGGCAGGTACATGGGTTAAATAAATCATAGAAATTATGTAGCCCTGACACATGACATTTACATAAGATTTCCAGTAACAATGGAAAATCCGTCAGACCCTGTGTTAAAGGAAATAAAGTAGAAGAGGAAATATAAAAGAAATGCAGTAACTGAGGGGTATGGCGTGTGATTCTAGTATCTGTCACTTTCCTAGTAAGAGCTTGCTTTTTAAAATTAAGGAAAAATATGGGGTGCCTGGGTGGCTTAGTCAGTTAAACGTCCAACTTTTGCTTAGGTCATGATCTCGCGGTTCATGGGTTTGAGCCCCGCGTTGGGCTCTGTGCTGACTGCCAGCTCAGAGCCTGGAGTCTGTTTCAGAGTCTGTGACTCCCTCTCTCTCTCTGACCCTCCCCTGCTCACGCTGTCTCTCTCTTTCTCTCCTAGAAATAAATAAAACATTAAAAAAAAATTTTTTTTTAAATAAAATTAAGGAAAAATAAACCTAATTCCTTAAACGGAGAACTAGAAGGCACTTAGAAACTACATATGATTTCTTCACAGGTCCTCAAATTCTTTTCACCGTTAAAAACATGCTGGTTGATGACTGTATAACACACAGAGGACCAGTGGGATTGCGGACTGGTTACCCACGAGAGAAGACGAATCTGGTCTGGGAAGGATGAGCAGACGGAGAAAGGAATTCTAATTCACATGTTAACATCCGCATTTAAAGCACAGCCTTGCTTTTCCAGAAGCAAATCCTTTCCTTGTTCTTAATTTAAAAAGTCAACAGAAGCACTCCCCTTTGGTTTCTTAAAAGCGGCTTATTTCGAATGCACACCGTCAACACCAAACTTGCTGCAGATGCTTTAAGCAAGACTCGGCAGCAAGGAGGATGTCAGCGCATCTGTACAAAAACCCAGCACCTGTTCAGAGAAAACACGAAGGAAACGCTGCACCGTGCAGGGAAAGACTGTACCTTGTGCGGCAGTGACATTAGAAGACGGGGTTGGTGTGATTATCCCAAAATTAAAGCCAGTCCTAGGGAGCGCAAGGAGAGAGGTTAAAGAGGAATAAACACCGAAGGCACAATCTTGCCCTTTGCAATGTTACGTTTACAACTCATTCGTACGATCGACCTGTTCGTAGGGACTCACGACCGAGATGACAGATGACAGCAGGGTGAAAGCGTGGATCGCGGAGGCAGGAAGTCGCCCCAAGATCTCCAGGTGGGAGCGGCAATCCGTGGGCGAGGCCAGGAGGCCAAGGCGGCTGCGAAGGCCGCGGCGGGATGGCTCGGCTCTGCAGCCCGGCGGGGAACCACGCTGCGGGAAGCTAGGCCGTCACCGAGACGCACTGGGCGTGGGCGCGAGGGCACAGTAGCCAGGGTGGATGGAGGCGAGGGAGCCGGGGCAGGGAGAACCCCTTAGAAGCCGCCCTGAAACCACAGGGCTCGTCAGGAGCATGCCACGCTGCTAGGGGACGGGGAGGAGACCGTGAAGTAGAAGCCACCGTCTCTGCCGTTTGAATATAACTTAGTTCTTGGCTGGGAAAATCTGGTTCAAAACCTTTGCGGACCCCTCTTATCAACCCCTCCCTCTCCGGACGGATGTTTTCTTTAAACTGTGAGTCAAGACACTGCAGTCACAGGAGAAATTCGGCACAAGTGTGAACCAGTACAGGTGACCCACTGTGATAAAAGTTCAAATGGCAAATTTAAAACTAGTTTTAAAACATAAAGGGGCCAAGCACAGCAAATACAGTACTGTAAGGACTTAGGTTTTTCTTACCCATCAGTGCCTACCTCGAAAGGACACAAACCCTCCAAGATGATGTGTTTTAAGCATTTTATCACATTAAAAATCAAATCCTTTCTTTGTCTCAACCTTGGTGAAGAAACTTTATCTAACAGAGGTAAGCCACTGACCCAGGAACCCAAATCTTTTCACCTGATTTTAAAAATGGGAAGAAGAGTATCCATTTACAGAAGTGAAGACTATTAGCATGTGTAAAAGAAGCAATAACTCCTGGCACCAACTTACTCTTTCAAAATGGCTCCAAGCCAACTTTGAGAAGTATAAGACAATGGTTTACATTAAAGGAAAAAATATTTAAATGTCCCCCCCGCCAAATTCTATTCTAACCCCCTTTTGCTCTTAACCTGTTAAGGTGAAGGACACTCAAGAAACATGAACATCAGGGAAGAGACTATGGTTAATAGGATTCCAGTCACAAAAGCATACAATGAAAGGGCTGCAGACGCCTTCCTAATGGAACGGAGCATGCCACCTTTCCACGGCAAAAAAGCCTCTGGGCAAGTTTTTATCTCGGCTCCACAGGACCCAGCTTCCCCCCACCCCTCCTCCCCAGAAGGGAGAGGATGCTCGGGCACCCTTCACGGGCTTCAACACAAGTGCCTCGGGCACAGAAAAAAGGCACCCTCCAAGGCTCCCGTGGAATGAGGGTTAGGAGACTCTTCCATTTTTAAACATGACTCTACATGTATAGCTGTCATTATTCTTAAAGAAATGGAACAGGTACATTTCTCTGTATCTGCGTAAGACCCAGACTTCCGAATGGCTGTGGTCTTTCACCACCTCCTCCCAGTGTCACATAGCGCCCTCTTGAGCAGGAAAGCCAATCCCAATGTCACACCTAGCCCCCAGATGGAGTCAGGATGCAAACAGGTCAGTGTGACAGGCTAGAAGGCCACCCACAGAATCTGACACACACCTACTGCTCAAAGGAAAGGAGGCTTATCCTGGAGAACAAAACAAATAAACATATAGTAACACACGTATACACTTGGAACGGAAAATGGGAAATACAGTTGGCCCTTGAACAAGGCAGGGGTCAGGGGCCCCCACCCCCACATGGCTGGAAATCTGCATAAAACTTCTGACTCCCCAACACTTAAACACTAATAGCCTCTCGGTGACCAGAAGCTTTACTCATAACATCCACATTGGTTGACACATGTTATGTGTACTATATACTGCATTCTTACAATATGGTAAACTAAAGAAAAAACATCATTGAGAAAAACACATCGATGGTATTATCGAAAGTTATTGGAAAAAAAATCCACGTAGGATTTGGACCTCCACGTGGTTCAAAGCCCCGTCGTTCAAGGGTCAAGTGCAGATCTGCATTAGGCTGAAAAGCTCGTGCTGCTAACATCAGATGTGTCACTGAAGGCAGTAAGAACTCTGGGTTCGTACACATTTGATAAGCAGATATACACACCCGCTGACGGTAAGACGGGGGGAAGCTACCTACACGGTTGCTGGTGATGTGCCACAAAATTTAAGTTTGTTACTGACCCTGATGGAGAAAATGAGAAAGGCTTGCTGAACTGCCCAGCAGCAGATGGGGTAGAAGTCACAGCTGTTTCTATCTTGGATGCCCCTGGCCCTGAAATTATGGGGGAGAGAGAGAACATTACAAGAAAGCTGTTAGAAACACCGCTCCAGTTTGTCATTCTCTGCAGGTCCACCCTGTGGGCCTCACCGCGCTCTCTGACAGGTCTCATAAAATTTTATAATTACAGACATACTGATGGGGGGAAAAAAACCTCAAAGAGAAAGAGGTTAACATGTGAAATATTTCTGAGCAATGACATGGCCATTTGCTTTCTCCCTACCTTTCTGTATTTCTCAAAGTGGACAGTTCTACGTTTAATGAATAATAGCTTTTTTTAAACTACAAAGGTAAATAGATGAGTGTTGTAATACAGCAAAGTGTAGGAAGCTAAAAGTGTAATCCAGTCTCATCCCCACATGCAATTTCACTGTAACTACTCATTAACAGTTTGGGGGATTATCTTCCATTTCCCCCCCACTGCTCTATTTTAAAAAGGAGAGGAACAGGGAACGCTACACTTAAAAAGCCCAAACAAATCAAACGTGAAAAAAAGCTCATTCTCCTCAAGAGTACAGGGTAGGTATTAGTAAAAAGATTTTTAAAGCTACTATAATGCAATGTGGTGTGTATAAGGGTATTCAGTGCGACCTTCGTTATCATCTTGAGAAATCAGAAACAATCTCAACTCTCGGCAGAGTACTGGTAAAACTTAACGGGGTGCACGTCCTAGGCTGCAATGAAAACAAGTGAGGCAGGGTTGTGTCAGATCTGGAAAGATGAACAAAATATTTACTGTAATGGGAGGAGGGCAGTTACCAGGTTACAAACCAACATATATAGGATACACCTATTTTGGTTTGAAAATCAACAGGGAAGTAACTTCCAAGATACTCAGGTTAAATTAAGGGTTGTTATTTCTGGAATACGAACTTCAAGGGCAGCTTTCACTTCCCTGCATTATAGGTCTCTTCAGAGGACATGTTTTTATGCATCTATAGTGGTTTATGATCAGAAAAACAACAAAGGTATTTCCATTCTTAACTAACAGGAGGACTACAGAGGTTTCAGAAACTTTTTGCAGACTTTGACATAGTATCTTCAAGGAAATGTTTCCACCCTCAGACGTGCTTTTCCTTTGGTTCTCTATCTAGCATGTGAAAACAGAATTGAACGCCCAGCAATGAAAGACCGTATTTCACAACCACTGCTGAATGATGTATGTCAGAAATGTCTGTGCAAGTCACACCAACTGTTTAAGATGTAGGTGAAGCACAATTTCTTAGACTTCCTTGGTTCTTAAGTTCAGGAGGGACCAAAAGCACTCTGAGGCAGGCCTTGAAAGAAGTTGGGGTGTATGGTCTTTCATAAACTTTCTAAAACATTAGCCAGAAAATGGAAACAAGCTTAATTTGAGTTCTTAATAATCCTAACAATTTTCTTCTAACAGAAAACTTCAGATCCCAGTCAAGAAGGGCTACGCAGCTCCTCCCCGCGGAAAGCTCACACGGTAATGGCCAGCCCTGTGCGAATCCATATTCTGGACAAGGTATTCGCATGAATGAGTGCAAGGCCTACTTACTGAAGATGAACCTAATATCCAGTCAGACAGCTTTCAATTCTAGAGAAAGTCAGAACGAACTGTGCAGCTGAGGAGAAGACAATGTTAGGAAAGCAGGCAGTTGATGCAGGGGGTCCAGTCTCTAACAGAATCTGCCCAGAGCCCCGCCTGAGAGCGTGAGCGAAAACAAAAACCAGAGCCCAGGGGGTAGTGTGCACACAGAACTGCGGGCGGCACAAGGCCCCAGAAGCCGAAAGGGACACAGGCCAAGTAAAGGGGCGATAAAGAAGGGGCCAAGGGCAGGGGACGCTGGGCAGACGCCACATCACCTGCTTATACACAAGAGAGCTCTTCTGCTTCAAGCTGGTTTGGGGAATGCGGACCCCCTGGTCAAAGCACCGATGGCAACTGTAAAAACTACTGATTTGAGCTAAGAACCACTAAGCTTGAATGCGTACTGGGAACTAAGTGAGGCCATAAAATTGGACACTGACGTTACTATGTCTACTCTGAAATCTTGTATCAGCACAGATCTGTTTTCCTTTCTGCATTTTACAAGCTTTGAATTATCACTGAGAATCAAGAGGACTTCTCAGTCCTTTTGGTAGAAGAATACAGTTCATGCTCCCCTCCCCTCCCATAACTGTGACTGATTATCCGGCAAGGCTAGTGAAGACAACGCTATTGCTCCTTAAGCATCTTAAGATTTTTCTCCTACTGCGCTCAAATCTCAGAAGTCTGCAGAGCTAACGATGGGCTCACTGATCAGCTGGATATTCTTCATCAACTGAGGCCTTTTCAAATAACTCTTTACATGATTTCCTATGTCAGCTGCCTCTGTGATCTAGAATACTAAGCTCTCCTTGGAGGGTTTCTTTTACCTTGATTTCCACTAAAACGAAAATGCAAACTGACCTGAAGCTTTATCACCAGATGACAACTGACTGGACACAGGCATGGGCCCCGACGGCTTTAGGGAATTGAGTAGAGATCCCTGTAACAGAACACAAGCAGAACATTCATGTGAAACCATTTACCATCCTTTAGAATAAAGAAACATGTAAAATAAGAACACAACTTAAAAGTAAGCAAGCACAAACACTTTCATTTAGTTTAATTTTTTAAAACCTATAAATCCAAAGTCACTATGTTTAAATGTTTGTCTATCAGAGCATGCACATAGGAATATTCGCAAGCTCCAAGAATGCAGTCTCGCCTACGGAACTTATGGCTATTTTCCCAGAGTCCAGTACAATGCCTGGCATGTAAGAGGCACCAGAACATCTGGTAATGAACAAGGAACTGAATGAAATGGGTCCTGGCTCTCAATAAACTTACAATAAAATTAAAAAGAAAAACCAGGGCGCCTGGGTGGCTTAGTCGGTTAAGCGTCTGACTTTCACTTAGGTCATGATCTCGCGGTTCGTGGGTTCGAGCCCCGCATCAGGCTCTGTGCTGACTGCCAGCTTGGAGCCTGGAGCCTGTTTCAGAGTCTGTGATTCCCTCTCTCTCTGACCCTCCCCTGCTCATGCTGTCTCTCTCTCTCTCTCCTAGAAATAAGTAAAACATTTAAAAAAAAGAAAAAAAAAATTAAAAAGAAAAACTGTTCAACTTCTCCATCTCCAGGCAAAGTACCTTTATTCTTACTTGTTATGACTTCTGCCTACCATTTTGTTCTCCAAGGTCAACATGGAAACCTCTAGAAGGACCAAATGCTAAATGCTTAAATGCCACCTTAAGTCACAACAAACTAAGAATCAGAGAGACATGTTGAGAACTCACAAGAGGCAAGTTGTGAGGTTCACTGTCAAACACGATGTGAAAGTACTCCTCTCAGAGACAGGTGAGAGCGGCAGAGAAAGCAGGTCTTGAGGAAGGGAGATTTTGGGGATCGCGTGATCTACCTTTCAGTTGTCTCTGATTGTTTCCTTCTGGACTGTGTCACTGTTTACGATATGACCTATCTTTTTAAGAGGCGATGTTTATCAGGCGAAAGCCTAAATGCAGATATAAAGAATACCACTGGACACACAAGCTCCGAAAAACAGGAACTGCAGGAGAAAGCCGGAGAAGCCAGCCCACCTAACCACTGATTGCAACAGTACGGTGTAAAAGCCACACACACAAGGGCTGGGCTCCGGCTCTGGCTCCATCATTTCCTAATCACGTGAGCTTGCATCGGGCACTTGAGCCTCAGCTTCTCATTAGGGAAACACTGCAACAGCTGCCCTGTTCTGCCGCACACGGTGTTGTACGGGTTAAGGAAGATTACGTTAAAGGTAAGTAAATGACACACCCAAATAACCCAAACGATTGTAAGGTGTTAGAATTAGGACCCAAGATTACTAGGCGCAGAATGTCAAATGGCCCTACAAAGGCAATCTCAGGCCCTGATGGACCTACTATGTCAAGACCAGCATAATGTCAAGACCAGGGAAAGGATCACAGGTCTTTGTCGGACTTACAAGGCAGGACTTGAAACAGTACTGTCTTCAGTTTCAAAGACAGACGTCACATGGCTGTTCACGAGAGGAAAAATCAGGAAGTTACCTGTTTCGCCGGGTTGGCGGCTGCTGTAGCCATCGAGGGGTGGGGGGTCTTGGCTGTAGAGTATGCCACCGAAGAGCTGAGAAACACAAAAGTGTACACTCAAGGGAAAGGCACAGGGGTGAAAATGACCTTCATCTCTGTGCCTACCTTTTTGCCAATAAATGATACCGATGTTGTGTAAAATCTGTTTGGGACTCTACTCAAAACCATCTGACACTTTTCCGAAGAATAATTTGTTTACACAAAATGTGCATCTTCAGCATAAAAGTTAAAGCATTGCGCTTAAAATTTTTTCTCTTTCTGCAATCCTGAGAAAAAAAGTTAAAATTATTCAGAAGGGGAGCTTTTTTTCTTACCTGGAGAGTAAGCCTCCTCCGTGTTCTGCCCTCCCACACCTCCATCCTCAGTTCTAGACTCCGGGGAGAGTCTAGAACTCACATGCTTGATGCTCTTTTCCAAGCCTAAGAAAATGTTCGACAGGGCCCATGGGATGTACACGACCTGCTGTGATAAGTGGCTCCCAAGCACTTCTCAAAGAGGATACACTGGGCTTCTCACGGCAACGCCCCCAAAAGCCCGGTGCTCACCAGGACAGTGTACAAGAGATTCAAAGGCACCGCTGTTCCATACAACATGCACCTTTGCTGCAGTGTGGAAAGGGTGTTCGCTATTTGCAGAAAAGAGATCTTACGTTAACATGGTGTATGCAAGGAATGGTTATTTCAATAATTATTTAGCATTAACGTGTGAGGGGGAAAAATTCGCCTGCTGAATGCGATCAAGGGTAAGACTTCTATTCTTGGCTCCCAGGAGCCATTCAGTTATCTGTCCTCAGTCCAAAGTGACTCTGACTGGTAAGCATAGCAGTAGTGGCTGTGGGATCTGGTTTTCTTTTTCTGAATTCCCCCTAGACTAGAGAGGACTGCTGTTTTTCCATCAAAAAACTAACGTGGAAGAAGAGGACAAAAATGAGCCCATGCCTCACAGAAGAAAATCACCAAATGATTCAACGATCTTACAAGTACCTCACGATTCTCGGCTGGATTAATGCAGAGAGCTTCCCAAACTTTATTAGATTGAGACAAGAAAAAATGGAGTTATTTTCAATGGAACAAATCCCCTTTGCTTTTCCCCGAAGACAGAAAAAGCTATAAATGTGTTCTCCAAAGAAACACGTCTCTGCTCCCCAGAGATGCCCCCCCATGGGAAGGAGGAGTGTGCAAGTGAGGCTTCCAGGGCCGAGAGAGCCCCAGGCAGACACGGCAGACCTGGGTAAAATGTGGTCTGAGCTCATAAAAATCACAAGGGAAATGAAAATCTTTTATGCTTTCTCAAAGACAAACAAAAAAGAAACTGTTGTTTTGTAAAAATAAGAGCAGCCACGTATCCAACTTTAGAACATTTTCTTGCACCCCAAACCGAGCTATGACGCAATTAAATCACACATGAAATAAGTGGAGCCTAATTATTGTTCCGGTTGCTTGTGATAATGCTATAAAATCTCCTGGGTGTTCTAAACCCCCAGACACACATTAGGAATTCATGGGACCCACGTGCTGGGCCACATGACAGCCCTGCAGAGAAATGCTGGTCAGCGCAGTCGCTGACAAAGGACCACGTTGGATTTGTCACGATCCAGGAGAGCAACAGAACAGAGGGATGACCGAATTCCACTTTCTAGCAGTGCAGGCCCAAGAGGGACGATCGGAACCTCATCTGACGACGTGCTCCTTTCCACGACTGAAACAGAAGAACGAGGACCGCAAGCCGAAGCGGCACTGCACTGGCACTCCAAAGAGACATCCCGACTGCGGAGGCTGCAAATGACATCGAATTACTGGCGACACCTGCATGCTGTTTTTTTTTGTTTTTTTTTAAGTTTATTTTGAGAGAGAGAGCACGCACAAGTCGGGGAGAGGCAGAGAGAAATGGAGAGAGGGTTCCAAGCAGGCGGGAGAAAGATCAGTTGGGCCTCTGGCGGCTCCGGGTGGCAATGGCCTTTAGGTTATACTCGCTGCTGCAGGCGGCCCTGCTCTGCGTCAATGCCATGGCCAGCTGCACAAAGAGCACTTCCTCAAGAATACTGGCTGGGGAACAGACCAGGGAATTGGTGGGTTCGGAGAGGAGCCAGGAATTAAATCTCAGCTAACGGACCTTATTCGATCTGTAAGAACTATAACGAGAGTGCCATTGATAATAATAAACTTAACTGCAATTGTATTACTTTTATTATTTATTATTTGGGTGAAGAACAGTGGGAGAAATAGGAGACTCAGAAGAGATGTCAGCAGAAGTCACTACTTCGGTCATTACTGGAATATGCAGGTCTTAGCTGGTCATCGTCCTTGCACTTGACAAAAATGTAAACCTGACAATAAAACCAGACTCCCTATTTATCTGATTTTTTACAGATGTTCCATTTATAATTTCATTATAAAAAATTAGGTCATCAAAGGTGGTAATCATCCGGGATTGGAATACATTTGATTGCTGTTAATAAAACTTCATGCTATGGTAAAGATTGTTAAAAGGTTATAAGACTGTCTGTCACTTATTTGTTCATAGAGATTTTTCTCTCTCACTTCGCAGGGATACATTTTTTTCAATGTTCTGCAGTTCCTTGTGACTTGGCTATGATGTGAGAGTGATTATCTTCCACAAAAAATTTAAAGGATTTTTTAAAAGTGATCACTGCAGATAAAATGATAATTAGTAGGTGATTTGAATAATTTTACTTTCAACTCTTTATTTTGTCTGTACATCGTCTTGGCTATAACAAATTCAAATTTATAGTACTACTGAGCAATGCTCTCTGATTTCAAGGAGAATTCTCATTTTAGAAGTCAGATAGTCACACGATGATTGTGTTTTTAATTTCTTTTCATGTGTTTGTTATTTTATTATTTGGCCTGAATGATGAGAACAGACCACTATCTGAAGATTTCCATTGGTAGGAACATCTGTGTAAAAAAGTCCATGCCCTTTTTTTTTCAGTAATGACTTATTTTTTAAGTCTGCATAAGCACTAAGCTGCAAGAGCAATCCTGAACAACCACAATTAAACTATACAAGACCATTATGAAGCGTCTACCTTTCCCCCAACTCATCATGCTTTCATTTTCTGCAGTAGCACATTAAGGGGTATAATTCTTTATTCTGTCTATCAGTAGAGATCCATGCTAGGTAAGATTTTTGTTTTGTTTTTATGCCTTAGACCATCTCATATTTGCTCATCCCATAATACAGTTTTATGCAGGAAGATTAAAACTATGTAAATGTTTTTTCTGGAAACTTTTAGTTATGATCGTTTAAAGGGACAGAATGTCATCTTTGTTTACAGGAGAACATCTGTAAATAAAGTTAAATTTCCAAGTGAAAAAAATAAAATAAAACACGTGAACGAGTGACGGGCTCACACAGGTCTCAGTGGTTCACACAGAAACACCCTTCCAACGGCATCTGAGTTCTTTGGCTTCCCAGGGCCCCAGTCCGTGCTGAGAAAGATTAACCAACTGCAGAGGAAAATACCAAGTATCATAAACATGGGGAAATATCTCAGAGACCGCCCGGAACGCAGAAGTCACTCTGCTCTCTGCCGTCTGCCACCCCCTAGCAGTGCCACCGCACCAGCGGGCTGCTGTGCGCGTGCTGTAGGGGTGCGTGCTCCACACTAGGGTGTAAGACTGAACTGTAAAAACCAAGAGGCATTAAAATGTCAGCTAAGCCCTTTCTTTATGGTCCCTTAAACGTTAATATACTTTACCAGGTGAATATACTGCTGTGAAAGGGGCCAACTACTCGTTCTTTCGCCCTATTTCAACATTTTTTCTTAAAGTAATCTCTAGACCCAACATGTGGCTCAAACTCACGACCCTGAGATCAAGAGTTGCGTTCTCCACCAATAGGAGCCAACTAGGTGCCCCTATTTCAACACTTTAAAGGGCTTTAAAAAAAAACAAGAAATCTGGTTATACTCTATCTGGATAAATCTTAATCATGACCACGAGTATCTGGTTATGTACTCACAAAGGACATAGCAGATCCAAACCATGAAACCTACTCAAGTTAACCAATGAGCTAGGAATTTTTTTGGTAATAGTTTAAAGAGAGGGAAGACAAGTAAGGAGAAAGGACCACATCTCGAGAGCAAATGAAGAAACAGACAAAACAGAAATCAGGAGAGAAAAAGAAAGAAGATGATAGAAGATACGGAAAACAAAAGCTATCGGCCCATTTTCTCACCTATCAGATGGGTAGTCACCCTTCAGTCTGATAATAAATGTGACACTCCGGGCAGAGACATGGGCAGGCAGGCCATCGTACACTGCTTGCGGGAAGACAAATAAATGTGCCAACAAGAGTCACAAGTCCACACAGGTATATATCCAAGCACACAGACGCCCCCTTGGCCTCAGCAGTGCTGCACGGGAGAATTTAGCCTATAGAAATTTAGCAGGGCCCGATGATTTATGCTGTCTGGCACCGCCGGTAACAGCACAAGGTGAACATCTCCGATGTCAACCAGTGGAGGGGAAAAGAGAAAGTTGTCAGTTCATTTCTAGGAATTTCTTATGTCTGTCAGTGAAGATTGTGACTGCCAACCGCTGTCCCCTATTGGTCAATTTTAAGCCCTTGAAGAATCAGGTATTTTCCAAAATATCATTAAAAGTCTTCGAACTCAAACTGCGGTTTTTGCATGAATGTGCAGATGCCAGATAACTTAAATAATGTAAACTAGAGCTGCATTAGAGCTCTGAAGAAGAACTACGCTAAATGTGAGCACACCATTGTTACGAACTTATAAGGCACGGGAAATGTCCACAACTAAGTTTCATGACGAAGCTGAAACAGGGAGTTACAAAGCAGCAGCATTCAAACTTTAAGAAATGAAACTTTTACAGAATAAAGATGAATCGTATGTAGATGGTAACTGAGCATTTATGGTGAGAATAAAGATGATTTTAATTCTGTTCTAACTATCTGTTTTTTATAATGTCTACGATGAACAATTTGTAATGAGAAAAACCTAAGGATCAAAGTTCTTTCAAGGTTATGGTCCTTACTACAGTTATTTTTAAAGTGGGGCAACACCTTTAAGTCAGTGAAAGGAAAAAGTGCCAACCTAGAATTCTTGGTGAAAAGATCTTTTAAAAACAAAGGTGAAACAAACTCTTCAGCAGACACACAAGAGGTGGAAGAAGATCCAGCACCTGAAGAAATGGTAGAGAGGAAGCCCTTCAAGCAGAAGGAAACCCAGAGAAATGAATGACACTGGAAATGATAAAACCATCCGCATAAGCAAAAGATTTTCTTCTTTAAATCTATTTAGGGGCGCCTGGGTGGCTTAGTCGGTTAAGCATCCGACTTTCGCTTAGGTCATGATCTCGCGGTTTGTGGGTTCGAGTCCCGTGTTGGGCTCTGTGCTGACTGCCAGCTCAGAGCCTGGAGCCTGTTTCAGAGTCTGTGACTCCCTCTCTCTCTGACCCTCCCCTGCTCACGCTGTTCTCTCTCTCTCTCTCTTAGAAATAAATAAAACATTTAAAAAAAGAAAAAAAATAAAATCTATTTAGCGGCAGCGTCTGGGTGGCTCAGTCAGTTAAATGTCTGACTCCGGATTTCCACTCAGGTCATGACCTCATGAGTCGTGAATTCGAGTCCCGCTTTGAGCCCCACTGTCAGCACAAAGCCTGCTTGGGATTCTTTTTCTCCCCCTTTCTCTCTGCCCCTTCCCTGATCACTCCCTCTCTCTGTCAAAAATAAGTAAATATTTTTAAAAAATCTATTTAAAAGATAATCAACTATTTATAACAAGGTGTCATGAAATTGATAACATGGATAGAAAGAAAATGTACGATGATGATACTGCAAAGGGAGGGCAGAAATCGAAGAATACTGCTCAAGATCCTTATGTGGTATTTTAGTGGTACCATGTCACTTCGAGAAAGACTGGGGTAAGTTAAAGACGGACACTATAAACCGTAACGAAATCCCATGATTAACATATTAACACAGAGTGTTACAGCTGATAAACCAACAAAAAAGAAAGAAGAGAAATCATAACAAATATTCAACCCAAAAGAAGCTGCAGAAAAAGAGGAAAAATGGAACAAAAAAAAGATGAGACAGATAGAAACCAAACAGCATTATGCTGACTAAAGCCCAACATGATATAATCACACTAAATGTAAATGGTCTACATACTCCAATTAAAAGTCACAGACTAGGGAGCCTGGGTGGCTCAGTCAGTTAAACGTCTGACTCGTGGTTTCAGCTCAGATCCTAGCTCATGGTTCATAAGTTCAAGCCCGGTGTTGGGCTCTGCACTGACAGTGGGAAGCCTGCATGGGATTCTCTCTCTCTCCATCTCTGCCCACCCCCCACTCTCTCTCGCTCTCTCTCCCCCAAAATAAACAGACTTTAAAAAAAAAAAAATAAGTAAAATGAATCTCGACCCTTACTTAACACCAAAACAATTGAATGGGGGAGAAAAGGGTCTTTCCAACAAACAGCACTGGGACAACTGGCTATCCACTCGCCAAAGAATGAAGTTGGGCCACGACGTCACTCTATTTACAAAAATTATGTCACAACGGATCAAAGACCTGAATGTAAGAGCTGAAACTAAAACATTTAGGAAAAAACACAGGTGTAAATCTTTGTGACAACTGACTGGGCAATGGTTTCTTAAATATGACACCCAAAGCACAGGCAAAAGAAAAGAAAAAAAGAAACTGAACTTCATCAAAATGAAAACTTCTGTGTTTCAAAGGACACTATCAAGAAAGTGAAAAGCCACCTGAATGGGAGACAAATAACCCATTTTAAAAATGAGCAAAGGGGGGCGCCTGGGTGGCTTAGTTGGTTAAGCGTCCGACTTTCGCTTAGGTCATGATCTTGCGGTTCGTGGGTTCGAGCCCCGCGTCGGGCTCTGTGCTGACTGCCAGCTCAGAGCCTGGAGCCTGTTTCAGTCTGTGACTCCCTCTCTCTCTGACCCTCCTCTGCTCACGCGGTCTCTCTCTCTCTCTCTCCTAGATATAAATAAAAACATTAAAAAAAAAAATGAGCAAAGGATTGAGGCTCCCGGGTGGCTCAGTCGGTTAAGAGTCCGACATCGGCTCAGGTCATGATCCTGTGGTTCGTGGGTTTGGGCCCCGCATCGGACTCTGTGCTGACAGCTCTCTGTTTCCTTCTCTCTTTCTGCCCCTCCCCTGTTCGTGCTGTCTCCCTCTCTCAAAAACAAACAAAAAGAGAAGCAGAAGCTTCCTGCCAAAACCACAGGTCATCACAACTGTTTATCAAAGCCCACAGAATTTTATACTAAAAAAAGGAAAACTTTACTATACATAAATTGTGCCTCAATTTAAAAATTTTGCTAAAATTAAAAGAAACAAAACAAATCAGAGCAGGTCATCCAGCTGCGCCAAAGCATCCTATGGTCATTGGCCAGGTCCTGACCAAAGCTCACTCGATGTTACGGGACCAGGACTCCACGACCCCCTGCTCCCTGACCTCGCCTCCCAGCGCTCTCCCTCCCGCTCCACCACCGGCGGCCTCCTGGCTTTCCTAGACCTGCCAGACTCGCTCCTACTACGGGCCCTGTGCCGGGAGCTCGCTTCCTTAAGATATTCCTGAGACCTGCTCCCTGGCCTTTTGGTCTTTACTCAAACGTCAAGCGTCAAAAGCCACCGGAAGGCATAATTTTACATAAGACAGGAAGATGAGGCTTAATGGTGAAAGCAAACATGGTCTGGTGTTTCTGAGATACTAGAATCAGTAGCCACGGAGGAGATGTGCCTTCTGTGGCCTCTTTGAAACTATAGCTCACACCCGGACAGTAGTCCTTAAACCCCTTCCGTACTTCAGCGTCCTCCATCACACCTGTCACTACCTTACATACTTCTGATCTTACTTATTCATTGCACTTACTGTCTGTCTCCCCGTGACTAGGGCAGAGGTGGCTGGTTTTTGCCTGCTTTGTTTAAACGCTTTATCCCCAGCCCCTAGAACAGAGTACTAAGTATTTAATTAAGCATTCGTTGAAAGAAAGAAACGAACGCCAAAATTCCTGAAAGAAATGATGTGTCGGGAGGGTTTTGGTAAAAACAAACCAACAAACCGGCTCTCCCGCCACGCTCGGCCCCCGTCTTCACACTCCGCCCGCTGCCAGGCCTCTAGCCACTCCGCCTCACACGTGCTCGGTCCTGTCCCAGGTCTGGGCTTCCACACACTCTGCGCCTTCTGTCCAGAGCACCCTTCTCTCCGCCAGCAGCTTCTGGTCACTGTTCCCTGTCAGTTAAACCATCTCTTCCTTCCCAGCCTCCTCATCAACCTGGACTCCATCAGGACGCCTCATTCTATGCTTTCTCACCTGACTTACTGCACTGCCATCGGGTAACTCCTCGTGTAACTGCCAGTTCGGTGGCTGTTTTCTAGGATCTAAGTGTTGTGAGCGCTGGAAGCTGGCAGGTCTTCTTCGCTACTGCATCCCTAACCCCCAGGGCAGTGTCACACTCACAGCACGTGCCCTTGAGAATCTGATGAACCCAAGGGGACTGAGCACCGCGGAGGAATCAGAAGAGCCGTGGGCTCGCGCTGGCAAACCCTCCTCCCTCCAACAGGGCGGTTGGTCAAAGATTTAATGGATGAAGCCAGTGAGCATGAGATACACTAATGGCAGAAATATAGAAGCTCATCCTGTAACAAACCTGAGAAACAGCCAGAAAAAGTTAAATGCAAAGCTGAGTACCTAAAACACACTTAAGGAAACTACTGCTTAACAGAATCCAAAAACGACTTGAATGTGTTTCTTTCTCCAGCTTTCTTACTGGGAGAGGGGCTCTCGCATTTATCTACTATGCTTAGAGTTAACCTATTTCTCAACAAATGGTTATATAAAGGAACTACATTCCAGGCACCATGCTGGGCATGCAAGTTCAAGAACTGTGCTAGAGCCCAGTCCTGTAGGGAAGGAAGAGAAAGTTCCTTCAAGATTCCTTCTGATTTTTTTGCATCTATTTTCTGTGTCAAAGACGAGCGCAAACTGAGAACCGCTCCTCCGACAGAGCCTTCATCAAAGATCTGCTCAGATGAACCATGAACCATGTGAGGGAAACAAAGTTTAAGAAGGTTAAGTGCAGTTGCTAAGAGGTACTTCTCCATGGTTAACAGGTGAAGGATCTCACAGACACCAGACCATACTGCTTTCACCGTTAAGCTGGGTTTTCCTGCCATATGTCCTGTTCTGCCTTTTGGTGGCTTTTCTCTGCTTTCCCAACATGAGGAATCAAGCTGTAAATCCCAGACTCTAACGCACAGCCCTTTCCCTCGGGAAGTTCACAACCACCACAAATGCCATCTGGGTATAAACAGCATACCAAAGCGTCAAGGTCACTACAAGATAGGAAAGTGGGTGGGCTTGTTTTTGGCTGTTAGTATGGCCCTGAGACAACCAAGAAAGCCCTGGAATGGGCAGTGCTGGTACATGGACCGACGTGGAGTAAAGAGAAGGCCGGGGGGCCAGTGAGACAGGGCCGCTCAATAAGGCCAGAGCAGAGCAGCGAGCAGACCTGCTCCACGGAGGGGAGAGGGCAGGGGCGGGCCGAGGCGGGCCCGATGAGGGAAAAAAACGCGGTCTTGGCCGCTCTTCCCACTGCTGGACTCATCACCAGGTCCCAACTCCCTGGGTGATGCTGGTGTCCACCGTCCCTATGTTCAGAATGAGGACATGCCCCTCCGCTCTTCCCCATGCCCGGGAGAGGGGGCCACAGACTGGAGATCTAACCTAAGGGAAGTGAAGGCTCTGCCTGCAAATCTCCGTGATGGCAGCACTGCTGCCCCCTGCAGGCAGTTCCTCGTTATTACAGAAGAGCTCACGGCTTCAACGTCCTGGGAAGCAGTAACCTACCCCATGGCAGCAGAGGGGGCTCCAGGATTATTCTTCAGTTCCTGCACGTTTACCACCTGAGGGACATTCTTCAGGGTTGATTCCGTCAAAGTACTTACAGCTACTGAAAGAGAGAGGAGAAGGACATATTAATTTCAGTAAAAGATCAAAAATTCCAACCACATATAAACACGTAACCAGGACACAAATTCAAGCAGGATGTAATCTTATCATATAAAGTAAATCTACTCTGGGTGGCTCTGCAGCTCTATGATCAATGTGACAGCTGGCCTACTCCGTTCATAAAGATTATGGGATGAGGCTTGTGCAACTCAATGAAATGTACTAGTTTAGGGAAAAAGAATTCCCCGACCGGCTTTTATATAGGGCAGTACCTGCCACATCGTTGGCTCATCCTGGAAAAGGGCGGAAAGAGCGAGGGCATTAGCAGTGTTCAGATTGAGGCTTTCTGCTACCCACACATCCACACACCCATCCAAACACTCTTTCACACGGGCAGCTTAGTACCGCCAGATTCTGTTAGGTGCTGGGAAAACAAAAAATGTCCAAAATCTTGTTTCTTCTCTAAAGGATTTCATGGCTTAGTGAGGCAAGACACATGAATAAGATGTGGAAAATGGAGGTTGGACAAGAACAGGGGATGGCGGGGGGGTGGGGGGAAGACCAAGAGCCTGAACTGCAATGAGCAAGAGCCAAATGGCAATGGGGACAGACACCTTCTTATCAGGCGTGTCAGCTTTCACGTCTTTTTTTTGGTCTTAGAATTTAAAACTGCATTCCAGAATGCTTCCTGACTCCTGATGTTTGCTAAATAACTACCAAGAAGGCCTGAGCAAAGCTCCTGGATCCCTCTAAGGACACGCTGGGCGCAGCGGCAGGCTGTGGCCGAGGTGGGCGGCAGGCCTGTGACAGTCCGCTTTGTTCCCTCTACAGAGAAGCGACCAGGCTTATCCTGCCCACGGCTGCACACATTTCATCCTTCACATTCAAATGTGCCCACACCTTAGAAATTTCGGCTTCCAAAATCATAACAGAGATCACACTGCCTCCTGCCAAGTGAACAATCCTACATTCTGGCAGATTTTAAGTTTATAAATAATCAACTCAATCAGCTAGATTTGGGGCCTAGTCAGCACAACGCCAAGATTCTGCTTGCTCCACTCACGTTTCAAGAAAACATCAGAGAACTCTATTTCTTCTGAAGGCCCAAAGGTACCTTACAAAGTTGTCTTGTTTGTGCTCTTTCCTATCCAGACGCCTTAATAAGGGTTTTAATATTTCAACTGTTCTTAGAACGCTGATTGTCCTTTTTTGTCTTAATCAAACCACCATGTCTTTTTAGTTTTTTAAAAACAACTGCCCAAAGAGATAGATGTTCCAGGCAGCACTAAAACTAAAAACTAATTTTATTCAACTAACACACAACCACTTGATTCATAGCGGGGTTTCTGACTTGGGCACTACTGACAGCTTGGGCCCAGATAATCCTCTGTTGTGGGGGTGTCCGGGGCAGTTCACGCTCTCTCGCAGCATTCCTGACCTCTGCCCACTAGAGGCCAGCAGCGCTGCCAACCAATGGGGAGGAACGAGGGGTGCGGAAGAGCCTCCACTTGAGAACCAGTGGCTTCTATGAACTGATGAACTAGTGATAACTGAAAGCACTTGAGGCCAACAACTTAGAAATCCTAACACAGAAAATTCTGGAGAGCCACAAAGCATTGACAAAATGCAAGTGCTCATTATGATCAGTTCACTGGACTTTCATCCATAAAGGCTAACGCGGCGATCTTAAGAAAATGCTGTACTGCAACAGACAGGGTGAGGGGTGGCGCTGGGTTCTGAAACTTACTGGCTGGGTAACCTTCCCCTCACTCACCTGACATTGCTCGGAAGCAAAACGGACACACGACTACTAAGCTCCCAGGGTGGCTGGGATCCTTATGACACTATCAGGCAATTTTAATGGTATTAGATGATCTAACAGCAAAGATTAATTTTGGGCCTAAGGCAGATGTTGTTCAAAAGTAGGGATCAACAACTTCATCAAAAAACCCACTGATCTCCCACTTGACTGAATAGGGCGGATCTAATACCTCCCCTTAAAGTGAAAAGGCTTCAGATCTAGTCTCTGCCTTCTTGGAACCCTGTCCCCAGAAAGGGGTGGGGGTGGGGGGGCCTGTCCCCGCGGCCCTCTCTTCTCAAGGGCAGCAGAGAGAGCCAACTTTGCCCGGGCTGTGCCGTGCCGGCCGGTGACCGCCACAGCTCCCGTCGGTCTCTGCAGAGCACAGGGCGGCCTCTTACCTGGGGCCTGGCTGGCCATCTGCCGTCTTAGTGCTGCCGCGGCGGCCGCCTGGGGGGCCGGGACGGCATGGGAAGGCCCAGGTGCGCCATGTTTCACGGTTTTCGTCGCAAGCATTGTGCTATCAGCCCCTTGAGGAATAAGCTTGCCAGTAGATGTAGACACTGAAGGAAACAGAACCCAAGTGAGAGAGTGGGTCAGAGAGGAGCGCACGGAAGTGAAGATGGCAAATACTCCAGTGTGAGGTTGCAGGGAAAATGCTAAGCCTAAAAGGCTTCAGCACGAACACAAAAAAAGCACCAGTAAACTCCTAGGCTGGTGCCTCTATCTTCCAAAGATGCCATGTGTGACATGCCCACCCACGTCTATCAGCTACAGCACTTGACACAGGCATTTCCTCTGACACAGACCGAGACAGAACCTTTAGGCTAACACAGGTCAACTCCTCACTCTCCTCTCGTAAAATCTCTCCGTTCCAGCACCTCCCGATTAGTGTTTGTTCTTAGAAGTTACCTGAGTGCGGGGCATCTTGGTGGCTCGGTCGGTTGAGTGGCTGACTCCTGATTTTGGCTCAGGTCATGATCTCATGGTTTTTGTGGGATCGAGCCCTGTGTTGGGCTCCGCATGGAGGCTGCTTAAGATCTCTCCCTCCCTCTCTCTCCCCCTACCCCTCTTCCTCTGCCCTGCTCACAAGCGTTCTCAATTTCTCTTCAATGTGAAACCCTGACGCTCTTGAATTGAAGGTGTGACAGTCCAACAGTGGTTACCTTTGTGAGCCAATACTAACAACAGGCGTGGCAGCCGGCATGTTCTGGGGCTGAACATGCTAACGTAAGGAGCTGCAATGAGCTAGGACTTGAAAGGCATGAGCATGGAGACCTAGCCTCAGAGGGGCAGACGGCCTCCTCCTCGTGCGTCTGAAACACCGTTTTTATTGTTGCTATTTCTACGTATGTTTGTACATAATCTCTACACCCAATGTGGGGACTGAACTCGCGACCCCGAGATCAAGAGTCACTCACTCCTCCAACTGAGCCAGCTGGCCACCCCAACACCTGTTTTAGAAACACAAGCTGAACTCAACAGGGAAGCTGTGTCAGTGTGAGCCCAGCAGGGTCCCCCCCTTGCTACCTCTTCCAAGGGGACCCACCGCCTCTGAATTTGTCTTCTAATTTCTGCAATACTAACAGAGACGGGCCGGACTGGACTTACTGGTGTGACCGTATAAAGCCAGGCACGGCTCCTCCATCGGACACAAGCCCCACAGGGACCCCACCGCTTACTCACTTGAAGGTCCCATCATGCCGGGCGACCCGTGCATCAGGTGAGATTTCGCAAAAGGCGCTGCCTGCGGTAAGACGCCAGGCTGGACGGAAGGCGTGCGAACCACAGGTGCGTGCCGGGGGACCTGCACCGCCGCGTCCTCGTCCTTACAGGCCGCCCGCGTGTCTTCGCTCTCCAGAGACTGGGAAACGGACGACGTGGAGCTGGCCTCGTCCAGGTCTTCATAGTATCTCTGAGACAGGAAGGCTGACCGAGACAGGCTGGCTACCGAGGCCGAAACAAAACACAAGAGAGACGGTTCAAGCAAGTCTGAAAGCTACGTGATTTTCACCATTGACAGAGAAACGTCCAGCTTAAAAACACTTTGGTCATGACTTCTTTTAAGTGGAAGGAGCCATGGAAGCAGGTGAACATGTATGGGTTTGGGTCTTTGCTCAAATGAAGCTTTGAAAACCTGAGCTGCATGTGGACAAGAACATTTGGACCGTCAAAGAAACAAACAAACAAACACGAAGTAAGAGACTGAACAAACGCCGTGCAAATGCAGGACACTTCAAGCCGCCACCGGCAGAATGACAACCAACCAGGAAAGTACCACACAAGCTCCCACCGAAGAGTCACTTTCCGACAACAAACTTTTAAGAACAGGCCTCGCACGAACTGGGGAGACCCAAGGTCCTCAGTCCTGGCGCCTCCAACATGCCCGACCACCAACTGATTTTTTTTTTCAATCAATGAGGTTTTAAAAGAAAAAAAAAAAAGGTCACTGAAATTCATCCTGACTTTCCCTGGGTTTTTTTTTTTCCTTCTGGTAAGCAGAGGAAGGCTTCACACCATTTTGGAATCCACTTGTACTTCCTGTATACTCAAAAAAACCATACACCAAGCAAAAGACCCAGCCCTTTCTGTCTAAAATCCCTGCTAATATTTACTGACTGACTGCCTCACAGGCCCATCACTCTGCAAGATTTTGTCGCAATAAGCAAATGCGACTGAAAACCAATGCGACCTGCTGGGACCACTGCACTAGTCAACTCGGGGGCCACTGGTCAGATGTGACCACGTAAGACGAAAAGAATTGAAAGCAATTAAAAAAATTTCAAGTCATGGGGCGCCCGGGTGGCTTAGTCAGTTAAGCATCCGACTTTCGCTTGGGTCATGATCTCACGGTTCGTGGGTTCGAGCCCCGCATCGGTCTCTGTGCTGACTGCCAGCTCAGAGCCTGGAGCCTGTTTCAGTCTGTGACTCCCTCTGTCTCTGACCCTCCCCTGCTCACGCTGTCTCTCTCTCTCTCTCTCTCTCCCCTAGAGATAAATAAAACAAACAAAAAAAAAATTTCAAGTCGTCAGCTTCACCGGCCACATGACAGCTACGTGTGACCACCACACTGGAGTGAGCAGATGCAGTATTTCTCTCGTCCATGGAAGTTCTACCAGACGCCACTCCGCCAGAGTACTGTCGTGCGAGCGCCCATGCAGCAAGGCCACCGGGAAATTCCATCCCAAACCACCGGCGCTGCTCGTCAAACTGCAGCGCCTATTTTCTGAGAACTCACTTCGTGCCAGGTGCTACAAAAGGGATCTATGTAAATGATCCCATTTAATCCTAATCGTTAGCCTAGAAATTAAAAATTGCTATGATTAGATTTTATAACTAAGGCTTAGAAAGGGTGGGGTGCCTGGGTGGCTCAGTCAGTCAAGCATCTGACTCTTGGCTTCAGCTGAGGTCATAATCTCACGGCTTCGTGGGTTCGGGTCCGGCTTCGGGCCCGGTGCTGGCAGTGCAGAGCCTGCCTGCGATTGTCTCTCCCTCCCTCTCCCCCACTGTGCTGCTGTCTCTGTCTCTCAAAACAAATAAATAAACTTGACCCTATTCTAAACAATATAACCTCAGACTGAGGCCCGTGTTAGGCAGAACCGTGACCCCATGACCTTCGCCCCTATGCCACCCCCACAGTTATGCTTTGCTAGACGGCAAAGGGATGCTGCAGACATATGGCTACTACTCAGTTGGTCTTAAAATAGGAAGGCTGCCCTGATTACCCCGGGGGGCCCAGTATAAAATCTCATGAGCCCTTAAAGGCAGAGGAAGGAAGTAGAAGAGGAAGCCAGAGAACTGAAGCACTAGAAGATCTCAACAAGCCCTCGCTGGCTTACAGGCCAAGGGGCTGGGAGCACACAGCAAAGAAACACGGCCTCAGTCCTACAGCTGCGAGGAAGCGGATTGTGCCAGCAAGTAGAATTGAGCTTAGAAGCGTACTCTCCCCAGAACCTCCAGACAAGAGCCCAGCCCAGCCAACATCTTGACTCCCACCGGGGCGCCCTGAGCAGAGGACAAAGCTGAGCCCCTCTGCGCCGGGACTTCCACCCCACACAACTGGGAGATCATCAATGGTGCTGTCGGCCACCAACCCTGTGGTAACTTGTAAGAGCATGCGCAGAAAACAAACACAAACCTCACGTCTTCTTAGGGCCACCTTGCTCTAACAAGGTTCTCTAAAACCTTCGTCAAAGCAACAAGAGACGGTTCACATCCACTGCCTTCAAGAACTGGAGGGGGAGAGACTGACTAACATAACTATGGAACTCCCAAGGCCTGATATAACCCAGGAGTCCTCGGAATTTCCTCCTTCGTCTTTGTGACGCCATTCGCTGACCGTGGATGGAGGGAGATCCACTGAGTGAGACATACAAGGGCTACACTCACTCGCCGAGGCTGGGGGTGGGGTGGGGGGGGGTGGGACGGCCCAGTCTCCCAGCGGTACTATCTTCACAGCTGACGTGCGCTGCTCCCTGCTGGGCTCAAGGATGCAGCTACCTCCTGGCATTAGAAAAGGGGCCCAATGAAACCTAAAGAATCTTATTCTGCTTAAACTCTAACTCGGATGAGAAAAGGCGGAACACCATGTTAACAGAAGAAAAGAAAAGACAAATCGTATTGGGAGATGCAAGCCTCACGTCCCATAGGGAACATACAGAAAGTGTCCCCTCTGAGCTCAAGACAAGGATGCCCGCTCACCACTTTAATGGGCTCTGCACGGACCATCTTAACCAATGAAATAAGGAAAGAAAAGATAAAGGATGAAAAAAGTAGAAACAACAGTGTTAGTGTCTATGGAGAATGTAACTATTCCCATAGAAAGTCCAAGAAAGAGCTACAGACATTATTTGAATAAATGAGTGTACCGAGGCTGCCGGATACAAGGTCAAACGTACAAAAATCCAACGTACTTCTATTATCCCATCTAACCTAAGACAAAATGAAATTTAATGAAAAACTCCACCATTATAAGGACATCAAAAATATTAAACTCTTAGGAATAAGTCTAACAGAAGATGTGTAAGTCCTTCATGAAGAAAACACGGAGACAAATTCAAGACCCAAATAAACATACACCATGTTTAGGAACTGAAAGATCAACACAAATGCCAATTCTCTCAAGTCAGTCGAGAGATTTTATACAATCCCAATCGAAATCTCAACTTTTCTTCTAGGGTCGAGGGATACAGAATTTAGCAAGACAATTCCAACATTAATACGGAAATGGAAAGCACCAAGAAGAGCCAACACATTCTAGATCATAGGTCAGCAAACTAAGACCACAGGCCAGCTACCTATTTTTATAAAGTTTCATCGAAACACAGACAAGCCCGTTCATTTGTATACTGTGTGTAGCTGCTTCCTCATCACAAGGGCAGAGTTGGATCAGATACAAGAGAAATCATGAGGCCAGCAAGCCTAAAATATTTACTACTTACACCTTAAGAAAAAAAGTTTGCCAACCCCTGTCCTAGATTGTAGAACTTTCTGTGATGATGAAATTACTCATCTATGCTTCCTGTTACAGTAAACACTGGTCACATGTGCCTACTGAACACCTGAAATGTGGCTACTGGGTTTGCATAACTGAATTTTAAACTTGATTTAGTCTGTATTAATTTAATTTAAAGAGGCTACTGTATTTGACAGCACAGTTTCAGGATTTAGAAGAACAGTACTGAGGCTTTACTTTAGTAGAAGTTAATTCAGGTAATGGAGTAGCAGTGGTTTCCAATCAGTGTATGAGATCAACAGACCTACATACAAGGATAACTGATTTGTAACAAAAGTGGCCACAAAGTAGGGAGGAAAGGAGTCCTTTCAAGAAATATTACTGGGATGGGGGCGCCTGGGTGGCTCAGTCGGTTGAGCTTCCGGCTTCAGCTCAGGTCATGATCTCGCGGTTTGTGGGTTTGAGCCCCGCATCGGGCTCTGTGCTGACAGCTCAGAGCCTGGAGCCTACTTCAGATTCTGTGTCTCCCTCTCTCTCTTCCCCTCCCTTGCTCATGTTCTGTCTCTCTCTGTCTCAAATATAAATAAACTATAAAAAATTAAAAAAAAGAAATATTACTAGGATGATCAGATATCTAGATACAAAACACAAATGTCAGAGGCATGAATCCGTTCCTGACCGTGTAAGCAAACATGGCGCACCCACACAGTGGGCTGCCATTTGGAAATTAAAAGACGGTAGGAACTACCTGTGTACATATGCATCATGGGGGAGCCTCAAAGACATACGAAGTGAGAAAAACCAAACAGAAAAACTACATATGATCCCATTTACATACAATCTCCAAAAAAAGAAGATCCACACCGAAAGAAAAGACATCAGTGGTTGCTGGGGGCAGAGGACGGAATGAGTACAAACCAGCGCGAGAGAACTTCCTGAGCGGTGGAAGCGGTCCCCAACTGGAAAGTGGTGACAGCTATACAGTTCTATAAGTTTAATGAAAACCATCAAACTCTACGCTCATGGGAGATGAATTTTGTGATGTATAAATTACACCTCAATGCAGTCATTTAAAAGAAAGTCAATTCCAGGTCGACGGTAGATCTAAATTTGCAAGGAAAACGTGAACATTTCCGGACACAAGTAAAGGTACACGCGTCCTCTTGCTGCCCAGCACTACAGAAGGGTTTCTCAACCAGAACACAGAAAGCACCAACTGGCAGAGAAAAGGCCCGTAAGTCTCTTTTAAAAGCAAGCATCTCTGTTTGCCAAAAGACATCACCGAGAGGCAAATAGGCTGACTACCTATGACCCATATAACCAACAAAGGGCTGGTATCCAGAGTGAATGCTAACTTTCACAAATCAGGAAGACCCATCACCCAATGGATAAACGAGCAAAAGATGGCAATCACACACTTCAAGGAAATCATCTATTAACCGAATCCTTAGCGCCGCACAAAACGGTTACACCAGAGTTTCAAAGGAAAAAGACTGACAATAGTAAGCTCGGCAAAGATGCAGAAAACTGAAACAGTCTTACCTTGACGGTAAGAGTAAAATACGCTGGTACACCCACTTTGGAAACCTGTACAGAAGAATCTCCCGAAGCTGAGCAGGGGGGCCGAGTAGGAACCAATTCCATTCCTAGCCATGTGACCAAATATGACAAGTATCGGTCTGTGCCCAACGACATGTACAAAGACGTTCAGAACGACATTCTACTCTATTACAGCTAAAATCCAGAAACAGAAAGCATCCACTAAGAGAATGAAAGAACAAGCGCAGCACATTTATACAGCCCGATTCTAAACAGCAACAAAGCCAAACACGGCTACCCGTGGCATGGAGGGCTCTTGCAAACCTGCTGTGCAACAAGAGAAACCCATCCAGAGAATACATGAATGGATGGAGACAGCATGAAAAACCACAAAAAAACAGGCAAAACCAAATGTCAGTGTCTCGGAAGAAAAGCACCAGGTAGTAAAGCTGACAAGGAATGCCAAGTTAAGGAGACTAAGGAGAATGACAACTTAGTGCAACATTCAATGCTAAATGGGATCCTTGATTTTTAAAAAAGAGTCGCTATGAAGGCCCGAAGAGGGACAGCTGGCGAACTGTGGGTACAGACTGCATACCGGGTAACGGTGTTCTGTCGAAGTTAAATTTCCTGCCTCTGACTATTGTATTATCGTGTGAGAGAACATCTTGTTTTTAAAGGACACATGCTGATATTTTAGGAGTAGTGAGTCCTGTCTGCAAATTATTTTCAGGTAGTTCATGAAAAACAATAGAAAGACCTATATTCTAAAAATTACAAAACACTGATGAAACAAAATGAAGACAACACAAAGAAACAGAAAGACATTCTATGCTCATGGACTAGAGGAACAAGTAGTGTCAAAATGGCTTTCCTGCCCAAAGCAATCCATACAGTTAATGCCAACAGCATTTTTCACAGAACTAGAACAAATAATCCTAAACTTTGTACGGATCCACAAAAGACCCAGAACAGCCAAAGCAATCTTCAAAAAGAAAAACAAAACATGGAGGCAACACTATTCCAGACTTCAAGTTGTATTTCAAAGCTGAAATAATCAGAGCAGTATGGTACCAAAACCAAACCAAAACAAAAAACCAAAACCAAAACATACACACACACAGAACAAAAAACAAAAATCCAAAAAACAGTACGTTACTAACGCATTAAAACAGACACATAGATCAATGGAACAGAACAGAAAACCCAGAAATAAGCCCACAATTATATGCTCAGTTAATCTTTGACAAAGGAGAAAAGACTATGCAACGGTAAAAAGACAGTCTCTTCAACCAATGGTGTTGGGAAAACTGAACTGCTATACACAGCATAATGATATTAAACTACTTTACTACACCAAATGCAAAAATAAACTAAAAAAAGAAGGAACCCGGGTGACTCAATTGCTTGAGCATTTGACTCTTGATTTCAGCCCAGGTCACGATCTCAGGTCACAGTCTGTGGATCTGAGCCCCCTGTCAGGCACTGCGCGGACAGCGTGGAACCTAGTTGGGATTCTCTCTTCCTCTTTCTGCCCCTCCCTTGCTCATGTGTGCGCACACACGTGCTCTCTCTCAAAAAAAAATTAAATTAAAAAAAAAAAAAAAAAAAAACTCGAAACAGATTAAGGACCTAAAAGTGAGACCTGAAGTCATAAAAATCCTAGAAGAGAGCACGGGAAGCAATTTCTTTGACATCAGGCATAGCAACATCTTTCTACAGAGGTCACCTAAGGTGAGGGAAACAAAAGCAAAAACAAACTACGAGGACTATGTCACAATCAATGGCTTGTACACGAAACTAAAAGACAACCTACAGAATAGAAGAGGTATTTACAAATACATCTGATAAAGGATTAGTATCCAAAATCCAAGAACTTCTACAATTTGACACCAAAAAACTGAAAAATCCAATTAAAACATGGGCAGAAGACATGAACAGTTTTCCACAGAAGTCATACGGATGGCCCACGGACACATGAACAGATGCTCAACATCACTCATCGTAAGGAAAACACAAATCAAAACTACAACGGGGGATCACCTCACATCTGTCAGAATGGCTAAAATCAAAAACATAAAAAATAACAAGTGCTGGCGAGGATGTGGAGAAAAAGAAGCCCTTGTGCACTGTGGGTGGGAATGCAAACAGGTGCAGCCGCTGAGGAGGACAGCATGGAGGGTCCTCAAAAAAAATAAAAATAGAGCTACCCTACAATCCAGGAATTGCACTACAAAATGTTTACCCAACGAAAACCAGTAATTCAAATGGATACATACACCCCTATGTTTACTGCAGCTTTAATTTTTTTTAATGTTTATTTTCTGAGAGAGAAAGAATGTGAGTGGGAGAGGGGCAGTGAGAGAGGGAAACACACAATCTGAAGCAGGCTCCAGGCTCTGAGATGTCAGCAGAGCCTGACGTGGGGCTCGAACTCACGAGCCATTAGATCATGACCTGAACCAAAGTCAGATGCTTTGGTGCCCCTGTAGCATTATATATAATAACCAAATTCTGGAAAAAGCCCAAGTGTCCAGTGACAGATGAATGGATTAGGACTGGGGGGGGGGGTGTGCACAGAAATATAAAAAAGAATGAAATCCTCTAAGGACCTCATATAAGCAGAATTATAGAGTATTTGTCTTTTTGTGACTGGCTTCTCTCAGCGCAGCGTCCTCAAGGTTCATCCACAGCGTAGCGTGTCAGATTCTCCTTCCTTTCTGAGGTGCGTATATACCCCGTTTTGCTTATCCCTTCGGCCGCTGATGGACCTCTGGCTTGCTTCTACCTTTCAGCTACTATGAGTAGTGCCGCTATGAACAAGAGTGTACAGATATGTCTGAGTCCTTGTTTTCTCTTCTTTTCGGCATCTACGCACCAGTGATGTGCTGGATCACACCGTGGTTCTCTCTCTCACATTTTAAGGTACTATCCAACTGTCTTCCATGGTGGCTATGCCCTTTTCCCACCCACAGCGCAAGGGGTTCCAACCTGTCCATGTTGTTGCTGAGACTTCTCTTCCATCCCCCACTCAGAACTCATTAGGACGCAAAACCACCAATGTTCTAGCCTCAGTCTCACTTTTGAAAACTCACATTTCCATATCTAAAGAAAAACGCTCGGGAGTAAACCAACATGAATTGATGATGTATCTGGATTGAGAAATTAGAGTTACTTTCTATTCTTCTTTATACTTTTCTCTATTTTTCCAATTATATCCCAAAAAAATGCATTCTTTAGATTAAAAAAACTATTAAGAATTCTTGTCCCAATTTACCTAATTCAACATTATATGATTTGAGAAAAATTAATAAATCATGGTACAGTAAAGGTTAAATTTCCTTTTAAAAAAAAGTTTGTTTATTTTTGAGAGTGTGCAAGAGGGGGAGGGGCAGAGAGAGAAGGGGGACGGAGGATCCAAAGTGGGCTCTGCGCTGAGAGCCCTACCCGGGCTCTATCTCAAAAACCGTGAGATCACGACCTGAGCCAAGGTTGGAGCCTTAACCAACCGAGCCACCCAGGAGTCCCTAAATTTCCTTCTTCTATTTTAATTACCAAAAAGCATCTGTTGTTGGTGTAAAAGAAGTTTCAACTCAAAAGAGAATTTCAAAAAAAAACAGCAGATAGGGGCACTAAAGCAAAACATAATTACATATGAAATGACACATGACAAGTATTTTTTAAAAAGAAAATGGAGATAATAAATTTAAATAACTTAAGGGAAAAAACAGTGTTTCCTTAGTCACAGGACTTCTTTCCAGGCAAGTGTGTTTTGCCATCATTCCCTCACCAGTAGTTTATTTATTTATTAAGTGACTTTTTTTCTCCCCCAAATGCAATTCTACTCAAAACCCCACACAAATCAGAGAAGTAAAACATCTCCGAACAAAACAGAGGCTTGGGTCCCCGGAGCCAACTCGGTCTCCTCCAAACCCTTGGGAATCACGGCTGCAGCAGGAATGATGGCCTTGAACTGCTGTGTCCTGTACGGATAAGCTGCTCCCTACTCCAATGTTCAGATGGACGACAGATTCTGGGGACATTTCCTCTATTTCCCATGAAGAACAACAGGGAAACACGGACACACAGACCCCTTTCCTACTTCTATACCAGGTCCTGCATATTCTGTGCTAAAAAATTCTGGACCAGTTTCCTTTACCTGGAGCAGTGGATCTCACTGGGGGGGTCTTCCTCTTGGCCAAGAAGTTTCTCAACTGTGCTTGTTTCACGGGGGACAGTTTAGCTGCAAGAAATTTATGAACCCGTAAATACTTAAGACCTGTTTTTTTTTTTTTTTTTTTTTAATTTTATTTTATTTATTTCTAGAGAGAGAGAGAGACAGCGTGAGCAGGGGAGGGTCAGAGAGAGAGGGAGTCACAGACTGAAACAGGCTCCAGGCTCTGAGCTGGCAGTCAGCACAGAGCCCGACGCGGGGCTCGAACCCACGAACCGCGAGATCATGACCTAAGCGAAAGTCGGACGCTTAACCGACTAAGCCACCCAGGCGCCCCAAGACCTGGTTTTTTTTAAGGCATCAACAGAAGGGAACATAGAGTTAAAGACTGAGGAAAAAAGTACTCACCTGGCACTCTGGGCAAGGGCTTGGTGTGGGATTCTATGGTGGTTTTCAGCAAGGCATTGCGGAGACTTTCAAGGTCACTGTCAAAACTGAAAGAGAAGAATGTTACCTGCAAACCAACTATGACCTGAGAAATCTCCCCAAATACAAATGCCAGCGATGGGAACATCCCCAGTATATAAACAGGAAATCTGAGCAATCAATGTGATTGATCCAAAAGGAGAGAGAGAGAGAGTATCTCAACGTCCCCCTGCACCCCCTCCCATAGCGCTAACAGTGCTTCAGCACAGAGGGCTTTCCGCCTAAAGGCACAAACACAAAATCACCCTGGTAACTTCAGGGGAAAACTGTCTAACAGCAGGGTCTGAAAGTTTTCCACTCAAAATGACAAGTCTGAGTTTTTAGACAAGCTAGTCAACCTAATTCTGCCAGGTAACTTATTTTAAAAATGTTAGTAGGGGCGCCTGGGTGGCTCAGTCAGTTGAGCGTCTGACTTCGGCTCAGGTCATGATCTTGTAGTTGACGAGTTCGAGCCCCACGTCTAGCCTGCTTTGAGTTCTGTGTCTCCCTCTCTCTCTGCCCCTCCCCTGCTCATGCTCTGTGTCTGTCTCAAAAATAAAAGAAACATTAAAAATATTTTTTGAAAAAAAAAAAAGATTTAAAATAAATAAATAAAAATGTATGTTTATTTTTGAGAGACAGAGAAAAAGAGAGGGAGAAAGAGTGAGAGTGTGCAAGCAGGGGAGGATCAGAGAGAGGGGGACAGAGGGTCTAATGTGGACTCTGTGCTGTCAGCGCAGAGTCCGATGTGCAGCTCACACCCACAAAACGGGAGATCACGACCCGAGCTGAAGTCAGATGCTTAAAGGATTGAGCCACCCAGGCGCCCCTCTAGTCGTTAATTTTCAAAAGAACACGGTTTCTAGAGACTCTGGGCCATCTGCTGGCACCTGTTTCATCAGGCACACTTAATTTCACCCCAGTAATCCTCTGAGGCAGGTGCGTTACCTCCATTTTTTAGGATCAGAGAGGGCGAGGAAGCTGACCGGATCGCACCGGCGGCAGCAGAGTCCCTTTCAAACCCACATCACCTGACTCCTGAACAGTCAGTTATCCATCCCGTCAACCACCATCCTCGAGTACCAGCGCTGGCACCGACGGGCCCGCTCGCCTGCACACCTGTAGGCGCTGCTCTGGGAGGTCACATCCGCGGGGAGGCTCCACTGGGAGGTCTGGTTATAGAGACGGAGCTGCTGGAGACTGTTCACCAGGTGGTTCAACCTCTTCCTCTGCTGGTTGATGATTTCCCGGTTGTTGGCCAGCGTGTTGAAGAGCGTCTCTCGCTCTGGCACCAGCAAGCGCCTGCAGACGGCAGAGAGGAAAGAGTGTGGCGCGAATGGTCCGCACACCACAACCGCAGCAGTGAGTGGCTAACCTGCAGAGTGCTCAGTGGACAATCCGCACTGCGGCGTTATGAGGACGTGACGAGAGAATGAAAGCTGTGCAAAGACAATACAGAGCGAAGCCCAGGGGCCCAGGGTGAGCAGGCCAGGCCTGTAGCAAAGAACAGCACAATTGGACAAAGCCTCACAGAGGTTCCGGGGGAAAGAAGGGTGGGAGACGGGAGTCAAAAATGAGGGGAAGGGAGAATATGTTCATTCAGCTATACACTCGGGGTTTGTGGATTTTTCCGCCTGTAAATCACACTAACAAACAAAGCCCCAGGGCCCACTGGAGGTCTACGGGGATGTCATTTCTCCAGAGTGCTGTCAACAAACACGGATAAGCACATGGTGTAGTAGCAAGGGGGTAGCCCACCTGAAAGATTTAGAATAAGAAAGGAACAACAGTCCCTTTCTTTCTGATGACAAAGGCAGTTCGACATAAATTTCTAGGAAGGCATTTCGGTAGGGTACAAGATAACATTTAGAAGGGGTTAAAAACAAAGGGGTATACCAAAAACCTACACAGATTTAGGAACTTAAACTCTGCAGAAAGGGGAGTTTAAAAACAAAAAAAAAGCACGTGAAGGAGAAAATGCATAGAGTTGTCATAAAGGAGAAGAAAAGTCTAGTGTGTCTGTCACCATCATGCATCATGCACTTTTACAAAAGCCGACTTCTTAATTAGTGAAGAGAAAGCCAACCGTCAGGCGGAACAGAATGTTCCTGCCATTAGGTCAAGTCATTCTCTCCCATGCGCTTGAACGTGAATTCAGAACCAGGGCAGGGAGTGTGAAATCTTGAATGGGGACCCACCGCCGAGGGGACAAGTGCTCCAGGCCACAGAACCGAATCCCCCCCCGCCCAGTGTCCCCGCGTCAACACTCCCATCTACCTTCCCCTATCAGTGCTCCAAACGGAGGCACTCGGGTCAGGTACAAAACCTTCCTCCACACTGTACAAGGTGATGTATTGAATTCTGTTTACTGAATCTTAAGCACATTCAAGCCCTGCCCCTGACATCGCACCCAGGTTGCCCCACTTACAAGTTCTGTGATCCCACAGCTTCATAAACAAGTAAACAGATCATTTCCCGGTTTGTTTCCTTACAGGGCTAATCACACTAATCAAGTGTAGGCGTTTCAAAGAACGAGCATTTTGAGGGCTGATCTATTTCTCGGCTTTCCTGTAGGCACGTCACTGTTCTCACAATGCACTGCTTTCTGTTCCTTCGGGAGCACAGATGGCATATAGCCAAACATCCGGGGACAGAAGACAAGGGCAGGACCAGGTTCTCCTGTGCCTTTCTTCCCTCCCTCCCTTCTAAGTCATCCACCCTAATTAGGAAGGTCTCCTCAGCAAGAAGACTTGGAAGATACAGAAAAGTATAAAAGAAAAATTCCCCTTAACCCCACTCGCAGCTGTAACTGAATACAGCGACAGATTTCTTTCTAGCCTCTTTTCTACGCTGAGACCTCCACCCTGGGACCGTCCGGTACGAGTGTTGTCTTCTCCTTTCTCACATTTTATATATCGGGTCTAACGTTCTCATGATGTGATTATTTTGTATGTTTCATGTCACACACAACACGTATTTAATGGTTTCCTGAGGGCACACTATGCGGTATTCCGCAAGAAGAAAACATGACCAGACGTATGCGGCCGCTCTCTAACTTCTAGATACCAGGTCACTCCAGTTCTTCACTATCAAAAATGATGCCGTCACACAAACTCTTCTACGTCAACAGTCGTGTGAGCATTGCTATTATGACTGTAGAACAAATTTCTAGAATACGGTAAACACCTGTAGGGTTTGGGATCCACATTCCTAAACCATCTTTTAAAAAAGCCCACCGCAGTATCTCCTGCCACCCACGGTGGATAAGGGGACCTCGCTCACTTTTGTTTTTTCTTTTGTTCCAGATGCCGATCCCATTCCAAGTCCAGCACATCATTCACATCTTGGACGGCGAATTTCACGTACTGATGGAGGCGCCGGATTTCCTACAAGAAAATAAAACAAGAAAGGGAATGACTCTGTTTTCCAGTAGCTTGGAGGACAGTATACCAAAACAATCAAAATAATTTTGCAATGTTTTTCTACTGAGAACCGTAAGGAAAAAAGAAAACACAACAGGCTTCAACCGAATCATTAGAGTGACATCATTAAAATGAACAACGGAACTCAACCTTTTTAACTGTGACAGAGAGGCACAGATTGGGCGTGCCGCTCCAGGGCGCCAGGGCACAAACACCATGGCTCATTCTCTCATCGTCAGCTCCTACATAGAAACTCAACAGGCTCTAGAAATTTTCCACTGCACGCCGCGCCTCCGACAGCGCATCCATTCAGTCTTTGCTCTCCTACCCATGAAATTAACTGTAATACAGACAAAATTAGCCTATAAAAGTGCTGAAAATGATTCTGAACCTATCTATTCGTAGCACAGGACACATAAGTCTCCCTACCAGTTGAGAAAAACTCCTCTCTTCTCAAAGAAGAGTGTCAGCAATAGCAAGTGAACTGCCCATTACTAAAATTCACGCCTATTCATTTGAGGCCTGCAACAGTTTTCTTTAAATGTTAATCCAGTGTTAACTTTCACGGCTATACAGCCTGACTCTCAGAAACGAAAAGTGAAATGAAGATAAAGCATTCCACTAAATACAATTATCAAGGCAGGCAATGTGCTGCCCACCGGGAACCATCCTGGTACACAGTGCTTACTGTGTTTCATTTTAAAAGTTACTCTTGGATGAAGATACATGCCCCAACTGAAAAAGAGCAAATGTCATTTAGAAAGAGCCAGGCTGATTCCAGGAGGAAGCAGCAGTCCCCATAGCATCAGATATAAACTGCAACTCATTGCGCGACGGCAGCGGCAGGCCGGCCGCCCTCTCTGACACCGGCGGGACTGCGCCTCCGCGCACTAGCTTGCGCTCTTCCTTCAAAGGGCCCTCCCACTCCGTCTACCGGAAAAGCAAGCTTCTCCTTCAAGGCCTGTCACAGATACTTGGTTTCTGCGGCTTACTGCTGTGTCACTGGCAACGCCACAGCAACGTATCCCATGTTACGGTCACATGTTCCCTCTTGCGCCGCCGCGCACCCAGCCGCAGGACCGGCACAGCGCAGTGCAGCGGTTAGGAGCCCAGGCTCTGAGTCAGGCTAGGGGACTGGCACTTATTCGCAGGGACACTCGGGTGGTTCCAGCATGTTTCCTTATCCCCTTTCGTACGTGGCATGTACTGGATAAACGCGGTTATCTGCTTAGTGCTGTGAGAAGAGAAAAGCATTTCCTCTTGAAGGTCCCCCCAGAGCGGCACGCTTCTCCTTCAGTTTGGACACAGAGCAAGAGGTGGAAACGCACGTATCGAGAACGTGTATCTAGATGCGCCCCGGAGGCAGTAACCTGAAGAGTGGCAGGCGGGGGGTCTTTCTCCCAGACTGTACACATCCATGGGCCCCCAGCCACACGGCAGGGGCTGAGGGACACAGCAGGGGGTCTCCCACTCTCCAGGACATTCGGTCATTTCCCTACTGTAGTCAATCTGCCAGGTGGGGGCATAGAAATGGCAGACAGAGTAGAGTCCGCACCCTCGAACCCTCCGAGGCAGGAGGGGATTCGGCCCAGTTACAGACCTCACATCCTAGATGAGGAAGACCAGAGCGGCCGCCTGTGCACTCTTTCCTACCGGGACCCTGGGCAAATGCAAGGAGGTGGCAGGTGACCCCGCTAAGGCTCGAGACGCAACAATTTTCAGTAAACTGAAAAGATGGAAACAAAAACCAGATTTCGCCACAATAGAAAATAAGAATAATTACAAACAGATGAGAGAAGTGACCTTGCTGAAGTCTGGCGTACAGGAAAGAGCCCCAGCAGATGGAGCCTTCCATCTGGTTGTACTTGTACTAACAACATCACCAGGGCCAAGCTCCTCAGCCCAAGGGACTATTATCTGTATAACAGGACCAGTAACTCTTGCATTGCAGAGCAGCTGGTTTGGAAGTTCAGAAATAACGTGCGAAGAACACCCAGCAGAGTGTTAGCACTCACTAATTACCACATGAACATTTATTATTTGTCCTCTGATGTATAAATATATATTTTTCCCAATGGTATGTTTTGCACCAAACTTAAAGTTTAATAAAGAAATCTAATGTTGTTTTCATCCTAAAAAAAAATTAAGCAGAAAAGTGCACTTTTCTTTGTCACAGCTGAGGAAGTCTGTGCAAAGCGGGTAAATGAGTGGCAGGAAGTTAACAACTTCACAGGGGCAGTCCTCCAGACAGGGCCTCACAGAGGGGCGGCCTGGCAGGAGTTGTAAGCAGCTCACCTGGGCTGGGTCCTCTTACCTGGAGCTTCGCTTCACTCTTGGGATCAAGGGGCCGCTTATAGAGCAAGTGCACGTATCCGGAGTCACAGTTTCTCTCATTTTGTTCTCTGGCTTCTTCAACACCAGCAAAGCCCTCCAGTAAGGTTGTTTTCAGGGTACTTATATCTCCATGTAGAGACTAGAAAAGGTACAAGGATGTTTTAATGCGAAAAAAAAAAATAAAGTGGCATTTCTAAGAAACGAGCCTTTCTGTCTGATCTTGGAAGGTAGTGCTTCTCAGGCAGTGAAGATGACGCACGCGTCTCAACAGTTAGCAGGCGTACAAGAAAGTTCACTGTGCGCAAAGAAAAATACCAATGTTCAGTTTTTAAAAATGTTTTTCTTCCTCATTAAAAAGCCACAGGGGCGCCTGGGTGGCTCAGTTGGTTGAGTGTCTGACTTTGGCTCAGGTTAAGAACTCAGAATCTGTGAGTTTGAGCCCCACATCGGGCTCTGTGCTGACAGCTTGGAGCCTGGAGCCTGCTTTGGATTCTGTGTCTCTCTCTCTCGCTCTCTGCCCCTCCCTTGCTCATGCTCTGCCTCTCTCTCTCAGAAATTAACAAACACTATGGGGTGCTTGGGTGGCTTAGTCGGTTAAGCGTCCGACTTTCGCTTAGGTCATGATCTCACAGTTCGTGGGTTCAAGCCCCGTGTCAGGCTCTGTGCTGACTGCCAGCTCAGAGCCTGGAGCCTGTTTCAGTCTGTGACTCCCTCTCTCTCTGACCCTCCCCTGCTCACGCTGTCTCTCTCTCTGTCTCCTAGAAATAAATAAACATTAAAAAAGAAATTAACAAACACTAAAAAACAAAACAAAACAAAACACCTAGTCTACTGGTCAGAAACTCAGAGAACGAGAAAAACTATTGATACCACCCACCATCCTGCTCCCTAAAGGTAATCACTGCTGACAGCCTGGAGACCTCTCCTCTTTGGAAACACGTTAAGGGCAGGGTTCTGGAGGCAGACACTCTGGGACTGGCACGTGGAAACTGGGTAGCTTTGGGCAAACTACTTCACCTCGCTACCCTTCAGCCTCTTGATTTGCAAGAGAAACAAAGCAAATAGCACCTACCAGACAGGACAGTCTGAGGATTCAACAAAACAACACAGTGCCGGCACACAGGAACTGGTAATAACAGTAACACGGTAACTACTACTAAGACCAAATACTCGGTACTTTTATACTGGATATTCCCCTCAACCCAACTCTTTATTATAATCCAACCACTTACTACAAAATATGGTAAATTTTCAAATATACCAAAACTAGCAGTGATAACGGATTTTTATGGAGTGCCCTGCAGGTGTCAATGGGGCAGAAACTATTACTATTATTCCACTTGCTCTATGAGGAAACTAAAACCTGGCATAGCCACGCTAACTTGCCCAAGGTCACATAATTAAGTGCTGATGGTAGGACTTGAACTTGGCATTCCTACGTAAACTATTCTAAAAACCACCACCATGGTCCTCGCAGAACAGAGCACATGGAGTGCTAGGAGAGCAACTCTCAAAAGCGCAACTCCATGCAGAAGACTGTCCGCAAGCACAGACCTCTGTGGTCTCCTTAATCTCCAGGAGGAAGGCGTGCAGGTCGTCAGACTCCATCCGCAGCATCTTCATCTCCTCCGAAGTGCCCACCTGGAAACACGCTTTGGACGTCCGGGCCTTCAGCTCTCCCAGCTCCTTCTGAAAGTGTGCGATCTGCAGAAGCCACAGGGGAGGAAGCCCCTCAGTGTGAAGGGCACGGCAGCACTGTCCCTGCTCCCGCGCCCTAGCAGGCACGGACCCCGAGGACGAGCCATGGCCGGGCGCCAAAGCCAAAGGCTCCCCGCCAGAGCCGCGGCTGGGAAAATCCTGCAGGATCCACTTTACCTCCTCCCCGATTCCAGCCATCACGGGATCTGACTCTTTCCACGGATGGCCCTGCTTTTCCATAACTGGAGGCTGAAGCGATTTCACCTGAAACGGAGGGCAAAAGGTTGACAGGTGCACCCCTACCAGATGTGCGGCTTCTCGAAGCCGCTGCCTCAGCGCTTGTTCCCTCGTGATACACTCACTGCTCCCCCTCGCTTGTTCTTTCGAACCTATATTGACCGAGTACCTACTTGGTGTGTGGCATATTCTAGACGGTGGAGAGAGAGGTGAACACGACGGAGAAGGTCCCTACTCTCATGGAACTTAACGTTCTCCTGGGTCAAGACAGGTAGAAGTGACCATTTCAGCTGGGGATAGTGACAGGGCGAAAGAGAAAGGGGGCGCTACTGGAGGGGAGATGGCCCAGAACACCCTCACCGAGCAGTCTCTGAACTGAGCCCTGAGGTAAAGCGGAAAGCTCCAGAAAGTTCTGGGGGAAGCACCTTCTGGGCAGCGAGGAGAGCAAGCGCAAAGACTGTGAGGCACGAAAGATGTGCGGCATGTTGGTGGCAGAGAGAGCAAATGTGGGCACGGTGATGTCAGGGAGGAAGCTGGAGAGGGCACGGGGGGGTCGTGTACAACTAAACCAAGGAGTTAGGATGTTTATCCAAGTGCGCTGAGAGGCTACTTGGGGTTTATTCTTTGCTTTATGATTTTAAAAGATCCCTCCTGCTGCTAAATGGAGCACAGAGGTAAGTGAGAGGGAGAAGAAATAGGGAGACCAGTCAGGAAGGTAACAAGGCAAGAATGGATAATGGCCTGAAATATGACATTAGCAGGGGCGATAGAGATGTGGATTTGTCTTTCTCTCTCTCTCTCTCTCTCTCACATACACACACACACACACACACACGCACGCACGCACCCAGAGTAGCGCTGACAAGACCTTCCACTAGTAAGGACTAAGGAGAGGTTCTGTTCAACAGAGGAATCTAGAATGACTTCCGGGTTTGAGGCTGGAGCAAACGACCTGGAGTAGTTGTGGGGGAGACAGAAATCAAGAGTTCTGCTGGTGAGACCTTAAAAGACCTTACAGAGATGGCTTTTAGATTATGTGATAGCTACAATGATGAGAATTTTAGACTGCATGAGCAGGTGTTAAAGCAGCAAACATTTATCTAATAGATAGAGGTGCATGTGCCAGGCACTGTGCCTAAAACCAGACCTATCACCTGGGCATTATGTTACGTTATGCCCGTAAGGGTGCACGCTGTGGGCAGGAGGGGGCTGGCTGGGAAAGAGAAGGAAAAACCAGGACTCTGGTCCGGAGGGCATGCAAATAATCAAGTGGGAGAGTAACCTAAGATTCTCTTTAAGTTAAACCATAGAAATAAACTGAGGTGACAAATTATAAATTTAAACATGAAAAGTAAAAAAACAAAGCATTTAGAAAAATACAGGAAAGCACCGGGCACCCGGGGGGCTCAGTCTGTTGAAAGTCCAACTTCAGCTCAGGCCACGATATCACCACTTGTGAGTTCCAGCCCCACATCGGGCTCTGTGCTGACAGCTCGGAGCCTGGAGGCTGCTTCCGATTCTGTGTCTCCCTCTCTCTCTGCTCCTCCCCCCTCATGTTCTGTCTCTCTCTCTCAAAAATAAACATTAAAAAAAATTAAAAAACAAAACAAAAAACCAACAATATAGGAAAGAAGGTTTTTGACCTTGGAACCAGAAGTGATTTCTAAAACAGAACACAAAGAGCACTAATCAGAAAAGAAAAGCTGATGTATTCACCGCACCAAGAACTCTATTAAATCGTAAAAAGAAATCACGAATAGAATGAAGGCAATTCACAGAGTGAGAAAGTATCTGCACTACGTGTGTGTGTGCGCGCGCGCGCATGCACGCGTGCGCACGTGTGCTCATGCACCTGACAAGGAACTCTTATAAATCACTAAGAAGACAGACAACCCAGTAGAAAAACAGATAAAAGGCTTGGGAACAGACACCGCATAAAAGAAGATATTTCTTAATATCTAATTTCGAAATATCTTAAAAGAGGACTCAATTTTAGTGGTCATCAGGAAAATAGTAATTAAAACCACAAAATACAACAACAAAAAATGAAAAATACCAAGGCTAGTGAGGATATGGACCAGCTGAACTGCCACAGAATCCCAGTGGGAATTAACCAAAGAGAAATTTATGTATCTTCTATGGCCCAGCAATTCCATTCCTGGGTGCAACAGAAATGCATACGTATGTTCACCCAGAGACATCAACTGCACGGTCACAGCAATGCCGTTCGTGAGAACTTAAACCTGGAAGCTCTTGAGGTGTGCCCAGGGTACAACAAATATTGTAGTCCAGCCACCTGATGAATTCATGCAGCCACAACGATATGGATCAATTTCACAAACATAACGTTGAGCCAAACACAAGAAAACATACTGTGTAAAAAAAAAGAAAGAAAGAGAGAGAAAGAAAAGAAAGCATGCTGTGTGAATCCATTTCAGAGAAGGTACGAACAGGCCAAACTAGGCTATGCTGTTAGAAATCACAGCAGGGAGCCCCCTCGGGCAAGGAGGCTACACATGAGGGAGAATCTGGGGTCCTGGTAATGTCCCACTTCTTGATCCGGGTGTTGGTTACCAAGGCAAATTCAGCTGGTGTGTGTGTCTGTTTTTTCCCCTGTGTGTATTATAGGTTAATAAAAAAGTAAAATAAACTGAAAGCTTATGGAAAGGCACAGAAACAGAGGACCCTGGGTGGAGTAGTCGGTTACTTTGGAAATGAGAAGAAAATCAGGTGCTGCGGTCCTTTCAGACATGAAGCGAAAACAACCAAGCGAACAGCAGAGTGTGGACAAGCTCAGAACACACAGAGAAGACAACGCTAAAGCTCTGGGGTGGAGATAAATGGCTTTTACGTGCGCACATTACAGATGTTCAAAGCCCGTGCTTCAGTATTGCCCGGCACGTAGTCCTGAGTACTATTCCGAAGGTATGACTTCTAAAACGTGAAAACCCATTTTGTAATAAACACGTACGACTGTCTGCACGAACAAACAGGGCATCGCAAGCTGCGCTTAAACATACCTGCGGAGACCCTGCTTTTGCCGCCGGCGGGGTTATCCGGGGTGTCTTCTGTACCATCGAGGCCGCTGGGCCTGCACTGCCCTGAGCGGACCGCCCTGCTGGAATAAGAAGGCCGTGAAAACACGTTTTTTCCCCAGTCTTTCTCTCAGCATATGTGTCCTTCCCTCAAATCTAAAAAAATAAGCCGCTCAGTGTCCCCTGCCCTCCTCTTACAATTTTATGATTTTCGTTACTAAGAGTGATGTCCACAGTTTTAGCCTGATCCAAGATAACTAAAAAGCACATATTATATTTTCAGATACAAAACTCTTTTATAAAGCAGGTAAAACTGGAATGTCTCTGAAAGTAGGTACGTGCATTTTTGTGCAGCCCTGGGAGGCTGGCCATTGGGCCCATCCTTACGCCCCCGAGGCTCCTGCTGCACCTCTGAGAACCAGGAACAAAGTTTACATAATCCCGTCACCTTGTAAGAACTCATAAGGTCTTCAGGACCCTCCTGGAAGCTTCTAGAACAAGACTTGCTCTGCTGCACTTCAGGATTCCCTAGGGAGCGTTTAAAAAACACACACACCAAAAACCTCTACCTAAACCTCAGCTCCAGAGAACCTGACTGAACTGTCAGGGAAGAAATCCCCCAGTGAGTCCAGCATGCTACTGAGGCTGTGATCCAATAACCTAGGACCCTCCAAACTTTAAGAATTAAATAATGGCAGGGGGCACCTGGCTGGCTCGGTCAGGTGGAGTATGAGACCCTTGATCTCAGGGCTGTGAGTTCAAACCCCACGCTGGGTGTGGAGCCAACTTAAAAAGAACAAATGAATGAATGACAATGGAAGGATAGGGAGATATGGGTGGTGAGCAGTGGAAACGGGGAGTACGCGCATCATGGTTCAACCCTTCTCTCCTACACTGAAAACAGATGTGAAAAGATTAAGGCAAGACTCTTTAACTTTCTAGGTCTGTCTTTCAGAATCTGAGGGAAAGTCCTGGAATGAGGGGACTCTGGTAAACTCCATAAGGCAGCCTTCTCTCCTGAGCAATAGGTGAGAGAGAGGATTTCAGGAATTCACGGCTCAATCAATGCCTGTTCAACATTTACCGAGATAACGTTATTCCTGACAAACACTAAATGGCACCCCAAACATGCCTGGCTAGGTATTATCACTGGCACACATGAAAATAATCCACTGAAAAACTGGACACCTCTGGCAAACACCATCCTAACCACATGAGCAAGCTAACATCACTCGGGTCAAGACAAAATGAGACCGTGCAATACGATACACATCACCTATGCGGTACTGCCACCCACAATGCTGAAGTGGAGTCTCGTCGTGTGAAAACGATCTCGGCCACATTGAGGGCCAGCTCCCTACCTATTGGCCTGACCCTTCACAAACACCAATGCTGAGAAAGATGAACTAGGCGAAAAAATGTGTGACACTGACACTAAAGAGAAAAAACTAAACTAGAATACATGGTCCCTGGCTGGAGCAGGAAAAAAGCTCCCAAGAACACTATTGGGACAACTGTGGAAATGTCAATGTGGGCTAAGGATGAGATTATGATTAAATCTCCTGAGCGTGCGAATGTATCAGGTACGCTGGTATTTGAGAGATCCACACTTAACGTACTCAGGGGTGAAGTGCCTGTGAGGAACTCTCCAATGTCTTAGGGAAAAATTTTATATTAAAAACTAAAGACGCAAAGCAAATCGTGCAAAATGTTACCAAGCCTTGACTTGGTGAAGGGCATGGTTTTCATTACCCAACTGATGCAACCCTTCTGCAGGATGAAAGAGGGCCAGGGATGTCTGTTCATGGAGTTTATCATGCACTTCAATTCAACTCGGTTACGATAACCATTTCCACTTATAATCTTCACTCGGTAAACTTGCTCACAGTAGAGCTGGGTGTGAAAACCCAAAGACCATCATCAGGGCCGATAAGCTTAACAGCCACTACAGGTTTCGCTCTTTCACACCAACTTGCGAGTCATTTTGTAACTGCCCTTCACGTAAGGCAGGCTACACCTGAAGACTGGGGCCACAGCAAACACCTCCTCTGAGTCCCCACATACACTTAGAAACACTCTGAGTCCCCACATACATGAGAAACGTCAGAGGGCCAAGCGTGGCAGCATCGAGGCCACTGCAATCACTCTGAAAGCACAGGCTTCACAGCACATTAGTGTGAGACACAGGAAGCAAGAAAAACTAATCTAGTCTGACTACGTGAGCCAGGATTCCTAACAGGTGAAACATGCAAACGTAAGAATTCAGGGCTGATTTCCTTAAAACCATACCTGATGCTGAGGAAGAGACCGAGGGTTTTGATGACACAGAGCTGGATGCTGAGAGGGGCGTGGGGTGGCTGAGAGCTCCGGAAGCAGCTGGCTTAGAGGCAGAGGAGAACGGCAGCGTGGCGGGTGTAGCCTGGGAGCTGATGGCAGGGGTGGAGGGAGCCACGGCAGTGAACCTGGAACAACGAGCGGTCTGACTGCGTGAGGAGGGCCCGCACTGAGGCCCTTTCTCACTGGTCCTGAGCAACGCTACCGAGGGACAACTTACTATCCCCGCACTCCTGCCTCTGTGAAACATACATGTTTGGCTATTTCTTATGAAAGGTGATCGCTGCAAGGAAAACAATGACCTGTGTATTTAGGAATACACTACCCAATGAAAACATCACGTATTTAACATGAAGGAGAAATGAAGTTTGTCAGAATGTGAATTATTGATTTTCTGTTCCATCAAGCTACATACAAAAAGGGAGGCTGGGGCTCTGTTATTAGGAGAGGCTGGTATTCCCCTTCTGCCAAGGAAATTACTGAGAACTCGCTTTGGGCGATCACCTCCTCTGGGGAGTGAGAAAGGAGGAAGAAAGGAGATCACCGTCTTTGGGATGCTTACGGGAAGGGAAAGTTAAGCTCTACTGACAGAGCAAAAGTCTGTCAACAATCTAAATGTCCAGCATCAGGACACCGGCCATGTAATCCACTACAGGGCGACAAAATGGAATACCAGGCAACTGTTGGGTGAGGTGGCCGTGTGGCCACTTGATATCAACAGGGACAGCGGCAGCAGCGGTGGCCACAGCCGGCACCACGTCCGCAGCAACAAGCAGCAGAGATGAGTGGGGGAGAGCTGGGGGGGTACATGGTGTAAGGATCACTTTCATCAAGGGGCTTGCATTCCCGCGGGGAGACCAGAGCCAGGGACAAAGTTGAATAACACGTGCGTGAGCTGCTGGGGCACCCGTGTGGAGAGAGTAAAGGGTCACGTTAAGCAACCAGGACTGTCCTCAAAGAACGAGACGCCCCAGGACTGTCACAAGGGAGAGTCACCTGACAGGCATACAACTTCACAGACGACGGAGGTGGCTGTCAGAAAGCAGTTCAGAGAGTAAAGGGCGGACACAGGGGAAAAAGTGCTACAAGGGATTCACTCCCCGCACAGGATGTAGATTTCTTATTGCCCCATTTTGTAAAATAAGGCATATCTCACACCTTTTAAATCTGAAAAGGCAAAAACGACAATTTAAATATAAACCTCTAATGACTGAAAAACAAGACATTCTAGGAGACCCTCCTGGACTCCATGCACTGAATAAATGCAAACCTTTTATGTTGTCTGAATTTTTACCCTTGGCCAGGATTACTTTGGAAGACAAGCAAAAAATCTATTCATAACTCCCTTCTCAGTGACTACTTCCAGGGACTACCGCGTGGTATTTCTACTCATGCTACAGCAGAAGCACTCTCTCATCAAGTGTTACTTACTTCTCACTAAGGTTGACCTTGACCACAGAGGCCGAGGAGGGGAAGGAGGGCTTCACTCCTATGTTCGGAGCAGACACGCTTGGCATCGGTGTGCTTTCCAGGGTGGGCTTAAAACCCGATGATCCGAAGGAGAACGTGGCAGCGGGGGACACTGTGGGAGAGGCCCCGGGGGTGGACGCCATGGAGGTTTGCGAAGGAGGAGCAAAAGAGAAGAGAGATGTGCCAGAGGCACTGGAATATGGAGGCGGCTCCCCTGGGGCAGAGCCGGATGGCTTCATCGACGCAGAACCGAAGGAGAACACGGAAGTGGCTCCAACAGCAGAAGGTAAAGAGAAGGTGGAGTGGGGAGCAGCCAGCGATGAAGGCGGACCAGAGGCTGGTGCGGCAGGGGCCGGGGCGTCGAGCTTCTGCGGGGCCTGAGAGGAGGTTGGAGTAGTGGGGGTACTCCCTGCAGTGAATAAAATGGACAAAGAGGAAGGGAGAAATTAGCACCACGACAATGGAAGTCCACACGACAGAAAAAGGGCTCGGGCAGAATGGAGTCAGAGAGAACCGTCCTAGTACAAGAAGGGAAAAAATAAAATAGGAAGTAGGGCTGATGTTGGACTTTCCATAGCAAATCTTCCACGTGGGAAGATGAACAAAACTTTGAAAGGGAGGGAGGCCTAGGGGGTTCAGTCAGTTAAGGGTTCGACTCTTGGTTTCAGCTCAGGTCATGATCTCACAGTCGTGAGATTGAGCCCCATGTTAGGATCCAGACTGGGGGTTGAGCCTGCTTGGAATTCTCCTTCTCCCTCTCCCTGTACCCCCCACCCCGAAATAAATAAAATTAAAACAAAACAAAACCCATAAATTAAAAAAAAGCTTTAAAAGAAAAAGGAAACAGGGAAAGGCATTAGATTAATAGCACTTCATGACACCCAGATGAATCCCAGAGCGGGCGGGGGGGGGGGGGAGGGGATGCACCTTTCACTGTTACAGTGAAAAACAAACCATTCTGCAGCATTTCATCAGCAATTAGAAAAAAACTTCAATTCAGATTTCCACTTCATAATAGTCCCTAAAAGCAATTCCAGATAAATTAAAGATATCTACATATATGAAAACACACGTAGGAGCGCCTGGGTGGCTCAGTCGGTTAAGCATCCGACTCCGGATCTCAGCTCAGGTCCTAATCTCACAGTTCGTGGGTCTGAGCCGTGCATCAGGCTTTGCAGGGATGATGTGTGGCTTGCTTGGGATTCTGTCTCTCCTTCTCTCTGCCCCTCCCCTGTTTGCTCGCTCTCTCAAAATAAATAAACTTAAAAAAAATAATTTAAGAACACATGTATACATACACCACAAAACCAAGGAGGCAAAAAGTCACTAAAATCACTGAGAGCCTAACAACTTGAAATTTAGAAGTGACCCCCCCACCAAAAAAAAAAAAAAAAAGAAAAAAAAATCTAGGATTTGACTGCGTAGGGACAGTTGGTTAAGCATCTAATTCTTGATCTAGCCTTAGGTCATGATATCACGGTCTGTGGGTTCAAGCTCAGCACGGAGCCTGCTTGGGGTTCTGGCTCTTCCTGTCTCTGCCCTACCCCTGCTTGCTCTCTTTCTCTCTCTCAAAATAAATGAATAAACTTTAAAAAAAGATTTGACTGTCTAAAGACAGTAACATAAATAAAAGATAAAAAAATCTGTAGTAAATGACAATATGGGTTTTTTTTTTATGTTTTATTTATTTCTGAGAGAGAGAGAAGGAGACAGCATGAGCAGGGGAGGGTCAGAGAGAGAGGGAAACACAGAATCAGAATCAGAAGCAGGCTCCAAGCTCTGAGCTAGCTGTCAGCACAGAGCCCGATGCGGGACTTGAACCCACGAACCGTGAGAACATGACCTGAGCCGAAGTCGGACGCTTAACCGACTGAGCCACCCAGGCGCCCCAATGACAATATGTTTTATATTTTTTAAAAAGCTCATACAAATTGAGATAAAGAAATTTCAAGATTGATGTAATCCAGGAACCTTATTCACAAAATAATACATGACTGCTCAATCTGCCTAATCAAAGAAATGTAAATTTAAGTGAAACAGATTTTTGATTTTTCTCTAAATGATCAAACTTTAAATATACCTAATCCCCTATGTTTGGAAGGGTAAAATAAACCTGAAACCTTTATCACTAATAGGTACCTAATTGACCATAATCTTTTAGAAAACACTTTAGCATTACGTCTCAAAAATCATAAAAAATGGACTCAGCCATCCCACTTCTAAGAAAGCATACAAAATTAACCTAAGAAATGAAAAAGACATTTAATACCTTTTTACACAAATAGTAAAAGATGTTCAATGGGATAGGAAGCACTCTTTTAAATGAATCACAAAGATTAAGAATGTAGAAAACACAATTTACATTAAAAAACCTACACCCTAGTTAATGATGTATACGATATTTTACAACTGAGAAGAAAGAGGTTTATGAAAAACCAGAAGAGAAAGCAGGTTTAAATTTTTTTCTGTTTTACAAACTTTCTATGAAGTAAACACGCTAATATGCCCAATTAAATAACTCACTAAGCAAACAAATAAGAAAGCAATAGTTACTGCCAACACATTCATATTAACGGGTCTTGATTCTTCCAAACTGTGAGATGACAATTTACCTTCACTACATCAGAACGAAGACCCCATTAAACTGTTGCTTTCATGGAAGTATATACCACAAGCACATTTATTCTATTAATACTCCTTTCCCACAATCAAGATGGAAGCGACAACTGCCAGCTTCTTTAAAGACACAAACCCACCACCGCTCATCGCTTCCCGGCACGTCCGGCAGACGTGAGCAGCACGTGCCGGACCCGAAAGACCCGAGGCACCTGCCTACCTAAAAACAGAACCGAGCACGTGAAACCCCTCGTGCTCCTTCTGATCGATCATTCAACCCAGCACCCGCAGAGCTGCAGTGCGGAAATGGGCGGAACCATTAATGCCTCCTGTACCCGCCACCCAGACTTCAGCTACAGCCGCGGGCCACTCTCTCCCCCTCCGATCGCTCTCTCCCACTCCTCTATGGCTGCCACCTCTGGACCAAGCCAGGAAAGGTGAACAGGAAAACTGGCCCCTGCTGGTGCAGACTGGGGTTTAATGGGTCAGTAGTGAAGTCCTTCACACTGAACTGTGCTCAGAAACAGACATCGCCCCAGACGTCTGGCTGGCTCGGTCGGTCAAGTGTCCTACTCGGTTTCGGCTCAGGTCATGGTCTCACGGTTTTGTGAATTTGAGCCCCACATCGGGCTCCAAGCTGACAGTGATGAGCCTGCATGGGAATCTCGGTCTCTCTTTCTCTCTCTGCCCCTCCCACACTTGCACTATCTCTGTCTCTCAAAATAAATAAACTTAAAAAAAACTTATTAAAAAAAAAACCCAGACATCACCTGGCAGGCTCCCAACTTCCCAGGGGGCACTGCTTGTCACAGCCCGCATGACTAAGTGTAGGTAGTTTGTGGTGCTCAGGAGCACTTCAGGAAAAAACCACTCAACAGCGCCTGGGTGCCTCAGCCTTGATTTTGGCGTGGGTCATGATCTCATGGTTCGTGAGTTCAAGCCCCACATGGGGCTCTGTGCTAACAGCGCAGAGCCTGGTTGGGATTCTCTCTTTCCCTCTCTCTCTGCCCCTCCGCTGTTCATATGTGCATGGGTGTTCTCCCCTCTCTCTCTCTAAAATAAATAAATTAGTTTAAAAAAAAAAATCACTCAAAGAATACACATACTATAAATAATGAGATGCCCCAGAATAACATTATCACAGTCTATGCATGGTGACCTGGTTAACTACTTGCGGATGCACTGCCAAGTGACAGGAGTCCAAGTGTCTTGAGTGGCTCTGTTTATGAACGACTCACTCTGCACTGGGTAGCAGCAAGAAAATACACCATCAACCTTACCCAACACGACTGGTCAACACGCTTTTTCTTTTTTTTTTTTTTTAATTTATTTCTAGGGTAGAAAGAGACAGCATGAACAGGGGAGGGTCAGAGAGAGAGGGAGACACAGACTCTGAAACAGGCTCCAGGCTCTGAGCTGGCAGTCAGCACAGAGCCCGACGTGGGGCTCGAACCCATGAACCGCGAGATCATGACCTAAGCAAAAGTTGGACGCTTAACCGACTAAGCCACCCAGGCGCCCCAAACAACACGCTTTTTCTTTGACAGAGAACTGGTCACGCTATGCACTTCTTTAGCCAGAGAAAAGTCTTAACGGTTATATATTCACAGAAACCAAAAAGAGAATGGTGGTAAAATTCAACAATATGCAACAATCCCCCTTTAAAAAGTTTTAGACTGTTCTCCCAAGTGTTACACAGTCACTGTGAAAAATCTGGAAATACGTATTAGTATTTAGTGTGTACATTTATGCATATGAAGAACATGTACCAAAATGCTGGTTATAGCTATTGCTTGATGTCTGGGGGACTATTTTTTTTTTTCATTTTTGAGAGCAAGACAGAGCATGAGCGAGGGAGGGGCAAAGAGAGGGAGACACAGAATCCAAAGCAGGCTCCAGGCTCTGAGCTGTCAGCACAGAGCCTGATACGGGGCTCGAACTGGACGCTTAATCGACTGGGCCACCCAGATGCCCTGATGTCTGAGGGACTCTTAAGTGATTTTATAATTTCTAATATGTTGCCAATAAACGTATACTACATAAGTAATATTTTCAAAGAGGAAGAGGAAAAAAGACTAAAGAAAACTGAATCCCCTTGTTCCCACCCGCCACCCAGATATAACCACTACTTAGATTTTAATATCCATCTTTATAGTATTTTCTCTATTCATACATATATGTATGTTTTCCTCTCATAAGAAAGGAATTGTAAAGCATATAGTGCTTTTTCATGACATATTCCACTAGCACTTTGTCAGCAAATGCAACAGTGGTGACACTTCTGTGACAGCCACAACGTGTACCATCACGTATTTAACCAACCTCCGGGACTAACATCTTTAGGACTGAGACCATATGACACAGGGTGCTGTAACAGGGTATTGTTGCTTAACGGCCTGAGGGGATCCATCGGGTTGAGCTTCCCTTTCACTAAAGTCAAGGTCAGAGAATAAAGTTTGCGGGCGAGTGGAAGCAAGAATGAGCATGTGTTCAAGGGAAAGTCAGTCCAGGGGCGCCTGGGTGGCTCAGCTGGTTGGGCGTCTGACTCTGGCTCAGGTCATGATCTCACGATTTGTGAGTTCAAGCCCCGTGTCGGGCTCTGTGCTGACGGCTCAAGGCCTGGAGCCTGTTTCGGATTCTGTGTCTCCCTCTCTCTCTGCCCCTCCCCCATTTATATTTGTCTGTCTCTCAAAAAAAAAAAAAAAAAAGGAAAAGTCAGTCTCTGCCTCGTGAAGGCAGACCAGGCCGATGGACAGGACCACTACGCGTCCCTACGCAGTTTTTATCTTTGGGAGCAGTCCGGAACAAGCCCATGGTACTCCCCCACTTCCGGAGCAGGAAGAGGTACGTACCAGATGACTTAGGCTGTCGCTCTCCTTCTAATGAGAGCCGCTCTGGTGTCCTGATGAGGGACTTCACCCCCGGATTCTGATTGATCATGTAAAATGGACATAGCACACCGTCTGTTGAAAGCAACATAAGTACTGGAGCAGGAGGGAGAGTCTTCTCATCATCTGTTAAAAAAGAAAACAGAAGTGAAAAAAGAGCCAAGGCATGAAGGGCCTGGGTGGGAAGGGAAAGATTGTCCAAGCAAGAAGCGGCTGAACGGCCTCATCCCAGCCGTAAAGCTCAAGTTCGTGGGTTGAGCTTTCACATCTGAGCAGCCTCTCGGACACCAGCTCATTAAAGAGAGCTACTGTCACACTGCTGACCGCCACCACCCTGCTGGACCCCGCAAGGCAGCTCCGGCAGTCCGACGGAGCCGCAACTATTCCTAAGCTCCCGCAAGCTTTACAAGCGCGTCTCAGTGTTCGCGATATTCCCCTGACCAGGACCGGCATCTCTAGGAAGACGCTCGTTTAACTGAAGACCGACAGATTACAGACTTTGGAAAACACGCAGAAGGACCCAGAAAGGAGAATCCAACTACTTTATATTCATTCACAGCTCAGTCATAAGCATCTATTTTGTCCACGAAGGCTCGAAAAGAATCAAAGTAAATGAGCTAATAAGACCAAATAACCCGACCAAGGAGAGGACAGGTGCTTCATGAGGACCCCTCTGTAAACCGACGCACCAAAGAGCAAAGAGCAGGTCCTCCACTGCCCCTGCATGTGTGAAAGTGGTCCTGCCACACTCCAGCCAGGGAGAAGACGTACCCAGGGCACGCGCTCCTGATTTGGAAGCCAAGTGCTTGAGGTCTCGATTCTGATCTGTGTCTTCAATCCAAGCACTGCTATGGTTTGAAACACACACACGCATAGAGTCTGGCTCTCGTCTAATCAAAGAGTGTCCATCAAGTTAGTCTGGTGTCATCACCACACACTCTGGGTCACTCAAGTGGAAATGCGCTCCCAGGAGTTAAAAGCGCCTCGGAAGTGTAGAGCGGGATTTAAATATCAACCAGGACTAGAAAGAAGACTGCTCCTGCACGAGGCCCCAGCAGGCCGCACTTACTGACGGGGACCTCCGCCTGGTTGGTATAGTCTATGGCAAGTCCCACGGGTAGCGAGTCGTCACTCTTGTCCGTCACGGGCAGTTCGGCTCGACTAGAATCCTCCAGGAGCCAAGATTCCCAATTCACCTGGAAGAGAGACCCAGAAGATGAAAATGCTGTGTTGGTAAGAGCTCTGCTCTGGTTCCCTTACCACTGTTAACACAGAAGAGAAGAAAAAAAAATCCACTCAGTTTAGATGTATGTGTTCACTAGAGTCGGAAATCCAGGAAGATGGTCTAAAAGCCATGAGCAGCGTCCTGGCAAGAGAGGGGTTAGTTTTCCAAATCAGCCTCTCTGCCCCTGCCTTGTGAATAAAGTAACTGCCGTCGTGACCCCTTTCTGAGGTGCCGTCCACACCAACTAGGTAGGTTCTAAACATAGCAGGTGAATCTCGTACCTGCACTAACCAGTATGCAGCCGCCCCTGGAAATGCGGGACCGGGCCCAGGAGCTCCGGCGGATGGCTACCGCGGTCCTGAGGCGGGGGCCTCACAGGCCGGCCAGATGCCCTCTGCTTGCTCATCCAGAGACAGACGCACCCTTAGTTCCCGTCCTCCCAGATCTCGGGGTCACTTCCTCACAATGGTCCCTCTTCCTGCCTTTGGGGTGCTTTAGAAGCCACTAAGTCTTTCCCATAAACTCCTCGATTTCAGGCTTCTGTCTGCTTGAACGGCCTGGATTCCTGCCAAGAAATAACTTCTGATTTTTAAAAATCACATTTGTCTAACTTTCAGTGTTGACCAAACTTTCAGTGTTGACCAAAACAGGGCAGCATGAATCAAAGGGGAATAATAACTCTCCACGAATAAGAGGAAAGCAAAAAGCTGCTCAGGAAAGGGAACATAATCATACTCCATGACTTTGCAAGGGTGTGAGTAACAGTCACATTCATAATAACATAAGCAAAATTGATGTGAAAAACATTTCACATTGATGTGAAAAACTCTGAAAACATTCTACAGACAAAATAAAGACGAACTGGGGCTGGCTCCGTTGGTTAAGTGTCCGCCTCTTGACTTTGGCTCAGGTCATGATCTCACAGTCTGTGAGTTTGAGCCCGGCATCAGTCTCTGTGCTGACAGTGTGGAGCCTGCTTGGGATTCTCTCTCTCCCTCTTTCTGCCTCTCCCCTGCCCATGCTCTCCCTCCCTCTCTCTCAAAACAAACAATAAAAAAAGGTTTCAAAATAAAGAAGATTTGATAATCACTACGAAACAGTACAAACATACCAGTTTTGATTTTGCAAAAGACAAGCCACAGAATGACAAGACCTGGAATGCAGGGGTGGGGGAAGGCGTGCTAAAGGCCAGGGCTGGGAAGAAGGTATTCCTCCCACAAAGTGGAAGGTCAAGAGAACCTCACCGCGGGGCGCCTGGGTGGCTTAGTCGGTTAAGCGTCCGACTTTCGCCTAGGTCATGATCTCGCGGTTCGTGGGTTCGAGCCCCGCGTCGGGCTCTGTGCTGACTGCCAGCTCAGAGCCTGGAGCCTGTTTCAGTCTGTGACTCCCTCTCTCTCTGACCCTCCCCTGCTCACGCTGTCTCTCTCTCTCTCTCCAAGAATAAATAAAACATTAAAAAATAATAATAATAATAAAAATAAAAAAAATAAAAAAAGAGAACCTCACCGTGTACGGCAATGCCAAAAGAAAGTACAACAGGCCCGCAGCCCTGCTGAGGGAAGGGCGAGGGTTTCAGGGCTACACGTGAGCTATATACTTATGTAGCTGAGAAGATCTAAAATTAATAATCACTAACTAGTGACAAAGCAAGGTATTACTTCAGGATAAGAAGGTCAACCTTAAAAGAAATAAATGCTACAAAAAATATATATATATCCTCTTAACAGGCCTGGATAAGGACAATGTAGGGCAGGGGTGATTTTATTTCATTTATAATTCCTTTTTTACAATTTGATTTTTTAGCCATGTACATAAATTATCCTGATAAAAAACAGAAATACAAGTATATTTAAAATGTGTCAGGACATAAGTTTGTGATATTAAGGGACTGTCACTGAAGTCGATCGAAGACTTCAGAAGGGACTGCTGCAGTTGGCCTGTGACCCTAAAGTGGCCCACCCTAGACACCACCCGGCCACGCAGACAGTGATGGATAAATACTGAACAGTTAGACTATGTATCTGTGTGGGGCGCACAGACATTTTGAAACTCAAGGCTTGGGACGCCCGGGTGGCTCAGTTGGTTAAGCATCCACCTCTTGATTTTGGCTCAGGACATGATCTCGTGGTTCATGGGTTTAAGCCCTGTATTGGGCACTGCGCTCACAGTGCAGAACTTGCTTGGGATTCTCTCTCCCTCTCTGCTCCGCCCCTGCTCATGCTCCTTCTCTCTCTCTCTCAAAATAAATAAATACAACTTAAAAAAAAAGTTTTTTTAATTCAAGGCTCAAGTTTCAAGAAAACTTTCCGTTTCATCACGCGTCCTCTGCGGTGACTCTGAGCATGTCACCACAGGTTAGGACAGCATCCCACAACCGCCTCAGCCCACCTCGTGTGCAAGGGGGGACAAAATGCAAGAAAGGAGGGGGTGCTTACCTGCACAGGCGCTTTTAGCTTTCTGGTGGTTTTTCAAAGTGAAACAGTGTACTTTTTAAAAATCTTTTAATGTTTGTTTTTGAGAGAGAGTGCGCAAGTGCAAGGGAGGGGCAGAGAGAGAAAGAGACACGGAATCTGAAGGAGGCTTCAGGCTCTGAGCTGTCAGCACAGAGGCCAACGCGGGGCTCGATGGCGGAACTCAAACCCACACCCCAACAAGCCAGGAAATCACGAGCTGACCCCAAATCAGAAGCTTACGGACTGAGCCACCCTTGCGCCCCGAAGGGCAACAAAGCATTCCTGAGGAGTCACAATTTGGTACCATCCGCGTGTTTCTCTCCATCAGTCAAGGACGGGTTACCGCTGACTGAAGGAAGGGGCAAGTTCAAGCAAGAGGGAAGGAATAAAGGCGATCCAACAGAACACGGCAGAAACACTTCCTCCATCCCGGCATGCTCCCGTTGGGGGTGGCCTCACCGTACGTTTCCACGGATCATTAATGGATCCAGAAAGGACAGAAGGGCTTTTTACAACGGTGGAGAAGCTGTGGGGTCTGAAACCCATGTGTCTATTGTGACATCTCAGCCACCTGGCCTGAGGCGTTCGGTCACGTCAGCGAAGCGTCAGCTTTCCTCTCACCCAGGAACTCATTCAAAGGGACGCGGCTTCAGTCTAAACCTTCACCACATAGTTCTAACTCCCTCCAGAATCCTTCCCAGAAAAGAGTCACAGAGAAGCAATGGAAGAGTGAAACTTACCTGATCCGTCTGTCGAGCAAGGATACTGACTTCTGTTGAAGCCGCAGATGCTGCCAGCACTAAATCCCTTCAAGGAATAAAAGCGGAAGGCCATTAAATTCAAACACAGAACACTTCTGACCCGCCTGGAGCCTGCGGTGGTGTCCACGAGGGCTTCCTCGAGATGAAAAGGAGGAAAGTGAGCTTTTCTACATGGCTGAAGAAAGGGCAGATTTTAGATTATAAAGCTTCACTTCTGAGTTCACAGGATAAAGCCCTGGAGACCCAGCCAACTGCCTCAGTATTTCCGACAGAGACGTGACAAAATCAGGCCGGAATTTCCAATAAACCTATCGCCCTGTGAACAGAATAATCTGGTGAAATTTCAGACAGAAGATTTGCTTTAAGCTACCTATCTTTCAAGAGGAAGCTTTTGCTCTTTGAGGGAAACTTTTAACACGCTCCTTAAATATCAGTATTGTCATAAAGTCACCACCGGGGTTATTGAGTAAACGGGGTTTTTAAGATGTGTCCTCGATCGGGACAATTAAGAATTGGGGAAACGGAAGTAGTCAGAGAGGCATTATCCAGTGCCAGAGGAAAATGTGTTTGGGGCGCCTCCAGCCTCCATTCTCTTTTCCCACAGAGAAGAAGTTCAACAGCGGAACCCAGTGATTCAGGCGGGGCCCGACAGAGCGAGGAGGAGCCCCACCCTGGGCTCACCATTCTTCGATGTAACTGAGGTAGTAACGATGCTGCCTCTCCGTGCAGCTGCCATAGCAGGGCTCCATGAAGTTCACAAATATCTCTGGGTGCTTTTCTTCTTTCTTCTACAATAAACAAAAGGAGACCAAAAAAAAAAAAATCACACGTGTAATTTTTCTTTAATCCTACATGGTTGAGGATCTCGAAAAACAAAACCATTTAAGTTTTATGAGAAAATCCACCCCAAAATCTCTGACCAAGTCCACAGACACGATACGAAGGCAGAGTTGAGTACAAGGCCCAGGAACGGTGGCCCCTGACCGAACTGAATCTACGCTGTTCCGTCTCTTTCTGGTTGTGGGCCGGGCATGACCAGATCATGCAGCCTCTCTGATTCTGTTTTCTGGTGTGTGTAGTGGGCCTGTGGAACTTTCTTCACTGACTTCAAAGGCGGTTTTAAGCGTGAAACAAAAGGACGCATAGAAAGCTTCTAGCCCAGGACGTGGAACCTGAGGAAGAGTCTGATACTCTCCCTGGGGACAGAACATCTTAACGAGCTCTTCAAATAAGGACCTCAATAGGGGCGCCTGCGTGGCTCGGTCAGTTAAGCATCTGACCTCAACTCGGGTCATGATCTCATGAGTCATGAGTTTGAGCCCCGCATTGGGCTCTGTGCTGACAGCTCAAAGCCTGAAGCCTGCTTCGGATTCTGTGTCTCCCTCTCTCTGCCCCTCCCCTGCTCATGCTCTGTCTCTCTATATATAAAAAATAAATAAATAAAAGAAGGACCTCAATAAACAAATAGCTTATAATTCAACTTTATGAGGAGCCCGAGTCTTAATAAAAACAAGGCACTTTTTCCCATCATCGGCAAAGGTCCACCATGGCACTAGCGTATTCTGACATTCATGTGGGGCACCTAGGGGCTGCACTGGTCGTAGGAATGCAAACTGCTCCAGCTTTTCTAAAAGATCCTTTGGCAACGTTCTCAGAAGCTTAGCGAAAAGAGCATAACCAAACTCATTTCCAGGTGTGTCCCCTACAAGAGAAACACAATCACATAAAATGGAAACCAAAGGACGTCTCGCACGGTATTCCTTCAAACTGGAGAACTGAAAACCACTGAAGTATCCGGCAGTGAAAGGGCTAAATAAACCATCTGTCCACAAAGCCAAACACAGGTTGTATTCAAGGACTTCGATCGAGGCTTACGATTTAACGCTAAAACACGCTGCAAAACAGAACGAGTGCAGCTCCCACTTTTATTATATTTAGACACTTATTCACATAGTTTTAAATGTTTTTCTGGACTTTAAGCCAGTACCGATTAGAAAGTAGATGCTCAGCTTCACTGGTCTTTATTTTTTTTTTTATTGCTTATTTATTTATTTTTATTTATTTCTAGGAGAGAGAGAGAGAGACAGCGTGAGCAGGGGAGGGTCAGAGAGAGAAGGAGTCACAGACTGGAACAGGCTCCAGGCTCTGAGCTGGCAGTCAGCACAGAGCCCGACGCGGGGCTCGAACCCACGAACCGCGAGATCATGACCTAAGCGAAAGTCGGACGCTTAACCGACTAAGCCACCCAGGCGCCCCCACTGGTCTTTTTTTTAAGTGTCACCACAATGTAGTCACACTTTACAGACCTTGTTATTAATGTTCTTCCCTGTTTTCAAAATGACTCACTCCCTTAGGTCATTCCCTTCTCACTCAGAGGCTTCCTCGCGCACCCAATCTGAATGGCACCCCTGCCGTGATCTGCCCCGAGCCCTTCACTGTTCCCACCTTCACCCTTATCCTTCCTGGCCCTGCACTTACTTACTGACTAGCACACTCATTAGAAATGTAAGATCCAGGGGCGCCTGGGTGGCTCAGTCCACTGAGCGTCTGACTTCAGCTCAGGTCATGATCTCACAGTTTTGTGGGTTCGAGCCCTGTGTCAGGTTCTGTGCTGACAGCTCAGAGCCTAGAGCCTGCTTTGGATTCTGTGTATCCCTCTCTCTCTCTGCCCCTTTCCCGCTCATGCTCTGTCTCTCAATAACAAAAAAATAAAAACTTAAAAAAAAATAAAGAAATGTAAGATCCACAAAAGCAAGGACTCTGCCTCAGTCCCCACTGTATTCTCAGCTTTAAGGCAGTGCCTAGCACCCTGCAGGCATCGGATAAACATCTGATAATTTGCTTATAAACAGGTGAAAGAATTTTAAAAGTCAAGGTATTTTCTTGCTTTTCTAAAATCTTTATCATCTACTCCTGAGCCCAAGACTAGGCTGTACGTTAGCTAACTTGAAAATAAATAAAATATCTTTATCAGGTTAACATCTAGCAGGACTCAGAGCTTACAGTGTAAGCAAAGCAAATTTATTTTCTTCCCCTTACGGCTAAACAGTAGAGTACGATGTAAGAAGACACGATAATTTTGGCCCCAAAGGCCCCTGGCACAGCACTCAGGATTAATACCTGAAGCTGTCCCATCGCTGCCAGCAAGAAAAGGAAGCTGGAGCCAAAGCCTTAACCTTTACTAGAAGACCTCCGTGGTCCTCAAAGAACAAAGATGTCGGGGCGCCTGGCTGGCTTAGTCGGTTAAGCGTCCGACTTTCACTTAGGTCATGATCTCGCGGTTCGTGGGTTCGAGCCCCGCGTCGGGCTCTGTGCTGACTGCCAGCTCGGAGTCTGGAGCCTTTTTCAGTCTGTGACTCCCTCTCTGACCCTCCCCTGCTCACGCTGTCTCTCTCTCTCCTAGAAATAAATAAAACGTTAAAAAAGAAAAAAAAAACAAAAAACAAAAAACAAAGAACAAAGATGTCCCTTTCACACATGTACCGGGAGGAGAGCCATCACCACATCTGGAGAAGTTTCCAGGGTCCCATCTGCAGCAGCATATACTATTGTGAAGACGTAAGTACCAATCCACAGCACATCTAGAACTGAAATACACACACTCTCATAAAACATCATACTTTTGGAATAGCTCCTGCATGTTAAAACATTAACAACCCGCAGATAAAACTGTCAGAATTCTATAATTCTGACAAAGTCTAGATTTTACTGACTAAATATCATTCACAGATACAAAGACTCAAGAAACACAAATCCATCGCCAAGTGGGTTTTTTGGTGTTTTTGTTTTTTTTTTTTTGGTCTGGTGGATTATAACCAGGGCCCATTTTGAGAGAATTCTAATAAAAAGTCAGGATCCATGTACTGTTAGTTACCCCGAGACACAGGTGTCTACCAGAGGATTACTGCGGTGCTGACTTAACTCGCTAACGTAGACGAGAGCATTCGTACTAGCGCTTCCCTGAGCAGCTGCGTAGATACGTCATGTGACGTGACATCTCTGTAATACTGTGTCACCTCGCTAGAGGCTGGCCCAGTAAGAAAAGCAGACGAGTTACCTCTGACAGGATGATCCGACTCATAAAATGGAGGACAAGGAATGACTTTTTTTTCCTGCAGAGTCTGAAAGAGATTTAGGGAGGGAAAAAGTATCAAGTGAAACGCACGTGAGCCAGTGAAACTCCGTCAAATCCAGCATGTTCCCCAGAACCCCTATATTCTACGCTCCCGGCCGGGAGAGACTGAGCACAGGGAAGAGTGAATACCTACACCCAGGTCCCCATCCTATAGAAATCTCCCAAGAGTGTTTTCCGGCATAGAGAGAGGATGTCAAGGCAGAACCAGCAGAGTAGCAGAGTCGCACACAGCGACACAGGCAGCCGGCAATCACAGGACCGGGAAGTGAATGACGGTGCATCCACACAGAGGACACTGGGCAGCCATTCAAAAGATTGAAGTGGCTCCATGTATCATGAGTTGGGAAAAGGGCTCTGAAAACTATTACATTTAAAACAAAAGGGCAAAGAACAAGCCAATAAAATCAAGCCAATTCTATTATCCACTTCCAAGCTTATGCCCTGAAAGAATATACACCAAATTTCATAGAACGACTTTCCGCAATAACCTAGGAAATAAAAAACTTTAACATCGAGCCCAGACCCCTACGTCCACTGCTTTATACCCGCGGAGAAGAGGCTGTCAAGGAGGAAGGCACTGCAACACAGGTCTTGGCACTGCCTACGGGCACCTCCTCCCCATCCATGCTTGACCCAAAATACATGGATTCTTTGCCAACTTATATTGCAGAGTGTCTGAGAATATGGTCTCAGGAAGACCAGAGGGAGGGGGCGAGGGAGTGACAGGAGCATCTATTTTCTTCGGTGCTTACAATTAGAGAAACTGAACCTTTAACATGGACTCAGCTGGCTGACAAACAATGCTTTAGCTGTTTTGATGGAATGTTCTTAGGGAATGGATTGGGAACGTAAAGCTGGAGAACACTGTGTAGTGTGTGATCAGCATGTACAGTAGACATGCAACGCATCTACACACAAACAATTTTTTTTTTTTTTATTTCTAGGAGAGAGAGAGAGAGAGACAGCGTGAGCAGGGGAGGGTCAGAGAGAGGAGTCACAGACTGAAACAGGCTCCAGGCTCTGAGCTGGCAGTCAGCACAGAGCCCGACGCGGGGCTCGAACCCACGAACCGCGAGATCATGACCTAAGCGAAAGTCGGACGCTTAACCGACTAAGCCACCCAGGCGCCCCCACACAAACTATTTTTAAAAGCATCCAGAAAAGTCGGGAGGCTCCCGCTCCATAAAACAGACTGTGCCTCTGGAAAGACTACGGGATAGAAGAGTACCACTCTTTCCTGAACTTCTTCGGGTACCGATGAATCTGTCCTAACGAGCATGAACTACATTTTAACAAAGAAACACCAGTGAGACCCCAAACCTACCCCCACAGGTGGGTAACTTAAGACAAGTTCTGAAGTACAACTTACGGGAAGATACTGGACCACAGTTCCGTCTTGTTTCCCCACAGCCAGCTGCTTCCCTTTGGGACTCCAGCACACTGAGCAAAAGAAGAAAGCGCTCTCAATTAAGAACTCAAGATGGGGCGCCTGAGTGGCTCAGTCGGTTAAGTGTCTGACTTCAGCTCAGGTCATGATCTCAAGGTTCATGGGTTCAAGTCCCACGTCAGGCTCTGTGCTGACGGCTCAGAGCCTGGAGCCTGCTTTCCATTCTGTGTTTTCCCTCGCTCTCTGCCCCTCCCCTGCTCATACTCTGTGTCCTTCTCTCTCAAAAATAAATACACATTAAAAATTTTTTAAAAAAGAAAAAGAGAAAGAAATATCTATTTGATATTGGTAATGCTTTTCCCCTGAAGGTATAAATGACTTTCTGAAACGTTTCTGGAACTTTTCAATTCCAGAAACCATCATTCTCAAAAACACAGTTCAAGGGCGCCTGGGTGGCTCAGTTTGTTTGAGCTTCCGACTTTAGCTCAGGTCACTATCTCGCTGTTCACAAGTTCAAGCACCACACTGGGCTCCGTGCTGACAACTCAAGGCCTGGAGCCTGCTTCAGATTCTCTGTCTCCCTCTTTCCTTGCCCCCCCGCCCCACTTGCCCTCTATCTCTCTAAAAAACAAACATTAAACAAAAAATTAAAAACACGGTTCTAAACTAGCTGTGCCAAAATATTTCTTTCTCCAGGACACCTAAGCACATTCAAGTCAAATCCTGTCTGCTGTTTGGCCTCAAGAACACTAACTATGGATATAAAGAATACTCACCAGTTCTACCAGATAACGACAGATACAACAAAATACCCCATTTGCTTTTATTTCCAGAAATTAATTTTTAAACAGATTACCATTACTGTATGTTATGGTGCGAAAGCCTTTATTACCCACCAGATGTTACTGCCACCGTAGAGGGGAGCGTCGCACACACTTTCACGGTTTCTGTGATTTGTAGGACAGCGATGCTGCCATCGGCCAGACAAATCGCCATCATGGAGGCGACGGTGGGGTTCCACTTCATATCGATCACCATGCCTCCTGCATCTTTCAGAAGCTTATGATAGGCAAATGGGCGTTTTTGCTGTTTAGCCTTTTAAAACAAATGCCCAGGAGCAAAAATAAATTGATAAATTAATAAACACATACACACTGAATCGCCGAAAAAAATTACTGAATGTGCAAGTTTTCTCTCAAATTACAGTTCACATTCCTCCACGACTGTGACCAAAAAATTAGCTCAAGTTTTCTCTCAAATTACAGTTCACATTCCTCCACGACTGTGACCAAAAAATTAGCTCGACGCAATCTATTTGTTAAAGACCACTTCAGCACGACCTTGAAAATGGCAGTCAATTATTCTAGCACACCGGAAGAACTCCCAGCAGGGGAATACACAAACGCAGGAAAATCAGTAAAGAGCAAACACAGGATTAAAATCTTGGCTCTGCTTCTTAATGGAGTTGGACCTTTGAGTGTTTAAATTCTTTGGGACTGTCTCTTCATCTATAAAATGAAGACAAGAGCATCTCCTTTGTGAGGCCATGGTCCTTAGGAATGAGGACCAGGCCAATACCAGCACAGAGCCTAAGCACACAGTAGGTGTAAATACTCAAATTATTGACAATTATCATTCCCAAACTGCTAGAAATGCCAGGGGAGGTGATGTAGGAACTTCTGACATTACTATTAACTCCCCGTGCTCTCTCATACGTAAATGAGGAAAAAAACACCTTGGGGCTGTATTAGGAAAGAATTTCTTGAAGTCCCTTCTATCTCAAAGATCTAAGATCCGATAGCTAAGGCCTTTTTTTAAACCCCTGCTTTAATCTAGAAAAAAGACTCCCAGGGTCAGCCAAGAATTTCTAGGTTATGACTCAATACCAGAAAACGTTTTTAGGTCCCACACTGATGCTATGCTACACCAGTAGCTTACCTCATTTGAAAAGGTGCGAACGTCAAAAAAAGCGATAATGGAACCATATTCACTGGACATCATGCACACGGAGAGTGTGAGGTTATCACAGCTCAGGGCTAAGTGATGTATCGGGAATTTCATAGGCACCAGTAAGCTTTGAACTTTATCAACTAAGAAAAGATTAAAAAAAAAAACTAAGCAGAAGCAGAAGCCACAGCCCCTTTATCAGGTCTCTGTAAACACTTTTCACATCTACATAAACACACAAGCACAGTTCGATGCCTGGTCACGCAGGTGAACCTTAGCTTCCTGACAGATGTAAGACAATGCAGTAAATATCCCAGATCCTCCCTCCCATGGCCTAGGGAAACGAACTGTGGCTGTTGCCCTTGTTAAAAACAAGGTCCTTGGGGCCCCTGGGAGGCTCAGTCAGTTACGTGTTCGACTTTGTCTCAGGTCACAATCTCGCGGTTTGTGGGTTCGAGCCCCGCGCTGGGTTCTGTGCTGACAGCTCAGAGACTGAAGCCAGTTTCAAATTCTGTGCCTCCCTCTCTCTCTCTGCCCCTCCCCTGCTTGTGCTCTGTCTCTCTCTGTCCCAAAAATAAATAAACAAGAAAAAAATTAAAAAAAAAAAAACAACAAACCGAGGTCCTGTACCCATATTTTTGCAACAGTGCTCCAAACACTACATCTTCCTATTTGTTCGGATGGTACTACTGTACCTATTTAGAAAGCCACATAATAAAACGCTTCTCCAGAGCCAGGACCCAAGTTCAACTAAGCAAAAATAAAAGCATGGCAGAATGGTAAATTCTTCTGGCCTCTGAGCTCAGAGGAGCGACTCCCTAAAAGAGAAATCCAAAGGACCAAAGAGAACAACCACAAAGGCTTCCTGCCTAGAACAACTTCTTCTTGAGGGGGTCGACCTGAAGACTAACAGCCGTTGTGACTGTAATTTCTTGGGAAGGAAGCTACCTCACTATTCCCCTCTTTCTATGACACAACAAAGAATAAGAAACTTACCTATCTTATTGGGATCGTCACCAGGTTTATTTTGAATGAGAAGATTTTTGGTGGGAAAAATCTGCAGCCCACTGGCTCCACCAGCAAAGACCAGGCCATACTTGTTGGACACGGCTAGCAGACTCAAGCGCTCCTTGGGCAACTCCTCAGGGGAGTCAAAGATTCTCACCTTCTTCAGGGCTCGAAACTGAAAATCCTGTTGTGAAGGATGAAACCAAGATCAATTCAGGGGAGAAAGATATCCCATTATATTCCAACAGCACTAATTCCAGCACCTAGCGGTATGTGGTCCCTGGCATAGCTTATCAATGTTTACTGAATGGAAAAAAGTTTTAAACTCTTTCATGATGCTTTCCTTAACTACCCAACTCTCACGCTGATCTTTTCCTTTGCTGAACTTGTTTCCTGTCCTAACCACCACAGGTGTGCACTTGATTATTCATAATCTCGTCCTACTTCCTGGTAGGAACTGTCCCATGACCCAGAGGAGTGCTTAGTAAACTGCTGTGAAGTATCGAAAGCATCATCCAACTGCGCTGTTCACCAGAACTGCTGGTGTAACTAGGCAAACATAGCCACGGAAATAATGACCATGGAAAAGGATGGGTATGGTCGACCTCTTAACATGCAAGACCTGTGAATGTACCTAGCTGTCAGGAGGGCATCCAAACACAAGTCCAAAGCCCTTAACACAGGCTGTGAGGCCAGGCCTGGCCCATCTGCCTCTGCAGCCTCCACGGGACTCTCCCAGTGAGCCACGACTTGTACAAGACCCATGGCCACCTCTGCCCCCCACCAATTCCGTTTCGGGCCATCTGCATGCTCCCTAGCACTCCAGGGCCTGGGAGCCTTCCCCAATCTCCTGCCAATGCCTGGCTCACCCAGTCTTCCACGGACTGACTGACACGCCTTCAATGACAATTTTCAGTGGGCACCACCCCCCCGGTACGGATTCCGTAGGTTTACCAATCACTGTGAAATTCTACCAGATATGTTACTTTTTTTCTTAAACTCCAGATCGAACTGAAGTTGAAGCTTTGGTAAAAAGACCAGGAACCCCCTTTTGCTTATGTTCCTAAAGGGTAAAAAGCCAAAGACAGCCTTTCTCCGCTTTCATTTTTGGACACTTATGGTGTTTTGTACAGAATCCCTAACACACTCCGCATACGAGTTTCCTTAGATTTGTGTTTATGCGTAGGTGCTAAAAGATTCATGGAAATACTCTTAATTCCAAATGAGTCTGCGTCCAGAAAAATCACAGCTTTCCAGATGAGGTGAACTTTTCAGTATTTTCGTAATTCTCATCCTGAGAATCCTAAAACTCCTAGTTGAGGCATGGTCAGGTGGGTGTGGAGAGCCCACACAGGAAGGCTTTCCTTCTGGTATAATCAGTAACTCCGAGGGATCCTCCTAAGTCTGTAGTTGTGAAGCCTATTTTTCCTTCAGGCCCAGCATAGCTGAGAAATCAGCACGCTCTCGTTGGGTGGCTCCCCTGCGCCCTCTCGCCCCCGCGACATTCGCGGGGGGTGGGGGGATTCACTCCTCTACACACGCGGTGGGTTACCACTCCCTAAACGCATTTCAGTGGCCTCGTCGATCGCCTAAAAGCTTCCTGCAACTTACTTACAACCGTCATTTGGATCACACGCCCCTCTTTAGTGTCCTGACTTCACGCTGATTTCCAGTACCAAAATAACCCTTCCGTGTCGCCACAGGGTTTGTGGAAGAGGGGCTGAACGCCGGCTCTGCGTGAAGCAAGCCGGCACCACTTCACCAAAGGAGCGCAGTTCAAGTGAAGAGAGGGTCTTAAAAAATAAACAACAAAAACCACCACCTAGACTTCAGCCCCTCGGTCAAATGCTGATTCTGGGTAAGTTCCTTCCCCAGTCTCCATGTGCTTCTTTTTTATTCACAACTACGCGTGGGGTTGCCGCGCCGATTATTAATTACCACGGTGTCCCGCACACAGCGCACGCTCAATAAACAGCAGTTGTTACCACGACTCTGACCACCCCCATGAAAGTGACTAGGAAGTCACTAGGGTAACTCAAGTGGCGCGCACAACACCAACGAGGGACGGAAAAACGGATTCGGTGGGGCTATCAGGCCGGCGGCACGGCCGCCTGCTCCAGGAGAACTCGGACCGCGGTAACACGTTCAAGCGGGAGGCGGGAAGCGGGACAGCCGGCCCCCGCGCTTCGGCGTTCAGCGGGGCTCCAGGGCGTCGCCGGGACTCAGGAAGGGAGGGAGGCCCCGGCCAGTCTCTGACCTTCATCTCCCGCTCGGGAATCATCGTATCCATCTCGTCTCCCATCGCGCCACCCCTCTGTTGGTCCAAGCAGCCGCCGCTGCCGCCCGCGGCCTTGCCCTCACAACCCAGGCCGCTCCGAGGCCAACTTCCTTCCCTCACGGCGCGCTGCGCTCCGCAGACTCCGCACTTCCGGCGCGCTTTGGTGACGTCACCAGCCCACGGTATGTCCGAGGAGACTGAAGACCTTCCGAAGTCGCGCGCTCTACTGCCCGCCGCCTCCTATTGGCCGACGAGGAGGGCGTGGCCCCAGGGCCGACGCGCCTGCGCCCTGAAAGCACCCAGGTCCCGCCCCCGGCGTCGGGAGTGTAGCGGGCTGTGCCTTTGAGTCTCTGTGGTTGCGAGGCGCTTGCTCGAGCTCCCTTGCTCCCTGTGCCGCTGAGAGCTCACAGTGACGCTGGGGTGTAGGTGGTTACTAACGGTCCCCGAGTGAGAGGAGTTAGGAACCTGACAAACGTTTCCAGGGGGCAGTTCTTGAGAGAGCCTTTGGCGTGGAGGAAAAGAGGTTCGGAAAGTGGGTGGGCGGGGCCGCGGAGGACTCTTCCGGCCGAAACGAGGAGGGGTAAAGGGCACCAAAGATCAGCTTTGCGCCTTTCAGGGTAATCATTTCCCGAGCAAGAGCCTAGAAACTGCGCAAAAACTCTTTGGGTGTGTTATTTAACGTCCAACACATCCTAGTCACCGAGGGGTGTATTGTTGCCATGTAATCGATAAGAAGTTTAGGAAATCCCCCAGTGCCCCTCAGAAAGCGGTGAAGGCAGGATTCGAATTCAGCTTGTCCGGATATGTCGATTGATGACTATTACACCGTCCTACGTACGGCTGTTTGTTTTGGAATTATAAATGACATTCTTAATCTGGAGCCTAGGGGGTAACTCCGGGGTTGGGGCCGTCATTTTCTGCCGCTTTACTGTTTGGTTTTCGGCAAGATTGTTTATCTTCTCCAAGGCTGCTGCTCATTTTAAAAACAAGGATAACATAACAGACCTTGTCTCGTGGAGCTGTTGCGAGAAGTAAATAAAGTTCGGCATTTAACAGAGCCGGGCACACAGGTCACATCCATTCGAGCTGTTACTATATTAGCTAGCTCCTGAATTTGCTGAGCCCAGCTGTCCCCAAAATACACAAATCAAGACATTGATAAGTTTATCTGTTTTATTTCTAGTCCGTAGAGATGACATCCAGCACCACACACACTTACATGCGTACACACACACACACGCACACTTCATCCACTTGAACTTGCCCGGCAATCTCCTTCCTTTTGAGTCACAGGGACAAAGCCACACCTGGCAGTCCCCAAGTTGCTGGTTGCATTAGTTAGATTTGGTCTTTCAGAAAAAAGACAGCTGAAGTTCTAAGAAGCTGAGCTCTTAGCCAGAAAAGTAAGTTCTAGAGCCAATAGCCACAATCTGAAATACAAACACACACCCCCTGTCCAGGGACCACTTTTGAACACTGTTGGAACTGGTGGTGTTTCCCAGGATGCTCCCCACCCAATGAGAGAACTTTCTTTCCTGCCCTTTCCAGAAGCTGGGGACACACCTACTTGCTTCCCTCCCTTAAAGGCGAGTAAACTGTGGAACCTACTAAATAGTAAACCTGATTACTTCTGCTCTCCTCTCTTTAGCCAAGAACAGTTACACGGACTATAATGGGTAGTTAAGGAAGGTATTATCTTGCTCAAAGGTCTCAGCCTGTCCCAGAGAAGAGGCCAGTGGGGAGGGTTGGGGACAGGCAGTTGTTCATCCAATGATCTCTGGGGTGGGGGTGGGAGGGCAGAGGAGGTGTTGGTGAGTGAGATTTTACATTTGCAGAGAGAAGTGTTTTGCTGGGGTTTAAACTTCAACTAGGCTTGTGCATTTGAGGCAGCTCCTTAGGCTGAAGATCAGCCAGTCATGGCCAAATAATCTTGCTCCTGAACTGGTTGAGACCAGTGGATTAACCCAACCGGGCATTTCCCCATCCCCTACCTGCTCTCCCCCACCCCAGGCTGCTCAAGGGCAGCTCCAAGTCACGGGCCCTGACTGTGGATCACTAAGGAGCTGCAGGGAGCCCGCACTGGCTCCCACCTCCAACAGCACCCAGACATTTCCACTTAAGGATTGGTGGGAACTTCTCCAAGACCCTCGTTCAGTCTTGGGCCCAGGATTGCAGTGTAGTCCCTGAATAGTCCCCTCTTTCTTAACATTCACCTCACTGGTCGTTGTCTGGTGAGGTGTCCATTCTAGGAGTCTGTCCATTTCACATCTGGTTTCTTAGCTCTTGGCCCATAGCAGGTGTTTAATAGATATGTTCAATGGATGGACCCATCTAAGTCCTGTGTGGGTGGTATAAGTGACTCCAGAACAGATCGGGTCGAGGCTGGGGTCCTTGCTCAGCCAAGATGGGGCTGAGTGTGACACTTCCCTGCATGAGTTCTGAGAAATGGCTTGGCAGAGTAGCTCTAGGGAAGGCAGAACTGCAGAGTGGCCTGGCGCTCACCCAAACCCTGGTGTTGACCTGGAGGCACTGGAGAGGGTGAGTCCTGGCCCAGGTCCTTCCTCGATTGTCGACCTAGATTTCCCCTCCCTACACCTTCTCTTGTTTGCCCCACGGAGTGAGACAGCCCATAGCAGAGATGAGGCAATGGGCACGGCCTCTGAACATCTGAGTTCCAGTCCAGACTTCCGTCTCCCGGTCAACCCCTTGGCCAGGCACCTAATCCCTGTGAGCACCACAGTTTTCTCGCCTGTGAAATGAGAGGTCTGCTCCGGCTAACCTACAGAGCGGATCAGGGCTCTAAAACCCTGGGTGTCCATCATAAGGGACCCCGATCCAATCCCCAAGCTCAAGGTTTTGGGATGGTGAAGTGGATTAGAAGACAGGCATGTGTCAGGACAAAGTGGGGAGGCTTAAAGCTTATAATAGGTGGTCAATAAATATCTGTTGAATGACTACGTGAGGGCATGAATGAATGAGTGAATGAATGAATGAATGAATGAATGGTGTGGGTAAGGTGGTAAGGAGAACACAGTCAGGTTTCAAGCAGATTGGGATCAGAAAGGCAACCTTCAATTTCTCAGCTCCTGGCTTACTAGTGGGGCTGACTTTTCGCCATGCGCACTCTATTCCTCCTTTTTCCATCCCGCTACTCTCAGCATCCTCCCCAAAAAGTGACATCAGACTGAACTGACACCCCTCCTGAGGCCCCCTCGCCTCCCTTCTACCCCCAAAGCCCTCTGCTGCCCCAGCAAAGGAGAAGGACAAGCAAAGACTGCACTTTCCCTCTGAGCTGCCCATAAAGGCAGGGCTGCAGGCAAGGCCTGAGGATTCCTTCTGGAACCTTCTGGAAGGGCTCAGACTGCCAAGCCCTTCTCTCCTGCTCTCCCTTCTGTCACCTTCCTGAGGAGGAGTGTGGACTAAGGCGGTGATGGATCAGCTGGGGAGATGGGGCACTGAGTGGCCACGCCCTAGACAAGAGCTCGGAGCCACGGAGCTGTCTGAAGAAACCCTAGTTCCTACTCTAGGGTCTTCTGAGAGTGGGCTGTGGTCCTCGCCAGGGTCAGGCCAGCAAGCCTGGACTTAGCTCCAAGACCCTGGAAGGATGGGCTACGCCAACTCCAAACATAAGGACCACGGCCTTCCCGTCCTGGCCCTGCCCCCTCCACGTTATGGTTTGGCGTCAGCCCTTCTGCACAGGGAACGGGGAAGGAGGGAAGAACAGAGAGGGCACGAAGGCTCAGAACTCCCCGACCCAGAGCCCCTTTAAGGCAGATAAGTTGTGCTTTGCAAAGGGATCACCGGTTCTGCTGATTAAAAAATAAACAGACGCACAACGACCACGCAAAACAAAGAAGACAAATCACAATGAGTCAAGAAGGGCAGCAAGATGGGGGGCAGGGGGACGGGGCAGGTCCGGACGGGGGTCCTCAGGGCAGGCTGGCAATGTCTCTCTCTGGAGGGGGACCAACTGGCTTGGGGCTGCTCTCGTTGGCTTTTCCTTCGAACATCATGACTCTGGTTTGGAGATGGAGAGAAAACAAACAGGATTAGGATTGCTTCCCTCATCCAGGGAAAGATCATCCCAGCCCTCAAGTCTGCAGGATCCTCAATATCCATTCTCCTTGCATCTATTCTCAAGTGGGACCCTCTCTAAGGGGCTGCTAGCCTCTTTTCACAGAAGAGAAAACCGAGGGGCAGAGATCTCTGTATTCTAAGCCATGCGTCTTCCCCTAAACACGCTGCCTGAAGAAGGCAGAGCTAGGCTGGGCCATGGCACTGCTCACAACTCCTTCAGATCTTCAAAAAACCTCCCAAGCCTTTAGGGATAACATCTAGGAGGGGCACCTGAGTGGCTCAGTCGTTTAAGCATCCGATTTTGGCTCAGGTCATGATCTCGCGGTTCATGAGTTCAAGCCCTGAGTCTGGAGCCCGTTTCAGATTCTGTGTGTGTGTCTCTCTCGGCCCCTCCCCTGCTCATGGCTTTGTCTGTCTGTCTGTGTCTCTCTCTCTCTCAAAAATAAATAAATTTTTTAAATTAAAAAACATAGTAGGGGCGCCTGGATGGCTTAGTCGGTTAAGCGTCCGACTTTCGTTTGGGTCATGATCTCGCGGTTTGTGGGTTTGAGCCCCGCGTCGGGCTCTGTGCTGACTGCCAGCTCAGAGCCTGGAGCCTGTTTCAGTCTGTGACTCCCTCTCTCTCTGACCGCCCCCCTGCTCGCGCTATCTCTCTCTCTATCCTAGAAATAAATAAAAAACATTAAAGAAAATAAAACAACAAAAATTTAAATAAATAAATAAATAGATAGATAGATAGATAAATAAATAAAATAGTAACATCTAGGAAGGAGAGGGTAGGGGTTCTGAATGTAGCCTCTGGACGGGAACAGCCTGATTGGAATCCCAGCCCTATTACTACCCAGCTGGGGACGTAAGAAAGATACCCAACCCCACCGATGCTCAGTGTTTCCAATTGGAAGTAAGGATGCCAATGGGGCGCCTGGGTGGCTTAGTCGGTTAAGCGTCCGACTTTCGCTTAGGTCGTGATCTCGCGGTTCATGGGTTCAAGCCCCGCGTTGGGCTCTGTGCTGACTGCCAGCTCAGAGCCTGGAGACTGTTTCAGAGTCTGTATCTCCCTCTCTCTGACCCTCCCCTGCTCACGCTATCTCTCTCTCTCTCCTAGAAATAAATAAAATAAAAAATAAAAAAATAAAAAACAAACAAACAAACAAATAAATAAAAAAGGATGCCAAAAGTGGCAATATCCTGGAGCAGTTTCAAGGATCAGGGCCCCTCTCCACCTGCACGCACTCCTTGGGTGGGCTCTTTGCGTCCCCTGGCTTTAAATCCCACCCAAAGGGCAATAGCTTACCTCTGAGTTCCAGATTTGCACATCCACCCCCCTCCTTCACCCTTCCCCTTGGATGCCTAAAGGACACTCCCAAGTTAACCCAATCAAAACTCAATCCTTTTTTAAAAAATGTCTTATGTTTATTTTATTTTTGAAAGGGCGGGAGGGTCAGAGAGAGAGGGAGACACAGAATCTGAAGCAGATCCAGGCTCCAAGCTGTCAGCACAGAGCCCGACGCAGGGCTCAAACCCACGAACCGTGAGATCATGACCTGAGCCGAAGTCGGACGCTTAACCGACTGAGCCACCCAGGCGCCCCAAGCGTCCGGCTCTTGATATTGGCTCAGGTCATGATCTTGAGGTTGTGGGATCAAAACCTGCACCCAGCTTTGTCCTGAGTGTGGAGCCTGCTTGGGATTCTCTTTCCCTCTCTCTGTCCCTCCCCCACTCATTCTCTTTCTCTCTCTCTCTCTCTCTCAAGAAATAAATAAACATTAAAAAAAAGTCAGCCTCTAGCTTAGAGTCACCCAAAGGCATCCCTCCACATTAGTGCCAAATGCTAAGTGGGACCATGACCTACAAGGCCGTGTCACCTGGCCTCTGCCCATCTCCTTCACTCACTGCACTCACTGATACACCAGATACACTAGCGTTTTCCTTTGAGCACACAAGCACGGTTCTGCCTCAGGACCCTTGCACTGCTCTTCCCTCTGCCTGGAATGCTTTTCCCCAGATCGTCACATGGCTCTTCTCTTCGCATCTCCCTCCCTCAGGGCTGTGGTCAGAAGCTGCCTTCTCAGTGAGATCCTCCCTGTCCCCCACGCCATCCCTCTCTGTTCCCCTCATCCACTCTGTTTTTCTCCGTACTACACCATTGCACTCTGGTGTTTTGGCTTTTTCAGGGTTTTGAATCTGTTTTTGTCTGTCTCTTCTCATTAGAATGTAAGCTCCATGAGCCAGCAATTCATGAGTCCCCAGCACCTAGAATAATTCTTCGTATGTAGTTGGTGCTCAATCAATATTTGCAAAATTAATAAATGACCAGTCTAAGGAGTCACCGGGTAGATCAGTACCTGGCACGCAGTAAATGCATGGAATCTTAGGTGCTGCTTCCCAAGAACATCAGTCCTCCTGTGGCTGTCATCTGGCCTCACATGTGATGGTGGTCTAACCTTGATGGCTTCCCTGCCACATCCCACCCCACACTTAAACTCTGCACCCTGACCTGTGGGCTCATGAGCAGTCAGTCCTTCGGCCTCCCTGGGCCTCAACCTCCCCCTTCGTAACAAATGAGCTAGGTATAGTTTACGTTTGTACGTTCACTATAAAGGACTCCCCAGAAATCTCTCTGCAGCATTTCAGTGCGCTGGGAAGAACCTATGGAGTGTGATTTTGGCTACCACGTACTGGGTGGTTGCCATCAGCCAGGTACTGGGCTGGAGCCATCAGATGTGTTATCTCATTGGCCCTCAGGACGGTACTTCCCACCGGATACTTACTATCCCCTCTCTCTTACAAAGGAAGAAACCGAGACTTGGGGATCTATAGGGATTTCCCCAGGGTCAGTTCGGGAGCAAGTAACGAGCATCGAGACTTGAACCCCGCTTCCCTTTGAAGCCGGTGGTTACCTATATTATGCTCTCAACAATCCCCTAGGGTAGTAGAATCACTTTACAAACGAGGAAACCAAGGCTCGGAAGGCTTCATAGTAGATTTATCATCGCCATCACCACCACAGTTGCTACTTACTGAATGCTGATTCTACAGGAAGTTCTGCTACAGGCTAACTTTACCTTTAAGGTACATGTTAATGTGACTATTTGACAGACAAAAGAAATCACGTTCAGAGAAACTGAGAATCTGGTCCAGTACATCACACAAGGGATCCCCTCCATGCAACGGACTTTGCCTTCAGGGGCCCCAGGAGAGGCGGGAGGTACTCACAGCTTGAGCACAGCCGACCTCTTCCCCAACATCATGTTCACAAAGTCACGGTAGGAGATGGTGTCGCTGACCCCACCCGTCACCTCCGAGATCATCTTTTTCATCTCCAGGTGGGTCTTGGGGACCCCGAGCTTCTCCATCATCCTCTTTAAAGACATCAGGTCTGCCGGAGGAAAAAGCAGATCCGCTAAGTGGGGACAGGCTGTGGGGTCAAGTGAGGGAGCTGGTAAAGCTCCCCCCTCCCCTCCCGCCCCCATGCCCAGGAAAAGCCCCACAGGACAGCCCCTCCCTGGGGACTGCAATCAATGCCTTTCTCCTCTGGGGTGAGTGAGCCCATCACACCCTCCCTGCTCTCTTTGGAAATAGGACAGACTAGCGGGCTTCGAGAGTCCGACAGACTTGGGTTGGAATCCAGCTCTGCTCTTCCTGGCTGTGGGACCTGGGGCAAACTACCCAACCTCTCTGAAACTCCACTCTCATGGGTTGAGGGGATCATTGGGAAGAACAATGCGCGAGAAGGACCCGGCACAAAGCATGTGTTCGGTAACAGAGCCGCTATTCTTTTTTTTTTATTTATTTCTAGGAGAGAGAGAGAGAGGCAGCATGAGCAGGGGACGGTCAGAGAGGGAGTCACAGACTGAAACAGGCTCCAGGCTCTGAGCTGGCAGTCAGCACAGAGCCCGACGCGGGGCTCGAACCCACGAACCGTGAGATCACGACCCAAGTGAAAGTCGGACGCTTAGCCGACTAAGCCACCCAGGCGCCCCCAGAGCCGCTATTCTTCACTCTGTCGTGTCCGCTGACCCCTCCAAGGTGACGGTGAGCTTCAGCTCCCCGGCAGTCACTGCCCAGCACGGTGGGGCCAGGGGGTCGACTTGACCCCAGGCATGGAAAGTCACTCCGTGGGGTGCCCGGTGGCAGCTTCTTGCTACCTGCCACTCCCACCGGAAGTCCTAGGGTTCCGCCTCCCTGGCAGGGGGAGGATGCCAAAAATATCCTGCAGAGCAGGAAAACAAACAAAAGAATAAAATTCAAGAAAAACAAGGGAGGCACCAAAAAGTCACTGCCCTCTGCAGAATCGCTGCCCTGACCAACCGGCTCCCAAGGTCACAGGCAATTTCCTTCAGATTGTTCTGTGAACAATGGGTTGGCAAAGGATGGAGGGAGAGAGGTGGGGCAGGGGGTCAATGTTAGGGCCAGGGGAGTGGTTCGCCAGCTCACCCCAGGGCAGGCAGGAGGGATGCCAGACCTCTAGGTGCCGGGATGTCCAGGGCATTTCAAAGAAAGCTGGGCAGCAGTCGGCGGGGAAAAGTGAAAGGTCTCCCACATTCAGCTGCCCAGACTCTGAATTGGCAAGATCTTTCTGGAAGGCAATTTGGCAAGATGCTTCAAAAGCCTTTGACCCAGAATGTCTAATTCCTGAGATTTACTCTAAAGAAATAATCGGTGATGTGGACAAAACTTTTATGTACAAAGATGCTCTTCACAGGATTTTTAAAAGTAGGTAAAATTTGGGGCCCCTGGGTGGCTCAGTCAGTTAAGTGACCCACTTTGGCTCAGGTCATGATCTCGCGATTTGTGAGTTTGAGCCCGACATCAGGCTCTGCACTGACAGCTCAGAGCCTGGAGCCTGCTTCCGATTCTGTGTCCCTTTCCCTCTGCCCCTCCCTCACTTGGCCTCTCTTTCCCTCTTTCTCTCAAAAATAAATAGACCTTTTTAAAAAGTGGTTAAAATTAGAAATTGTCTAAATGGGCGATACAAAGGCATTGGCCGAATAAATTATAGTCCTTTTCCGCAACAAAATATTATGCAGCCATTAATTATAATTTCAAAAGAAAAGTTAATCATATGTCAAAATACCCACACTATATTATTTTTTGAAAAAATGAGATTGTAAAAGGGGTACAAAATAGCGATTCTAAAAGGGTACAAAACAGCATTTGTGATTAGAACAAAGGATGGAAGGATATAAACCAAAAAGTTTATAGCAGTTATTTCTGGGAGGTAGGATTGTAAGTGACCTATTTTTGTCTTTCTATGCTACTTAATTTTCTAAAATTTTTATGATTAAAATGCACTCATTTGATAACTCCAATTTTTTTTAAGTTTACTTATTTATTTTGAGAGACAGCGTGATCAGGGGAGGGACAGAGAGAGAGGAAGAGAGAGTCCCAAGCAGCCTCCACACCGTCACCGCAGAGCCTGACACAGGACTCCATCTCACAAATCCTGAGATCGTGACCTGAGCCAAAACCAAGAGTCAGAGGCTTAACTGACTGAGCCACCCAGGCACCCCTCCTCCCACCTTTTTTTTTCTAAAGAAAAATAAAGGATAAAAACATTTTAAAAAGAGAAGGAGTCAAGGCAGAGGAGGGGCAGAAACACCAGCCGCAGCAGCAGCAGCACTGAGCTCAGGGCAAAACGGAGGAAGGAAGCCAGTTTGAGAAACAAAGGCTGGGATCTGCACCCTGGGCCTGCCACGTAGCCCTCCCATGCCCCAAGGAAGTCAGTCACCCTGCTGGGCCTCAATTTCCTCATCTGTAAAATGGGGCTAAATTGAGCCGGCCTTGACTATGTCATAGCACTACTAGTGAAGGTCAAGATATGGTCTTGGGGGCGCCTGGGCGGCTCAGTCGGTTAAACCTCTGACTTCGGCTCAGGTCGTGATCTCACGGTTCGTGGGTTCGAGCCCTGTGTTGGGCTCTGTGCTGATTCTGTGTCTCCCTCTCTGTGACCCTCCCATGTTCACGCTCTCTCTCTCTCTCCCAGAAATAAATAAAACATTAAAAAAAATTTTTTAAAAGATATGGTCTTGAACTTGAGTGCCACAGGACAGGTGTTTGCCACCCCCGACACCTGGGCCTCACGATACAATAAAGATCTGCTGGAGGGCAGGAAGCAAGGCACACGAGAGCATGGTGTCTAATGCAGGACAGTATACAAACTCAAGGGCAAAGGGATGGCCAGCCTCCTGGACTGGGGCGTCCACAGCCTACACATCTCCAGCCCCGGATGGCCATGAAACCCTCTACCCTGGGTCCGCACAGCACCTGGTGCAGGAGGCTGAAGCGTGAGCAGGGATGTGGGGGGCGGGGGTGGGGGAGAGCAGCCAGGAGTCGGGGGCAGTGGATCTGGGGTAGAAGGCAGCCAGGCTTAAGGCCAGCTTGTCGGCCTGGCCCACGGGGAAGCTTCCGTGTGTGCCCCCCACACACACACGAGGGTCAGTGGGGCTCTCTGGACCCTCCTCCCCTCCACCCACCGAACAGCCTCCTCCCCAAGCACACCCGAGGCCCCACTTACCAATCTCACCCTCATTGTTCAGGTCAAACTCCATGTACTTCTCTGGAAATCACAGAGCAAGAGCTGGCATTAGCCAGGGTCACCCCCGGAGGGTCCCAGGGACTCCCCTGAGGGAGCCCGCACGATCCACCTCACCCGACTCCGGATCTTGATGGGAGTCCTGTCATCTCAGCCATCGTCTCTGGAGAGAGAGCTCTCCCTGCCTGCACCCCTCTCCCACAGGCGCCACAGAGAAAGGTGCTGGGGGCCACTCTGACCCTCTGCTGAGAGGGACAGCTGCTTCCTCCCGGGTCCCCACCAGCCTGCGCTGCCTGCATCTGAATCATACCGGCAACAAACTGACTCGAATAGATTCCCAGAGCCTGAGAGACGGCTCCAGTGGGTTTGGGAAGGCTGGGGAGGGGGTGGGAATTAGCACGGTTTTAGAGCATCTCAGGTGATTCTGATGAGCACTCAGATGTGGGAACAACCGATTTAAGGCACCCCTGTGGTTCTGAACCTTTTGAGGGGCGGGGTGCTGGGCATCACTGAGAATCTGATGCTCTCCCAAGAGAGACGCCGTGAACCTACCCTTGACCCAAAGTGGCACAAACAGCGTCCGGGGGTACACAGACCCTCCCCGCAACCCCTCCTACAGACCTTGACTTAAGCCTCCCTGATCAAGAGGTCCCGGTAATCTCCAACAGCAAGGGAGGATACTTGGAGCAATGACCTTGGTACCTTGCAGGGCCCTCAAGGACTATTTTGCACTGAACAGCCAGCATGAGAAGCCCAAGGTCTTCCTGGAAGGTCCCCGTGACCTTCATGGGCGCCTGCCCTCCAGCCTCTGGAGCCGCCTCTCCCTTCCTCACCTCTGCTCCACTCCCACTGAGCCTGCGGCTTCTGGGCCATCCCCACCCCACCCCCCTCCTGCTGCTCTGCCTGAATGTTCCTCCCAGCCTCAGGGTCCCCCAGCCTTTCTGGTTGAGCACCGCCACCCCCACGAAGCCCCTACCACCATCCGCGTGCTCTGCCCCGCTTTTCTCTTCACCACACCTTCCCTTGCTAGCCTGTCCTTTGGCCAGGGCTCGAGTGTTCCCCGTTGCAGCCCCAGGCCTACAGGGGTCTGGCACATAGCAGGTGCTCATTTAGAGGTCAAATGAGCGAATGACTTGGAAACCTTCACGGCCCCTTTGCTTCCCAGGTAACTTCCTGGGGTCCCAGTCTGCCCGGATGGACCCCATCCTACAGCCCAATGAAGACAAGGAGAAGAGACCTCTGTCCCTCCTCCCAGAGCCACCTCTGGCTGGTAGCCAGACAGAAGGCACCGCACTGCTCCTCCTTTGCGTGGCTCTCTTACGGGCGGCGGGACAGGGCAGTGGAACGGGGTCGGGATGGGGGTGCGTTCGTTCTAGCTCTTCGTTTTGTTAACGTGAGAAGCCCCGTTGCACGATGGTTCAGAGCAGGGGCTTTAGAAGGAGCCCAGGCCTCAACGTTGCCGTCGGCGAGCTGTGCGACCCCGGCCCAAGCAAGCCCACCTCTCTGAGCACGAGTTTCTTCATCTGTAAATTAAAGCTCGCACCGCCTACCTCCTGGCTGAACTGGGATGAGCTGGGGGGGGGCTCACAGCACAGCATTCCAAGGGCTTCCCACAAGGTCAGCGCTCCACAAATGCTTCGCCATCAGTGTCCTGCCTACGGACACTGTGACACTGTCACTGCTATGCTGTGAGCAGCTCTGAGCAGCACTAGGCGGGCTCTTGGCTCCGGCGCGGGGAGGGCGCCCACGTTGCCAAGCCTGCGGGGCAGGGGGAGGGGGAAACGCGGCCTCCAGCGGCCGGGGCTCCCGGCACACCGGGTGCATCTCCCAGGCAGGAAAGGTGGGTCTGTCCCGCTCCTTATGTGCACGGCTCCTCTCCTGTCCAGCCGCTGGCCGGGAACCAAGCGCCAGGGCCCGGAACAGAGGGACCTTTATGCCGGCCCCTCCCTGCGCGGGCTCCCGGGCCCTGTTTTCTTTTCATCCCGTGCTGCTGGGATTCAATGGGCAGAAACTCTGCCCCCTGCCCCACTGTGGCGACACAAACGCCCATTCTGCACAGGGGCTCCCGAGCCCCTCCCCCGCGGAGGGGAAAGGCAAGGGCCGCCACAAAGGGCCGATTGTGTGCTGGGGCCCCGGGAGCGCGCAGGGCCCGGGCAGCGGCGGACAGGAGCCAGCCTGAGCCCTGCCTGCCCGGCAGCTGGGGGGAGAGGGGCCAGGCTGCGCCCGCGGCCGAGGGTCAGGGCCTGGGGCCGCGTGGAGACAGGTGGAGGGGCCAAGCACCCCGGCTCACGGCCCTCCGGGAAGGGGGCGCCCTGGAAGAAACGGGGGCTCGCCTGGCCCTGTAGGGTGAGGCATCCTATGTGCCAGGGGCCAGCCCAGCTCGCTCAGGAGGGTGGGGCAGACAGCCCCAGCTTACCTTTGAAGGCTGCGAGCTTTTCCGGCAGGTTCTCTTCATCGCTGTACTTCTGGTCACACAGAAACTCCTTGAAAGGCGAAAGGACAGTGCTGAGCACGGGGTCAATGGGCAGAACTCACCGACACGGAGGCCCGTCGCCCTGGTGGCTGGTGCCACGCCAGGTGTCCGAGCTTGGCCAGACAGGGCAGGAGGCTCTGGTGTTTGTCTAGGCCTCCGGTCAACCCTCAGAGGCAGATCCGCAGTCCATCCCGTGGGCAGGAAGTATGCTCAGCAGCCTGGGGTGAGGCCAGGGGGTCTACCCTAAACATCTTCAGCCAGCCACTGAACTACCAGCGTGGGGACCTGGGCCTTCCCCACCCAGGGCACCCCAGCTCCGAGAGCCACAAAGCTGCAAGCCCCAAAGGCAAGCTGCCTGGTTCCAGCATTAACGTCTTAGGTATGTGGCCCTAGCATATTAATTCCTCTCTGCACCTTGATTGCTTTATCTGACAAATGGGTAGAATTATCATAGCTGCTTCTCCAGTTTGTAAAAGCAGCCGAGAAGAGTATATGTAGGACTCTGGGCATACAGTAAGTGCTCAATAGACAGCAACTATTATATTAGTCTCTGCTCCAGACTTGGGAGCCCACTTACCTTCTCATCTGTGTCCTCACCTGTAAAATGGCTACTGTCCCCTCAAATGATGCCTTTCAGAACCAGGTGTGGGGGAGGGGCAGGTGTGGGGGGTGGGGGGCAGACACGAACATCAGCCTCCAGTAGGAAACACCAACCTGCATGATCTCTTAGGATCTCTCAGTGGGCCCAAAAGTTAGCTACTATTATTACTCCCATTTTCCAGATGAAGAAACTGAGGTTCACACAGCCAGAGCTTCAAGTTAATTTCATCTCATGAACAGCCTGCACCCTTAACCCCAACACCTAAAGATGGGCAGACGACAGGCACTCATCCGGCTTTAAAACAAAACACTACAGGGGCGCCTGGGTGGCTCAGCTGGTTAAGCGTCCGACTTCAGCTCAGGTCACGATCTCGCAGTTTGTGAGTTCAAGCCCCAGGTCAGGCTCTGTGCTGACAGCTCGGAGCCTAGAGCTTGCTTCAGATTCTGTGTCTTCCTCTCTCTCTGCCCCCTGCTTGCTCATGCTCTGTCTCTCTCTGTCTCTCAATAATAAACTTTAAAAAAAACCAAAAAACACTACAAATTAGTAAGTACCTGTTAGGCCGGGCACGGTGCCAGGTAGCTTACTTGACTTGCTCGTCTTCCGGCAGCCCTAGAGCCCATATTCAGATGGGAAAGCAGGGGTCATGCTCCCATCCTAGCACTAGACTCTGTAAATCCCCTCTCTGGACCTCGCTTTCCTCATTACCGAGCAGACCGGACATGGGCATTGCGCCTCCGCTCATTTAAGGGACCACATGGTACACAGCTCTGTTCGAAGCATCGAGAGACCAGGTGAGACCAAGGAAATGGGTCCTTATCATTAAATTACAGGAAGCTCATGTTTAAAATGATGTTAAATGGGGCCCCTGGGAGGCTCAGTCGGTTAAGCATCATAACTTCGGCTCAGGTCATGATCTCGCGGTTTATGAGTTCGAGCCCTGCATCGGGCTCTCTGCTGTCTGTCCCTCTCTCTCTCTCTGTCCCTCCCCTGTTCATTCCCCCCCATAAATAAATGAACTTAAAATAAATGAAATGATGTTAAATATTTCTAGATCAATCACTCGATCTGTTTATAAATTCCTGATGCCATGTCCCACTAACTGATGGCCAAGTCTGTACTTAAATACCTCCTAGGACATGAGACTTTCCAGTCTGTCGTGTGAACCCCCCAAGAGGTTTAGTGTAGAATAGGTGAATGAGAAGAACCTGGGTGATGATAAAGCACTCTGGGTTTGGATCTCAGTCCCCTCCTCACTAGCTGTGAAATGGGTACAAGGGTACCCATCTCCTTGGTCATCCGTCCCTCAACAGGGATAACCCATTGTGAGCACTTAGTACCAGAGTTGAACATCAGTGCTCAAGAAGCAACAGGTATGACCGAGCATCAGGCAGAATATGACTCCTTCCAGGGGTCAAATTCCTCTGCATTAACTCAGCCCCTTTGACAGAGGAGGTACCCACCTGCCAGTGTGGCCCCCTTCATTGGTTCTGGGGGCTGTCCTACCCCTTCAGCTCAATTTGGGATCCCTAGATGGGGTTAGTACATACTCGGGACAGGCTGGGCTGGGGCAGGATTTCTGCTTTGGGCAGGCACTGTGCGATCTCACTGAGGTGCGAACAGCAGGGCCAGAGAGGTTAAAAGTCATGTCCAAAGTCTCTGCAGTTCGGAAGCACAGGCTTGGTTTGGATCCCGAGTCTGTTGGACCCTGGGGTCCATGCCTCCAGCAGCCTCGCAGAGAGCAACCCCAGGGCCCGTGGTGTGGACTGGCCACGGCTTCACACGGACCTCGGTGCCAGGTGCCACGCACGGTCCTGCCCCCACTTACCTACAAGTGTCCCCTGCAGCCTGGGAGCCCCCCCCCCCCACTCCTGGCTGGCTTAGCCCAGGACTTCTCTTCCTCTTGGCTCCCTCTCCTAGCTCCGTTCCACTGCTCTTTTCCCCAGCCCCATTCTCCACTCAAAAGTAGGACAATTAACTCTTGTCTGTGACCCTGAACAAACCAGGCACCTCCCAGGGCCACAGGTCCTATCATCTGCCCGCCAGAGGGACAAATAGGTCAGTGGTTCCCAGACTTGGGGATAATGCAGAAGAAAACATTCCCCCCAAAAAAGTTAAATATAAGGGGAGGTGCTAATACAGAGCGGCCAAGGTTTTATTTTGCCAAGTAGAGACCTTAAACAATCCACACTGACTGTGGCCGTGAGTTCAGGAAAGGACATCTCGTAAAAGTAGGAAGTTCATAATCGCGGAATTTTAAAACGGAACCCATTTAGCCTCCGGTCGATTCACAGCCTTGGCCCTGTGATCCCTCCACTTCACTGTTCCAGGAACTGGAAAACCTTCGCGGGGAAGCACAAGGGCATGGGCAACGCCCAACATCTGGGAGCCCCTGGCGAGAGACCTGGGTGCTCTCCCAGCTCCCACATTCCGGTGGACCCGAAATCCTGCACCAGCCAGAGCCTGTCCGTAACGTGTACCAACCCCCTCTAGGGGTCCAGGCAAATTGGGCTCAAGGGGTCGGACACGGGCCCTGGTCTTGGAGACAAAGCACACACAGACGAACCCAGGACAAGCTGGCAGCGATTCACGTTCACGAGGCCTGACCCTGAGCTGGCAGGTGCAGCCGCTCTGGGCGTCCCGATTATTGTCTTGGTCCTGATGGAGCCGGTTTTCTCCTTGGTGTTTATGACCCCGCGACACGCTGTCCAATGGTGTTCTCCCCCTATCTTCCCCCCCTCCACCGTTAGAGCGAGTGCCTCCCCCATGCCAGGCTCGCTCCCACCTCAGGACATTTGCTCCAGCTGCGCCGCTGCCTGCAGCGCTCATCCGCACGGCTCTCTCCCTCACAACTTTCACCTTCCCAAGGAAGCAAATCCCATGCATCCTGTCCACCGTGGTCCCCAGCCTCCACGCTCAACCCACTTTTATCTTCCCATGCATCCCCTCTTATCCCCCCGGATGAACCGCCACCTAACACACTTTACAAGGTAACGCCTATGAAGGGCGTTAACCCGTGTCTGTCTCCTCCTGCTACCATGTAAGTATCACATAATAGGTGCTCAATAAATATTTGCAGGCTGAGTGAATGAATGGAGACCTTGTGAGGATAAATAACTTACTTGAAGCTGCACAGCCGGCAAGTGCCTGAACTGCGATTAAAGTCCGCAGTGGGGACCATCTGGGCTCTTTCCCTGCAGAGCTGAGGCATCGAAGCGACCCAAGGAAGTGGGTGCTGGAAAGAGGCCGGGAGGGGGCGAGCCTTTGGCCAGAGGTCCCTGGAGGACGTCTTTACCGTCTCACGCCCCACAGATGCCTAGCACCCAGCAGTGCCCGGCGTATAGTAGGTGCTTAGGAAACATCTGTTGAATGAATGGAGAAGCTTGGCATTCAGCCCAGAATCACTTTCTCCGCTTGGCAGAGCAGCTTTGCAAATGCATGTGTGTGAGTGATACAGGCTGGAGGGGCTCAGAGACTGGAATTCCGTGTTTCTTTAGAGCCAGAAAGGACAAGTGCTTCGAGCCACAGAGTGGCCAGGGCTGGGGCAGGCAGCTGACCCGTTCACGCGTGGGCGGGCAGCCTCTGCCTGGGGCAGCTGCGAGGACCATGCCCTCGGCAGGGCGCCAGGAGAAGACGCAGGTGGGCAGCAGAAAAAGGAGTCCCATTGGTGGGTCTGCCAGCTCCCACCCCAGCGCCAAGCTTTGGAGTCTTAGTTCCCGGTCAGGCGCAGCCCACAGCCTCCCCACCTCCAGGCACCCTCCCTTTGTATCAGGCACCTGTGTGTCCACACTCCAGGCCCGCGCCCACCCCGCCTCCCCACCCCCCACCCCCGACCACCACTGCCCTGACTCTGAGTCCCCACGCAGAGGAGAAAGACACAGAAGCCACCGCAGATGTTGAGCACAAAAGCGAAAGAAGAAACAGAGGGCAAGCTGGAGCCGGAATGCCTGGGATCGAATCGCTTAGTAGCTGTGTGAAAACTACTTCATTTGTGCCGTGGTTTCTTCATCTGTAGGAAGGATAAGACGGTCTCATAGGCTTGTTCCGGAGGTTGCAATATATAAGCAAATACATGTAAAGTGCTCATATAGTGCCTGGCACCCTAAATTACCATTTAGTCATTACTAAATGAATGTCAGCTATTTATTATTGTGATCTTCCAATATTTATATCCGTACAATCCACTTCTAACCCCCACAGCTCATCATCCGGATGATCGGCTATTAAATAGACGAGGAGGCAAACCCCCTCCCCACCGACTTGGGCCGGTTATGGTTGGTTTCTCTTTCCCTTTTCTGGATATTCCCATTGGATAGATCGGATAACTAAGGCCCAGGGAGGTTGCTCAACTTGCTCAAGGTGACAGAGTTTTAACCATTCAAGCAAAGTCTGTTGACCTCCCTTCACTAGCCCAGCTCCCTCCCTGCCCCAAACGAGGAGAGGGTGTCCTGGCCACAGGCTTCTGGGCAAAGAAAGTCAATACGGAGAGTTACCTTTCCTCTTGGGCAGCCGCGGAAGAAGTTATTCCAGAGGCCAGGGAACCATTCTATAGCCCCCAAGGGGGACGAGGAAGGGGGGGGTGGATGCATCGCTCCACCCCCGTTCCCCTCTCCCACTCCCACCCACCGTCCCAAACGACAAGTTTTTCCAGCTGCACAAAGGGCTGTCAGGCCCTCCAGGGATGCAGGGGGACCCTGGGCTCCGAGAGTGACTTGGAACGAAACGGTGGCCTGGTCAGTCCCTTGCAAAGACTCTGAAGCTGCAAGTAGGCAGGAGCCTGGGGTCAAAAACAGGAAGCTGCGAGCCAGTCCCCCCTCCAGCCAGTGTCCACAGGCAAGATCCAGGAAGGTGGCGGGGTTGTTAAAACGTCCACGCGGGCACAGAACCTGGAAGGGACTCCTCGGATTATCCAGGTGGTTCTCTGTGTTCAACAGCTGGGGAAACTGAGGCCCCAGAAGGCAAAGTTCTTGCCTCAAGCCACAACGGCCGGGGGGACCCCCATGAACTCCCCTAGACGAAGGGCGTGCAGGGCAGAAGTCACAGGAAGGGAGGTTGAATCAGGTTGCCCGGGTTCAAATCCCAGCTCCAGCACTTCCTAGCTCTGGGGCGCTGGGCAATGTGCTTTACCACTCTGGGCCTCAGTTACCTCACCTGTAAAATGCAATCATAATGATAGAACCTTCCCATTGGGTTGGCGTAAGGATAAATGAGCTAACTGCGTAGGAAGAGCCTGGGCCCCTACCTGTGTGTTAACAGCTAGTATGTGTTTGGGTCACCCAAATTCGGGCCACACCAAGAGATGAGGTGTGAGAAGGGGAAGAGCAGAGACCTACCCACGGCTCTCTGTCCCACATTGTGCCGCCGAGTCCTCCTGGCAAGCCTTGACCCCCTGGCCATCCGTATTTGTCCCTGGACACCCAGCTGACCGGCAGGGATGGGCCATCCCCACGGGACAGAGTGCTCCTCCCTTGGCCCCAGGGGACAGCGCCCGCAGCCACACCTGCTCACTGCTGCCTCTCGCGGGCGTCTACAACCTCAGATGCGCACCGGAACCTACCACCCATCCCTGGGACCCCCACGTGCGTACTCATGCCCGGAAGGGAACATATCCAAAATCAGCAGAGGCTGGCAGCGCCCCCACCGCCACCCCCGCTGCGTCCGGGCTTCCAGATCCCTGCCACCTGTCTGCCCTGCCCCCACCCCCTACTTAACTCTCTTTCTGGGCTGGTACCTCTAGCACCTGCTCCCGGACGCTTGCTCCTGGCCCTCCACGCTTGTCTTTATGTATGAGCTGCAGCAGAATTTTGGGGCGGGCTGATATCACCATCTGGGAGGCCATCCAAGGAGCCGGTGGTTGAAATCCTGGGCAAAACCCCCAAGGACGGGCAGCAGCATACCGGGCCACGGCCGAGATGCCTCTGCCGCAACCCATGGGCTCTTAAAGGGCCAGGGCCGGGGCCTGGGTGAGGCCGGCCGGGCGCCTGGGTGCCTGGTGCACAGCAGGAGGCCGGACACACGTAAAGACAGCACGCTCACGTTCCCCTCAGCAGCGCCGGGGCCGCGTCTCCATGCTGCACCCTTGCCAGCAGACGGGGCAGCTGAAGAAAAGCACCCCACCGACTTCACAGATGCAGTGACCCTGCCGAAATTCTATCCCCGGCTTCCTGTGACACGGCCACACCGAGGTCAAGACCAGCCATGCCCGTGGGGACACCGAATCCTCAGAGGCTCACGTGGCAGCTTATCACCATCTCCCTTATAATATATTAAGAGGAGCAAGAGAGACGGGTGCCCAGTGATGCCAGCTGGGCACATTCACCTGGGCACGGACAGGGTGGCGCTGCCCATACACAGGAAAAGAGACACACCTGCGTGGCGCCTGGGTCAGGCCTCAGAGGTCCCCTCTTGCTGGGGATATATGACCCCCGGGCACAGACACCCAGCCTGCGGTGTCCAGTTCTTCCTAGCACAGAGGCGCGTGGGTTTGAAATAACCATTAGGCCCCCAAATGCTACAGGAAAGGCTGAGTGCCCTTCAGTCGACCCAGGAGGGCTGGGGAAGGTGGGCCAGTAGCCAGAGATCCCTATCGCTCAAGCAGGAGAGGCTGTGTTACAGAGAGGCCATGGCCACCTGGCGGACAGGGTCCCAGGCTGGCCGCGGGTGCCGTCTGGAGTCAGAATCCCAGCTCAGCCACTTCCTGGCCAGGTGACCTCAGGCAGGTGACTTCACCTGGCTAAGCCTCTGTTTCCTCATCTCTAAAGCATGAGCCTGAGTAATCCCTGTGCCACGGAGATGTTTATAGATTCTGGCCGCACATCTGTCTAATCAAGCGCTCCACCCGTTAGACTCCCGGAGATGCTTTATGTCCAGCACTGGGCACGGAGCAAAGGTGCAACCCAAGTCATTGGTTAAAGATCCTGGCCTCTGGCCAATTCAAGATGCACCCCTCGCTGCCCTCCACGCTCCTGCTCGGTCGCAAGGAAAGAGGCACTCTGAGGGGCACCCATCCGGCCCCGTCGCTTCTCTCTGTCCCTGTGGGAAACTGGAGAGAATCTGTCCTGTTGCCATATAAGGCCAGGCCTGGCTGGCCCGGGGTCACCTGCCATGCCTCCGAGGCGCAGGGAATGTCAGCTATGTGGGGGGTGGGGGGTAGGAGGCGCTCACGGGTCCTGCCCGCTCCAGTAGCGCGGAGAATGCGCCCACAAGCACGCGCACTCACGCACACGCGTGGCAGAGACGAGCAGACTGGCTTCAGTCTATGCTGTTTAAACCCGGGCAGTTTACTCAGTGCCCCCACCCCCACCCTCAGTCTTGTTTTCTGTAAAATGGGAACAGACACTCATGGGATTAGAGTGAGTGTGCCAGGAGATCACGCCTGAAGAGCTCCCGAACCCTGCCTGGCACACTCCAAGTGCTCAGAAAATGATCAAGAAAACTAGAGCAGAACCAAAAGAAAAAGTGCATTTCCAGGCAGCTATCCAGGCCCTCCAGGCCCACCAAGTCTCCTTCTAGTTTTTATTCCTGATCCTTGTAACAGCAATAGCTAAGACCGAGATACCCTGCTACCCCCTGGAAGTTGGCCCAGCCTGGAGGGGTGCGGGGGTGGGGGGAAGGCCCCAGAGGGAACTGGGAGGTTGGCCCAGAGAAGCCCCCAGAGCTGCCAGCCAGGCTGGGCTCTGCCCCAGGCAGTGGCCGCAGGGTATTCAAACACATGCAGCGAGGGAGTCCTGAAGCCCCATCGTGCATGCGTCCCTGCTTCCGCAGGGCCTCTAGGAAACTGCTCGGGCCGGCCCCCCATTCACTGCTCCAATGGGGGCGGTGAAGCTACACCCCAAAGAAAGGCAGTCTGAACTGCCAAGATTCCCTCTAGAATCTGCCCACCCGAGGGAACTTCTGCTGCGGTCACGGTCATGGGTGAAGCAGACTCAGACCCTCAAACTGGAGCGAGTCCCTTAGAGTCTGCAAAGAGCTTCTGTCTGTCTGCTCATCTCCACCGACTGTCCTAGGGACTCGGAACAGAGCAGGGATCACTGCTCCCTGAATTCCAGGCAGGGAAGACTCAGGTTCCGCCAGATGAAAGGGTCTGGCCCAAGCTGGGCAGCCAGCAGGGGCTGCTGCACGTCTCAGACCTTGCCCCTGGGTTCTACTCCCTGCGTCTTTCCACACCAAACAAACCGATGATAATAATCAGGACAACAGCCAGCCCTCTCATGTGCTTTACATAGATTATCTCCCTGAAAAATCACAATGAACTACCATTATCTCATGTGGCTTGCCCAAGGTCATAGAGCCAGAGAGCACTCTGCTCACCCCTTCACCTCCACTCATAACTCCACACTGGTGGGGCCGCCTTGACCACCCTCAGCGGGAAGCAGCTCAGACTTCTGGTTTGGTCCTGGAGTCCCGTCTCTGGTTTGATCCAGCAGCAGCCTGGGTTCACATGACACATCTGGGCAGGTAAAGGAAGCTAGCTCTGCTTCTGTGTGGCGTTAGCCAGTCGCCTGCCCTCTCTGGGCCTAGGGGTCCCAAAGTGGTTATAAAGGCACCCTCCTTGCTCACCTTCCTTGGTCTCAGCACCGTCCAGATCGGCCCCTGAGAGCCACAGCCCTTCTACCTTCTGAGCCAAGCCAGCCCACATCCCCAAACAACCCGGTAGCTCACCCCCCACCCTGATTTGCACCCCCAAGGGTGGGACTGGCACAGAAAGTCCCACACATTCTCAGTGCCTCTGGTTTGTCTGACTTCCCCCCCATCTCCAGTTGTCTCTGGCTCAGGGTTCTGCTGGCTGTGGGTGGACACAGCCAGCTCGGAACCCGCCCGGCCGAGTGGCCCAGGGGGCTGTATGAGGTCAGGGTTCCAGGCTCCTGTCCAGAGGGCAAGAGCAGCCAAAGCCAAGGGCGGGCTGGCTGCAGACTAAACTGGAAGGCGGCCCAGCAGTTTGGACCCCTGAGAGCCCCAGCCAGATGTCCAGTCTCCCTTTCAGCTGTGCTCAAGATGGCACCAAGAAGGCAGGGCAACGAAGGCAAAGAGGAGCCCAGAGTTTACTTGGAGGGACCCTGGGTCCCCAGAGCCCTGCATGGGATCCCTATAGCCAGTGCGGTGAAATCAGATAGGCTGCCTAGTTCCAGATGCTAAAAAAAAAAAAAATCAAGGAGGAAATCAAGACTGCAAGCCCCATCGAGAGGAAATACTACTGCCAAGGAGCAGCCCCTAGACCCACCTCCGCACAGCCTGGAGCCTGAGGACACTCACCCGCTTCCCATTCTGGGACTCGGAGCAGGGCTTGGACCTTGGGTGCCCAGCCACCGAGGGAGCCAGCAGGCGGAATGCCTAGCCTTGTTTCAGGGAGCCTGTTAGGGGTGACTCTGGGAGACGGCCTCAGGAAAGAATTCTAGCACCATCCACGGAAGCCTTCCCTCCTGCCAGGTGCTGGACCATGCCCACTACATGCTTGCCTCAGTGAGTCCCCATGGTGACCCCCACTCCGCGCTGGGAGTCCTTGCTGAAGGCCACAGACCCAGTCCGTGATGGAGGCCAGGCCTGAGCCCAGGTCTCACGCAACCTCAAAGCTAGTGTGCTGCCCTCGAGCTCTGGCCAATCCAGGCAGGCCCTGACACTTTTCGTTATCTTCTAGAATGTACGTCCTCATTCGGCAAATGTTTATGGAGCCCCCATTGTGTGCCCAGCCACAGCAGGAAGGATTTCTTCATAGAGATCCACTAGGTCCGACAAGAAAAGCATCAAGTCTCTCAGAGAACCGTCCCTATAAGTTGGAGTGAGAAAGAGCTGTGGGGTGGGGGAGGGGTGGGCATTTTCGGGGTGGGGGGAACGGAGCACCGGCCTGCAGCGTGGACCCCTGGATCTCACAGCGGTTGGAGGCGGGGGCTGGACTCTGGACTTGCTGTGCCATCTCGGGGCAGTCACCTCGCCTCTCTGAGCTGGGACACGTCGAGGGGGTCCCTCCCTGCGCCCAATCCTTGCAGCTGGCCCCAGGCGGGCTTCCGGGGAGCCCCGGCCCCGGCGGCCCCGGAGCTCCTGGGCGGGCCCTGCCTCCTCTAAGAGTAACGACTTGCAACCCGAGCCGCGGGAGCCCAGTGGGGAGGAGGAGGGAGAGGAGGGGGGACCTACCTGGCGGCAGAGGCACAGGGGCAGGGGCCGAGGGAAGAAACTGGGGAAGCCCCAAGGCAGAAGAGACGGGGGTGATGTCGCGCCGAGCACAGCCTCGCGGACGGAGGCGGGACCCGGGGCGGGGGGGTGGGGGACACTCGGGGGAAACTCGCAAGCCGGCCCGGCGGCGCGCGCTTACCCGGTTGATCTCCGCCAGCCTCCTCTCCTGCCGGGCTTTGAGCAAGCCGAACGCCTTCCCTCCTGCAGGAGACAAAGAGGCGGCCCGGGAAGCGTGGGTCTCCCCGGGCCCCGCGCGGCCCGCCCCGCGCGCAGGTGGCGGGCGGGGACCCCGCGCCGGGGGCGGGGCAGGGGCGCGGGACGGCGCGGGGAGCGCGCGGCGCCTACCTTGGAACCTGTTGCTGAGCGCGACCGACATGGCGAGCACGGGGCTCCTCCCGCCGGCTCCGGGCTGGGCGGCCGCGGCGAGGGGCACGACCGCGACGGGACTGGCGCCTGGTCCGGACTCCGGCGGCGGGTGGCGGCCGCCCCGAGGGGCGGAGGGATGGCGCGCGCGGCCGGACACACCCCTCCCGCCCTCCACCTCCCCCCGCCCCGCGTCCTCCCGCCCGCCCCCCTCCCGCCCGGCCGCCGGCATCAAAGCGGCTATTATGCGGGGCGCCGCGCCCGCCGCCCGCCCCTCTGCTGGAGGACGCGGAAAATGCACAGCGCGGGGCCGCCCGTGAGCGCCTCCCGGCCTGCGCCTCCCGGGACCTCGACAAATCCCCCCCACCCCAGTTCCCCCGCCCCGGGCCGCGGTTTCCCCGGAAAAAAAACTTGGGGACCATCTCCGTACGCGCTTGGGGGGTGGCCTTAAGGAACAAATACCGTCCCGGCGGCACGGAGCCAGCGTCCACCAGCCGGAGCTGCTAAGTTACCGCGGTCGGCATCCCCGATCTTTTATTTTTTAACTCTTGAAACAAAACTATGAAAACTTTCAGGTTGTTTTTTTTTTTCCTGTTTGGAAAAATGCATAATGACAAAACGCCACTCGGACATCAGTGACATCTTAAATCAAATGAGAATGGTTTCGTGTTTTGTTAATAAAATCTATTTCTTTAAAAAAAATTATTTTACTTGAAAGAGAGACGTGTAAGGGGGCAAGGGGGCAGGGGGAGAGAGAGAGAGAAGTAGAGAGAATCCAAAGCAGGCTCCTCACTCAGTGTGGCCCAAGGCTCGGCTGGATTCCACGCCTGCTCCCTGGGATCATGACCTGAGCCAAAGTCAAGACCCCATGGCTCAAGCGACTGAGCCACCCAGGCGCCCCTGAAATCTTATTTCCTGAGCACTCACTGTGCACCATGCACGTTGCCAGATCAGTGCAGGATATGTTTATGTCATTTAATTCTCAAAACTCTATGAAATGGCACTTGGTGTTCCCATTTTACAGAAAAGTCAGGAAGCTAAAGCCTGGAAGTCCACTGGGATGGTAAAACTAACTTCTGACTCCTGGAAGAGTGGGGCTCAGGGTGCAGGACGCAGGTATTAGTAACAGGGCACTAACGAGGTCTCGTGTCCAAATCAGGACATTTCTGAGAGTGAATGGTGGCCCTCCTAATAATTATGCTGGCAGCCACAGGCACAAACGGGGACTGTTCTGGGCAGACAGCACATTTGGTCATAGACTTGCCTTCTATGTCTTGGCCCCTAGGATTGGGATCCTGGGACCAGCTGGCCATCTTTTCTTCTGTGTTTGCCCCTAGGGGAGGAAGTGGCCAGGATGTCCCAAGGAAGGGGGCTGGACAGAATGGGATGTCCCAAGGTGGGCTAATGCCAAGGGCAGCAGCAGTCCAGGACCCCATTTGCCCAGCACGGTGAGCACCTGCTTCTCCGAGGGTATTCTTTGATGCCCATTTACCAGTAGGGTTTGGCTCTAGCCAAGCCGTGTGACCTTGGGCAAGGTACTCTGCTTGTTCGAGCCTCAGAGTCCTGATCTGCAGAATGGAGGAGACGAGCAGCTCTCACTGGGCAGGCACTGTTAAAACTTTTATGACTTTTAGGGTGTTCTGAGCAGATAGTAAAGGCGTGCAGGGGAGAAGGGCTTAGGAGCTACAAGCCCTGGCAGATGGGAGATGTTCCATCTGGAGGCCAGACAAGGGAGCTGACCTAGAATGGGGCCCTCATAACACACTTCCCAGTCCAGGCTCGGATGGCCCGTTGCCCTGGCTAGTTGTGGCGGTTGGCCCCATTAGCCGCTCTGCGGGGCAGAGGCCATCCCACCTTCCAGTGCTCAGCCACTGGGCTGCATCGCTTGCCAGATGTGTAACAGCTGCCGCATTCCACCCAGCACAGCCCCACCTCTGGGCCAGAGAGTGGCTCTGCATATACCAGGCATGACCGGACTGCATGAGTCATGAGATGTCAAGCCTGAAGCACGTCACCATGGGATGGAGACGGGGCCTGTTCTCTACCCCCGTTCTCCCCGCTTGGGATTCTGGGACCGGGCTTTGCTGAGTCCCACAGCTTGAGTGGATAGGGGTTTAATGCCAAGAGCAGGCATCAGAACGGCTGGTGCCTCTGTCAGCAGAGAAGACGGGTGTTGGGGGAGAGGGGCCTGAGGGCATCAGACCCTATCCAGAAGTCTCCAAAGAGCCTTGGTCTCCTTTGTCCACTGATACCAGACACCAGTCATCAAACTCACTGTAGAGCAACAGGCTTCTGTTTCGGCCTCCTTGCCCCTGTACTCTCTCTCAAATCCACCAAGTCACTCCCCAGCTCATTGCTGTTCACACACACACACACACACACACACGACCCTCACCCCCCGTGACCTTGACTTTCAGACTCTCTGTGGAGGAGCAAGCATCTTCTCTGAATGCCCCCCCTCCCCAGCAGATGTGCGGAAGGTACAGACACGCTCTCTCTCATATATGGCCTTGTACCCAGAGCTCCCCCGTCACTCAGAATAGGAGCGGGGATGGGGTGGGGGAGGGACCCTGGCCTAAAAGCTGGGTCTGACTCTCTGGAGAAGGTGGAATCAGGGCTGTTTCAAGTTTGTCTCCGTGTTTGACCTGATGACATGTAAATTCGGGGACTGTCGGGGGGGGGAGGTGGTAGAGGGGGCTTCTCTCCCACCAGACTCAGGAAAAGCAGAGAAAACTTCTCTGTGGGAGAAACACAGAGAGAGAGGCAGAGGCCAGGGGAGAGGGAGGAGGGGGAGCACAGGAGAGTCCCTGCCCTGGGCTGTCCCAAACCAGATTCTAGGAGACCCTCCCTAGAGGTTTTGTGTTTTTTTTTTTTTTTAATAAAAAGCTCCTCTTTTTTAATTTAAACCAACTCAAAAGGGAGTTGGGCTCTATGGCCAAGAACCTAAACTGTATATGGCTCTATAATCCATCCCACCCACACCACCCAGCTTCCTGGAGTGAACCATGCTGGCCAGGCCTCCACCCTGCAAACCCTGAGCTATTGCCTACCCTCTTGCCTGGAATGTTCTGTCCCCCCCACCCTTTGCAGCCTGGCCCAAAGCCCTCCTCCTCCTCCTCCACCTCAGTGTCGCTCCCTGAGCCTTTTTGTGCTGGGTGGACACTTGGTTTGAGTTCACAGTTTCCTGCCCCAGAGGTCACCCGAGAGGTCAGCTGAGGGCCCCTCCTGCTCCCCTAGGCTTTGCCTGAAAACCCCCCGCAGCAGAGGGGAGAGGGGAAGTGCCTCTGGTCATAGGACCCGGGCAAAGCCCTCCCCGGGGGAAGGCCCCAGAAGCCAGTGAGCTCAGCTTCGCCACCTCCCTGCTCCTGCACGTGAACCAAGAGGCTCACCGAACGTTCTTCCACCCACTGATTGGGGTGCTGGGTGTGTCCCCCACGTGCCACGGTAGTGAGTCGGCGCCCACAGCCAGGGCCCCTGCTGCCGTCAGCCGGAGAGGACCAAAGGCATGACACCCAGCGGGTAAAGGGGTCCTTTATTTTCACATTAAACAGAAGTGGTCTATGCTGCTGCTGGTGGCCCCTGCGCGGGGCAAGAGCTGGGCCTCCTGAAGCACCCGTCCCGGTGCCCACGGTGCACCGTCTACCGGAAGAGGGCCCTGGGAAAGGGGCGGAGCTCTGGGAGGAAATGCCAAGAACCCTGGGGGGCGGGGGGGGCCTGGCCACAGGGGCCTCCCCAGCAGGACAGACCAGAACGGCAACCAGGCCTCCACACCCCAGGACGCCTCCCTGGTGGCAGGTGGGGCCAGTGTCAGTCAAAGGCCAGCTGGGGTCATGGGGTTACAAAGAGGAGCTGCCACAGGACCTCAGGCCCCCTGACCCAGAACCCCCCTCAGGCCCTTGAGGCCAGGCGGTCTGGACAGGCCACAGGCTGAAAGGTGCCCCGCGGCCCAGGCATGCGGTTCCCAGGATCCTCAGAACAAAGTATTCCACGAAGCCAGGGGCAGCCGTGCGAGCGGGGTGGGCCATCCTCCCAGCCGGCTGCCCCCCACCCCCCCACGGCCCCAGGAGTCCCCCGGCCTCAGGTTCCATTGCTGAGCTCCCTCCTAGGATCTGGTCCCTCAGCTGTGCTGAGCTGCACGGTGGGGGGCTGCAGGACAGGGGTAGCTCTGGGGCTGGGGACTCTGGCTTTGGCTGGACCTCCCCACCCCACCACCCCCCCCGGATCTCTGCGGACAGCCCCCCTCAGCCTCTCAAGCACGGATCCTGCCTTGGCCCTGCCTTCAGGAGCCAAGAGTGAGAACGTCGATGCCAGAGGGTATCTAACACGACTCCTCCAGCATCCAGAGCTCAATACCCGCCTGCGGACGGAGGGTAACGTGCGCACGGAGCCTCGTATGCGTGTGTGCATTGCGTCTGCGGGTGTGCGCATGCGCTATCGACACCGGGATGTGCGTGTTTTTGCATCGTGGCACGGGAGCGCGCGCCGATGGTGGTGGGCACCCCTGGGCCGCCTGGGTGGACCGTGAATGTGCATTCACACTGGCGGGAATGGAGGGGGTGCGGGCATGGACTCGGAGGATTCACGTGGCGTGGGGACACAGCAGCAGGCGCTGGCGGGGGTGCCTGCACGGGGGCACCCGTGGGGGGTGCGCGCCTGCCCCGGGCTAGGGCCACAGCGGGGGCGGGCGACCCTCACTGCAAGCTGGCGCAGCTCTGGGGCAGGCTGTGCAGAATGGCCTCCAGGTTCTGCTTGTCAGCACGGATCTCTGCGAGGTCGTTCTCGAAACTCTGGATCTGCAGCTCCTGCTGCTGGGACTCCTGCTCCAGCAGCCTCAGTTTCCCCTGCAGGGCCCCCGGCGGGCTCAGCCGCAGCCTCAGGCGCTCCAGTGCCCACTGGGTCTCGTTCAGGGCCTGGGCTGGGGCTTGATGGGTGTCCAGTGACCCTGCGGGGAGGCACAGGCAGCCTCAGCATAGGCCAGCTCCCCTGCAGGCCCGATGCCTGTTCGGCCCTCACCCCCGAGACCCTTGCCAGCTCGGATCTTCCAGGATCCTGACGGCCCACAGTCTACCAGGAAAGCAAGGGACCGAGAGAGGGCAGTGTTTCTGGTCGGGGCACCCCACTGGCTTCACGTGAAGACTCGGAAACTTTCCCCCTGGGCAGCACCGGGCAACCGTTCATCCTTGTTGCTGGTGAAAAGAAGGCTCTGTGTGCATCCTGAGCCCATTTCCTAAAGCAGTGTGCGTGCTCAAGGTGCCCGTGATTCCTGCTGGCTCCTCAGACACACCATGATTTACCAGGAGCACACATTTACAGATACCGCCTGTGCCGAGGTGTGGCCGCTCACCGGCGTAAAAAGAAATATCCCTGGCATTAGAATGAGGGCTGGGAAGCAGGGTTTCCACCTGGCCCAGCACGGATTAACTCTATTTCTTTAGGACTTAAGGACTTCCCAGAGCCTCTCCAAGGGTAAAACAAGGAGGTGGGGCCTGGTGCTCACATTTGAACTTGATGGTGGTGGTGGAGTGCAATCTACAGGCTGTCTCCCCCACCTGGCCCTTGTCATCTTGTCATTTAAGGATGACATTCAGCAGGAAGACAAGGCTCAGCCAGGTGGGAGAGTCGTGGGGACGGGGAAGTCAGTTCCAAATGGCTTCTAAACCCACGGGATCCCTATGGGCCTAGGGCTCTCCCTAGCCCCGAATTTCCTGGGCAACGAAGGTGGAAGGTGGAGGGCAGGCAGTAGCAGAACCTGAAATGGGCAGGAAGAGGCAGAAGAGAGCTGGGCCCTGGCAGCCTGGGCAAGTCCCGCTCTCCGCAAAGACCTCGAGGGGCCCCACCATCCACAGGGGTGTCCAAACTGCCCGGCCCGAGGAGATTCAGGTTCAAGGCACTGCCACACTCCGTGTGCCCGCTGGGGCTCCCAGGCACCGGGGCGGGGTCCAGATGTGGGCTATCGTCTCCTGCGTCCCTAAGCCAAGCACGTCACCAGCACAAACGAATAAATGACAGCAACCGCCAAAGCAGCTTACCCTCGCAGAGCAAGGCACTGCCCTGGGCACTGTGTCCAGTGCTCCGGGTCCTTAGCGTTGGGTACAGACCAGTGGCCACAAGTGGGCACTCTGAATTGGTTAGACCCGCGGGTGAACCTCAGCTTCCCCACCGGCTGGCTGCGGGGCCCCGGACACATCGTTTAAACTCTCTGAGCCTCAGACTGCCCGTCTGCAAACTGGCAAAGCGAAGCTGTGTCCTTGCCCAGAAAAGAATGAGGCTTCTAGGAGATCACGTGTGCAAACAGCTGAGCGCGGGCCTGGCATGCAGACAGGATGCAGAACGTGGTGAGTCTTCCCCTTATTAATAATAAAGGAAATGCCGTTACATGGGTGAGCCTGAGGACGTGACACTAAGGGACAGAGGCCAGCCACAGAAGGACAAATGCTGTGGGAATCCACTGATATGAGATCTCTAAGAGCGTTAAGTTCATAGACACCAAAGAGAGAATGGGGCGTGCCAGGGGCTGGGGACACAGGGAATTCATGTCTAATGGGTGCAGAGTGGTTCGGTTTGGGAAGATAGGAAAGTTCAGGAAAAGGATGGTGGTGACGGCTGCAAGACACTGTGAATGTGTGTAATGCCTCTGAAGTGTGTGCTTAAAGATGGTTACAACGGCACATGTTATGTTATGCGTATCTTACCAGTTTTTAAAAATGCATACCTGCTATGGCCCTATCCCTTTCCCTGCTCTGAGGCCTCCATGCTTCCCCACTCTGAGGGGGTGCCGGCCCCCTCACCCTGAAATGTCTCCCTGCTGAGGCCCGCCTCGATTCTTCCTCCTCCCTGGGAGCTGCTGTTGACAGACTCTCACCCCCACGGCGTGGCAACCGCTTTCTAAATGACCCAGTGTTACTCCCATTTTCCAGACAGGGGAACTGAGGTTCGGAGAGGCAGAGTGGTTTTCCCAAGGTCTCCCGGCCAAGCACCAGACTTGAGAGTCTTGGTCTGATTCCAAACCAGCACATGATCTCGATGCGGGATTGCTTCTGTGACGTCCTCTCTCCTCTGAAACCCTCAGGGTGGATCTGTGTGTGGTGAGTTTTCCCTGTCTCCCACCCCACCCCCCAGGCTAGTGGCCCCTGAGGGCACACAGAGAATGGCCGCCAGCCCCACCTCGCATGGGGGTCTGGAACTATTATAAACGCTTGCGGCTGGGGATGGGGAGCCCTGTGTAGACGAGGGCAAGGAGGAGATCTTCTCTAGGACCGGGGCTCACAGAAGCTCCGGAGGTGCTCCAGGGCCTCAGGGGATCAGGGCCCGGCCTTGGGTGCTCACCCAGCCTTGCAAGTAGCTCCGACAAGGCCTGGACGTCCTCTTCCAGGGTCCTGCGTGACTCCCAGATCTGCCGCTCCACGGCCCGCAGCCCGGCACCCGCCTTGGGAGGGAGGGAGAGCTTGAGCGGCGCCCCGCCGGCTCCGGGGGGGGCCGGGAGGGAACGAGGTGGGGGGTCTGGGCCCACGTACCTGCTCAGCTTCCTCCAGCTCCTGTCTGCGCGCTTGGGAGGCAAGCACCTGCCTGGAGGCCTGTCGGAGCGTCGCCTGCGTCTGGCTGGACAGCCGGCCTGCCCGGCGGTTCTCCTGCTTCCCGCCCCTCAGCAAGGCCCTGGCGAGCTGGGGGCGGGGGGAAGGAGGAGAGGGGGGATGGAGTAAGTCCTTCCAGAGGCAAAGAGCACAGACGGCAGTAATGCCGAGCTGTCCTCAGTTCGTGCACCAGATCATTCATTCATTCCACACCACCGTGTCCCGGATGCAGGCTACGTGCACCAAGTCAGCAGGGGCCGGGGAGAGGCACGGGGGGTTAGACTTTGGCTCCAGTTAGAAAACGAGAGTCTAGAAGTTTGGCAGCAAAGCCAAACAGATCTAGGTGAGATTCCTGGTCATGTGATTTAAGTTCCTAAAACAGGCTGGTACTCAGAGGGTCCCCACCGGTCCGACAGGGACAACGGTGACACCTGTTTGTCAAGGAATCAACAGGGTCACTTGAACGAAGCTCGAGGGCTTGGAGCCGGGGATCCACCGCGCCCCAAGTGCGGAGCATCCAGCATCGTGCACGCGGGAGAGGCAGATCTGCAGGGAGCACGTTTAACCTACAGAAGGGCAGCCCTTAGGAGACAGTCCACCCCCAGGCCCAGAGGCAGCGGCGCCGCTGTTGTCACATCCGTGGCCCTGACCTTAGCACTGTCCGTAGCCAACATCTCGGCTTCCCGGCCCTTCTTCTTGGCACTGGAGGAGACAGATGCCGCGTTCCCCAGCATCCTCTCCACCTGCTTGGCCTTCTTTTTCAAGTCCGCGAGGAGCCTGCCCCTGACCGTGCCTGCCTTCCTCCCCAGCGCGGCCTGGTCCTTGGGCCGAGGAAACTGTCGCTTCATTCCTGCAAACCCAGGAGAGGCTGTGTCAGCGGGGCGAGGAGGGAAGGGGGCTCACGCCCCTGCCGGGCAAGCACCACCAGACGCCTGACCCTCAGATGACGTGACTGGAGGGTCAAGATGTAGGTGGTTCACATGTGACCTTCTCAGGCTTGTCTTGGGAACAAAGAATCAACAAGACATACGGCTCAGTGAATGTGAAGGTTTACATTCTTTTATGAGATTTATTAAAATCACAAAAGTACACCGGGCACCTGGGTGGCTCAGTGGGTTGAGCATCCGACTTTGGCTCATGGTTCGTGAGTTCAAGCCGCACATCGGGCTCGCTGCTGTCAGCACAGAGCCTGCTTTGAGTCCTCTGTCCTCCTCTCTCTGCCCCTCCCCCACCTGCACTCTCAAAAATAAGTAAACATTAAAAATATATAAAAATAAGGGCACCTGGGTGGCTCAGTCAGTTAAGCATCCGACTTCAGCTCAGGTCATGATCTTACAGTTCATGAGTTCGAGCCCCACATCGGGCTCTGTGCAGACAGCTCAGAGCCTGGAGCCTGCTTCCGATTCTGTGTCTCCCTCTCTCTCTGCCCTTCCCCCACTCATGATTTGTCTCTGTCTCTCAAAAATGAATAAACGTTAAAAAAATTAAACAAATATATGCATATATATAAATAAAAACTAAAAATCACATGGTGTTCAGTGCCTTGGCCATGGCGGGAATGGATGGGAAGTCACAGCACAGTACCCAGCAAATCCATATCTCCTATTTCTAAAAGGGCTTTGAGGCAGCTTATAGTAATAGATAAGTCAACGATTGGACCACTAAAACGAAAAACCAAGGGCCATAGGTAATTGGGGGGATGAGGAAGGGACAAAGAGGAGTGAGAAGTGCCAGAAAATTAGGATAATAACATTGGAGGCACTGAATGCTCTATATACCTCTGAGCTTCCTAGCAGCCAAGATAAAAAGGAAGGTATTACAATTTGCATAGGTTTTATTATCTAATAAGAAGTAGTTTCCCTCTGTAAAGAAGAAAGACTTTTTTCCTCCTTTTAAGATAAAATCCTATGGGAAATCAGGAATACTGATTATAGTCCAATTTTATTTATTTATCTTTTTTTAATGTTTATTTATTTTTTGAGAGAGGGACAATGAGTGGCGGAGGGGCAGAGAGAGAGGGAAACACAGAATCCGAAGCAGGCTCCAGGCTCTGAGCTGTCAGCACAGAGCCTGACATGAGATCAAACTCAGAAACTGTGAGATCATGACATGAGCCGAAGTCGGACCCTTAACTGACTGAGCTACCCAGGTGCCCCTATAGTCAAATTTTAGAAAGAATCAAGCCCTCTAAGGCAGAATATCACAATTTTTCTGAAGATAATCCAACAATTAGATCTACTTTGCCTCTTGTACACAAAATTGGTGTTTTTTAAAAAAAAATTTTAATGTTTTATTTATTTCTGAGAGAGAGTGAGAGAGAGAGAGAGAGCAGGGGAGGGTCAGAGAAAGAGGGAGACACAGAATCCGAAGCAGGCTCCAGGCTCTGAGCTAGCTGTCAGCACAGAGCCTGATGCGGGGCCCGAATCCACAAACTGTGAGATCATGACCTGAGCCAAAGTTGGACACTCAACCGACTGAGCCACCCAGGCACCCCAAAATTGGTATTTCTTAAAATGCACTCCGTGGAGTCCTCACTCTACAGGGGTAGTAACAAATGTCAGGAGGAAACGTCAATTAGGCTTGAATAAAAAGAAGCAGGTTTCTTTACCGCAGGACTTCTCAGAACCTTTAATAGGTGCACGCTGTATGGCCTCTAGAAGGCGCTATAGTAATGACATATCCTAAACTTATTTGAACACAAACCCTCTCTTGATAGATAAACCTCTCGGGCTAATTGACTCTGTGAGTTTTCCTTTCATCCTGAATACCAACTGGGCACAGGCCAACTGGTAGTGACAGAGGGTGTCTCTGAAAAGGGGCAGGAATGAGGGGAAAGAACCTAGAGTTAGAGGTTTGAGATGAGCCCTTGTGTACTTACAGTACTGCCCCAGGGAGGCAAAGTGCCATGCAGTATATCCGACAGTGAGAAGGGGATGCCTTGTGAGGTAGTGAGCCCACAAGCACTGGAGGTAGGCAAGCAGAGGCTGGATGAGTCCCCTGGGTGGTGAGGGGGTTGCAGCAGAGGGCTCGAGCAACCTTGATAATTTCAATGTCCTAAAATCCTAATATTCCACCACCGCATGTCACTGAATTTACATTTTCCTAAACGCAACTCAGAGCCAAGAGCACACGGCCACGCCCTCTCCATGGAAGGCCCCTGACTCATGGGTGACCAAGACTTCAGACCACAGAGCAGCCTAGAGAAGAGGAGGCACTGACCAGCTCACCCTCTGTCCCAGAAGGTAGAGGGTCCATGGCTGGGGCCACATCTCCCAGGGGCAGTGGGTAGAGTTGGGAAGGAAGTCTGTAGAACCGGATCAAGCAGAGCCTGACTTCCGGTCTTAGACCCCAAGGGGCCCCTGGGGCCTATGTTCCTGCTTTATTCAGCTCATTGGTGCAGAGCCACACACAAGGGGCAAAGAGGACCTCAGAGAAGCCTATGCCACAGGGGGACAGAGAGCCGGAGAATCCTGACCCTGGACGGTTCCTATTCGGTGCATCTCTGACCCAGGGATAGTTACCAATCCCTTTCCTTGGTCTACACATCTATGAAATGGGACCACTTAGCCTCATTTTCCTAAAGCCCAAAGGAAACCTGGACTGGCATCAACCCACGCCCCCTTTCTAAAGAGAAACTCTGCCTCCTTCCCTGCGACCCCAGCTGAACACTGGACTGTGGCCGCCGTTTGTACCAGGTGATGGGACCCCCGGCCTGAGCAGACGAGACCAGGAATGGATAGCCGATAGCCTCGGATTCGGCCCTGACAGGCTCTGTGTGTGGTCTGATGGCCGACAGCCATGCGGGTGAGTACCCGGTGAGGGGTGTGTGAGGAACAGTCGAGCAGCCCCGGGAGGGGTCCTGGCTGGGTGGGGAGGGGAAGGGCCGGTTGGCTTATGCCCACACAACTGGACTTCGGTCCCCTGCGGCACGGGCAGTTACGCAGCAAGAAGCCTAGGGCTGAGCGAGGCACGCATACCTTCCAGGTCGGCCAGCAGGGTCCTGGCTCCCGTGACCGTCACTGTGGCGGCCTGGACAGATGAGGAAGCCCGCGTCAGGGCGGCTCTGGCCTGCTGGCGAAGCTGGAGAGAGAAGAGAGAGGATCCGCAGGGGGAGACACTGGACAGACAGGGTCTTTGCCTTTCATTCTCCTGCTCCCCCCAGATCCCAGGACACCCCCAGGGCAGCCCGACCCGGTGCCTGCTTCAAGGACATGAGCCCACCTGTGTGAGGGGCTCTGTCTTCCGCAGCTCAGCCTGGGCGGTGGCCTGGAGGGCCCGGGCAGCCTCGGTGACCGCACGCTCTCTAGAAGCAACCGTCTTCTCCAGGGCCTGTGCCTTCAGACCCAGGGCCCCGGCCTGGGACTTCTGCAGGGAGATGGTAGGCTCAGGCAGGGCCCGGCAGGAAGACCCGAGGGGCAAATCCTCTACCGGGTGGGAGGCACCCAGGGACAGGAATGGGGGTGGCGGAAACAGAGCTGACTGTGGGCCCCAGGAAGAAGAGGGGCAGCCAGGGCAGGGAGAGCCTGTCTCGGGTTCCAGTCCTACCAACGACTAGGAGTGAGGCCTCCCTGACCTGCATTTCCTTCCCCAGATCCACAATCTCAGCTGAAACCTGGGGCCCGAATGTATTTCCAAATTCAGAATTTTCCTGACTTGAGAAGCAGAGCCGTGCAGGTGCCGAATGCCATCTAACACCTTCGGCGGCATCGAGGGCCACGCTCAGGGTCAAACCCCTTAGTACCTGCACGTTACTCTTCATATTCGGGGTGAGGGAAGCGAGGGCCCCAAAGAAGGAGCTTCAGGCCAGTCAGGTTTTGCCCCAGATGCATTTGTATAAGCTTAGTCTCTTTCTTAGAGTGCGGTTTCTGAGTCTGGGGATTTGAGGATTACTGGGGAGACACGACGGAGCTGATTTATCCGGAGGTGCTGAGGGCTGACAGGCACTGAGGACCACTTTGCATACTGCTCACAAATCCTCTCCCGGCTCGCATGGACGCAGCCTACAACTACCTGATGGGTGAGCTCCGTCTCACAGAGGAATTAACTGAGGGCGCAGGGAGGGAACATGACCTTGGCCAAGGTCACAGATCTGGAGCGGCGGAGCTGGGATTTGACCCCGCGTCTCTCTGCTGCCTCTGCTAATGCCACTGTGCAGAAGACACCTGGCCTTTGCTATTATTATCACAATCAACTACAAAGACTGGCCGAGCTCTATCTCTGTGCCAGGCAGGCGCTCGGCCAAGCCACGGATGTGGATTATCTCGTTTTAATCGACTGCCATATAGTTAAAAATAAGCCACGTCGTCTGCCTCTGCCTGGGCTGCGCTGGTTTCCCAGCTGCCTCATTCTCCCCACCCCACCCCACCCCACGCGGAGCTCCAAGGACGGCCAGGCTGACCAGTGCTGCAGGGGCAGCCCGTGGGGCCGGGCGCAGGGCTGCGTCTGCACCGACTTGCTGCGTGGCGGCCGGCACCTTCCCAGCTCCGAGCAGCATCTCTGCCACAGCCGTGCCCAGCGCCTTCTGGGCTGCCTGGACCTCCTGGTACCTGAGGGGAGACGGCAAAGGTGCCTCGCAGAGCAGGGCACAGGGCTCTCCTTCCCCGTGGATGTCACCCCCCACCCCCCACCGGAGCCCTCTGGAAACCGCCCAGGCAGAGCCGCCCTCTGCAGGGTCGGCATCCGGCAGCTGGCCTCGGACACTGGCAGCTTTCAAATGAATGGAAAAGGCAGTAAAGGCGCCACATTCTTGTTTCTTCATTCATTCAAGTCAAACGCTCTTTTCTGAAGGGGCTTGGGCTTGGCTTCCACTCGAGAATCATATGTTTTGCAAATGTTTGGCTTCTCTGGCTGAATCGCGAAGAGGAAAATGCCTGCTGTTGGTGAAGGGACGGCAGCTCGGGCCTCGGTCTTGGCTCGGCTGTGCCCTTGGGTGACCTTGGGCATGTGGCTCTCCAGGTAAATGGATAGCCCTGGGCTCTGAGGGCCCTCAGCTTCAAGGTGCTGTAGTTAACTGCCTAGAACAGGTTTCTTGTTCCGTCCAGCTGTGTCCGCCCTCCCCCCACCCAGCTCCACAGTGAGCACGGCTGGGATGCTGACCCCCCCTGCGGTCTCTCATCCCTCCCCCACTTCTCAGACAGCCTGTGCCCCCGCCCCTGCCCAGGAGTGGGTCAGGTGACCTCACGCACAGCGCCCCATGCCAGTCAGGGCCGGCCACTTGATCTAAGCTGGGCCACTCACGTTCTCTCATCTAGGAAGTCAACTTGGGACTTAGGGAGGCCTTCCTGGGTCTCTCCTGACACTCTGAGGTTAGAAGAGAGTCACCCAGAGCAGAGAAGCAGAGGCCAAGAAGGAAGCTGGTGCCTGAAAGGAGCTGCCTGGGAGGGGGGGGGGGGTCTGGGGGGGGGCTGCGGGATGCTGCAGGGGTGAGAGAGAGACGTGCTGCTCTGGACCCTCCTGGTTCAAGTTCTCACTCCTTCTCTCCAGAGGCTGACCTGTACCCCCAGGCATAAATGCATTCTTGTAACGCATCACCCAGTGGGCCCGAGACCTCAGACATCCCCGCCCACCTGCCCAGAGGACGTCAGGACTCAGGAAGGAAGCCAGTTCTGGAACCAGCACCCTCCAGCCAGGCCCCGTCGGCTGCAGGAGGCCAACTCGACCTTCCACCCACACCCGGGAGGCCTCACCTGCCCTCCAGTTCCCGCTGGGCCTCCAGGGCCACTCTGCCCTCCACCAGACTCCAGAGAAGTGCATAACTGGTGTTGGAGGCGACCAGGGCCCTCCGCGCGGTGGCCTCAATCTTGGCAGTGGTGTCCCTGTGGCTGTATAGAAATGCCCCTTGACCACCACCAGGAGCTCACACAGAAGGCGGCCTGCACCCAAACCCACACCTCCCAGCACACGGGACTCCCACCATCCCAGAGTCCAACCCTGTGGGCCGAGCTCCTTTTCTCCCTCTGCTAGACACACAGTGAGGGCTGATGGGAAGGGACCCACCCATGCCCCTGCTCCTGTTCCATTGAGTTGATGCCTGTTGTCCTGGCATAATGATCAATAGGGCCTTTTATCACTTGTAAAATCTCAGTTTGGACCATAATGATATGGTCACCCTAATAAAGACATCACAGAAGAGAGTGGTCAGGACAGCCTGGGTTTGAATCCAGGCAAGGGGACACCTGCGGGATTGATCCTGACCTGGGAACCCACCCCCCATCCCCGAGAAGTGCGGGGCTCCCTTCAAGACTGTGTGGGCAAGACTTCACCAGGCTCCCAGGGCCCGGGGTCTCACCTCCTGGTGAGGGCATGGGCCTCGGTGGCCAGGTGGCTCCAGGTGGTGGGCTGGCTGGACCCTTCCTGAGGAATCACCTTTAGAGAAGAGAGGGAGAGGGGAGGAAGCTGATGGGCATCCTTGAAGGGCAAGGGCCTCATTTGACCAAATTACTGGGTAGGAGTAAATCCTGCCAGTTATTTTATAAATGCTCAAAGGTAGCCTGGAAGTTAGCACCCGGTGGGCAGAGCCCCAGAACGTAGAAACGGCAGTTATGATGCCCACCACTCATTCGCTGGACATTCAGTGTCCCCTGGAACATGCCTTGTTCTGTGCAGACATTATCCCACTGAATCAGCAGAAGGGGCGCTGTGTGACCCCCCCATTCTGTAGATGAGGAAATAGAGCCTCTCCAAAAAGGCACAGCCCAGCCACTAGGTCACCAGGTGAGCCCAGGACGTGTTACCAGAGATCTGAGGATGATGGCCGCCTGCAGAATCTCCTCTTCCGAGGACTCCAGTACTGCATCTAGGTCTGCCAGCTGGATGCAGGTCTTCTCTGTTCCAGCGTGGCCACAGTGGGCACCCTTGCTCAGTGCCCGCAGCTGCTCCCGGGCAGCCTTCACCGCACCTTCAAGGCCTGTCACCTGCTCCAGGAAGTCTTCCCGGGCTCCTGCATGAAGCCCGCAAAGTTCAGGGGTCACAGAGCACTTGATATGTCACAACAAAGTGCTCACCCTCAGGGACCCCCATCTCTGTCTGGGCACAGCTTAGCTCCCTCACCAGGCCTGAGCACCAACCACCACCAGTCAGCTCCAAGGGAAGAGCCTCCCCATTTTACAGATGCAAAGACTGAGGTCCAGAGAAGGCAAATCACGACCCGAAGGCCTCCCACATAGGAAGTCTGCCACAGATGAGGGCCTGGAAGGAACTCAGTTCTGCTAGAGCCACAAGAAACAATTCCTGAACCTGAGACAGCAGAAAGGCCACCACCTTGAGTCAGCTCTGTTATCTGCAGTGTGGGTTGGTATGGTCGTTTGAACACACATCATCTGGAAGGTCCCTATTCTGATCACGAGTCTTGCTAACAAGTGCTCAGCTCACCTATGCCTGGCTGCTAAAGGAGCATAGGTGCCTATGAACATGAAATTATACAGAAGGGTCAACTCACTTTTAATATTCCCTAAATTACAATGTCCCAAGGCCAAATTCCATCTGGCTCTATTAACAGTCTTTATTCTCATGTACTTGTTTCTTTCTATCCTGGGGAATGAGCAAAATGGCCAATAGTCAAGGCAGCAGAAACGGCACCTGTTCAGCACCTGGGACAGCACCTCAGTGATTATTTGTTGTATGTGTGAACCCAGCCCCCTTCCTCACTCAGCTTACAGTCCCGGGTGGGACACAGGGCATGGGGCATGGGGATAGGTGTTACAGCCAGAGATGAATAAAGTTGCAAAGTACAACTGGGTGGGGGACATTGAAGGAAAGGTCTGGGGTGGGGACATGGGAGGAGCCCATTTAGTTGGGGAGGACAGGCTCTCCCAGAAAGTGAGTTCTTCTGGGACCCAGCTCAGAGCCTTCAGAGCATCCTGAGACCAGACTGAAGGGCTCCAAGGAGGGGGGGGGGGGGTCTGGCCAGCCAGCTGTCTCGTCACCGCTCACCTTGCAGCAGACGTCCCTGGTAGATGTCCCCCCGTGGGGCCTCTCCCTGCAGAATGTGCAGGGGGCCCCAGGGCTCACTACAGTCAGACCCCTGCAGCCACCCCTCCATCAGGGTCAGCCTGGCCTTCAGCTTGGAAGCCTGAAGGTAGGAAAAGAAGGGCATGTGAGGCTGATGGCCCGGAAGTCCTGTCTGCACCCCTCCCCCCTGGCTTCTGTCCTGCCTTTCCCTCGCCGATGGTCTCCTTTTCCTGTCTCATTCTGAGCATCAAAGCCGAGGACACACCAGACCTTTGAGGACCAGCCTTGCCCACCCCTTCGTCATAGCTGTCCCTTCCCTCCTCACACCCATGGCACCTGCTAGCATTCAGCTGACACATCTCTGATCTACTGAGAGAGGGATGGGAAGGGACTCCCCAGGAGAACCTGTCTGTCCTGCTATATTGCAGGTGTACGTGGATACTGCTGACTGACTGTGCCACACAATGTCTTCTAGCACTGTTCTTTTATCTATTTGTATTTGTATTTCATTATTCACTCTTTTTAAGTAGGCTCCATGCCCAACATGGGGTTTGAACTGACGATCCTGAGACCAAGAGTTGCGTGCAGGGTGCCTGGGTGGCTCAGTTGGCTCAGTGGCTAAGCATCCGACTTCGGCTAAGGTCATGATCTCACAGTTCATGGGTTCGAGTCCCATGTTGGGCTCTGTGCTGACAGCTCAGAGCCTGGAGCCTGCTTCAGATTCTGTGTCTCCCTCTCTCTCTGCCTCTGCTTATGCTCTATCTCTCTCTCAAAAATAAATAAACATTAAAAAAAAGAGACAGAGAGTTGCACGCTCTACTGACTGAGTCAGCCAGGCATTCTCCAAGTCATGCCAACAATGACTGTGTTTACACACTTGCAGGGAGCCGCAAGCGGCTGCTGGCCACACACCGGCTCATGTTCACCTTGTAACCACCCTAAGGGCCGGAGGATGCAGGTCCTGAGCCCTCTCTTCGATTCCAAAGTCCAGAATGCTCTGAGAAACCACAGGGCTTTCCATTCCTTACTGAATGGCAAAATGATGTTAAAAAAATTCTAAACTCATTTAGCAGCAAAACCGTTCTGACCTAGACTGTCTGTGGTCCTTATTTTTTATTTGGGGTAACTATTTATCTGTTTCCCTGCAGATACATCCATGGGTTTGACCGCAGGGACAGACTGGCCCAAGCACTACAGAGGGGAGGGGCGGGGAGGGGTGGATAATATTCACCACCCATCATTGTGTCTTTTTACAGTATCATCATTCTGAAGGCTGGCCTCACCGGTTGCAGGTAAGGGGTCGCATGCTTGCGTCCATTTTGGAGCAGGAGAGAGAGGGATGAAATTTACCAAAGCTGCTCCCTGCTATTGGGGACACCTCATGGGTTTGGAGAGGTCACGCTCCTCACCCCTGCATCACACCAGCTCCCTCTCAAAATTCTCCTTGAGGCCTGGCCCTCCTCCCTACTGCCTCCACCAAGGGCCATCTATGTGGTCTCATCCCCACTGAACTTGAGAAAGTGTGAGACCTGGGCTTGGGAGGTGGGGAAGGATACCCTGTGACAGCAGCTCTTCTCCTGTCTAGTCAGGAGCCAGGGGCAAGCAGAGGTGAGGGTTGGGCAGGGCTGGCATCAGCCAGATGGCTGGGTGAGCACAGGGAGAAGGTGACCAGTGGCCCCAGAAGGCCTGAGAGCCATGGATGAGAAGTCAGTTCCCGGTGCCCAGCACAGAGCTGGCGCTCACGGTGGGGTGGAGGGAGGAGCGTGATGTGACGGGAGGCAGGGCGAGACTTCCTGGGTGGGGCCCGGATGGGTGGGCTCACCTCCTCCTTCACCAGGCCGTAGCAGGACGGGCACTCCTGACAGTGGGTGCCGCCGGCCGTGAGGAAGAAGTTTTCCCGGCAGCGGTCACACTTGTAGCCCACGAAGCCGGGCCTGCACACGCACGTGCCGTTCTTGTGGCACTGCGCCTCGGCGGCCCCCGACGGGGAGCACCTGCAGGCTGGGGGAGCGGTGCAGATGGCGCTGAGCGCCCTGATGCCCCCCACCCCACATCAGAGCCCCTCAGGTCCCCTGCATGCTAGCAGTGGGCTGCCCCCGACCCTCCCCCCTCCCCCAGCCCAGAGGCAGCTCAACCACACTCCTGGGTCCTTCCTTGGAGACTGAGTCAGAAGGCCGGAGGTGACGGCTGACTTATTCCGGCGTCCCTGGGTCTGAGAACCAGCCATGTTTCGGACCTGCCATGCAGTCCAGCCATACGAATGTGGAAACCAAGGAACAGAGAGGTGACCCGATGGCCTCAGCACACAGGGATGTAGCAGCGGAGTTTTTGGTTCCCTGCATTCGTTCCCTCCATATTTCTATGGCTGTTCTTAGAAGACAGCGATGCACCCGCACCTGACCTTTCGCTCTCCTGCCAAATGGCTGGCAGCCCCCTCTTTGCCCAGAGATCTCAGGCCCCACCTCCTGGGCGGCCGGGCAGCACCCAGCTCCTCACCTCGGCAGCCCTTGATGGAGAAGCCGAAGAAACCCAGCTGGCATCTGTCGCAGGCCTGGCCCTCTACGCCTGGGCGACAGGGGCACTGCCCGGTCGTGGGGTGACACCGATCCTCCTGGGAGCCCAGCGGGTGACACTTGCAGCTATGACAGGGGAGGGGACCAGGTCTGAGGCGAGCTCTGCTGGCAGCGGCTGCCCGGGGGCCTGTAGGTCACCCCCTCTGCAGATGGGGCCCCAGGGGCCCCATCTCTGTCTCCGGACACATCAAACAGCTTTCCCCAAGCTGAACCCCAGGAGGCACAGTCTCACCAAATGCCTCCCCACCCCCCACCCCCGCCAGAGGCTATGGGGACACACAGATCTTGGAGACTATACTCCTCTGTTGGAAAGGCACACTGCGACGAGCACGTTAAAGGCTCTGAGGACTCTCGCAAGGAGGAAACCTGTTTGTTCCCCGGGGCGCTTCCCTGGAGCCCTCCGCTGTTCCCCAAAGGCACGAAGGTGCTGTTGTGGCCAAAAGGGTCACTGAGCAACAGCGTCACCGAGAAGGGGAATCAGAGAGCAAACTGGCCCCCCCGGCCACCTGGCCCTCCCCGAGGGCTGCTCCTGGCCGGCATCCTGGGTTGGCAGGGCCACAAGTCTGACCCCCAAGGGACCATCGCTTTGTCCCCCTTTGGTGCAGGGCCCGGTGTACCTGGCAGGGAGCCTAGGATGGCCCGTTCCAAACCGGAGCCCTCCCCGGAGGCCGCCCGGGGCGCCTTCCGTCCTGGAGACACCCCCAGGGGGCAGGGCACCCACAGCCTCGCCCCACTCACCTCCGGCAGCCCCTCCCGGGCTGGAGGCCATAGAAGCCGGGGCTGCAGCGGCTACAGTCCCGTCCCGTCACGTGCGGCAGGCAGGTGCACTGGCCGGTCACCGGGTCGCAGGGTGTCTGCTTGCTGACCGAGCCCCCCGGGTTGCAACCACAGGCTGGGGCGGGAGCAGAAAATGGCGTTGGGGAACCATGCAGACTATCGCTCAACCTTTGGGGGTCCCGGAGAAGACAGGGAGCACACAGGGATGACTCACATTCAGCCCAGCCTCCTGAGCCCAGCCTCCTGAGCTGTTTCTGGAAAAAGGCTATAGGGCCGGGCTCAAATCTCAACCCGTTTCCTATGTCCTTGGAAAAACAGCCCAAAACCGGCATGGAGGCAGAGGGCTCCTCTGAGCTTGGCTCCGAACTCCCACTGGCTGGAGAGAAGGCCAGAGACCTGGCCAGGGAGTCATAGGGGGACCCCTGTGCCCACTGTCTTGGGCCGCTTGACCTTGCCCTGTGGGCCCCGTAAAAACAAGAGGCCGGCAGGGTGCTGACGGGTGCCGCGTGGAGAAAGGGGCTCTGGAGTAGGTTTGGGGAAAATGCTGAACTTCTCTCTGAAGCACTTCTGGAAGCTTTCCATGGGCTGAGGTACAGCCCTCTGAGCGGGGACACAGGACTGTGTGCGAACCCAGGTGGACGAGAAAAGCACAAACATGGTGAGTGCTGTGGCGGAGGAGGACAGTCGTGGGCGCGACCTGTGGAGCTGGGAGTAAGCGCTAAATCAAGGCAAAAAATAAAATAAATAAAGCACAAGCTCAGGGGTGATTAGATCAAGGCTGAGAGAGACCCTGGAGGAGAGCAAACCCTTACACCTTTCGGACAACGGACCAGAGAAGGTGAGTAATCTGCCTAGGGTTGCACAGCCCCTTGGAGCTGATGGCTAGAGCTGGTGGAGTGGGGCCCCACCATGCCCTGCCGGTGGCTCGAGAGGTGGGTACTCACGCGTGCACTTGTCTGCAGGCCGAGGGGCCAGGGCGCTCCCGTAGAAGCCTTCCGCACAGCGCTCGCAGCGGGCGCCTGTCGTGTTGTGCAGGCAACGCAGGCAGCGGCCAGACTGGGGGTCACAGTTGCCCACGGCGTTGGGGTCTACGTTCCCACTGCACTGGCACCGGCGGCAGGGCTGGGGGGCACCAGAGAGCCCCAGAGGGTCCCCAAAATAGCCATCATCACAGATCTCACAGCGTCGCCCTGGGGAAGGGAGGGGGCCGTGTATGGAGGTGCAGGCCTGAGGGAGGGGGCTGCCGGGTCCCCACGGCAGGTGGGGGGAGGGTGTGAACCCAAGCAATTGGCCCTCACGTCTCCTTGTGGAACAGAGCGTGGGCTCCAGGGCCAGGGCCCAGCTCAGCCGTCAGCTGGCTGTGTGGTCTAGGGCAAGCCCCTGGGCCTCTCTGATCTCAGGCTCCTTGTCTACAAAGCCGGGACAATCATGGCAGCCGCGGCAGAGAACCGGGGAGAGGGCTTGGTGAGATCATTTGTGTAAAGCTCTTAGCACAACTCCGGGCACTACAACAGCGGTGGCCGTCACCTATTCCTTGTCATCACCCGCTGACCATCCTCTTCATCAGTGAGGCCCGCAGGACGCTGGTGTGACAAGGGGGGCGGGGCTGGCGCCCACCCGGGCGACCTTCCCAGGGGTTGTTCCCTCCGTGCACAGCACTGCTCTTCCCACTCCCCAAATCCTCCCTCAGGCACATGACCGCCTGGGCCAGACTGAACTTCTCTGTCTACACCCGCAGACCAGGCTCTCCTCGAGTCTCCAGACCAGGGGAGCCAGAAAATGCAGGGAAGGTTACGGAACCAGCATGAGGGCAGGGTGGGGGGCAGGGTCCTCCGGTCTTGGGCCCCCACCCCGCGCTCTGCTGCTGGCATAGGGGGAGCTGCTTTCCTAGCGGTCCCCAGCAAGGCGGGCACTAGACAGGACCTCAGGACCTCCTGAGGCAGCCACAGGGACACAAAATCGGATGTCTGGGAGCCTTGGAAACAGTGTGCCAAGTGAAACAAGCCAGTTACAGAAGGACAAACATCGGATGATGTCACTTATACCAGGTCCCAGGAAGAGTCAGATGCAGAGAGACAGGAAGTAGGGAAGAGGCAGGAAGTAGGAGAGAGACAGGAAGTAGTGCTTACTAGGGGCTGCAGAAGGGGGGGTGGGGTTGTATAATGGGGACAGTGTTTCCGTTTGGGAGGGTGAATACATTCTGCAGACACATCGTAGAAATGGCTGCACAACCCCGTGAATATACTTAAACGCCACTCAACTGTGCACTTAAAAAATGGTTCAAAATTGGGGCGCCTGGGTGGCTTAGTCGGTTAAGCGTCCGACTTTTGCTTAGGTCATGATCTCGCGGTTCGTGGGTTCGAGCCCCGCGTCGGGCTCTGTGCTGACTGCCAGCTCAGAGCCTGGAGCCTGTTTCAGTCTGTGACTCCCTCTCTCTCTGACCCTCCCCTGCTCACGCTGTCTCTCTCTCTCTCTCCAGAAAAAAAAAAAAATGGTTCAAATCATGGGGCACCCGGGTGGCTCAGTTGGTTGAGAGGCCAACTTCGACTCGGGTCATGATCTCACAGCTTTGGAGTTCGAGCCCCGCATCAGGCTCTGTGCTCACAGCTCGGAGCCTGGAGCCTGCTTTGGATTTCTGTCTCCCTCTCTCTCTCTCATGTTCTCTCTGTCTCTCAAAAATAAATTAACATTAAAAAAATTTTTTTAAATGGTTCAAATGACAAATTTTATGTTATATATTTTTCACCATAAGTTAAGAGATTAATAATGGAATATACCCCAAAAAACCGCATCAAGTTGTATAAGTGGGCGAATTGTCGGGTATGTGAATAATATCTCAAAAGAGCTGGAAAAGAATTAGATGTCGAGGGTGGCCCTGGGTCCTGGAGTGGGGAGTGTGGGTGGGGGTTTCTTCCTTATACAACATCTGGCAACATGTTTTAAAAGCTGAAAGTGTAATCAGAGTTTTTCCTTCTCATCCATGTATCAGAATTAGTGAGAGTACTTGTTATGAATACAGATTCTTAGGTAAGCGAGGCTCTAGAAGGCCAGGGCCCAAATGGGAATTTTCAAAAACTCTCCATGGGGCGCCTGGGTGGCTCAGTTGGTTGAGCGTCCGACTTCAGCTCAGGTCATGTTCTCACGGTTAATGAGTTCGAGCCCTTCATCGGGCTCTGTGCTGACAGCTCAGAGCATGGAGCCTGCTTCAGAGTCTGTGTCTCTCTCTCTGCCCCTCCCCCGCTCGCTCTCTGTCTCTTTCTCAAAAATAAATAAACATTAAAAGAAAAAGACTCTTGGGGCGCCTGGGTGGCTTAATCGGTTAAGTGTCCGACTTTCGCTTAGGTCATGATCTCGCGGTTCGTTGGTTCGAGCCCCGCGTAGGGCTCTGTGCTGACTGCCAGCTCAGAGCCTGGAGCCTGCTTCAGATTCTGTATCCCCCTCTCTCTCTGACCCTCCCCTGCTCACACTGTCTCTCTCTCTCTCTCTCTCCTAGAAATAAATAAAAATATTAAAAGAAAAAAAAGAAAAAGACTCTTGGAGATGCCCAATGGCCCACGTTCTGCCGGGAACCCACGGCAGCCGGGGGCCCTGGCCATGTTCTGAAAGGTCAGGCTACACTGGGTCTTCCCCCATCTGTCACACCGCAAGCCCAAGACCCCACTCCTGGAGCCCAGGACAGAAGCAGGGCCCCAGGGCCCGAGCCACTCACCTCTCTGGCCTGGGGGGCAGTGGGTACACACCACCTCCCCTGTCTCTGGGATGGCAGTGCAGGCCGATTGTCCCGGGCACGGACAAGGCTGACAGTCATCGGCGTGGCCTGCGAAGGGGTTGCCATAGAAACCCGGCAAACAGCGCTCACAGGAAGGGCCCTCGGTGTGGTGGCCGCACAAGCAGACCCCTGAGGGGCAAGACAAGCGCCTGGTTATGACCGCCTGAGCCCAGAATGTTCCAGAAACAGCAAGCGTCTTGGTGGTCGGGGTCACAGAGCGTGTCCCCAAGCAGAACTGAGCTGGGAGCCCCCCAAGGTGGAGGCGGCACCGCCTGGGGATGAAAAGGTCCACGCTGGGCTCACATCCACCACTCACTGACCGAGCAAAGCTGGGAAAACCACCTAACACCCCTGCCTCAGTGTCCTCACCTGCAAGATGGACACGACAATGGCTCTGACCACTAGGGTTTTGGTCGGGATTCGGCAGGACCAGGCAGCCCGAGTGCCCTGCATGGTGTCTGGCACACGGCGCGATCGTTACTGTTATCGTTACTATTTCGTTCTTCAACCTATAACCAAACCACCAGACGACCTATCCGCGTGGCCACTCATGGCTTTCGCGCCCTTTCCTCTGTGTCCTCATAACCTCAGGGGCCAAAAGCAAGAGTGACACAGACTCCTGGGGTGCCTGGGGGGCTCAGTCGGTTAAGCGTCCGACTTCAGCTCAGGTCATGATCTCACGGTTCGTGGGTTCGAGCCCCGCGTCGGGCTCTGTGCTGATGGCTCAGATTCTGTGTCTCCCTCTCTCTCTGACCCTCCCCTGCTCACACTTTGTCTCTCTCTCAAAACTAAATAAACATTCAAAAACATTTTTTTTTAAATAAACAAGAGCAACACAGACCTGGGGGTCTGTTCCCATGAGCTTGTACAGAGGCTCTACAGGCTCAGAGGCTGGCTGGTCTGATAGAGCAGGCCCCAGCCCCCACTCATTTCTCACGCTGCGGGGGGGTCTGCAAACCCCCTTCTCCAGACCTGGAGTCTGCACAGAGCCTCTGCCCCAGAGAAGGGAGGCCCCACTGCCAGGGCCTGAGTGAGAAACCTGGCTGAGAAACCCCAATTCCGGGAGGCCCCCACTTCCAGGAAGCCCCCCACCATGCAGCTGAGGCCGAGGTGAACAGGGAACAGAGAGGGAATTCGGGGCAGACGGGGTACAGGGGAGCCATCCTGCCCGTGCTGCCTTCCTCTGGTCCCCGCCTCAGCCCAGATCCACACGCTCACACCTTCTTCTCTCCAGCATGAGCAGCAGTGGGCATTCACCCCGTTTGACAGACGAGGACTGGCCCAAACTGGGCAGGAAGCCGTGGCACGGTCACCGCTTCTGAGGGATGACAGGCTGGCCCCACGCCACGCTCCCTCGGGCGGGGCTGCCCGGACCAGCACATGTTGGGATTATGAGGCCTCATCTGGGCTCGATTCGTGATGCCTGCCATGGCCAAGGCGGGGAGGAGGCCCCTCACGTACCGTGTGCTCGTCCCCCCCGGCCAGGCTGCTGATTCCCAGCTGCTGTCCCTCGTCCACTCCGCTGTGGGGCCTGAGAGCAGCTGAACGTGCATCTGGCTTCTCAGAGACCCCGCCTGCCCCCGGAGGGCAGCAGGGCGCCGACCCTCTCACTTCTGGTGTGAGAGGCCCACGGAGTGGACAGAGGCCAGGGTCCGGCCCCCATCCAGCACCTCCCGCCTAGTGACCTCCGTGGAAGGCTCTCTCTGGGTCTCCTCTGCTCCTAGTGAGGACTGACCTTGTGGCGGGAGCAGCTCTGCCGCCTGCTGGCCGTGCAGGCTCCCTGCGCCCTGGGTCCCTAGACTAAGACCTGCGCTTGCAGGAATCAATGACGCAGCGTGTAGAAAGGTGCCCGGCCCGTGGAGGACCTCGGGGACACCACCTTAGTAGTACTGCTCTTAGTGACCACTCACACTGGCCACGGCTGACCCTGTTGGGGTCAGCACTCACCTGCTGTGCTGGGTGTGGCCCAGGTGGCTTTGAGGGGGGCGGGGGGCAGGACTCACCTGTGTGGGGGTCACAGGTGCCATGCTGGTTGCAGGTGCAGGGGACACAGCTGGTATAGGGACCCCCCAGTGGTGTCTCCCTCTTGTATCCTGGAGCGCAGGATTCACAGAACTGGCCTGCGTACCCCGTGGGACATGAGCAAGTCTCGACCCAGGAGGCTGGCGGGGAGAGTCCCCGCTGGGCTGACGTGAGCCGGACCTCAGTCAGGTACACCCGGCCTGCAGAATGGGGACAGAGAGGAAGAGAGTTACAGGCACATGTTCCCTCCCCGCCCCCACCGCCCACCAAGACCTTCCTGTTCACACATGGAACAGGCAAACGGTCATTGGCACACAGATAAAAAGGCAGCATGTGGGTCAATTAAGATTTTTAACAAAACAGACAGAAGGCAAAGGAAAATAGGTAGTGGTTTTTTAAGAATATATTTTTTAAATGTTTTGTTTTTTAAATGTTTTTATTTATTTCTAGGAGAGAGAGAGAAACAGCGTGAGCAGGGGAGGGTCAGAGAGAGAGGGAGTCACAGACTGAAACAGGCTCCAGGCTCTGAGCTGGCAGTCAGCACAGAGCCCGACGCGGGGCTCGAACCCACGAACCGCGAGATCATGACCTAAGCGAAAGTCGGACGCTTAACCGACTAAGCCACCCAGGCGCCCCTTTTAAGAATATTTTTTAAACGTTTATTCATTTTTCGAGAGATGGAGAGAGACAGAACGTGAGCAGGGGAGGAAGAGCAGAGAGAGGGAGACACAGAATCTGAAGCAGGCTCCAGGCTCTGAGCTGAGGGCACAGAGCCCGATGCAGGGCTTGAACTTACGAACTGCGAGATCATGACCTAAGCCAAAGTCCGATGCTTAACCGACTGAGCCACCCACAGGCCCCCAAATAGGTAGTCTTTAGGTTTGTTCATTTTTTTGTTTTGAGAGAGAGAGTGAACAGGGGAAGGGGCAAAGAGAGGGAGAAAGAGAATTTTAAGCAGGCTCCGTGCTGACAGCAGCTCAGCGCAGGGCCTGAACCCACGAACTGTGAGATTGTTACCTGAGCCGAAATCAAGAGTTGGAAGCTTAAACGACTGAGCCACCCAGGCGTCCCTTAAGGAGGGATTTTTTTGAGAACAAAAATGGATATGGCTGGGAATTTTCTGGAAAGCCATTCATCCTCACAGGTTATTAGATATGTAAATATAAACGATACCGTTCATAACCCTCTGACTGGTAAGCATTTAAGGATCACGGACAGGGAAAGGCGGTGTGGGGAACCCACGCACAGGGCTATAGGACTGTAAATGAGGTTCCATTTCTAGTGAACAGCAGTAGCTCCCGGCAGACCAACCTTCCCCCCAGAAAGCAATCAGAAACTCAGGGCAAAACGGACAACTATCTGTTAATTACCAGAGCAGGTAGACCGTGGACGGGGGTGGACGCGTGTCCCTAGAACAGAGTTTGGTGCAGCCAAAATCTGGCAGCACGGGTCAAGACTTAAAACGTGCACTCTTTGGCCTAACACCTCACATCTCCATGCTGAGGGATCTGCGCTAAAAGACAGACGTGCACAGCAGACAAAAACCTTTACGTCCTCCCTACTCTCGGCAGCCCCGTATGCATAGTGGGAAACTGGAAACCACTGCAACGCTTATGAACGGAGGGACGGCTGAAACTCTCAGGAGCATCTATGTCATGGAATGATACGTGGTGGATGGGCAGCCAGCCTTTTCCTACGTGTAAGATGGGTCACAGCTCCCCAAGACACGCTGTTAGCCGAAAAAAGCAAGTGGCATCACATCAGTCCGTGTGATCAGATTCCTATAGTTAAAAAGCACAGATGTAAACACACACACACACACACACACACACACACACACACACAGACGTAAGACCATACACTCAGAAAAAGGTGTGGAGAGAGGTGGCCCAGAACATCATCAGTGGGAAGAGGAGGTGTGTAGCTGGATGGGGAGGGGGGGAGGGGGTGGGAGAGGGAGGGTCAGTATGTCCACCTGCCGGTTCAATTCACCCCAGCACCCAGTGCGGGCCTGGCCTAAGCAGGTGATTTGTACACATCTGTTTGTTTTTTTTTTTTAATATTTTTTTATTTATTTCTAGGAGAGAGAGACAGCATGAGCAGGGGAGGGTCAGGAGAGAGGGAGTGACAGACTGAAACAGGCCCCAGGCTCTGAGCTGGCAGTCAGCACAGAGCCCGACGCGGGGCTCGAACCCACGAACCGCGAGATCATGACCCAAGCGAAAGTCGGACGCTTAACCGACTAAGCCACCCAGGCGCCCCAGTACACATCTGTTAACTGAAGGCTGAGTGACAGAAGGAAGCTGTAGAAGGTGCTGGAAAGAGTGGAAATGAAATTCCTCCAAGGAGCCTCAGCAGGGTGACCTGGGGAGCTAGGAAGGCTTTGGGGAGTATGGGCAAGGACGATGGGGATGGGGGGCGCCTGGGTGGCTTAGTCGGTTGGGCATCCGACTTTCGCTTAGGTCATGATCTCGTGGTTCGTGGGTTCGAGCCCCACATCGGGCTCTATGCTGACTGCCAGCTCAGAGCCTGGAAGCTGTTTCAGTCTGTGACTCCCTCTCTCTCTGACCCTCCCCTGCTCGTGCTGTCTCTCTCTCTCCTAGAAATAAATAAAACATTAAAAATTTAAAAAAAAAAAAAAAAGGATGATGGGGATGGGGATCCAAAGAGAAAGGGGAGCTGAGGTGGGAAGGGCTGGCTTATGACCTCCCAAGTCTGACTTGAAGGGGCCCCGGGGAAGCTGGCCGTCTAAGCTAAGCAATCTTGAAAAGAGCCCATCACCACCCCCCCAGAAGGAAATCTGTGGCTGTTATGGTCATGGGGAGACAAGGGCCAGGGCTATCAGACATCCCGACATGAGCAGATGCCCCCTGTGACTTTCAGAGGTCCTGCCGGATGCCAAAGGGCAGGGAAACACCTTGGCCAACATCTGAGCCCTGACCCCAACTCCATTTTACACAGGAACACAAGGCATTTTGGGATAGTCTGGGTGCATATCGAATTGCCTAGCAATGCAGGTCCCCTGAATGCGGAGGGAATCCCACGCTTTGTCTTGCTCAGAATTTTCCTGACAGCCTTTCGCCACTTTGGAAGATCATGCCACTAGCGGCCCCCCAGCTCTTGAAGTCTGTCACCAGTGTGCACCCCGTCTATGCTCTGGTCCCCCTCTGTGACCGCCCCGCTCACAGCGACCTGGCAAACTTTCCCATCTAGTTATGATTCCAAAATGAAAAACACAATGGGTTTAAGGAACAAAGGTCGATCCTATTCAGTCGGATGTTTGAAACTGGGTTCAAAGGCTTCGCCCACAAATGAATGGTTACTGTCAAGGCGTTTACCCCCTAAGGAAACAATGAAACGGTCAAGGCTAAGTCCACCTTCTAAAAGAACCGCATTGGCCAAGGTGACAGAGCCAAGGTGACAGAGCCGTATCTCCCTGCCCACTATCTCCTCACTGCCTGGGACCAGGCAAGTCAGTGGCTTCTGTCCCGACATCTCCATCAGGGGGTGTCCCCACTAGACACCCCTCGGGCAAATCTGCCCAGTGACTGCTGGTACCGACGCCGGTTTTTATTCGAACACTAGTCATCCATGCCTCTGGCTTAGATTTGCCCTGCTCTGTGTCTGCAAATGACTCCTGAGTTTCAGTTTCTCTGAAACCCATGGTGAATCATTACAGTGAGGGAAACTCTGTTAAATTATGTTTCCAGGATGGTCCTGCCTGAGCACTCACACACTGGAATTCAATGACTATTTTTCTTTTTCTTTTTTTTAAATATTTTTATTTTATTTCTAGGAGAGAGAGAGACAGCGTGAGCAGGGGAGGGTCAGAGAGAGAGAGGGAGTCACAGACTCTGAAACAGACGCCAGGCTCTGAGCTGGCAGTCAGCACAGAGCCCAACGCGGGGCTCAAACCCACGAACCGCGAGATCATGACCTAAGCGAAAGTCGGACGCTTAACCGACTAAGCCACCCAGGCGCCCCTATTTTCTTTTTAAAGCTTATTTATGCATTTTGAGAGAGAGAGAGTGAGCGAGCAGGGTAGGGGCAGAGGGAGAGGAAGAATCCCAAGCAGGCTCCACTCTGTCAGCATGTAGCCCAACACAGGGCTTGAACCCATGAACCTTGAGATCATGACCTGAGCCGAAATAAAGAGTTGGATGCTGGGGATGCCTGGGTGGCTCAGTTGGTTAAGCGTCCGACTTCAGCTCAGGTCATGATCTTGCGGTTCGTGGGTTTGAGCACCATGTTGGGCTCTGTGCTGACAGCTCAGAGCCTGGAGCCTGCCTCGGATTCTGTGTCTCCCCCTCTCTCTGCTCTTTCTCCCCTGCTCGTGCTCTGTCTCTCAAAAATAAATAAACGTTAAAAGAAAAAAAAAATTGGACACTTAACCGACTGAGCCACCGGGCGCCCCTGAAATACCTGTTCTCAAGAGGATGCCTGGTCTAGGCATATACAGGTATGGGGCGGGGCAGGGTGGAGAGGAGAACGTACATTAAAAGAGGGGGAGGAACCAGGAGCAGCCAGAGGACCATGAGGATGCTCCCCGTGTGACCCCAGAGGCCGTTAGAAATCTCTCCTGGAGCTGTGTCCTGACCCAGCCCCCTCCCTGAGAAGGTTTAGAAACCAGATCCGCAATCAGGGGTGACTTAGGTGCAATACCACCAGTGACCAGCATGGGGAGCCAACCCCTGGATCCGCACTGGCCCCTGAGCCCAGCACCAGACGACACTCAAAGGTCCCGCCTCCTGGCAGGAATGGCGGACTCTGCCCTGGGGTGACTATGGACACCTGCCTCTTGGAACAGTCCAACCTCAGGCCCCTCACCTGTTCAGCCCCCGCCTCTGTCCTCGGCCCCCCCCCCGTCCTCGACCCCCCCCCGCCCCCAGCCCCCAGCAGCTGCATAACCTTTGGCCAGTGTCCTACTTCTCTGACCTTCAGATGTCTTTGTGGTCAAAGGGGGATGGTAACTGCTATGGGGGATGGTAACTATTATGTGAAGGAGCCCCGGGGCCCTGCTGGTGAGGAGGGCTGTCCTCATCATCACTGACCCGGAGGGCTTGCGCTCTGGCCGCCGGCCCGGATGCGCAGAGCGGTCAGATTGGCGAGCAGCTGCTGGAAGTGGAAGGTGGGCAGCGGAGGGTCCACGTCCTCAGAGGTTTCCTGCAACCTGGCAGGGGAGGGGGTCAAACCGGAAAACCCGAGGCTGGGGGCAGGTGGGGCCAGGGAGCCCCCAGCTTGGGGTGGACAGCGGGGAAGGCCCCAGACCACAGAGCGTGGACTGGAGCATGCCCAGACCTCAGAGACCACCCGGAATGGCCAACCCCACCCCTGGGGACCCCGCGAGACACTCACAGGAACGTGAGCTGTGCCTCCCCTGGCTGCCCAGCATCCTGGGGGCCCGACAGGCTGGAGTGTCGTAGAGTCAGGGCCAGGCCCGCCCCTTCCAGCCTCAGCTGCATGGGGAGTGGGGTGCCCCCGGAGGGGACCCAGAAGGTCAGTGTGACGGGCTGTCCATAGCTGAACCGCTGGTCTCCCAGGAACATCTCTAAAGACGAGAGAAGGCGGCTTTGACATCTTTACTTAATTAGCTTGGTTTTAAACATCTATGCTATATTGATTTTATTGACATCTAAACAATCAAAAAAGATAAAACTACAGAAGGAGAAAACCGAAGGCCTCCTGGTGTAGTGGATGCTGAGGGTGGCCTCCCGCACGTCCCTTGCAGGCCGGCTTCACACGCCTATGACCTTGTAGTAACACGGGGCCCCCTGCCTGGCTTACTGCTCTGCCTTGAACTTGGGTTTATAAGCTCTATAGGAGCAGAGCAGACACGATATACGCACGATGCACAGTGATGGCACCCGGCCGCCCGGTGACGACGCCCCATGAGCAGACTTTGGTGGCCCTGTGGCCATGGGAGCTTAGTGAGGCTCAGAGCAAGCACAAGGTCAAGGTCGGTGTGTGACATGCAGGTGCTGAGCTGAGCAGGGGCGCTGACTGCCTCGCGGCCACGCTTTCCACTGGAGCCACAACATGCTCAGGGCAGAAGGAAGGCAGTAGCGTTCCAAGAAATAATGGAGGGCTCAGGGGCCCAGTCACACTTTCGAACTTGTGCTGGTTTTCTGGATCCTGCAAATGCGTAGGCTGAGAAGCGGCCACACGGCAGGAAAGGGCACGCCGGGACACCACCCACTCCGTGTCCCTGCAGTCCTTCTGCACTCAGGAGTCAGCCAGAGGTAGACTGTGTCGGTGGGCCGTGTGCGTATCAAGAAGTGAAATAAAAATGGTTGACTCCATCTACCTACACTGTGCCCAGCACTCAGCACAGGACCCAGGGAGTACTTTGGGAGTGAGTAACTTCTTTTTCTTAAACGTGTCAACAAGGTGGCCATGGAAGAGCATGTGTTTTGTTCCTGGGCTTCGAGCACCTGCCCCGAGTCGGGGCCTCAGGATCCCTGTGACTCGTGCTTCCTGGCTCGGCGCTGTGTCCACAGAGCAGCTCAGACACCTGCGCACCATCTCTCCGGCCCTTCTTGGAGAGAGAGGTCAAGGGCAGGACTGGGTTGGGGGAGCCAGCAGACCCAGAATCTGGCCACAATAGAGCAAAGAATGGACTCCTCCATCCTGACTCTAGGTCTGGTCCAGTTTCCAGGAGACCAAGATTGCCGCATTTGGTGAGGGCTGGTTCAGAATGATCTAGAATTTCTTGTTTCTGCAGGAATCCTGTGACCCCGGGAAGAGCATTCATTGGCCCTGGTTGGGTGACAGACTGATGGGAAATGTACAGGTACTTCTGGGAAGGAGCCCGGTGGCAAGGCCTTGATCAGAAAGCCGGCGGGGCGGGGGAGGGGGGGGAAGGTTGGCTCTGGCAGACCCTGCGGGGCACGTGGTTGGCAGAAAATGGCCCCCAGAGGTACCCAGGTCCTGACCCAAGGAATCTTGCAAATATGTCATATCGCATAGCAGAGGCAATTAAGACCACAGATGGAATTAAGGTTGTTGATCATCTGACCTTCAAGTAGAGAGATTATCTTGGGTCAGCCACCTGGGTGCAGTGTGCTCACAAAGTCCTTACCGCATGGGGGGGGCGGGGGGCGGAAGAGCCTCCATAGGGAGACCGGACAGTTCTGGAGATGGAGGAGCGGCTGCGAGCTGAGGGATGTGAGTGGCCTCCAGAAGCCAGAGACGGCAAGGGACCAGATCTGCCCTGGGGTCCCGGGAGCATGCCCCTGTGGATGCCGTGATTTTAGCTCAGACTCCTGACCTCCAGAACGCTGAGAATAAGTGTGCATTGTTTGTAGCCACTAGGTTGGTCGCAGCAGGAAACGAACTTGGGGCAGCCCTGCCCCTGACCATGGCTGGCAGGTACCTGGTAGTGTGAGCTCCTCCTCCTCATCTCGATTCAGGAGGAGTCCCCTGGGGCTCCAACGCGCAGGATGCTCTGGGCCCCCCACACTTGCGGCCCGCCAGCCCTCAGCTCCTGGGTAGCAAACACACATGCCCATGTGAGAATCTGGAGGGTGGCCTCCACCCCCTCCCATCTCATGCCCTTCCTGGGGTCCCACGGATGGCCCCTAGGGGCCTGAGCACAGCCTGAGTCAACCGGCCCGGGGGTGGGGGGGGAGAGACTGTTCTAGAGATAGGCCGGCAGGGGGTGGGGAGTGAGAGCCAGCTGGTGCTAGCAAAGGCCGCCCACAGCCAGGCAGCTCCGACCCCCATCCCAGAGTCAGGGTGGGGGTCTTGGGGTGGAAGGAAGCCCCAGGAGAAGGGAGGAAGCTCAGCGTGCCGGGCCTGCCTTGCCCCTTCGGTGGGCTCTGAGCACAACATGAAGACACGGCCTGGAGACCCCAGCACGGGGCACTGGGACACTGAGACACTGGAGCCATCACTAACAGCACGGACTGGAGCCCCCCTTCAGGTCTTCAGAGACACTCCCTCACCCACGACCTCACCACCCCTGTCCCACTGCACCGAGGACGCCACCTGGTTAGGAAGTGGTCAAGCCAGGATGAGAACCCAGACCTTCCTTCCTGTCCCCTACTACTGACGGCAGTACACAAGCATAGTCTGGCGTGGAACAAATGACCTCAAGGGGGCAGCTGGGGAATGGGGTGAGGAGGGAGGGATGTAGGGAAAGAGGTCAGAAAGAGGAGGTCTGGGGCTCCTCGGTGCAAGACTAGATTCTGCCTTCATGCTGTCTCTCTCTCTCTCTCTCAGCTAGAAATAAATAAAACATTTTAAAAAATTAAAAAAAAAAAGGGGGGGCGCCTAGGTGGCTTAGTTGGTTAAGCGTCCGACTTTCGCATAGGTCATGATCTCGCAGTTCGTGGGTTCGAGCCCCGCGTCGGGCTCTGTGCTGACTGCCAGCTCAGAGCCTGGAGCCTGTTTCAGTCTGTGACTCCCTCTCTCTGACCCTCCCTGCTCAGGCTGTCTCTCTCTCTCTCCTAGAAATAAATGAAACATTAAAAAAAAATTAAAAAAAAAAAAAAAAGACTAGGTTCTGCCTTTCATTGGCTGTGTGACCCTGGGCAAGTTACTCAGCCTCTCTGCAGTTGGTTCCTCATCTGCAAAATGGGGACGATGAAGTATTCGCGGCCCAGCAACAATTCTCAGAGCTGGTCTTAATACTCCGGGTAGATCCTGAGACTTTTTCAGGGGGCCCACGAGGTCGAACTATCTTCCTAGTAACACTAAGATGCTATTTGCATCTTTCATGCCGTGTCTTACCAGCAAATGGCAGAATTTTCCAGAAACTGCAAGTCATGTGATATCACAACAGACTGACCTCTACTAATCCAGCCTTTAAGAGATATGAAAAACTATACAACAAATATACCCCCCTCTTTTTAAAAAAGTTATTTTCCACAGGCTGATATTATTCTGTTATATATTTACTATGCTCAGTTCTCACATTTTTAAGTATAATTTATTGTCAAGTGAGCTACCATACTTAAAAATTTTAAAAAAAATTTTTTTAACACTTATTCATTTTTGAGACACAGAGAGGGACAAAATGTGAGCAGGAAAGGTGCAGAGAGAGAGGGAGACAGACTCTGAAGCAGCTCCAGGCTCTGAGCTGTCAGCACAGAGACATACGTGGGGCTCAAACCCATGAACCTTGAGATCGTGACTCGAGCCGAAGTCAGATGCTTAACCACCTGAGCCACCCAGGTGTCCCTACGATGGTCATTTTTTTTTTTTTAATGCTTTATTTCTAGGAGAGAGAGAGAGACAGCGTGAACAGGGGAGGGTCAGAGAGAGAGGGAGTCACAGACTGAAACAGGCTCCAGGCTCTGAGCTGGCAGTCAGCACAGAGCCCGATGCGGGGCTCGAACCCATGAACCGCGAGATCATGACCCAAGTGAAAGTCGGACGCTTAACAGACTAAGCCACCCAGGCGCCCCTACGATGGTCATTTTTAAGTGAATTAATATATAGTTATTTTTAAATTGCTGTCTCCATTTCTAAGACAGAAAATATCCATGTCAACAACCCACATTAAGAAAGGTGCTTTGAGGTCCTCAGTCATTTTCAAGGGCCTGAAGGGATCCAGAGACCAAAAAAGGCCTGAGAATTGCTGGCCTGAGAGTCATAGTGAGGTAACCTGAGATGCTGAGACCAATGCGCCCTGCCCCGTGCCTGGCTCAAGGTGAGAACACAAAATGGCATTATTGTTCAGAGGATCTACAGAATGTGCCCCTTCTGTGATGCTAACGTCCTCGACTCAGACCTCAAGGCCGGCCCCATGCTGAGCCCGGCTCCGTCCTGCTGTCCGTGTGAGCCTCCAGCAGAGGGCGCAGTGCCCTCACATCTGGGGCTCCCCAGAGCTAGCGCTCAAGGTTCTAGCCTAGTGGACACCCCACTCCCGCCTGGGGGATCTGCAGGGGATGAGGGGCTCTGTGGGGTGCAGCAAAGGTCCCCATAGGCTGTGATTTAATGCACAGTGTCACTGCTCTCCGGCTCCAAAGACGCACATGCACCACCTGGAATTGGGGACCCAGGGCACGTGGCCCCCCCAGGCTCTGCGCCCGACAGAATGGCCTGTGCAAAACTCAGGAGCTGACAAACCCAGGTGCCAACAACTAAATTCGGTGACGTACCTTTTCTGGGCCTCAGTTGCCTCATCTGTAAAACGGGAAGGGGAGAACCTACCTTCCAGGGAATCCATGCGTTCTGTGCATGCAAAGAGCTCAACACAGTGCCTGGCATACATCAAGTGCTCAATAAATAGAGTCCAGGGGCCTGAGTGTGAATCCTCAGCAGACTTCTTGGAAATCCCCGCCTGGGATGTAAAGGCGGCCACACACCCAGCTCCCAACTCTGCCAGAGGCTGGGTAAAAGGCAGGGGCCAGGGAGGGAGCCAAAGGGGTGCAGGAGGTACTAGGGAGCACTGAGGGGCATAGAGGGGCCTTGGGGAGGCTGCCCCCTCCTCCCCATTCACCACAGCAGGATCTCCCCAGAGCAGGACGGCCTGGCCCCGCCCTGGGTGCGGAGCAGACCTCTTGGAGGTCGCTGTGGGCCATGGGGAGCATGTCTTACCCTGGCGGAGGTCGGAGAGGATGTGGTGCTCCCGAAACTGGGCAGCGGCCGCGCACACCTTGGAGTGCCCGTAGCAGAAGCAGCTGCTGCAGCCGGCTGGGTTATGGGGCTGCAGGTTGAACGTCCCTGGACGGCATCTGAACGCAGGCAGGACGTGCGGGGGTGGGGGGGGAGGGCGGCGGGGGGACAAATGAGTCAGGGAGGTGCAGGGGACCCAGCTACACTAACGTGAGTCAGCATCACTGGGGAAACTTAAAAAACACTTCCTTCCCCCAGATTTACAAGTTGCAAAGATCATGCAGAGAGTTTTCCTGCGGCCTTTTCCCCCAGTGTCCCTCAGTGTCAGCATCTGACATCGCCGGCAATCACTTGACGAAGCCAAGAAACTCACATGAGTTAATGCTATTTACTAAACTCCAGACTTTCTTATGATTCCTGCCCCCTTTCCCACTCATGTCGGTTTTTTGTTCCAGATCCGATTCAGGGCATGGCATCTCCTCCGGTCTCGCCAGCTTCTCGGTGTTTCTGGTCTTTGATGCCCACGTGACATCACTGGTAACGTTAGCTTTCACCACTTGGTCAAGGTGCTGCCCGCCCTGCTCTGGCAAAACTGCCATCTGCCCGCTGTTAGAAGCAAGTCACTAAATCCAGCCCGCGGTGCGGAGCAGAGGAATTAAGCTCCGTCCCCTGGAGGGCGGAGTATCAAAGAATTGTACGCACAGGCTGAAGCCACCACAGTAATTAGCAAATATTTTGCGAGGGAGACACTTGGGGCTATGCAAATAGCATGTTTCTCCTTAAAATTCTGCCCATTGAATTAGGTGGCTCTCGCCTCCAGCGACCGTTAACAGTGAAATCTGAACTAATTCTGTATTTCCCTCATTCCTTCTACATCTATTATTTGGAATTCTTTTGCAAGGAAGACTTGTTCCTTCGTCTCAGTGTATTTATTTTTTCCCCTCATCTGTGGATATATCAGTGTGGATTCGGTGATATTTATTTTAGGCTCTGGGTTATAATCCAATACTGTTGTTATTTATTTTGTTGTTCAAATCGTTCTAGCTTTAGGAGTTCTTTCAGGTTAGTGCTCGTGTCTTTTTTTTTTTTTTTTTAATGTTTTTATTTATTTCTGAGAGAGAGACAGAGCCTGAGCAGGGGAGGGGCACAGAGAGAAGGAGACAGAGAATCCAGAGCAGGCTCCGGGCTCTGAGCTGTCAGCACAGAGCCTGACCTGGGGCTTAAACCCATGAGCCTTGAGATCATGAGACTTAACCAACTGAGCAACCCAGGCGCCCCAGTGCTGTGTCCTTTTAACACAGGCTCCCTTCCTGGTTTAGAATTTTGGGCTTTTTTTTTTTTTTTAAGTTTATTTATTTTGAGAGAGACAGAAAGTGAGAGCAGGGGAGGGGCGCAGCGAGGCAGTGGGATGGCGGGGGGGGGCATGGAGAGAGAATCCCAAGCAGGCTCCATGCTGTCAGCACAGAGTCTGACACAGGGTTTGATCCCACGAGCCATGAGACCATGACCTGAGCTGAAATCAAGAATTGGAGGCTTTACCCACTGAGCTGCCCAGGGGTCCCCTGGTTTAGCTTTTTTCTGTTTGTTTTCACCTGCTTTTCGTTTTTTGGGTTTTTTAAATTAAGCACTTTCTTGCTTTCCGTTACCAGACCCTCTGGGCTCACCTTGCATTTTTCCCTGCCCCAGCTCTAGCATCAGCCATTTCTCCAAGGAGCCCTGGAGAAATATTTCAGATGCCCGTGGGGGCTCAGTGTGAGCTGGCCGGGGCAGAGGTATCGGACTCCTAAGAAGCTGTCAGTGACCTCAGAGGTGTAGCTAGCTCCGCAGAACACATTTCATCAAGCTGCCCCATTTCACAAGCAGGCAAAGCGAGGCGCAGAGGGAGGACTCCCCCGAGGTGCAAGGCAGTGGGGCAGAGTTGTAGGAGAACCCCAGTGGGATCTGGCTCCCCGCCTCCCCCCCACCTCCTTGCTTGAGGGATGTCAGAAAAGAAGTCCTCACAAGCAGCGCAGCTTCCACTCCGGGGCCTACAGGCCACATGTGGACAAGGTGAGGGGGCGGCCTGGGGCTGACCCAGGCAAGTCAAGGCCAGGGCCAGCCACGGCTTTGGCACCAGCTTCTTCCTGAGCCAGGAGAGGCCCCGCACGGACTCACAAGAGTCGAATCCACAGTATAATCATGTCAGGAGCTTTAGACACAGTGCCTACGGCCAGAGACTCAAAGAGCCCCAGACAGACCCTGTGTGGCTGCAAAGGGCTTCAGAGATCAGAGCCAAAGTCAGGAAGAGAACATTCGTCTGCCAGCCCCGTTGCTTGGAGCTTGGAGACCCCCTGAACACACAAAAGAGAAAGTTTAAGGACCATGTGGCTTTGGAAAAGTAATTTTGGCTCGCTGAGCTTTAGACATTCCATTTGTACCACGACAGGATGCTGAAGGTGGCAAATGAGCTTGAATCTCAGCTCAACCGAGAGGCGCTTCTTGGAGCAGGACGGAGAGAAGGATTCTGAGGTTACCGTAGGGCTCATGGTAAAAAACCGCTGTGCTCCCCTAGTGAGGTCTGCCCTGGGTGGGAGCCGGGAGGGCCGTGGCCGAGCTCCCCACTGGGTGTGAGGCAGGAAGGCTACGGTACAAGTACAAGGTATTTGCTCTCCCTGGATTAGATCACCTCTCCTATGCTTTCCAGCTCTTTCTTTCGAAGAGGTAAAAGAAAAACGACCATCACAGCTTTCAACCGTCGGCGGCAGTGGGTCAAAGCAGACCCAGTGCCAGAAGGTTTAGGAAACTTCCAGCATAGCAGACCTGCGGTGCTCCGGGAGGGGTGCCGGGTGGTGAGGGTGCCCAGGGCTGCACGGGTCACGCCCCTGCGCCCCCACCGCCACAAGCCCAGCAGGCTTACTGCCAAGTCGGCTCGCCCACCTGTCACACTGCTTGCCTTCCACGTTCTCCTTGCAGGGGCAGCGTCCACTGTGCGGGTCGCAGGTGCCCAGGCTGCCGGCAGGGCTGCAGAAGCAGGGTCTGCGAGACACAGGACCGGAGGGGCGAGTCCCGGGTGAGCACAGCCCGTCCTCCTTGGAATTTCCCCATCCTTCCCCAAGCCCGAGAGGGCCGGGAGGCGGGCGGGCCCAAGAGCCTGCCGCCTGACTTTACTGTTTCCACCTCGCTGAAGAGGTGGCCCGTCCGCTCACCTGAAGAGCGATCCGTCTGCCCGCCCGGCCGCCCTCTCTTCCATCTGGGCGCTCTTCCAGCCACCCGGCCGCGGATGCAGCCTTCCAGCCGTCTGTCCGCTGACCTGCCTACCCGCCTACTCTCCCTCCCTTCCTTCCTTCCGTCCGTCCGTCCATCCGTCCGTCCATCCATCCATCCATGTATCCTTCCTTCCTTCCATCCATCCATGTACATATCCTTCCTTCCTTCCTTCCTTCCTTCTTCCTTCTTCCTTCCTCCTTCCTTCCTTCCTTCCTCCTTGCTTCCTTCCTCCCTCCTTCCTTCTTCCTTCCTTCCTTCCTCCTTCCTTCCTTCCTCCTTCCTTCCTTCCTTCCTCTTTCCTTCCTTCCTCCTTCCTTCCTTCCTTCCTTCCTTCCTTCCTCCTTCCTTCCTCCTTCCTTCCTTCCTTCCTCCTTTCCTTCCTTCCTCCTTCCTTCCTTCCTTCTTCCTTTCTTCTTTCCTTCTTCCTTCCTTCTTCCTTCCTCCTTTCCTTCCTTCCTTCCTTCTTTCCTTCCTTCCTTCTTTCCTTCCTCCTTCCTCCCCCTCCCTCCTTCCTTTCTTCCTCCTTCCTTCCTTCCTTCCTTCCTTCCATCCATCTGCCATCGGGCAAGACATGATCCCTGTCCTTATAGAGCCGACAGCCCAATGAGGACGACGAACAAGCAGACAGGTACTGTACTCTGACACATTCTATGGGAGAAGGTGTACAAGAGGCTGTGGGTGCACCAAGGAGGTGCTTGGGGTGGGGAACAAGGGGACAGGTAGAGGGAAGACTTCCTGGGGGGGGGCGGGCGGCACCTCAGCTGAGAACTGAAGAAAGTGTAGGAGTCTTCTGGACACAGGCTGGTGAGAGGCATGGGGGGTGGAGAGAAGAATGCTCTGGGCTAGGAGCATGTGCAAAGGCCCAGAGGCAGAGCAACGCTAGGGAAGCATCCAAGCTCCCGCCTGAGGGCCAGATTTGTGCCTAGAACAGCTGAGTATTTTGTGAGGCATCCAAGACTCCCCGTACGACACCGAATGCATTTCCATGGCCTTTCAGATATACAAAGAGACTGTTGCTACCAAAGCCAAGTTCATTTCAAAGTGCTTCTGAATTTCTAAGAGCTTTGCTTTTTTGGTCACGGATGCTTCTCAGGCAAGGGGTGGTCAGTGTGTTAGACCCTTCTTCTGAGGTCCAGGCCCCAGCAGCCCCCTGCCTGTCTCTCTCTTGGATGCCCCGTGAGCACTGCAGACTCAGCCTCTTCCCGTCACATCGTGCTCCCTTGTCGCGAACACCTTGTCCCCCCACCCAGGTGCCTGGGGACTCAGCCTTCATCCCTTCTTCCTCCCCTGCTCCCTGGTGACCACCTCCTGCCACCTCTGCCTTCTGAGGGGCTCTGGAATCTGTCCGGGTCTCTGCCACTTCCTCTCCGTGGCCAAACCCTCATGCAGGCTGCCACGCCTCCCAGCTGGTCTGGCTGCAGCCTCTACCCCAGCCTCCAGCCTCCAGCCTCGTTCCACTGCTGCCTCACGTGTGTCCACGCTCCTCCTAAGGCCCCCCCGACCGTCCTCCTCCACGTGCCCTCCCGCCTTGCAGAATGTGCTCACCAATACCGAGCCCCACCTCGTGCTCACCTCAGGGCCTTTGCATATGCTCTTCCGCTGCCTGGAACCCAGCCCCTGCCGCTTGGATCTCACCCTAGAACTCAGTGCCTTGCACAGGAAGCCTGCCCTTGACCCCCAAGACCAGCGGGACACACACCCTGCCTCCCATTCTCCCGGGACTGGGTGTCTGCCGTCCTCGCCTGGGGCTGGGGTGGCTGCAGAGTTCAGAATGGGAAGGAGTGACTGAGGCAGGAACGGAAGGAAGCAGGAAGGACAGCTGATACCCCCGTCCTGCTGCTTCCTGCTACCCAGTCCCAATCCAGCCGCCCCCCCGCCGTGCCCCGCTCTCCTGGCCCCTCACCTGCAGCCTCCCTCACTGAGTGAGTGGAACCCGGGCAGGCAGCGGTCACACTTCCAGCCCGTGACGGTGGGCTTGCAGGCGCAGGCGCCCAAGTCATCGCACTGGAGATGCAGGGAGCCTGGGGAAGGAGGGGCACGGGGCAGTGGGGGCCTGGCCTGGGGGGGGTGCAGGGGTGGGGACGGCGGTGCCCGGACCGGGCCGGGGTGGGGGGCAGGGGCTGGGCGGCAGGGCCCGCTACCTGCCGGGTGGCAGTCGCAGGGCTGGCACGGCGTCCGGGGGCTCCAGCGATAGAAGCCCTCCTGGCAGCGCTCGCAGTGTGGCCCGGCCGTGTGGTCCCGGCAGCGGAGGCAGCGCCCGCCGTGGCCCGTACTGCGGAAGAGCTCCCGGTCGAACACACACTCCTCGGAGCGGCCGCTGCAGTTGCAGGCTGTGAGAGGGGACAGGGGGCTGTGCGTGAGTGGCCGGGGCCCGGGGGGCGGGGCGGGCGGTCTGTGCCAGTCAGCCTCCTTGTGAGGAAGGAGCAGGCAGCTCGAGACAGGTCAACGATGAAGTTCGGGCCCAGCGTGATCAAGGACAGAGAGACCGGTCGACTGACCTTCCCAAACAGGACCCTCAAGAACGAAGGGGGCACCACAAGGGCGGACCCTCCCAGGAAAGCCTGGACGCACAGTCCGCAGCCACTGTCACGGCTGGCCACCTTCTGCAGCGGCGGCGGGGCTCCCTCCAGGATAACCGTGCGGATCTGGTTCCCAGTGCCATGGGGTCACGCAGAGGCACGGGAAGGACAGGTCGCCCCTCCTTCGCTCATTCATTCAATTTTATAAAGGAGAGCGTGCAAAGGCTCGCTCCGTCTTAGCCCCCGTGGTGACCCCGGCTCCTGCGTCGTGCTAACCACTGTGACGGGGGCCAGAGGCAGCGAGCAAGCGAAAATCCTACAGGGGCAGGGGGGCCCCGGGAGCGGAGAGGAGGGACCCCACGGGCTGTCCTGGGGGTGGGAGGAGCCCTCCTGGAAGAATCTGAGGGTGGGCAGGAAGGGGTCGGCTGGGCGAGGGAGGGGGAGTCCCAGGCGGCAGGTGACAGCGGCCAGAGATCAGCCCAGTGCAGGGGCACTGGCATGTCAGGTGACGGGCAGGAGGAGGGGACAGGGAAGGGTGCAGGGGCTGCTGTGAGGTCAAGAGGTCAGCAGAGCGTGAACCGGAGAGGCGAGGCGGCCACGGTCAGTGGGCTTCACCTGCAGCAGGGTGGGCTGGGGGAGGGTCACAGTGCTGGGTGTATCTGTGTCTGCACGTTAGCAAGGGCCTGGGGCCGGTGAGCAGGGAAGTGGGAGCTTCGGGCCCAGAGAGGGGGTGATATGTGGAAAGACACAGTCAGGGGGGCCGGAGGGCCAGGGATGAGGCCGTGCTCGGGCCGTGGCTTCCAGCCTGCTGGCAGAGAGGACAGAGGGGTGACCCCAGGGTGAGGACACGCCCGAAAAGTGGTCTGGCTTTTTGTGTCCCTGCTGTGGAGACAGTCTCGGGCTCAGCATGGGGGAGCCCCGGGCACAGCTTCCTTGGCCCCAGGGAGGACTCCTTGGTGGAGTGAGAGGTGACCCCCCGGCCAGTAAGGGCAGCAGGAACGCAGTGGCCCCAGGAAACTCATGGGACAGGCCATCCAATCCCCGCCCTCACCCCGCCCCAGCTGCCCCGGGATGACCAGCTCCCCCAGCTCCACACAGAGCCCGAAACAATTCTGAGGACTCTCTGGGAGGCGGGCGGGGCTGGGGACCGTGGGGAAGCTGGGATGGGCTGGTGCGCCAGCCAGGCGGGGACAGGGGCGTGTCCGAGCGCACTGTGTGCAACCTTGCGTCCCTGGAGAAGGTAGGACAACACCCTCCTCTCCAGCCCGTCCCTGAGGTTAGGTGGTCAGAGCCACATCACATGGGGACTGCGACATCAAAAGCTGTCTGGGGGGCCGTGGGAGAGGCTGGGGGGGCAGGTCAGCGCCCCTCCAGGGCCTGGGACCTTCTGGCTTTGATTAGCATTTGAGGTTGGAGCCGCTGAAACAAAGGCACAGTCGGGGGGGCCTTCCCAGCCCACTAACCACAGCCGCCTCCCCTGGGGGTCTGGTCTGAGGGCGGGGCTTGCAGGGGAGGACTGAGGAACAAACGTCCCCTCCAGCTGTGTCTGGAGCGGCCCCCACCGCGGGGTCTCGGGGAGTCTGCCTCCCAGCCCGCCGCAGCGCGCAGAGGCATCCGGTGGCCCAGGACACTCACGCACACACTCGTTGGCGGCCTCGGCGGTGCCCCGGGCCCACGGGCGGTCCTGGAAGAAGGGCAGGCAGCGCTCGCAGTCGGTGCCCGTGGTGTTGTGCTGGCAGCGGCAAGCCAGCCGGCCCGTCCCCTCGGGTCCACACTCGCTGGCGTGTCCATTGCACTTGCACCTGGAGGCACACAGAGGAGGGCGTCCAGAATTGGGGAAGGCAAGGGGGTAATCACCAGGCGGCGCCTGCATTCAGACGAGCCCCCCATCCTACCGCTCAGTGGTGGCGCTTTAAGGAACCCCGACTTCGTGCGGGGGTCACCAGTGACAGAGAGCTGACCGCCCCAGGCTCTCCTGAGCTCTGTCTGCAGACAAACCCCTTCCATCTTCACATGCCTGCTGTGATTACGCCCATTTGACAGATGGAGGAACTGAGGCGCAGGCAGGTTGCCCAGGGCCCCCAGTTAGCAACGGCAGAGTTTACAAGGGTGCTGCCGCCCAAGGCTTCCCCCTCAGGGGGAGTCCCAGCTGAGAACGACTCAGAAAGAAGTGACCCCTGCTCCCTCCGGGCAGAGGGTGGAGGTAGGGGGCAGCCAACGAGCTGCCTCATGCAGATCTTTGTGTCGAAAGGGCTGAGAAAGAGGTTGCTCCTTAGAGGACAGGCCCCGACTCATCTCAAGTCCCCAGTGGGTCTGTGCCTCTGGGGTACCCCCTCAGGCCCATGTCGCACCCGTCCCCCCTCCCACAAGATCGTGAGCCAGGTGGAAGGGGGCAGGACAGGTGACCCCGGTCCCCAGCAGCCAGACTGAGTCACTGAGGGACACCACGATTTCTAGCTTCCAGCCGTCCCCGACCGAGCTCGCCTCGCTGGAGCCTCACAGCCGCAGCAGGAGGGACCATAATGACCCCCATTTCTCGGATGAGGAAACTGAGGTTCGGGCCACAAAGTAACAGGTGCTAAGCAGCAGAGCTAGAATCCGAGCCCTGTTCTATTCCGCGCAGACCCCGAGCTCCTGGACACTCCCTACTCCACGGCCACTTGGTGGCTCCCATAAGCTGTGTTCCACCTTCTGCCCTCGGTGGGGGTGAAGAAATTGCTGACCACTGCTCGCACCCCCAGGGATTGTTTTTTTTACTTTGGGGACACAGGGCTTGGGACGGGCACAGGGCATCGTTTCCCCCATGGGAGCCCAGGGGAGGCGGGCAACACCCCAGTATTTCTGGCAGGGGTGAGGTGGATGCCAGTCTTGAGAGACAAGGACCTTCTGCCTTGGGACAAGGGACCACCCGTGTCCCCACGGGGGTCTGTACACACCACCCTCCCCCCTGAAGCTCTCTGACCCTGAGGGAAGGAGTGAAATTCCTGTAGGCCATTGGAGGACGGAGGCCACCGGCCCCCCGGCCCCCCAGCGGGCTGCAGAGGGTGGTCCGGCTCCGGCAGATGGGACCCAGATGTTCTCTGGCCTGAAGCCCCCTGACAGCAGGCACTGGGGGCAGGAACACCTGTTTCCTTCTTTCCTTTACAAGAAGGAGGTGCCTAAGCGTTTACGCTGAAGACGCCCTTTGGGCCCCCCTGGATCCACAGCCCGTGTGTGTGCTCAGTACCTGCGGCCACGTGGGAGACAGGCCTGGCGGGTTGAGGAAGATGAGGCCTCTGCCCTTCGGGGGCCCCTGCTTCTCCCGGAGTGAAGATGCTTAGACAAATCAGAGCGTGTGCTGATCAACCTGGGGTCCCGAGCCCGAGCCTGGCGGCTCCCACAGGAGGGGGGGCGGGCCTCAGGCGGGCATCTGCTCACTGGGGGGCCGAGCCTTCCGGGTAGTCGGCTGTGGGGCTTGGGAGCTGCCTGAGCTGTTCGTCCGCACAGAGACGCCCCAAAGTCTTACTAAAAACGTCTGGGTGTCCACGAAGCCCTCCCATAGCCAGGTTTGCCAGGAGACCGCGGCAGCAGTGGGGGGGGGACGGACCCCGTGGTTTGTAAAATCAGGGGCGCCGATAAAGAGAGTAGAGCTGTGAAAGCTTTCAAGTGCTGCACCTGCCCGCGGTCAGCCCTGACCAGCTCTGCTCGGAGCACACGTCAGACGGAATGTCCGGCCGGCTGGAAAGTGCAAACAGGCTGTTTCAGGTGGGAGCACAGACCCCTGGAGGATCCCTGTGTAAGTGCCACTTCCTCTGTGGCATGAGTGAGCGAACCCGTACGATGCAAAAAGGGAAGAAAAAGAAAAAGGAAAAGGAAGGAGGGGAGGGGAGGGAGAAAGGAGGAAAGGAGGAGAGGGAGGAGAGAGAAAAGGGAAGGGGGAAGGGACCTCCAGGCAGAGGGAACGGCAGGTGCAAAGGTCTGGCAGGTCCTGTGCATGGCAGTGGGAACACAGCTGTGGGATGCGGCTGGGCTGCGAAGGCCTTGAATGCCAAGTCCAGAGGACCAGGATCTTGCTCCCTCTGTCTCCCCAGATCCCCAGAGGCACATGAAGGGGCTTCTTCACCCTCCACGGCAGCCACTGGGTGACTCCCAAATGACAGCGACCTTGTGCACCACGGCCAGAGTCCTGGGGCCCTCGGGCCCCGCCAAGCTGCCCTCCACCTACCTGCCACCCACGGAGAAGTCAGATACGGCATAGTAATAGGACTGCAGCACCCTGGGGTCCTTGAAGATGTCGTCCCCAAACGTGTTGAGCCGGTCCAGAGAGATGAGGAGCTCGGTGCTGGTGACCCACTCCTGGGGGGAGGCGGGGGACACGGTGGGGGAAGGAGGGAAGGCGTCAGCGAGCTCCTGGGCGTTCACTTTCACCCTGCTCTGCCTGAAAGTCCAGCCGGCTGCCCTGGGGGTCTCCCGGGACCCAGAGACGAGCGAAGCTTAGACAAACTCCAGGAAATAAGCAGCCTGTGCTTTGGGGTCACGCCAGTCTGGGCGCCGGGCCACTCACTGGCTGTGCAAGTTTGGGAGGTGGCCCAACGTCCCGGAGGCTCTGTTTTCCCATCTGTAAAATGGGACAAGGAATTGTGCGGGCCTCACAGGGTGCCTGGAGGAGGAGGATGGCCAGTGTAAGCAGCGGGGCGTGGGGGCTGTCACGTGCTTAGTAAGTGGCCGTGGTGCTGGGGGGGGAGGGGGGCAGGGCCAAACCAGCCCATCCTAGAGTTTGTCATGCAGGTCACTTAACTTCTCCCAGGGGCTTCTGCACCCCCGTCCTAGAGGGTGGCGGAGGGAGGAAGAGTCCCAGTGGCCTTCTTGCCAGCGCAGCCGGCCGGGTGTGGGGCAGGTCCTAGCTTCTAGGCTTCTCATAGGCTGAGGCTCCCACTGGCAAGGCACCTGCCCCAGGCGACGTCAGTCCCACTTGGGACCCCTTATTCTCAGGGCACGCGCAGCCCCCAGGCTCTGCCTGGCACGTAGCAGGTACTCAGCAAACGCTGGCTGATGGCTGAATGACACCATCTCTCTGGAAGAGCGTGGCGGGGAGGTAGGGGAGAGCGTGGCAGGGAGGTAGGGGAGAGCCCACGTGAAGGCTGACATTTCCATGCGCCTGCTGCTATAATCAGAGGTACACAGAGGCAGCTCCGGTTGAATCTTAATCAACATTTTAATTCAGCCCAGGAGCTCCTGGTTTAGCAATCAGGCCCATCAGGGCAGAAACGAACTCCCGGCGAAGTCTGTCTTCGGGCCCCAGCGTGACGCGGCCCAGCGGGTCTCTGCTGTTCCCCCCCACCCCCACCCCCACCCCCACCGCCACACCGAGCTCAGCCACTTGGCAGCCCACTGCCTGGGACCCAGGGCCTCTGCCCAGGGATGTTTCTGCTGGGGAGAGGGCGTCTGGCGCCGAAGACTTCAGTGGGAGCCTCAGCACCGAGCGGGGTTTGTAAGCGCCCATCACTCCACCAATCACTCCGCAAATGTCAGCGTGCATCCAGGGATCTGGCTCAGATGTACCAAGTCGGCCTTCTCCCAAGGTCTTTGGAGGGGGGGACAGAGGGACCCAAGGCCAGCAGACACACGACACATCCTGCCTCACCTCCCGCCCCCAAATGCTCCAGATCCTCAGAGGAAGCGCCAGCCCAGATGTGCCCAGATGTGCCCAGGGTGGGGGGGGCGGGGTACAGGGGAGAAGGGCGAGGCAGGCTTGCCTTTGTCGTCCTTCTCCGACCTTGGTGTCCCCCTGGGGGTGGGGGCGGGGCTTTCTCACATAGGAGACCACCAGTCAGGGAAGGGCGTGGCCTGGGGTGCCGCCTGGGACCCAGCCCTCTGCTGCCTTCAGAAGACCTTGGCTAATAACTTGTAAGTAATCTACAGAGCTCGGAGCCTGGGGAGGGGACGTTGTCATTTTAAACAGAATCATGATGGCGACACAAGAATATTTTTCGGGAGATAAGCAGAGCCTGGTATCCGGGCATGAGATTCTGTACCAGAAAGGATTAGCCTTTTGCCCAAACAGACGTCTGGCATTTGCCCCGGCTCCGGGGAGATCATCTCTAAGCCCTTGGCATGCTCTGCTTGATAAGAATGTCTCTGTTCGCTGGGGTCTTGGGCGGCTCCAGACGGTCTAGGCTAACAGCTGGTTGAGGGGGTGCCTTGGGCCACACAGGGCCAGCCTGACCCCTGACAGTTGGCCGTGTCTATGTGACCGACCCCCAGAAAAGACCCTGGACACCCAGGGACAGGTAATCTCCCTGGTCAGCAGTACTCTGTGCGCGTTGTACGCGCTGCTGGAGAAGTCAGTCCCATCCCGCGACTCTCCTGGGAGACAGCAGGGGACTTCACACCAGTCCCTCCTGATCTCTTGTCGCTGGACGCTTAGCGCCTTCCTGCATCCTGGGCCTCCTTCAAGCGAACCACTGAACCCGAGGGACCCTGAACCAGCGGGCGCCACGTCCTCTCGTGCTGGGCAGCCAGGGCAGGGGCCCAACCTCTTTCTGGGACTACGCGTTCCCTCTAGAAATAAACAGGATTCTGGCCCCCTTGTTATCTCTGACCGGCAAAGGGAATGTTCTGGATCTGTCGGGGGTGGGGTGGGGGAAGGGATGGCAGTGTTTTCTCAGCACAGGAAACTCGGGGAAGTGGACTAGAGGGCTGTCCGGCGCCCACAAATGTCAGGCCGACCACTGCGTCCGTAGCTGAAGGTCACAGACACACGGGAGCATGGACGGGCATGGGCGCCGATCCAGGACCGCACGAACCAGAGCAGGCCCCGGAGGGCTGGACGGGGGCTGGGGGGGCACGGCCTGCCATCCCTTGCCATGACGATCAGAAGGGCAAGCTGCTGGGAGCTATCACCCTCAAAGCGTGACTGAGCCCCTCTTACGTGCCAAGCACTGAGCTGGCCACTTAGAGTTGACTGTCTACACGAGGCTGTTTAAATTCACAGAAATAAGACTGAAAATTCAGTTCCTCGGTCAGGCTAGTCTCATTTTTTTTTTTTTTATTTCTAGGAGAGAGAGAGAGAGAGACAGTGTGAGCAGGGGAGGGTCAGAGAGAGAGGAAGTCACAGACTCTGAAACAGGCTCCAGGCTCTGAGCTGGCAGTCAGCATAGAGCCCGACGCGGGGCTCAAACCCACGAACCCCGAGATCATGACCTAAGCGAAAGTCGGATGCTTAACCGACTAAGCCACCCAGGTGCCCCCAGGCTAGTCTCATTTCAAGTGCTCCGTGGATATGTGGCCAGTGGCTGCCATTGGACGCTGCAGGCAGAGACCACTTGGGTCACTGCAGAATGTTCTGGAGAGCATAGAACCAGGACTCTAGGGTTCCCAAATTCGTATTCTTCCCGTTTTTTTCTTTTTTTTAATTACAAAAATTTTTTAATGTTTATTTTTGACAGAGACAGAGAGTGAGCAGGGGAGGGGCAGAGAGAGAGGGAGACACAGAATCAGAAGCAGGCTCCAGGGTCTGAACTGTCGGCACAGAGCCCGATGCAGGGCTCAAACCCACAAACCGTGAGATCATGACCTGAGCTGAAGTTGGATGCTTAACCGACTGAACCACCCAGGCGCCCCTGCACAGTTTCCGTTTTCTCTTCATAAAAGCCCTTGGGGACGCACAGGGCAGGCAATGTTATCAGTTCACAGAGGAAGTGAGGCCCTCAGCAGGGCATTCTAGAAAGTTCTAGAAAGAGCACCAGTCAGGAGTCAGGACACTCGGGTTCTGGTCTGGGCCCTTCCGCCATGCCCCTGGCAAACCCCTTCTCTGCTCCAGGCCTCAGTTTCCCCACCCACACAAGGAAAGGGCCAGGTGAGTTGGTGGCTGCCACAGGGCTCCGGGAGCCAAAGGGCTTGGCTGCAGCGGGCAGGGGACGCCTCTGCTTGGCTGCGCAAGGCCTCTTTCATCTCTTTTACTGCGGCTTCCACAACACATTCAGATACAACAAAGGCTTCCGTTGTTAAGATCTTTCTACTTTTTTTTAAGCTTTTTTTTTTTTAAGTTTATTTTGAGAGAGACCGAGAGAGAGAGCAGGTGAGGGGCAGAGAGAGAGAGGGAGACAGAGGACCCCAAGCATGCTCCACACCGTGGGCACACAGCCCGGTGCGGGGCTCGAACTCGCACCGCAAGATCATGACCTGAGCGGAAACCAAGAGTCGGATGCTGAACCCACTGAGCCTCCCAGGCACCCCTGTGTCCTTTTATTTTCTACTTCCCCGAATCTCCCTCCCCCCCAGGCCTGGGCACCCCCACCCCCCCGCAGCCCAAGGCCTGCTCCTCTCTGACCTGCAACACGGGGCTCTCCTCGAAGTTGTAAGCGCTGGGCCGGCCCTCCAGGGTGGAGAAGGCCACGTTGCCCCCGCTCAGCGGGGAGATGTCGCTGAACTCGGAGGTGCAGAAGGCCACGCGCTCGTCCTCACCGGGGCGCAGGTAGTGACCCTCGGGGGTGCCGTACGTCCTCTGGCAGGAGGCGCTATAGTACTGGTAAGGCTCCCACGGGCTGCCCGCCTGGGTGCGCTTATAGATGGCAAAGCTCTCGGGGCGACTGGTGTGGAACTTCAGCCTCACGTAGGTGATCTCGTAAGCTTTCCCTGCAGCGGAAGACATGGACCCATTTTACAGAAGGGAAGGGGGTGTCACCGTCCTGGTCCAGGGAGAGCAGCAGGGCAATGCTGTGTACACGATCCTGGGAGGGTTGTTAGAGGCTGTCTGGAGCACTGCACTGGGGGTGCCGTGATGGATTAGTGATGTCTGTCAGGGGCACGGGAAGGAGAGCACAATTCTGGCACACTTCTGAGGTACCTGCCATCCCTTACCTAGGCCAGCTTGCCTCCCTGCACGTGAATCTGCATTGTAACGCCCCCGATAGGCGGCCAGCCCTTTTTGTCCAAGTATCTCCAGCAATGGGATGTTGCCACGTTCTGTAGAAGCCTGCTTTACCATTAGAAAGTTATTTCTTTTACTACACCCCAGCGAAACCAACCCTTCCACCTGTGCCTTTGGGCTCATACCTCCCCCGTCTGGAGACATCACGCTCTGACTCCCTCGAACCCTAACACGACCCTCCAGGACCCTCTACTCTTCCGGTGTCCATCTGACTTCTCTTCTGGAAAAGAAGCCTCTAGAGAAGTCTATATCGGCTTGGTCCCATGGCCTCAACTCCCGACTTAGCCCTCAGTCCACTGCAATCCAGCTTCTCTGTTCTTGCAAAGCTGCCTTACCAACAGCCCTCTGTGGCCACAGCCAGGGGCCCCGGCCTTGCCTTACTTCCTGGGGCGCGGGAGGGGGAGTCCCCAGGCCTCCATGCAGCCCACCCTCCTGGGTCAGGCTCCTGGGCTGCTCCTTGGCCCCCCCGCCCATCCCCTCCCCCAGTGCCTCCTCCTCCGTCAGCTTTAGCCCCGCTCTCCTCTCCCACCTGCCGACATCGAGATGGGGGAGATTCGAACTTCACACTTCGGCCCCCACCCTGCCCTCTTCAGTTCTGGGATCTGCCCCAGGAGTGCCCACAGGATGAATCCAGACCCCCCACAATGACTCGGAGCTGTCCCGGAGGCCTGCACGGGCAGGAAGGGCGTGGGTGGGGAGCAGAGGGGGCAGGGAGGGAAGGGTCCCTACATGCTCATCGGTCCTCGGTGGGGGTGTCATCGAGCAGCGCTCAGGACCGAAGAACCAAGTACTGCTGGGGATAGAAAGGAACGGACAGCCCTCGCTCCAAGAGGGAGGGTGGCTATTTCTGGGGCAGGGGGCTGGGCTGGGTGAGTGGCAGGGGTGGGTGATTGCAGCCTCCGCAGCCCACTGAGCATCGGCCCCTCGAAGCCAAGTGCATGTGTAAGTGCAAAATCAGCAGGGAATCAAGGGCTGATTTGGAAGGTGATTTCCCTACGGCCCGGACGTCCCCACCTGCTCACCCCTCACCTCCTACGGGCCTCCGCAGGGGTGCCCCTCCTCACGGAGCCTTCCTACATTTTGCACGTCCTCCCCCAGCTGGGGAGGGGCCGCCTGGGCACAATACGGGGGTATCGCACTGACCACGACACGCTCTCTCCCTGCTCACCTCATCAGCAGAGAACTATCTGCTCATCAACTTGCATCCCTCGCTGCACGGAGCTCAGGGCCAGCACTTGCCCTTGCTTTTTTTTTTATGTTTTATTTATTTCCAGGAGAGAGAGAGACAGCGTGAACAGGGGAGGGTCAGAGAGAGGGAGTCACAGACTGAAACAGGCTCCAGGCTCTGAGCTGGCAGTCAGCACAGAGCCCGACGCGGCTCGAACCCACGAACCGCGAGATCATGACCTAAGCGAAAGTCGGACGCTTAACCGACTAAGCCACCCAGGCGCCCCTGCCCTTGCTTTTTTAAACTTGGCCACCCCAGTGCCTCGCAAAGTGCCAGACGCCTGGCAGGCACCCACGAGCATCTATGCAAGTACAAACAGATGAACAAATGGCCACAGGTCACGGCCAGCAATGGCAGCGCCCGGCCCCGGGGGGCAGCATGAGTGTGTCCTCTCTTCCTTCCCAAATCTGCTTTCTTCCCTCGTCCCGGCTCCCAGATACTCCCAGAGGCCTGCCCGCCTGCCCACAGCCTTTCTTCCCCACCGAGGGGACGTCGCTACAGTCCTCTGTTTAAATATGTCGGTCCTATGGGGACGCCTGGGTGGCCCAGCCGGTTGAGCGTCCAACTCTTTGGTTTCGGCTCAGGTCACGATCTCAAGCTCCGTGAGTTCGGGCCCTGTGTCAGGCTCTGCGCTGACAGCACAGAGCCTGCTTGGGATTCTCTCTCTCTGCTCCTCCACTGCTCGTGCTCTCTCTCTCTCAAAATAAATAAACTTCAAAAAAAAAAACTCATGTTGGTCCTATGTAAGCACTGTTAGAAGAAAACACAGTGGCACATCTTTGTGATCTGGGCTGGGCAAAGCCTTCTTAGATGCGACACCAAAAAGCGCAAGTGACAGAAGCAAAAAATGGACACAGCGGACGCGAGCAAAGTCAAAAGCGTCTGTGTTTCTAACCCTACTGAGAAAATGAAAAGCCACAGGACGGGAGAAGGTATTTGCCAGTTTTATATCTGATAAGGGATGGACCCGCAGTACATAGCCAAATAGCCCAATTAAAAAAAAAAAAATGGGCAAAGGACACAGACGTTTCTCCAAAGAAGACAGCAAATGGCCGATAAGCACACGAGCGGGGGCGCCAAGTCCTCAGCCATGAGGGACACGCAAACCAGAAACGATAACGAGCTACCACTTCCCGCGCGCTGGGAACGCTACAATCGTGACCGATGATGGCGGAGGAGGTGAAGCCACTGGTGCGAATCCAAGATGGTGGCGGCCATGGGAGACCAGCCTGGCGGGTCCTCGAACGGTTAACATGGAAATGACGCAGCCGCCCCACCCCTGGGCACCGACCCGAGCGAAATGGAAACACATGTCTACACAAACGCGCACGGACGTTCACCGCGGCATTCCTCATAACGGCCGAGGGGGGGACCAACTCAAGTGTCTGTCAGCTGATAAGTGAACCAAGAAATGTGGCGGCCCATACGATGGGAGATTACTTGGTAACAAAAGGGAATGACGTTCGGATGCACGCTGTGACGTGGAGAAGCCTCAACAACAGTACGGTAAACGAAGGCGGCCAGTCACAAAAGTCAACACATTGTAGGATTCCACGCGCACTCAGTGTCCTGAATTGGCAAAGACAGGAAGTAGACTCGTGGTTGTCAGGGTCTAGGGGGAGAAGTGGCGATGGGGGCGGGGGGAGACTGCTAATGGGTACAGCGTTTCTTTTGGGGGTGATGAAATGCTCCCAAAGTGGCTGTGAGGATGGGTACACAACTCTATGAACGGACTAAAAGCCACTGAATTGCACACTTTATTTTATTTACTTATTTTTTTTAAAGTCGGCTTCACACCCAGCACAGAGCCCAATGTGGGGCTTGAACTCATGACCCTGAGATCAAGCCCTGAGCTGAGATCAAGAGTCGGATGCTTAATCAACCGAGTCGCCCAGGCGCCCCTGAATTGTACAGTTCAAATGGGTGGTTTGAGGGGCCCCTGGGTGGCTCAGTAGGCCGAGTCAGGTCAGCTCAGGTCATGATCTCATGGTTCATGGGTTTGAGCCCTGCATCAGGCTCTGGGCTGACAGCTCAGAGCCTGGAGGCTGCTTCCGATTCTGTGTCTCCTTTTCTATCTCTCTGCCCCTCCCCTGCTCATGCTCTGTCTCTCTCTCAAAAATAAATAAACATTTAAAAAATTAACAAATGGGGGGCGTCTGGGTGGCTCAGTTGGTTAAGCGGACAACTTCAGCTCAGGTCATGATCTCACGGTTCGTGGGTTCGAGTCCTGTGTCAGGCTCTGTGCTGAGCACTAGCTTAGAGCTGGAGCCTGTTTCAGAGTCTGTGTCTCCCTCTCTCTCTCTGACCGTCCCCTGTTCATGCTCTCTCTCTCTCTCTCTCTCTCAGAAATAAATAAAAAACATTAAAAAAAATTTTTTTAATTAACAAATGGGTGGATTGTATGGCGAATTATATCTCCATAAAGCTGTTACACCTATTTTTAAGAACTGGACGTCACATCCATTAGGATGGCCACAATCAGAGAGGAAAAAACACATGTTAACAGGTGTTGGCGAGGAAGCAGAGAAACTGAACCCTGGTGCGTGGTTTGTGGAAACATCCAACGGTGCATTCGCTATGAAAAAACAGTGCATTTCCTCACCACTGGAATTTCCGTTTGATCCAGCAATATGGGTATATATCCCAAAGAACTGAAAGCGTGGATTCGAACAGATATCTGCACACCATATTCACAGCGGCAGTACTCACAGTAGCCAGAGGGTAAAGAGAAAACGCACGTACCCACCAATGCACAATAGATAAACAAAGTATGTTCTATCCACACCAACCTTGAAAAGGAAGGAAATCCTGACACCCGTTAATTACAACATGGATGGACCTTGGGGACACTATGCTGAGTGAAATAAACCAGTCACCAAAGACAAATACTATGATCCTACCATGTATGAGTTGTCAAGTTCATAGAGATGGTAAGGAGGGCAGTGGGGGCCAGAAGCTCTGGAGGGGGGTGTGGGGGGAGGGTGGCGAGAAGTCGGCGTATCACGGGAACAGACTTTCAGCTTAGCAGAAGCTGGTAGACGGTGGTGACAGTCACACAACACAGACGTGCTTGATACCAGAGACCTGTACGCTCGAAGATGGTCCGATTTTACGTTGTGCACATTTAACACAATCAAAGAAAAAGCGGGGAACGTAAATCTACATACACAGGCTCTTCGGAGAGGCGGTTTGGTGGCATGGATGAAGCGTTGTGAAAATGCTCCTTGCCTTTGGTAAAAGCTTCCCACTTTGGGTAACTTAAACAAGAAAAGGAGCCCTAACGCAGGAAAATGCCCATTCAGGCTTTTTTTAGAGCATGGAGGAAAACCGGAACCATCAGAGCCCAATACGTGATTCGATATAATTTCGCAGGGGGACCGAAGCCAAAGAGACTGCTGGCAATGAGCTTGTAATCCATGGGGAAAAGCTTAAGCCAAAATGTTGACTAGAAAGGCATGTGATCCTATGTTCAGAATCATCAGGTTGTATTTTAAAATCTCCCAAAGAACAGGCAGAGGAGAGAGAGACATCAGAAGAGTCAGCGTGACTTTTCAACTATTCTACACTTTCCTGATTTTTCTCTAACAAAGCTTGTTCTAGGGGCGCCTGGGCGGCTCATTCAGCCAAACCTCTGACTTCGGCGCAGGTCATGATCTCACGGTCCGTGAGTTCGAGCCCCGTGACGGGCTCCGTGCTGACAGCTCGGAGCCTGGAGCTGCTTCAGATTCTGTGTCTCCCTCTCTCTCTGCCCCTCCCCTGCTCACGCTCTGTCTCTCTCAACAATAAATAAAACATTAACATTTTTTTAAATAATAAAAACATTTTTAAAAAAGCAAAGCTTGTTCTAATTGAAAAACCGGAGAAAACACATTAAAAAAAAATCACGGCTGGCCATCCTAACTCCAAGGACCTGAAAAGGAAGCATGTGTCGCAAACCAAGCGAGTGTCTGGTAGCTGCTTCTGTACCGAGAAGGCTTCAGGCTTCGGAACCAGGCAGGGACGGAGCCCAGATGTGGGCCTTCACGAAAGCACGCTGGGCGGAGGCGGCTGCGGGTCTGACGGCCCAGACTCCTCCGTAAACATGTAGCAGCCAGACAGCTCGCGGGAGGGGAGCTTGGAGCCACTTAAAAGGTGACCAGCAGCCAGAAGCATGATCGGAAGAAGGCAGTCACTGGGTTTTCGTGCAAGAGAGAAACAGCACGCACCAGGAACCATCACGGCTCTGCCTCTTCCTTGCCAAGCCGGGAGGTGAGAGAAGACACCGGAACATCACAGAGCCTCGGCAGGGACTTTCTGTTACAAGAGTTAATTAGAAGGGCCAAGAAAAACAACTTAATCCCAGCTTTGTGATGAAAAGGTTTCTGCCAAAGGCAACCCAAAGGCTCGGGAAGGAAGCGGCCCCGAGATCTTCTAAATAGCAACGAGAATTAAATGTGCGGCATTAGCCCGTAGCCTGGCGAGCTCCAGTGTGGTGAAGAGAGGTGTGTCCGCTCCAGGTAAACTGGGCCAAAATGTCACCCCCCACCTTTAAGTGGGGACACTGCTTGGGAGCACACAGATCTTACCTCCTAACAGCCCAATATGCTGTTCCCTCTACCTGCATGCTGTTCTCTCGGCTCCTCACCTGGATGGCCCCCTGCATCCCTGCTCATCCCTCTGGCTTAGCCGAGACCACACGCCCCAACCTCAGCCTGACGTGGAACGCCCTTCTTCCCACCATCGCTGGCCAAGGGCTACTTGCCCCCAGAGCTGTGGGTGCAGGTGGTCCCTCAGTGCTCCCCCGGCCTCCTTGGGCTTCATCATCCTGTTCTAGAAAGACCTGCCCATCTCTCCCACTAGTCTGTGACCCTCGTGGAACAGGGGATGGGAATCCTTCGAGCTGAGCACAGTGCCCAGCATACAGCATGTGCTCAATAAATGCTTGCCATATGAGTGAGTGAAGACGAAGTATGATTTATACCTTCAAGGAGTTTATGTAATCCAGTGAGTGAGCTGAGCCAGGCAGGTCTGACAATGCCACTGATACCGCAGGCTGCGACCCCTGGATGCGTCTAACAACAGCCAGCATTTAGTGAGCACCTACTGGGTGCCAGGCACCATGCTAAGTGCTTTACTCCTACCATACGGCCAAGATCCCCAGACAGTTCCATCACTGCGCGTGGTTTACTAACAAAGAGCCTGACGCTTTGGCCGAAGAAAGGGACTCGCCCAACACCACGCAGCAAATAGCTGAGTCTCTACTCAGCTGCGGGCTCGTCTGTCCCCGGAGTCACTGCCCCGAACCGGGCTCCCATCTGTTCAGTAATATGTGGGTGCTCAGAGAGAAGGGGCTGTGCTCAGGAAAAGGGGGCGCAGGTACCCACGGAGACCGCCCAAACCAGCACCACGAGCCCCAAGCCATGTCCCCTCCAACCAGCTGGGACGTAAAGCCCATCAGGAACGACATAAAACCAAGCCGGCCCCCACATCCGGCACTGACCAAGCAGAATGAGCTCGGGACACAGAGGCTTATTTTGGGAAAGTGGAAACAAAACAAAGCTCTTTAATTGGAGCCATCTGGGACGCAGGGGCCCCAGAGGGGGGGCGGAGGGGGCAGGGGGGTGCTGAGCTGGGAATGTGTGGGCGAAGCTGCCCAGCCCACTGTGGGCATGAGAACCAGGTGGGGAGAGCTGCTCCCAGCCTGGGGGGCGGAGGGGAGGGGATCGCTTGGCTCTGCCATGGTCATCCCCTGTTCCCGTCTTCCTCCCCCACCCTGGCTCTTGGCAATCTGGGGCACAATGATTCCTATGAGAAGCTGGGGAATCCCCACGAGAGCCTGGCTGACTGAGGGCCGGGCCTGTCACAGTTTTCTCCTCTTTCGAGCAAGAGTCTAAACCCCTAAATATGGATCAAGACCATCAAGCATACTGTCTAACCCGGGAAGACCCCTGCGATGAAGCAGGAAGAGATGAGGGGCTGGGTGACGATGATGGGGAGGAGAGCAAACACGAAGGATATTCCAAAGAACGATCTAGAATTCTGGTGAATGCCTGAAGTCCAAGGAGGGAAGAATTACAGCTGACGGCCAGGTTTCTTGCGTGGTGCATGGAGAGGTGGGAGGAGAATGCCTTTACTTTTTACTTTGAAATATGCCTAAAAGTTGGCAACTTGACCATTTGTAAGCATACAGCTCACCCGGGGGTAAGTATATGTACACTGTTGTGCAGGGCCCCTCCATCCACCTCTAGAATTCTTTTCATCTTCCTGAACTGAGAGCCCTCACCCTGGAGACTGCTCTCCCCTCCCTCCCCCTCCCAGCCTCTGGTGCCCAGGCTTCTCCTCTCTGTCTTTATGAACGAGGCTATTCGGGGGGCCTCAGACAAGCAGAATCATGCAGCGTCTGTCCTTCTGTGTGGCTCATCTCACTCAGCGCCACATCCAGGTTAATCCCTGTTGCAGCAAGTGTCAGAATCTCCTTCCTTCTCAAGGCTGAGTAACATTCCACTGCGTGTCTACATCACGTTTAGCTTATTCCTTATCTGTCAATGGACACTCTGGTGGCTTCCGCTCTTTGGCTGTTGGGAATAGCGCTGCCGTGAACTTGAGTGCCTTTACTTTGGGACCCTAGCCTTGAGGCCCGGGTGACATCCAAGGACTGACCTTGAGGACGACGTTCAAATTGCCCGGTCAAGAGGGCTCAGGTGGGAGACGAGAAAGGTGCAGGGGGGAGTCCCGAATGCCCAGCACGATTGCTGTAGGCGCGGCCAGAGCATTCCCGGTGGCAGGGCTGGCGTGGAGGTCAGGGGGAGCGGGGAAAGGGAGGGGGAAGCGGCCGGAACAGGCCAGGCCTGGAGGAGGGCTGAGGCCACAAGCTTAGGCGCTCGGGGTGTGTCTGCAAGGCTGGGCAGTTACGCACGTGTGGATTCGTGCACCGCTCCCGGGTTCCCAGCGAGAAACGCAGTGTGGCCGTGATGTCTGGGGGTTCACATCCGGCTCCACCACTTACCTGCCCCATGGCCTTGGGCAAAACACCTAACCTCTCACCTCCCTCGGATGAACAGGGCAGGCGACTTGGACACCCTGCCTCGCCTTCCTTTCCTATTTTGGGGTGCAGGGGTGCAGAATGGGCATAACGACAGGGCTCGGGAGCAAATGCCCGCGAAGCGCTTGTAACAGCTCTACGCACGCAGCACGTACACGACAAGATCTTAGTTGCTGTGCCCTCGTTCACCCGACCCACATTTACCGAGCACCCCTGCGCAGGGGGGCCTGTGTCGAGTGCCATGGCGCAGCTGTGAAAACAGGCATCTGCATTTCGGAGCGAGCGATCGACACTGACAAACCCACACCTCAGGACAGCGTGGTCCACTGTGAAGGGGTTACGGGCGGGGGGCTGCCTGGAGGAGGCCACCTCTAAGCTGAGCCGGGCAGACAATGGCTGGTCTGCCACTGCATCCCAAGGGCCTGGCACGGGGCCCAGCACAGAGTAGGAGCGCAGCTGAGCCCACCCCTGCAAATCCTGGGTCACAGCCCTGGGCCCGGGGGTGCTGCGCGGCGGCTGCTTCTGTGGGTGGAGGCAAACCAGGCCTGCTGCATGGAGCCCCCCGTTCCAGCCAGAACCTCCTGGGAGAAGGAAGGGGGACTCGGCCCCCCGGCACCGGCCCCCGCCAACGCAAACACGACCACCCGGCCGGCAGGCAGGAAGACGCAATGCGGCCAAAACTCAGGAGACACAGCTGGCTTCGGGGCTCCAGGCAGGGTCCTCCTGACGTCCCGCCCCCGCCCAGGCCAGGCCCCACGTCTCCTTGTCGCCCGCACTCCAGAACACAGTCTCCTGCCTGTCTCCTGAGCCGTCCCCTCGGCCTGAAGCGTCCTCTGGTCTTTGGACAGCTCCTGCCACACTTTAGATCTCAGGGAGGCCGGCTAACCCCCCCCACGCCCCCACCCCCGTGTATTCCCAGAGCCTAAATCCTCATTCACGTCACCCTGGGCCCAGCTCGCCCTCTGGCAGACAAGACCCCAAGGCCAGGACAGTCGAGGCTCGGTCAACAGCCAGCCACCTGGCCTACCCCGTGGAGAAGGCTTGTCCTCCGGCAGTGGGACCCGAGGCTGGAGAGAGGCAGGCAAGCTGGCCTGTTGTGTTCCTGAAACTGTCCCTTCCTGAGGCCTCGGAGCTCATCTGCGCGGGAGCATGAGGGCATCCGAGGAAGCGTTCAGGCCAGAAGGGAGATGCCCCCTACCTCTGCCAAAAGGCAAGGCACAGACCGGCCGGACTTGGCCGCTTGTCATTGCCAAGGGCGGCACGGTCTGGCCAGGACCCCAGGGTCTGCTGTTTATTGGCTGCATGACCCTGGACAATGACTTCACTTTCGGGGCCTCGGTATCCCCGCCTGGAAGAGAAATCAGGCTGGTTGGGGCTCTTAGTCCCAGGTGGGAGCCTCCTGAATAGTGTCTCTTATCCCTGATGACCATACACCTCCCCCAACCCCCCCCCGCCTCTCCTCCCCCCTCCCCCCCCGGACCCAGGCCCCAGCCTGCTGGCTTCCCTGGGCCCTGCTGCTGCCTTTCATCCCAGACAGGAAGGCTCGGCTTAGCGACGCTGGGATTTGGAACAGATGTCTGCAAGCTCACAGGGGGCTGGGAACAGGGCGACCTCCATCCCGAGGCTGACCGGCCCCCACTCCCTCCCCCGCCCCCACCCCACTCCCTCTGGGGGCCCCAGGCCAGAGCCAGCCACCCATTCTCCCCTCCCAAGGAGTGGGGGATGGAGCCAGCAGAGGTGGCCTGAGGGCCTGGGGGAGAGGTTGGAGGCCTCCACTGGGAACACCCTGACCAGCCCAGACTTCTGCCCCCGATATTATGCAATCTGCAGCTTAGCAAGGAACAAACCAAACTTGAATGGAACCCAAAACAGGCTAAATGGGGGGCTGCTGTGGGGTCCTGGCGCCCCTGGTGCATAAACAGGGCCCCGGGGGTCAGGACATCTTTGGGGAGCCAGCGCGGCAAGCGTTTCTCAATCCTTCGGGCAGAGGCCACCCCAGGGCACCCCCAGCCCTGAGCTGTTTTCAGCCGAGTGACACTGGCCACACACGAGGACCGTCACAGCTCCTGGAGGCACGTGGCCGACCTGAGCTCGCAGAGCCTGCACAAGCAGTGGGGAGGCGGCGGTCTGGGCCCTACTGTGCGGGGGAGGGCGCGGGGCACAGAGGTGTGGCAGCGTTTGCACGGTGGGTGGCTGGGCTGTGCCCGAGCCCAGAGCTCGTTCTGCGATTTCTACTCTGTTCCGTCTCTGAGACCAGATGAACGGGAACCCTGAGCTGGGCCCGAGGCACAGGGCCGAGGGGGTGACGTCGCCACTCACGGAGGCCTCCTTTCCGGATTCGAATGAGGGCCTCTGGGGCCCTTCCTGTGCGCCTGGTGCTGTGCAAAGTGACAGAACACCGGCTTGGGGAAGGAGGGGTGTGAGCGTGTGTGTGTGAGCGTGTGTGTGAGTCTGCTGGTGAGAGTTTGAGTGAGTGGGTGTGCACATGTGTGCGTTTGGGAGTGTGAAAGAGCAAGTGTGTGAGTGTGAGTACATGAGTGTGTGCGTGGGTGTGAATGGTGAGTGTGAACGTGTGAGTGAGTAGATTGTGAGGATGAGTGTGTGGAGACGTGTGAGGGGTATGGAGGTGAGTGTGTGAATATAACTATGAGTATGAATATGAGGAAACGGGTACATGGAGGTGAGTGTGTAAACGTAAGTGTGAGTAGACTGTGAGTGTGTATGTGTGTGGATGAGTGTCTGAGTGTGAGTAGATGTGTATGGTTGTGAATGAGTGTGAATATATGCATGTGAGAGCCATGATTAGATGTGTGTGGATGAGCATATGAATGTGAGTAGATATGTGTGGGTATGACTGAGTGTGAGCATATGCGTGTGTGAGTTGTGAGTAGGTGTGTATGAGTGTATGTGTGTATAAGCATGAGTAGATGTACGTGGATGTGTGAGTAGATTGTATGGGTGTGTGGAGGTGTGTGTGAGTGTGGAAGTATGAATAAGTGTGAGTACATATGTGAGTAGATGTGTGTGACTGTATGAGCACGAGTGTGAGTAGATGTGTGGAGGTGAGTGTGTGAGTGGGGGTGTGGAGGTTATGAGTAGGTGTGAATATACATGTGTGAGTAGATTGTGAGTGTGTGTGCATACAAGTGTGAGCAGATATATGTGGGAGTGTGGAGGTAAGTGTGTGAGTGGGAGTGTGGAGGTATGAGTAGGTGTGAGTACATACGAGTGCGAGCAGATGTGAGTGGGAGTGTGGAGGTATGAGTAGGTGTGAGTACATATGAGTGCGAGCAGATGTGTGTGGGAGTGTGGAGGTAAGTGTGTGAGTGTGGAGGTATAAGTAGGTGTGAGTGCATACGAGTGCAAGCAGATGCGTGTGGGAGTGTGGAGGTAAGTGAGTGGGAGTGTGGAGGTATGAGTAGGTGTGAGATCATACGAGTGCGAGCAGATGTGTGTGGGAGTGTGGAGGTAAGTGTGTGAGTGTGGAGGTATGAGTAGGTGTGAGTGCATACGAGTGCAAGCAGATGTGTGTGGGAGTGTGGAGGTAAGTGTGTGAGTGGGAGTGTGGAGGTATGAGTAGGTGTGAGTACATATGAGTGCGAGCAGATGTGTGTGGGAGTGTGGAGGTAAGTGTGTGAGTGTGGAGGTATAAGTAGGTGTGAGTGCATACGAGTGCAAGCAGATGCGTGTGGGAGTGTGGAGGTAAGTGAGTGGGAGTGTGGAGGTATGAGTAGGTGTGAGATCATACGAGTGCGAGCAGATGTGTGTGGGAGTGTGGAGGTAAGTGTGTGAGTGTGGAGGTATGAGTAGGTGTGAGTGCATACGAGTGCAAGCAGATGTGTGTGGGAGTGTGGAGGTAAGTGTGTGAGTGGGAGTGTGGAGGTATGAGTAGGTGTGAGTGCGTGTGAGTGCATACGAATGTGAGCAAATGTCTGTGGAGCTGAATGTGTGAGTGTGGAGGTATGTGAATGTGGGTATACATGTGAGAGAATATGTGGGTGTGAGCATATGAGTGTGCGTAGACGTGTGTGGATGTGAGTGTGAGGTCCCCAGCTGGGAAGGGCCCCCCACGCAGCCCAGCAAGGTCACACCGCCAAGCACAGGGCCTTGCACACAAGCGCTCGGCAAATGGGAACGGCCCCCAAATCCACCCCCGGGCGCTTCCCACCCTCCCGCTTCGTCTGAACCCGGGCTGAGCCCCTTGCCCCCCCGGGGTTCCAATGACACATGTAACACATCAGCCACCCCCCCTCGGTCACGGAACAGCGTGTCTCTCCCACAGCCCCCACCCTGTCCCAGATGCCTTCCCTGTGGCCTTGGGGTTCCGCCAGCCGTCAGGCCAGCTCCCCCAGACTCCCTCCCCCACTGGTTTCCTGTCACCCCGCCCCAGGGAGCAGCCCCGTCCAGCCGTCCTGACAGGCGGCTGCAAGGTGACAAGGCCCCAGATAATGAACTTCTTGCCTGCTCTGCTGAGGGGCTCAGTGCCGTCCCCATCCCCCACCTCGCTTCAATGTCATTTCCCGGCCCTCCCCAAGATGCTGTCCCCCAGGGCTAGGAAGAGCCATTTCTGTTTCTGGGTGGAGCTCATGTAAAGGAATTTATGCTCTGTCCTTGGCTATGGATGTTCCTATCCCATCAGTTAACAGCTGTGTGTCTTTGGGCAAAACCCTTAACCTTTCTGAGCCTCAGTCTTCTCATCTGAAAACTGGGGATACTTTCTCATAACCGCTTATCCAAACTGCGTGGCTGTGGGTGTGTTTTGGAATGCACAATTTTTTAGAGTTTAGAGACATAACGCAGCCCTTACACCGTGGATTGTGTTAACACCGCCTGCTGGGTTTGCCCCCACAGGCTGTACTTAAATGAGATTTCAGTTACAAAATGTATGAATATTCACTCTAGGATAAAGAAGGTCTATCAATAGCCTCTGGTCAGGATTGGCAGCCAAAATGAAGTATAAAAATACTCGAATTTTCAAAGCTTGGGGAGATTTTCAGACCCACGGACAATGGAGTATGAACCAGTGCCCTCCCCACCCCCCCCAACAGATAGGGTGCCTAGCTCGGTGCCTGGGGCCCAAGGAGGACCTGGATTAGGCTGGGCTTGAAGGGGGCAGGGATATTCCCATTCCTGAACGGGGCAGGAGTCGGGAGTGAAGGCCTGGGTCCAGACTGGGGAAGCCGAGCCCAAGGCTCTCGGGCTGAAGCGAGGGAGGCACGGGCGGGGCAGGCAGCCTTGAGATCAGGTCGAGCCCCCCAACAGCGAGGTGAAGCTTGGCTCCTGGTCAGAGGCTAACCCCTCCTGGAGGTGAGGGCCTTGGCTCCTCCTGGACCCCCAAGAACACATCCAGCACTGCACGCAGCCTTGGGGACTCACGGTCCCCCCAAATCCACCAGACGACCCACCTCCTGCCCTGGAGCGCAGACTAGTCCACCCCCGGATGGGTCCCCCCCGTCTCCCCACAAAACTCTGAGCTAGGAGGGACAACCGTTATTGGGCACTGTCCTTGCCTCCGGATCCAGTGCTCTGTAAAAAGGGGCTCCCCGGAGGCGGAGGCTGCCCGCCCCTGCCAGCCCCGAGGGGCACCCATCAGTCCACACTTCCAGCGACCGTGGGGAGCCTGGGGTGGGGACACAGCCAGCCCAGGGCGCGCAGCACCCCGACGGACGGCGGCCCGGGGACGCGGCGCTTACCCAGGCGAAGGGTGATGTTGACCGAGGTGGGGTACTGTACGCCGAAGGCCATGGACGGGCTCTGCCACCAGGTGCTGTCGTCCTGGCTGTGGAAGTCGGTGAGGTAGGAGGCGTTGTGGTGGCGCCGGGGGTCGGCGGCGTCGCAGCGCTGGCACTGCGCCCCCGCGCCCGGCGCGCCCACGTGCGGGCAGAAGTCCTCGGGCGGGCGGCCGCACGTGTGCGAGGCCTCGGCGCGCCGGCCGAACGCCGCGTTCTCGAACACCGGCAGGCAGCGCTGCGGGCGCCCCGCGCCGTCGTAACACGCGCCCGCGCCCGCGCCGCCCGCCCGCGGCGCCAGGAGCGCCAGGCCCAGCAGCAGCGCGGCCGCCGCCATGGCCGAGGGCACGGACGCCCCGCCTCGCCGCCGAGCGCGCCCGGCTCTGCCCGCCCGGCGGCCGCGGTGGGCGCGCGGGCGCTGGGGCCCGCCCCGGGGCGGGCTGACGCGGAGGGGCGGGCGGGCGGAGACGCGGTGGACAGGGCGGGGTGGGCGGGCGGCGCCCCCACCGCCCCCACCGCCCGCCGCTCTGTCCCTCGGCGCTCACCCCCCCTGGTGGACGTACCCGGGAGTGCCCGAGCTGCTTTCCCACCGGGCTGCAGAAGCCCAGCCTCCTGGAGCCTCACGGGCCTCATCTGTAAAATGGGATGGCTTTCCGCCCCTGTGAGGCTTCAGGGGCTGCTCAGCAGATGGCAACCGCTCGCCGGCCTTTCGAGTCCTGGGGTAAGGGTGGGGGCGGGACATGAGGGTCTTTTTGCCTGGTCTGTCCCGTGACACATCTCTCCCCAGCCACAGAGTCACCCGAGGCGGATTCGGGGGGGTGGTTCCTCCTGGGTCCGCCTCCCCATTAACTCTGAAAAGCAGCTGCAGCTGCTGACTTGTGTTTGCTCGCAAAGCAAAAGAGATTCTAACCTGATGTTTGTGACCAAGGGTATCTGGTATCATCACAAGTATCTCCGGAGGCCTCCCTGTCCCCTCCCCCCCCCCATTTGCTCTCCATCCATTAAAATGAGTAAATCAAGGAAGAAAAGCCACCTCTTTATATCAATAGATGTAGGAGGAAACGCTTGATAAAATTTAGCAGCCCTCCCCGTCCCCCCAAGAAAACCTCTAAGGAAAATAGAAGTAAACGTCCCACGTGCTAAGGACGGGTTTTCACCTGCAGCCTCGGTAGCTAGGGCCCCCGATGCAAACCAGGTCCCGCCAGTCAGAGGTCCTCGCTTACGATTTGGAAGGTAGAAGCGAGCAGAGCCCATCTTCTGCCCTTCTGGTGAATTTCTCTGGTGGCAAGAGGGGTCGCCGAGGAGGGGTGTCTTGCAGCCGCTTCCTGTACCAGCTCCCTGGGGTGGCAGCAGTCGGGGTGTCTTGACCCCTATTTTCTGGCCCCTGGACTGCACTTAAGGGGTGAGCTCCCAGAGCCTCGGGCGGTGGCAGCTTCCCGGGTGGGTCAGCTCTGCAGTGTCCTAGCTATGAGGCCTTGCAGCAGCCATCCCCTGAGCACTCCATTCCCTGCATTCAATCCTTCCTGCTGGAAATACCTAAGCACCTGCCAGGTGCTTGGCCCAGAGCGCCGCGCGGCGTAAGTGCGGGGCGAGCGCGGTCGCTGTAACGACGACAAGGCCGTGCGCGCGCTGGGACAGCCTGGTCATGGCCTCGCAAGGCTTGTTCTTGCCTGTTTTATAAGACACGCGGTGGCCACGTGCTCACGGTCCTTTGTCGCTCGGCAGACACGCGCGGTTGCCCAGTGTGTGCCCTGCGCTGCGCTGGGGCAGGCGCGCAGAGGAGAGCGAGACACCTCTCGACGCGCAGAGGTCCACGAGCGTCTTGCGGGGGCGCGGGGGAGGTGGCTAGCTCTGCCTGGAGCTGGAGTGTGCCTCCCAGAAGAGGTGAGAGGTAAACGGGGTCGTAAAGGACGAGCGGGGAGAGGGTAGGACGCACAGCGTGCGCAGAGGCTCAGAGGACACCGTGCGGCCCAGTCTGTCGTGCGTTTGCAGCTCTGGCTGGGGCGGGGTGGGGGGGGGGGGTCCTGGGGGCTGGGCCAGGTGACTGTGGAGTGTGGGGCCCTGCGGGGAAGAGCTGGGGCTTCATCCGGCGGAGGGTCTGCGGGAGCTGAGGGTTCACGGGGCCACGGTGTCCCCAGGGTCTGCGCTGAGTGTCGTTCAGGGACTGTTTGGGGAACGAGCAGGAGCCGCACAGCCGGCAAAGGCTGGCCCTACAGGGACCGGAGGGGAGACGACGGCCCCTTCTGGCGGTGCCGCCGACCGTGCCCAGCTTCCGGCGGCAGGGCCCCGGCCGACTCTGCTCCCGGGAGCTCCCAGGCTCCCACTTGGCGTTTCGTTTCTCTTTCCTGAGCGCCCCACGCAGCTGTTCACGTTCTCCCAGGAACCACCACCAGGTGGCGACATTGGCCACACTACAGCACCGGCCCCTCTCGCCCCCTGGCGGCCAGGAGCGCACCGGGCGGAGGTCCCGTGGAGCGTGGGGTGGGGGGGAGGGGGGGAGGAGGAAGGATAAAGTCACAGGGTCCAGGGCACTGGGTGTACAAATGGGGAAACCGAGGCCCCGAGAGGGGAAGTGGGTTGCTGAAAACACGTGCACAGAAGGACATAACCAGGTGTCTCCCACCCCAGGATGGGCGTCAGGGAGGGGCTCTGAGCCACAGACGCCTGGAAGCAAAGTGTGGCCCCCTAAGCGTGGGGGTGTCTGTGCACCCACAAAGTCTCAGGACAGCTCCCCAAATCTGCACGACAAAGGGACAGTGAACACCTCTGGGACATCAGGAAAGGGAGGGACCTTGAGGGGCGCCTGGGGGGCTCAGTCGGTTGGGCATCCAACTTCGGCTCAGGTCATGATCCCACGGTCTGTGGGTTCGAGCCCCACGTCAGGCTCTGTGCTAACAGCTCAGAGCCTGGAGCCTGTTTCGGATTCTGTGTCTCCTTCTCTCTCTGACCCTCCCCTGCTCACGCTCTCTCTCTCTCTCTCTCTCTCTCTCAGAAATAAATAAAACATTAAAAAAATTTTTTTTTTAAGGAAAGGGACCTTGAACGAGCAGAGCTGTGGACATCGCCATTTGGGACAGTAAGAGGCACACTGCCAACTGTCCATCAAGAGGAGGCTCTGAGTGTCACCTCCCAGCAGGCTCACCATGACCCAGTAAAGACCCTGCCACCGGGGGCCCCTCTGCACACATGTGACTGGAAAACGGGCCTTTGCAGGCCATGGAAGCTATGGGCCTCGTGGCCTCAGTTTCCCTACAGCTAGAGCTGTAAGGCCCAACCCCATAATCTGCCCATGGTCCTAACCCCTTGTCCTAGTGGTGGCAGCGAGCCTGGGAAGGAGTCCATCCTTTAGGAAGATGGATAGGGTGGAATCCAGGGGGCCAGCATGGAGGTGGTGTGGGAGGAAGGGCCAGTATCTGCATGTGGCTATGGGGGGTGTGCCTAGGCTGGGGACCTCCGCAGAGGCCTGGCCTCCTGCCTAGAGCAGTGAGTAACGACGGCGGACTCCCCCCCTGCAGTCCACCTACCAAGGGTTAAAACCTTCCAGGCAAAGAAAGGAAGGAGAAAACTGCTGTCCTGATTTGCTTAATGAACGTTAATTAAAAAGACAGAAGATAGCAGATTCCTTCAGGATAAAGATGAAAGGCCTGTTAATTAAATCTGGGGAGATGGGGCCCGGGACCAGCTCCACAGCCTCCCTGGAGTCCAGGATTGGGGCGCTAGAGGCCCCGATAGTCACTCGGGTGGGCCCCGCTCCTCTGGGGTGCCTCGTTTTCCCTGTCCAGACAGCAAGAGCACTGGCCGAGGTGGTTTCCCCTGACACCCTGTCTGGCTCCAAGGCTCTGGAAGTCTGTGCTCTCTGCACGCCTGGACCTCAGTCTTCCCTTATGTTAAATAGGGAGACTCTACTTGCTCAGCAGATAAGCAGACAAGACATGAAATCAGAATTGGGGACCTGCCGGGGAATTCAAGGACTGGCACGAGCCGGGCCCCCCGGACCCGGCTGGCAGGCCCAAGCCCATCTGTTTGCACTGCAACCACCCTCCTGGGGCACCATCCTGTCCCTCTGAGCAAGGACACGGTGGCCATCACAGAGGCTTCCCGGGGGCTGGGCCCAGGTAAGTGTGAACAGGGAAACTGAGGCTCAGTCAGAGGCAGTCCCTTGCCCAAGTCAGTGACAGAACCTGGATTCCAACCCCAGTATCCCCGGCTCTAGAACCTATGCTCTTGTCTCCTTGACTGAGGCTTCATTCATTAATTCATTCCTTTAGGGAGCATCTGTGCTGGGCACTGGGGTTGCCGGGTACGGGGAGTGGGTGGTCCATAAACTCATGCGGCGTCCTGGGGGATTAGGGAGACAGACAGTGACCCAGGAAACAAACTGATGCATTAGGTAGTGACAGGTCACGGCAAGAGCCGCAAAGGAAATAGATGAGGGGGTGCAATGAACTCTAAACGCGGATGAGTTTAGTTTGGGCAATCACAGGAGGCTCCTCGAAGGCGGTGACAGATCTGCAGAGACCTGCAAGATGGGAAGGGGGGGGTGGGAAGGGAGGGCTCCCACTGATGGGAGCTGACAGGGGGCCCCTTAGCTGTCACCCTCATGGACCATCCTCTCCCTGGAGTTAACAAGTTCAGACAGGCCGAGGGACATGTCACCACTCAGTCTCACCACCGCTGCTGAGCCCCGTCAGAGCAGGCCTGAGCCCAGGACGGGTCGGCCCCGGGAAGCCCTTCAAATGGAGGGGGCCCAGAAGGACAAAGAATGCCCCCATCTGGGTGGTTTGGGGACCAGAGTCTGGGCTACCGAGGCCAAGCCCTGGGGACGGAATGATGGCCACACTGTCCTTGCATTTGGGGGACCCAGATGATAAGCTGGTGATTATAACCCAGAAGCCCTGAGGGGGGAGGTGGGTGTAAAGAAGATAATGCTCGCCCCAGCCTGGAAAGGCCAGGAAGTCTTTCTGGAGGAGGTGGGGTCAGCAGAGAGCTGGAGAGGAGCTGGCCAGGACGTTGGGGATGAGCATTCCAGGAGAGGGAACAGAAGGTGAAAGGCTCAGAGGCAGAACGGTGACAGACTTAAGGAAGCTCTGTGGCCGGAGGTGGGAGTTTGGGAAGAGGCGGGGGTGGGGGGCGCGAAGGCAGAGGTGGGAGCCGGGGTGGGGGGCACAGTGTGTCCGGCTGAAGAGCCCCACTGCCCCTGGGGGCTGCTGGCGACTGTGGGGACGTTTCCACAGAGAGGGGACGGAGCAGGTTTGGTTCTGGAAAGCGCTCCCTGGCTGCTGCAGGTCCTATAGCACAGGCTGCAGGGGTGGGCTCGGGCAGTCTGGAAGCTTCTATAGGAGCCAGGGAGAGAGGGCAGTGGCCTGGACAAGGTCCCGGGGAGGAAAACCACCCATTGGACTGGAAGAGGGTCTCTGGCTGGGCCACCTGGGGGCGGGTGCTGTCCTGAAACAGGGACACAGGCCGAGGAGAGGTCCAGGGAGACGGGAAGGTCAATGTTAGGTACTGACGGCATCGGTCCTGGAGATCATCTGAGAGATGTCTCCAAGACGCCCCAGACTCTTCTCCCTGCTTGGCCCCTCCCTTGCTGTGTGTCCTCAGGCAAGTCCCTTTCCCTCTCTGGGCCTCAGCATCCCCACCTGTATGCTAGAAGGTGGCATAGAATGGCTCCCGAGGCCTGTCTGCAGTGGCTTCCCCTCCCTAAACCTCTCCCGGGGGTCCAGGCTGCTCCCTCCCTGGTGAGAGCCTCACCCCTAGACTCAGCCTCTGGCCCCTGCTAGGCTGCCTCCTACTTCCTCCGGGCACACAGGGTCTAGGACAGCCACCCGTGGGCCCGGGACTCCTTGAGGAAATGCCCTTGGCCAGGTCCACACAGCCTGGGCCTGCCGTACCCAGGCCCCGCCCACACGCAGCTGAAGTGTGTGATGTGGGGTCCGGCCGGGGGCACCGGGGCCGTGGAACCCACCCTGGGGGTGAGCATCCAAGCTGCCCCCAGTGCCTACCCCTACCCCGCACTGGGGATCCCTTGAGGGTCGACAGGGAGGGGTGTGACTCACCCCCTGGGCAGGTGGGAGATTGGGTGCTCGCGAAATGTCCAGTGAATGAATGGATGATGAATGAAAGGTAAATGCGTACATAGTAAGTGAAGAAAGGGCACACCCCTGCCACCCTCTCCCACTGGCCACCCCGGCCTTTCCCGTGCACTCCCACCACAGGGCTTTTGCACATGCTGTGCCTTACGCCTGGAGCCCTGTTCCGGAGATCTGTGCATCCCTCCCTGCCCCGGGGCCCCTGTATGAAGAGGCTGTCCCAGCTCCCCGACCGTCCCCCGTGCTCCCTGCCTAGGCACACCGTGTCGTTTCCTCCCTCACCTCTGCCACGCCCGACGCGCCCTGTCTGTACTTGCTTGTTTTCCTCTGGTCTGTCTCCTCCATCAGACTGTGAGCTCCCCGAGGGTGGGGGCCGTGCTGCCCGCCCCACCCCTGCCCAGGGCCAGCAGGTACGTGTCTGGGATGTCACACTCCACGGAGTGTCCACAGGCCGCAAAGCAGCAGGAGCAGGGCTCTCCCTCGGCAGAGTGACCGGCTCTGTGCACACTCGGGGCCTCACCAGCCTTCTCACTGCAGGGAACCTGCCACCAAACCTAATTTCATTTCAGACCTTTTTGTGCTGAGGACAAGGAAGCAGCAATTATAAGTCAGCGGCAGAACCCGGCCTCCAGCTGCCCTAGGGATTCTGAATCAGGGCCGTGAACACCTCTGGGACCACGCTGACACCCCCAGGCCTGAGTTGGACCCCGTCTGTCTCTAGGGCCTGGCCCCACCATGCAGGGGCTCCCATGGCCCTCGGGTAAAGGCAGCCTCTCAGACTTTAGCTCCTCAAATCCCGAAACTCATTGGCCGGCCTCTTCTAGACACTCAGACATAGCAGATCCCCTCCTACCCCAGGACCTTTGCACCTACCTGCCCGTCCATCTGAAATGCTTTCTCCTTCGTCTCACCGGGCTGATTCTTGCTCCTCGTCTTGGCCTCAGGCTCAGGATAATGTCCCCTTCCTGAGGAAGCCCTCCCTGGTAACCTGCTAGTGATTTTACATCACTTCTTTTTTTTTTTTTAATGTTTTATTTACTTCTAGGAGAGAGAACAGCGTGAGCAGGGAGTCAGAGAGAGAGGGAGTCACAGATTGAAACAGGCTCCAGGCTCTGAGCTGGCAGTCAGCACAGGGCCCGACGCGGGGCTCGAACCCACGAACCACGAGATCATGACCTGAGTGAAAGTCGGACGCTTAACCGACGAAGCCACCCGGCGCCCCAATTTTACATCACTTTTAACAGTCATTGTTAGTTCCATGTTCCCTGTTCCCACTAGGCTGGCAAGCCCAGAGGACAAGAGTTGTGCAGTTTCCTGCTCTGTTCATGACACACACCCTGAGCAGGATACACACCAGGGGGTCCCCAAATAGCAGGGGGTCATAGAGGTGAGTGAGCGAGGGAAGGAAAGGGGGTGCGAGGAGGGAGGGAGGATGGGTAGGAAACAGTCAGGGACAAGGAGAGAGCCATCTGGCTGTGAGGCCCAGGCGCTGGTTGGGCTCCTCTCCCAGCGTGCGGGCCCTTTAAGGGGGTGAAGGCCAAGGGCAGGGAAGAGGCTGGCAGGCCTGCCACGGGACAGTGATCTACTGGTGCGCCTCGCCCTTCACGTGGCTTTATTTTGAAAACGTGAACTTTACAAATGTCAGGGAAAGGTGGGATTCTCAGCCTGGGACCAGGAGGAGCCGATTAGCATTCCGGGTGCCCGCGCTAATGGGGCTGCGGGAGATTTATGCCGCCTGCTGGGGCCGATGCTGAGGCCCAGGCAGGAGACTGTACCGCATGAAACGGCAAGGCTGCGAAATCGATGCCTCCCCCAGGAGGACCTGGGCCACCGTGGGGGCGCCCGGAGGAAGGGAGGCAGGCACAGTAACCCTGCCGGTGGTGGGGGCCCTGGGTGGCGGGGGGGTAGAGGATCCCCATTCGCTGCACCCCAGAAGGAGCGGCCCCTCATCTCCCCCCTCTATCAGGTCAGGCCCTATCCCCGGCCACTGGGCGACAAAATCATGCTGATTCCTCCTCCCTCTGGGGGAGGGGCGCGCATCAATTTGGTAACCCCATGCTAACGATGAAGAGACAGAGGGTCAGAGAAGCCAAGTCACTAGGCCAGACTTGAATCCAATTGTCTCTGACTGTTGGCAGCCTCCTGGCCCTGCCCTCCCCCACCTTCCCCGGTTTCCGGAACAAACCTCCATTAGGATGGTCCAATTAGAGTTTCCTCCAAGTGCCTATTGAGACCTCTGCATGGGCCACGGAGCATGAGACATATGCTGTTCCCTCTGCTGGAACACCCTTCCCTGCTGCACCTGAAACCCGCCTGCCCCGCGGGTTACTGTCTGTGCCCACCCACAGCAGGGAAATTCAGGGCTTCAGTGAAGAGAATTCTTTGCAAACCACCCTTTGTGCACCTGCTGGGTCGTGGGGCTGTGTTGGGAGCATTCGGGCTGCTGTTTGTATCTGGGTGTGAGCTGTGTGTGTGTGTGTGTGTGTGTGTGTGTGTGTGGTATGTATTGTGTGCACATGTGTGGGTGTGAGTATGTGTACTGTGCTGTGTGTGTGTATGTGTTGTGTGTTGTGTGCACATGTGTGGGCTGTATGTGTGCTGTGCTGTGTGTGTGTTGTGTGCACATGTGTGTGTGTATGTATACTGTGCTGTGTGTGTGTGTGTGTGTGTGTGTGTGGCAGAACCTGGGCTGGGCACGGGCACAGACAGACCAGGTCTGAAGGCCAAGGGGACGGGGCAGGTGTGGGGCCCAGGGGCAGGCTGGCTGCAGGCGCAGCGATGTGGGCTGGAGAAGGATCAGTGCCCGGATCAGACTGGGGAGGGAGGCCCCATGGAGGGAGGGCCCCGGAGCCCCGGGCCAGTGCAGGGCTGTCACAGGCCCCACAGCCTGGCTGGGCTGGGACCCAGCAGGGCTCAGAGCCCACTCTGGGCTGGGGAGACACGGAACCGGACAGCATCTGAGGGTTGGCGGGTTTGGGGCCAGTGGCTGGCCACTCGGGGACAGTCCCCAAGGGGCTCAGGAAGAGGCCCCGTAGATCACTGCAATCATGGGGTGCAGGAGTCCGCACAAGATGGAGGCCCCCGAGTGGCCGGGGGCGGGGGGGAGACTTGAAGCCAGTCCCCAAGCCTCTCCCTCCAACTGTGTCCTCCCGCGGCCTGGGCCCTGTTGCTCAGAAGAGCCAGGGGCCTGGGGCACAGGCCCCAGCCACCGAGTCCTTCTGTCACTGCCACAACAGGGCCTTGCTGAGGGCAGGGACGCGCTCTGCCAGTTCTGGAAACCCCTCGCACCCTAAGTGTGTGGAGTGCACGCCCCGCCCTGCACCCCGAGATGTGTGCAGAGCGCCCCTTCGTCTTCAAAGCCACCCCTGCCGTCAGATGCGGAGGCCAGGCTCAGGCCCGGGTGACCTGCCTGGGGCCCCTGGGGCTCAGAGGGGTGGGGGAACGCAGAGCGGAAGCATGGGGGGCCCGTGGGAGAGCCCTCAAAGGGGCCGGAGGCTCGGGCTCGGGTCCTGAGTAGGGACGCCGTGGCCCCGTGATGGACAGAGGACGGGCTGGGAAGCCTGCCAGCGGAGGCTCCTAAATAACAGGGAGTGACCGGCGCGTCTGCTTCCTGTCCCAGCCAGGGGACAGGCTCTGCCTTCATATTGCGTGATCGATGGGCCTAATATGGGACTGGAGACGGCGGGCTGGCAGCCCCTGCCCGGCCTGCCGGCTGCCATTTGCCCATATATTTATTTATTTATGCATTCTCCTCCATGGCAAAAGCCCAAAGACAATAAAAGAAATTGAATTGCATATCAGATGGGACATCAGAGGGAGATACGGCCATAAATCGCGTCGTATTTATTCCATAAATATCAGCACCTCCCGAGTAGCCAGTGCCCGTTATGAAGTTATAATCAGGAATCTGGTCCCGCGATGCTCACCACCGGCCCCTCCCCCAGTAGACAAACAGGCTGGGTCCCCCCCAAATAAATAATTGCTTTCTCCGGCCACCTGCCCCCGACCGAGGCGGGCATCTGCGTACCCGGGTCGGGGAGGGGGGGAGGGGGGCTGCCTCTGCCCCCAGCAAGGAACAGGGTCTATGGGAAAGGGCAGGAGGCGCTGGCTCAACAGTGTGCCCAGGCCTGGGTGGGGGGTAAGGGGGTGGGAAGGGGAGTAAGCTCCTCCAGGCCCTCTGCCCCCCTCCCCCTGCCTCTCTCCCCCTGCCCACCTGCTTGGAGCCCTCTTTCCTCTCTCTAGGCCGGTTTTTACCAAGCGATAATTTACATTCGGGAAAATGCACTCCTAAGTGTATGGCTTGTTGAATGCACGCACATGTTCCCTCGTGGGCTACGGGCACTCGTCCGTCGGAAGCTGCCCTTCCGTCACCTCAGGTCATCGAGAATTTCGGAGGCCTGCAATCGTGTCATCTGTGATGTGTCGCGTCTGTTTTCTCGTTTGTCTGATGTTCACGTATATGAGATCCATCCGCGCCACTGTGTGTCGGGGGTTCCTTCCTGATCGCTGCTGAGCGGTATTCCACGTGTGACCACGCCACTGTTTGTTCAGCCGTTCTCCGGTGGCTGGACGTTTGGGCTCTTTCTAAGCTGCCATGGGTGTCCTTGGGTGTGTCTTTGTGTGAATACAAGCGCTCGTTGCTTGAGTAGATGCCTGGGAGAGGAATCGTGGGGTCTTAGGGTACATGTACACTGAGCACAAAGTGCCACGCACACCTTCAAAGCGGGTGTGTGCCCACAGCAGCGGCTGTGAGTTCCGGTTGCTACAGGTTTGTGCCTACACTTGCCTTCGTCTCGTCTTGAATTTTGGCCATCCTGACGGCTCTGTACTGAGATCTCTTTGTGGTCTTAGTTTGCCGTTTCCACCACCGCCTCTTCCCTAGATGACTGCATTGGCGTCCACCCGGGCTCCCTGGCTGGTTCCTGCCCCCTGCAGCGCACCCTGCAACCAGCCTCCAGGGGGGACCCCCGTCTTGTCTGGTCAAGGCCCGTCTCCACTGGAAACCCTCCCGTGGCTCCCGGCTCGCTGAGACTAAAAGTTGAGGTTCCAATGGACTCCCCCAGCACCCCCTCCACACAGTGCCCCTCTCCCTGCCTCCAGACCCCTGTGTCACCTTCTCAGGGCCACCTGCACCCACCCTTGATGTCAGCCCTCTGCCGACTGGACCGGTATTCCGTTCCCTATTCCATCCCTGGGACCTGGATCAGTTCCTGGCACAGAACAGAGGCTCGACCAGTGTTGGCTGAACAATTGAAACGTCTCTCGTGGGTCTTACCAGCTCCTTCCCAGCCCCAAGTCTTCTTGTGCCCTTGAACTCCTCTCCTCTAGTGTTTAGGGATGGTCGAAATATCCCACCTTGAAGGGTGGCTGACGGGGGGCTCCGTCCAAGCTGAGTGCGCAGCACCCCTCCCGGGGAGGGAAGCGGCTGGTGGGGATCCCCCTCCCCACCTCTGCCTGGGTCCTCAGGTACCCTGGAGATGGGACGGCCCTGGGCAAACCTCGGCTCTGCCCGCCTCCCCATGCCACTGGCCTCCCTCATCGACCAGCAAGAATCTTTCCTTTCCTTTCCTTTGGCTGATAACTGGAGCAGGGGAGGAAGACCCGATTTATTTGGTAGCAAATAAACAGCCGCTATGATAACGTTGGGGAGAGAAAGTTTAAAGGAGGAAAAATACCTTGGGTAATGCCATCTCCTGCGTCTTTATATTCGGAAATGGATCGTTCTGGACGCAGGCAGAAGGCCTGATTTAATATCCTCATGGAAAATACTGCACCTGATCCAATTACCACGGGAATTTTGATACAGTCAGCAGTCAAGATGAAAGATTCAGAGGCGCTCAGCACAGGAGTAAACACAGAGACTGAATTACCCCGACTCCCCTGGGGGCAGATAAGTGGTTCAGGTCACCGTAGGGGCATCCGGGCCAGGCTGGGGGGCTCGACCGAGGCCGGCGTGCAGCCACGGAGCCCCGTGGCCACACTGATCTGTCCCTTGGCAGCCGCCATGATGTCTTCTTAGCCAGGGAGACCCTTGGGTTGGAACCCTGGCATGGCAGGCCACAGTCCACGTGGAGAGGGGTCCCCACGCCGTGTGCGTGGTGCCTTGATGCCCAGTCCCTCCCCTGTGTCACCCTTGCCAAAACCCGACCGGGCTGCTGCCTGAACGACCCTCCGTGTGCCCTCCTGGCCCAGCCTCCAGGCCACCAGGCGGGCTCTGTCTCGGCCTTCTGGCCTGGACGCCTGCAGCAGCCCCCTCTGGCCTCTCTGTCTCATTCTGCCATCCTCCCGCGACCGGTGCCTTACAGACATGGTCTACCGTCTCTTCTGTGCTCAGAACCCTCGGTCACCTGCAGGCGGTTCTTAGCAGAAAGTCCAAAGTCAAGGGACCCCTCCAAGGCGCTGCGCATCTGGGACCCTGCCCCTCTCCAGCCTGGGCCCCATCTCCCTCCGCTGCACCCACCTGGCCTCCCCAGTCCCCAGGCTAGTCAGTTTCCTTGTCACGTGCACTCCGAGCCCCTGCCCTTTGCTGCACAACATTGGCCGTGACTGTAATTACAGAACCGTCCAAGCTCCGCGTGTTAAACACCCATCTCTCCCACTGGATTTGGGCTGCACCAGTGTCAGAGGTATGCAGCCTCGGGCACGGTTCTAGACTCCCTGAGCCTCGGTGGACTCACCTGCACGCAACCCGGAGGGGACGGAAGGATCCAGCAAGGTGCTGACGGGGAGGAATGTGATAAGGAGCGAAAGTTCTATAGCCACGACCCTGGTCTGCCACTCGCCAGCTCCACGACTCAGTTGCCTCATCTGTGAAATGGGTCGTCATGGCAAATTACACCAGTCAATATCTGTGTTAACCTTGTTGAGCTCCCCATCCCTTCCTAGATATTGGTCGGGCTCCATGTATCTTTCCTCCCCTTGAATGGGGGGGGCAACCAAAGCCTTGGGGTGTCCCCACCATCGCAGAGCTGTGGGGCAAGACCTGGATCAAGGCACCAGGTGTTTCCCACCAGAGTCAGACATTAGCTCATTCACCACAAACCTGTGACTACAGTCGAGTCCGTTACCTCTGGAACCTACCTCTAAGGAAGAGACGTGGCGGACTAGGTCCACAGGAGGACGTGCTTATTTATTTAAAGTTTATTTATTTATTTTGAAAGAGAGAGAGAGCGCGCACAAGCTGGGGAGGGGCAGAGAAGGGAGACAGGATCCCAAGCAGGCTCCACACCATCAGTGCAGAGCCCGATGTGGGGCTCGAACCCACAAATTGTGAGATCATGACCTGAGCTGAGATCAAGAGTCAGACGCTTAACTGACTGTGCCACCCAGGCGCCCCTATTTTTTAAATGTTTGTTTATTTTTGAGAGAGAGGAGGGGTGTGGAGGGACAGAGAGAGAGTGGGGAATGGAGGATCCCAAGCAGGCTCTGTGCTATCAGTGCAAAACCGGACGCATGGCTCGAACTCACAAACCGTTGAACTCTGTACTGAACCGTGAGATCCTGACCTCAACCGAAGTAGGATGCTTAACTGACTGAGCCACCCAGGCGCCCCAGGAGGATACATTTTGAATGGGGACCCGGAATGTAGCCTTCTGAAGGGATCATCTCCCTGGGTGGGCTTTTGTGTGGCTGAAAAGATTATCCAGACAATGACTTTGATTTTAAACATTAACATTTGATTCATGAATGTTACGCATTCAAAAGCGCAGTTCTTTCTTGAGCTCTTAAGTTCACTTTACATATCTTACTATTCTAATTCTATTTAGATATTTATAAACTTAGCACATTTGAACAATCCTTTGTAAGGGCCCTTTGATTACTGTTTGGTCCCATTTACAAAACTAGTTAATCAAGCACCTTTAAACGTTTTAAGCTGCATGAATAAATTGAAAGTGTTCCATTTCTTTCTCTGCATGTTCAGTGATCTGCCCGAGAAACCGGCCTCTCCACAGACGGAAGCGTACATTTCGTACACTGCATTTATACACACGGTGGCATCCAGCACTGCTTCCAAACTTCCTAAAAGCGCAACTTAAGACCCCAATTCTGGGGCACCTGGGCGGCTCAGTCAGTTAAGCGTCCGCCTTCGGCTCAGGTCATGATCTCACAGTTCGTGGGTTCTAGCCCCACATCAGGTTCTATACTGACAGCTCGGAGCCTGGAGCCTGCTTCAGATTCTGTATCTCCCTCACTCTCTGGCCCTCCCCTGCTCACGCTGTCTGTCTCTGTCTCTCAAAAATAAATAAAACATTAAATTTTTTTTAAAAAAAGACCCCAATTCTATTTTTTAAAATTTTCTTAATGGTTATTAATTTTTGAAGGACAGAGTCTGAGTGGGGGAGGAGCAGAGAGCTACGAAGGAGACACAGAATCCGAAGCAGGCTCCAGGCACTGAGCTGTCAGCACAGAGCCCAACGCAGGACTCGAACTCCCGAGCCGTGAGATCATGACCTGAGCTGAAGTCAGATGCTTACTGACTGAGCCACGCAGGCGCCCCTAAAACCCCAATTCTAAAGCAAGCTCTCACTTCCATATTTTAAATCCGAACCACAAGGCTGGGCTGGTACCTTCATCAGCAAGATATTCCTGAACCTTAGAAAGGCTTAAACCTGGGCACACTCAGGACCAAGATATTACGATTAACGTTATTGTTTTGATTCTCTTAAATGTGTCTCTTCTTTCTTTTTTTTTTAAGCTTTATTTATTTATTTTGAGAGAGAAAGAGAAAGGGCATGAGCAGGAGAGGGGCAGAGAGAGGGAAAAAGAGAATCCCTAGCAGGCTTCACACTGTCAGCACGGAGCCCAACGCGGGGCTTGAACGCACAAACCGTAAGATCACGACCCAAGCTAAAATCAAGAGTTGGACGCCTAACGACCGAGCCACCCCGGCGCCCCTCAAATGTGTCTATTCTTAATTCTAAGCCTTCCTGAGGTTGAATGATGCTAGCCTGGCATGGGCATGATTCGGGGGCACCTAGGAGTTTGAGGATTGCATTCTCAACTGGCCGAGTGTTTTAAGGACCCGCTGGCCTGGCTGGGGTGCCCACCTGCCCAGCCTCCACTGCCCAGGGCCTGGGCCCAGTGCTGGACTCCTGGGGGCCCCTGGCTGGCTGGGACGAGCCCCTCAGCCCTCATTCTTCTCTCCGCTCACGCCCCCCACACCCCAGTTGATTGGATTCCGCTAATCGGTTTACTGATTCATTCTCCCCTGAACACTTCATATTCCTCGTCTCAGTTAGGACCTCCACCATGGAGGACACTTAATGACAGATTATTGGATTCTGTGTGCCTCTCAGGGCTTTTGTCACACTTCTGAGGTCACCGCAAGGACGGGGGTGGGGGGGTGGGGGGTAGAGTGGAGGCATGGCCACTACCCAGGAGGAAGTGGTCGTGGGGTGCATGGCTGCCGGACCACCCGACCACCCCTAGTCTCCCCACCTTTGCCAGCTGATGCCCGCATGTCCCTGGCTGCCAGAAGCCACATAACGCTGGGACAGCTGGAAGAAGGAGGGCGGGGAAGACCTGGGCCTTCGAGTCCCCCCAGCCTGGAAGAGAATCGCAGAGTCTTGACCTCCCTGCTGACTGCTGTGGGCGCTTAGCTGCTTGCTCTCCACGCCTCACCTGTGAAGCAAACTGCAGACAGGTGGGTCTTAGAGCTTCCACCCCAACCCCGGGCCGTGTGGCCGTGAGCACTGAGAAGGGCCTGGCAGCCAGTGAGCCCCAACTAAATGTCAGTCCCTTCCCTGAAGCAGCTCCATCCAGAGCTCTGCCCATGAGAGGCCGGGGGTGGGGGGTGGGGGTGGGGGTGGGGGTCAGGAGACACCTGCTGGTGGGAGGGGCTGTCCGCAAGAGCGTTTGCACTCTCTTTGATCTCAACAACCCCATGAAGACAGTCACTAGTATCTGGTCAGTACTGGGGCTCAGAGAGGTTAAGTAACTTGCCCCAAGTCACACAGCTCAGTAAAGGTGGAGCTGGGGTTTGCACTCAGATCAGCCTGGACCCTCAGTCCCTTTGTCTTGGCCCCTGTGCTGTCCCCCTCCCTAAGGCAGTGGGCCCCAAATACGGGCTGGAGCCGGACAAGACCGAAGCAGCAGGAGAAGGCAGCCGTGACTGAGCTTTTTCCGCAGCGGAGAGGATTCCATTCCATCTCCCATCACTGCCTCCTCAATTATCCCACCACCGCGAACCCGAGAGAGAATCGGAGCCACTGTGAAGGTGGCATCTCTCAGATGAAGGCTGCAGCCGGCAACCCCGGCCAGCAGCCTCGGGATGGGGGTGCCTGCTGGTCCCTCGGCCTCTTGGGGTGGCCCCCAGGGCAGGGTGGGGGCTGCGGGGAAGGGTAGGGTGGATAGGGGTCTCCTTCCAGCCTCCTGGCCTGGGGAGGTTGTCTTGGTAACTCGGGCAGAATCGCTGCTTACCATCTTGCGGGATTTCTCTCCCTGTGATGAAAGGCTCATGGAGGGGAGGGGAGGCAGAGCCAGCCCAGCACCCTCCTTCCGAGGCGCAGCTGACTTCATAGGGGACGCTGTTTTTCTGCAGGAAGCCTCAATCTCAGGCTCACAATGTGCGGGGCGGGGTGGGGGCAGGGGTGAGGGTCTTCCTGAAACCTGGACCCCATGGGAAAGTCCTTGGGTCCCACACACCCTCCTGAGCTGGGACAGAGTCTTGGAAAACCCCAGGGTGAGCCTGCGGCTCTGGGGATAACGGAGGGGGGAGGCTGTTGCGAGAGGGCACAACAGCCCAGTGTTCTGCTCAGCATTGGACGGCTCGGGTCCCCTCTGCTCACAGGCTGGGTGGCCTTTCCTGCTGGGTGCCAGGGACGCGATGGCTCCCTGGGGGGTTGAATGAGGCGTTGCTGTAAAGCCCTTCCTGCTAGGGGGCAGACCTGCCCACATGGGCCAGTGGTACCATCGTCAGGATGCAGCGAGGTGTCCGTAAGTCAGCCTGAGATGTCCACCCCCAGAACCACAGGAGGCGGGAAGCTGACCAGCTTCCTTTGTCCCTTTCTCTCTCTCTCTCTCTCTCTCTCTCTTTTAGCCACCTCGCAGAATTGCAAAGTCATCTGCCTTGAACTCAGAAGGAGCTACATACAAGCAAGGGTGACTGGTAGCTCCGTTGATTAAGCGTCTGACTTCAGCTCAGGTCACGATCTCACGGTTCACGAGTTCAAGCCCCGCGTTGAGCTCTGTGCTGACAGCTGGAGCCTGGCGCCTGCTTCAGATTGACATGCCCAGCTCTCAAGCAAGAGCATCCCCCCCATCTTTACAGATGTGGCCATGGGAGCCCAGAGAGGTGATGCGACTTGTCCTGGGCTGCCCAGCCACTCGGCTCTTCCCCAGCAGAGGCAGCCGCTCGGCATGGGGGTGAGAGTCCAGGTTGTCCCCACTCAAGGTTCCTTCCTCTGCCAGCGCAGCAGCTCCGCCCTCTGTTCGAAGAGACCCTCGAATCCCCCCACGGTGAGGATGGCTTCATAGTCAAACATTCACACTCTAATCAGAGCCCATGTGCACCTCCAGGAAGTGACCGTGTCAGAGGCCAAACCCCATCTTGTAACTGACCGTCCCCTGAGACATCAACCCGTGACCTGAGTGTCAAGGCAGCTGTATTATAAGCACAGAGCTGAGCATGAGAATTTCACTGATGGGAAGGGGTTTGGGGGACGGGGCCAGGGCCAGGGCCATGAAACCTGCTTCTTCCTTACCACCGTGCAGGGGACCGGGGATGTCCCCCACGGCCGGGGCAGGGGCAGCGCTTCATTCCTCAGTCACGTCACTGACAACATGGCTGTGTGCTCCCTACTAACCAGAAGAGATTTTATTTAGTGAGCACTTACTGTGTGCCAGGCCCTAAGTTAGCTGCAGGTTGTGGGGGAAGCTACGTCCATTTTACAGATGAGGCCAATGAGGCGCAGACAGGCAGAATCACTTGCTATTTTTGGCGGTTTCTCCAAGGGTGAACCGTGTCAAGGATTTCAGGGCAAGTGATTTTATGTAGGAAGTGCTTCCAGGAGAAGCCAGGCAGGAATGGAGAAAGCAGGACAGAGAAGGATTATAAGGCTAAGGGTGCGGTTTCAGCGGAGACCCCAGGCTCAGCCTGATCCTGTGAGAAGTGTTGGAGCCTAGATTACACCTCGGTGCTGGCCCCACCCCAAGACCAGAAGGGGGGGCTTTCATCAGCCATTGGCTGCAGATGGATAATGGGGTTCAGGAAAAGGGGACTCAGGGGACCTGGCTGGGACACCAAAGTCTCTACCATATTTGCTGTAAGTCACGTATCTGCCCAGTGACAGACCCAGGATTCAATGAAGCCCCGTCCCCACCAAGCCCTGGGTTCTTTTTTTTTTTTTTAACTTAAGTTTACTTTGAGGAGGGGAGGGGCAGAGAGAGAGGGAGAGAGAATCCCAAGCCGGCTCCCTGCTGTCAGCAAAGAGCCGGATGCAGGGCCCAATCCCACAAACCACGACATCATGACCTGAGCGGAAATCAAGAGTCAGATGCTGAACGGACTGAGCCACCCGGGCGCACCTAGGTCCTGGGTTCGTAGCTGCTGCCCCCCACGCCTCACCTCCCCCCAGGCCGGCTCCCCCTCTGCCTCCTGCCGTCTCCAGGAAGCCAAGAGCATGCGGGCGAAGCTACACGAGCATATATTGCATACTTTCATCACACCGCGGATCTCCCATGCTCTATCACACGGCCTCACCACAGAAGATACAGCACAGCGTCTCATGCATTATTTATACAACGGGACTCTTGCTGGGGGTGCGGGGGGCGGGCAGCCTTGGATATGCACGCATATGGCTGGGCACACTCGGAAAATCCCCCGTGCGCAGAGGAACAATTAGACACTCCTGACTTAGGGCCCCTCTCCTCGCGTGGCAAAGCAAACAAGCACACAAATGAGTTGATTTAAAGAAAATGACTCTGTAAATGAGGTTACAGTTGGCGCATGGATATGGGAGGAGGAGGGCGGTGCGGAGTAAGGGAACTGGCACAGGGAATGCGGGTGGCCGGGGGGTGCTCCACCCATCAGCCCCCTGCGCCGTCCCCTCCCCCACAATCCGCACTGTGCCCCGCCCCCTCTGGGTAGACATGAGCATGTGACTCTCTCTGGCCAATCCACTGTGCTCTAGGGAGCGAGATCCCGCCCCCTCTGGGTAGACATGAGCATGTGACTCTCTCTGGCCAATCCACTGTGCTCTAGGAAGCGAGATCCCCGCCCCCTCTGGGTATACATGGGCACGTGATTCTTTCTGGCCAATGAAACTCAAGGAGGCCGGAGGTGGGCCACTCCCAGGCCAGGGCATTGAAGTGCGGGTGTGGGGCCCTCCACGTGGTCCCCAGAGCAGAGTTTGGAAGCGTGTGGTGTGAGTGAGTGACAAAGCTTGGCACTGGGGACCCACTGAGATGCTAGGCTTGTCACCGGCCTGTTGGGCCTGTTGTGCTCATAGAGCAAACAACTCAAGGGCATAAGGCCACTTGCCCAAGGTCGTGCTGCCTGGGGAGTGGGGCAGCTTAGGGCCGAGATCTGGTCTGCCTCCACCGGTCCTCGGTGGCGCCCTTCTGTCTCTAGGGACAACTGATTTTTTTCCAAATGACTGTTCTGTTGACATACATATGTCATACATACACATACGTAACACATCTGTCCAGCCACATCCTAAGCGTTTCTCGCCCCCATCCATTCAGCCTAGACCTCTGCACTTTGGGGTGGCTGCCCAGGTCTTTCCCTGGCCTCTTCCTCCCTCTCCTTGCAAATCCGCTCGCCTCACAGGAATCGGGTCACCTTTCCAGACACGAGATTTCTTGCGCCGCCATTCAAAACCCATCGCAGGCTCCCCAGGGCCCCAAAGACAAGGCCAGTGTGCCACAGGCCTCTGGTGACTTCCATACCTCCCTACACCACTCTCCATTTGGGCCATGCTCCAGTCGCACCTGCTTCCTTGTCTCTAAACAGCACACTCCTACTGCAGGCTTCCCATAGGCTGTTCCCACCACCTAGGACACTTGTCCCTGCAATTTTAGCCTGGCTCACTCCCATGAGGGAGGCTCCGGAGCCCAGGGCTGGAACCCAGGAACAGACGGTGAGTGCACACGGATGCATTGTGTGTGTGTGCGCGCACGCGCACCTGTGTAAGCTCCACCTTCCCTCATACCCCTGTCCAGATGCCCTCCTGCATCAGCCATGCAGTATTTGCTTGTTCACTGTCCTTCCCTTTTGCCTTGTTACTGAGTATAGTGCCTGGCACAAAGGAGGCACTTAGTAAATAGTCACCGATTGAATGAAGGAATGAATGATACCATGAGGGTTCACACCATGAGTGGCCACAAGTCCATGAAGATATATTTGATTTCTCTTCCTGTCCCAACCGGGACACAGACCCAGCCGCCCCTGTCCTGGGGTCCACACCCACACCCAGGCCAACACCCCGCCCCCACCATGGACAAGCCACTACCCTTCAGAGGATGTCACCTCTGTCATCGTGAACTCCTCCTCCTCTCCTGCGGGCCTGGCCGCACCTGTCGTCCTGCGCTCCAGGTCTGGGCTCTTTGAGGTTCATGTACAGAATCCCTTGCTGCCTTCCAGGCGTCAGGCCTAGAGCCCCTGAGCATGTGCCTCACACTGGTTGTGAGTGGCAAAGACCTTGGGCTTCAGAGCCAGAAAGACCTCCCTGCCAGTCACTCTCACTGGCTGTGTGACCTTGGACACATCCCTGGACAGCTTTCTGGAGGCCTCAGTCATCCCCCCTGTAAACGGGTATAACCCTGCACCTTCTTCAAGGGCTGTCATGGCGATTTGGGGAACTGATGTCCAGTTATGACCTCAGCCACCCAGTCCTGCCCTTCGGACCTGCACCCACCACCCCCACCTCCCCAGCAGGAGGGCTGCCAACTCCATGAGATTCACAGGGTGCGAGAGATGGGTTAGCCCTCCACAGAGACTTTCTCTCCCACAGAATCTGCCAGAACCAGAGGAGCCTTGCTAATGGAGGGTTTCCTGTCTGCAAGATGCGACTCACCTGTCAGCATTCTGGAGAAGGATGTACCTGTCAAAGGGGCGACATCAGCATCACTTGAGAATGCTCGCACCCTGAGAGCCTGGGTGGCCTCCCCTCGGGAGAAGATGTCTCACCAGGTCAGCAGCCGTCTGGAGCGGGGCTGTGGGGTACGAACGATGGCCTTTGGGGTGATTAGCTGAGAGGCCACAGGATGAACCTTCTCTCCCTGAGCCCTCGGAGCGTTTCTAGACCCTCATCGCCGCTTTTTACATGAAAGTCCTTGCCACATTTCCAAACCTCTGGTTCTCTTGTCGTCAGTTACGGGTTAGCGGAAATGCCTGGAGGCTGGACAGGAGTGAATGTGGGGACACGGGGGGTGGGAGCGGCTGGATCGCAGGACCTGGGGCCTTGGTGCACGGCCAGGTGTCCCGTGGGGGCTCCTGCCTGCCCGGGACGCCAGAGATCTGCCTGCTCTGTCCCTGGTCCCTGCCTCCTCTCGGGAGCAGAGGCAGCGGGGGAGGACCATCAGCTCCCAGATGACAGCAGACTCGGATCAAGACTGTGTGGCCCTCAGGAAGCCGATGGGTGCCAGGTCGGGGCCACGGGAGCGGGGCTGGGGAGGGCACCCTAGGGATGCACACAGGCGTGACTCTGGCCAGCGCTGGAGCAGAGGAGCAAACAGACAGTGTTCGCCCTGCGCTGTGATGGGAAGTTCAGGCGGCAGGTGGTCAGGGAAGGCGACTCAAGGACCAGGGGAGTTAACTGTGGACGACAGGCAGGGGGCAGAGGGACGGCTTGGGCAGAGGCCCAGGGGGAGGAAGGACGTGGAGCGTCTGTGCCTAGGGGCGGCCTGATGGCTGGTCCCGAGGGGCTGTGAGCTGTGGAGAGGTGACAAGGGTCTGAAGAGGTGGGCATGGCAGCTCCCCAACCCCCGCCAGGAGCAAGCCAGGGCTTGTGGAAGTGGTGGAGGGTAAGCCGGGGAAGGGAGGAGATCACCTCTGCCTCAGCTGTCTGGCCTGGGGGCGGGGGTGGTGGGCTCTCGTGTTCCCCGCTTCTCCCTACCTCCAGGCACGACGGAGGGGCTGTCATTGAAACAGCCATGTTTAAATGGCATCTGGTGGCTCCGTTGGTTGAGCGTCTGACTCTTGGTTTCGGCTCAGGTCATGATCCCAGGTTTGTGGGTTCGAGCCCAGCATTGAGCTCTGTGCTGACATCATGGAGCCTGCTTGGGATTCTCTCTCCCTCTCTCTCTGCCCCTCCCTGCGCTCAAAATAAATAAATGTAAAAAAAAAAATAGGTTGCTTGGGAAGTGGAGGCTGGTGGGGACAGAGTGCTTAGTTGAGGGTGGGCAACCAAACAAAGGCTGCCTTGGACCTGATGCTCTGGTGCCTCAGTTTACCCCCTGGGTGCCCACATGACTAGGTTAGTCTTCTTCCCCAGGCATGCCGTGAGGGAGTTCAGACGTGGGCGAACTGCACAGGACCCTGGCCGTGGCGGGGGAACCGGCAAGTCGCCCTGCACACCGCTTCATCCTGCAGCAACACTTCCCAGCGAAGGGTTGGAATCACCCTGCCCGACGGCCGGCTGTCGCCGTCATAGGCGATGGCTGCCCGCAGCCGGGGAGCGGCCAGGGCTGGCAGAGACCTCAGGAAGACAGGTCTGGCATCGGTACAAATGGGGAGTGGGCCGTGGACCCAGCTGCCCCTCTCGTTGGGCCCCTAGTGGGCTGTGTGGCCTGGGCAGCCCGAGGCGCTGGCTGCCACCCCAGCCCATCTGCCGGAATTTCAAAGGCAAATGTTCTGAGAAATAATGGGGCTTAATAAGCCAGGCTGATCGATATTCCATTGAAGGGAAAGGCGAAGGAGAGGGAGAGAGGGGGAGAGGGAGGGAGAGACTGACCCAGAGAGACCTAGAGAGACCTAAAGAAACACAGAGTGTAACAGAGAAAGAGAGAGAGATTCACGCACAGAGAGACACAGGCAGAAATATGCAGAGAAAGAGGGAAGGAGAGGGCAGGTAACTATACACACTGAAGAACGCAGAGACACGCAGAGATACAACAGAGACAGAAAGAGATGTAGGGCCCCCCACACACCCCCGCACCCCCCGCCACATGCACAGGGGGGGCACCCGGAGGATGGGAGGAGGGACATAAGGGGTCAGGAGGAGGGCTCCGGGGTCTGAGCTGCCTCAGGTCCTGGTGGTGGGGGTGGGGGGTGGGGAGCTGGACCTGGGGTCAGCCTGGCCGCAGGGGGTCTTGTCCTTGGTCCTGAAGCCCTCGGGCAGCAATGGGTGTGGCCACCCCCTGCCCCAGCGCTCAGGACACAGGATGAGGGGCCTGGTGGACAGCAGTGGAGAAGGTCATAGTCACGGGGAGGGGTCCCGAGCGACAGGGCTCCCACTTCCGGCCGTACATCTGCAAAATGGCAGGCAGCAGGGCGCCAATTCCAGCCTCCCAGGGTGGCGGCGAGGGTTTCAATGAGCAGCCTCTAGTCCAGCAGCAGCTACCCTTTCTGGAAACTTCCAACGTGCCAGGCCCAGCTGAGGGCCCAACAAGCATCAGTGAGTTAGGCACAGCGGTGCCCGGCTGCGGGGAGACTGACTTGCCCAAAGGCCTGCCCAGGCAGGAGATTTGGACACAGAACCTCTGAACGCAATTCTACCCAGGGTCAGTGCCTGCTAGAATTCAGAGCAAGGCAGATCCAGCAGCCTCTGTCCTTCGTTAAGGTCGCGCTAAGGGCTGAGGACGGGCAGATGTCCACCTCTGGGGGCAGAGAGCCATTCACTCACTCGCTCGCTCGTTCACTTCTGGCCTTAGGGGATCATTGATAAATAAACATTTCAAAACGAGGTGACTCTTGTCCTTTCCAATGTTCTTCAGAGGCCTGTGCCGAGTGTTCTCGGCCACCTTCGGAATGCTCCACGGCAACCTGTCCCCACTCCTTCTGCCACCTCTCCATCAGTGGGGGACACCTCACCAAGCTCTACCCCGCACCCCTGCCTCCTCGCTCACGGCCCTGCAGATGCATCTCTGGAACTTGGTCCCGGGGGGCCCTGCCTCTGCATGGGGCCCAAGATCTTCTCCACTCGCTGCGTCTATGAGTTGTCCCCATACCTCAGTCTAAGCCGGGGCTCCACTCACCTGCCCTTCCTCTACTACGGCGCCCTGGACTCTTACCAGCACCGCCTCCTGTCCCAGGGGACAGATTCATACAGCCAGGGGCCGCTCGGCGACTTCCAAGCTGCCCACAGCGGCCAGTAGCCTCTAGGCCTTTCCTGCGCGGCCCCTGGGGCTCAAGAGAACAGAGGGTTTGGGAGAAAGCATCCCCCATTTGATCTGCCTCTTCAAGTGTATGCTTCTCCAAATCCACTTCCTTGGGCAGACTGCACCTGACCCTGGCCGTACATCAGGGGAGTTTTCAAAGGCTGGGTTCCTGGGTCTCACGTAGCAGATTCTGTTTCCTCCAACCTGGACATGGAGTATTTTTTTTATAGTGGTAAAATACATATTACCTAAAAGTTACCTTTGGGACCATTTTAAATTGCGACGGAAACAAATACATCCACAGCGTTGCATAACCATTCCTAGTGCCTTAGTTCCAGAACTTTTCAGCATCCCGAATGGAAATCCCATCCAAGTAGGCAGTTAGCCCCCATTCTCTCTTCCCCCCACCCCTCCAGCCCCTGGAAACATCTCATCTGCTTTCTGCCTCTCTGGATTGACCCAGTCTGAATATTTCATAGATAAGGAATCACACGAGGTGTGGGCTTCTGTCACTGGCTTCTTCAAGGTTCATCCTTGCGGTCATAGAAGGTATCAGAATCTCGTTCCTTTTCATGGCTCACTGTTTCTCCATGACGTGGACCTACCAAATATTATCTATCCATTCCTCCTTCGGTGGACATTTGAATTCTTTCCATCTCTGGCTATTAGGAATAACACAGCTACAGACCTGGGCGTACAAATATCTCTGAGACCCTGCTTGCAATTCTGTTGGGCATATCTCAGAAGTGGAACTGCCGGCCAGGCGATAATTCCATGTTTAGATTTTTTTTTTTTTTTTTAAATGTTTTATTTATTTCTAGGGGAGAGAGAGACAGCATGAGCAGGGGAGGGCCAGAGAGACAGGGAGCCACAGACTCTGAAACAGGCTCCAGGCTCTGAGCTGGCAGTCAGCACAGAGCCCGACGCGGGGCTCGAACCCACGAACCGCGAGATCATGACCCAAGCGAAACTCGGACGCCTAACCGACCAAGCCACCCAGGCGCCCCATGTTTAGATTTTTGAGGGACCCCCACGCCGTCCCCCACAGCGGCCGCACCGTTTTGTATTCCCACCAGCACGGGCTCCGATTTCCCCACATCGTCTTCAACACTTGCTGTTTCCGTTTTGTTCTGTTTTCAAAATGTAATAGCCATCCTCATGGTGTGAAGGAGTATCTGTCTCGTGGTTTTGATTTTCATTTCCCTAATGGATGCCTCTTATTTTCCTTTTCTTGCCTAATTGCTCTGGGCTAGAATTGCGGTTTTGCCGGTAGTGTTTTCTCAGGGCGTGGGGTGATTCTGGTGAGCAGCCTGCGGTGTGAGCCCCCCGCTCGCTCTGGTCCGTGTTTCCTCATCTCATGTTCTAGAATTCTCAAAATATTTTGCAGATGATGCAACTGTTTGCATGTTACAGAGAGAAAACGGAAGCCCAAAGAGGTGAGTTTCTTTCTCCGAGGCACAGGGAGGTGGGGAGCCAAGCCAGAGGGCCCAGGCAGGGAAAGTGGACCCCGCGCACTGTTTACAGGGGCACCGGTTCTGACTGGAACGGAGGGGTGCAGGTCGGTGCGTGTTTTCATGGTCTTGTGGCCCAGGTCTGCCCTCACTGACTCCAAAGCCCTTCGCTTTGCCTTCCAGGCAGGACCTTGCAGCCAGGGGTTGGCAAACTACGGCCCACAGCCCAAATCCAGAGTCAAGAACGGTGTTCACATCTTTAAGGGATTGAAAAAAGAAATCAAAGTTGAATATGCAAACCCTAAAATATTTACCGTCCGGCCCTTTGCAGGAAGACCTCGCTGACCCCAGCTTCGCTCGGACTTTAACGCCGGAGCCCTCTGGCCTGGGAGATGCCAGAGGCTTGGGGACGATCCTCACAAGGACAGTGCCTTCCGGCTGCGCCCGGTCAAAGGCCAAGTGTGGGCCGAGGCCTGAGGGACAGCCAGGCTCCCCTCCACTGCCGCAGCCCCTGCCTGGGTCCCCAGCGCCAGCCATCAGCTCTGGGCGGCCCAACCCTCCCCCATCCCAGGAGGAGGTAAAAAATGCGACACCTCAAAGTGGGACATTAAAGTTTCATGGGGGCGATGCATATTTAATGGCGCTTAACAAAGCATCCTTAAACACGTCCCAGACAGCCCCCCGGGGGCAGGCGGGGGCAGGCTGCTGACAGCGGTCCTGCCCTGGCAGCCGGCTCGCTCCCTCATCTGTCTGTGATGGCATCGCTGGGACGACGTGGCATTCTGCGCTCCCGCCAGAGCCGAGTGCGGGCCTGCGGGCTCCCAGAGGGCTGCCCTTCATTACTGATCTTATGAGGGTGGCTGGGGAACGGCGTGGGCAGGGACGCAACTCAGGCTGCCTGGCCCCATTCCAGGAAGCGCCCCCTACCGGTCCCCGCGGGGGGCCCGGGCCGGGTGACCCCTTCTCCCGCCGCCCACTGATCCCCTTGCTCTTGGTAGGGGCCACGGCTGCCTGCGGCTGAAAGGGGCACTGGGCGGGGCCCCCAGAGGCTTTGGCGGAAGACGCGCCCCAGTCGCGGACGCATAAGACCGCTGTCCGGGAATCAGATCCGCGAGTCTTAGAATCGTGGCATCTTGGAAGCTGCTGCAGGCTCTCCTGCGCCTGAACTCCAGCAGCTCTGACTTGTGACCGAGTCCCATGACACTCCCCTGCCATCGCATTTGGGGGCCCCAGCCTCCTCTCAGAACCACCCGGATATCCCCGGGGGTCCCTGGGGGCTTCTCGCAAGGAGCCCACCAGACCTCGCCCATGTCTTGCAAGCCTCCAACGCCGCCTTGACTTCCCCCTGGTGTGTTTCAAGGGCCGCCCCCCACCCACTATGTCCAGTATGAGATTCCGATTTTGCCCCCCAAGACCAGTCCTTGCCCGGGGTCCCTGTTGATGTGATAGGACCCCATCATGGAAATGCCTGGACCAGACACCAGCCCAGGGTGGGGGGCACCCTTGGCACCCAGCTCTCCTTCACCGGTTGCTGGCGCTGCCTCTCCTAGCGCCTTGCTGACTGTCCTCACTCTGTCTCCTCCTCCCCAGCCTGGTTCCAGCGGCCGCCACCTCTCGTGGCCTCTCTGCACCCCCTGGTCGGCCCCTCCATCTGTCTCCTGTCACCGTCAGAGTCGACTTCCATCTGATCATGTTTAAAACTATGAGAGTCCCTGGTTCTCTCTCCACCAGGGCGTGCAGGGGACACAGTCTTGTCTCCAGCTCCCCCAGCCCCCCCACATCCCTTCCTTCCCCTTCCCGCCCCACCCCTGCCCCATAGCTTGTGCCCCGTCTGGGCCCCTGCCTCCCTGCCTCCTCACCTGTGACACCTGTTAGCCTTCCCATCTCCTCTGCCTGCTCCTTGTCCCTTCCTCAGGAGACCCTTCCTGACCAAGTCAGACCCCTGAGGGGGTTCCTGCCCAGCCTGGGGGTTCTGTCCCTTCGGACACACATCACAGAGGCCACTTGCCAGCTTTTGGGTGACGCCTCCCAGATGGAAGTCCGGCTGACCCAGCGGGTGCCCAGGGGTGCTGGGTGCTCAGGGGGCTGTCAGCACCCCCGCACATCACCCCGACGCTGGGTTAGGTGGAGGCGCCCCCCTCTGCCATTTAGCCAACTTTATTGAGCACCGGCTTTGGGGCAGCCACGGTCCCCTGGGCCCTAAAGCGGCACTTTGGAGGAAGGAGCCCCAAATGTCTCAAGGCCCACCCTCAGAAGGGCCCTTCCTGGGGGCACACATGCCACCCCCCACCTCCTCTGGTCGCCTCTGCCGATTGGCATCCTGGTCCCACTCAGAGACGGGGCAGGATCGCCGCTGGCGGCGGGGGGGGGTGGGGGGCAGACTCACCTGGAGTCCGGTGAACTCAGCTCGTTGTCTCAGAATCCGTGACTCTTCAGGTGCTGAAGTTTGGGGGTTGTGTCTACAAGGTCCCCACCCAGGCCAGGGTAAAGATGTGCTCCTGGTCTCAGGGGCCAGAGGCTGGAGAAGCCACGGGAGCACGCTGGGGGGGGGGGGGACCGGAGGGGACCAGGGGCCCTTGGGCACCCATCCCCCGACCCAGAGCAGCTCTGATGTGAGATTGGGGGCTTCCGTAGATGATCTCATCTAAGCAGAGAGGTGCAGCTTCAACGACCGCATGGGAAGGTGGGGCGGGGCCTGCCTCCTGGTCACAGCTGGGTGCCGTTAGCAGGGCGCGGCTGCTCGGATGGGCGGGACTCTGCAGGGGAAGGCGGAGGGGGCTTTGGCAACATCTGGAGTGGCGAGCCGCGTCTCCGCGCTCTTGCTCGAGAGGAAGCAGGTGTCCTGGCAGCCTCTCGACGTCTCCCAGCCCCCTCAGCGTTCCGCCCCCTACCAGACGCCCCACACCCACCCTCCAAGATGGCACAGAGGAATCAGCCGTCCTCACATTTGGGAAGTATTTTCAAATTCCTTTCCTGTTACTTATCTCTCTTTTTTAGAAAACACACACACACACACACACACACACACACACACAACTCTCCCAAACAGCCTGAGATGCCCACGGTTTCACGTTTCTTACATGCTCTGGGCTTGAGACTCTGGTTGGAAGGGTCTAGAAGTCGGAGGCTCAGCGTCTGGGGGACAGGCAGCGGGCTGGTCCATGAGCAGCAGAGGCCACCCTCAGTCTGGCCTCAGTCCTTCTAACCAGTCACGCCAGCTGAGGGAGGACTCCTAGCTGCTGGCTTCCAGAGGCAGTGTCCAAAGGCCCTCCCTCCTCTGTCCCCATCAAGGGCACAGAGGAAGCCTGGCCATGTGGGCCACCCTGCTGAGGGCAGGGTCACTCTGAACTGTCAGAGCACAAGGGCACAGCTCTCTGCTCTCTTTCTTCTTGGCGTCTGAGGGCCCTTTATTCCCCTAAAGGCCTGGGTGGCGGCAGGAAAGGACCCCACGTCCCCACCCCACCCAGCTGAACCCTCCATGGGCCACCTCACCACCCTTGTTCCATAGCATTCGAGTCTGTGACCCCTTTGCAAAGTGACGTTATCACCCTTGTTGTCTTTGACCTCCCCAATGCCCTGAGAGGTAGACTTGATTAGCAGATGGGGAAACTGAGGCCAGAGAAGGGGTGTGACCTGACAGAGTTCACAGAGCATGACTGAAGAGGTGATTGGCTAAGAACATGGGGTGCCTGGGTACCTGACTCAGCCCAGGTTCTACCCACTTGACTCTCTGAGTCTATCAGATGGGTTGCAGTGGGCACCCTAATGGTGATGAGGGCACTTCCAAGCTGTGCAGCCCTAGGTGGGTGTCTCAACCTCTCTGAGCCTTAGTTGGGACTGGGTGCAGGCCCTGGAACGTGAGGAAATTTCGGTCCAAAGGAGTGTAGGAGGGAGAGAGAGAGAGAGAGAGAGAGAGAGAGAGAGAGAGCCCATGCTAGACAGGAGTCGCCGCGACCCAGAGAGCCTTGGGATCCAAGCAGGAGACCACCTGGGCCACCCCCTGCCCAGGACGGAACGCCCCGCCCCCTAGAAGACAGGGTCCAGCGCATCCCACGGGGTTGGAGTCCAGTGGGAACAACCTCAGAGATGAAGCAACTCCCTGAGATTCATCAAATGGCTGAACCACGGCCGTCCCCCCCGGGAACCTGGCGCCACAGGGATTTGCCTGGCTGCTCAGAGGAGGCGGCCACACCCTGCCCCCCCCCGTCCCATGTCACCATGGTGGCAAGGTCTCTTGGCAGAGGGGACCCCCGGGCTGGGCTACAGCCCCCACCACAGCACCCAAGCTGTTGAAAATGGGGGAAAAATTAAAAAAAAAAAAACAAACCCAGATGCTCCTTTGAACATTTCTGGCATTCATAAGGCTAGGAGTTTCGTCCCAAATGCCACTAACTTCCTCTCCCATGCTGTCTCCTGGTTCTGTGTAAGTGTCCCCACCCTCCGGGGACCAGCATCAGGATGACAGGAAGGCCTGCACCTGCCTCCCCCTTCCCCCCTCCCCCCTCCTCACCTCCTCCAGCCACAGAGCCTTCGTCTGACTCAGTTTCCGCCTCCGCTGCCCCCCTCCCACCCCTGTCTCCCCCGGGAGCCACATTCCTGGCCACTCCATCTGGCCCTGTGCCCGGGCTCGTATCTGATGGCCCCCCTCACCTGCCCCCTCCTCCCCTACTGAGAGGCCATGGCCTTTGCCAGCCCCCAGGGGCCTCCTACCGAGGAAATAAGGCCCCAGCTCTGCTCCAGGGAAAGGTGATTCATGATGGGGGCTCCGCTGCGACCTGCTCGCCCTCCCCCCTCCCTCCCAGGCTCAGCAGAGCTGCAGGGAAGGGGCTGGGCCTCCCCGGTTGGGCTTCAGGTGGCCGGCAGGTCCACTGGGAGGGGAGCGTATCAGCTGCCAGTCAGCAGGACGAAGGGACACAGACCCAGTCTCCAGACCCCTCCCTGACACCAGCCCCAAGGTCTGGTCAGGGAAAGAACCCGGGGAGTGGCCTCTGCAGGGGTGAGGGGGGGCTCGGTTTTCTCTCTCTGGACACGGAGGGGATTTAGGCCGGGATGGCCTCTAACGGCCCTTCGGACTCTGATACTGTAGGATTCTAGAACAGCCGCCCCATTTCCACTACCCTGTCTCCATCACTAAGGGAAAATAAAAGGAAAAAAAATAACACCCGCCCCATCTAATCCTTTCCCGGCTTATACCACGCAGCTCAGTTCTCCGGCCGGCTTCTCTGGGGGATGATGGAAATGGGAATTTAAATAGAGTTATGTCAAAAGAACATTACCCGGCACAGTCCCAGCAGGGAGAAGCCCTGTGGAGTCGCAGAGGCAGGCCGGCGGTCCCCACGCTCACAGGGGAGGCCAGCACCTTCGGACAATTACAATCAGGACAGCTTGATTAGCCTTCCTCCCGCCCCACCCCCTTTCTCATGCATCTCCTTAAGAGCGAGCCGCCTTCTTCTAGGGCGCCAGGGCCGGCCGCCGGGGACCAGCCGGATGTGGATAATCTCCTGGCGGCACCATGATGCCATCCACAACTAATGGGGACTCCGAACCAGCCTTCCAGGTGGCTCACTTTCCCCTCCCGGCTGGTGGCAGCCACCAGCCCAAGGAAAAGGATTAGCATGGCTTCCTGCTCCCAGCGGAGGGCTCAGGCATGGGGCTCCAGGCGGAACGGAGCTGGTGCAGGGGCTGGGGCCGTGCGGGGGGCTGGGCTCCCCTGCACAGCCCTGAGCTGACCCCGCACGGCCCCACCCCTCCTTGCTCTTCCCCATTGCCCGGAGGCCCTGGAGGGAAGGAACCATCTGCCTTGCTGACTGCTGGGCACATAGTGGGGACTCAGGACAGGGTTGTCCTTCCTCTGTCCGGGGCTAGGGTCAGCTAGGAGACGTGGGCAGCGCTGGCAGCACGGGCTTGTCGTAGAGGGGCACTTGCTGGCCCTCAGACACACGCTTGTGCCCAGAGTCTCACGGTCTTGCCTGGGAATCGCTGCTGGCTCGAACATTCCGGGTGGGCGCAGACCATCCCATCCCATCCCACACGGCCCCCATCCCAACTCTTCTGCGGCCCCAGGATCACAGGATCCCGTCTGGTACCTTTGAGTAAATTAGCAAAATGTGCCCTTCTCAGCCCCGATCACCTTTCTCAGCCTTGTGCAGGGCACAGCCTGGGCAACTGTTCCAGGCAACCCTGACTCATTTCTCCTCCTGAACTAGAGCGAGAACTCCTCCCCCATTATCTCCAAGCAGCTGCGTGCCCCAGGTGGTCCAGTCCTGGGGGGCTGCGAACAAAGCCACCCTGGGTCTCGGTTTGGGCTCAGCTGGCACACCTTGTGTGCATACGGTGCATAAAGTGTTTATGACCCCTCCGTGGAAATAGGCTCAAGGTCTAAAGCACAGAAAGGTTGAGGGACGTGTCGAAGGCCATACGGTGAGTGAAGAGCCAGGATCCACGCCTCGCCTGGCCCCGCTGCTCAAAGCCAAGTGGGGATCCGAAGGGAGGCCTCCTCCCCGCCGCCCTCCCAGTCTGGTCTTTCCAGAGCCGCCCCAGGCCCCTCCCTTGTGTCCCTTGTGTCCGAGCGTCTTCGTGAGCATGAAAACGGCCAGCGCTGGGGCTGCAGCATCACATAGGCCGCGGCACCGTCTACACCATCAGCGTGCCGCAGAGCAGCCTGACCAGGGACAAGCAGTCCTTCGAGGGCTTCCTGAGTGTCCGCTAAGACTGCACGCTACCCTGGGGTACAAGCAATGAGCTTGGACTTGGACGGGCTCTACCATCAGCCCCGTGAAGCCGGCCAGAGGGCCACCCTCACTCACCCCTGGGCTCAAACACACCTCTCAGAGCAGCAGACGAGAGGAGACGCGGTCTCGGGCAGGAGGCACGTGATGGGGACAGAGAAGGCCCAGGACGCAGTGCTACAAGAATCCAGCATTGGAAGAAAAGCCGGGGGCTGAGGGCCTTCGGGGTGGAGGCCAGGGCTCAAGACGGGCCAAGATTCTCGGTGAGTGACAGCCTGGCTAAGGGGCAGGAGTGAGAGGAAGGGGCCGGAGCAGAGGAAACACTGAGCGGAGAAAGGAGAGATCCGTCCGTGTGGTCCGGAATCCCAAATGCTAAGAGTCTGGGCTTTATCCTATTGAAAATGAAGAGGGGCGCCTGGGTGGCTTAGTCGGTAAAAAGTCCGACTTTCGCTTGGGTCATGATCTCGCGGTTCGTGGATTCGAGCCCCGCGTCGGGCTCTGTGCTGACTGCCAGCTCAGAGCCTGGAGCCTGTTTCAGTCTGTGACTCCCTCTCTCTCTGACCCTCCCCTGCTCATGCTGTCTCTCTCTCTGCTAGAAATAAATTTAAAAAAAATAAAAATAAATAAAATAAATTAAAAAAAAAAGAAAATGAAGAGCCCTGGCTGCCTGGGGGGGCAAGGGGTGAGGCGAGAGAGGCAGCATTTGGGGAGATCATGCTGATGGTGCCGTTTGGGGTAGATGGGTGCTGGGTGCTGGGTGATTGTAGCAAGGCTGGGTGCTGGGTGCTGGGTGCTGGGTTTGGGGAATCGCGATAAAACAGCAGTCACCGCAGACTGACTGTTGGCAGGTGGAGCTGGTGCCGAGTCAGCTCCAGGCCCAGTGCCCGTCAGACTGTCTCCGTGAGCCTCTGCACCCCTGTCGGGTGACTGGCAGCTTTTACAAACACGGGCTCCTTCCTCGGGGCGAGCTAGCTTCCGGGCCCTTGTGTGTGGACGGCCGGAGGGGCTCACATCTAACGAGCAGAGCGTGTGCCAGATGGTGAGCGTGGCTTCCCTTGCTCTCTCTCTCGGGTCCCTGCCTTGGGGGGAGCCAGCGGCCATGTTGTGAGGATGCTCAAGCCACCCTAGAGAGGGACCCATGCCCGAGGGACTGAGGCCTCCCTCCCAACAGCCCGGGGAGGGCGCCATCTTGGAAGTGGGCCCCCCAGTTCCAAGGGAAGCTTCAGCTGATGCAGCCCCAGGCCCCTCTGGGGACTGCACCCCTCTGGGGGACCCACCCGCTGAGCTGCTCAAGTCCTGAGCCTCATAAACTCTGGGACAATAAATGTGGTGTTTGAGGGCTGATTTGCAATGCAGCAACTGATAATCGCCACAGTATGTTTGTTTCCTTCTTTGTTGTCATTCAGGCTAAGAAATGGAGCTTGAGGCATCCTGGGCAGGGGGCCTGCCTTACGCAAAGGTGCCCCGTCCCACCGGTGAGGGAGGGTGCGCCCCAGGGGATGGGACCCGGGGCTGGCTGGAGAGCATCGGTTGCAGATTGAGGGGTTCCTGTCCACACGATCCCTTCCTGTCTGTCCCCACAGCGGGGAACTGCCCTGCAAGCACGCGGGGCCCTGTGGATGCCGGAGTCCGGTGTGGGGGGGACTGCTTTACAAGGGCTCTGCCCCGGAAATCTGCCCAGGCAGCCCAGGGGGCTCGTTCATTCATTCACTCACTCATTCATTCATTCATCATAACCAAGTCCCTACTCTGTGATAGGAACACCCCATTTCCCCTAGGAATTTCCTCCTCCCCTGTCCTTTCTGGAAGAAAAGCTCAGATCTCCTCTGCAGGCACACAGGACAAGACCCAGGAGGTCAGGTGCAGACTCGGGCGGGGGGGGGGGGGGAGCCGGGGGCGGGGAGGTTGGGCGGGGAGAGGCCGAGGTGGAGCCTTCCCTATGACTCCTGGCTCAACCTGGCTCAAGACAGTGTGGGAAAGAAGGCAAGAGACTCCAGGGCAAGGCCGGAGCGGGGCCATGGGGATGAGGAATCTTAAAGACAGTCCTGCCCTCCGACCCCATAATGCTCTTCCTGGGAATCCGCCCTAAGGAAGTAATTAGCGAGGCTGATGGCGAAGCCGGGCGAGGCTGCTCGCTTGTGTGGTTTTTTTTGTTTTTTTTAAATATTTTTATTTATTTCTAGGAGAGAGAGAGAGAGAGACAGCATGAACAAGGAGGGTCAGAGAGAGAGGGAGTCACAGACTCTGAAACAGGCTCCAGGCTCTGAGCTGGCAGTCAGCACAGAGCCCGATGCGGGGCTCGAACCCACAAACCGTGAGATCATGACCCAAGCGAAAGTCGGACGCTCAACCGACTAAGCCACCCAGGCGCCCCAAGAATTCACTTGTGTGGTTTATAGAAACTGGAAATGCACGTCCCAGACTACAAGCGCCACGTCCCCGACCCCGACTCTGGAGTCCTACCACCTGCGTCTGCAGCTCCAGTCTGTAGCTGTGTAACCACGCCGGGCCTCAGTTTCCTCTTCTGTATATGGGGAAGCAACAGGACTTAGCTGCCCGTCCCTGTAAGGGGCAGACGGGTCTGTACACGCGGCGTGCTGAGCTCAGAGCCTGGCACGTAGATCATCTTCTGTAACGTATCGCCTAAGATCATCATTAAATACACCTAACTGTAAAGGGGAGTTTTGAATTTTTAAGAAATGGGACATTTTCACAATCAGGTTATGAAATGTGTGTATAGGGGCGCCTGGGGGGCTCAGTCGGTCAAGTGTCCGACTTCAGCTCAGGTCATGATCTCGCGGTTCATGAGTCTGAGCCCCGCATCGGGCTCATTGCTGATGGATCAGAGCCTGGAGCGTGTTTCGGGTTCTGTGTCTCCCTCTCTCTCTGCCCCTCCCCTGCTCATGCTCTGTCTCAAAAATAAATAAATATTAAAAAAAAAAAAAAAGAAAGAAATGTGTATAAAACGTCTATCTGGTAAAACATGGCTTTAGCCTGAGGCCCTTCTCTGGGTCAAGGGCAAGGCCTGGTCGCTCGGGCTCAGAAGCTCTAGTCACCTCCAAAAACGCATTTACCACGGCCAGTGCGTGGCACATCGTAGCAGAAGTGCCACAAAACCACGGGTTGCCGCAGAATCTGCTGTATGGTTGTGAGAAGAAATGGGAGATGCGCACACGGCTCCTGGCCCCCCACGTTCCAGAAGCAGAGAGGTAAATACAAGTGGCTCGTCTGGAGGTGATTCCAGGATGTGCCGCCAAGGGCGTGAGAAGATGACACAGGGAGGGAAGGAGGCCAACACAGGGACATGTCATCCTCTCCCCTCCCCTCCCCTCCCCCATCCTCTCTGGCCGCGGGCCGCGCGTCTGGCACGTTCTGGAACCGAGAGCGCCGAGTGCCTCTGTGGGCAGAGATCCAGCCGTGCCTACGACACCGGCATGTGGCAGACGCTGGGTATGTGCTGCTGATGTCTTCGCATCTCAGCCCCGAGGGCCCGCCCACAAAAGTACCACCGAGACCCTCTCTCCGCCCGTGTTGGATATTTGTACATATAAACAGATTCCCTCTCCCCTCCCCCGCCCCCCTCCGCACACTTCACAGGTCCCGCCAGCCCAACAGCGACTCCGTCTCTCGCAGCTACTTAGGAAAAAGACTGGAAGGGGACACCGCAGAGTCGTGACCACGATTATCTCTGGGGACAGTGGTAATAAGTGATTTTTATATCTGGGGGAAAATTATGGAAAGGGAGAAAGAAATACGGACAGAAGCAGATCGTCGCATGGGTGGCCTGGAGGAGCCCAGGGTTGCGAAAACACTTAGGGAGGGTCTCTGTGTTAGATGCACAATTCACAGTAGGCTAGAAATACTAAGCAGTGTTTGCAGAGCACTTTGTGAGCCAGACCCTGGGTCAAGCCCTCAAGCGTGCTCTCATTCCTCCTTCCCGGAGGGCCTCGCCTCTGCTCTGTGTATCAGTCAGCTATGGCTGCAACACTGCTGTGTAACACCCACTCCCGGCACTCGGCTCGTGGCTCTGCCGGGTCCAGGCCTCTGACACGTGTCTCCCAACCTTCTGGCACCTGTCTTCCCAGGCTTATTCCTCTCATGGTCACAAGAGAAGGAAAGGCAGGAAGGTGTCTCTTAAGCTCTAGTCTCAAATGTAACGTGTCCAGAACAGAACTGATTCGAGCCCGCACCTGTGCTGTTCTTCCCCCCATTCCCATATCTCCGTGGGCGGCACCCCTCTGCTAGTGCCTCGGGCCCCTGACCTTGGCATTACCCTTGCTCTCTTCGCCTTGCTGGGCGCATCCGCTCTGCCAGCCAGCCCAACTTGTCCCATATCTGTCCGCTTCTTTCTGCCGCCAACGCCCCCAGTCCGAGCTGCCTCCACCCCTCACCAGAGGTGAGAGCGAGCAACCTGCTCACCGGCCTCTGCCCTCCCCGTACACCCTCTTGGAGCCCCTCCTCGACATGGCAGCCAAAACGAACTTGCAAAAACACTGTGCCCCCACCTACAATCTTCCGACGGTTTCCCGTTGTGGCCAGTATAAACCCCAAATTTGTTCCCTGCCCTGCATCGTCCGACCCTCCTTCCCTCTCTGACCCCGTCTCTGCCCCCTTTGTCCACTGGGCTCCAAACACAAGGCCTGCTGTCAGGGTTGAACCTGCTGGCCTCATTCCTACCTCAGGGCCTTTGCACCTGCTGTCCTCACTGGCTGGAGAGCTCTCCCTCAGAGCCTTCCGTGCTAGGCGCCTTCAAACACCAGCCCCTCCCCAGCCTCCCCAGCCACTCTGTATGGCAGCTCCCTGCTTTACTTTCCAAGAGCTCCTATCTCTCTTTGAAAGTACCTGGTTTGTTCACTAGAATTAAGCTCCACATAGCAGGTGCTCAATAAATATTTGTTGAAAGAGCTTGTATTTATTGCCTGTGGAATGGACGTGGGAGGTGAGTGATGGGGATATGTCTTCCCGGGCGAGTACAGGCGGAGAGCTACCTGCTGGCCTCCCTCGCCCCTGCCTCCCCTTCCCCTGCGGGTGAGACCTGGAGCACGAGATGGGGTTCCGAGGGCCTCAAGGCCTTGGGCTCCCGGGAGGCAGGGGGCCGGACTCCAGCACCGAGCCAGGCCACAGCTCGGGGAGCCGGCAGACCAGGCAGAAACCCACCCGCGCGTGAGGCCGGGTGAGGAGGAGGCTGGGAGGGTGACAGGGACACACAGGAATGACCACAGATCTCGCCGAGATTCGGGCTCTGACTGTCCTACGTCCACACCGCAGGCCGGAGTGTCCGATGGCGCGGCCATGTAGGGAGCACTTGGGCTGTTTTCTCTAAGGTGCCAGCGCTCCGTGCTCAGTGCCTGCCTGGCAGGGGGGGGGTTTGGCTGGGGAGACGGCTGGTGATTGACGTGCCCTGGCACGCGCTGATGTTCACACACAGACACACGGGCTTTGACCGAGCCGTCAGCTTCCTGGGAGGCGCGGATGACACACCAGATACCACTCCCGCCACAGCCTTAAGATGGGCCCCCCTGGCAGCCCTGACAGCAAAGGACACCAGCCTGGCCGCTTCGCGTGTCCCGAGAGCCAGTGAACCAGGGCGGGGGCGGGGAGCGGCAGCGAACGCTTGTAGAATGGCCGAGTGAGCGAACGGATGGACGGAGCAACAGAGGAATGGGGTTCCGGCAGACACACTGGCGCCACTGCCATGCACCCCAATTTTTAGGGGACACGTAGGAGAAGAGCAGGTGTGGACTCTGGGCACTGCCAGCGGGGGTGTCACGTTGGAAAGCAATCTGGCTGCTCCCTAGAAGGTTAAACTTTCTCCCAACCTGCCGTCCCGCAATCCCGTTCCTGCGTGGACACAGGGGGTGTGCACACGCGTGTGCACCGGGACGCACGTGTGAATGTGCACAGCAGCCCCAGGCCTAACAGCCCGGCGTCCACTGAAGAAGGTGGTTAAACACGCTGTGAACGGTCAGTGAGGGAAATCCTCCCGGCAACGGAAAGGGAGAAGGTGCTGACGGACAGCAAGGTGCATCTCATCAGCCTCATGTCAAGTGAAAGGCCAGAAAGAGTCCACATCGCATGAGTCCATGATGTCAAGTTTAAGGAAAGGCAAAACGAAGTGCTGGCTATAGAAATCACAAGTGGGGGCACTTCTGGGAGGCCATGTGTGACCGGGAAAGGGGCCCGCGGGAACTTTCTAGAGCATGGTCATCTAAACCCTACCTCTAAGTTCTGTGCCTTTTATTGTGTGTATATTTGACTTTTTTTTTTTTTAATTTATTTTTAGGAGAGAGAGAGAGACAGCGTGAGCAGGGGAGGGTCAGAGAGAGAGGGAGTCACAGACTGAAACAGGCTCCAGGCTCTGAGCTAGCAGTCAGCACAGAGCCCGACGCGGGGCTCGAACCCACGAACCGCGAGTTCATGACCTAAGCGAAAGTAGGACGCTTAACCGATTAAGCCACCCAGGTGCCCCACGACTTTTTTTTTTTTTTTTTAAGGTTAAGGAAACAGGGGCGCCTGGGTGGCTCAGTCGGTTGAGTGTCTTGACTTCAGCTCAGGTCATGATCTTGCTGTCAGTGAGTTCGAGCCCTGCGTCAGACTTTGTGCTGACAGCTCGGAGCCTGGAGCCTGCTTTCGATTCTGTTTCCCTCTCTCTCTGCCCCTTCTCAGCTCTCTGTCTTTCAGAAATGAATAAATGTTAAAAATTTAAAAAAAAAAATTTTTAAAGTGTGGTGCAGGGAATCTGCATGGAGCTGGGCAGACAAGGAAAAACTCCATCTGCAGCAAAAAAGGGAAGCGGACAAATTTCTGCTATAAATGAACACCCGCAGGCCCGTTCTCACGAAGACTTGGTTTGAATTTATTCTACGTGCAAGATGAAGGCTTAACATGACCGTTGGTTCAAAGTGTCTTCAGTTGCCTCCTGGGAATGAAAGCAAATGCAGGGAAGGGGAAACTCGAAGCCCAGAGCACACCGGATTCCCACCAATTAAGCTCTGACCAAGGGGACGCACACAATCTGAAATCACAAAACACGCCGGGAAATGGCATCATGACTAAGTTGGCAGAAGGGATGACTATTATTACCCCGAGGTTAGCGCTCCAGAGACTTGGGTACACACCATACGTTATAGCACCTGAAGATATGGTAAAATAAGGCAAGCCGTTTTTGAACGTTTGGCCACTCATAGTGGCTGGGCGCTGCGTCCAAACTTACAAGATTTTTGCTTTCCACACCCGTTTCCTTTTATTCAACGTAAACATTTGTAACCTGAGCCTGAGCTGCATAGAGGTCCGCACATCCTACCGCTGCGCGTTCTGGAGAAGCGAGTCAGACGGCACAGCTCAAATTCAAGGTGTGGGGTTCATGAGATGTATAACCTGGAGCCAGGTCCTCGACCTTCGCGTCCGCCCCTCGTCTCTTTATCTGTGTAATGGGGATAATAAACCGCAGCTGCTGGGGCGCCTGGGGGGGGCTCAGTCGGTTCAGCGTCCGACTTCAGCTCAGGTCGTGATCTCGCGATTCGTGAGTTCGAGCCCCACGTCGGGCTCTGTGCTGACAGCTCAGAGCCTGGAGCCTGTTTCAGATTCCGTGTCTCCCCCTCTCTCTCTCTGCTCTTCTCCTGTTCATGCTCTCTCTCTCTCAAAAATAAATAAACTTAAAACAAAATTTTAAAACCCACAGCAGCTGCCTTAGGCTCTCCCATGAGGAAATCCAACGAGGAAATGCCAGTGGCCTGCAGGGTGCCTGGCACGTAGTAGGCTTTCTATAAAACAGTAGCTATTGTGAGTGCTCGAAAATGAAAATCGAAATGGCTCAAGCTCAGGTCACCTAATGGTTGGATTCCCTACTTGGGCTGAATTCTGGAATCTACAGCATCCCTGCCCTTCCAGCTAGAGCTGGACCCTTCACTCCGCTGCGGGATGGGAACCATTCCTCCCGTTTTCTGGAAACGCCTCGGACATGAGGCTGTTGAGCAGAGCCCTGGGGGTAGCAAATGGGAAAACTACTCTCTGCAAGGGGCATGCACGCCCCTGCATCAGGGCTGGGCTTCCAGGCCCCCGCGTGGCCTCTCTTCCCTCTCCCCCCTCCCCCCACCCCTCCCTTTCCAGCTGCTTTTGCTAAAGCACACTTCTCAGGTTTCTTACTTCCCTCCTGCGTCCTGCCTTCCCCTCCCCCGCCAGCCTTGAGCCTCCGCTTTTCGCACCCAAATAGTCTATCAGGATGTTCTCCTGCATAAAAAACCAGACCTCTGCTTCTAGCTTTTAAATTGACATCGTCCTTGACTGCTCCGTATTTATTGAGCACTGACTGTGTGTCAGAGGGCCTATGGGAAGGGCTGGGCCCGCACAGACAAATGGCAGGTGCCATCTTGCCCGCGATGACCAAGCCGTCCTGTTCCTCGGCTCCAGTCCCAGCCCCCGGGGGCCTGGCCTTGGCTCCTCTTTCTCTGGGCACACTTGACGGACGCGCCGCAGGACCCCACACACACACGGCACCCCTGCGGACTCGGGGCACAGCCCTGCACCGCCCCTGCACAGTGTGGCAACGCAGAAGCACACACTCACACACACACGTCCGTTCCATGCTAATTTTCGCCTTTGATGGAGGCCTCTAGACTGTCATCACCACTCAGTGTTGACAAAGCAAAATAAAAAATAAAAGGAAAGAAAGAAATCCACCCTGTCACTTGGACTCCCCCCACAGCCCCTCGCCGGGCTTGGCAGCCCCCACCCCCGCCCCCGCCTTTGTATTATAGGTTTGTGTCAAGGTATGTTGGATTCTAAATTAAATGTCAGCCCACTGTACATTTCTGGCTCCAGCCGCAGAAAATGAGGAGCCGATGTTGGAGACCATCCAGTTGTTCAGCTCTCCGTGCCTAACAGTGAGGGGTGACAAGCCCATTGAATCACTGCACAGTAGCTTTCCAGGCCACGGGAAGCCAAGATAAATTTATTTTTAATGATAAATGTGACTGTCAGAGTTAAGTTGAAACAGCTTTACGGCAAGAGCCCGGTGCCCTCGGCTGCCTGGGGCAGAGGCTGGGCAGATGAGGGCCAGGGGTCCTGACCTCCTGGCCAGGCAAGCCCCCAGGCCCCACGAGCCAAGCACATCTGACATTCCGCCCACGTTCATGGAGCCGCTGCTGAGACATCACTGGATGGCTCAGGCCAGCTTAGATGACGAAGAGGGCAGAAACTAGGGACAGAGAGATGGGTGGCAGTGAAGTGATCTGGGTGCCAGTTCTGGCCCCATCGGCTGCTGGGGCATCTTGACCGAGTTACTTCACCTCTCTGAGCTTCAGTTGCCTCATCTATAAAATAGGGGTGTTGGTTTTTGGTGGGGAGCACATGACATGAGATATGCTGTTAATGAGCGGGACTCAGCACACGGACCGTGCTTAGCGAATGGTAGTTATTCATCCTATCATTGTATATAACTTACTTGATCAGTTTTCTCATCCATAAAATGGGGGTTACAAGATCTCCCACTTACAACGGTGGCCAGAGGGATGCAGTGTGCCTAGCACGGAGCTGAGCGTAGAAACGATGCCCGATGGGTTGCAGCCAATCCGAATGAAGGCCGGCACCCTGAATGTGGTCACTCGATCATCCTGGCCACTTCCTTATCTTCTTCATCGGTTCTCTTCCTGTCCGTTCCTCCAGCACTAGCATGACTAAGCCGCCCTGTACCCACTCCCTGCTAAGGGAGGTGCCCTGCATCAGGACCCCAGCGGTCATGCCTCCATCAGACTATGGTGGGCACCGGGCCGGGGGCGCTGTTAGTGGCCAGCTGGCGATCCACAATTGGACATGTGCTCGCTCGGAATGATGAGCAGGATGGATCACAGCCTTTCTCTCTGGAATTTAAACTAAAAACCCCGGACAGGGGGTTTCCGTTGGTGGGACCATCACATCCAGGTGGCCACGGGCAGAAGAATGTGGAATTGGCGACCCACAGGGAGGAGGGTAAGTGGATGCACCGGGAGTGGGGAAAGATGCCGGGGCAGCCTGGGGTCCGTGCCAGGCACCCTGGGTTCCTACGTTCCCGAGGTCCTGGCCGGTCCCCAGATGGCCTTGATCCCACCCGGGCCAGTTGAGCACCCCTGCTTCCCTGGGGCTGTGAGGACACCAGCTTTGTCAAAAAGGGTGGGGGCGCCGTCCCCCTCTGTGAGGTCAGCTTTGATTGTTCTTACGCAGATCTCGGGGTCAATGGCCTGAGGGTGGCCTCCCCTCTCCCCCCCCCCCAGACACCGAGTAAAGCACTGAGGAAATGCCTGCAGGCTCATGCCAGAGTTGCAGCAGGTCCGATTCTTCTCCTGGGGTGCCGAGGGGGTGGTTAGGTGAAGACCGTCCTTGATGCACCTCCTCACCGCACCGCTTCAAGGGCAGGAAAGTGGGGAGCCTGGAGCCTAGCAGGTAGACAACCTGCGGCAAGCAGTGTCAGGAGGAGCCGCTAGGTGGCGCCCGCTCACCTGTCCAACGGTCCTCCCGCAGGCCTGAGAGCCCGTCTCCGGCGGCCGGCATCCTGCATGCACCGGCCGGACCCGCCCATTGTCACTCTCCATTCTCTGCCTTTGCTGTAATGCCTTCTTCCCCAGCATCCAGACAGCCCTGCCGGCAGGGCCTGGCTCACGCCTCTCCTTCTTCACGGTGCTTTCCCTGCCCGCTCAGAGCACATGTTCCCAACCTCTGCTGACCCTTAGCACCACCACTCTGTTCTCAGATTCTCAGTTCGGGGTCCCCCGCCCACCCCCCAGGGTGATCTTTCATCTCTACGTAGACACACCTGGAGTTTACCTCCTCTCCCCAAATCGGCGTCACAGACTTGCCGTCGCAGCCACAGGCCTGCAAACTTGACGATTCCCCACCAAGGGGGGGGGTGGGGGGTTCTGATTTCTTTCAGTGAGGAAACTGAGGCTACAGAGGACAGAAAATCTGCCCCAGGTCGTAGCAGGAAAGTTTGAAATCTGCTCAGGGGCTTCAATGAACCTTAGAACTTCACAAAGAGCCCTTCCACGGGGGTGCTGTTCATCTTTTCGTACACATGGGGAAACTGAGGCTCAGAAAGGAGCAGTAGCCTGCCCCAGGTCACACAGCCAGGGCTCTGTGCTTTCCACCACATCCCTCTGCACACCCAGACGGCCCCCTAGGTCACCTGCCAATTCCTTGAACCCCCAGGAGAGGGGGCCGAGGGGGGAGGGGAAGAGGGGTGCAATTAGGAAAGAGCCTGGACTCCACACAGGCCCCCCGGCTCCGAGCCAGTGCTGTGGGATCCTCTCCAGCAACCTAGGCAGCCTCCCTGTGGGGCGCAGACCCGGTGGGGCAGCCGCGGCCCTGGACGGTAGAGGAGGCTGCGCACAAACAGCTGGCGGGTCGTGAACCCAGCTGCTGGTGGGTGAGTGACAGTCGCTCAGACGGCCTGGGGGCACGGGGTCCCCGGACTGGCGCGGCCTCCACCTCCAGGCAGCCTGCATTGCCTGCGCGGGGCGTGGAGAGGGGCCGGGAGAGGGACGAAGATGGGGCGACAGACTGGCAGCCGGTGGGGAAGAGACGAAGACGGTGCCAGGGAACAGCGTGGCGGGCCAAGGCTCCCCGGGAGCCGGAAAACAGCTTTGGGGAGAAGCGGGGGGCGAGAAATGGGGGTGTCTACTCCGAAGCTGGGGGAGCCGAAGGGATCGAAGAAAGGGGGCGGGGGAGGGCAGCCGGCTGGGCTCCCGCGGCGGCCTGGGGAGGGGCGGCCCGCAGAGAGGGCGGCGTCGGGCCGTGTGGGCGCCTCCCGGTCAGAAGCCACAATAGCGTCTCGTTAACAGCGCAGATTAAGGACTTTGTCAATTACCGCCGAAGGCTGCGCCGGGCGGATTAAACGCTTTTAAAAGTGCGGCTGGTGGGAGGGGGCGACTAAGAAGCCCCCCTCCCGGCACAAATCCCTCCTCTCGGGGGCAGAGGAGGCGGCGGGGGCTGAGACGGTGCGGGCGCGCCGGGGACGCGGGCGGGCGGCCGGGAGCGCGGGCGGCGCGCCGAGCGGCTCACACTGCGACCGCGGCGCCGGCGGCTGCGGCGGCGCAGGGAGGCGTCGGGCCCGCTCTCGGCCCTCGAGCGCCAGGATCCAGGGCCGCGGACTCTGGCCGGAGGCGCCCCCAGGCCGGCCTCGCTGGTGGGGATCCGGAGAGGGAGGTCCCAACGGCTTGGGACTCCAGGACCGGGCGCACGTGCCCGGCCGGGGTCCTCGGAGGCCCGCAGGGGGCGCCCTGCGGCCGGCCCCACCCCCTGCCCCGCGGGGGTCTCCGTGCGCCCCGAGGGAGCCGGCGGATCGCGGCGCCGCGCCCCGGAGACGCCCGACGGTCGGGCGGGGGCGCCCCCTGGGCCCTCCCGGCGCCGCGCCCCGGGCGCAGGGTGAGTTGGCGCGGGTCCGGCCGGGGAGGAAGTTTGTGAGCAGCCGTCGGGGGTTCCCAGGCCCCTCCGGGAGCCGGCTGCGGGCGGAGGCGGAGGCGGGCTGCCCGCGGAGGTTTGCGGCCTCCCTGCCGGGGCCCCGGGGGCCTGGGGCCGGTTCTGCCCCTTTAGCTGGGCGTTTTCAGAGGTGGAGTTGAACTATCGCAGGCGCGCGCGCGCGCGCGTGTGTGTGTGTGTGTGTGTGTGCGTGTGTGTGTGTGTGACACAGAGAGGGAGGGAGGCCGGGGAGCAATAAAAGGCAAAGAGAGTCCGAGACAAAAAAGACACGGAGATTGAGGAGGAAGGAGGGAGGAGGGAGAGGAGCGCGCAGGGGGAGGCGCGGGAGCGGGGAGCGGGGACGGCGCGCAGCGCGAGCGGCGGGCAGGCTGCTGTCGCGCTCCCGCTGTCACCCGCGCACCCCGCGCACCCCGTCCGCAGCCGCGCACCCCCGTCCACGCGCCGCCGCTGGCCCGGGGCGCCTGGCGCGGGGCACCGAGGCGGGATCCGGCGGGCAGAACGCGCGCAGCGCCCGCGCCCGCGCCCACCTCGGCGTCTTTGCGCTCCGCAGCGGCGCGCCTCGCCGGGCGCCCCCGCCAGTCCTGCCGGAAGATGGTCAATGACCGGTGGAAGACCATGGGCGGCGCTTCCCAACTTGAGGACCGGCCGCGTGACAAGCCGCAGGTACACGCGGGCCCGGGGCGTGGGGACTTGGGGCCCGCGCGGTTGGCGAGGCGGTGGCCGCTCCGGCCGGCGGGGCGAGCGCCCAGCTCGAGGCTGGAGTTTGGGGTGCACCCCGCGAGGCTCGGGAGGCCTGGGGCGAGGCGGGCACCCTCCTGCCTCCTCCTCCAGAAGAGGCTTGAACTTGGGGTTCGGGGTGCGGATGGGAGCCGCACCCCCGCAGGAGCCGCGCGCCGTGGGAGAGGGCCCCCTTGCGCCTCCAACAGCCTCCCGGTGCGCGCGTGTGCACAGGGAGTAAGGGACCTATCGGCCACACGGTGGCCAGCCTTTTAGTTAACTGTGGGACCACACACATCACGCCCCTCACTCAGTGTTTCCTCACCTCTGCAATGGGCATCTCAATCACTTGCTAACTCTCCCCCTGGGCACCACCCTGTGCCAGGTGCCTGCCAGGGTGCCCATCCCCTGGGTCTCCTCTGAACCCTTACACTTTAAACAGCTCCCCACCCCCCTCCAGTAAAGGATCAGTGAATATTTGTCTCATGCGAGAAGCCCAGATATCATGAGTCTTCAGCTCTAAGGCAAGGAAAGCGAGGCTCAGAGACAGTTGCTTCTAGAAGCCAGAGGCCTGGAGGCTCTGCTGAGATTTGAACCTGGGTCCGAGGTTCCAGGCCTGTTCATTCCGCCCTTCCTGCTGCGTCTTCAGGGGCAGTGGTGGCGTGCCCGGGGCTGTGCGCTGGAAGGGGGTGAGGGCAGAGCTCCCGGGCTGGCCAGAGAGGGGGCCGGAGCCTCGAAGCTGAGCGGAGGGACAGCCCTGGGGCTGCCCCGGGCCTGGCTGCCAAGGGACTGGGGCAGGCAGGCACATGAGGAGGCCGGCGGGCCAAGGAGAGGAGATAATGGGGCTGCCCGTTTTAAATTTCAGATTTCTCCCAGACAGATGTCATTGGGGAGAGAGCCGTTTGTGTCGGCAGTGGCAAGAAGGGGGAGGCAGGGGCGGGCCTTGACAGCCCCCCCTCGCTCTCCAGGGCTGCAACTTGCTGGTGCTGTCTGGACTGACGGGGGGGTGGAGCCCAGCCCTCTCCAGTTTGCAGGGCTCCTTCCCAACCAACTGGACAAGCTCACTTCGTGCTGCAGCCTGGGGGCAAAGCAGAGATGCACATTCCCACGTCGCAGGGTAACGTGGCTCAGAGAGGTTGAGGCACGCGCGCCCAAGTCACACAGCATGTTAGCAGGAGAGCGAGGATTCGAACCTGGGTCTGACCCCGGCGCCTCCCAGTGCCTTCGAGGTAGTCTGTTTCTTTGTTCTGGGCAGGTGCACCCCCAAGCCAATCCCAGTCTGTGCTGAGATCTGACTTTTTACCCTGTTAGCAAGAGCCGTCTTACCTCCTAGACTCGTTCAAGGCCATCCCCGGCCTGACCCATTCTCCCTTCCCATTACCCCCTTGCCAGGACCGACTGCTTGTCCTTTGCCACTAGGCCGCCCCTTTCCAAACCTTTGCAGTCTTATCTTGTCTCCTCCAAGATCTCAACACACACACACACACACACACACACACAGAGCCTTTTGCTCAGGGAAATCCTGCATGTGCTTCAAAACCTACTCAGACGCCACCTCCTCCGGGAAGCCTCCCCTGATGCTCTGTGGCTGGGCCTCAAAGTCCCGGTAGCATTTAGCTTATGCTGCTCAGCTGCCTTTTTCTCACTGCCTTGTCCCCCAGCCCCAAGTCCCTCCTCTATCAGGGGCTCCCTTTGGACACGTGCTCTTTCTGGGCCCCCGTCTCTAGGTCCTCTGCCGGCCCAGGCTCCTGCCCTTCCACGCGGCTCAGGTTGGGAGCTTAGGGATATTTGCTGAGTTGAACTGCGTGGAGCAGCCAGGCGCTGTGGGTGAGGAGCCAGCAAGTGCTGCCGGGTCTCCAGGGGATGCGGCTTCTGGGGCGGATCTGTTTGAAATGGGCCTTCAGGGCCTCCTCCCTCCGCTGCTGCCTGGGGACACGTTCCAGCTGCCACCAGCCAGAGCCCAGCTGTCTGCCCCTTGGCATCAGAGGCAGCTGAGGGCTTGTGGCCCCTGGAGCCTGGGCGGATATCAAACACCACCCCCTTCCCCATTCCTTTGGTGACCTAGCGGTGTAGACCAAAGCATGGGGATGAGGTCTGGGCCAGCCCCAGGCTTATGTGAAGGTTCAGATAGGAAGCAAGGCCTTTCCCGTGCTCACTCTGCCGTCCTGGGTCCCCCTCCACCTGCTCGCTCAGGTCTGGCCTCCCTCCCTCCCTTGCTTCTAGGTTCATCTCGGCCGCTGACATGCTGTGTGGCTCTGGGGAGGTGACTCCCCATCTCTGGGCCTGGGCTTTACCAACTGCAAGTCGAGAGCAGCAATTCCTGCTTCTTCCTCCCCCCACACCAGGGCTCTTAGGAAAACCCCGGGGTGTTTTTGCAAACTGTAAAGCTCCGCTTCTCCGTGCCGAGGGTGGTTCTCACGGCAGCCCGTTCCGTCTCGCGTGTTGTCAGCGTCCTGACCTTGCCTCTGCCCACCAGGGAGAACGATCTGGCTGCCCAGCTCCCGCCGGAAGGCTCTGGCTGAGGGTCTTGAACGGGACCCTTCCTCCGGGAGAGGAGGGATGCGTCCCTCGGTGCCCCGGCTGCGCTCATCCTCCGCATGTCTGGTCTCACGCTGGGAGGTTGGCAGCAGGGACAGTCCGCCCATTTGACAGATGAGGCAACTGAGGCTGAGAGAGCCAGCGCTGGGAACTGCCTCCCAGGCGGCAGCAGAGCGTCGGCAGGAGGACGGAGGGAAGAGCGGCGGCCGGCCTGGCCTCGGTCAGCCTTCCCGGCGGCGTGATGTGAGTCCCGGAGAGAGCGCGTCTGGGCTGCGTGGTTCCCGGGGCCACGGGCCCCACCCGCTGCCGGCAGACGGTGCCGTGTCGCTGTCCCGGGGCCAGCCTCAGCCTGCCCTGCCCTGGGCCTGTCGGCCCTGGCTCCTCCTTTGCTGGGTGACCTTGGACAAGCTCCCTGCTCTGTTCGAGTGACCCTTCTCCCCCTGCAGCACGAAGGGGCTTTCACACCCTTGGGGCAGGAGATGACCGTGGAGTATTCGCCAGAGTTGGGAGTTTGTCAGATGAAAGGGTCTAGAAATAGATGCGATTCTCTTCTCCTGGAGCGTGGGGAGCAGGAAGTCACCCTATAGCCAGCACCTCCTGGGCAGGGGTGGGTAGGAGGGGGTGGGAAGGCTTTCTGAGCGTCCTCGGGGGTCCCAGGCGGCCTCTCTTGATACTTTCCCAACTTCCCCAACGTGGCCCGAAGAAAAAGGTCTCCTTGGGCAGTTCTTCCTCATGTCTAACCTAAACTCTGCAGCGTTTGATTCCCTCCGTGACTCTTTCTGGAATCTCTACTTGCTTAGAGTCTCGTGAGGGGAGCAAACCCCTCACAAGTCGGGTACTGTCACAAGGTGCTACAAGGAAAAGCGACCGTGTTTTTGTTCCCTGGGGCTTGGGTCGAGGTCACTGTGCTAAGCAGGGGCTGGGAAAGAAGGGGGGGGGCGTGATGGAAGGAGGGGCCCAAGGGGCCACAAGGCAAGGACTCCCTTCTGGCCGCCCCGCCCCGCAGAGCTGCCATCTAGCCCAGCAGGGTGGCTGCGCCCCGAAGGCAGGGTGGGCGTGCAGAACTGGGTCCCAGAGGGGGTGACGGGTTAAGCTGACTGGAGTTTGCCGATTGGTCCTGGAGGGGGACCCGGTGTGTTGGGAGAACGGAAGGAACCAGGCAGGTGCGGAGAGCTGGGGGTTCTAAGCAGAACCTTCGGGAAGGGTCCTTTGCGGCTTTGTGGGGAACCGGTTGGGGGGGGTCTGGGAGGTGGCGGGGACACTGTCACAGTGATTTAGAGGCAGGTGACGGGGCTCAGACCGGGGCAGGGCTGGGGGCACAGGAACAGAGCCAGGGGGCTGGCTGGGTGGCGGCGGGGCGCCGGCGTGGAGGGGCAACAGCCGGGTTGGTGCCGCCCTGGTGGGGATCCCCGGAGCGCTCAGGTTGCGGGGGACGGGACCTGGTTTGGTGTCGGTGGGCCTGGTGGGCCATCTGGGAGGCCAGGGGCTGTGGGGGCGGGAAGGGGGGAACGAGACCCTCCCTGGAAGCATATGGAGACGCCCCCTGCCGCCCCAGAATGGACGCAGAGCTGAGCGCCTCCGAGGAGTGGCAGAGGTTGGGGACCTTGGAGCACCCAGGAGGGGTGGCCTTGGGCCCTCTCCAGGCCCTGCCCCTCTGTCCCCTTCAGCCCCTCCCCCAGGACCTTCCAAATGGCCAGAGGCCTCAGGTGTGTTATAATGGAAGAACCAGCCCCTTGCTCTAGGGGGTCTCTGCAACCCCCCCTCCCCCCACCCTGTCCAGCCAGGCCCAGGGCGGCAGACTTAGCCAAGCAGGAGCCGTTTGCCCGGTGGTGGGAGCAGGTGCCGGCTCCTGGGGAGAGGTGACGAGGCCCCCACCCGCAGCTCTGTGCCTGAGACCCCTGCCGGCCGGGCCCCCGCACCGCCTGCCCCAGGTCTTCCCAGTCCAAAGCTCCACTCTGTGGTTCCATCATGATGAACGGCCATCTTGCCTTTGGCTGGGGGGCTCGTGGGGGGCTGTGCACTTGGATCCCACCTTGCCTGACCTCCTCCTGGAGGGACAGTTTCTTCTTCCTACTTTGATACAGGAGCCCAGTCTCTGTCTACTGCAGGGGCTCCCACACCGGCTCCCTGAGCAAACAAGGAAGAAGATGGGGGGGCGTGAAGGAGGGGTGCGGGCCAGGCATGTGGGGTGAGCAGGGCATCGAGCCACTGCATCCCTTCCTCTTGAGCCTCCTTTCTGCCTCCGGACCCCATGGCCCCCTCTGGAGGCTGGGGACACAGAGGAGGCAGCCTGGACAGACGCCACCCTCCCCTGAGGCACCTCTGGGGTCCCCTACCTCCTGCCTCCCCAGGCACCAGCCCATCTGGCCCTCCCCTCGGCCGCGGCTTCCTGGCCAGCCAGCCCTGGGGGCCACGCGGGGGACGAAGCCACGTCCCTGCAGCTGGGGGCTCCCCGACGCGGCTAGCGGCAGAGCGGACCTCGAACCCGGGGCTCTCAGGCCCGCCGCCTGGGATGCCTTCCCGATGTCCGCGCTCCCTGTGCGGCGAGGCGGGGGCCCTGTGTGCCCTGGCGGCCTCCCGGGACCCGGGGTGTGCACCCGGCTCGGACACTGCCAGGGGCTGACGGATCAGCTCCAGCCCCGCCGCGGGCTCGGTTGGGCGGCTCGCCGCACAAAGCCCCCTTATCATCTCGGGCAGATTTCTTTGCGAAACACGTCAACAGCAGCCTATGAAACCGAACAGAACTTCATGTTTAAGGTGATCTCAGAAGACTAATTCTCCTCTGCTGAGTGGCCTGTTTCATCTCCAACCCCGTCACCCCCTGCCCCCCCGGGGACCCCCTGAGGCTTTCTCTAGCCTCTCCCTCCTCTGCACCCACTGCCTTCCCTGTAATGACTTGGGGGCTTGGGTGGAAGCAGGTGTGAGAGACGGCGAGGGTCCTGGAGACGGGGGAGGGGGAGGGGGCGGGGGACTCTGCCTTGCCAGCTGGGGACCTTAATGCCGTTCGGTTGGAGGACGTCGCTCAGAGCTGCTTGGGGCAAGGTGTCTCCCCGCGGACTCCGGGAGGGGCCTGACTTGCTGACGCAGAGCTTTGTGTCACAAACCCCAGTCACACTCCAGGCCGAGGAAGGAACGTTGTGGGAAGACGTAGCCACGGCACGGACGGTCTGATTCCGGTCACCGGCCCAGGGATCAAATGCTGGCCCGATCGCTCGCCTCCTGTGCGACCTTGGGAAGGGGTCTTCTGCTCTGGGAGCTTTTCCCGTCTGCCCAGGGAGTCCAGCCAGAGAAGGAGCCCGGGGTTCAGGGCTCAGCACAGAGGTCATGAGCCTCCAAGCACCGTGGATCCCGGGGCTGTCATGTCGTCCCCTTTCGAGCACGGTCACCGAGAAGTGGCCTGGTCCATCTGCTCTTACTCCGATCCCTCTACAAGCAGCCGCTCTGTGCCCAGCGAGCAGGCCCTGCCCGGGGGGACTCTCGTGGTCCAGCCTAAGTCTCCTGGGCCCCGGGCTTGCTGCCCCAGCTCTCAGACTCCGATTCAGGCCCCATGTGGGTTAAGAAGCACAGTCCGTGGGGCGCCTGGGGGGCTCAGTCGGTTAAGCATCCGACTTCTGCTCAGGTCACGATCTCATGGTGCACGAGTTCGAGCCCCGCCCTGGGCTCCCTGGCTGTCAGCACAGGATCCTCTGTCCCCCTCTCTCTCTGCCCCTCCCCTGCTCACACTCTCTTTCCCTCAAAAATAAATAAACATTAAAAACATTTTTTTAAAAGAATCACAGTCCATGAGACTTGGGCTCCATCAGGGCAGGGCTAGGATGACCACCAGCCACACCATCCTCCGGGACTGGCCTGGAGGCTGGCTCATGGGGGCACCCAGTGAATGAGTACGTTTGAACGAGCACATGAATGAAGCCAAAGGGGATGACTGTCTTGACAAGAGCCACCCTTGGGGGAAGGAAGGGGCATGGGAACACGGAGGAGGAGCCTCTCCAAAACTATGTTGGGGATCAGGGGAGGGCTGGGGAAACAAGGAGGGCTTCCTAGAGGAGGTGGCATCTAGCTGAACCCTGAAGGAAGAAAAGGAGTTCGGTCGGTGGGTGGAAGAGGAGCAGGGGCAGTGGGTGCCACGGGTTGAGGGAGCAGCCTATGCAGAGCTGATGTGGTGGGGCGGGGTGGAGGGGGGGAGCTAAGGTGTTCAGTTTCTGGCTGGAGCAAGCTGTCTAGACGGTGTGGAGCCCTGGATGGAGGTGCTGCCCCCGGGCCCCAGGCAGATGTGGAGGGAGGAGTCCCGGGGGTTGTCAGCACTGCAGGGATGGGCTAAGGAATTCTCTCCCCCATCTCGCCAACAGCACAGCACCCTTCCTTACGGGGGGTGGGGGCTCTGCTGGTCCCCCTGTGCCTCACCCCTGACCCCATTCTCCTCTGGTGCCAAGGAGGAGATTCAGGAGTTCCCTGTGGAATTTGAGCGTCCACAGAAGAAGCTGTTTGCTCTGTTGTACTTTCTCACGGTAGGATGCGAGGTGCAAGGTGCAAGAGGAATTGCTACTTCATGTATCACGTGTGTGCTGCGAGGTGCAGAGGAATTGCTACTTTATGTATCGCTGAGAAAGACAGCTGTCAATTACAACTCCAGGGCCCCCCCCCTCCTCCCTCCCTCCCACGCCTGCGTGGGAGACGTTAAAAAAATGAAAAAGATACATCCTAGCATCTGTGACATACAGAAGTAACACTCTGGGTGGAAAATAAAAAACCAACACCTCCAGATGCTCCGTGCACTGATCACGGGGCAGTAAAAGCTGCTAATATTTGTTGCACATGCACCACGCGCCAGGCACGGCGCCAAGTGCTTTCATGTACTAACTCATTTAAAGATGCATCTCAAATGCAGAAAGTTGAACATGTGTGTGTGGGGGGGTGGGGGTGGAATTCAGTCATAGGAGGTGCGTGGCCCTGAGAGGGGGCAGGAGGCTGGGTGGGGGGCGCCGTCCAGCCTGAGCTTGCCTCCCATCGCTGTGTGACTGTGGGCAAGCCCACTGCTCTCTCTGGGCCTCACTTGCCCCATGCGTCAAAAGCTCCCGGGCCTCTCTGCCAGCTCCCTTTGGGCTGTGAGTCATCCGGCCCCGCGCGTCCGGGTGTGTGCTGGGTGTGCTGTGCTTCCTTTACTGACAAGCTGCCACTCTGTTCTAGCTTCCTCTGTCATTAGCGCCCACCCCCCTCCCCGGGGTCCTGAGCCCGGTTGGCATCTCCTCCGCCTTTCCCTGCTTTGGGGCACAGCTGCCCCGCTGCCCCAGCCCTCGCCTGGGAAGGAGGTCGGTCCCTTTCTCCAGGGTCCCCAAGCATGTGCAGCCTGTTAGCCTGCTCTAGGGAGACGGGGAGGAGGGAAGAGGGGAGGCGCTGCGGGGTAGGGGTCACCGGGCGCCCCCGGGACTCACGCACGGCAGCCTCGCGGGCCTGCTCAGGGGACTCGGGATGTGGGTGCTCCGGCTCGAAAGGGACCTTTAGTGACGCGCACTCACTCCGCTGTGACAGTGTGACAATTCTTAGCATCGCTGCTGTCACCGTTACAGCTCTCTCTTCCTGAGTCTGCACGGCAGGCACCCACGTGTGGGGCAGGGCGAGTCATTATTGCCTCCACTTTACAGGTGAGGACATCCGGGCTCGGCGAGGTGAGGTCCCTCACCCAAGGTCCCCCCGCCCGGCAATGGCAGCCCGGGGGCCTGAGGCCATGGGAGCCTTCAGCTGCAGCCCTTACCAACCCAGGAGGGCTCCGGGGTGGAGGTGTGCCTGCCCCGTGCAGGCCACCATGAGCAGGGCAGGGGCAGCAGGGAAGGGTGCCTCTCTCTCCATCGGTCTCCATGCCTCTCTGCCTCAGTTTCTCTTTTCGTCCTCTCCATCTCCTGCGCCCTGCATCTCTCACTCATTCGCTCTTGCAGTTTTGTCTGTCTCCCCTCCGGGCTTCTGTCTGTCATCTCTGCCTCTCTGTAGGACTCCCTCTCCCCCGTCCCCGAGAAGGGGGTCCTCTGAGTCTTGCCCGAGGCCAGAGGCCCCGTCCTGAGGCTGCCTGGGCCCCTGCCCCCCCCACTGGGCAGAGCTGGAAACCCGGTTCTGCCCTGATGCCGCCCCTTCTCTCTCCTGTCCGTCTGTCTGTCCGTCTCTGTGTCTGTGCGCGCGGGGCCGGCCGGCAGTGGCCCGGCTGCGGCTACGTGCTGTGCACCGTGCTGCTGTCCCTGGCCGTGCTGCTGGCCGTGGCTGTGACCGGCGCCGTGCTCTTCCTGAACCACCCCCACGCACCGGGCACGGCGCCCCCGCCCATCGTCAGCACCGGGCCCGCAGGCGTCAACAGCGCGCTGGTCACCGTGGAGAGGGCCGACAGCTCGCGCCTCACCATCCTCATTGACCCGCGCTGCCCCGACCTCGCCGACGGCTTCGCCCGCCTGGAGGGCGCCCAGGCCTCGGTGCTGCGGGCGCTGGCGGAGCACCGGGCCGAGCCGGGGCCGGCGGGCGAGCAGGAGCGGGAGCTTCTGGACACGCTGGTGGACCAGCTGCCCCGGCTGCTGGCCCGGGCCTCCGAGCTGCAGGTGGAGTGCGCCGGGCTGCGGAAGGGCCTCGGCGCGCTGGGCCAGGGGCTCGGCGCCCTGCAGAGCGAGCAGGGCCGTCTCATCCAGGTAAGCGGCGCGCCTGCGCCCGGGGCCTTGCTGGGGCTTGGGGTGGCCGCCACCGTGTCCCGCCCGGTGCTGATGTCCACGGCCTCACGTAATCCCCAGGAGCCCCGGGAGCTACTCCCACCTACTGTCCAGCACACGAGCCTCAGAGAGGGGACTCTTTCATCCAAGTCCACACAGCTAGAGGCACCAGGATCAAACCGTTTCCCACCCGCTGTCCTGGTGACCCTGGCTGTCGGTGTCGCATCCTGTGGCACCAACAGTCAGGCCAAGTCCAGGCCTTGAGGGGCTTCCCAGGTGCAGGTGAGGCAGGACCGGGCCCCCATCGGTAGTGGATGGAGGTTCAAGGTCACGGGGCTGGTCAGTGGCAGGCCTCTTCCCAGCTGGGCCACATGGCCAGAGAGAGCTGTACCCCCTTCCCAGCGCCCTGTCCCCCGTCCACTGCCATGTGATGCTCCCAGCTTTCTAAGGAAGGAGGGACCAGCTGATGGAGTACCCCCAGACCCTCAGCCTGTCCCCCATCCCTCCCTGCCCCTGTCCTCTCCGCACCCCTGAGTCAGGTCCCAGCAAGCAGCTGGTAGATCTGGGGGCAGGGCTTCCAACCTTGACCGTTGCTGAAGCACCAGCAGGAACTCCCCTCCTAGATCCCCTCATAGGGTCAGGGGCTTAGGACCATCTCCTGGGTTTTCCACCATTTTCCAGAAAAGAAAACTAAGACCCAGAAGGGGACAGTGCCAGGGTACAGTGGCCAAGTCAGGCCCGGCATCTGGCCTCCAGCCGTCCCGCCCACCCACCCGCCCTCCGGCTTTGTACCCCATCCCCCCTGTGACTCAGGTCCTGAGGGGCTAGGAGGCAAGCCCCCCCCCGCCATTGGTCCGAGCCCCTTCCAGACTCCCCGCCCCCCTCGCCCTCTGCCCGGGATGACCAGGCATTCGCTCAGCCCGCAGCTCGTAAGCAATGGGTCTTTTCCGTCCTCTGAAGGCTGCAGCTGGAGGAATTATAGCCCTCGTCATCCTGTCTGGGTGACTGATGGGAAGGTGCTGCCCCCTCCCAGCCCAGGGTGGGAGGTAGGGTGTCCAGCTGCCCCCTCCATCAATCCGGGTCTCCTCAATCTGGGGAGACCTCCAGATTTTCTGGGTGACCTGGACCTCCCCACTTTGCTCTCCACGTGGCTGAGCTCCTGGTCAGCCAGGCCCTTAGGGCAGGGGTGGGGCTTGAGGGGAAGGGGTCTCGGGGTCTTCTACCCACCCACCTATGCAGAGGCCTAGAGCTGTTCCTGCAAGACAAATAGCTTTTGGGGGACCCCGTAGTGCCTTGGCTCACCTGAGAGATTTACTTTTCAAAAGAATGTTTAATTTGACTCATTTCCTGCAGACTCGGGGTGATTTCAGAGACCATGTGTCATGCACGCCCTGTGTGGCTGTGGCTCCTGGCTCCTCCTGTCCAAGCTTCCCAGACCCCAGGGGATCGGCCCAGACCTGGGTTTCCCAAAGCACCGCCCACAAGCACCCTCAGAAGTGCTGGAGCCGCTTGCTAAAAGGCACCCTCTCCGGGGCGCCTGGGAGGTTCAGTCGGTTGAGCATCCGACTTTGGCTCAGCTCATGCTCTCATGGTCTGTGGGTTCGAGCCCCGCACTGGGCTCTGTGCTGACAGCCCGGAGCCTGGAGCTGCTTCTGATTCGGTGTCTCCCTCTCCCTCTCCCTCTCCCCCTCCCCTGCTCACACTCTGTGTCTCTCTCTCTCAAAAATCAATAAAAATTAAAAAGAAAGAAAGAAAGAAAATCCCTTTGCAAGCATAGCAGTAGGAACCGCTAAGTGCTGGTTGATAACAAGCACTTGGCAGCATCGTAGCCCCAGGAGGTGGAGATCACGGACCCATTCTGCAGAGGGGCAGACTGAGGCTCAGAGAAGCAGAGGGCCTTGTTCCAGTTCAGCCACATGACTGAGAAGTGCTCAGAGCAGCGCCTCTGACTTCATTGCCTCGAAGAGCCGCCAGCCAGTCCTCTTTAATGCATCTGTGCAGCTCAGCGAGCGGGGACTGCCTTTCCCTATTAATTCGGGGCATGTTTATATGTACATTTTCAACTCTTTAATCATTTGCTGGTTTAAACTGAGGTCTTTCCTGCCCGCCAGCAAGAGCGGGCTGCGCCTGAGTTTCTCGAGCGTGTCCGTTTGTCCCTGAAGGGTGGGCAGCACCCTGGGGACTTCACCAGTGAGCCTGGTGATCGCCCACACCCTGCCCGTGGCCCCTGCCCCCTGCCCGCCAGGGGGCTGCCGGCATCTGGGGCTCCCCGCACCGCCCCCTGCCAGACCGTGTCTGCAGGAGACTACAGTAAACACCCAGGGAGAGATGGGCCGCCTTGCCCCGGGGCCCCCCCTGCCCATCTCTGCGCCTCACCCCCAGGCCTCAGCCCTCCCTGGAGAGGAGAAGCTGGCAAGGAATGTAAAAGCTTTCTTTGCAGGGGCCCTTGCTTCTGGACGAAACGAGAAGCCTATTTTGTAAACTGCTGGCGCTGTGTATTTCTATTTTCCTTCCTCGAACGAGCTATTATCTGGCAAGTGACAGGTTCGGTGGGTGTGTGAAGGCCGGGCAGGCTCCACGTGCACTTGCTGGCCGGCTGTGCCCTTGACCCTGCCTCCTCCCCTTCCCCGGGGCCCTGCAGCTTCCTAGAGCCCAGCCTGGGTGGGGAGGCGCCAGACCTCAGACACTTGAGCCAGGACGCACAGCTCAGAGGTCCCCGGGGTGGGCAGGGGGAGGGGCTGAGAGCTGCACTGGCTGAGATACAAGCCCCCAGACCTGGATCTCAGGAAGGGTGGCCATTGGGAAGCACTGGGAGCGACACAGGGGACTGAGCACTTGGGGCTCGGACACGTGCTCTCGGGAACCGCCCCCACACCCACCCTGGAAAACCGGGTCCCGTTAACTCTGGCTTACAAAGGGGTCACTTCCCTACCGGGCGGAGGAAGGTCTGAGTCCAAACCCACAACCGACACCAAGCCTGGGCCCACACCCCTGCCTGTCCCTGCTGTCCCTGTGTGCCCTTCCTGCCAGGCAACCCTGGGGAAGCGGCCTGAGGCCGTTCTCCATCAGGGACCGGGCCTCCGGGCCTCAGTTTCCCCATTTGTAACCAGGGGACAGCAACTCCAGTCCTTCCTCCTGGCAAGGCTGTGGGGGCGAGGTGAGGCAGTGGACATTGGAGCTGTGACCCAAGAAAGTGGGGTTTGCATGGGGGCTGGGGGAGTGGGGGGTACCCAGGGCCCCTTCCTGTTTGCAGAACCATCACCCCTGCCTCAGTGGCCTCACCGGGGGGACCTGGGGAGACCCTGGGTGAGGGTGTCTTGTATCCTGAAAGGTGCCTTACAGATCCGTGTAAGGAGGCGGGCCGGGCTGCGGGCCCCCTTCAAGGCCTGGTTAAGTCCCTCACCCACGTGTAACTGGTACATGGGTGAGCTGGGATTTGAACCTGGCACCAGGTGCCCCCCTGGGCTCTTTTTTTTTTAATGTTTTATTTATTTCTGAGAGAGAGAGAGACAGCGTGAGCAGGGAAGGGTCGGAAAGAGATGGAGACACAGAATCTGAAGCAGGCTTCAGGCTCTGAACTGTCAGCACAGAGCCTGACATGGGGCTTGAACCCATGAACCGTGAGAGGCACCCCCTGGGCTCTTTTCTCCAATCACCTCACTCGGGCCAAGGCACAGAAATGGATGACGGGGCCTGGGGCACATCAGGGGCAAGGGTCTCTGCTCTGTCCCCTCTGTCCCTTCTCACCTGAGCCCCCATGCTCTGAGACCTCCTCAGATTGGAGCCAGAGCAGGGCAGGGACTGGCATTGTACGAGGGGGTGTGGCGGGTCCTGGCAGGTGCCCCCTGTGCTCCACAGCTTCTCTCCGAGAGTCAAGGCCACATGGCACACCTGGTGAACTCGGTCAGTGATGTATTAGATGCCCTGCAGAGGGGCCGGCCCCGCGTCAAGGCTGACCTTCAGAGGGCACCTGCCAGGGGACTGCGGCCCCGGGGCTGCACCAGCGGTGAGTGGGGTGCCCAGTCCCATACCCCCCTCGCCCCTCGCCCACCCCTGATAAGGAACCACGGCTGCTGTTTGCTGAGGACTTCCTGCCGCCAGGCAGCCCTGAGCACGCTCCCTGCGCCCTTCTATTGAACCCTCTCCCAGCCCACTGTGCCCATTTTCCAGATGAGGAAGGCAAGGCTCAAGGAGTGGCAGAGCCAAGGCCCTGGAGCCCGTATGACACTGCAGGGTAGACGGACAAATCAGGGAGACCCAGGGACGGGGGGTGGGGGGGTGGGGACACAGGTGGCAGCGCACAGCCTTGACTGCATTCCCTGCCCCAGGCTCTGCGCCACGTGACTGTCTGGACGTGCTCCTCAGCGGGCAGCAGGAGGACGGCGTTTACTCAGTCTTCCCCACACACTACCCTGCCGGCTTCCAGGTCTACTGTGACATGCGCACAGACGGCGGCGGCTGGACGGTGAGTCTCCCAGCGGCGCGGCCAGTTTCCTCTCGGTCCTTTAGACACCCAGGCAGGCCAGGGTGACCAGGGGGCTGCGCCCACAAACCCGGGGACTCTGAGCAGCCTCTCACCCAGCCCTCTGGCCCCCACGAACCTGCCTTGAATCTCACCCAAGAACTCCACACCCCCAGAAGCCTGCACAGGGCAAGCGGAGGCCATGCACTGACCCCGAGGCCCCAGCAGGAGCGGATGTTAGACCCCGTCTCCCGTGGCTCCTGCTCCCCGATCCTCGAGCCTCTGGGAATAGGGTGCCTGCCCTGGGAGTGTCAGGCAAATTGGGGATGCGTTCTGTGATGAAACGGGGCACCTGTCGCTGATGTGAGTTCAAGGGCATGTGTAGATGCTGTCTTCTGAGTTACCCAATATGGGATGTATTGCCCTCTGCAGAGGGCAGAGACCCCAGTGGCTTCCTGGCAAACGACTGTTGTGACTTCCGTGGCTTCCTGCACCTTCTGGTTCCTGCCCGGGTGGGAAGTAGGAGCCAGGAAAGGCCCCCACGGCCAATGGAGGGTGGGGAGGCGTGGCCATAGGTGGCCCTGAAATCTACACGGAGCTGGGAGAAGGGGGCGGAGTGGTGGGGAGAGGCCTCTGGCTGGGCTCCCCGGGGAGTCTCCAGATCCACAGGGGGGCCACCCCTTCAAGAGCGGGGTCTCCCACAGCCTCTGCTGCACCCACTGACCCTGCCTCGGTAGGGGCCCCAGAGCCACAGGCCACACGGAATTGCCTGGGCGTGGCTGGATCTCAGTAACACTGATGTATCCTTCAACTATTATTCAAAAGATATTTTAAGATATTCATCTTTTGTTTTTTAAAAACCATTTAAAAACGTTCCAACCATTCTTGGCTCACAAGCCAGATAAAAACAGGCTCCAGGCAGGAGTTATCCTGGGGGCTCAGTCTTGGGGGCTGGGCTTCAACAGGGCTGCCTCTGGCCATTGGATGACTTTGTATAAATTAAAAATGCATGTCCTTTCCTTTTGGCACATGGGCTTGGCAAGAAGAGTAGACGTGAGCCACGCTTCTTGACCAGGTGCCCTAGAGCAATGAACAACCTATAACACTGTCCCTGGACGTCGGCATGCCACCCTGAAAGCTGCTCGGCCCCCCCAGGTTGGCGGTGGTTGGGATACCCAGTGACTCCAGCATCCACAGATGGACCTGGGTGTGGCTCTCGGTCCTGCTGTGTGATCTTGGGGAAAGTACTTAAGTTCTCTGAGCCTCAGCATTCTTAGCTGTAAAATGGGGATACACACTTGCCTCACTTAGAGGTCTTAACTGCAAGCAACAGAAAGTGGCTGATTTAAGTAGGAAAGGAATGTACCGGAAGGAGGCTGGGAGGCCGGAGAAACCAGGTCAGGGCCAGGCAGCCAGGAACGGGGTCCCCCAGAGCTGGCCAGGGGTGACCTGCGTGGGAACTCCATGACCCCAGCGCTGCTGGCACAGGGCCCTGGGCACAGCTACTCCTGGGCACGCCCCCCCGCCCCCCCGCCAGGATGGGCGCGGGCCTGGGGTGGCAGTCTGAGGTTCCTTTGCAGGAGACCCTTAGCGTCCCTGCCTCTTTGCTTCCCCAGCCATTGAGCCAGTGGGTATTCTGCTGGTGGGCCCCGGGGCCACGTGCTTACGACCCTCGCCGCCAGGGAGGCTGAGACAGCCAATGCCTGGAGCCTTTAGCTGCTATGGTGGGAGTCATCCCTGCCTCCCGCCAAATCTCAGAAGATGGGGAAGGACAGCCAGCCAGGAAGACACGTGTCCACGTTAGTACTTCACAGACTGACCATGCACAAGACCCTGGCCACCCAGAGATGAGCGAGATATGTATGACCCCGCCTCTTACCGAGCTCTTCGCCAAGAGGGCATCTACCATAGTCAAGGGGACAGTCGTGGGGACCCAAAGCAGGCTGCGGGGTCAGCTATTTTCTTGGGGTGCCCAGGTGGGCTCCCAGGCACCTGGGGCCTGAGGGAGAGGCTGGCAGGATGCCTCCATTTCTCACCAAGAGGCTTGGTGCCATCTTCGGTGAGCTGACGTCCAGGCAGGGGGGAGGGAGAGGGGTCAGCGATCCTGAGCCGGCCCGGGGTGGGGGAGGGGCGCGACATGAGAGGCCGGAGTGAGGCAGGTGGGCAGGGGGCAAGGCGAGTGCATTGGCGAGGCTGGTGTGAGAGCAGCGGAGGGTCCCCCAAAGACCCAGGGGACAGACATACCCGCAAACCTCTCTTCAAGCTCCAGAGGGGTGTATTTACGCATCCTGGATCCGCATCTGTGGGCTAAAAGCTCTTGTTTTTAGAACATCTGAGTTATGGCGTGCGCCTCTGGGAACCCCTGGGCAGGCAGAGCAGCGCCGATGCGGCAGCCAGAGCCCAGAAATCAGAGTTAAGGGTGAGGACAGGCTTTAATGAAAGACCAAGGCGGCCAGCCCGGGCTCAGCGTCTTCCACTCGGGGGACGGGAAGCCAATCTCCCGGGAAGGCAATCAGGATTTGGGCCAGGAGGCAGGTGACACCCAGGGCCCGGGCTTCAGGGGCCATTACAGGGGACTCGATGAGGAACGCCAGCCCCTCTCCCCGCCCCAACCCTCCTGCTCAGACACCTGGATCGGGGGGCCCCCGCAAAAAAGGCCGCTCTCGGCTGAGAAGTGCTTGTGAGCCCAATAAACGTTAATATCCATTTGGGCTTCCGTCAAAAGCAATCTTTGCCCAGATACCTCTGGGCATCTGTCAGGATCACCTCCCTGCCACATGGAATCTCTCGGAAACTCAATTGTTGTTTGGGAAGGAGCTGGCGGCCGTCTCTCTGAACCCTGGTACAATCTGTCCTCATTAGGCCCCGCGTCTAAGCTGCCAGGCCTCAAGTGCGGACACCAGATAGCTCTCCCTGGCGGACGGGGCACCCGGGGCTGGACGCTCCGGCCACAGCCTGCTTCCTGGACACTGGCATGGGGCTCGGCAGCCCCGCCCGCCTACAGGGCGCTTCAGTTTCTATGCCGATGTCCTGCCTGGTACCCCCACACCCTTGGAGGCTGGCAGAGCAGCCTCAGAGAAGGCAGAGATCTGTCCAAGGCCACCTAGCAAATGAGCAGCCGCCTGGGGCAGCACCCCGACGTCCTGCGGGCCCGACTCACGTGTGTCTGTGGAACTCACTGTCACACGGTGACACTCGTTTATTCAACAGCCGAGCACCAACCACAGGCCAGAGGATTCCACAGCAAGATCCTGGCTTGGGGGGTTGGGGGGGTGTGAATCAGCTGACTTGTGTGAGGGCAGTAGGGCTGGGGGCAGGGGTGCGGGGGAGCCTGGAGGAGAGCCCCTGACTCAGTCTGAGGAGGCTTCTGCATGGGGAGGTCCGCGCGCCAGGGGATGAGGTGAAACTGTTCCAGGAAAATCGAACACACGCTCGGAGTTCTGCACAGGGGTGGCAGGGCTCTGTCTGGGTCGCGGAGGCTGTCGGGGCCGGGGACCAGAGGAGGGAGGCTTTGTCCGGAGGGTAGATTGGGCTCCTGCTGCCCTGCGGATTTCCCCAGGTGGCGAGTGACCCAGAGACCCAGGGCCCTGGGCAAGAGAAGCCACATGAGGTGCCTGGCAGGCGAGGAGGCCACAGAGGCAGATGGACACAGGCCACAGGGTGACTTTAGGCTGCTGTGGCCAGTGGCCCTGACTGACCCCGAGCCTTCTCCCCATGTTCATCAAAGCCCATAGTGGCCCAGGGCACATAGGGTCATGCTGATGCTCGGGGCTGCTCCTGAACTTAACACGTGTCCCCACCCCGCCCCCGCCCCTGAAAAGGAGGAGGAGGGAAGGTGGGAGGGGAGGGCCGCCTCCTGCTGAGCGGTGACTCCAGGCCAGGGGCCCAGCTTGGCTGCCGTGAGCTTTGGGAGGCCTCCCTGACCAGCCGGTCCGCCCGTCATGCTCCTTGTACAGGCATGATTCCGGGTCCCTGCCCGTCGGCGCCCTGGCCAGGTCTGAGCTCCTTGGGGCAGTGCCCCGTCCCCTGGTGACCACTGCGGCTCAGGGGGCCATGTGGTGTTTGCACGCCGCCCGTGTTCCCCCATCACTGGTCTCACGAGTGGCTGCTCGCACCGCAGGCAGTGACGCGTCACCTCACCGAGCCTTACTTTCTCATCTGCTCAACAAGGCTAATGTAGCGCCGTTGCTTTGGGGACAGAGGCAGAAGGCTTGGCAGGCAGTGGCCTGTGAGGGAGGAGCGGGCTGAGCCTCGAGGGCCCCCGGTGAACAGAGGAGCCGCTCCCTCCTGTGCGGTCTTACAGGGGAGGGAGATGCGTCACAATAGGGGCCAAATTTCCCCATTTGGAAGGTGATGCGTGGAACCACGCTGGCTGTTTCCAGCTCCCCGCCTGTCCCCCGCCACCGGCTGTGTCAGACTCGGAAGGTCACATCCCCTCTTGGGCACCCCCTTCCTGGCCAGCCACCGGGGCAGCCCTTGTATCTCGTGTGGCTGCCTTGCAGGGCCTGGGGGACGGGGTGGCCATGCCCAGGACCTGGTGTGGGCTTGGGGTGCTCAGAAGGAGGGCCCCCCACTTCCCAGCCTCTCTGCCCTGACACACGGCCTTGCCCCCACCGAGCGCTGCCCGTGGTCCTGATCGCCAAACCCTTCCTCGCCTTCGCATAATCAGCGCCAGGGGTCACCGAGATCGGGTCCAGTTCCCCGTCTCCTGCCGCAGGAACCCACCAAGGGATCGATCCTGCTCTGCGCTCCCACTGGGATTCGCAGCGCGGCCAGCTGCCGCCGCCGCTGTGAGCAGAGTGGCCCAAACCCCGTTCTGCACGGTGACCACGTTCTCTGCCAGGCGCTCTCCTGTCGTGCGAGGTCAGCGGCTCAGATATGCTGCTAATTGGCTTTGCTGTGAGAGAAACTCTCCCCTCCCCACCTGAGCTCCCCAGGCAGGGAGGAAAATCCTTCCCGCACTTGGAAGACATCAAAGGAGCCACCAGCAAGCAGAGCCCAGCCTGGCAGTGGGATCAGGCTCAGGGAAAGATGAAAAGCTTCCTGGGTTGCACAGCGAGGCCCCTGGCCCTGGACCCCCGGCCAGGGTGGGTCTGTGGGACCCACCAGGGGTATCGGCTTCTCCCTACTTGGGCTGGGGTTTCACTAGTCCTCATGACAGGCCATGGGGGCTGGGGGACCTGTCGAGACATCGTGGGCCACCGTGTCCCCAGGCCACAGCCAGGCTCGGCAACCACTCCCCACTGCTCTGGGGGATCCTTAGGGCCGCACGTGCTAATAAACGAGCCTGGTGACTGGCCCCATGTCCCCTTAACCTATTTGCTGGGAAAAAGTCTGCCTCCCTCCAGAGCAGTCTGGATTTTTTAAACTTTCAACGTAAAACGGGGTAATACATGTGAAGGCTCAGCCCAGTACCTCCGCATTTGATAAATGGCAGCTCCGAGCTGTGTTTGCCAGGAGCCGGCAGGCACCGACTGCCAAGCCTGAGAAGCATGGCAGGGCGCCAAGCCTGGGGGTACCATTTTCAGTCAAAAACAAGGAGTGGGCCCGCTTCCTTCTGGGCTTGGCAGCCTGTTCGGAAGGAGAGGGAGGTGACGTTGGTTAGACAGACCTACTATGCGCGCGGCTTACCCGGTCACTTCATCGCATTTTCTCTGCAGCCCTGCAGGGGTCGCTGGTGGGGCCTGTTTATAGAGGGGGAAACCGAGGCTCAGAAAAGGCTGAGATTCAAACTCTGCTCGGCCTTCTGTAGCTGTGCCCTTGCTGGCAAGCCCAGGGCGCACCTGGGGGCACTGCCCAGAGGTGCCTCCCTGCCCCGCCAAGAGCCGGCAGAGCCTCCCCTGCGGCTGCCTTTGAAGGACCCACATTGCACATCCGAGTTCTTTGTTCCTTAGAAACAGGAACCCACCTGGGCCACAGGCCCCCCCACGCCTCCCCCCAGAATCACCTGTCAGGAGGTCCGGGAGGCTAGGGGACCCCAGGGGCCAGTGCTGGGGACCCCAGGACAAGATCCTGCCTGTAACTGATTTCTTCTTTTTTCTTTAATTTTTAAATATTTACTTTTATTTTTGAGAGGAGAGGGGAAAGAGGATCTGAAGCAGGGTCTAGGCTGACAGCAGGGCCTGATACGGGGCTCGAACCCATGAACTGTGAGATCATGACCTGAGCCAAAGTCGATGCTCAACCCACTGAGCCCCCCAGGCGCCCCCTAAAATGATTTCTGTGGCAGGCTCATCAGAGTCCAGGGAAAATCCCAGATGTGACCCCTGGGGATCCTTCTAAGGTGGCAGAGACACCCCCTCCCCATCTCATAGGGTGTGGACCCACCCAGCCCCCATCCCTAGGTCTCTCTGACCACCTGCCAAGACCCTGCTCAATATGCAGTTCAGCTGAGCACCTCCTACTCCGGGAAGCCCTCCTGGAGCCCACCCCAGCAGATGCCTAACCTCGTCTGAGCCCCCAGCAAGTGTAATGACAGCTGTTACCATTATGGACCAATGTGTCTCAACCTGCACATGGGGCCTTGATCAAATCTCCATGGGGAGGGGCTGCTGTAACGCCCGTTTCACAGATGAGGAAACCGAGGCACAGGGATGGCAGGGGGGTGCCAGGTTGGGGGCTGCCATGCCCCGGGATGGCCAGTGTGCGCGTCCACCTTTCCTGAGACTGCGAGCTCTCTGAAGGCCCAAGCCAGCCCATGAGCCCGGCCGCACCACGCACGGGGCCCCGGGGTTGCACTCATTTTGCAGCACAGAGAAGCCAAGACTGAAGTGGAACTCGGTTTCCTGGATGCCGCGCAGGGCGCGTGCTGGGGCTGGCCCAGCTTAGCCACGCTGGGCAGGCCCCCCTCGGCCTTGAGGAGCCCCCACTCTGAAGAGGTCACCCCCCACCATCCCCGGCTGAGGTGGGGACAGCTGTGACCAGCCGTGAGGACAGCGGCCAGTGCTGGGGAGACCATGGAGCCAGGCTCGGGCGCCTAGGATGAAGGAGCCCATCTGAAGAAGGGGCCCCGGCAGAGATGGGACAAACGTGGGACAGTCGGCCACTCTGCCCCCCACCCCCGCCACCACCCCATACGCAGCGGCTCCTTCCTTTGGAACAGCCTGTCACCATCTGCAAGACCACGTGGGCCCAGCCCTCCGCTGGCAGAGCCCCCAAGCGGCACTTGGAAGACAGGCCGGGCGTCAGGCACTGGCTCCTGGGAATCAGGAAAACACGCGCTGTCTGTCTTCCTACGTGTCACCTGCTGGAGGGGCCGAGCGGCCGTGAGCGTCCCAACATCGGTCCCTTTGCGGCTGCAACCCAAGGGAGACACCCCGGGAGCCGGGCCAGTGAAGATTTTAGCCTTCGAATTATTTTGTTTTCCTACCTTTTCCCACTTTTCAGGGGGAGGGGGTGGTAACTCACATCCTATGGATGCAAGTGGGTACGTCCATCTTTTACACCCTCCCTCTTCGCGTCCTCCTGGCTGGCTGATCCTTGGTCTGTAATCCAAGGCCTTCTGGTTGGTGCCATGTGTCCATTCAGGGTCCCCGAAGTCTGGCTGCAGCTCAGCCTGGGCCTCTGAGTTGGAGAAAGCAAACTCCTGGGAAGTTTGGAGAATCTGCAGCCTGTGGCCTCACACACTCTTGGAACTCGCCGGCCACGCTGCGCTGTCGGCTCGACAGCGAGGCCAGGGTGCCGAGTCTGAGATCCCGGCCGGTGCCGGGCACGCTCTGTCACTCAGTGTTTGGGCCCAGGGGTAAGGACAGCCCGTGGCCGAGGCCGGCAGCATCCAGAGCCGCGCTTCTCAAACTGCGGGCCGTGATCTCTTGGCAGGCGGTGAAATCAACTGAATGGTTTGCGATCAATACTACTTTTGAAATCAAATAGACTGTAGTAGATTAGAACAGGAGAGAAAATATTAGAGCTCATCCATCTTCCTAGGGCCAACTCCATTCCAGGAAGATCTGGTTTCTGCTATGAACACCCGTGAGTGTGCCTGTCGTCACGTAAGCTGCATCGTCCGGGGTCATGGTCTGAAGTCTGAACGCCACTTCTGTGAACCCCCCTCATGGATGTGTGTGGGCCCTTCAAGGATGGGGATTCATCACCCTCAGGTTAAAGTGCTCACGTTGGCACACAATTGCTGTGGCTTCTGGTGCAGACTCAAACTGCCCGTCGGGGGTGCCTGCCACACTTGGTTGACTGCAGCCCAGTGTCCCCAGGGCGGAGAGAAAGGCAGGGAGGCCCAGGCGGCCCCTGGTCACACGTCACCCACGGATCGTGCAGCCGGGTGGAGCCCAGTAGGCTCCCGCCTGTTACTGGCAGGGGGGAAAGGGGCTGAGAACAGGGTTTGGAGGGAGGGAGACGAGGAGGCACGCCCCAGTTCTGGGCAGCGGCAGATAAAAGTGACGTGCATGGTAGGACATTGGCCCGCGGGTGACCAGCCTGGCATTAGGCTGGGGGTGTGGGACAGCCTGCTCCGTGCCCACAGCCGCCTGACTTCTGGCCCCCACCTGAGCTTCCGTCTGCCGTAAGGATGAGGGGTGTGGGGGGCAGGATTCTGTAAATAATGCATGTGCTCAGGGAGGACTCAACCCCAGCACCTGCTGCGGCCGGCTCTCAACACCAGCTCACTGTGGGTGCTCTGCCCGGCCGTCTCAGGTCCCAGGGCTTACCCCCTGCCCGTGCCTAGACGCCCGGCTTCCCCGGAAGAGTGGTACCAGGGAAAAATAACGACGGCAAATAATAGTACTGGTGCTCTCCTATTTTTTCCTCCGTGGGGCCCTAGGAGGCAGGGCTTGGGGGGAGGAGAACACGGCCCAGAGGGGAGGGGTGATGTCCTCAGGCCTCGCGGCCAGACTTGGGGACCCTGCCCTTCCTCCAGGCCCGCTGTGGACTCCCTCCCAGAAGCCAGCCCTGCTGCACATACGCCTACCCCGCCCCCACACTCTTAGATCAATCCTGCTTCCTGCATGGCTGGGGGGGTCCCCTGTGTCCCCCGCCCTACGGGAGAGGCTCAGTGGAACCTGTGAACGGATGAGGGAGGCTTGGGGGCAGGCTGCCAATGGCTCAGCAAGGATGAGTGTAGGGTACAAGCCTGGAGGGAAGAGCAGGGCATTCCTGGCGGCGGAGGAGGGGGCGCTGTGGAGGAGGAGCAGAGGGAGGACTTGCAGCCAGGCCTGGGTCTCCACGCGGCCATCCCCCTGCAGCCCGTGTGCACTGAATGCCAGGCCCGAGCGCGTTCTCAGCGACTGCCACAGCCCACGGGGGAGGTGCTGCTGTGACCCCCATTTATGGAGAAGGAAGCCGAAGCTCAGGGAGGTGCAGTGATGGCCAGCGCTCTGAGTGGCGGGGCCCAATCCCAACCATCCCCCCCCTGCACCCGGCCACCCCTCTCCCTGGCTCCTGACTCCCTCCTCCTCCTGCAGAAACAGCCTCCCCTCTGCCTTCTGCCTTCTGGAGACTTCTCCGGGGAGCGTCTGAGCTTCTGCCAGGATTAAGCCTTTCAAAGGGCACGTGCTCAGGGTCCCAATCCGGCCGTCAATACCCGCTGCCCACCGCCGCTCAGATCTCTCTGAGCCTGATCGAATTTCCTTCCCCAGCCAGGCCCTTCTATGCCCTTGCACCTGTCAGGACCGGGCCAGGTTTGAGGCGGTGGACTCCCTGACGTCAGAGCTGCCCAAACGCTGTGACTGACGGGTCCCCACGGGCCAAGCTCACGGCACATGATGCGCCCGGGCGGTTCCGGGCGACCGAAATCAGGCTGCTTAGTAATGAATCCGGCAGCCTGCTGGTGCCGGAGCCAAATCTCTAACACCTCACACGCGCGGTACAGATGGAGGGGGGGACGCGTGGAGGGGGGCGGAGGGGGGGTCGGGTGCTGCCTCGGCAAATGAACAAGAAAAAGGCTTGTTTCACAGAAAGAGTTGGAAGTGGGGGCGGGGCTGCCAGGAACACGCTTGTCAGCGGATCCTGTAAATACTCGAGGCAGCTCCCCGGCCAGGACCCGCATGGTACTTATTTCAAAGCAATTTAACCGATGGGATTCCTGACTCCCAAATCAAGAAGGTTATTAAAATGAAGAACAGAGGCAGCTCGGCTGCTCGTTGGTGCCCGAGTCACACCCCTGTGGGCCGTGGATTCCTGTCCCCACCTCCCCACGCCCCTATCTGTTTCCCCAAGCCTCCCGCTGGTCCCCGGCCCGGGCTTCTTATTCTGGGGAACTTATTCTGGTGTGCGTGACTCTGGCAAAATCATTTTGAGAGACCGAGCTCTGGAGGCTTCTTCCGGGCGAGCGTGTGTGTTCTCAGTTGTTAAACACTCCAGAACGGATTTCTTGCTCGGTTTTCTTTTGAGCTGGGGAGAGATATTAGGACCCTTGCTCACTCCTCTGTTTTGACCAGTGGGGAAACTGAGGCCCAGGCCGGGATGGGGCCAGTCCAGGGTCTCCCAGCAAGGCAGTAGGGATGGGCCTGGAAGCCGGGTTTTCTGCACCCAAGCCCAGCATGATTCCTTCCGGAGGGGACGTTGTGGGGGAGTGGAGGGGACCATAATTTAGTCTGTCCCACCTCGGGCCACCACGCGGGCTCCATGCCGGGAGTGGCGAGGGCCGGGGAAGCCCAGGTCCTGCCCTCCCAAAGCAGGCAGGTGACGGGGACACACGTCGGGCCGGGCATCCTGGGCGGTCGGCGTCAGCTCTCCATCCTTTGCAGGTGTTTCAGCGCCGGGAGGACGGCTCCGTGAACTTCTTCCGAGGCTGGGAAGCGTACCGGGACGGCTTCGGCAAGCTCACGGGGGAGCACTGGCTAGGTGAGGGCCGGGCACCTGTCTGTCTGCCCAGGGCCTGCCGTCCGCGCTCCCTGGCCCCAGGGGACGCGCCCTCCCGGGGTGGCGGGAGGTCAGGGTCTCCAGGGGCCTCCACACACACCCGGGCCAGCATCCAGGGACTGCCGGGAAAGGTGCTCTGTGCGTTCGGCGTGAATGAGGTCACTGAGCAGGAGACCAAAGGAAGACGGGGTGCGGTGTGGGAGAGCCTTGGAGGGGTGCGCGCGTTTCCAGTTGGGCTGGCGGCCATCCTGGATCTGGTGACCTGGGGGCAGGGCCGGGGCTAGGGTTCCGGTACGGGGAGGGCCAGAACAACCCCCAAACTGCCCTGCTCCCCCCACCGCGGGAGTCAGCAAACACCAGATGCGCGCTTGGGGCACCGCAGCCGTGACTCCCAAAAGAGAGGCCGCGGGTCCTGAGGCCCCAGGGCACACGGCACGTTTCCGATCGTTGGCCCACAGTCCGAGCGGGGCAGAGCAAGGGCTCAAAAGGCTTGGATCCATATCACATCCAGGTACTTCGGATTTATCTTTAAACTCACTGAGAATTTAAAAAATTTTGACATCTTACATAATGGCATTCTGAAGCATTACATCCATAAAAATCACAGGTCTGAGGTCTTATATATATTGGGGAGGGAGCTGGGACTTGAGGTGAAGGTTTTATTATTAGTTGAGAGACAGAGGGAGTGTGAGTAGAGGGGAGGGGAAGCGGGAGAGGGAGAGAATCCCAAGCAGGCTCCATGCTCAGTGTGGAGCCCAGTGCGGGGCTCAATCCCACAACCTCTGGGATTATGACCTGAGTTGAAATCAAGAGTTGGACACTCACTGACTAACTAAGCCACCCAGGCACCTCTGGTTTATATATATATATATATATAAAATTCACCATCTTAAAGTGCACAATTCGGGGGGGGTAAGTATATTCACAGATTTGTGCAACTCTCCCCCGTAATTCCAGAATGTTTTCTCTGCCCTAGAAAGCTCAGAGAGCCCTATGCCCCCATTAGCACTCACCCCCATTTATATATATATATATATTTTTTTAATGTTTTATTTATTTCTAGGAGAGAGATAGAGAGAGACAGCGTGAGCAGGGGAGGGTCAGAGAGAGAGGGAGTCACAGAATCTGAAACAGGCTCCAGGCTCCGAGCTGGCAGTCAGCACAGAGCCCGACGCGGGGCTCGAACCCACGAACCGCGAGATCATGACCCAAGCGAAAGTCAGACGCTTAACCGACTAAGCCACCCAGGCGCCCCTATTCTTAATACAGATTAAGATCGAGGCGCCTGGGTGGCTTAGTCGGAGGAGTGTGCAACTCTTGATCTCGGGATCATGAGTTCGAGCCCCACGGTGGCTGTAGAGACAACTTAAATACATAAACTTTAAAAAAGAAAATAAACACAGCACAGGAATGACACGCCATGTTTGAATGGCCTCAGACACCCCAGGGCTCACTGGCCCCACTTTGGCTGCCCCAGGCATGGATGTCTGAGGGCGGCCCCCTCTGGCAGGGCTGGGGTAGCCGGCCAGGAGGGAGAGGAGGCGAGAACAGAGGCAGGGGGCTTGTGGCTGGGCTGCCGGTGGCCGTCAGGAAGGTCCCAGCCCCGTAGGGCTTTCAGGGGACCTTCTGGGCGAAGGAGAGGGTGGATCCCAGAGGTGGGCAAGTCCGATGTGCCCACTCAGGACCTGCCCAGAGGCACCCAGCTGGTGATCTACGCTGTCATTTGCCTAATGTCCTCCTCCCCCTCCGTGACCCTGTGATCCACAAGGACAGGACCCTCTCTGTCCTGGCCTGCACTGTGTCCCTGTTACCAGGCGGGGGCCGGCTGTAGGAGAGGCCAACGTGGACTTCATTGCCAAGGTCTCTACTTAGTGGGCACCTCCTGTATGCCCAGCCCACTTTACATAGTTCAGCCCTGACCCCTCACGGCCACCCTCACAGTGGCACTGTGGCCCTTCCCTTTTATGGGTGAGGAAACTGAGGCCCAGAAAGAGTGGTGTGTGTGTGTGTGTGTGTGTGTGTGTGTGTGTGTGTGTGTGCATGTGTGTGTGTGCGCGCGCGTGCGTGTGTGTGCAGGGGTGGAGAAGGCCTGGGCAGGATTCCCAAGCTTTCAAGTACACCCTGAACCGAGTGAACGAGAGCAGAGGCAGGATAGGGGTCAGGGGAGAGGAGCTTTAAGGTGGGAGACCCCTTGGGGCGCCTGGGTGGCTTAGTCGGTTGAGCATCCGACTTTCGCTTAGGTCATGATCTCGCGGTTCGTGGGTTCGAGCCCCGCGTCGGGCTCTGTGCTGACTGCCATCTCAGAGCCTGGAGCCTGTTTCAGTCTGTGACTCCCTCTCTCTCTGACCCTCCCCTGTTCACACTGTCTCTCTCTCTCTCTCTCCTAGAAATAAATAAAACATTAAAAAAAAAAAACTCTAATTAAGGTGGGAGACCCTTCCCCTGCCCCCCCACCCCGCCCCCGAGTGGGCGTGTAAAGGTGGGGAGAGGCTGGGGGGGCTGTTTCCGCATCACCACCCACCCCCTCGGAGCAGCGTTAGTGACTCTGCCACTCACGGCATCTTAATTGAAATCTATCAGCAGCCACCGAAGCTTTGGGAGGAAGCATTTAAGCGGGGCCGTGATTAGCTCCCGGCAGCCAGGGAGCCCTGAGAAGAATGTCAACGCAGCCCTCCACCGCCCTGGCCCTTCCCGCTCTCTGCTTTTCCACGCTCCCCTGTCACCTTCCCATCCAGTGCTTTGTCTTTTCCTATTGAGTTATGGGAGCTCTTTATATATTAAGGTTATTGATTCTTTGTCAGATACACATGATACATATTTACGTCCTTGTCTCTGGGCTTCTTTTCTTGTTGTTAAATTATTGTTTATTTCCTAGATGTGTTAAGTTTTTATGGAGCCAATTCTTGCCAGTTTTTTTTTTTTCCTTCACATCCTCTGGGTTTTAGGCCCTGCTTTCCCCTCCCGGTTATATAAAAATGCCTCCTATTTAAAAAAAAAATTTTTTTTTTTTTTAGTGTTCGTATTAGGCGCGGGTCTGTGATCGATCTGGGAGTTTGTCTGGGGTGACAGTGTGGGTTTGGAGGACTAAGAATTTTTTCTCTCTGTTTTAACCCACCAGCTGCCTCTTCCTCCAACTTTGATGGTGCTGGGGGTCGGGGCTCAGCTGACCATCCAGGGGCGCAGGAAAGCGGCGAGGCGAGGCGTTTGTCAGGATTTCTGCAGGGGCTGCAGAAAGACAGACAGTGAAGAGAGAGGGAGAGCAAGCGAGGGGGGTGCCTCTCACGGGGAGAAGGCTGAAGACTCAGAGGAACCCTGCCCCCCACCCCTCCTCCAGGGCACCCCCCAGGGGTTCCTCGTGGGCACCGGGACAGCACGTCCAGCTTAGCCCAGAGAAACGGTGGGCCTCTGGGCACCAGCGACCACTCAGTGACAGGGAAAGGGACTCTCCAGCGCCCCTGCCCTGTCCCTGGACCCGATTACTGGTCTCAGACAAGAACTGGGTAACAGCAAGCAGTCTGGGCCACTCTGCCCGGGTTCAGATCCCAGCTCTGTTGCTTACCAGCTGTGTGACCTGGGTCCATAAGCTAACCTCTCTGTGCCTCACTTCCCTCACCTATAAACAAGGAGACTAAAGCCCCTGCCTCGTTGACGACAACAATGGCAGCAGCAGGCACCTGGATCATGTGTGCCGCGGGCCAGGCGCCGCTCTAAGAGCTGTACAGGGATTCTTTAATTTAATTGGACTCATTCTAGATTCCACTGGATTCATTAACGCCCGAGAAGTGCTCGGAACAGTGCCTGGCATCTGCGAGTGCCGTCCGGCTGGTGGCTGTTGCCGTCGTTGCCCTTAGAGCTTGGGGGACCGTCCTGGGCTTCATCTCAGCCCCATGAGGCCCACTCCGCAGGGGGACAAACTGTGGCCCCGAGAGAGGGAGAGCGGCTTGCCCTGAAGCCCCAGCCCAGGGAGCAGCGGAGCAGAGAGAGGCAGGCAGATGGGACCCTTCCGCTCCCGGAGCCCGGTCACGGCCAGGTCCTGGGAGCATGGGACAGGCGGGGTTTGCCGCGGCCACTGTGACTCTTCGCAGCGGCCTCTCCCATGCCCCCGATCTAGACCGCAGGACCCAGGCTTCCCTCCGGCCTGGCTGGGGAAGGGTCTGCACGGTCTTCTCGCCCCATTGGCTGGCACCCCACCCCCCGACCCCACCGATGATGGGTCTGGAGCTCAGGAGGGAGAGGCTGATGAAATGTCACTCGATGCTGATAACTTGTGATTTTAATTAAACGCCCTCTTAATCAAGAGGTAATCAAACTGGCAGGGAAGCATCGTGAATGTGTGTGTGGGAGGGAGGGAGGGCGAGGGGGTGTGGGGGCAGGTACAGGGCCAAGCCGCCCCTCCTGTTGCTCATCCACTAAGCCAGCATTTATTGAGCACCTCCCGTGGTCGGATTCAGCATGAACAGGACAGTCTGCTGCTCTCATGGTGTTTCCAGGGTGAGGACAGGCAGACCAGGAAATAGGCAGCTGGGACACAGAATGATACACGCTGGGGGGTGGGGTGGGGAGCAGCTGGGTTGGCAGAGGTCCTCGACCCAGATAGGAGGCCAGGCAGCCTTCCTGAAGCGCGGCCTGAAAACGACCCGAGCCTAAGGTAGGGGAGCAGGGAAAAGTGTCCTGGGAACAGGGAACAGCATGTGCAAAGTCCCAGAGGCACAAGGAAGTGTCTACAAGTCCCAGGTCCCTTCCGGCCCCAGCCCTGAGCGGGAGAGAGGATAAGGGGTGTCGTCACCGCCCCCCAATCCAGATTGTCCAGGTTTCCTTCTGCAACCTACAGTCTTTCTACTAACCGTCCACTCAGATGTTTGGAAAAGCAGAGCCCGATTAAAGCGGAGAGAGAAAACCGAACACGAGCAACGGCCAGCCCTCGGTTTCTGCCACACAGGCTGGCACTAGCCACGTGACCCCGGGCTCCCGAGTCTCCTCAGCCCCCTCCCCTGGCCACGGCTGCCATTCTGTCCCCGACTCCAGGGCTCAGGAGGATCCACGCCCTGACCACGCAGGCTGCCTATGAGCTCCTCGTGGACCTGGAGGACTTCGAGAACGGCACAGCCTACGCCCGCTACGGGAGCTTCGGCGTCGGCTTGTTCTCCGTGGACCCCGAGGAAGATGGGTACCCGCTCACTGTGGCCGACTACTCAGGCACTGCAGGTGGGAAGCGGGCGCGGCAGGGAAAGGGAGGGCGGGTGTGGGGGAGGGGCCGCCCACCAGTCTCCCCACTCAGGAGGTCAAAGAAGCCCCAGGCCTCTGCTCCTGACCTCCACCTTGAAGCCCCACCTGGCCTCCCCCCCGGAAACACAAAGCACCGGGATCCAAATCGTTCAACCGTTTTGCAGATGAGCCCAGAGAGCCCCGCGCCAGGCATCAGGGCTCCCGGGCCCGTGTTCTGCTGGACCTCTGAAGCGCGGGGGCTGCACGGCTCTGGGCTGGGGTTCTCTTCTTCCCCAAAGGCAGGAAAGCAAGGAGAGGGAGCGTGAAAAAGCTGGGAGAAGGGACAGAGACAGGCAGGACCCAGGGACAGCCCGGGGACCCCCCAGGCGGCGCCGTGGGGGTGCTGGGGAAGATGTGCGTGCACAGCGCGTGTCCACGTGAGGCAGCGCGGACGTGTGTATGCACACGCGTGTCCAGGGGAGTCCCCGTGAGGACGCGCCGGCCTGTGTCTGCGCCCGCGCAGGGGACTCCCTCTTGAAGCACAGCGGGATGAGGTTCACCACCAAGGACCGCGACAGCGACCACTCGGAGAACAACTGCGCTGCCTTCTACCGCGGCGCCTGGTGGTACCGCAACTGCCACACGTCCAACCTGAACGGGCAGTACCTGCGTGGCGCGCACGCCTCCTACGCCGACGGCATCGAGTGGTCGTCCTGGACGGGCTGGCAGTACTCCCTCAAGTTCTCCGAGATGAAGATCCGGCCGGTCCGAGAGGACCGCTAGCCGGGCGCTCCCTCCGCCCACCGCCCCGTCCCCGCCCATCCCCTCGCCCTCGCCCCTGGCGTCCCCATGCCCAGTGCCACCCTGCATCCCCCCCGACGCCCACCTGCCCGCAAGCGCAAGCGGCGGCCCTGCCCTCGCGTTGGGGTGGGTTGCACGTCACCGTCACGCTGTCCCCACCCCTGTTTACCTCTGCTGATGTGGGGCGGGGCAGGCTTGACAGCCCCAAATTCTGCGTGCCCAGGCTTCGGCTCCCAGCTTAAGTGTCTTGACTTCCCGTGGCCCACAGTCCACCAAGCACCCCTGCGGACCCTCCACTTTGCTTGTCCAAACACCCAGCGTGAAGGGGCCGCAGAGAAGGGCCAGGCGGCCCCCCGGCAGCCTTTTCAGGAGACAGAGGGAAGGTCGGGATCTTTCCGACTCAGGGCTCAGGCCAGCGTCCCCCGGCCCTCCTGGCCCCCCTCCTTCTCTTCCGGGTGCCTGAGGATCCCCCTCTCCCCCAAGGACCAGACGAAAGCTGGACAGCCATTCGCCACCACTGCCCCAGGCCAGGCTGGGGTGCAGCTGCCCGTGGGACTCACACCCCAAGGCGGCCAGGGCCGCTTCCCTGGAGCTCCCGCCGCCGCCCGTCCACCTCTGTGTTCCTGCAGTCCCGGGGGGTCCCTTGGGCTGCTGCAGCCTCCCGCCTTCCTGGGGCAGCGGCGCCCCACCCCCACCCTGTCCTCTTCCCTGGGGGAGGCTGGGGCGGGTCCTGCAGCCTCTGGGCCTGAGCAGTGGGGACGTCTTCATGTTCTGGGCTTCATGCCCTGGGGGTGCACCAGCCCCCACCAGCCCCAGGGACTCCAGGATCCTAGGGCCTCCTGGCATCAGGCCTGCAGGGTGGAGGGTGGGCCTGGAGGGGCTGTTAGCCCATCAGCCCAGAGACTGCGGTCTCAGTGGGGAGGCTGCCCCCTGCTGGTGACTGTGGGCACTGCCCCCTCCCTCAGGGAGGAAGTCGCGGGGCAAATGGGGGAGACTGAGGCACCACCGGACACTGGACACAATCTTTCACTGACTCCTCCCGCTGCCCACCGTACTATTATTCTACCCCTCCCGCCCCCCATGAGAACTCGCCAAGACGAGCAGCCCTTGACCCGATATCAACAGTGCTGGGACCCGTGATGCCATTGCTCTCTGAACCAAGCACAAGGCTGTTTTGCTAGATTCCTACCTGTGGGGATTCGGTGGCGGGGGGGAGAGGGCCGGGAGGTCAGCCTGGGGGGCTGCCCGGAGGGTGGGCAGCCAGGAGGGAGGGGGTGTGTCCTTGGAGAACCCCGGAAGGCAGATGAAGGCAGCCACGTAGGGGAGCGTAGGCTTTAGCCACCCTAATGCGCCATGGACCCGCCGTGCAACCTGGCGGTCCCCTGGAGTTGCACCTGGCCATGGCCTTCAGCAGAGTTTCCCTGGCCATCTGCCCGGGCGCTGGACAACACCGCACCCCTGCCCTGTCGGCACTCAGCTTGACGCGAACACGGCCATGAAACAGGCGGCAGCAGTGTGGCCAGGGCCGGGGTGCCGTGTGGGGTGGGGGAGATGCGGGGAGGGGTCTGTCCCCTGCCAGTCCCCTTTCCCGTCCTCTAGAAGAGAGCCAGCGCCCCACCCCCCCACCCTGAGCCGCCAGGACCCGCGGCCACAGTGCAGACTCTGGGTGGGACCCCAAGCCCCCATCCCAGGGAGCCCCCTTCTCCCCCAGCAGCCCCAGGCGAGAACCGGCTTCTGCCGCCAGCCTTGCAGCGCCAGCCGCTGTTTGGAAAGTGTCGGCCGCTTTCTGATCTGTCATCAAACAAACTCCTGGTGAGTGTGATGTTAATGGATTCGCAGACGTGCGTGTGCGTGTCAGGAAGCTCGGGAACACTCCTGCCAGGGTTTGGCTGCGGAAGAGACGCGTGCGCGGCTCTGGCCTGGTGTGGGGACGGTGTGGGCGGCCTCCGGGGGCATCCGGCCCACCCGCAGACACCCGCTCCTGCCGACCTGAAAGCGCCGGCCCCGGACGGGCACCACGATGGAACACGGCCGCCCCAAACACTGGCTGAACAGGCACTGAGCCATCACGGTGCGGACCCCCGAGGCCGGCGCACCCCTCCTTTCCTAAAGGGCACCCTTTGAAGGCTGGTGCGGAGCACAGATGGCCCCTGCACGCCTGCCCTGGCCCAGGAAGCTGTGCTGAGCAAGGCGGGCGCTGACCCCGGCCTCCAGGAGCCCGCGGTGTGAGGTCAGCATGGATGGCCGACGCGTGAAGAAGGGGCTGCCAGGAGGGTCAGCGGCAAGAGGCAGCTCCACCAGGGACGGAGGGGTGACAGATGTGTGCCAAAGGCCTGCCTGGGACCCAGGCTCATTGCACCTGGACTCTGTCTCCGGTGCCTGAGTTGATGGTTTGACGGGTGGGGGCCTGTGACCTAAGCAAACCCTCCCTCCCTTCCCTTCTTCCACGGATGAGGGGAGCGAGCCAAGCAGAAGAGGGGGGCCTCTACATGGGGATCTCGGGGGGCAGTGCACGTGTGTTGAGAAGCTGCTGAAGGTTCTTTCCACCAGCGCAGGTAGGGTTGGTGCAATGAGCCAGTGGCCTCCCTCATTCTACGGCCCCCAAACTTTGGATTGGACGCGTCTCTGAGAGTTAAACCAGAGGCCACGTGGTGGGCCACCTGTGCTTGCTGCGTGCAGAGGACAGATGGTCCCTGGGCTTTCACCCCGATGGCTTCAGCGCCACCCGGAGATAAGGGACAGCACTGGGAGTAGATCCCACATTGCATTGTCCCCCTGTGGCTGCGTGCAAGTGGGTTTGGTAATCTTTGTCTTGGGGCGGAAGCAATTATCACAGGCCTGCCTCTTCCTGCCCGCCCCCCACTCCCACCCCCCCAGCCACCCTCAGTCACATGGGCCTCCGGCCGGCCGGTCTGGGGCCAGAGCCCCATCACCCAGGATTTGGAGCATCGGTCGACGGGACCTGGCACGCATTACGACGGACTGGGGGGCTTCAGCTACGCCTGTGGCCAGCCACCCATCTCTGTCCTGTGCGGTTTGAGGACCCACATGCCTGCAGGAGACGGGCTCAACTTAGAACAAAGGACGCCAGGCTTTGGTCCAGGTTGGGGAGGGGGGTCTCCCCGGGACCGGTGTCTTCACCTGCCTGCAGGGAGACAGCTATCCCCAGACGCCGAGGGGGCCAGGCAGTTGGCGGGAGTCAGCAAACCCAGAGGGCTGAGGTTGGACATGGGGGTGGGCACTGGATGGGTGGGGGTGCCCGACCGTCCACACCAGGCTGGCGGGATGCGCACACGGAGGCGCTGGAGGGCCGGCACGGCCGCCGACGGACAGAGCGAGGTGCGGGACAGAAGCCGGTCTGGGCTGCGTACACTTGGCGTCCTGTGTGTCCCCTGTCTCTAATAAAGTCTTGTGCTGACCCGGCTGGGGCCTCCGCCTCTCACCTTGCTCGGTGCTCCGCGTCAGGCCGTGGGGACTTCCAAGGCCACCTCCTGCCTGGTTGCCCCAGACGCCCTCGCCGGCTTTATTTCTATCGAAGAAATAGTGTTTCCCAGGTAGCTCTGTGCCCCCCGGGGGCTGCACCAGATCCTTTAGCGGAACCAGCCGCACACCGGCCGGCAGCCGGGCCGCCTCCCCGTGGGGGGATCCTCTCGGGGTCAGGCATCAGGGGACCCGCCCAGGACCCCCACCACGGTCCCCTTGTGGGTCTCTCCTGTGATCGGGCCTGGAGTTCTGAGGAGCTGAGACTTTATTAAAAACAACAGCCCCTGATGGCTATTTATTCATAAAACCCATGTGAAGCTTGAGGACAAAACCACCTTCTGAGCTGACTTAATGAAATTCAACATCCACCTCAGGCCCACATCAGAGACCCGGTGCAGGGCCAGAGCCCAGATGTGCGGGGGCCCCATCCGAGTTCTCCTGCGGGGGCAGCTCGAGGGTGTCTGCCCACCGGGTCACAAGGGGCACAAAGGTTTCTGTCCCAGTGGCTGGAGGCTTCCAGAACGTTCACAGAACGCTACCCCCTTCCATAAAGTGTCCCCGGCCATCAGCACGCAGTCCCGCCAGCTCTGCATCGGGCCCACAGGGACCCCTGGCTATGTGCCTCCCCACAGGCCGCACCTGCCCCGAATTTGACCACCAATCCTTCCCCATGGGGGGGCGGGCGGAGGGCGCTTGGCAGGAAGCTGCTCTGCCTCAGCTCATGGGACGAATGGGAAAGATCCTGTGAACTCAGTCACATGGGGGTTGTTCCAGACGGATGGTGGTACTTCCGTTTTAGACACAAAGAGTGTCTACTATGGGCTGGGGGGGCGGTTGGATGGTGGGGCAGGGGGTTCAGCCAGCACCACCGGGAGCTCCGGCAAGTAACGAAAGACCCCCGGAGGCCCATGCCTACGAAGAGGGCGCCTTCCGGGCTGCCAGCACCGATCGACTATTGCACCAGCCCCACCTGATCTCTTACACAAGAGCTCACAACACCTTCCCTCCCCACCCAAGATGCGGCGGGGAAACAGAGGCTCAGGAAGTAGCTGGCCCAAGGCCACAGCTGGTGCGGGGCTGAGCGGAGGTGGAGGCCAGTTCTGGGGATATGTGCCTAAAAGGTGGTAAGGGAGGAGGGGCCCGGGCTTAACACAGCCAGGCTGTCACCCCCAACACGTCCCACTCCTGCAAGGTCATAGCCGTCTGCAGACAAGCGAGGGCCAGGGTGTCCTGAGGAACTGAGGCTGCTGTCAGCTTGGACATCCGGGGACTTGGCCCTGATGGTCTAGGGAGGTTTCTCAGGGAATCTCACTCCAGGCGTAAGCAAGCAGGGTCCCCTGAAACCCCTTCACCATTTTTTACCCCAACTCTGAGAAAAGCCTCTGTTTCAGGAAGCTGAATGGATCCTGCTGTTCTCTGATGGACACAGCCTGGCCCGTCCATGACCTTCCCACAGCTCAGGGCCCGTCCATGACCTTCCCAAGGCTCAGGGCCCGTCCATGACCTTCCCACAGCTCAGGGCCCACCCACGACCTTCCCACAGCTCAGGGCCCGTCCATGACCTTCCCACAGCTCAGGGCCAGTCCATGACCTTCCCACGGCCCAGGGTCTGTCCATGACCTTCCCACGGCCCAGGGTCCGTCCATGACCTTCCCACGGCCCAGGGTCCGTCCATGACCTTCCCACGGCCCAGGGTCTGTCCATCCGCTGCCCGGGAGGCCCAGAGGTCTTTCCCTCTCCCACTGCTCATTCCCTGGAAGGAGCCCAGGAAGAGCTCTTTTGGGCCCGCTGTTCTGGGAGGGGAGGGGCACCTGGCCAGACCCAGGAACTGGGGCGTCTGGCACCAAATCCAATATCAGACTTGACTCCGGGCTCGACTACCTGGGGACAGGGCGGGTCAGGACTGAGGAATCTGTGGGCCGCACGGGACCTCCTCCTCCTCACCCCCACCCTCACCCCCACCCCAAGCCGCAACACTGGGGACTTCCTGCGGCCTTTTCCCGGAGCCGCGGGCGCCCGCCCTGAAGGGACCGGGGTCCGTGGGGGGCCTCACAGCAGAACCTCTTCTTGGAGCTTGGCCTGCCTAACAGCCAAGTGGAGCTTTTCTCCGGGGGGAACAGGGTGGCCCTCAGGGTTTGACCCCACCCCTGCTCTTCCTACCCACCCCCGCCCCCCAGCTGTCCCTGAGACATTTCACAGAACACAGCTAGGGAGCCCAAATCTCTCTTTTTCCACCCAAAGGAACTGAGGCACAGAGAAGGCAGGCATCTGGCCCAAGGCCTCACAGCATGCCACTGACGCACCGCGGGCTGCACCCCATCATTAAGGAGCACCCAGTGTCACAGCCAACCAGCGCTAAGTAGGGACATAAAATGACACTGTCCCTCCTGCCTCCCACACACACACCAGCGCCTCGGGGCAGCCCCCGCCTTGGGGACAGAAGCCGCTCCGCACCTGCTCCCTGCACCTGCCCATGGAGAAGCCCCAAGTCCATCCACACGGCCTTTCCTTGACCCTGTTCTCTCCAGAGGAGGCCAAGGGGAAGCAAGGCTGCCTGCTGCAGACGGGCTGCAAGAGTGGGGGATGGGGAGCCAGCTGCTCCCGCACGGCCAAGGGCTCTGACCCTCTGAGCCTCGGTTTCCCTCTCCCCCTACAGAGAGGCGGTATTCCAGCCCCTTCCTCAGGTTGATGGGGGCAAGGAAGTGTCCACGAGGCCACCTCTATTCCTCGCTTGAATGGTGGGGAGGTTCTGCACACCCCCAGCACCCACAGGCAAAGGTGATAGAGGTCAGCGGGGTGAGGGCCCCGGAGACCGGGGAAACCCCTCTGTGCTTGGTCCCCAGCCTCGCCGGAGCGGCTCCCCCCAGACAGTGGCAGGGCGGCCTCGCCTCACCCCCTCACTCCCCCACTGCCCTGCTCGCTCTGAGCGGAGGGAAACTCTAGGCCGAAAGAGTAGAGGCTGGGGGCCCGGCCGGGCTGTCTACACTGCCTGCCGGTGTCCCCACAGGTGCGCCGCAGACACAGTGCTTGGTCACCAGGACAGGGGCCCAGGGGCGGCAGGGGAAGGGGGCTGCTGGAACAGCCAGAGCGTTGGCGTCCACAGGTAGGTGCTCCCTGGTGACGGTGCCCTCCTCCCACCTTGGCCAGTGCCCGGGAGGCACTCTGTAGCGCTCTCTGCCCAGCCAGGAACCGCATCTTGGCTTAGCCCAGAGACCCTCGCTCCTGGAGCAGACCCGGGTCGCTCTGTGATCACACGCAGGCGGGCAGTGTGAGTGACAGCTGTGGGGTATGCACCCTGAGTTGTGAGCGAGGTGCCCAGCCAGTGGCCAGGCCCAGACCAGCAGGATCCTGCAGAAACATGTGGCCTGCGGCACAGCCCTCCAGCCCCCCAGGCGCCAGCACGGGACGCCCCCCACACTGGCCTCTGAGCTCACCGGGGGAGAAACCATGAGGGAGCGGGTGGCCAGGGAGCGATGGGCGCCATGTCCGCCATCCGCTGAGGGCACCAGCTGTGCGACCCTCCCCCGCCCTTGCCAAGTCCCACACGGGGCCAGCAGCCTCACCTCTGTGACCCGTCACCATGGCCACTCTCAGCTGAGGCTCAGCAAGCGAGGCACCATCAGCCACCCGGCGGACAGCCAGCAAGTTTTGGAAACATTGGCTGTTGCGTCCGTCCTTTCCCAAATGGGTGTCAGGCACTGAGCTGGCCACTGGGGCAGTGGGAGACACCGAGCTTCCTTTTCGGTTTTTCTTTTTTAAAGTAGGCTCCACACCCAGTGTGGGGCCCGACGGTTGGGGAAGGGGGGCTTGAACTCATGATCCTGAGATCAAGACCTGGGCTGAGATCGAGAGTTAGATGCTTAACCGACTGTGCCGCTCAGGCGCCCCCCACTAAGCTTCCTTTCTAAGGAGCAAATCGACTGTGGTACAGGGGGCTCCAAACCCCTTCCACACGCCCCCTCCAAGAAGCAGCCCTCCCGCGGCCCCGCTCGGCCCCTCGGGAGGCCCAGAGCTGGTGAACCATGGCGCCCGGCATGACTTCCCAGCTGACTGGGAGCAAGAGGCAGTGGCCGGGTTCACCGGTGTCTGACTTCCTGCGCCCACGGGGGTGGCGGCGCGGGTCGGGCGTGGGTGGGCGAGGCGTGGACACCCCCCACCTCCCCCGCCGCCCTGCTTCTCCAGGGAGTGAGGCAACCGACGAAGGCAGGACCGTTAGGATTCAGGGTGGGTGTGCCATTCACCCCTCTTCCAAGGGACTTGAGGGGCTGCGCCTGCGAATCCCAGCTAATGCTGTGCCTCCTCTGCTCCTCCCACCCGACCACATCCTGTCTGTGTTGGGCCCTTAATGGAGGCAGGCAGCACAGCCCCCTCCTTCACCACCAGCGTCCCCAATGGAATCCCAGGGTCAGGAATGTGCGGCAATCAGACGGCAGGGCAGCAAGTCCACCCAGAGGCGGGGGTGGGGGGCCTATATAAAGCAGGAGAAGCCCGGAGCCACTGCTCCCAGACAAGAGCCCAGAGGCGCCCTGCCCTCAGCCCTCCCGAGGAGCGAGTCCCCAGCACGGTGAGTACATGGCCACTCCATCCCTAGCGGGAGCCCTGCTCACTGCACCCCTCCTGCAGGTCAGGAGCTGAGCAGGGAGGAGGTGACCTCTTACAGCCCAGAGATTGACCTCAGCTGCCCCCCCACCCCGCCCTGGCCCTGGGGTACAGTCTCCGGCTCTGGCTCCAGCTCCACCCGGTGCGCTTCCTGCCACGTCCTCAATGTCAAGGACTGAAGTCCCGACTTGCGCTGGGGCCCATTTTCAGGGGTGGGTGTCCCAAACTCCCACCATTGTTCTCAAAGGGGTCCACGACCCCCTTCCCCCAAGGGGAGATGGGCCACTTCCTTCTATGCGTCGATGTGCCCTTTCTGGAGACCCAGAGGCCATTCCCGGGCAGAGTGGCGTCCCCCCCCCCACCGCCCCAGGTGGGATCCCAGCCACTCTCTGCGGGGAGAGGCCACCTGGCTTGTGGAGAGCCCCCCACTCCGCCCGGGCCCTGATGGAGGTGAGCCTTGGCTTCAGCTCCCGGGGACAAGATGATGGAAGTTAGGAGGGCTGCATCTGGGTAGAGAGGAGGGCTGCTTTTATGACTTTTTCAAAGCTTTCTGGCTGAGTTCCCTTTGAAATGTCTTCAAGGGAGCCATTTCTGGAAAGAGCTCCGGGGAGCCTGTGCCTCTTCTCCAGAACCAGCTCTTTTCTTCCAGCCTCGGCTCTCCTCAGAGGACCGGCCAGCTCCGACTCACTATGGTCGTTACCAGGAAGGCTTCCTTTAGGAGGGAATGAGCAATTACTGGCGAAGCAGGGGCATTTTGGGAAGCTCGATTTCTGTTTCAAATCCCCCCATGGACTAAGTTACTGAGTTCTGAGTTACTGAGACCTGGGCTTGCATCCCGGCCCTGTCACTTTATACAGCCGTGAGGTCTTGGGCACGTCACCTGTTTGAGCACGGCCCCTTCCGTCAAAGGGGGTGAGACCCTCCCGCGGGAGGGCGGTGAGGGTGTTACCGGACGGAAAGGGACACAGAACACTGCCCACGTGCCCAGCGCACCCAGAAGCTGTCTGGCCATTAGAATCATGAATCTCAGGGCTTCTGCTTCCTAGCTGCGGCCCAGGCTCTTGGCCTTCCTGACAGTCTTCTTGTCTGAAAACACGCTTACCGTGAGGATTGCCTGCAGTGGTTGGTCACACAGACGGGGCTCACAGGTGTTAGCTCCGGGCCTGGCATGCGGACGGTGGGGGGAGGGTTGGGTTGGGGGGGGTGCTGTAGGGATCATTGCCCGCCCAGCCACGTCCACCTCCCCGGGTGGATGTCCAAGTTAGGCCACGAACACCAAACCTGTTCAAGCTTCCGGGAGCAATTCGTTTCTGAGCTAAAGGGCCACCAAGTGTCCGAGCTACCCGGCAGCTTAGCTCGATCCATTTATTACCAAGTTGAAAATGAAGAGAGACTGATGTTATTCGTTCCCTACCCTGTGGCTCTGAGATGATGTGGGCCAAGAGTCAATGACTGTAATACAAGGAGACCGAGCCCAAGTTTGTGCGGCACTCGGGGGGGCTGTGGGCCTCCCACCCCCATACGCCGTCCCAGCAGCGGGGGGTTACCCGAATGCTAAGCTGCCAAGGTGTCAGATGCAGGGGACCACGGGAGAGGAGACTCAGCCTAATTGGTGCGGTGAGCTCCTGAGCCTGCTAAGAAAATCAAGGCCCGGTCCCCCGGCACGGTGACACTTCCTCAAGCTGCTTGTGAGTTGGGTTCAGCGGAGCCACCGGCCTTTGATGGCTGCCCGGGCCCCGGGAGGTACTGACAGGTTGTCAGGCAAGGCCCACGCGCACAGCCGCTAACCTGCTCCTCTCTTCCCTCCGGCCCAGATGGTGAGCCCTTACTGCCTGCTCCTCCTGCCACTGGGCGCCTGCCTTCCTCTGCTGGGCCCAGAAGAGCCCCTGGCCGCGCCACGTGGTGTCACTGGCGAAATGAGCGGGGGCCCCCTGCCCAGCGGACACCGGGTCCCCCTCCCACGGGGCTCCTCCTGGTGGCCCAGGGCTCCGCACCCACGCGGCCTGCTGGTCATGGCCAAGGAGCTGCAGATGTCTGGCAGGCGGCGCGCCGGCTTCAGCGTCCGGTTTGGGAGGCAGGACGACGGCAGCGAGGCGACCGGCTTCCTCCTGGCGGACGGCGACAAGGCCGGAGGCCCGCTGGGGACCCTGGCCGAGGAGCTCAGCGGCTACAGCAGGAAGAAAGGCGGCTTCAGCTTCCGCTTCGGCCGGCGGTGAAGGGGTCAGGGTCAGAGCAGCCTGGAAAGGGCTTCTCCGTGGACCCTCCCCACTACTGCCTCCACCAGCACCCCCCCCCTGCCCTGCCCCGTCTTCTCCTTGAGCCCCAAAGGCCAGGATACTGAGAAGGTGCGGGGATTATTAAAATGAGTTCTTAGCAGTAGGGTCGCTTAGGTGGGTGCATCCTTTTGATTTCCGACTTGGCTCAGGCAAAAACCTGGATGGTATTCAGAAGGGAGGTGACCCAAAGCGACCCGCGTCCCGGTGGAGGAGGCGGCGCTGCCCTGATGTAGCTCCAGCCCATCGTCCATTCCAGTCCCCTTCCCGGGCGGCCGGGTCTCAGCGGTCCCTTGGCCCAGCGGCGGCTGGCGGCCTGGCGGCCGGGCGCTGTCGGGCCATGAATATGAACAGGCAGAGAGCTGGGCGGGCTGAAGGGAGGTGGGCTGGTGGTGACGGCAGTGGGGTCATCGAAGTTTTGACAGTCTCCGCGGGGCCGTCTGGAACCGACGTCCATCGTGCGGCCGTGAGAGTGCGTTCCACCTGCTGCGGAGTTCGGGTCTGAAAGTTAAAAATAAAAACAATCTTGCTCTCCGTCCCATGAACACACGAGCCCCTCCGTGCTGTCAAGATGTCATTCGGGTCCCCGGCTGCCCCTCCCTCCCCTCGCGTCCTCGGTGGCACAGTGTGCCATGCCCAGAGTCGAGTGGGAGACGAACGGGGCAGGATGCATTTGTGCTCTGGCAAGGCTGCATCTCAAACGCTCAGAATGTGAACGCGCTGTGTGTCTCTTTGGAAATAAAACTTGTTAGCTGCAGAACCGGAATGGGAAGCGTCGCTCACCCGGCTCTTGCCTCCGGGCCCTCTGTGCCCCAGGAATTTGGGTTTTTCCGGAGCTGCGAGTGCCTGAACTCTGGGGAGATGGAAACGGTGGTGCGGATCTCCACACCTGTCCTAGCAGCCCCTTAATTGGCAGCTGGTAAGACACCGACGGTCAAAGGTGGGGGAAACACAGCACAAGGTGTGTTTTCCAGCTGCACTTGACTGCTTCTCCCCAGGCTTTCTCAAAGCCGAGAGCATTCCGAGAACAGGTTGTCCACCCCAGGGGAGGCCGGCGCTCAGCCTGGAGTGGCCGCAGGCCCGGGGCGAGGCGCAGCGGCTCTTTCAAATGCCGTGCTGCGTCCCTCTCCCATCCCGTGTCAGGCGCGGTGGTGTGAAGCCGCTCACTCCCGGGCTGGCTTCGACGCGGAGATGAGAACCTGGATTGATGTCACTATGGCAACACCTCCCCTCCTCCTCCGGAGCTGCAGCTCGGCCCTGTTCACAACTGAATAATTTTCCATTGAGCTGTCACAATTAATTGGTGGAGTTTTATTAGCCTTTTAGAACCACACTGGGCTGGGCCCAGCTTGGCACCTCGGAGCGTTTCACAAGTGTTTTCCGTTCTATTAGTGACTGAGATTCCCCAGCAGCAGCTCTCAATCCGTGGCAGCCAGAAAGCCACTTCATTACGGGGTGACAGATCTGAGCCACCAAAGAGCCAGGCTGACTGAAACCGGGTGGCAGGATGGCACAGGCACGCAGGAATCCAAAACATCACCTGCGCTGAAGGGAGCTGCCTTCTCCGGAAGCTCCTCGCGGCTTCTTCCCACCGCCTGGGCATGCGTGGCCGGGACAGGGGCCAGCCAGCCACATGGAGTCTGGGGGGCACAGCATGTCCTCTGTGGCCTCCTGCGAACGTGACAGTTGGGGGGGATGGAACACACCCTGGGGTCTTTGTCTGTTGGTAAAAGGAGGCGAATGCTCAGCCCTTGAGCCACAGAGGGCAAACCTCAGGAGAACGAGTCCCAGCGTGTCCATGGACAGCTCTGGAGCTGAGGACAGACAGCACAGGGCGGCCACGTGGAGGACGGGGCAGTCCCAGCCCGGGCTGTCACCCGGGTCTTGCCCCATTTCTGCTTTATTGGGGGGGCGCGGGGGGAGGGGCGGTAAGCTCCCTTCGCTCATTCACATGTGCAGAGAAGCCAGAGAACGTGCTTGTGGAAAAGCAGGTGACACAGGACACACCAAAGGCCAAGGGCAGACGGCCACCCTGGGGCAGGGTCCCCTGGTGACCCTCGCTTGCCAGTTTCCACTCTGAGAATAAAAGGAGTCACCCCCGTGGTCACTAAGTGCAGGAGCCTGGAGGTCACCCAGGCCGAGCACAGTCACCTGCGTGTGCTTACAACACACTTTGGGAACATACTGGCTGGTTTCTAATTCAGTGGGAGGAGATTAACCTCAGAGAAACCGGAGATACAGGAGGGGGGAGGGGTGGATGTCCTGTCATCACTTTCATCGTTCAACGACGATCAGCCACAAAGGTCTTCTTTCCAGTTCCTTGTACGTTCGAGCTCAATAGCCCTGAAAATCTCAACGACCCAACTCTGGGTCTAGAGCAATCTAAGGGATTGCTCTGTTCAATCCACTCCCGGTGCATCCGGCGCCATCACCGCTCCGGCTCCCCGCCCCTCGCTCTACCCCCAACCCCCCCGGCTTGGTGGAGGTGTGGGGGCCTCTTACGCCAGCCACCCCCTCGTCCTCCTTGGTGGGGACGATCTCTCTCCAGATTAGTGAAGGGGAGGCTCTGGAAAACACTGACTTTGCAGGCAGAGTCCGCTCCCGCGAGCAGTCCGGGTTTGCTCTAGCGGGCGTGAGGGCGCAGCCGCTCCAGCCGAGGCACCTGTCTGTGTCCTTATGGCGCATTTACGCAAGACGCGCAGAAACAGCCTTCCTCTTGGGCTGCGGATCTAACGGCGTTTCGCTAAAAATGGGATGGGGAGTATTTTTGTCTGTACTTTGCACGTGTTTGAAATAGTAATAAAAACGTTGAAGGAGGAAGGAGGCTGGCGGGGCAGCGGGCCATCCAGCGGCTGCTGAGGTGAGGACGGAGCCACCTTGTCCTAACTTTGCCCAGGACGGGAGAGACTACGTGGCCCCTGAAATCCCCAACTCACATAAGGTGCTTTTGTCCCCGGGCAGGGAGCTGGGGCCCTGCCCACGACGTTGGGTGGGTGGCCGTCAGGGGCGCGGGCAGGCATGACAGAGACACCGCGGCTGTCAGTCCTGTCCCACCCGACGGGTCCCGCACCAAGGCAACACGCGGAAGTGGATTCCCCGGACACTTGGTTTGGGAACGCCTCCTGTATCACCCCCCGACACCGGAGAAGCTGGGCTGCCTGCAGTTCTCGACCTTCCTCCCACGACAGAGGGAGGAGGGGCCTGGCTCCGGAGCACAGACCTCCCTGCTAGTCACGCTGGGGCCGTCTACACTGTCGGTTAGTCCAGCACGGGACAGCAGCACATGCTGTGTGACCCTGGGCAAGCTGCTTCACATCTCTGAGCCTCGACTTTCTCGCACGTCAAATGAGGACAGTGACAGAATCTCCCTTGTTAAAAAAAAAAAACAAACAAAAAACAAGAGGGTTTCACGTGGTGACACACAGCCTGGCTGTAGTGGCTGCAAAGGCCCACGCGTGGTCTGTGATGTTAAGAAAACTCCCCGACTGGAACATGACGCATGTGGAGAAGGAGCTCCGTGCTGAGCGCACAGTTCAGTGCGTTCTCACCAAGCAACACCCCTGTCAGCTGGCGCGACCTGGGCTGAGAAACACGGCGTTATCCGCCCCCACCGGGCTCCCCTGCACCCCAACCCGGCTCGACCCTCCATCCTGACTTCCAGCACCAAACCACAGATGAGCTGCGTGGCCGTGAACACGTGGAAGCTTCTGGCATCACTACTGCGTGTCTGGCTGCTTCGGCTCAACCTTACATTTGCGAGACTCACGTACAGATGGTGTCGTGGCCGAGGCGCCGTCTCCACTGTGCGGGGCGTCCCGCCTCCTCAACATGGCACGACGTTTGCTCCTCTGTGCAGATGGAAGGTTCTCAGGCTGAGGAGCTTTTCCCAAGATCCTCACTTTGACACTCGGGCAGGTAGTTTGTGGTAACTGTATCAACAGTGGCCGCTGGCCCTTCTGGCAGGCTCGACCCTCAGGTGCTCCTTGGCTCTGGACCTGGAGGCCAGGCCTTGAAATTACCCGAAAAGCGTGTGCTCGCACGCAGGCGTCTTCGGCAGCTCGATCCAGGTGCGCCAAGTTCCCAAGGGGCTCTGTGACCTGACCCACTGTCCCGGAGCGGCTGGACCCAAGTAAGTTTCTGAAGCCCAGGTGACGCACGGAAGGCTCTTATTTGAGAGAAGACCCGTACTTGCCCTAGCACGGCCGCCACGGTGACTGGCATGTGACACTACGTGAGCCGTGACCAGTGGCAGCCTCAGTGCTGGGCGTCAAGAAAATGGGATAACGTGCTCGGAGGGGTCGCCTTGGGGCGGGCTCGCGTCCGGCCTGGAGGGAGCGGCCGTCGGTGGTCATGGCCGCCACTGCAAGTCACCTGAGAGCTGCCACTCTAGGAAGGCTTATCTGACTGGGGAGATCTGGTGCCCAGTTACGGCCGAGCCACGGGCAGAGCGTGGCCCGGGCCTCCGTGAAACGAGGGAGGGGGTCTGGCAGCCCCCTGGGTGTGAGCATGCCCCAAGGCCCCGCCAGGCCTCCCCACCCGGGGGCCTCCCCTCCCGTCCGCTCAAGCGTGGTCTTCCACACGCTCCGGTGAGCAGGACCGTGTCCTCTGACAAGTCTGCTGGCTTAATAAGTATCATTACCAGACAGCGCCACTTACTTCCCCGACTGCCACTTTCCAAGCTGTCAGCTGGCGTTAAATGGAGGCCAAGACGAGGAAACGGCCGCAGGTGCCCCCCTCCCGGGTCCCCTCGGTCCCCTCGATGGGGAGGGGAGGGGGGCTGGGAGAGGCCACACGCCCCAGGTGGCATTTCCAGCCCCCCTGCCCTCCTCATGCACAGAGAGAAACAAGACACAGGGCGTGGGGGCCGCGAGCGAGGGGCGCCTCGGGGGCCACCGGGAGCCGGGGCGGGTTCACAGGCACAGGAAAGGGGGCACCTGTGGAGGCGCCGGAGCCTGGACGTACCCCGTCCCTGAGTCAACAATGCTGTGACGGCCTGACAGCGGGGGCCACCCTTGGGCTCCCCTTCCCCCCCATCTGGTGGCAGAGCTCACTCTCAGGGCTGCTGCCGGATCCGCGTCAAGGGCACCAGAAGGGCCCGAGGCCAGGGCAGGGCAACTGCTGTGGACGGGCCGAGGAAGACGCGGGACGCAGACTGTAAAACCCACCACGGAGCCCCCCGGCCCCCGAGGACTCCCTCCCTCCCGCCCGCACGCCACAGCTCGGGGGTTGGGGGACGGGAAAATGACACACCAGACCCACCTGCCCGAGTTCTAATGCTGTAAACATTTATTTAAAAAATACTACGGGGAGATGTGACTTCAAAAAACAGAATCATATACAGAGAATGTACTGGATCAAAAAAAAAAAAAGACACCATAAGCATTGGAGAAGGAAGAGTAGTGGAAAACTATTTACACGTCTTTTATAAAAGAGCAAGTCTATAAAAGAGTGTAATGCGAAGGTATAAATGCGAGATACAGTGACATGTCGCGTGAACAAAGAGAAACCAGTACCTCGGAGGCGGGAACTCGAGGGGACCTGGGTGGGGTCGGTTCTGCTTTGTCTGCAAGGCCGCTGGTGGTGTTCTAGCCCCTCCCTCCAAGTCTGTGTGACACAGATGTCTGGGGGGGGGAGGGGGCAAAGAGGTGCCCAGCTGTCGAGGACGGCGTTAAGCTGATCCGTTGGAAGCCATTTCTACCAGAGAAATAAAATACAAGTTTGGGCGACGAGCATCAAAATGGGCCCCGTGCAAGGTCACTGTCACCGGGGCGTGTGGAAGGTGGTCCCGCCAGGGCCCGGCAGGAGGCCCAGGCAGGTGCCTGCCCCCTCCTTGAGCAGCGGCTCTAGGTCAAGGTCAAGGCGGCCTGGGCAGCCTGGAGAGTCTCTGGGGCTTCATCCGGTTGTGGTCTTCTCCATCCCTGATGCCCCCACAGAAACGGTGGGCTAAGTGCTGCTCACGGTGATTCAACAGGACACTTGCCTCGCAGTGCATAGCCAGCAACAGGTGGGGCGCTGGCACCACAGTCCCCTCTCCCCTGCACTGGGGGCCGGTCCTCGTGTGCCGGAGGCGACTGCGCTGAGCTCAGAGCTGTGAAATGCTCCAGAAAACTAAAGCCTGTTGTCACACAGGAAAGAGCTCTGCACGAACCGCCTTGGCCTCAGACGAGCACAGGGGAGGGAGGGTGAGATCGGTCAGAAATCAAGACCAAGTGCCTTTTCCGGGCACCTGGAAGCCCGAAACGAAGGCAGGCTGGGCCCAGCCCCGGGGCTGTCTGGGGCTCCCCCAGCCACCCCCCCTCCCTCCCCTGACCCTGCTACCCTTAGGACTCAAGCTTTTCCTCCAGGACGAGCACCACCGGCCACCAGACAGCAAGCACCCACAGGCCGGTTGCCTTCAGCACCCCGGTTCAGCCCCCCAAACGAGAGCTGTCCTTCACATGAGGGCCAGGGAGGGCAGAGCGCCCAGCTGGCAAGCGCCTCCCAGGATGGAGTTCTGGAAAAGGGTCTTTGGTGCAGGGGCGGGGGGAGCACCGTAGGAGGAGCGTGCAGGTCCCCTCCGCGGGGGGAGTGCGGCGGACAGTTCCCAGGGCCTTGGGGACCAGGCTCCTGTTCTGGGCGCTTGTTCTCGGGGGAGGAGAAGGCATACCCAGGGGAGGGCCTCCAGAAAAGACCAGCGAAGAGGAGACATGGCTGGAAGGGCTCAGTCCTGGAGCCCATTGTGCGGAAGAGGCTGGCGGGCCAACAGCAGTCCAACGAGCAGGGACTCCACAGACAGAACTCGGGACAGAGGCGCCTCGGGGAGCCCGGGGCTGAGGGCGGGGGGCGCTGAGGGACAGCTGCAAACACGTAGGTAGTGGGCTGTGGTCCGCGGCGGCCCTCGGCTCCGCGCGGCGTGGCGGGGTGCTCCCGGGCCAAGGGCCCAACTCCCTGCTCCGGTGTCCGACGCAGGCGAGGGGCAGGGTGGGGGGGTGGGCTTGACACGCCGCGGGCGGCTCCGGCTGGCCTGGCGCCCGGCTCCTGCTACCTCTGCACGATGTCGCTGATCTCCTTCACGGAGCTGAGGAGTTTGCTGAAGTCCTGCGTGGCGGCCGGGCCACTCCCCGCTGACGCCGGGCAGATCTGCAGCTCGCGGAGGTTGTTCTCTAGTTTGTTGATGGCCTCGCGGAAGGCGAATTTGTTCCTCATTTGCTGGATGGAATCCACATAGCTCACGCAGAACGTGTAGAGGTTTTTGCCGGCTTCCAGCACGGCGCTGTGGCTGGCCATCTGCTCGGAGTTCCTGGAGATGGCCAGGCACAGGGCCTCGGTGCCGTCCAGGACCACGCCCTTGGTGATGGTGCCGCTGGCGATCCGCTCCGGAGGCTGCCGCGTTTTCCGGAGAGACACGCGCGTCGATATGAGAGGGATGAAGGGCGTGGAGGCTGGCGGGTCCCCGGCCAGGGCGGAGGACGCGGACGGCACCGTGGAGGGGGCGGGGGCGGGAGCTGCGCCGGCCGGCGCCCCCGCAGGCTTGCCGGACGACGGTGGCTTTGGCACGGACGGGAGCCCGGGCTTTTTGATGCCCTCTCCCAGCGGGCCGGCCTTAACAGCGTCACTGTTCACGGCATCCGCGACCACAGCCGCGGCCTTGGCCTTCCCGCCGGCGCCGGCTTCGCTGGCCGCTTCCTGGGTCGGGCTGTGCGCGGGCTTCCCGGCTTTCCCCACGGAGGCCGGCGGCGGGGGCGGCGGCGCAGGTTTGAGCTTGGCCAGTTTCCCCTTGTCTCTCCCCGGGGACTCGGAGGAAGGCTTGTGCCTCCGCGCCCTGGGCTCCTCGGCGGGCGCTCTGGCGGTCCCTCCGGCCGCAGCCGGCCCGGCTCTGCCGGCGGGGGGCACTGGCTCGGCGGCGGCAGGTGTCCCCAAGGCACTGGACTTCGCAGCCTCGTCCCTGTGGGGAAGGCCGGAGGGAGGAGCCCCCGTGCCCTGCCGGCGGAGGAGTTTTGGGGTCAGGCTCGGGGGGCTGGAGCCCGGGCTGGACTCGCCCGTGTCTCGGAAGACCTCGTCAGCTGCCTCCTCGGGCTTCTTTGGCAGCCGGGGTGGGGGCGTCACCGCGCCTCTGGCCGCCTGGTCGGACCTGCTCTCGCCGGCCCGCTTCCGAGGCAGGGCCGGCTTCTCGCTCTTGTGGCCCCCGAACGTGGACGGGTCGAACTGCCTGCCTGTGGACTGCAGGTCCCGAGGCAGCGTGACGGACCTCCACTCCGTGTCCCTGGCCCCGTGGGGGACGCAGGAGGCAGAGCAGGACCTCAGGAAGCGCTTGCCGGAGCCGCCGCCGCCCTCCTCCTCGCCGGCGGCCAGGCGGCTGCTGGTCAGTGTGCTGGACTTTTTCCACAGGTGGGGAGACCGGAAGCCCGCGCCCCCCGACTCCCGGAAGGCTCCGTTGGGGATGCCGGCCCCGCCGCTGGGCTTCGGGGCCTTGGCTGGCTCGGCCGTGTCCGAGGGTGCGAGCGCCGGCGCCCCGTTGCTGGTTTCTCGGCCCTCGTCCTCGCCGGGCCCCTTGCGCTCGGGCTGGCCGTCCATCTCCCGGAAGGAGCTGCTGCGTTTCGGGGGCGTCGGGGCCGTTTTCTTCTTCTTCTTGATCAAGGCACTGAACAAGTTGGTCTTCTTGTCTTTGGGGAGAAGGCGCTCGTCCTCGTTCAGGCCGCTGTCCTGGGGACCCCGTTCTTTCCGAGGGAGCAGCGGGGACACAGGCGGCTCGTGGTCCAGAGGATCTGAAACACACAGTGGGAAGAGTCGAACAACGTCAGAGCGGAGGCTCCTTGCGGAGGGAGCCCAGGGCTGGCCACCGGCTCCCCAGAGGAGCAGCCCTGAGTTGGGGCTCAGACCAGCCTACGCGCATGAGCACCAGCTCTGCTAACACCCTCCGCCGCAAGGTCTCTCCACACACCCTCAGCATTCTCACCTACGGAATGGAGAACAAAACCCACCCGCAGACGAGGCACCAAGGCGGCTCAGTCGGTTACGCGTCCGACTCTTGATTTGGGCTCAGGTCACCATCTCGTGTTTTGTGAGATCGAGCCCCGCGTCGGGCTCTGTGTGGACAGCACGAAGCCTACTTGGGATTCTTGGTCTCCCCCCCGCCCCGCCTGTCCCCCCTGCTCAAGCTCTCTCAAAATAAGTAAGCAAAAGCTAAAAAGAGAAATGAAAACCCTCCTGCAGCGTGGTTGTGTGAACACAATGCAACGTGAAGGGCATCTCTGTCCCAGCTTCTGATATGGAGTGGCTCACCATCACCCCTGCTGTTACCATTATTATCAGGCAGAGCACAGGTTTCTTTCCTTGAGGACAGCAGCACAGAAAGCTGCAGCACCCTGGCCCCTCACCCCTGCACTGAGGCTTCCTTTACAGCACAGAGCTCCCCCGCCCCAGTACCCCATCTGCTGTGTGAAACCCACAACAAGGCCGAGCAGTGGGTCAGGTGCTGTGCCTTTCGGACCTGCCAATGAGGTTCCCAGGAGGTGGGGTCTGAAAGGACGGGCGACTCACCGCCGTGACAACGGGTTATTATGCTTGGCAAATAAGGACTGACCTTTACGAATGTTTAAGTGGACATTCTTTATCTATGACTAATAAGCTCCTAAGAAATCTTTCCAGCGCTGCCAAGCTTGCGGCCAGTGAACGACGGGAGTCTCCCTCAGGGGGCGGCTGTGAGGAGAGCGGTCTGCACAGGGGACACCTCTCGGGGCACCAGGGGGCACGCAGGACGCCTGACCCCGGGGAGCCCAAGACCCTCCCCCAACCTTCACCCAGCGAAAGGCAGAGAAGTGAGATTCTAACAAACTCCCTACGGCCCCGTCGCATGAGCTGACCCTCCCGGGGCGACACGCCACAAAGCCCCTCACATGAACCCCGACGGCCAGAAACGAACAGGACGGCCTGACACCGGGCTTCTGATAAGCCTCAAGTTCCCACGGTGGCCTCTCCCTGTTCCCACCGCTCAGCTGTCCGAAATCATGACAACTGGTCCGTGTGCCGCGGCCTCCACGTGGGCGAGCAGGGCGACCCAGAGGTGCGGAAGGAAAAACACTACCGATTTATTTTCTTATGTAAACTTCCTAAAAGCGTACGTTTTTGGTATATTTTAAATTAGACGTTATTTGAATAGCAGGACACATGTACGCTTACGCTTCCCATCTAACTTTTGTTTTCTGCTTTTTTTTTCCCCCACTAACATGGGCCTACAATAAAATAAATTGAGGAGGGGCGCCTCGGGGGCTCAGTCAGTGGGGCGTCCGACTTCGGCTCAGGTCATGATCTCGTGGTTCACAGGTTCGAGCCGCACATTGGGCTCTGTGCTGACAGTTCAGAACCTGGAGCCTGCTTCATGGATTCTGTGTCTCCCCCTCTCTCTGATCCTCCTCTGCTCATGCTCTGTCTCTCTCTCTCTCTCTCAAAAATAAATAAAACATTTAAAAAAAATGGGGGGGAATCCTGGGACGGCAGATCGGGCTCTGTCATGCCCCCTCGCACGTGCTCAGTCTGTGGTCTATCAGAGCATCCCTGAGGAGCCTCTATGAGGCCAGATTTCTGAGGTTCGGCGGTGGGGGGGAGGCGAGTGCTCCACCAAAGAGGCCCAACTCAGAGGAGAGCACGGCGCCCAGGGCCGCCACATCCCTGTCTGCGAGCTGCGCTCCTGGGAGCATCCTGACACCCCGCACCACCCCACCCCCCTCGCTTGTCTTGGGAACGGCAGGTGGGGACCCGGCTGTGCCGCGGGCGTCTCCCTCCTCGGTCCGTTCCGGGGCGCTTTTCATACCCGCTTCCACAGCAGGCTGCTCTCCGCCCGGCTCCATGTTTACCGGCGGCGTCTGTGCTGCGAGAGCCCCAAGCGCCGCGAACGACACGCGCAGAGGCGGGTCTGTCCTGCCCATCGGTCTCCTGGGCACCGGCGCCTACCTGACCAGGCTACCCACCGATGCCCGCGGTTCCTGCTGATTCCCAGGAGGGCGGGCTGCGGGCGAGAGCAGAGCCCTCCTCTTTCCAAAGCTGGACGAGTGACGAGGACTCAGCCTGCCCTCCGCCTACGCCGCGGACCCCCTGGGCCGGGGCACGTACCGGTCTCTCCGGGGCCCCTGGAGTGGGGCGCCTCGGCCGCGTCGGCGGGCTCTCTGTGCTCCGCGGCTCTCCTGGACGTCCTCGTCTTGGTGGGCAGCTCTGGGGCCTGCAGCAAAGTCCCTGCGGCCCCTCGCACGCCTTTCTTCCCCAGCTCCTTCTCCACCTCTGAGAGCCGCCGAAAACAAGAACAGAAATCAGCAGCCATTAGTAACGGCGTCGGTCTGGTGCGCTGGTTCCCCTTCTCTGCTCGGGCAAGAGCGGTCACCCGCGCGCAGTCACAGAAAAAAGAGACACAGAGGCCGAGGAAACTGCACTCGGTACTTTCCAGAACGGCGCCTGGCCGTGAGCCAGTGCCAGGCCCCGCACCTCTGCCCAGCTCTCTGGTCTCAGAGACCTTGCTGGCCTGGGGCTCCTCTAGCGGGAGCTGAACAGAGGGCAAGGGCTGGGGCCTCGCCTGCCGTCCCTTCCATCCCAACCTCTCGCCGCACGGCAGGCACCCCCGGGGACAGGCACTTTACCATCCGAGATGCTGGACTCCTGGAACATGGTCTCAAAGGCCTGGTGGATTTCAGCAAAGGAGGGCCGGTCGGAGGGCGTCCACTGCCAACCTGCACACACGAGACGCAGGCAGAGCGTGCATGAGGCCCCATCACCAGTGGGGGTGGGGGGGTGGGGCAGTAATTCTCAAGGAAAGTCTCAGTGAAAGAAGCACCCCAAATCTTGCGAACCGTCTTTTGCTGGGACAAGTGACGAACATCACCGTGTCCTGCTACAGACATTAAGAATCTGAAAAGACTTCTAGATACTGGCAGGAATATGCGCTGTAAAGCCCTAGAGAGAAGGGACAGCAAAAGCGTATCTATAAACCTTCTCCCCAGCCCCACTCTACCCAGGGCAGCGGGCCACCGAGTCAAGTGGCTTGCCTTCCACTTTACCCTCACTCCTGGGTTATCAGAGTCTGAAATTCTCATCAGTACAGGAAGGCTAATTAAAACAAGGTGAACGAGGGGCGCCTGGGTGGCTTAGTCGGTTAAGCGTCCGACTTTCGCTTGGGTCATGATCTCGCGGTTCGGGGTTCGAGCCCCGCGTCGGGCTCTGTGCTGACTGCCAGCTCAGAGCCTGGAGCCTGTTTCAGTCTGTGACTCCCTCTCTCTCTGACCCTCCCCTGCTCATGCTGTCTCTCTCTCTCCTAGAAATAAATAAAACATTAAAAAAAAATAAAACAAACAAACAAACAAAAAAAACCAAGGTGAACGAGAGGATTATGGGCTGATGGAGGATTATGGAGCCTCGTGTTGGTGAGGATGCAGAATTACGCTCCTACGCTGCTGGTGGGGATATAAATTGGTACACACACTTCCCGGAAAATAATTCGGTAAAATCTTGCAAGATTTAGAACGTAAATAGCTCTATGGACCAGCAGTTCAGCTTTCAGAACTACCAGCACAACGTATGTGGGGGTGTTTCTTGCAGCTTTGTTGACGATGGCAAAAGCCAAACGTGTGTAAATCAAACAAACAGGCCAGGCTCTAGAAGGCCAGGGCCCAAATGGGAATTTTCAAAAACTCTCCATGGGGTGCCTGGATGGTTCAGTCGGTTAAGCATCCGACTTCGGCTCAGGACATGATCTCGCGGTTCATGAGTTTGAGCCCCGCATCGGGCTCTGTGCTGACAGCTAGAGGCCTGGAGCCTGTTTTGAATTCTCTGTCTGCCACTTCCCCGCTCACACTCTGTCTCTTTCAAAAGTAAACAAACATTGGGGAAAAAACCCACAGGAACAAGTAAATGCCCACCAAGAGGGGGATAGAGGAAGGAATAAATCATTTAACGGGAAGTTAAATAGCTATAAAAATACAGGGATGGGGAGAGGAAGGGATCTTCAAAATGTGGATGTGAAATACACATTAGCCATATGGCTGTGTGCAAAAAAAGTTGAGGGAATTCTTTTATACACACACACACGAAATAAAACCAACCCAGATAAATGTCACCTGGAGTATTACCTCCTACAGCAGAATGTTTGAAGGTAGGGCCCAAGAATTTGTATTTATCAATAAGAAATCAAAGTTTGGTATCATTCAATCCCATTTTTGCATGAAAACAGGAAGAGCCACACACATAAATACTACATATAAATAATGTGTATGGTGTGTGTGTGTATGGTGTGTGTGTGTGTGGGGGGGAGTCTGAGTGACTATGCACCTGGTACATGAGCTGCTTCTGAAGAATGTGAATGAAGATAGGAAGGGAAGTGCTTTTTTTTTACTTTAGGAAATGACTCTTGCCTGGGAATTCCTCACAAAGCCTGCACAGAACGTTTAGAACTGGCTGGGGGAGACTCACACGCTCGCATGAGTTCGTAGACCTTCTCTGGGCAGCCTTCCGGGCGCTCCATGCGATAGTCTTTCTCTAGCAGCTCGTACACCTGGGACAGGTCGATTCCTGGGTAAGGGGACATGCCGTAGGTAGCGATTTCCCAAAGCAATACTCCAAAAGCTGCAAGAAGAGGAAAACGGTTGTTCAGGATATGTAAACTTTTAACTATCCTGCATTTGAAACTGCTTACCTGGGGAGTGGACATTCTAAGCTACGCCTGGAGGGGGCGCCTGGGTGGCTCAGTCGATTAAGCATCCGACTTTGGCTCGGGTCGTGATCTGATGGCTCGTAAATTCCAGCCCTGCATTGGGCTCTGTGCTGACAGCTCAGAGCCTGGAGCCTGCTTCGGATTCTGTGTCTCCCTCTCTCTCTGCCTCTCCCCCGCTCACGCTCTGTCTCTCTCAAAAATAAATGTTAAAAAAAGGAGGAAGAGGGGGTGCCTGGGTGGCTCAGCCGGTTAAGCGTCCCACTTCGGCTCAGGTCGTGGTACCTCAGGCTCATGAGTTTGAGCCCCATACTGGGCTCTGTGCTGACAGCTCAGAGCCTGGAGCCTGCTTCAGGTTCTGTCTCTCTCTCTCTCTGCTCCTCTCCTGCTCGCATTCTGTCTCCGTCTCTCAAAAATAAGTTAACATTAAAAAATTTTTTAAATAGAAGGAAGAGGAGGAGCAGCCACACCCTCAGAAGCAGGCCAGGCACCAACAGTTTACCAGGCTCTTAATGACCAACACCCAGGACAGAACCAGACATTCAGTTAACAACCTCCTCCCCTGACTAGAACGCACTGAAGGGGACAAGCAACGGTACCGATGGGCCCTCCAGGGTCTCGGAGGCGACGTGGCCGTCCTGCCAGGATCTGTGATGGAGGGAACCCTGGGGATCAGGAGAACACTGCTACCCTAGCTCTGAGATCACCTAGCTAAGTGTCTCAACAGGCCACCTCTCCTTTCTGGGTGTGCGCGATGGTCTCCAGGGCCCCTCCACACTCCAAATAGTTCATAAAAATCTTACAAAGTCTGTGCAAGTTCTGAAAGCCCAGATTGTAGCCTTGAACCTCCAGCTCCCATTAAAGGCACCAGGCCCCATTGGAGAAATGGATGATTCAGGTTTAGGGCAGGAACGAATCTGGCATATCTTCTCGCTCCGGAGAGCACAGACACTAGCTACCAAGGACTGTATCCCCAAGGGTCCTGTCAGAAGGAGACATCTGGGGGCACCTGGGGAGCTCAGTGGTTTACGTGGCAGATTCTTTGCTTTGGCTCAGGTCAAGCCCTCACGAGTTTGTGAGATCAAGCCCCACACCAGGCTCTGTGCTGAAGGTGGTACGGGGCCTGCTTAGGATTCTCTCTCTCCGTCTCTGCTCCTCCCCTGGTTGCGTGTGCGTGCCCTCCCCCACCTCAAAAAATAAATACATAAACTTAAAAAAAAAAAAAAAGAGGAAAATGACCAAACAGGAGGCACTCTGCTTACCAATAAGGAAGAGAACTAGCATGGATTAAAACACATTGAAAATATCGAAACACATCACATACATATATCTAGATCATCACAAAAGGAAAAAAACCCCAAAGAACCCCAAAATCTATTTGGTCACCATTTGAGGATACTAAAGAACTAGCTCGTCTGCGCGAACCCTGGTTAACCCAGGCAAGGAAGCAAAGAACTATGTGGCCTTTCCTGCATGGACTGCACCCCGAGGAACCCCACAGCAGGTAAGGGTGTCATGTGATGAAGGTACTGAGCTAACCATTGACCAAGGAGGGACAGCACTCGAGAATTCCACTTGGTGACCCCTAACAAATCAGTGGGTCCAGGCTCCGGGTATCAGGAACCTGATATAATCACCAAAAAAGAGAGGGAGCGTGCAGCTGACGACACAGCTGGCCCGGCGGGCACAGCGCTCCTGCTGAGAGAGTCACACCTGAGTACGACCAAACGATCCCGACCTGACCGCCCGCTTCAGAGGGGGACCGAAGACAGAGGCGCGCACGGGTATAGCGCGGGGGGCTCGAGGGGACGCGGGACGGACTTTCTTCCACAGATACGCAGCGAGCGGAAGGACGAGACAGAGAGGGAGCTTAGGGGCCAGAGGGCACGGAGGGCGCATCAACCGACAGCCTGGTGTACACAGGATCCGCCTCTCAGCTCAAACAGACCATAACAGCGGGACTTTGAGGACTCTGCCAGAAACATGAGCACTGGCTGGATTGTAATAGTCAAGATGACGGTCAATTTGGGGAGGAAGCGCGACATGGTTACAAGAATAAAAAATGTGATGGTGAGAATTAAAAAAGCCACCTTTACCAAAGAGGACATCCAGATGGCCAACAGACACATGAAACGATGCTCAGCGTCCCTCATCAGGGAAATACAGATCAAAACCACACTGAGATACCACCTCACGCTGGTCAGAGTGACTAAAATGAGCAAATCAGGAGACTTTAGATGCTGGTGAGGATGTGGAGAAATGGGTACCCTCCTACACTGTTGGTGGGAATGAAAACTGGTACAGCCCCTCCGGAAAAAACAGTGTGAAGGTTTCTCAAAAAATTAACAGTAGAACTCCCCTAGGACCCAGCAATAACACTACTAGGAATTTACCCAAGGGATACAGGAGTGCTGATGCATAGGGGCACATGGACCCCCATGTTCATAGCAGCACTCTCCACAATAGCCAAAACATGGAAAGAGCCTAAGTGTCCATCAACAGACGAATGGATCAAGAAGATGTGGTTTATCTATATGATGAAATATTACATGGCAATGAGAAAGAATGAAATCTGGCCACGTGTAGCAACGTGGATGGAACTTGAGGGTGTTATGCTGAGTGAAATAAGTCAGGCAGAGAAGGACAGATACATATGTTTTCACTCAGAAGTGGAACAGGAGAAACTTAACAGAGGATCGGGGGGAGGGGAAGGGGAAAAAAAAGTGGGGGAGGGGGAGGGAGGCAAACCATGAGAGGCTCTTGAATGCCGAGAATAAACTGAGGACTGGTAGGGGTAGGGGAGAGGGGAAGGGGGTGATGGGTAAGGAGGAGGTCACTTGCGGGAATGAGCACTGGGTGTTAAATGGAAACCGACTTGACAATAAACTGTGAAAGAAAAAAAAAGCCACCTTTAAGAGACTCCTGCTGAAATATCTATGGACAAAATCAAATGCTATTGGGGATCTGCTTTGAAATAGGAAGGGTCGGGGCAGGGGGGTGGGGTACGGGGCTCAGGAGCACCACGAGGTGATGGCTGGTAAAGGTGGGGATGATGAGCACCATCGGGCTCGTTACACAACTCTGCCTTCTTCGGGGTACGCGTACTACCTGCCACAATAAATTCTTTAACAGAAGATAAAAATAAAACACTGGCCCGTGAAGCCTCAGAGGGCGAGATCCTATTTAAGTCCAAACCAAACTACAGAGAACTGTGGGTGCCTGCAGGGCGCACTAACTGCCCTCCCAAACCCAAGCGGCAAGCTCAGGCTGGAGACGGTAAGTTGGGGGGAGGGGGTAAGAAGGGTAATCTGAATCACCTTGGAAGAGAAAGCTTGCTTTTACTTCATTTTGAAGAGAAAACAGAGGAGTAAAGATTGTAAAGTGAGAAAGAAAGAAAAAAACCTAGGAGAATCAAGTAATGAAGGGAAATAAATGAGAGAGCGAGAGCGAGAGCGAGGCAGCGGAGAGGCAGGGAGAGAGAGAACAGCGGGACGAGGAGCCCACGCTTGTGGGCGGGGGCCGGCCGCGAGCAGCAGCCCTTACCCCAGACGTCAGACTTGATGGAGAACTTGTTGTAGGCCAGGCTCTCCGGCGCCGTCCACTTGATGGGGAACTTGGCCCCGGCGTGGGCTGTGTACGTGTCCCCCGTCATTAACCTGCTCAGGCCGAAATCAGCCACCTTCACCAAGTGGTTCTCCCCTACCAGGCAGTTCCGGGCAGCGAGGTCTCTGGGGAAAAAGAGACAGTTCATCCCTGAGAGCTGCGGCCAGCGTTCCCGGCTCTGCGAATGCAGGGACACAGGGCGAAGGCGCCCTCCCGACGATGGCGTCCAGCCTCCCCGGCAACCTGTGCCTTGGCATCCGCCACAGAGAGAGGTGGTAGAGGGTGGGCGGGAGCAAGTTCACGACCCTGGGCCTCGGTGACCGCACCCACAACATGAAGAGGGGAGCAGCAGTGCCTGCTTCGTAGGCTTGTTGTGAGCGGTCGCGACTTAATCCCGGAAGCACCGTAACGCCTGCCTGCCTATCCGCAGGCACCTAAGGCTCTGCTCAGTGAGGACGGCTCTCCGCAGGCACGGGGAACAAAGGCACCGGCCAGTCCTCAACTGGGAGAAGCTTCCATCGGAGGAAGCCCCCATGTGGCCCATCCAGACTGGACAGAGGACAATATAAAGCCCAGAGCGTCCCGCCCCCCAAACTGTGTTTTCCTACTTTCCTCTTTCCTCTTGATGCGTATCTGAACACATCCTAAAGATTCTTGTCTGTATAATCGGCTTCCTCTCGCCTCCTGAGTCTCCCAGGGAGCTGGGAGTCTAATCTCTGGTTCATGGATGTTAACCACGAAATCACAAGGCAAAATGGGGACAGGGGGGTGGAAGAGGCAGCACCTTCAGGCGATGGTGGTGTAAGATGGCCTGATCATCAGCGATCAGAGAAATTAAACACAGAAGGGACTCGAAGACTCATGCCTAATAGGATTCTGGTAAAGCGCGTTAAGCCTGTGAAATGGAGAGGGAACGGGCATAGCCACGCAGAGCGAACCAGAAGTCAAGAAATCTCAATTTGCAGCCTGAGAGGCTTCACCTTTTGAGTGACAGGAGGGTCTGAAATCAGGCTCCCGTGCAGCTCGGGAAATCGGTCTTACAAGAAAGCGCCCACGTCTCACACTCTCTCCTCTCGTTCTTCACTATGAAATCGCATGTACGGGTCTCCTACCTGAGCTAATTGGGGTAGGAAAGTTGACGGCAGTGGCGCGGAGAACATCGTGTATGAAAGACACGGGCAGAGCCCATCGGCCTCTGTCCTGTGCGGGCTGTCACTTTGCTGGGAAGCCATTTCCACCGGCCAAGAATGTGGACACCGAGATAATTACGGCACGCTTGAAGGTCAAAACCCTCCAGGCTTTAAAACCAGCAAAGACGCTGAATTCCGAACCACACCGACGCGGTTCTGACAATCGTGGGCACGTCCTGAACCAGAGGACGGCAAGTTAAGTGGAGGAGGGAATGGGGGGGGGCGGGGGGCAGAGAACAGGCCACTCGACAACAAAAGCCACGTGCTGCTTGTACCCGCGGGTCTGAGGAAGCGCGACAGCGGCCTCCCTGCGCAGGAGGTCACTCCTGAGGACGCCGAGCACTCTGCCTCCCTGGGGAGCACGGGTTCTCAGCCCGGAAGCCTCTGAGGAGCCTCACTTAATATTCCACTTAGTCCAAGATGGTTCAGAGGGAAGACTTTCCTATAGCGGGGGATCCAGTGCCTGGTGGGCCCGGGGCCCAGGCCTGCAGCTCAAAGGGCCGCCAGCACTGCTGCGAGGGGCTGAGCCCTCAGAGCTTGGGGGCTGGAGCTTTGGGGGGAAGGCGGCCCGGGGCCCCACGAGGAGGCTGAGTTGCCAGGCCCCTACCTGTGGATGAAGTTTTTCTTCTCCAGGTACTCCATGGCTGACGAGATCTGCGTGGCCATGTACAGCAGCACCACAGCGTTCACCTCCTGCCGGTTACATTCCCTCAGGTAATCCAACAGGTTCCCATAGGTCATGAACTCAGTGATTATATAGAACGGGGGCTCCCGGGTGCACACCCCTGCCGACAAGACAGACATTGAGGACTTTGGCGGGCCCCTCTGCTCCCGCCTGCGCAATCGCCGGAAGGGACAGCGCCACGGAGAAGGGCCCCCGAGGGGCACCTGGGTGGCTCAGGTGGTTTGGCGTCCGATTTCGGCTCAGGTCGCGATCACGCGGCTCACGAGTTCGAGCCCCGCGTCGGGCTCTGTGCTGGCAGCTCAGAGCCTGGAGCTGCTTCGGGTTCTGTGTCTCCCTTTTTCTCTGCCCCTCCCCTGCTTGCGCTCTGTGTCCCTCTCTCAAAAATAAACAAACATTAAAAAAAAAAAATTTTTTTTAAAGAAAGCAAAGGGCCCCCGAAATGCATTCTGTGTCTGCCCCAAAGTCTAGAATGGTTTTAAGCGCTCGTGGCTTGTGACCAGGTTCCTGTGGGAAGGATGTGACCACACTCTTTCTTCCTCTCAAGCCCTTGAACTCGAACAGAAGAGGACGCCACCGAGTTCAGAAGCAAAGGTCAGGTGCACATCAACCAGCCCAGGTCCCTCCCACGTGGTGACATCGGCTCACGGGATAATTGCAGTGAAGGGACGCTTGAAACTTCTGGTCTCAGGGTGCCTGGGGAGCTCAGTGAGTTGAGCGTCGGACTTCAGCTCAGGTCATGATCTCGTGTTCATGAGTTCGAGTCCCGCACCGGGCTCTGTGCTGACAGCTCGGAGCCTGGAGCCTGCCTCCAATTCTGCATCTCTCTCTCTCTGCCCTTTCCCCACTCATGCTTTGTCTCTGTCTCACTCAAAAATAAACTTTAAAAAAAATTAAAGAGGGGCGCCTGGGTGGCTTAGTCGGTTAAGCATCCGACTTTCGCTTAGGTCATGATCTCGCGGTTCGTGGGTTCGAGCCCCGCGTCGGGCTCTGTGCTGACTGCCAGCTCAGAGCCTGGAGCTTGTTTCAGTCTGTGACTCCCTCTCTCTCTGACCCTCCCCTGCTCACGCTGTCTCTCTCTCTCTCTCTCTCTCTCCTAGAAACAAATAAAAAACAAAAATTAAAGAAAAAAAAAATTCTGGTCTCAGAAGCCATCTGAGTTTTGCACTGGACCGCTTCTGGGAGTCTGTCTACCGCAAGAACCGCTTCTGTCACACGCACACACCATCCCACACAGGCCTCCTTTTTACCACGGGCTGCACAGCGAGACCTTTGGCTCTATCTGTAACCATGCCCGCAAAGCCCCCCAGAGGCCGTGACGGAGTGGCCCTGTCTTCAGAGCTCTCACTCACCGAGCAACTGCACGAGGTTAGGGTGCTTGATCTCCTTCATCACTGCAGCTTCCTTCAAGAACTCCTCCACCTCCATGGTGTCCTCCTGTGGGGGGAAAAGGGATGCAGTCGTCTCAGCAAAGCAAGTGTTTAAGTGGGAAAGTGTGGCTTGAGGGGTTAACGTGCACCGGGACTTTGATCAACCACCACCCGGGGCTGCCAGCTCCGACCTGCGCACTGCCCTGGCCAGGTTCCCTGCAGTGGATCACCGCCCCAGCGGCGTGAAGAGTTCTCCCCTTCGATGGGGCGCCTGGGTGGCTCAGTTGGTGAGGCGTCCAACTTCAGCTCAGGTCATTATCTCACAGCCATGGGTTCAAGCCTCGCATCAGGCTCTGTGCTGACAGCTTGGAGCCGGAAGCCTGAGTCAGATTCTGTGTCTCCCTCTCTCTCTGCCCCTCCCCTGCTCATGTTGTCTCTCTCAAAAACAAACAAACATAAAAAAAAAAAAAAAAGAATTTTCCCCTTTGGTGTTGAACTTGGGAATTCTCACCCAGGGCAATAAATGTGTGTTGGCAACTTGCTTCTGGGGGCTGCTATGCAGAGGACAGTTCTATTTCCCTAAAGAAGAGTTGGTTTCCAAGGAGTCCTGAAACACTTGACATTAAAGAAAAAATCACCTGAAGAATCAGAAACGCACCCAACTTAATGGAAGAGACTCTGATGACAGAAAGATAGCATCTCACCAAAAAAGACCACCACCTCAATATACGTGGTACCACAGAGGATTCCCAAAATGCAGGAATGTGTGTGTGGGGGGGTCCTCAACGAAGCAATCACCACTATCTACTGGGTCGATTTACTCGGGTTCTAAAATAATCCTCCCTAGGGCATCCCCCGCCCCCCCAACCACGGATTCACGAGTATCGTCAGAGAGGTCATATTCTAGCAAGTCTGCCGTATCTAAACGCCATGAGGAGACAAAGGGTAATAGCAAACGCCCAGAGCCAACGTGATGCTATTTCTACATCTCCTCTACGTGCTCTGTGCTGGGGGGTAGGGGGTGGGGTGCTCAACTCGAGGGCCGTGCACCTGGCCCCGCACGCCACAGTCGCCTTGCCGTGTAACCACGTGTGGCCCGCGTCAGGTAAACCTCTTTCTGACCTAAAGAGCCTGCTGTCCTCTAACCACTGCGACCGGAAGCCAGTGGGTGGTAAACGGTCTGGCCTGTCTGCGCGAGAGCCTGGCGACCAAAGCCAGCGAGAGAGGAAGGAGCCCACCCTCCGAGAGACAGAGAAACTGCATGGCAGATGGGGAGTGGACGCCTGGAAAACGCGACTCGCCCAGGGGGCTTTTTCAAGCTTCTTTCCTTTTCTTTTAAATTTTATTTATTTCGAGAAGAGAGAGAGAGTGAGCAGGGGAGGGTCAGAGAGAGAGGGAGTCACAGACTGAAACAGGCTCCAGGCTCCGAGCTGGCAGTCAGCACAGAGCCCGAGGTGGGGCTCGAACCCACGAACCGCGAGATCACGACCTAAGCGAAAGTCGGACGCTCAACCGACAAAGCCACCCAGGCGCCCCTCAAGCTTATTTTCAAGGTGGAAGCTTCTATGTCGCACCTGCCCCCGCAGGAGACAAAGCGCCCAAGGGTCCTGCCTGCAGCCTCCCCGTGGCCGCGCTGTTCCTGCCCCCGCTCGTGGGGAAGAACCGCACGCAGAGGACAGGTCCGCCTCCACTGCGCGAATCCTGCTGCGGCGCATCGTGCTCACAAGCGGAAAATGACCACCGGGGATGCGCGGCCGCCACCATCACTCAGCCTGAAGCTCAGACGCGATTTACTGCTCTTGAGAAATGGCGAGCTGCTCTCATGTCAATCAGACCTCGCCGGCAGCCTCCGCGTCAAGGTGCACGGGGGACAAGAAGCCATCCCTGCTGCCACTCCAGCGGCTATTCGGTTCTTGGGGGTCCTCTCTGCTTCTTAACGTGCTCGGCGGACCATGCCGTCTGTGCGTGGCGTGTGCTCTGACCTCGGTGACACGCTGATGTCAACGGCTGGGAAGCCAACGCCTACTGGAATGGGGGCGTCAATGCTGGTCACGTAAGGACCAGGGGCTTCGAGAACCTGGCCTGGCCAAGTGGAGGTTCAAGACGCAGCTCTCCAATAGAGCTTTCTGGACAATGCGCTTTCCTTTTTCGAAGCACCGCATGATGAAGCCCGCACAGTGACACCATTTCAGAAAGATCGGGGGCTCTGACCGCTCCTGACCCTTTTCTAAAAGAACTACGCTCCGGACCTTGCGAGGCGGGGACGCGCAAAAGCAACAGTTAGGCTTTTGAAGGCGACCCCCTCCTCTTTGTCCGCCTCCCCACTCATTCCTACACACGCACGCACACGGGTGGACGGTGTAAATAATTCCTTGTTTTTCTCTGTCAGGACAGTCGGCGTGAACTTGTCTCCCCCTGCTGGAATCAGCCTCGTTGAATTTTTAACCGCCGCTGCCTGCAGCCTTCTACTCCCGTAGCTGCGTGTGATGGGAGACCACCGTTACATTCCTTTCTTTCCATTTAAGAATTTTCCACCATTTTTTAAACTTTTTTTATTCCACAGAGAGAGACAGAGAAGAATCTGAGCAGAGGAGGGGCAGAGAGAGAGGGAGACACAGAATCCGAAACAGGCTCCAGGCTCTGAGCTGTCAGCACAGAGCCAGATGCGGGGCTTGAACTCACAAATCGTGAGATCATGACCTGAACCGAAGTCGGACGCTTAATCGACTGAGTCCCCCAGGCGCCCCTCCATCATCTTTTTGAAGAGACACCTTCCACTGACGGAGTAAAATGAAACATGACAGATAATTAGGGTGAAAGCACCACTGAGTGAACACGAAGGCCTGGCCGGGGAGGGGGGTGGGGGGGAGTTAAGAGGACGGCTTCGGATTCACAAAGACAAAGCCCCGCTGCTGTGTGACCATGTACAAGGCTCAGCCATTCACACGCCAGAGAAGAGTGGTTTCTCTGAACAAGCCCCTGTCTACACCCCAGGAGAAGAGCCACACGTGCCTGCCGTGCAGAGCCCCAAGGCTGTGCCCGGACGCAGGCCGCACTCGGCCGGCGGGACCCCCTCTTACTGTAACGGGCACGGTGGAGACGCAGGCCGAACACAGTGCTCGTGGGGAAGACAGGTCTTTAGTTGGTACAGCTCCGCGTCTTCGGTTTCGCCTTGGTCACACGCCTGCGCTGTCCACACCCAGCACCTCGCGTGTCTCCTAACCAGCTTCACCCTTCCTGCTCCCTGGCCTCGCCCCCAAGGGGAGGTTTGCTCTGGCAGAACGGAGAGCGGCGTCTGTTAAAATGGCTTCCTGTCCCACTGGTGCCTCCCCGAGTCTCAGTGGGGACCGAGGCCCTGGGGGAGGGGCCGAGAGAGGTCAGTTTCCACCTTGGTCCCTGGTTCTCAACCAAGTGTTAGGTGGGCAAGGTCACAACCCCAGTGAAGCAGCATCCCGCAACCACCGGGGTCAGGGCTGCGGAGCGAGGGCCGGGGCTGGGGGGCCGGGGCTGCGACTGGGGCTACGGAGCTGCAGCTGCAGATCTGGGACTCTGAAGCCGAGGCTGGGGAGCCAGGGCTGAGCTTCTGAGCCACACTGGGGACGCTGGGGATGGTGGTTCCCCTGCCAGATTCACAGAAACACAGAACCCTCAGAACTCGGGTCCTGGGTCCACAGGCGCATCTAGCTCATGGCCAGAACGGAGCCCACTGCGAGAGCGAGTGACAGCGGGTGCCGGGTCCCCAGCCTCTCTCCCTGATGCACCCCCCACGCCAGAAGTCAGACAGCCAGAGCGCGGGACCGTCCCGTGCCAGCCTGGAGCCAGCCCTTCCCTGCTCATTCCTGCAGCTTCTCTAGCGGAACCAACTGCCTGGGGGGAAAACACAAGAAACAAACCCAAACCCAAACAGACCGTGTTGGCCAGAGCAGGGGGAACGGGGACTGCTCTCCACGCAGCTGGCTGAGTGCAAACTGGTATTGGGACAGTCCCCATCTGTCCAACTGGGAGAGTGCCTGGCACACGGTCCGTAACGGCAAGTGGTGGAAAGGACACAGATGCCCACTGAAGGCTGCTAGACACTGAGATACATCCATGTGAAAGCAAGACCCTGTATGTAGAGCTGATGAGGGACAAGTGACAAGACACAGGGAGGGAACACCAGCAGGTCCAGAGCCGCGTGCACAGCAGGCCGCCGCACAGTCAGAAGAGACCCCACACGTGGACTCGTTCTGGAAGGGCACAAAAATCCAGGGTCGAGGATACTGTGTGCATACGTTACCAAAATACGTAAAGAATTAAGCCTGAACAGGGGCGCCTGGGTGGCTTAGTCGGTTAAGCGTCCGACTTTCGCTTAGGTCATGATCTCGCGGTTCGTGGGTTCGAGCCCCGCGTCGGGCTCTGTGCTGACTGCCAGCTCAGAGCCTGGAGCCTGTTTCAGCCTGTGACTCCCTCTCTCTCTGACCCTCCCCTGCTCACGCTGTCTCTCTCTCTCTCCTAAAAATAAAAAAAAAAAAAAAAAAAAAAAAAAAAAGAATTAAGCCTGAACATTTTTCAACGCTGTTATTTTCCATTATTTTAATGGTACGTTTGTCAGGAGCTTAGGAGCCAATCCTAATGCCATACTAGGTGGATAGCCGTCTTTCCAAAACTCTAGGACTTACAGAATTGTCTCACAGAAAAAAACAAAATGAACTTGTAAACAAACTTCCGGAACACAGTTCATCTGAAATGTGGGACTTCCCTGTACTCGACAGTTGGCTGTCTTAGGCACATCCCACCTCGAGCACTGATCACACACAGGAAAGGTTAAGCCCAGGACCTGCTGAGTAATGAACGTCACAACGCAAACTAGCAGTTCTCAGGTCAGTGGCCTTTGCTGTAATTTCCGTTTCCCACCCATAGGGGTCAGCTTAGTGCCCTCCTTGTTCTCGTTCTCTTCTGATCTCAGGCCCTGAAGGTACAGGACCCAGCACTGCCTGGTGGGTCAATACAGAGTCCGGGTTAAAGCAGGGCCCGCTGCTTCAAGAGGATCTGCCTCTGCCCTCTGAGGAGCCAGAGACACCGAAAAGGCAGGAGGGGACCCGGGAAGAGGGTGGTGGAGAGTAGACTGAGACTCAGGCGCCCAGCGGGGGTCTGGGACAAAGAGCTACAAGGGCTTTCCGGGGCTCCTGAAGAGGAAGGGGGGTCCAGCTGCCGTAGGGGAAGTGAACGGGGGATGGGGGAGAGGGGGATGGGGAAAGAGGGGGTGTCCAGGACGCATGGCTGTGGTTTGCGTATTTTTCAAGGCGTGTGAGGAGGAAGACCTAGAGTGACAGGGAAAGAAGAATGGAGCTGGGCTCTGGGGCAGGATGTCTGGGCCGGAGCCCTGGGTCCGCAGCTCCCCACCGGGTAACCCCGGGCCAGTTATCTGGCCGCCTGCCCTGGACTTCCCTCAAGCCAGAAACAGCAGTGATAGGTGGGCCCTTCCCTCACAAGGTGCTTGTGAGACGCTACACGCGGAATAGAGCACTCAGACTGCAGGCACGAAGTAAGAGCTCAATAAACAGTAGCCATTACTGTCATTTAGAACCCACTTAAGGCTCCCGATCTCTCCAGTGGAGAGAAATGCCCCAAGTAGTGCTATGGATCCTACTGGATGCGCAAGAACCTTACGGTAGAGATGTGCCTTGTGCAGAGGTGCAGAAGAAGGGATCATTTATTTAGCAGTTGCTCGGTACAGTATTTTGGGTTGGCACACATCTCTAGAAAGTGATGCCTTCCCTTTCCCCTAATTAGCTATCACCTGGGGTGACGACTCCCAGAAATCCATGCAACTAGATTCTGTACTTCTTTTATTTATTTTTATTTTTTTACCAACTGTGAGGCTGTAACTTAATAAGGCTCTTGGGGAAAACCATTACAAGTATAATGAAAAGTTTAGCAGTAGCTCATTAGAAAAGTAGATTCTAGAAGGCACCTGACTTCCAGATGAGTCAGATTCACTGGTTCAAGAAGCTACCACTGCCGGAGGACTCCAAGGGGATCCGCGTCGGCAGCGGCTCGGTCAGCAAGGCCATGGCCTTGGCTACACTTCCAGCTGCGTGCGCGCTCCTCTTTCTAAAATTTTCAAACAAGCCTTGGGGGGTGGGGGGGTGCGATTCTGTGCTCTTGTTCCTTTTTGTTTCACTTCTGCAAATACTGGCAAGCATGTTGTGGGTAAATGCCTGGGCCTTCAACCGTTTCTCGAGCTGGTCGAGTCCCGGGGGCCGGCCCGGTCTTGAATCCTGGGCCAAATCGGGACACTGAGCACAAGAGCACGCCTCTCCCTGGACTCGGTGGGTCTGGCGGGGGTGGGGGTGGGGGGGTGGGGGGGAGTGTCGCAGCGGCCGCCTGGGTTTCTCAGGGGCTTGCCGGCATAGCCACCTTGGTGAGCCGCAAACCCCAGCAGCTCATTCCCGCGCACCCTGCCCTTCAGCGCGCCCCACTGCCGCCAGGACGTCCCGGCTCCTTGGCCTCTGTAACTTACCACGGGCTCCGCTCCGCTGTACTGGAGCCCACCCACCTCACGCCTTCTCCCCGCCGCGTGGAGCTCACCGGTCCCCCTGCATCCCTGGGCGGTGCGAGGGCGCCTCGCCCCTGCCTCCGATCGGACGGTCACACCACACGGCAGCTCCCCTGGTTGCCGGGGTCTCCTCCTCACTCCGCTGCTCCACCTACCTGGCTGGCCCGAGGGCCACAACTCTGTTCTCACAACCCCAGGCCTAAGCACGGGGTCTGGCACGCAGATGTGAGGGACTCCACAAACGCGTATGAAGTGTTAAAAAAATCGCGTCTGGAAAGTTTCCTCAAGGGACCCGAGACCACGCTACTAACCCCCTGCCCCCAATACACAAGCATCAGTCCTGCCCCGATGACTGAACTAAGGAGCCACATTCCATACGAGCGCCAGGAGCCACCCTCGTTTCCTAGAACCGTAGAATGGGACTCCTTCTCTGATCCATCACTTCACAGCAGCCGTAATGTCCACTGTGCTGAGCCTCTGAGCACAGGCAGCTGGTAAGGGACAGAGGCCCTGAAAGGCAAGTGGCCTGGCTGCACGGGGCTCCAAGCGCGCGCCCGACGGACTCCAGAGAAGCGCGTGCACGCCTGGGTCCCCTTCCCCCAGCCCAGAGGAGGCTTCTGTTCTTTTCCTCATCTAACGTCTAACGGCTACAGCAGGGCCTCCTCTCAGCCTCGCTGCAAGCTGTCGCGGTAATCAGTTCATTAACGGCAGGTGCAGATAGCACAGGCCGACACTAGGGGACGCTCTGGCCACAGAGAAACGCTCAGATCACCTTCCAAAGGCAGAGGGCTCTGGATGACACCCACTACTTGGCCTCCTCAAGATGTCAGAGAACTTCAAACCCTGCCCAGAAACTACACCCCCCTCCCACCCACGTCAGTGGAGAGGGCGGGAGAAGGATGGCGCGGGACCCGGTAGCCGAATGAAAAGCCCTGACCGACGTTCCCTCCGCACCTCCGCACACTCCCATTTGCACAAGTCGGGACTCACACGACACGAACCAGAACCTGCCAGGAACACCCAAGGCACCTGCCTTTCAGATCTGCCAACAGATGTCCACGGGGGAGTCCGGTGCGGTTTCGTTCAATCCCCTGCTCTCAAAACTCACAGTGTCTCCCCCTTCCTTCTCCGGATTCTCAATAGGAAGTGATTCAAATGCCACACAGACAGAACGGAAACCCGCGGGTTTAAGATTCTTGCCACAGAACGACAAGACTTCTCCAATGACTAATCTTTTTACACCAGAAGCCACAGCGCGTCTGGGCACTCACCCCACGTGCAGGCCCGGCGTCGGGGCCGGGGGCTGAGCCGGCAGAAGAGGTCGACTTGGGCCTGCGGGGGCCCTTCCCGGGCCTGAGGGCAGGGGGCAGGCCCCCCGGGGGCCAGCGCCGCCGCCGCACTGCCCACCAGCAATGACGAACCGCACGGCCGTGCCGAGCCTACCTTCAAGGTCTTCACGGCCACCGTGAGGCTGTACTTCTTCCAGACGCCCTCGTACACCTCCCCGTACTGGCCTCCTCCCAGCTTGTGCTTCATGGTGATGTCCGTGCGCTCCATCTCCCACTTGTCGTAGTTGGGGGACACGCCGTAGACCGTGGGCTTGTTGCGCTTGGGGGCCGGGTAATGGAGAGTGGTGATGAGCCCGTCCGCCACAGTCGAGTGATGGTGAACCAGCTCCGCTAAAGTGTTGAAGCGACTCTCCGAGGAGACGTAGAGCTGGGGGAGACAGGACAGCACAGCCTTCAGCCCACGGGGCACACGCAAACCCAGACAACGCCACTGAGGCAGCTCTGCTGAGGCTAAGGGAGTGTCCTGAACACCACTGAGACTGTGTTGCTCTACACATCCTGTAATTTACTTGCCGAAGCAGAAAGATACAACCAAATGCCTCAGGGCCTTTGCACCTGCTGCTCCCTCTGCCTGAAATCCTCCAATTAATCATCACATGCCTGGTCCTCCCTTAGCATTCTGAGCCCAGGGTAAATATCACTGTCACTGTGTCACCGAACCTGGTCAGCAGCCAGCAATGCTCATCAAACCACCTTCCTTCCTTCTCTGCATTGTACTCACTGCTAGCTGATGGGTCCCTGCATATCTGCTGGATTGCTTTCTGTCTGTCAACACCTTCTAGAATGTCAGCTTCTTGAGAGCAAAGCCCTAAGTGGTCTTTTTTTATCCTGGATCCCCAATGTGAAGAACAAGAAATGAGCACATAGTAGACAATAAAGGACTATTGATTACATTAATGAAGAGAACTTAGTATTTGCAGATTGAAAAAGAAAGTAATTTAAAAAAAATTTTAACGTTTATTTATTTTTGAGAGAGCATGAGCGGGAGAGGGGCAGAGAGACAGGAAGACAGAATCTGAAGCAGGCTGCAGGCTCCAAGCTGTCAGCACAGACCCCGACATGGGGCTTGAACCCACGAACCGTGAGATCATGACCAGAGCCAAAGTCAGACGCTTAACCTACTGGGCCACCCAGGCGCCCCAAGAAAGTAATTTTTTTAAATAATCATACTTATTACCTAGAGCCTATAATTATTATTTATAGTTATATAATTATGCAGAAGCAAATGGTGACCAGAGATGGAAATCGCTAAACAAAATTTAAAAAATCTCTCTTTCTTACTCCCTTGATCTGGGCTGAGGACCATCAGAGGCCAAGGCTTGCAAACTGCAGCTGGATGCCACCGTGGGTGCCCCGTCAGCTCACTCTAGGAATGGATTGGGGGCCCGGACGGCTGCACAAAGGCCACACGGCCTCCTCCGCTGCGGGGAAGGAAAGAGAGGGGATTGCACACACGAGCCTCTAAGATCCGCTGTGGACCCGTCCACGTGTGGTTCTTGTCTGAACACACGGAGGAGGGAGGAGAAGAAAGAGCAGGCTGACAGCAAGGAGCGGATGGATGGGGACAGTGATCGTTTTTTTTTTTTTTTCTCTTTGTTCTTTTCAGGGAGAGGGGGAACATGGGCTTGAAACAGCGGTGACGCCTGGGGCAGGAAGGGGGAAAAGGAACAGGTTGGGTCACCAGTAGCTGCAGGGTCTCAATTACTTAAAAAAAGGAAAGGGGGGTGGGGGGCAGGGCGGAAACAGAAAAAGGAAGAAAAAGCAGTGGGTGGGGGGGAGTCACCTGGGAGCAAGGCCCATTACCGACTTCTCCCCGCAGCTTGCCAGGAGTGCACTCCGACCCAAGGATCCAGTTCCTTCTGTTGCACAGAATGCTAATGCACCCTCCCCGCCCAAGCCCTCGTCTGTGCAGAATTCGTTCTCGGTTCCCTCTGATTCCCTCCCAGGCTCTTCCTGGTAGAGATTTCGGAGCTACGGGAGGTTTCGCTGCACGGACCCACTTTATCCTTTTCAGTAAGTAAATTTACAGACTCTGTGACTTAGTTCATCTTTTGGTGTAAAATTTACATCCCGACACTTATTAAATATTAAAACTATTCTCCCTGTTCAGCTCACGGCACGACCATCTCCTAACGGTCAAGTCTGGTGGTGTCCTGATTGGTTCTGAGTTTCGCGCATTTTGCTAGTGAACCGGGGGGTCTGCATCAGGAATTCACGGCCTGGTCAGAGAAGACCGTGGAATTAGGCTTAGGAACCGTGTGTCATTCTGCTATGCACCAGATTACAAAACAGTCCCCATGCTCTGCTGGGGCTGGGCCTCCCCTTGATCGTGCAGGACCCTCAAGGCAGCACTTGAAACTCCCCAGAAACAGCCTTTCCTCCTGACAGCCAGACGGCCAGGCTTATCGGCGCGTAGACCTGCGCCCCCTTTAGCTGCCGCGGAGCCCGGAGTCCCACCCCGGAGGTACTGGTCACAGGCAGCCTGGCCGGTTAGCGACATGACCCTGAGGTCTTCCGTCGTCCAGCAGGAAGGCAGGACTCAGTGATTAAGCAGTACTTAGTAACACTGCAAGTCTCCTCGGCCAGGGAAAGTCAGCCAGCCGCGTGTTAGCAGGCCTTTCCCTGGCAAGCCTGCACCCGCCAAGCCATGGTGGTGGTGGAGGGGGGGGTGGGGGAGAGGTCTTCAAAACTCAGGAGGCTGTGTAGTTGGCTTGTCCTGTCACCTCTGCTAAAGCTTAAGCCCAAATTCCATTCCCGTCAACCTGAACCTGTCAGTTCGGCGGACCATGAAAATCAATTGTCACCTGGGAACCTCTGTGAAGAAAAGAGAAGACTCTATCGAGGGCTACAGGGAACTGTGGAGCCTGACAGCGGCGTCCCACAGAAGCAAATACAGTGCAGACACAGAGGACGAGAAGAGCTAAAAATGATTCAGGCAGCGGGGGGTGGAGAGGAATCAGACTTTAACTCCACGGCGCTGGCCGGGACTTGGAGAGCGACACTCAGACCCCGGGGCACGTAGAGGTCTCGATGTCGAGCCTCCTGAGCAGCGATGGCTCGGTTTGGCACGGCCCGTGGAGAGTCCTGCTCTCGAAGCTCCCGAGCCCCGGGCCCGACCGGCCGGCCACAGCCACCGTCGAAGCTCAGGACCATGAAAAGGGCAGCAGGCCAGGGCCAGGAGGGCGGAGGCAGAAAAGAACTCTTCTGGGGCCTGAGAGGGAGTCTTCCATGCTCAGTTGTTTTGTGAAGATGAGCTCTTTGAAAAGAGGAATGAAACTTCTGCAACCTCAGGCCGTCCCTCCTACCAACCTTCAATTTTCCCCTCGGAAATCCAGAAAGGATTGCATCAAGGCAATGCTATGTGAGCTTTTTTTCTGGGCCGAGCCACACGATGCCTCCCCGGCTACCTCTGACGCTGTTCGCTCACTCCAGGAACATGATCCCACCCCACACGGCCCCTCGAGGGCAGGCCTCACGGAGAGGCGCCTCTGCAGATGGCCGGCCCGATAACCCCGTGGGCTGAGCCGTCTCCAGGTGCTCAGACGGCTGGAGGGATGGTCTTTGCAGGGAGGGAGGGAGGGAGGCAGGGGGGACGGCAGGAGGCCTAGGACACTTGCAAGAGGTGCCCAGTGGCGGATGCTGCCTGATCGAATGAGTTCCCCGAGCTCCACCCAGAATGGAAGGAGCTCCTGGCACACGTCGGCCTTTGGACCGAGGGGTTGGCGTCCTCATCCTTCGCCTCTCAAATCCTGTGAATCATGTAAGCCACATGCAGGCCTTGCTCTCTCCCTTCTGAACGGTATTTTGGGCCAACCACTGGCTAATGAGTTGTCAAACTAGATCATGCCGGCCCGCATCTGTCCCTAGGATGCCTGATCAAACACCTCCAGGGAGGAGAAACCGGTGCCCCGCTCGGCACACACCTCAACGATCGCTGCTGGATAAACAGCACGGATGGGAAGCAAGCTGGCAGCTGCAGATGCCCTCCCTCCCGGGCGGGGTGCCCTGGTCTCTAATTCACTAAAGGGGAGCCCCTGCGGTCTGGAGGCAAGGTTTCAAGGGGCCCACCGCCCTGCAACACACCCTGCGGAAGGGAAGGACCCAGCTCCACATGCTTGTAGAAAGGCAAGCCCCTGCGCCTCTATACAAGCCTCTGCCATCGCAGAGAACACCAGCTATCAGCAGTAAGGACTTCGGCCAGAAGCCTCCGAGACGTGTGGGAAAAGACAGCAGAGAAGAACGTGAAAGAGAGAAACACGTGCATTCGTGCAGTACAAACGAACGGGTGAGGACAGCCATAAAAACGCTAAGAGGACTTGAGGGGGGCAGCCCTACCTCACACGGAAACATATTCTGCAGCTGGAGCAAGTTTAAGTCTGGTGTGGGAAGAGAACACGCAGCGGATCAATAGGCCCAAATGCATATGCAGATTTGGTCTATTTCAAGAATGTAGGGAAAGATACATTCAGTAAAGGGCCAGGATCCCTCAAAACCTGACGCGTGTACATTACACGTAACAAGATCGGTGACGGAGGTTTCAACAACACTGCGGATGAGGGGGAGGGACACGGCCTCCTACGTTTCTCACGGAGGCTGCACGTCCACCAGAAGGCCCACCTCTGCGGGAGGGACTCGGACAACATCTCCATCAATGTCAAAGGCACAGAGCCTTCAAGCACTTCCAGCAACCTACCTCGCACACACACCTGACACAAAGGACGGGCCATATGCTCAAACTGCGGGGTGGGACCCACTAGGGGGTCTATGAAATAAATTTAGGGAATTCTGGCCAGAACTTTAAAAAAAAAAAAAAACAGAACAGAACGAAATACAAAATATCAAGAGTGTGTTACCTACGGTGAGGGTTAAGTAGGGTCTCAAGAACCTTCTATGACCGGTCTGAGTACTGGCTGGTGCTGTAAATGTTTTCATACAGTGTGCCAGTGTTATTTTATTTTAAAGGCTTGAGAGCCACCTCGTAAGTGTTATTTGTGACAGCCAAAGATTGGAAACCACCTAAAAATCAACCCGCGGGGTCTGCTTCCGTAAGTGATGGCCCATCCGCACGAAGCAACTCTAAATGCGCTACAGTAAAGCAATCTTCAAAAAATATTACCAGGTGGGAAAAGCAAGATGCAGACCCGTGTGGAGTTTGCATCATTTGTGTTTCTTAAAAAATATAAACATATACATGTACTGGGGAGCTCGGAAAGAGACTGGTCACGGGGGTTGACCCTGGGCAGGGACACGGAATTAGAAGACAGAATTATTTCTCACTCTAATTCATTCTGTTTTTTTTTTTTTTTTTTAAACCATGTGCACGCATTACATACCATTTAAAAAACATTCCCCATCTAGACCCAGCCCAATAATCTGCTATCTCTGCCCTCCACACTGGCAAAGTGTAGCAAGGCATATACAGCAGAGCCCAAGCCTAGTTCCATCGATCACATACTATGTGGCCCCTGGGCAAGAAATCTCCTTCCTCTTAAGTCCCCATCTCTGTAATGCAAAAATGCTACAGCAACCTCGGCCTGAGGTGAGGTTTAAATGAGAGGAGACTGAAAAACGCACCGGCCAACGGCAGGAAGCCGGAAAATACCAACCTCTCCCTTCCCTTCATGGACTCTTAAGCATTATTCATAGAAAGATCACAAAACCATATATATATCAACTCTTCTGTAAAACTAGAAATTGGGAGGGGCCCAACTCTCGGTTTTGGCTCAGGTCACGATCTCACGGTTCATGGGATTGAGCCCCGCATCGAGCTCTGCACTGGCAGCGAGGAGCCTGCTTGGGATTCTCTCTCCCTCCCTCCCTGCCCCTCTCATGCCGTTTCTGTCTCCCTCAAAATAGATAAACTTAAAACAAAACAAAAACCAGGGGCGCCTGGGTGGCTCAGTTGGTTAAGCGTCCCACTTCGGCTTAGGTCATGCTCTCTCTGTTCATGAATTCCACCCTCCGCATCGGGCTCTGTGCTGACAGCTCAGGGCCTGGATCCTGCTTCGGATTCTGTGTATCTCTCTCTCTGTCTGCCCCTCCCCTGCTCGCACGCTGTCTCTCTCTCAAAAATAAACATTAGAGGGGCACCTGGGTGGCTTAGTCAGTTAAGCGTCCGACTTTCGCTTAGATCATGATCTCGCGGTTTGTGGGTTCGAGCCCCGCGTCGGGCTCTGTGCTGACTGCCAGCTCAGAGCCTGGAGCCTGTTTCGGTCTGTGACTCCCTCTCTCTCTGACCCTCCCCTGCTCACGCTGTCTCTCTCTCTCTCTCTCTCTCTCTCTCTCCTAGAAATAAAGGAAATATTTTTAAAAAAATTAAAAAATAAAATAAAATAAACATTAGAATTAAAAAAAAACTGCAATCTGGATTTGGAAATCTCTTGATATAATGTGATCTCATTTTTGTTTAAAAACTGTGTGTGTGTGCGTACATATATGCACGTGGACACACACGAGCATGATTTTATCTATAGGAAGAACGTCGTGTACTTATTTGGAGGAGATACTATTAAGGGGCCTTTTAACTTAAAAGTACCCATCAATTATTGCAACTTCACCCACTGGAGACAAATTACTATGACAAGAGATTTTTTAAAAAGGAAGAGACCTGTGGCGCCTGGGTGGCTCAGTCGGTTAGGCGTCCGACTTTGGCTCAGGTCATGATCTCACAGTCCATGGGTGTGAGCCCCGCATCAGGCTCTGTGCTGACAGCTCAGAGCCTGGAGCCTGTTTTGGATTTTGTGTCTCCCTCCCTCTCTGCCCTCCCCTGCTCGCTCTCCATCTCTGTCTCTCAACATAAAGACATAAAAAAATTGAAAAAAAAAAAAAGAGAGAGAGACTTAATATCTTCTAAGAAGTGTGTCCAAACACCAACAGGTATTCCCCATCTTACGCAACAGCTAACAACAAACCCCCCCACCCCGCAGGATGGGCAGTGAGGGGGAGACACACAGGCCCGAGGACCTGTATCATCACGTGATCGGTCCTCAACAGACCATCTTGCAGAGGCTAATGGAACGATGCTTGCTGTTTACTTGGAGAGGTCATCTGCCAGCATCTTCCTGGGTAAGCTCTGCTGCGATGACTTCTTAACCCCAGTGGCAGGAGCTCTGGGCCCTGCTGGCCAAGGACAAACCACCCTCCCCTCCCTGCCCCCCGCCCCTCAGCACCCCCGCTCTTGGGCCCCTACCTTGCCATCAGAAGCAGTGTTGATCCGGTAGTGATACACCCTCCCCTCGTATCGCAGCGAGATGGACCTCTGGCCGGGACTGCTCTCGCTCTCCCGCACCAAGAAGCTGCCGTTGATCCCGCTGCTCAGCAGGTACTCGGCGGCGTTGCGGGACACGGGCCCGTGGTACCAGGAGTGCTTCTCCAGGCTGTTGACCGGCGTGATGTAGTTGCTGGGCACCCAGCCCTGGCCATTTTTGGTCTGGGCTTCACACCACTCCCCGTTGTGATTGTAGCCTAAAACCCGGAGCTTTTCACCTAGAGGAGGAGGGGACCAAACCAGACATTGGCTTCAAACGCTGGCTTGTGCTCAGCCCTGTTCACGCCTACAGGATCACAAAAGATCTCCAACTTCCTAACCGTCTACGTCACTTCAACAAATCCGCACCAGCATCTGTGTTTATGCGTATCCAGGAGGCTGCGCATGGATACGTGAAGCCTCCTGCGTGCGCTGAGTCTGCAGAGAATTCCACAGCCTCGGTTTCCACAGATGCCTGATGTGTCCTCAGGTGTTCAATCCCAGCGGAAGGAAGTTTCTTGGGGGAAAAAGTACTTTTTGCGGTGTGTGGCCTGTGTGTCCCTTTCACTACGGAACAGAGGATGCTGTTTTTCTAAAGACTTCTCATATGGGAGCTCTTCTTTAGGAAGAATGGCTCTCTTATACCGATGCTGGGCTTTTTTTTTGGACCTCCCTGCACCCGACTTCAAAGCTGCTCTTCCGGGGCGCCTGGGCGGCTCAGTCAGTTAAGCATCCAGCTTCGGCTCAAGTCACAATCTCACAGTTCATGGGTTCGAGCCCCGCGTCGGGCTCTGTGCTGACTGCCAGCTCAGAGCCTGGAGCCTGCTTCCGATTCTGTGTCTCCCTCCCTCTCTGACCCTCCCCTGCTCGCGCTGCCTCTCTCTCTCTCTCAGAAATAAATAAAACATTAAAAAAAATTTAACACTGCTCTTTCAAGCCGCGGTTTCCCCCTGATTTCTGTCTCCTGCAGCCCCCACCAGCCCTGCAACCCTTTTACCTTTAGTGATGCTTAGGGTATTGTCCCCACTGGCCACAAAATCATACAGCGCGACAAAAAGGTTGGGGTCATTTTCACCGGGACCAGCGAGAAGGTTTTCCTTGGAGTTCCAACGAGCCGCTTCGCTCAGACCCTGGGGCTCAAAGTCGGATGCTACTGGCCTCTGAAGGGCTTCTGGAAGAGAAAAGAAGAAAGGAAGAAGTGGGGGCAGGGGGATTCGTTTTAGTCTCAGAAGCAAAAAGAGTCTGTTTCCATCACTATACGTTTCTGATTTATTTCATTTCTTAACATCAACACGCGTTTTGTATGAATACGAAAGGTGGTATAATAAAAATGTGGATTCTTCCTTCCCCAAATCTTGTGAAAAGCATCAAGCATTTTCCTCCCAAGGTGATTACTGTTCCTAAATAGCTTCAGCTTTTTACACTCATTAATTCAAAACGAACTCAGTTAAAAAAGGGAAATAGTCCAGGGCACCTGGGTGGCTCAGTTGGTTAAGCATCCAGCTCTCGTTTTCAGCTCTGGTCATGATCTCCCGGTTCGTGGGTTTGGGTCCCATGTCAGGCTCTGTGCTGACAGTGCAGAGCCTGCTTGGGACTCTCTCTCTCTCTGCCCCTCCACCCCGCGTCTCTCTCATTCTCAAAATAAATAAATAAATAAAACTTAACAAAACAGGGGTGCCTGGGTGGCTCAGTCGGTTAAGCGTCCAGCTTCGGCCCAGGTCACGATCTCACAGCTTGTGAGTTCGAGCCCCACGTCGGGCTCTGTGCTGACAGATCAGAGCCTGGAGTCTGCTTCAGATTCTGTGTCTCCCTCTTTCTCTGCCCTTTCTCTGCTCATCCTCTGACTCTCTCAAAAATAAACATGAAAAAAATTAAAAAAAAAAAAACACAACACAAACGTGTAGCTATTGTTCACTATAGGATCAAACAGTTCATTATTTTTTCCTGAAGTTTCCTTTTTTTTCTTGAACTATGCTCAAATTCGCTAGAATTTCTCTGTGATATGCAGGAGAATTTTTTTTAAGCCAACAAATCTACTCCAAGTGGACCTTAATAGTCACAGGATATTATGGATTGAAATCTGAATACTCCTTTAAGGAAACTATAATAAGAAATCGACCTTTATAAAAGGAGGGAAAGGGGAAAATTCTGATTTTCCTGTAGGAAGCCAAACCCAAATGGCAAGAAAATTATTTAGGGGCACCTGACTGGCTTAGTTAGTGAAATGTGCGACTCTTAATCTTGGGGTTGTGAGTTCAAGCCCCATGTTGGGTGTGGAGGTTAGTTAAAAAATACAATTCTTAAAATAACGATAAAAAGAAATTCCCTTTTAATAGATTTGGAGGACCCCGCCCCCAACATCCTTGCTTGGTCAGTAGCCCTCATTTCAGGAATGGGCCTGACTCTGCCAGTATTCACTCCCCAAAACAAAAACAAAAACACACCACTGGAGGCATCCAAGACATATGAGGGACAAGGCTAACCTTCCAGAAACACCACTGGAGAAGTTTCAAAAGTGGTCTTTAAACTATCTCACTGGGGGCACGTGTCTCAGTGGTTCAGCTGGTTCAACATTCGACTTCAGCTCAGGTCATGATCTCAACAGTTTGTGGGTTCGAGCCTTGCATTGGGCTCTGTGCTGACAGCTTGGAGCATGCAGCCTGCTTCGGATTCTGTGTCTCCCTCTCTCTGCTCTCTCTGCTCATGCTCTCTCACTCTCGCTCCCAAAAATAAACGAACATAAAAACAAACAAACAAAAACCTCGCTGGAATGACCTGATACAACATTAAAAAAATGAGTCTTTTGATGCTAGCTTTTCATACTCCTGATTGAAGTAAACCTCCAGGAATTCTTTTGCCTGAAGAGTAAATCCCAAATTATGTCATTACTATGTTTGCTCGTCTCATTTTATGAATCATGAGGGCAAAGATAATTTCAGGAAAGAGGGTCCTGTAACACAGCCGTTTACTAGAAGGGAGTTAAGGCCTGGGTGACGGGTCAGGTCCTCGCTCTCTTGAGTATTCACAGGGCTCTAAAAGCACGCCCAGGGGCGCCTGGGGGGCTCAGTCGGTTGAGCACCCAACTTTGGCTCAGGTCATGATCTCATGATTCGAGGGTTCAAGCCCTGCTTCGGGCTCTGTGCTGACAGCTCAGAGCCTGGAGCCTGTTTCAGATTCTGTGTCTCCCTCTCTCTCTGACCCTCCCCTGCTCATGCTGCCTCTCTCTCCCAGAAATAAATAAAACATTAAAAAAAAAAAAAAAGCACGACCAGCACCATTGCAGTCCAGGGTTGATCAATTAACCGAAAGAAGCTGGTTACTAGGATAAAAATTTTTTTTTCCATAAACATGTATGTTCTCCCACCCCCACCTGAATGTATGTTGGTCTGCTGGCCTTGACCCTGCAGGGACAAGGCCTGTCCTTTCCAAGGTGGGCACGTGCAAGAGCTTATTCCTGGCTTCAGTTTGCTGCAGGCCCAGGGGGGACATGGGAGCCATGTGCCATCAACTGGCTTCCAATTGGCTCACTCACACCTGGTCGGCAGCACCGTGTAAGATCACCTGCCTTTCCTGAGTCTGTCTAAGGCATCCATCTGAATTTCACAGAAACAACTCTTTTCTTACAACGGCATTTCACGGGTTTATTAATCAAGTAATTAAAACAACAAGTGTATCTGACATAAAGAGATCTGGAAAGAAACATAAGGGGCTCTTGGTGTGGCTGGAGCAGTAAGCGGCAATGGACAGTGGTGGGGTAGCTGCCCCAGCCTGAGGGGTCCCGGGCACTGGGGAGGCAGGCATTACAGGAAGTAGAGCATCATGGTCAACCCAAGGAGTTGGCAAGTCAGTTGAGTGGAAGCGAGTCAAAAGAGCTTCTACTGTGGTTTTATGTATATATATATATATATATATATATATATATATATATATATATATATATATATTTATATATATATAACTGTTTTTATTTATTGAGAGAGACAGAGAGAGAGGGAGAGAGAGACAGAGAGAGACAGAGACAGAGCATGAGTGGGGGAGGGGCAGAAAGAGAAGGAGACACAGAATCGGAACCAGGCTCCAGACTCTGAGCTGTCAGCACGGAGCCTGATGCAGGGCTCTAACTCGTGAACCACAAGATCATGACCTGAGCTGAAGTCAGACACTTAACCGAATGAGCCCCCCAGGCGCCCCTACTATGGTTATATTAAGTAACACCATTAGCCTAGGATTCTTACCAAGACAGAGCTCTTGGGGACGGATGGGGGAGGAGGGGGGCAGAAATGGACCAAAGCATGAATAAGCAATTCACAGAAGATTTAAATTACCATTAAACTTGGGAAGCAGGTGAGGCCTGGCTAATAATCAAAAAAATGCCAATTCCTCATCAAATTGGCAGGTCCATTTTCTCGAGGCTAAGTCAGTGTAAGGCTTCAATGAAATGGAACTCTCCAGCAATGCGAGTGGCTGCTTTAGGAACTGCTATACACTTTAGGAGGGCAACTTGGAAATACAAATAGAACCTTTGATTTACCTCTAGGAATTATCCTGAGATCAACCCAATTATCTCTATATACTGATTTTTTAGTATACAGAATATCTATATGCTGATACTTTTTGAGAAATGATACTTTTTGAGACAGAAAGAGAGAGAGCACGAACCTAAGCCGAAGTCAAGATGGACACTTGGCTGACTGAGGCACTCAGGTACCCTTCTATATACTGATATAAAAAAAAATTTTGTTTTATTTATTTTTGAGACCGAGACAGAGCACGAGTGGGGAAGGGGCAGAGAGAGAGGAAGACACAGGATCCGAAGCAGGCTCCAGGTTCCGAGCTGTCAGCACAGAGCCCGACACGGGGCTCAAACCCACGAACCGTGAGATCGTGACCTGAGCCGAAGTCGGACGCTTAACCAACTGAGCCACCCAGGCGCCCCTCTATATACTGATTTTTAAATAACAGCACGGAAAAGGAAAAGTACAAACAACACTGAAAAGGAAAAGGAAAGTACAAAGTATCTATCAATGAAAGGTAGGGCAGTTTGCAGTCCAACCTTAATACAGAATACATTCATAACACCATTCAAAATATTTTTAGAAAAAACAACTCTTGGCTTGGGAACGCCCGATAACGCATTAAGCGCTTGTGTTACAACCTGTTATTTGCGGCATGACCCCGATTTTGTAAAACCTGGAAAAAGTACAGAAGGAACTGCACCAAAATGTGAACAGCATTGACACAGGGTGGCTGATGTGCCCACAGTGCCGTTGAGAGCAGTTAACGCTGGGGGGGTGGGGGTGGGGATTACAAACCTATAACATCTGCTTTATTCTTTTCTACTTTTTGGCCTGCTTCTCACAATGGATGTGGCTTGTTTTTGTGATTCAGAAACCAATTACCAAAATAGAGACACTGCCATCACCAAGAGAAGCCGGCTGACACGTCCATAATTGAGCATCCAACCTGAAAAGGAATCTCCTCGAGCTATCCTGAACAAACATTCGTGCACCTCCCTCTGGAGCCCCAACCTTGTGGCCATGAGCACACAGCTCTGGCAGACCAGGCCCGCACAGGAAATTAAACCCAAGTCATGAATACAGAAATGCTTTTCTTCTCAAATGCCATTTGACCTCTTCTATCAAACATTCTGCAGCATCTGGATGTGATCAAAGTTACATAATCAGGGGAAGTGGCCTGGAAAACACCTGGAAGAGGCAGAGGGCTGATCCTTGCCCAGGGGTGCCTGTGGCTGTAAGGTCTGGGTTCAAGAGGGACCGTCCCGAATGTGGAGCCCGATGCTGGGAATTTCACGCGAGGGGATGAGCCCTTTGTCAGGAAGGAAAGGGCCTCCCACTGCTTTCTGATTCAACAGGACGTCAGGAAATCCAAGGCAGTCTCTCAATTTTTCTCTCCAGTTCTTGCTCCATTCCACAAATTAATGGCCAAAGCCCAAAGGGAAGTATTGCTCATGCATGCCTCTGGATGGACACACCGAAGTATAGCCACAGTTCAACACCAAAACCTTCCAGTCAATTCCCAATACAGGCTGATGTCAAAATTGACTCACGATGTATAAATGCCAAGTTCCTTGGTTCATTTCACAGTGAACTGTGCTCGTCAGCCATAAAAATGATCACAGCCTAGAAGGCCAACACTGCAAAATGTACTTAAACCTTCCTGGCTTAACGCGGGGACTTCTGCCAGGGCCGCTGTCAGGAAGTTAGACCCTTAAAGAAGACCTGAGGCTTCATTCAAAAAAGATGCCCAAAACAGCTCCCCTTGTCTGTTCTTCCAATGGATCTTTTGGCTATTGTTAAGCCTTGGGAAAGAAATTTCAGCATCCGTTGGGGCGCCTGGGTGGCTCAGCAGGCTAAGCGTCTGACTTCAGCTCAAGTCATGATCTCACAGTTCGTGAGTTCGAGCCCCGTGTTGGGCTCTGTGCTGACAGCTCAGAGGCTGGAGCCTGCTTCCGATTCTGTGTGTGTGTCTCTCTCTCTGGCCATCCCCTGCTCATGCTCTGTCTCTCTCAAAAATAAACAAACATTAAAAATTTAAAAAAATAATAAAGAAATTTCAGTAGCTGCTATTATTCTTCCATTATTTTTAGTGAATATTTTCTGCCACGTCCCAAGTCACATTTGAAATTTAAAATTTGTATCTTCAAAAGAGCCTCTCACCCCTTTTTAAAATCCTTTTGTGGTTTTACCATACTGTTAATGAAAACGTTCTCACTCACCCATAAAACTCCGGAAAAGTCATTTTTTTATATAGTCTATTTTTGAGACAGTGACAGAGCATGATTGGGGGAGGGGCAGAGAGAGAGGGAGACACGGAATCTGAAGCAGGCTCCAGGCTCTGAGCTGTCAGCACAGAACCCGATGTGGGGCTCAAACCCACAAACCACGAGATCATGACCTGAGCTGAAGTTGTCGGACGCTCAACCGACTGAGCCACCCAGGCGCCCCAGGAAAGTCGTTAACTAGCCAGCTGAGCACCAAGAATGGCGGAGGGGGGTCGGGCTCCAACTATGAGAAAATCAAACTGTTTAAAAATCCCGTAAGAAATGATGCCACAGAACTCACTGGGCCCAGGTCTGTTTAACTTACTTCCTCGAAAGTATACTACGAAAATGGCTTGGGTCTTTAAAGAACAATTTAAAGACTCTCTTATACAAAAATAATCCTTTCTTAAAGTTGTGAGTCAGTGATCAAAAATGTTTACGGAAGATTCTCAGATAAGGCATATCGGTCTAGACTTCCAGGGGCTGCCCCTGAACCCATCAGGCAAACAGGAAGAGAAGTAAAATGTCCGTGACCTTCGGGGGCCTGGTGGGGGGTGAGGCTACTTCGCAGAGCTAAGGGGAGGGGTGATTTCACCTCCAGGAAAAACATGCCTGGGAAGCTTCCCACCTTCCTGCAAGTGCTGGTGGCTCAAGGCCACGTTCAAGTACAGAGCAGCTGCCTGGGGTGGGGGGGAGGAGGGAGGGGGGGAGGGCGTGTCCGCTTGCTGAACATTCCCTTTCCTTTTGCTCGCATTGGATTATTTAAACTCTTATTGCTTTCTTCTTATTTCCTCTGTGGACCTTCCACTATCACCCTCCAGTTCAAGGAATCTCTGTAATTCAGAAATCTATAAAACAGATCCCTCAAAAACGAGGGAAAGGCTTCGTGTTTTATTTCATAGTCGGTTCCAACTGATGAGATCATGCTGAGACTATTCTCAAGTCCGTATACAACAGCCTCCTACAGCTTTTTATAATATGAGCTTAGAGGAAAAGTATGATTTCCCACAATCTGAACTTGATGAAAGTCACCGTACCTATGTTCTACACGGTCCTTTATTTTGTAATTTACACCTTCACCCAGAGCGGCTGAAATTATTTAAAAAACGGGCTTAGCTGAACGCGGCGTTGGCCTTAACTTCACACTCAACAACATCTTCCCAGCGCCCCAAGCACTGTGTTCGCGGCCGGGGCAGGCCAGGGTGGCGGCGATGCAGATGCACAGGATCCCCCCACGGCCTCTGCTCCTCGGGGGAAGAACACAGCTGGTGAAACTGTATGCGGCCTCAAGAGCCAAAGTCAAATAGAAGACCAGCACTGCCCCGTGGACGAATTTCTAAGAATGCAGACAGTGGGGGCTGGGAGGCGAGAAGAGGCCCCGCTCACTGGCGTTAGGAAGGGGATCCGGAGCAACGCGTCGCCTAGCAAGGGAAGCGGGATTAACACAGGGACCCAAGGCGAGCCTGACACTGAAGCTATTAAGGGAGTGGCCTTCATCTGGGCTGTGGACCCCCTGGTGATGTCTGGGCATGGCTCCGGAAAAAGTCTGCAAATGCAGAGAATATGGGGGGGTGGGCTGCAAAGGAAAACTGTATTGAAACAGTCCTCCAAGTTTTTTAAAACAATGTATTTGTGATACAGCACGTCTTCATTAATGCATTAAATACATACATTAATGTATTAAATAACAAGATCTGGTAGTAACTACCATCATGTCAAAGTACCGACCCGTGTGAGTAATAATCACAACTGTTATGGGACGTGAAAATATCGGATTTCTACTGGTGACAAAGTCACAAATCCTGCTAATATTAGCAGGATAACCTACTGTGGTTGGTTACCTACATTCTTAAAAAAATGAAATACTAATTTTTGGTTAGACATTAGTGAAATGAAGTTCTAAAATTTTCCCATCCACGGACATGGGGCCCCTGAATTCTATCCCAGACCCCAAGGGCCATCCAGGTTAACAACTACACTATAGACTTGGTTCAGCAGAACCCCAGTAATCTGACGGGGAGAGGGGCCTATAGAGAAGGCTGCTATAACTTAGTGAGAAGTCCAAATTATGCAGTTTTCTTTTTAAATAAATGCAGTTTTGGGGCACTTGGGTGGCTCAGTCGGCTAAGCATCTGACTCTTTTTTTTTTTTTTTAATGTTTTATTTATTTCTGAGAGAGAGAGAGAGACAGAGAGTGAGCAGGGGAGGGTCAGAGAGAGAGGGAGACCCAGAATCCGAAGCAGACTCCAGGCTCTGAGCTGGCAGTTAGCACAGAGCCCGACGCAGGGCTCAAACCTACAAACCGTGAGATCATGACCTGAGCTGAAGTCGGACGCTTAACTGACTGAGCCATCCAGGCACCCCTAAGTGTCTGACTCTTGATTTTGGCTCAGGTCACGATCTCACAGGTCGTGAGTTCCAGCCCCGTGCAGGGCTCCATACAGACAATGCGGAGCCTGCTTGGGAATCTCCACCCCTCCCCTGCTCGCTCTCTCTCAAAATAAATAAACTTTAAAAGTCAATAAAAATAAACAAATAACTAACTAAATAAGTAAATGCAGTTTTAGCACTTCCCAATGACAAGCATCCAAAGCATTAAGCTTAATGGGTTTCTGGAGAAAAGTCCTTTAAAAAATAACAAGTAGGGGTACCTGGGTGGCTCAGTCGGTTGGGTGTCCGACTTCGGCTCAGGTCATGATCTCACAGTTCGGGGGTTCGAGCCCCCTGCTGGGCTCTGTGCGGACAGCTAGCTCAGAGCCTGGAGCCTGTTTCTGATTCTCTGTCTCCTCCTCTCTCTGACCTTCCCCTGCTCATGCTGTCTGTCTGTCTGTCTCTCTCTCTCTCAGAAATAAATAAAACATTAAAAAAATAAAAATAACAAGCTAGTTAAAATTAGACCACAGTTTAAATATTTCCCCCGGAATCTTTACATTATGATGCTCCTAGCAAATCAAGTTCGGAACACCCAATCCTCCATGCTGTCTCTCTCAGCACTCCAAGCAGTAGTAGAGCCTTTCTGAAAGACACACAGAGCCAGTCGCCTCCATCAGAAAGCAAAAACATAAGAAGAATTCTGTATCGCTTTCTGAGACCCTGTTACCAGAGCCGGAGCATAGAGACCCATGTAAAAGAGCACCTCGTCCGAACCACTCTGCACACAACGCCCTCCGTCCCCCACCCCTGCCTCACTCCAGCCAAGGGTCCACCCACACCGCGGCCACTTTTCCTCCTCAATCCTCCTGATCTCTCATCCGTGTGAGAGATCGTTTAGAGGGGTCGTTCTAAAATGCGGGTCTGTCTTTAATGACAGCCCCATGGAGACGGCCCCCGCAGAGCCGAAGAGACCCCGCGCCCTGCAGGGCAGGCGGCAGCTGCAGACAACGGGTCATCATTCCCACCACCGCTCACAAGTCCGAGCTCCCGAAGCAGGTACGTGAGGCCCTTCAGGGTCAGGGCTGCAACCAGCTTCTCCCACAACCCCTGGGTCCCCGTTCTGGCCTCCCCAGGCTCCTGGCAGCTGCCCCCACCCGGAGCTTGTTGCTGCCCCAGCCTGTGAGCGCTCTGACAAGTGCTGTCTACTCTCTCTGTGATGCCTCCCCAGCCTACTCCCCATCCTCCTGGCCTCACTCCTTCCAGTGAGCCTGACTGGTCCTTCCTCCTCCCTGCACCTCACCCCTAATCTATTACTTCCCCGTCACCTCTTGGTGAGGCATCTGTAAACCTGGGCTCCAGGGTGGACAAGCCTTGTTTAAATCTCAGCCTCCCAGGTCTCAAAGACATTCATTTCCCAGCCTCAGTTTCTCCATCGCACAACAGGGCAGCAACAGTATCCACCTGACCAGGCTCCAGGCTCCACGCACACCGCAGGTAGAGAATTTCTGCACAAATGTCACGTGTGTGGTACCTGGCCCTAGGGCCCCGCACCGCCAGTGCAAGTACTTCATTCATTATTGGTCCCACCATATTGTGAACTCTGGGGTGGAGGCCAGCATTCTTTTTCTCAATGTTTATTTTTAAGGGAGAGAGAAAGATAGAGAAGGAGGAAATGAGTGGGGAAGGGGCAGAGAGAGAGGGAGACACAGAACCTGAAGCAGGCTCCAGGCTCTGAGCTGTCTGCACAGAGCCAGATACGGGACTCGAACTCACGAACCACGAGACTGTGACCTGAGCCCAGGTCAGATGCTTAACCGACTGAGCCACCCAGGCGCCCTGAGACCAGTACTCTTAGCAGAACCTTCACCTTGTGCTTCGGAAAGGCAGGACCCACAGCATCACTGGGTGTTTATTTAAATGAGCAGTGATGCAGAACCCCTTGCACTTGACTGTCTTTAGCAACAAAGTAAAACATTTAAGTCGTGCACCTGACTGTCTTTGGCAACAAAGTAAAACATTTAAGTCATAACTGAAGAGCGTACCTTACTTATCTGTGAACCTGCTGTAAGAACAGCGGAAATGATGGAGCAGGATGAAAAGCAGATGGCACGTTACCAAGAACGCTTTTATAAAGATCTAGGAAATGCAATTTTTTTTTAATGGAATGTAAACCATGGTCAAGATCCTCAAACACAGTGGAACCTAAAAGTACGTTTCTCTGGGCTTCCAAAGACACAGGATTTGCTACGGTCCCAGAACAGGCAGATAGCACCTCCACAGACTTTTTGGGGGGCTGTGGGGGAGGAAAGGTCTCCCAGATCCCTGCACTGGCTGCATTCAAACCGTGTGCAGTGAGCCCATGAGCCAGAGAAGCATTTAGTCTGTCACAGGCCTTTGGCAGCAGACTGGAAGCCTCCCTTTCTGCCTGCCAGGCCGGGGGTGGGAGAGGAGTCACTGCACATGTCCTGTTCCCGCTGAAAAGGTCATCAAGGACACCTGGGTCAGGTTAGATCCGACTCACTGAAGGGGCTCCCCAAGGGTAGGTGGGTTCCCGAGAATGTCCTGTTAGCCATTAATACTCCTATAGCTAATCTGAGTCATTGAACAGTGCCATAAAAAGGTATCCGGGTTCCAAAACTCAATGGCTAATTCCATTCATGACCTGCGTTGTAAATTCAGGTTCAAGGTATTCAGTGTAGAGTGCTACTAGCTGAACTTGAGGACTGGCAAGATTGATACGGATTGGATCTTTGAAGAGAAGAGCCATGAGGTTCAAGTTTATGCACCTGAATGTGATAGCTGGTACTCACGGTCGCTTACTGAGTGCCAGCACTCTGCCAGCCACTTCACCTGCAGTAACCGCGCCCCCTCACCCCCCATCCCCCCGTGAGCCTATTAAGCAGACTCTCCCGTGATGGGTGTTGGAGAGGCCAGGCGATGGGGGCAGAGGTGAGGTTACCTGTGTGCCTCTCCCACGGCTTCCCACCCACCAGTCTGCATGGCTCGCACTCAGCCCCTTGCACTGCTCGCTCTCGTTCTCTCTCAGGATCTTGCTCTGCCCCTTCCTCTCCTCTGGATCTCTTCCTCTGCCCACCTCTGCCATCCTCCCCCCTGTACCGTGTCCCCTGTGTTCTCCCGTTCTGGGCTCAGCCTCTCTCCTCCTGGTCTCCTCCTCAATTCCCACCGTTTCTCTGTCCCCTCGTCTGTGTGCCTTCCGGGTCACCACCACCCAACACAGACAGCGTAACGAAGTACCTACGGTGCGGATTAAGAAAGAAGGATCTGAACGCCAATTTCAGAGAGTAACAACTCTCATCATCTGAGGGCAAAGTCAGACTCTCAAATGTCAGTAATTAGCAAGCCATTTCTCCAAATGGCTTTGGAAGTATAACTTCACAAGGCAAGAAGACAAGATTGACCATAATTTGCTCTGTGTTCTTTTTTTAACCAAGGTACTCTTGGGCCCAGCCGACAACGAAAAATGACTTAATCTGCCCTGAGACTCAAACTCGGGACCTTCAGTTTAGGAGACAGACACTGTGCCAGCAGCACTAAAAAGGGCAGCTAAGATTATCCATAATCTGGTAATTATTAAAGCTGGTGATGAGTATAAGCACTTCAGTGCGCTGTGTGCTTTTGTTAGACACTTAGAATTTTCCTTTAAAAAAGTAAAAAAAAACCAACAAAACAAAAAACAACCAACCAAACCCCAAAAAACTAAGAATTTATTTTATGAATCTTTCTGGGTGTTTAATTATGATCTGCTATGACCAAGGAAAAGTTAGTCTTCCAATAGCCCACTTGATCTTTCGTTCCTGTATTTATTTTTTATCTTTCCCAGCTTTATGGATATGATCCCATATCACATTGTGAGAGTTTCAGGTGTACAATATAATGATTTGCTGTATGTAGAGATTGAGAAAAGATTCGTTACTGTAAATTTAGTTAACATCCATCGCCACACAGTTGCAAAGCTTTTCCTTACGATGAGAGCCTTCAAGATCTACTCTGTTAGCAACTTTTAAATACACAGCACAGTACTGTTAACAATAGTCATCATGTTGTACGATGTTGTTATGTAACTTCTCGGTCGACAATTTTTCCTGTGTCTATTTCGGATCCGTGATTACAACTGGAAAATTATGACCATTTTAGAACAGGGTAATGAGTGGTAGATGTACAGTCTTCACATATTTGGGGCTGCGGAAAGAGTAAGAGGCCAATCATAAACCAATGGGATTCTTCTTCCGCAATCAGAACGTTCAGCATGAGCCTAAGAAAGGATGGGGGGGAGGGGCGCGGGCTGGCTCCGCAAGGAGCGCGTGTGGCTCTTGATCCTGGGGTTGTGAGTTCGAGCACCACGCTGAGTTTAGAGAGCACTTAATAAAATTAAAAAAAAAAAAAAGGATCAGGAAAAGGGAAGACCCTTTCCCTTAAAACCGATGATGGAAGTATTATTTGTATGCATCAAAGCAACCTTGGAAACAAATGGTCTTGTTAAGAAGGAAAACTATGTGTAGGTTCAGCTCGATTCTCGCATGACTTCAGCCACTGAGAAACGGGCAATGTCAACACTTCAGACTGCTCAATATTTGTTTAAAGTAACAGCTGGCACGGGCGAACACCCTGCTCTGTGCCAGGTTCTATGTGCCACAACCTAAATGAAATCTCTCACGAAAATCTCCCAACTCAACGAAGCAGGGCCTACCTCGAGTCCTATCTAGAAATGAGAAGGCCGCCGAGGCTCAGAGCAACGTGCCCGGGACCGGCGGGCGGCGGGACTGGCATCCGGGCCCAGGCCGGCTGGCTCCGGACCTGCGGGTCTCACCTGAGAAGTGGACCCTGCAATGTCCGAGCCATAGAACTGTCTGCACTTAGGGACATCTCAAAGGAACCCCGCGTGGGTACGGATACAAACACTTGCATTTTATTGGTCTCAAAACTTTTCAATCAACTTTTGAATCATCTCCCAGACCCTCAAACCCACCCTCTCAGGTTGGCTGCACAGAAGACGTTTGTTCTTTCGGGGTCAGAGGCAAAGAGATGGAGAAGCTGAGAGAGAGGAGACAAAAATGGATCTCCTGACTCCAAGTTCAGAAGTCGGTCCAAAGGGCACAGGGGCCCTCCTCCTCCTCTCCAGAAACCTTATAGCACGGGCATGCAAATGAGGTGAGGGGGTCTACAAAGTGCTTGGGCCCAGCGCCTGCCCATCACAGGGTAAGTGCTCAACAATCTTAATGTAACCTCAGGCCTCAGGCCAGAAGGACTGGCCGGCCTTCCATCAGGTTCCTGAAAGAAGCTGGCATTTTCTTTGTTACTAAACAAGGGAAGCACATGATGGGCTCAGGCCAGGGTATTTAGAGAGAGCGCCTGAGCTTCTGGGCGGCAGCCGTTCTAACAGTGTGTCTGTGTGGCTGGCACCACATAAAGAATTTGCCAGAAAGCTAACTGCTGAAAAGAAGCATTTTAGAGCGGCCCTTGGAATATATTTTCAAAGTTCAAGAAGAATTCACTTTACAAGACATTAAATTTTGATTCCACACTCCGGAACCAGCATGCCCACGGACAATATTCATTTACAATGTATGCAAATACAAACATAAACAAAGAAAAGTGAACTGGAAAAAAAAATGAATTCAAATGGCCAGTGTTCAGGGCACCCTGGGGGGCTCAGTAGGTGACACGTCTGACTTTGGCTCAGGTCATGATCTTACGGTTTGTGGGTTTGAGTCCCACATCAGGCTCTGTGCTCTGACAGCTTGGAGCCTGGAGACTGCTTCCGATTCTGGGTCTCCCTCTCTCTCTGACCCTCCCCCACCTTTGTGATTGTGCGCACGCGCGCTCTCAAAAATAAATAATAAACGTTAAAAAAAATTTTTTTTAATGGCCAGTGTTCATGTTTTCTTCCACATCTCTAGGGTGAAGCAATAATCATAAAGATGGGTGTTTGAAGTCAACCTAAGCTAAATGTGGTCCTGGTGAATAGATACTGCTATAAACACACATTTTCACAAACTTGGAACACAAATTTCAAATGTTATAAATGCTTCTTATATGCATACAATACTTCCAGAAGACACATAAGGAACTCTGGAGTGACTGCATCCGGGTAGGGAAACTGGATAGGAAACACAACTACTTTTCACTAAATACCCTGTTAGCATTTTTTAAATCACATACAGCTGTTTTAATGTACAATGAAATTTTTTGACTTCTGCTAAAGATGATCATTTTTTTTTAACATTTTTATTTATTTCTAGGAGAGAGAGAGAGAGAGAGACAGCATGAGCAGGGGAGGGTCAGAGAGAGAGGGAGTCACAGACTGAAACAGGCTCCAGGCTCTGAGCTGGCAGTCAGCACAGAGCCCGACGCGGGGCGAACCCACAAACCGCAAGATCATGACCTAAGCGAAAGTTGGACGCTTAACTGACTAAGCCACCCAGGCGCCCCTAAAGATGATCATTTTTATCAGTATTAGTTTTCCCGAAAAGAAAGAAAGAACAGCCTTATTTGAGACATTCTTGAAGATACCATTTCCACACCCACAGAGAGCGCCGAAGGTCACAATCACAGTTGGCAAAGCACAGAATGGCTGGAACTGGGCTCTCAGCAGCCAGACGGTGTGGGTTCAAATCCCAGCACTGCCACTTGCTAGCTCTGGGGCCTTGGACAAGTTCCCTAAGCTTCTGGTGCCTTAGATTCCTCATCTGTAAAGTGAAAGGACCGTAGGGCCATCACGAGAAACACTCACACTGAATCAGATACTGAAACGCTGCTTGGCATACAGTAAGCATTTAATTGTTGCTTTGACAGCTAGGCCTGGGCAGCGCGGCACATGCACGATCAGGTCCCAACTGTGGCAGGAACCATCTTTGACAGAATGGAAAACCTGACCGTATTCAACTCTGTGCCCTGAGCTGCCTGCGCCCTGAGCGGGCGTCAATAAACACCGATTGATTGATTTAGGATGTCAGTAAAAACGGAAAGGCTGGATTACTTATCCAGATGTTGACAACTGCTCCTCCCCAGGGACTCCTAGAACGTCCAATCTTCTAGAAGCAAGCATGGAGGTTCGTTAAATTCTCTCCACTTACACAACAATTAAATGTAACAGTGAAACGAGGGAAACTCGGTAACAAGGAAGCAATCTTAGAGTGATACCTTCCTAGTAGCAGCCTTAAACCAAGGCAGGTCTGTGGTACCAGAATCAGGGTTTTCTGAGACTTGAGGCTACAAGTATTCAAGACAGGAAGCAATAAGACACTTTAGATTAGCTCCAGCCCCCCCAATAAAACCCAGCAATTCAACTTTGCACTAAATCTCCAGCTTACCCCAAGAAAACAAAACAACTTTCCTCCCTCCCGCTCTGCAGCTACAAAAGTCCGTTCATCGACTCCGCCCGTGGGCGTCCATCTGCAAATGGAGATGATAATGCCTAACACTAACTCGATACAGATGTAAATGAGAATGTGCTCAGAATTTTGAGCAACTTGGAAAATAAGCGACGCATTAACTGAAGATGATTTTGGCTGCTTCAGATGCCAGCTTTTAGGGACAAATGAACCATCTCCTCCCTCCAAACGCTGGATTTTGGGAGCCGGCTGGAAGGCCCCAAATCGCAGACAGGGAAGTGGGGGAGGGGGGAGGTGAAAGTAAGGGGAGAGGTGTTTCACCTGCATCACTGGTGTTCACGGTTTAGGCTGCTTATGTGACTCCAGGCAGGCCCTAGAGTCAAAAAACAAACAAACAAAAAAGGTGACCCGTGAGGGTCCTGGGCTATTGGGGAAGGAAAAAAAAAAGTTGGAAGGAAAAGAGGCTAGACATGCAGGAGGCCTTCGTTCATTTCTCCTTCCTTTTACAGAGAACATTACAACCTCACGCACACTAGGAGAAACCCTCCTTGTTCGAAGTTTTTACATTTCTCTTCGTGTTTTAGGTCCCAAGTGAAAATGGCAGAGAAATACCCGCAGGATTTCGTCTGGGATGACCAGTTCCTAAGTCAGATCGAGTTCAGGTTTAACAAGACGACCGCCACGCATCATCCCCGGTTCACTTTCTCTCCGTTGTTACCACCGCAGAAAAGGCAAGAAACAGGAAAGGGCACAGGGGAGGAGAGAAGGAAAGGAAAGCAGAAGGGAACGAAGGCGGAAAGTGAGGTGCTTCTTGCCGCTGGTTCGTTATGGAGCGAACCCAACACGAGGTTCCCCCTCCCCCGCCCAGTACGCGGGGCTCACAACGCCTTCCTAAAATGTGTAACTTCGCTTCCCCCATCACCCCCCCAAAAAAGGGAGAATTCCTGAGACTGCTTCGTGGTCTGCAGATAAGATGGGGTTGGGGGTTGGGGGCGCGGGGCAGAAAGATCACTTGAAATTCCGTCTCCATAAATGGTAGAGCTGTGCTCCTTTCTTTGTACACGATACTTAATGAAAATCACATGTTTCACAAACGCGGGTCGACCTTTCTGACACAGAATTCCCAGTCGCCGGTGGAGGGTCCACAACGGGGGCGCAGGGGGCCGTTCGGGCCTGCAGAGTTCGCTTTCTCAAACTTTCTCGGGGGGAAGAGCCCCGCAGCGGGGGGCCCGGAGCCCCCGCCCTCCCGGCGCGAGCTCGCAGGGGGGTTAGGGCGCGAGGACCCCGGCCCCGCACCCTCCCGCTCGGCCCGCGGCGCCCAGGCGGGGTCGCGGGAAAGACCCGAGAGAGAGCAAGGGGGTTGGGGGGGGTGGGGGAGAAAGAGAAAGAGAAAGAGAAGGGAAGGGAAGGGAGGGGCAGGGAGGGCGCGGAGGGCGCGCGGGGCGGCGGGCGCGGCCCGGGCCAGGGCCGCCCGGCCCCGCCGCCGCCTCGAGCCGCCGGGCGCTCACCTTCCAGGTAGCAGCTGGAGGACGAAGACAGCCCTTCTTGGACTTGCAGCCCACCAGCTTCAAGCAGATCTCCAGCATTTTCGCGTGCCGGCGGCGTGGGGGCCGGCGCCCCCGCCCGCGCGCGCGCTCAGGCCCGCGCGCGCCCCCGCGCCCCGGCGGCCCCGCCGCGCCGCCTCGCCGCCCCGCGCGCCCGCCCATGGCGCGGCCGCGTCTCCGTCCCCGCTCCGGACGCGCCTGTTAACAAAGGGCCCCGAGCCCGGCCCGCCAGGCCCGCCCCCGCCGCCGCCTTAACCCCTCGCGCCGCGCCGGCCCCGCTCGGCGCGGGCGATCGCCGGGCCCGGCCCGGCCCCCCCCGCCTGCCCCCCACCCCACCCCACCCCGCCCCCGGGGCCGGTTCCGAGGCCCACGAGGGCGCCCGTTTCAAGTGCGGCGTTGAGTGCTTCTCCGCGCTGCTAAGTCCTAACGGCCCGAGAACGACACCCGCTACCCCGGCTGCCAAGAGCGCAGGCCTGCCCGGCGCCACTTTTGCAGCCTCGAGCATCTCTGCGGCGGGAGCCAACCTGCCCCGCCGCCGGCACAGCTCCGCCCGGTGCGCGGGGCTCTGGCAAACGCGGTGGCCCCAAACTGGCGCTGACTAACGCAGCTTCCTCTGCCGCGACCAGTACTGGTGTCATTAAACGTCCACGGAGTTTGCAGTGGCGAAGGCCACCTCCGTGGGTGTATCAGGAATGAATACTCAGAGCTGGATGCCGCACGACAACCTCGCCGGTGTGCAACACATTTGCCAGATCCTACATTCGGACTAGGAGACGGTTGGAAACGGGAGGAGAGGTGCGAGTTCAAGTTTAAACAGAATTTCTGATTACAGTAAAGGGAGTTCAGCTTTCACAAAGAGAGCTCCTCAGAGGCAGGGCCTGGGTCCCTTCTTTGCCTTATTTTCTTCAACAGGGAATTTTTTTCCTTGTTTGGTAAGTGCCACGGGGTACCATTATTTAAAACTCATTTCACTGCCGTTCAGGGCTCAAATCTTTATAGCTCTGGTTAGGACTGATCATATACAGTATTATAACAAAATAATAATCACAAAAGTGTATGGACACAAAATCAGAAATCTAGATCAGTGGGAAATAACGGGGAACCCAATCATACCAGAGAATTTAAGAAAAATCAGGTGTATTTCAACGACAATAAGAAAAGGATTTGCTTGGGGGGCTCAGTCAGTTAAGTGTCCCACTTCAGCTGCGGTCATGATCTCCTGACTCTTGGGTTTGGGCCCTGAGTCGGGCTCTGTGCTGACAGCTCGGAGCCTGGAGCCTGTTTCAGATTCTGGGTCTCCCTCTCTCTCTGCCCCTCTTCTCTCCCCCCCCCCCCGTCTCTCTATTATAAATAAACATTAAGAAAAAGAAAGGTAACATTTCAGAGCAATTGTTGGTTAAGAGATGGTGGCTCCGAATGGTCAGCCCCAGAAGGCAAAGCTGGGCTCATTTGTTACACTTCTCAGCCCCTCCTCTAGGTATCTTGGAATGGCTACGATAGACTAACAAGATCTTCACAAGATCTTTGGGTAGGTCTGCCAAACGTAGCACAGAACAATTCACACTTGGGCTGGACCTGACCAGTATGTATCAGTGGAGTCCCCAGCCAGGGCATTATTAGCTTTTCAGAAGTCTCCTACCAAATTGTGAGCAGCGTACAATAAGTGTCTTTACCCAACTGAGTCGTTAGTGCCGTGGTACTGGCCCAGGCCTCATGAGCACCGAAGAAGGCGCGGGCAAGAAAGTACGCAGTTCCCACCACTTGGACACACAAGGGACAAGTGCAGTGACTGTGGGTGCCATCTGGAGTCTGAGAGGCACTGCCATTCCGTGAGAGCCCGCAGGTAGTGACTGCTGACTAGCTCAGTGTTGTCTTTTTTTTAAAAAAATTTTTTAATGTTTTTATTTATTTCTAGGAGAGAGAGAGAGGGACAGCGTGAGCAGGGGAGGGTCAGAGAGAGAGGGAGTCACAGAGAAACAGGCTCCAGGCTCTGAGCTGGCAGTCAGCACAGAGCCCGACGCAGGACCTGAACCCACGAATCGCGAGATTATGACCCAAGTGAAAGTCGGGACGTTTAACCGACTAAGCCACCCAGGCGCCCCAGCTCAGTGTTGTCTTGAATCTTTCAAACTCCCCAATGCAGTGCCAGAAATAAAATGGAAAGGGTGCCTGCCACCAGGAAGAACTGAAAAAAAAACAGTACCTGATTTGGTGCCATTTTGCAAAGTTCGAGGGCTTTGGACAAGCGATGATAAAGCGATGTCCCTGATAGAACATTTCGGATTTAAAGAGCTATGTTCAAATTGGCAGCTTAGTGCCAAGAATTATATATTGATAGGCATTTTTGTGCTTCTGACCGTATCCTTGAATACTCCCAGTTAATACAGGCTCCAATAGTTGTTTGCATGCGAGGCACTTTACGTTTGGATGTAAGTTTATTTTATTTTATTTTTGAAAACCTTTTTATGTTTATTTATTATTGAGACAGAAACAGAGCATGGGCGGGGGAGGGGCAGAGAGAGAGGGAGACACAGAAGCCGAAGCAGGCTCCAGGCTCCGAGCTGTCAGCACAGAGCCCAACGCGGGGCTCGAACTCGTGGACTGTGGGATGATGACCTGAGCCGAAGCCGGACGCTTAACTGACTGAGCTGCCCAGGTGTCCTGGATATAAGTTTATTATAAAAAGTGAGTGGCTATTACTAACATTCTCTTCTTGAACCAAAAATGATCTTATTCTCTTAAGTCCTCTTAAAATGAGTAATGCTTATAAACTGCATCCAAACCTTTTAAATTGTAGTTACAAAGCCATGCATCAACAGGTCTAGCAGAACACTCTGAATCAGCAACAACAGATACTGAAAAATTTGCCAGACTGCACACTACCGTACCAACACACTCTTTCCAGATCCCACATTTGATGTTTTTGAATGAAACCCATTTGCAAGATACACAAAGCGCTGTTACAACAAGTAACGAAAGTGCTGTTCTTTTCTTACAAGAACGGAAGAGGGGCGCCTGGGGGGCTCAGTCGGTTAAGCGTCCGACTTTGGCTCAGGTCGTGATCTCACAGTTCGTGGGATCAAGCCCTGAGTCGGGCTCTGTGCTGACGACTCAGAGCTGGGAGCTTGCTTTGCATTCTGTGTCTCCCTCTCTCTCTGCCCCTCCCCCACTCATGCTCTGTTTCTGTCTCAATAATAAACATTAAGAAAAGAATGAAAGGAAGACCCGAGAAAGGTTTCCCTTGAGCAACCTTAAACCCACGTGCGTGAACTTAAACCAGCAAAGAAACGAAAAAGAGGTGAACTAACTTGTTCGTTGTCTTGCATCCAGTTTGGGAAATAGGCTTTTTTTTTTTTTTAATGTTTTATTTATTTCTAGGAGAGAGACAGAGACAGCGCGAGTCAGAGAGAGAGGGAGTCACAGACTGAAACAGGCTTCAGGATCTGAGCTGGCAGTCAGCACAGGGCCCGACGCGGGGCTCGAACCCACGAACCGCGAGATCATGACCTAAGTGAAAGTCGGACGCTTAACCGACTAAGCCACCCAGGCGCCCCTAAACATTTTATTTTTAAGTAATGTCTACACTTTTTTTATTGATTTTTGAGAGAGAGAGAGAGACAGCATGAACAGGGGAGGGTCAGAGAGAGAGGGAGTCACAGACTGAAATAGGCTCCAGGCTCCGAGCTGGCAGTCAGCACAGACCCCGACGCGGGGCCCGAACCCACGAACCGCAAGATCATGACCTAAGTGAAAGTCGGACGCTTAACCGACTAAGCCACCCAGGCGCCCCGGGAAATAGGCTTTTAATGCGCACCTGATCTGTGCCGGGCGCCAGTAGTGCCAACACTCCCATGAACTTTGGGGAGTTTAATTCTGTTTCGCAGATAAGGAAACTTGGGGGGATGGGGAGAGGGTTCTGTCCAAGTTCACACAGCTCTGGAAGTGGTACAGTCCAGAGCCCCTGACCTTTCCAAGATGGCACATTATTTTCATTTTAAGTGAAAGGATAATATGAGCAAACCTAGAGGCTGAGACAAAAATCATTAACCGTTAGGGGAAATGTCTTAAAAGAAAATGATTCAGAGAATTCAAACTATTGAAGAATATTTTAAAATGTATTTAGATGTATTTTTTGCTTTTTATGTTTATTTAGAGAGAGAGTGTACATGTGAGTGGGAGGGCGCAGAGAGAGAGAGAATCCCAAGAAGCCTCTGCGATGTCAGAGCAGAGCCCAACGCGGGGCTCAGTCTCACGAACCGTGAGATTATGACCTGAGCCGAAAGCAAGAGTCAGCTTAACTATGTAAGCCACCCAGACACCCCTACATGTGTATATATACACACACACACATATATTTTATGTTTATTTATTTATTTTGAGAGCGAGAGAGAGAGAGAGTGCTGGAGAGGCAGAGAAGGAGGGGGAGAGAGAAAGAGAGAGAGAGAGAAAGAGAGAGAGAGAGAAAGAGAGAGAGAGAGAGAGGGAGAGAATCCCAAGCAGGCTCTGCACTGTCAGCACAGAGCCTGATGCGGGGCTCGAAGTCAAGAACCGTGAAATCATGATCTGAGCCGAAAGCAAGAGTTGGATGCTTAACGGATTGAGCCACCCAGGCGCCCTAAAAACCACTGTTTTAGAAGAGAGAAGAGTTGCTTGTTTTCACTGGGAACAGGACAAACAGGAATGGCTATTTCTAAAATTTTCTCATTTGAAACTTTTTTTTCCCTTAAACTAGGAAACCTATAACTCTAGAACAAGTTACCAAAAGAGGACCCTTCTCCTAAAGATTTTAGGCTAGAGACCATTTTTTTTTTCAGTTTGGAGTTCAGTCCTATTTATTTATTTATTTTTAATATTTTTTTTATTTATTTCTAGGAGAGAGAGAGAGAGAGACAGCTGAGCAGGGGAGGGTCAGAGAGAGAGGGAGACACAGAATCTGAAACAGGCTCCGGGCTCTGAGCCGGCAGTCAGCACAGAGCCCGACGCGGGGCTCGAACCCACGAACCGCGAGATCATGGCCTAAGCGAAAGTCGGACGCTTAACCGACTAAGCCAGCCAGGCGCCCCAAGTTCAGTCCTATTTAAATACGGGGGGGAGGAGGGGCAGGGGTGTGTGTGCGCAGAAGTGAGTCCAGGGAAGGAGGCAGGGGCTGCAAGATGGAGGTCAGGTGGAAGGGAGGCAGGTGAACCTGACGTTTCGGGGCCTGGTTTGGACCCCCCCCAGGACCCGATGATCCCACAGGTGGCTGACCCCTTCTCTGTTTCCCGGCCAGTAACTCTGGGTGGGCGGGAGAGCAGAGATCCTGCCGCACGTGCAGGCTATTTTCTATGCACCTGCCACTTCCTGGGACTGTGCGAACACCCTCCCGCGACAGGCTGCTGGGCCCGGGGTGTGTCCAGCCAAAGGAGAACGCGGCTCAGAAGACAACGCCAGTCACAGCCATCGGGGCCCGTGTATAAGGAGACACGTGCATCTCTTACAAGTCTTCCCGTGAGACAAGCACACCGGGGGTCAAGTGTGACAAAGGCCTGCTGGCTGACTCTGGCCTGGGGTGGGGGTGGGGGGCAGCACAGCAGAGGCTGAATGAGCTACATCACGCAGCCTAGCACTGAAGGGCGCGTGGACCCTCCACTGCGGTGCTTTGGGCAAGTGACTCCACCGCGCAGCCTCCATGTTCTCAACTGCTAACACTGCGGGAGAGCGGCCACCTCACGGGGTTATGAGGCTTAAAAATAACATAGGGAGGGGCGCCTGGGTGGCTTAGTCGGTTAAGCGTCCGACTTTCGCTTAGGTCATGATCTCGCGGTTCGTGGGTTCGGGCCCCGCGTCGGGCTCTGTGCTGACGGCCAGCTCAGAGCCTGGAGCCTGTTTCAGGCTGTGATTCCCTCTCTCTCTGACCCTCCCCTGCTCACGCTGTCTCTCTCTCTCTCCTAGAAAAAAAAAAATTAAAAAAAAACTTAAAAAAAAAAATAACATAGGGAAAGTACTCCGTATGCAGTAGCTATTGTAACTTCCAGAAGAGCCGCTGACCAGATCAGATGATGGCCTGTGTTCCTGCCTAAGCCTTACTGGGACTAAGTCAAGAGCTAAAATTAACTAATGTGATATGTGAAAATGATTCCAGAAAGCACAGTCTGAGAGAGTGAAAGTAGCCTGGAGGTTTTCCAGGGAACAAGGAATCCATTTATTTTATTAAGGGAAAGGAACACCAGCTATGGAGCAGCAACGAAGACTGAACTGTCACAGAGACCCCGCCTTTCATCCTAAAGCCAAGGATCGCAGCCACAGCTTTGGGGCAAATCACGAACTCCACACCCCACATCTTTCACAGGGGCCCGTGTCAGGACCAGGACTCAGGAGAGCTAGCGGCACACTGGCCTGTCTCTCAGCTAATACTGATCGTTCGGTTAGTTCCTCTGGTATTTCCAGAGCTACGATTCTCAGCTGGGGGCCAAATCTGAACTGCCTTAGAGTAAATCTACTTTCTAGAAAATCTCGGGGCGCCTGGGAGGCTCAGTTAGTTGAGTGTCCGACTTCGGCTCAGGTCATGATCTCGCGGTTCGTGAGTTTGAGCCCCGCATCCGGCTCTGCTGACAGGTCAGAGCCTGGAGCCTGCTAAGGATTCTATGTCTCAGTCTGTCTCTGCTCCTTTGCCACTCACACTCTGTCTCTCTCTCTCAAAATAAATAAACATTAAAAAAGAAAAGAAAAGAAAATCTCATTATACCAAGACTCTACATTGTTATAATTGACAAGTCAAACCTAACTATGAAACAATCATTTTTCTCTAGGCGGAAACAATGTTATTATTGGTATGCCCATTTTTAGGTTGATTTTAATTTTTAATCAAAGTAATAGACACATAGGTTAAAAATCAAACAGTACTATTTGATTTTATAATAAGGTTTTATAATAAAAACTGCAATCCCCTAACTCTAGCTCCCTGTCAGCTGCCCCAGAGGCACACAGATTTCTAACTAATATGCTCATATTGTTCTTTGTGGATTCATCAGCTTTCCACATTATGTATAATAGTATCCCAACCTCCCTAAACAGCAAAGTCACAATTTTTGGTTCAATCAGTAGTGTTTACATGGCTGTGATGATATAAATATCGTTCATTGTTCTGCCAATAATACACTATGGATATTTCCTTTATTTGTTTATTCCAGAGATATTAATTACCTTGACTTTGTCATCTGATTAATCTTCTATAGATCTATTACTTTTTCCCCCCAAATATTTCAAAGGTCTGTCAAACACCTTGTAGTATTTTTTCCAAATACGAAAACACCTCAAATAGTCTCAATTCTAGTTACTGACTTACATTCTTGTTTTGCTGGAATTCACTGGCCAGCGCCTTCCTGAAAAGAAAAAAGGTGGGGGAGGGGCGCTGCATGTCCAAAAAATGCTTTTCTTCTATTCTGTTCTGACAGTTTGGCTGGGTATAGAATTCTAGGTTAAAAATAACTTTTCCCACAATTCTGAAGACATTTCTGCACTAGCTTCTAGCTTCCAGTATTGCTTAGAAATGCAATTCCACTGTTTCTCGATCTTTTACATATGACCTGTTTTTCTCTGGAATATCTTCTAATACACTTGGTGTTCTGAAATTTCACAATGATACAGCTTGAAGTGAGTCTTTTATCAGCCCCTTGGCTTATCTGTACCAGTGGTGGGGGCAATGTCCCTGAGTCCAGAATCTTTATAGGGCTATTTGTCATATAACACCTCTAGGTCGGAAGGAGAGATGGCCATCTTCTGCACAGAGCTGGGGAGCAGCGTGAGGAATCTAAATCAACTTTCAACTAATCCCCTCAATTTCAGTTACAGGCCTCACCACTCTTTGCTTTCTATAGCACTAATGCCTCTAACGTTGATTTTTTTTTCCCCTCAGGATCTTACAAGCACACTGGCTCAATCCTAATCAGTATCCCTCTCAGAAGAGGTTAGGCTTCAATTTACTTTTGACTACCTTCCATTTTCAAAAATGTGTTCACATTCTTCTCCAATTATCTTTTTTGGTTCTTTCCCCTTAACGCACTTTCATTTTGGAAAAAAAAACAAAAACAAAGAACATCTTTATATTATCATGTCACTTGGGCTTGGGAACAGATAGAGATAAACACAGGTCTTCAATCTTTAATCATTTTTAATCCGAATCTCTGTTGCCCATTTTACAGATGAGGTAACCGAGGCACAGACAGGTTAAATAACTTGAACAAGGTTTCACAGCAAAGTACGGCGGAGCCAGGAAAAGAACCCAGATCCCCAAACTCCCTTGTTAGATTTTTTTCCATCACGTCACACCCGCTAGGTAGGTCGCGTACCCATAATCAAGAGGGGACAGACCAGTTTAGGCCATCAGGCTGCAAAAGTGTGCAAAATTTGTTACACGCTATAGGTCTCCAATCGTAACACTGCCAGTGGTGAAGAAGCAACCAAAGCCCCAATTCTTACATCCGCTTACAAGTCAAATTATAGGGGCACCTGGGTGGCTCAGTCAGTTAAGCGCCCAACTCGGCTCAGGTCATGATCCTACAGTTTGTCCGCGTGGGGCTCTGTGCTGACAGCTCAGAGCCTGGAGTCTGCTTCGGATTCTGTGTCTCCCTCTCTCTCTGCCCCTCCCCTGCTCTTGCTCTGTTATTCTCTCTCTCTAAAAATAAATAAATGTTAAAAAAAAAATTTTTTAAAAACAAGTCAAGTTATAAACATGTATTATTAAGCCACAAAGAATCTGGGATCATTGGTATTAAACTCGAAGTGCTTTGAATTCGACTCAGATATGGTTCATGTATTTTCACAAATTGGCTTTGCCCCTTTTTAACTTTGGAAATAAATGCCAAAGAACTTTATTGCAAATCCCTACACCTCGTTCGCAGGCCTCTCATCTGAATGTTGACTACGGATCAGGGTAGCTCCAAAACAGATCAAAAATCTCAACGTTGCAAAACTCAAGACTATTCTCTTTAGAGTCAGGTAAATGTAAATCACACTTTGCACGGAAACACTGATAAAGGAAAAAGCCCGAACGAGCAAGGCTCTCTTTCTTTTCAAACACTGCTTTTGGCTTCTACATACAGTCTTGTTCGCTTTGACCTGGGAAATCAGTGGTTAATTTCTCCTTCTCTTTCTCTAAGACTGAAGGAATCTGGCCTGGGAGATCACGTTACTTGGGGGTGGGGAGCCAGGCAGCTGGGGTAGAGAGATGGGCCAGCAGGGAAGGAAAACACTTAGTCTGAGCCTCCCCACAGTGCAGGGCCCAGCAGGGAGCAGGAGGTTCGCCGAGGGGCTGGCCTTTTATCCGGGTTATCTCTGGGGCAGCTCAAGGGTGCTGTGCCAGCGTGGGCTTCCTGGGCCCGGGGGTCCTCTGAGCAGCCCAGAGCTGCGCCCTGGGGAAGCCAAGTCCCTGGGCAACTGTTAGCGAGGCCTGAAAACCCAAGACAATGAAGTTGTCTGATGCTTGCTTCTTCAAAACAGCACCGTTGTGTCCATTGTCAAGGTTCTTAAAGGCACAGCAAAGCCCGTGCACTTGTTAGGGGAGGCTGTGCTCTGCAGGGGAGGAAAGGCAGGGCCAAGTAAATAGGACTGCTTTTCTCCCCCTAAAGCGACAGACAGGGCACGTTCATCCAGAGCCGCGTATTAACCAGAGAAGAACGGCTGCAGAGAACGCGGAGGAACCGCGCGTTAAGTGACGCGGTGGTGACGCCGGGAGGAAAGAGTCCTGCTTCCGAAGTCGACCGGGAGGAGCTGTCGGCCTGTCGGCCACCGCAGCTGCCAGCTGGTGCACGTAAGCTCGATACTCAGTAAAGCACCAGCCCCCAAACTGGATTTAACCACTAAGTTAATTTCCACGTTTTCGAACCAATAATAATTCGTATTTATGGCTATTTCGGCACGGAGAACATTCTGATGCAATTCTAAACAACAGCGTAAGAAGTGAACTCCTCAACAAGGCTTAGACCAGTAACTGCAGATCAACTAGACTTTCCTTGAGGAAGAATGAATGGGAATCCCACACAGACTAGTTACAAGAACCCCCAAGCAAATAATGGCCCCCAACATCTGTTCTCCTCTCTCGCCCTCAACCCCTAAGTTTTAGACCTTAACCGTGTTAGGTGGATACGTCCCCCAGAATAAAGACATTTCCCAGGCTCTGCAAGCTTGGCATCACCGTGTAACTAAGTTTTCACCAATGGTAGGTCAGCAGAAGGGATACATGCCCCTTTCTTAGAAGGAATGGGCAGCCCCCCCCTCCCTTTTCTACTTCTGCCGGTACAAGAACACGACAGCTAGAGCTGCCATTTGGATCTTGAGGCAGAATCCACATTTTATTTTTTCATGTTTATTTATTTATTTTTGAGAGAGACAGAGACAGAGCAGGAGCAGGGGAGGGTCAGACAGAGAGGGAGGGAGTGAATCCCAAGCAGGCTCCGTACTGTCAGCACAGAGCCCGACGCGGGCTTGATGTCACGAGCTGTGAGATCATGACCTGAGCTGAAATCAAGAGTTGGACGCTTAACAGACTGTGCCACCTGAGTTCCCCGAGAACCCACATTTTATGTTATTGTTATTATTTTTTTACTTTTGTTTATATTTGAGAGACAGAGTGAGACAGAGTGTGAGCAGGGGAGGGGCAGAGAGAGAAGGAGACAGAGAATCTGAAACAGGCTCCAGGCTCTGGGCTAGCTGTCAGCACAGAGCCCGACGTGGGGCTCGAACCCACGAACCGTGAGATCATGACCTGAGCCGAAGTCGGGCGCTTAACCAACTGTGCCACCCAGGTGCCCCGAGAATCCGCATTTTAAAGAGTAACAAGACGACAGTGTCCCCATACACAGCCAAGGTTGCTGTGTCAGCCTGTTGGAGAAGAGAGAAACCGACATCTAATTGGTTTAAAACTTGGTGGTATTCTGCATCTGTCATAACAGCCACATAGTCTTTACGGTAATAGCATTAAAAGACCGGTTCTAAGTCACAGAAATTTAAGAATCTCCTAAATCGGGGCGCCTGGGTGGCGTAGTTGGTTAAGCGTCCGACTTTCGCTCGGGTCATGATCTCGCGGTTCGTGGGTTCGAGCCCCGCGTCGGGCTCTGTGCTGACTGCCAGCTCAGAGCCTGGAGCCTGTTTCAGTCTGTGACTCCCTCTCTCTCTGACCCTCCCCTGCTCACGCTGTCTCTCTCTCTCTCTCCTAGAAATAAATAAAACATTAAAAAAAAAAAAATAAGAATCTCCTAAATCAACGATTTCTTTGATCAAAAACTGTAAACTGGAGAGCAAGCATCTGAAACAGTCTCAGAACCTTTAGAAAATAAGAAAGTGGCCTAGATAATCGGTATGAGACATGCAGCCCAGTGTCCAGCTCAAAAAGAACACTCCAATATCACACGTTAATGATTATGACTTTTAACCATCCCCTCCCCTTTCCACAATCTCTGGTCCTGGCCTAAGGAGGAAAAAAACCCAAAAAACAAAAAACCTCATGTGTTCTATCATGTATCTATCTGATAAAGACCTTGGTCCAGAATACAGAGAAATCTTATCACTCCATAAGACAGTACACACACCAATGAAAAAATTGGTTAAGGATTTTAATTGATGTCACCAAAGAAGAAGTACGAATGGCTACTTGCATCAAAAGAGGGGCGCCTGGGTGGCTCAGTCGGTTGGGCGTCCCACTTTGGCTCAGGTCAGGATCTCACAGTTTGTGAGTTCGAGCTCCGCGTCAGGCTCTGTGCTGACAGCTCAGAGCCTGGAGCCTGCTTCGCATTCTGTGTCTCCCTCCCTCTCTCTGTCCCTCCCCCACTCATGCTCTGTCTCTCTGTCTCAAAAACAACTAGAACATTTTTAAAAAATTTGCATAGAAAGATGCGCAGCATCACCGGTTCTTTGAGAAATGGAAACTAAAACCACACAGAGAGATTCTCCTTCACACCCATTCGAGTAGCTGGGATCAAAAGGACGACAAAACCGAGTGCTGGTGAGCATGTGGAGAAATGGGGGCCCTCGTGCACGGCAGGTGGGAAGGCAAAATGGTAGGGCCACTCTAGAAAACAGCCTGGCAGTGTCTTAAAAAGTACAACGCAAACTTAATTCATAAGACCCAGCAATTCTACTCCTAGGAATCTACCCCAGAGAGATGGAAACACGTAGTCGCACAAAGACTTGTCCGTAAGGGTTCAGATTATTCGTCATGGCCAAGAACCGGAAACAATCCAAATGTCCATCAGTTGATGAATGGAGAAACCAAGTGTATATCCGAAGAATGGAAGAGTATTCAACAATGAAAAGGGAAGATGCGCTGATCTGTGCTGCAATACAGCTAACCCTCCAAAGCCTGCTAGGGTGGGAGAAGCCAGTCACCAAAGACCACATGCTGCACGATTCCACTGATATGCCATGTGCAGAAAAGGCAGATCTATGGAGTCTGTGTCTCCCTGTCTCTCTGACCCTCCCCTGCTCACGCTGTCTCTGTCTCTCTCAGAAAAAAAAAATATTTAAGATCTAATGTAGGAAAGTTTCTAGGTAGTAAAATTTCTAGGTGGTAAACATGGTGGTAAGTGCTAGGAGGGGGGGAAGCAATTGATTAAATTAATTCACAATAAATAGTTCATGAGTCTCAAGCTTCTGATAAAGGAATTGTGAAAGTGAATCAGTCAATAATTCTCAGTACTGCCCGATCTTCTCCCGTATCTTTCTTCATCTGACCTCCAAAACAAGCCATGGGAAGGAAATAAAGCCTCCAGACCCTCAATGACGCTGTAGTGACTAGAGCCCAGCAGAAGGAATCCCACAAGAAGGGGGACTTGAGAACCCAGACACCCTCTGAGGCTGAGAACCCACCTATGACGCAACCGTGCCTGGTATCGCAGGCCCCCCCACGCACACCTGGCAAAAGAGAGGTCACCCCAAAGGAGAACGAGAAACAGGTCCTGCCTGAGAGAGAACTGGTCCTTAATCTTCACTTCTTGGTCTCGTCTGACAGGTACAGCAATCGTGAAGCTCCTGACGCCTCACCGCTTGTCAATCAAAGATGTGACCTGTCATCAGAGATTTGAGAATGTTCCACTCATCCAACAGACGTTACGGAGCCAGCTGCAGTGAAGATGATTGAAAGGCAGAAGACACACTTCTGGGCCTGCAAGGATACCTTGTCTGGGGGGGGTGGGGGAGGGAGGGAGGAGCAGACGCCGAACAAAGAATTAGAGGAGGGAGAAAAATGTGCTGAGTGTGCGCAGGATAGCTATGGTAGCCCCGGAAAAGAGGCAAATTCTGCCCAGAGATGTCAGGAAAGTCTTCCCGGTGGAGAAACCGGTAGTGTGAAAATAGCGGAAGAGTCGTCCGAAAACCGTTCTCCTTTCAGAGCTTAAAAATTAATTAAAAGCATCCAAGGAGCCCACACACGTGAACTGTGCTGAACTGCCTTCCCACAAAGATGCGATGGCAACATGGGGACAGATTCTTCTGAACAAATGGCACTGGAACGCTGGGCACCCATACGCAAGGCAGCCTTGCACCGTACACAAAATTTAATGCAGAGTGGGCCCTAGTTCTAAGTGTTAAATAAAATCTTCTAGAAGAGAGTCTTTGTGATCCTGGGTTATGCAAAGATTTCTTAGGTACAATACCACAAGTAGGGGTATGTGTGTGTGTGTGCACTCTCTCTCTGTCTCTCTCAAAATAAATAAACATTAAAAAAAATTCTGCTCTTCTAAAGATACTAGTAAGAGAATGAAAAGCCTAGTCAAAGGCCAGGAGAAAACACCAAGTGCCAACAAGAATGTGGAGCCATTGGCATGGACTGCTGGTAGAAATGAAAAATACATTCCCTTTGTGAAAGAGTCTGACAGTTTCTCTGAAGTTAAGCATATACTTAACGTGAGACCTCGCCATTCTAAGGGCGCCTGGGTGGCTCAGTCCCTTAAGCGTCTGACTTGGTTCGGCTCAGGTCATGATCTCACAGTTCATGAGTTCAAGCCCCGCGTCTGTCAGCACAGAGCCTGCTTGCGATTCTCTCTCTCTCTCTCTCTCTCTTTGTCCCTCCCCCGCTCTTTCTTTCTCAAAATAAATAAGTAAACTTAAAAAATTTAATAAAGCAAAAGACCCAGCAATTCTATTCCTAATTAGTTATCCAAGAGAAAAGAAAACTTACGCGTCCCCATAAAAACCTGTGTGTGGATGTTCACAGTGGCTTTATCCCCAATCATCAGAAACCAGAGAAACTCAAAGGAAATCAGCACTGAATGGATAAACACACTGCAGTGCCTTTACACATGGAACGCTACCCAGCAATAAAAAGGAAGGGACCATGTAGGTTTCCTACAACAACATGAATGAAACTTACATGCATCATGACTCAAAAGGTTATAGGCTTCATGGTTCTATTTATGCTATTCTGTCACGGGCAAAAATCTAATAGAAACTGAAAAGTGGCTGCTGGGGCCGCGAGGCTGGCTTGACTACCAAAGGAATAAGGGGACTGTAGGCGCGATGTTCCATCTCCCAAGTGGAGGGGTGGGTACGCGGCTCTGCGCATCGTCAAAACCCATACACTAAAAGGGTAAATTCTACTGTACATAAATTCTACCGCGAAAACAACACTCTCTTCCTCCCTCGAGGCCCATTCCCCAGGGGAGTCCACGGCTAGGACGCAGGCTTGAAGCTTCCCTGCGAAGGTGCCCCCGGGGGACAGTGAGAGGGCTCCGCTACTGGGCTTGGAGTGACCTGGCCGTGGGAGTTCTCTGAATGGTCCTCCATGAGCACTAGCGTCAATGCCATTCGTTTCTCAGCCTCTCTGTTCCTTCTGCTCTACAGGACCCAAAGCGGGACACAGATGAGAAGTACGAACAGCAGTAAGCGGCTTTACGCATCACCTCAAGGCGGGAGAAATCCACAGCTAAAGGGCTGTCTTTCTCTAACACAAACCTCCCTGCACATGGATGGGAGAGCGCTGGCGGTCACGGAGCAGAGGCAGCTGTGGGTGATGGAGAGCAGCCCTGCAGAAGAGCAGGGCCCTGGGTTCCAGGAGGTTCTAGGAGGCCCTGGGGAGGCACCTGCCCCATTCTGAGCGTTACTGCAGAATGGAGGCTGAACCACAGAGCAGGCTAGGTCTTTGCCCCCAACAGTCAATCTTCACAAATGGACTTAGGAACCTTGAGGACCCGGGAGGGTGAGGGGCAGGTGTGGGGTGAACGTCAAGGGTATGGACGATGGGCCCTGGCTGGCTGGGATCAGTCCCTGTAACAACACTCCCAGAGCAAGCAAGCCAGAAAGACAGTGTCTGGAGACCTGGGTGGTCAGTTTCCTGCCAGCGAGTTGGACAAAGACAGGGGGGTGGGGCTTATCAGTCTCCTAAGGACTGAGAGTACCACTTAATTCCCCAGCTTTCCACTAGGCAGGTGACACAAGCGTCCTGTTGTTGCAGATCGTGAAGGGAGTGCTAGCTCTTGACTCTGCCTCGGGTTTGCGTATCTGATTTCCCCGTTCTCAGAAAGCCTCAGAGAGGGAATTTGACAAGATTCAGTATCTATCAAAATTGCAAATATATTTACCCTTTGACCTGGCAATTCTATTTGGGGGGATTTGCTCTACAGATCTACACACACACACACACACACACACACACACACACACACATTGCAGCACTGTTTAAATAGTCAAGTGTCTATCACAAAGTTAAATACACTCTGGTCTCAGCCTTCAAAATGGGGTACAGTTACGTCTGCATGGGGGTCCATGAAGCTTTCCGAGGAGTTTGCAGGTGTTTATTTACAAGGAACCACATTGCAGATCCTAAATTTCATACGTGCTCTGTTCTAGAGCGGACTGCCTGAGAACACCCCCGCCAGCTCTCTGCTGCTTCCACAGCTCGCCCCTTCCTTCCTCTCAAAGGAGAAGAACACCTCTCCTCAGTCCCCATAGGTTTAAAAATTCCTGGTCATCAAACTATGGGACAATCTGAGAATACATGACTTCAGGGGGGGAGTTTCCTTTTGGTGCAAAGCAAAGGGAGCATCATTAAGAGATAAACATATAGTATTCTGCAAATGTTTACTGAGTACCTACTAAGAGCTAGGCACTGTCCTAAGTTCTAGGGCTGCAACAGGTAAAATACAGGGGGGAGGGGATCCCTTCCTCCAACAGTTCATATTCTAGCAGAGGGAGACAGACAACAAAACTAGTAAATCACAAAATATATAAGAAAGTAAACACTGCTAAGGAGAAAAAGCAAAGAGAAGGGACTGGGGATGCTGAGGTCAGGGAGTGGGGACTGGACTGTAATTTTATGAATTTTATTTTTATTTTTGAGAGAGAGCGAGCCAGCAGGGGAGAGGCAGAGAGAGAAGACAACAAGAGGATCTGAAGCAGGCTCTGCACTGAGAGCAGAGAGCCCCATGTGGGGGCTCGAACTCACGAGCTGAGTAGAAGTCAGATCTGTCCAACCCACTGAGCCACCCGGGCGCCCCAGACTGTAATTTTTAAAAAAGTGATCAGAAAAACCACTGCTGAGGATAACAAGTGAGCAAAGAGCCAAAGGAGGGAGAATGAACTATGGGGAAAGCATTTTCCTACCATAGGGAACAGCAAGTACAAAGGCACTGGGGCAGGGAGAATAACCAGGAAAGGTCCCAGGAAAAGCAAGGCCAATGTGGATGGAACAGGGTCAGCAAGGAGAGTAATAGGCAGTTAGAGGTCACGGAGACACGGGAATATCCTGCCTGCCTAAGGTGACTGTCGGGCTTCGGTTTTTACTCTAAAGGAACTGGGAAGGCACAGGAGGGTGGGGCAGAGACAGGAATCTGATTACCTTTAAAGGGATTACTCTGGCCACAGGGAGGGAAGAGGGCTATCAGTGAGCAACGCTGCCCTGCTGACCTTGGAGAATGACCTGGGACGTGTCTGTTCCCTCCTTTTCTATTTTCTGGAAAGGCTGCATTGAATTCATATTATTGCCTCTTTCAATGGTTGGTAGAATTCACCAGTGAAGCCATCTGGGCCTGGAGTTTTCTTTGCGGGAAGATTTCTAACTGCAAATAAAACTTAACACATTTGGTGCTCTCCGGATTGTCTGTCCCTTCTCGAGTTAGCTTTGGCCGTTGGTGTCTTTCAAGGAATTTGTCTGTTTCTCCTCAGTTGATGATTCATTCACTTATTAATAATTTTCAGATCTGGAGAACATGTGTGATGTTACCTCTGTCTTTCCTAACGTTACAATTTTTGTGTTCTCTTTTTTTCCCCGATCAGTCTGCCTAAGAGGTTAATCAAACTGGGTTTTGGTTTCATAGATTTCTTTACAGCTTTTGTTTTCTACATTGGTCCTTTTATTCTTATTTACTTTGGGGTTTGCTAGCCTTTATTTTTCAACTTTCTTGAGGTGGAAGCCCAAGGCCACTTATTTGAGACTTTTTTTTCTTCTCAGATGTAAGGATTCAGTGTTACATAAATTTCCCTTTGGCTCCATCCCACAAATTTTGTTACATTTTCACCTACATTCAGGTGTACTTGCTAATTTCCAGTTACTTGTTAATTTCACTTTTGATTTTTTTTTTTTTTTTATTCTTTGACTCCTGGTTTAGTTGAAAATGCTATCTAGTTTCCAAATAGTTGAAAGATCTTCCTGATATCTTTCTGTCACTGATCCTTCACTTAATTCCATTGTGGTCAGAGATCATACTTTCTATAAATTGAACCAGCTTATATATACTGAGATTTTTTTGAATGGCCCAGAAAATGGTTTATCTTGGTAACAGTTTTGTGTGCACTGGAAAAAAACGTGTACTCTACTGTTCAGGGGTATTGTGTGTCATAAACCTAAATTAAGTCACATTGGTGGATTACAATGTTCAAATCTCCTATACCCTTATTAATTTTCTGTCTACTTGTTCCATTAGTTATTGAGAGGTGTTAACAACTCCAGGTATATGTGAATTTCTTGCAGTTCTATCCCTTTTTGATTCATGTATTTTGAATTTCTGTTAATACATATCTAAACATTTAGGATTATATATCTTCTTAACGAATTCACCCCTTTATCATGAAAGGACTCTCTCTATCCTTGGCAGTATGTTTTGTTTCAAAATCCACTTTGTCTGGGGTTCTTGGGTGGCTCATTCAGTTACACGTCTGACTTCAGCTCAGGTCATGATCTCACTGCTCGTGAGTTCGAGCCCCATGTGGGGCTCTGTGCTGACAGCTCAGAGCCTGGAGCTGTTTCGGATTCTGTATCTTCCTCTCTCTCTGCCCCTCTCCTGGTCATACTCTCTCTCTCCTTCAAGATAAATAAACATTAAAAAATTAAAAAAATAAAATCTACTTTGCTTGATATAGCTACTCAGGTTTTTTTTTTTTTTTGATTACTGTAAACATCTTTTTCCACCTTTTTGTTTTTAACCTATTTGTATCTTCATATTAAAAGCAGTTTTGTTGTAAGCAGCATATGAATGGGTCTTACTTTTTAAGGTTTTTTTTTTTTGAGAGAGAAAGAGAGAAAGAAAGTGAGAGCGGGGGAGGGGCAGAGGGTGAAAGAGAGAATCCTATGTAGGTTCTGCACTGTCAAGCACAGAGCCTGACATGGGGCTTGATCCCACGAACCATGAGATCATGACCTGACTGGAAATCAAGAGTCAGCTACCTCACCGACTGAGCCATCCAGGCGCCCGTAATACTTTTTTATGCAATCTGACAACCCCTACTTTTTACTGGGATGTTTAGACTTTTATATGTAATATACTATCAATATGGAATTTAACCTGACATCTTGCTATTTGTTTTATATTTATCAAATCTGTTCTTTTTTCACTTCTCCAAATTCTTCTGCCTTCATTGAGATTAATCATTGTTATGACTATATTTGATCTTTGTTGGCTTATCAGCATAACTCTGATGCTGTGCAGTTTATCATATACATCTTTAACTTACCACAATCTGCCCTCAAATGATACATTACTTCATACATAGTGTAAGAGCCGTGCAATAGTCTATTTCCATTCCTCCTCCATTTGTGTTACTGCCATCATAAACCTTACTTCCCCATAAGCTATAAATGCCACCATATGTCATTACTGCTTTTATTTAAAACACATTTATTTGGGGGGGGGGGTCACCTGGGTGGTTCAGTAGGTTAAGTGTCCGACTCTTGATTTCGGCTCAGGTCATGATCTGAAAGTCATGAGACTGAGCCCCGCATCAGACTTCACACCGAGCACGGAGCTTGCTGGGGATTCTCACTCTCTGCTCCCCCTTCATTTATTAGCTCACACGTGTGCTCCCTCACTCTCAAAATAAATAAATGTTAAAAAAAAAAAACCAAAAACCCAATGATTTAATGTCCCTATTTACTAATTCTATCATCTATACCATTTCTGGTCAGTTACTGGTTGTATTTTCCACTTCTTTGCATACCTAGCATTTTTTTATTACATGGAAGATGTGAATTTTACCATCTAGGTATTTTTGTATTGCTAAAAATATTCTTCAGTGTGTTCTGAGATATAGTTTGGGAACAGTGGGATCCTTTTAAGTCTTGCTCTCCAATGTTGCTAGATGATGAGACCAGAGTAACATTTATTCTCCAATTAATTGAGGCGAGATTCTTGTGACGGCTAATTTTGTGTGTTAACTAGACTGGGCGACAGGGTGCCCAGATATTTGGTCAAGCATTATTCTGACCAAATCTACTAGTTTATAGATAGGTAGATAGATAGATAGATAGATAGATAGAGATTTTAAACTAGTGAATGCATTATTTTATTTTTTTAGAAAGTCATCACAGAGGGACACCTGGGCGGCTCAGTCAGTTAAGCGCCCAACTTCGGGTTCAGGTCATAATCTCTCAGTTTGAGGGCTCATGCCCCGTGTCGGGCTCTGTGCTGACAGCCAGCTCAGAGCCTGGAGCCTGCTGTGGATTCTGGGTCTCCGTCTCTCTGCCCCTCCCTGCTTGTGCTCTCTCTCTCTCAAAAATAAATAAAACATTAAAAAAAAAAAGTCATCATAGAAAACAGGTCTGGCCTGGCTTAGCATAAGACCGGGGACCTAATATTCTGCCAAATGCTGGAATCTAAAATGGGGCTCTCTAGAACTCAGGGCTTCTTAGTGTAACTATTTATGGTAATTAAGTCACTTTGGATTGATTCCAAGGCAGATTTATCCTACCATGAAGACAACAACTTGAGCAATATTTTGCTCAGAAAAAAAGAGCTAAGCTGTGAGCTCCTTGGGGGCTGGAATGATGTCTTGTGTCTGACCCACCTTTGTGAGCCTTGGGTCAAGTCCGGTACACAGCCACTCATTGCTGATTGGTTGGGTTGCCTGAACTAACTTAACTACTGTTAAGAAAATGGTACTGTAGGGAGGTTCCATGAGCCCTGTTCTCTAAGGAGAGTGACAGACCTCCACTGTTGCAGGGGTCACTGGGACGCCACAGAGTGACGCTTGGTCTTCGACCAGATTCTGGAGCTACTAGATTTACGTAAGTACTGGTTGTAGCGAACCCATTCTCAATCTGGTCCTCTGGACCAAACACCTGCTCGCTTCATCTTTTCATTCAAATGCATTTATAACTGGTATAATTCCACCAATCTGAAACCGCAGTTGCCCCTTGGAACGCTGTTATGAACAAGACTGTTCATCGAAGAGACATCAGAAATTCAAAACAAAAAGAGAAGCCCCATGAGGGGATTCCATCCGTCTCGTCTGTGTAAAAGATAAATCATTTTGTTTAACCAGGACACATTCCTTTCTTTCCCTTATTAATAAATGCTGGCTTTTTAAGGACATGGCTTAAGAGGGCTGTCAAGGGGGCTCCTGGGTGGCTCAGTCGGTTAAGCGTTCCAGCTCAGGTCATGAGCTCACAGTTTGTGGGTTCAAGCCCCGCGTCGGGCTCTGTGCTGACAGCTCAGAGCCTAGAGCCTGTCTTCGGATTCTGAAATTCCCTCTCTCTCTGACCCTCCCCTGCTCACGCTGTCTCTTTCTCAGAAATAAATAAAACATTAAAAAAAGTTTTTAAGAAGATTTTGAGAGAGAGCCCACGCACACAGGCACAAGCGGGGGGTGGGGGGCAGACAGAGTGGGTAAGAGAGAGAATCCCAAGTAGCCTCCATACTGTTGGCACAGAGCATGAACTCAAGAACCGTGAGATCATGGCCTGGACTAAAATCAAGAGTCGAGCGCTTAACTGACTGAGCCACCCAGGAGCCCCTCTACTTTTCTCTTCCACCTAGAAACTTTTAACTTTAGAGCTGGTGATTAATATAAATGGTTATGAAGACACTGGAATACGTGTTTACTAAAAGTGGTTTGATTTTTTTTTCATTAAGGAAATTCCCAATTAAGATGGTAACTCAAGGGGTGCCTGGGTGGCTCAGTCCGTTGAGAGTCCGGCTTCAGCTCAGGTCATGATCTCATGGTTCGTGGGTTCGAGCCCCACATCGGGCTCTGTGCTGACAGCTCAGAGCCTGGAGCCTGCTTTGGATTCTGTCTCCCTCTCTCTCTGACCCTCCCTTGCTCACGCTGTCTCTCTCTGTCTCAAAAATAAACAAACTATAAAAATAAACAAACAAACATCGTTTCTGACTTGATAAATCAGAAAAGTCAAGTCAGGAAACTATGAAAGCCAAAGAGAGTGGGTAATCCTAGAAAGAGAGAGAGATGGGGTGATCTCCAAGCTCTCTACACTCATTCTCCGACTGACCTCTAAACTACTCACACTCATGCACAGGACAGATCCAAAACAGCTGGCTATAGACAAAAAAAATCCAAGAGACAGGAGCTGCCCCTTGAGAAACAAGTTTTCAGTTTAAACCCAGTGGAGAAAATCACCTGACAAAAGAAAGAAAACAACCCTTATTGGAGAAAAATAACAGAATCTGAATTTCTACAAGTTGACATTGATAATGTCCAGGGTACAATTCAAAACTACTCAACATGCAAAGAATCAAGAAAATGGAACACACTTTAGTTCAACCCCAAGCCTGCCCTGTTGAGGAAACAAGATGAACAAGATGCTGGAATAGATTTTTTTTTTAATTAAGTTTATTTATTTATTTTGAAAGAGACAGAGAAAGCACGAGTGAGGGCGGGGGCAGAGAGAGGGAGAGAGAGAATCTCAAGCAGCCTCCGAGCCATCAGCATGGAGTCAACATGGGGCTCAAACCCAAGACCTGTGAGATTATGACCTGAGCTGAAACCAAAACTCAGATGTCTAACCGACTGAGCCACCCAGGCACCCCAAGAGATGAACTTTAGGGTAAAGGCGCAGGTAGGTTTAAAGAAAAGGAATAGAAATGACCGCTACAGCAAAAAATTGTAACACTAATGGGGTTTTTATTGCAGAAGAAATATTTAAGGCAATTATATTATAAAAAGGGGAGAGTAAGTGGATGTTAAAAGAGGTAATGTTTAGGGGCGCCTGGGTGGCCTAGTCGGTTAAGCGTCTAACTTTCGCTTAGGTCATGATCTCACGGTTCGTGGGTTCGAGCCCCGCGTCGGGCTCTGTGCTGACTGCCAGCTCAGAGCCTGGGGTCTGTTTCAGAGTCTGTGACTCCCTCTCTCTCTGACCCTCCCCTGCTCACGCTGTCTCTCTCTCTCTCTCCTAGAAATAAATAAAAAAAAAACATCAAAAAAAAAAAAAAGAGGTAATGTTTCTGTGCTCCACTCAGACTGGCAAAATAATGGTACTGGTAGACTGTGACAAGTTTTATAGATAGATAGATAGATAAAAATATAGATATAGATATAGATATAGATATAGATAGATAAGGCAACCACTAAAAAAGCTATACAAAGATATACATTCAAAAATACTACAGCTAAATCAAAATAGAATTCCAAAAAAATGTTCAAGTAATTCAAAGGAAGCCAGGAAAAAGAAAACAGAGAGATGTAAAACAGAGAGAAAAGGGGGAAAAAACAGAACCAAAAATTAAATGGCAGACTCAAGCCCTAACACACCAATAATTATATTAGCTGTAGTAATATAATATTAGCTGGGCCTAAATGCACCAATTAAGAGACAAAGGCTGGCAGAGTGGACTAAAATAAGATGTTGCCTTCATATAAGAAACTCACTTCAAATATAGTGATATATGTAGGTTGAAAGTAAAAGGTTGTAAAAGGATATTTCACGTGAACTTTAATTGAAAGAAAATAGAAGTAACTATAATAATATCAGACTTCAGGGCAAACGAAGTTACCAGAGATAAAGAGGGACTTTATAGATGACATAAGGTCAGTTTATCAAGAATGCATGGTAATCCTAAATATGTAAGCACCAAACAACAAAGCTCCAAAATATAAAGAGAAAAACTGACAGAAGTGAAAGCAGAAGCAGACAAGTCCACCATTTTGCTTGGAGACTTCAACACTCCTCTCTCAACGATTCCTAGAACACTTTATTGTTAGAAGTCAAAGACCATCAACCAACAGTGTCTCCTGCCATTTATAGAACAGTACACTCAACAACAGTAGAATACACATGCTTTCCAAGTGTCCGAGACAGATCATATCCTGGGGCAGAAAACACACCTCAAGATTTTTAAATAACTGAAATCTGTATCTTCTTGGACCGGAATGGACTCAAACTAAAAATCCGTAACAGAAAGATAAATAATAATCTCCAAATACTTGGGACACAAACCATATGCTTTTAATACTTCATGGATCAGGAAAAAAAATCTCGAGAAAATTAAACAAAAATACACTGAGCACAACGAAAGTGAAAATACTACCTATAAAAATCCAGTTATTTTAGGAAACAATATGTCATTTGTTTCTTATAAGCATACACTTGTCCTATGACCCAGAAACTCCACTCCCAGGTATTTCTCCAATAGAAATAAAAGTATTCGTGCACAGAGTGATGAGTACAAAGCTGTTCACAGCCGCAGCATTCATAACAGCCCCCAAACTGGAAGCAACTTGTGTTTATCACTGGTAAACTGGTGAGCGAATTATGCCATATCCACATAATGCAACACGATTTGGCAAGGCAAGGCAAGGCAACGAAATATTAGTACGTCACCAACAGGAATGAATCTCAGAAAGATTATGCTAAGTGGAGGAAGTCAAATACAAAAGGCTACAGTTTCCGTATGATTCCACTTATATGAATTTCTTGAAAAGGCAAAACTACAGACACGGAGCGCATCTGGGTGGCTGCCTAGGGCCAGTGGTTGGACGGAAGCAACGGGAAAAGAACACAGGAAAACTTTAAACGGTCAGGAAACTTCTATAATCTCAACTGTGATGGAGGCTACGTGATAATACACCAAAATTCATCCAAATGCGCACTTAATAATAGGTGGATTTCATTATATGTAAATAATACCTTTATCTTTTAATAGTTACTCTAAAAAGTCACCCAACCCAAGGCGCCAATATTCTATAAAGATCCTTCCTGACTCTGTCAAGTGAGTGCTCGATGCTCTCTACTACAAGCTTTGCTTCCTCGACAGGTTGTTGGGCTTGGACCACTTGAAGGGAATAGAATTCCCAAACCTCCACCTCCCTGCCTCCTCTTCCCTACGCCCACCTGCCGAGAGGATGCATCTGTAGCCTTCCCAGTAATGGGCTCCCACACCCTTCCACGGTCACCCTCCATGCACTCTGCAAAAGTAAAGCTTACACTCACTTACCCTAAACCTCACTTCTTACGGGTATGAACACCCCCAGAGGACAAACACAGCTACAAATACTGGAGACAGTGGAGCCTTCTTTCCTCATGGCCCCTTACACCCACAATCTTAAGACTCTCCAGTTTCGTCCGTATTTCTATTGATGGGAAAGCATGGGGTTCAAAGAGGGGTCTTCGGGGTCACTGAATTCCTGTATGTCACGGAGTCCGGTGTAAAGACCATTTGGATGACCTCCTTGCCTCTTCCACACACACACCCCCCCCCTTACAGTCTAAAGAATTCACTGCCCCTGTGGGAAGAAGCCTGAAGAACAAAGTCAACCAGAAAGAGTTTAGGAATACTGAAGGCACGGGTGCTTTATTTCACCCAGAACAAACCACAGCAGAGTATTGTGGGATTTTCAAGAAATACGAAAAGCAAGCTGGAAAATACCAATCAATCTCCTGGTACGCCTCTACTGTATTTTCACTGTTCTCAGTAGTGACGGGCTTGGCAAGCACGCTCCACTGGTCCAAAGATTCTTAAATATTGTAAACCTACATTTATTTTTCACTTGGTCATAAGTCTCCTGCTCCCTGTCACTTAACTACCTTCGCCCATGCTTGGAATGATCTATTTAGCAGCTTTAGAGGAACTTAATAGGGAAATGTTACAGATCGCGCTGCAAGCGATGATTTAGTAACAGTGTTTCCCTTTCTGTAAGCCCCACGCTTAATGTTGGGTTCAGTGTCTTCTCTGCCTTTTATTCCCGGTGTCTACAAAGCAAATTAGACTGTAATCTCAGAAGCGGGACATCCACCGCAGGTGGACTATATATACACTATATATACAGGTGTAGAATAAAATGTTTTTGAAATGCAACCTGGAAAGACATTCCTTTAGAAAGAAGCCACGAGGGAAAGACTGGTGGACAGATAATCAAGGTCACTCACGGAGGGCTGATCAAGGGTAAGAGACGATGGTTACTTACAAGCAAATCCTCCCTTTGTAAGAAAACCTACTGCGACCTAACAAGTGCTCATCGGAGTAAGAGTTAAAAGCTAATCATTTGTTCACTGGAAGCTGTATCAATTCTGACCTGCCAAAGAAATGAAAATCAAAGAAAGGGGGAAGGAGGGGGTAAAGGCACAGGCACCTGGTCTAATAATCTCCTGATAGAGTGTCTGGGCTTGAGAACAGGCCCCTGGTTCCTGGCAACAGAGACGTGCACCTGGAATCACAAACACATCGGCACTGGGACCGGAAGCCTCGCCTGTGTTCTCTCATTGCCAAGATATTCCTATATGGAAAATGCCTGGAATAACTGTCAAACACAAACAATAAAGAACTTGGCGACAAAGATCTGAACGTTAACCAGCGTGCTGTCGGACGCTCTGTATGTAGTAGCCACCTAATACTTAATAAATACGGAGTTACCGTACGTAAAGCATGGACAGGAGTGCGTGATGCTGTTAAGAGGAATGGATGTTTGCTATTATTATCATTATAGTGCATTCTTGGTGATGAGGGTCTCACTGTTTCATTCATGATGTTTCTACTGAACACCTACTATGTGCAAGGTAATCTGATGTGTGCTGAGATCTGATAAAGCACAACGTGGGCATGGTCTCTTCCCAGTCCAGGAGGGGAGGAGCACTGAACAAAGTATCACAATAATTAATATGTAATTATACACTGAGATACATTCCCCAGAGACAAGAATAAATCCTATGGAAGAATATAACAAAAGGAAAGTGCTTATAAAAAGTTCTTAGTGGGGGGTGCCTGGGTGGCTCAGTCGGTGGAGCGGCCGACTTTAGCTCAGGTCATGATCTCACTGTCTGTGGGTTCGAGCCCCGCGTTGGACTCTGTGCTGACAGCTTGGAGCCTGAAGCCTGTTTTGGATTCTGTGTCTCCCTCTCTCTCTGCCCCTACCCCACTCGTTTGTGCACGCGCTCTCTCTCTCTCTAAGATGAATAAACATTAAAAAATAAATTTAAAAAAAAAAAAAAAAAGAAGCACCTGGGTGGCTCAGTCAGTTAAGTGTCTGACTTTAGCTCAGGTCTCGTGGTTCGTGGGTTCAAGCCCTGCGTTGGGCTCTGTGCAGACGGTGTGGAGCCTGAAGCCAGCTTGGGATTCTGTGTTCCCCTCTCTGTCTCTGTGCCTCCCCGGCTCATGCTCTGTCTCTTTCAAAAATAAACATTAAAAATTCTTTAAAAAAGAATCATTCATGTTTATAAAGTGAAAACCACTCCCTAATGTATCTGGTTTTGTCAACTGAGATTTCTTTTATTTTTATTTTAATGTTTTTATTTTTTTATTTTTGAGAGAGAGAGAGACAGACAGAGCATGAGTCGGGAAGAGGCAGAGAGAAAGAGGGAGTCACAGAATCCAAAGCAGGCTCCAGGCTCTGAGCTGTCAGCACAGAGCCCGACGCGGGACTCGAACTCACAGACTGTGAGATCGTGACCTGAGCCGAAGTTGGACACTCAACCGACTGAGCCACCCAGGCGCCCCTGTCAATTGAGATTTCTAAACAGAGTCCCTTAAAGGGAAATTATACCTAAACAAGAAAGGAATTTGGTCCGTGTTACAAAATGAAGGTCACTGAATTCAGTCTTTAAACCAGTGCACACAGTAATCAATAGATCACACATCTGAACACGGCTCTGCTGGTTAAGTGCAATAACTTTAGGCAGAGTTTTCTCATCCGTCATGCTCGGGCACTTACGATATCGTTGGGAAAACACTTTTAAAAATAAGAGCGAAGGAAGAGCTACAAGGAACAGCCTATTCTGAAGCCATTTCCAGGAACAGGGTTTGTTTAAACAAAATGTATTAAGTGAAACCAGCTGCACTAGAGGTCGATGCCATCAGCAGTGGAATTAATTCTAAAACCACCCACTTCCTGGTATCAGGGTAATTATTCCTTCCGGTTGCTAGAAATGAAATAGCAGCCGATACAGGACAGCCTGGAAAGAAGGTCACCACTGAGCCCGGCCGGTGCAAGGAGGGACTCACAGAAACCGGGGTCTCGCCGGCCGGTGCACACTGCACACTTCCACACCCCCGTCAGACAAAGTGCGTCGGACAATGTGCGGGGAGCCCCTCTTTTGGGGGTGCCAGCAGAGAGGGGCCTAGAGTCAGGAATAATCAGCCCATCCTGCCAGAGGGTCCAGTGATGCTTTCACGCAAACTGACAGTAAATAAAAAAAAAAACAAAAACAAAAAAAAACCAACCTATGCTAATTAAATATATGCCCTAGGGAACTCTAAAATGCGTGCTTTTTTTCCTATCTGAAAACGAAAACAGATCTCGAGGAAAATGGAGCCTGAATTATAGCTAAGGTTTCATACCTTACAATCATCTTCCTCAGCTTCTAACAAAAAGCCTAAGAAAAGAGCTTGCTCCTTTGAAGCCTTACCGGTGGCAACATATCAGAGAACCATCCGTGAAGTCACGTGACCCGGCCAGCAAGGACCCCCCACCCCCACCCCCGCAACCTCCCCACCAACCGGCATAGCCAGTAAGGACCGTAACCAAAACAATGCAGTTGAGAAACGTGGCCGTTAATCACTTTATTTTGGAAACCAATTAGGGGATGATGAAGGAAGAAAAAAACAGTGATTCATTTGTTTTGATGAAATCTGGCCTTCCAAAGACAGAACAGGCCAGGAAATAGGCATGTTTGTATGGTCGAAGGTATCTTAAACTTGGCCTTTAAAAGAAGATTCTTCCCAAGTTCACTAGGGAACAAAATAGATCAGCCAGTTTATTGAACTTGACTATGAGATATTCTGGTAACTTTATGGATGGAAGCTTACAGGTAAAAAAATTGTGTGTGTATGTGTGTGAGACAAATTTGGCAGTCTGAAGCACTGAAATCAACAAGACAGAGTGCCACGGCCTCCGAAGTCATCCGTAGGCTAATGGCCGTGTAGGTTTGAAACTGCCATCGTGAGCTGAGTGTATCTGCCTCTTTAAAAAGCAGGCAGAGCTTAGTACTAAAATTCAAGCCCAAGTGTGCAATTTACGACACAACTCATTTGGACTCGGGCTGTTTCTCAAAATAGTCTGAAACTTCTAAAGTGAATGGAGAGAGTAGCATCAGTAATGTCTTGACAGGCATAAGGAACATTTCAATGACAGAAATCCTGATTAGCATGTGGACACCACTCGTTAAAAAGTCATGATAATCTGGGCCCCGGCCAGACTTCCAAATCTTTATGGAGAATAAAGGGGATAGATGCTAAATTACTGGAGGAGTTAAGAAAATGTGAAACAAAATAAATCTGTGGAAAATGCTTTGGAAGAAACTCATCAGTATGGAAGGGACACTAAAAATAAGCAAATTCCATGTGATTCTTGGTGGCTGATTAAAAGGTGGTGTTCCCGTGGCACCTGAGCGGCTCAGTCGGTTACATGTCTGACTTCAGTTCAGGTCATGATCTCGCGGCTCGTGGGTTCAAGCCACGCGTTGGGCTCTGTGCTGAAAGCTCAGAGCCTGGAGCCTGCTTCGGATTCCCTCTCTTTCTCTCTCTCTCTCTCTGCCCTTCCCCCACTGACATTTGGTCTTTCTCTCTCAAAAACAAATAAACAGTAAAAAAACTTAAAAAAAAAATAAGGTGTTGTTCTCTACGTCAGTTACAACTGAAAATCGGTGCTGTTCCTTAGCATACCTTGTAAGCCACGACCATGAACAGGAAAGACGGTGTTCATGGTGAGCATAAATGAGAAAGCAGAGAGAAGCCATGAGGTCTAATCCGGGGACTCCGCCACTTCCTACCTTCACATCACAGGCGAGTGTCACTCAGCCTCTCTACACCCTGCAGACTATACACACGATTGGACAGAATCCGCCAACTCACTGGGTATCAAACGAGATGATGTAGGGCCACCACTGATGGAGAGTATCTATGTAAATAGAAGGTCCAACAGGATTTGAACTACCTCCTAACATCTCCCACTCAACACTCTTCACACGTCTTACGCCCTCACCCAACTGAGTACACCGCCCCTTGTGTCAACCAGGGCCGCCATATTGGAAATCATGTTTGATGTAATAGGGTGCTGTTTGTTACACAGAAAGGGATAAAACTGGAGGACCGGCAGATGAAAACTCTTAAACAACAGGGGCAGGAAGGAGCTGATGGAAACTGGAAGCGAGAAAGAGAGAGAGAGAGAGAAAATTAAGATAATAAACAGTGAGGCGCCTGGGAGGCTCAGTCAGTTGGGCCTCAGACTTTGGCTCAGGTCATGATCTCCCAGTTTGTGAGTTCGAGCCCCGCATGGGGCTCTGGGCTGAGAGCACGGGGCCTGGAGCCTGCTTCCAGTTCTGTGTCTTCCTCTCTCTCTGCCCCTCCCCTGCTCATGCTGTGTCTCTAACTAAACAAACATTAAAAAAAAAAGATAATAAGCAGAGAAATGCCAATTGTCATGTCCCTGGCATGCTGGGAGGTTTCCAGTTACTTGGGGGCCTTAAGTTACCACGTGGCCTCCTGAAAGTCAGAAAGTCAGGTTGTCAGGGAGCCTGGGTAGCTCAGTCAGTTAAGTGTCTGACTCTTCATTCCGGTTTCATGATCTCACAGTTCACGAGCTCAAGCCCCACATCGGGCTCCATGCTGACAGTGCAAAGCCTGCTTGGGATTCTCTCTCCCCTTCTGCACCTCCCCCCCACCCCCCACTCAAACATGTGCTCGGTCTCTCTCTCTCTCAAAATAAATTAACTTAAAAAAAAAAAAAAAGGAAAGTCAAGTTCTCAGTTATAACCAACTCAGTCTCCAGAGAAAGGAAAGCTGATCCTTTAGCAATAGGGAACTTAGAACAAATTCCCAGATGCTGTCAAGACTCAGCTTACATTACATTTTTATTCTGCCAAAAATGTAGGGCTTACCTCAGCAGGGAACCCCAAGGCACCCTACATCTACTTCCCAAATGGAAATGCTATTCTGTTTTCAACTTTATTTCTTACTCCCATTCTGTCTGACTCGAGGAAAAATGATCTGGGCTGAAGTCCAAGCTCGATTCTAAACCAAATGGGATCTTGAGGCAAGTGAATCCACCTCTCTGGGTCTATTTAATGTCTTCCTAAAGTTTAAGCCACTTTCTTTGGGTGACTTCCCTTCTTGAAATATATACTTGAAAAATTCCATTAGTGATGAGTTCTCAGGGACAAGTTCCTTGTTTTTGTTTATCTGAAAATATCTGTATTTCATTCTTGTTGAAAGTTTCATAAATATCTTTCTAGCTTAACAGTTATTTTCCTGCTACTCTAGAAATGCTATTCTCCTGTTTTGGGATTTTACTTTTGCTGTAGAAAGCCCAGCTATCACTCTGGTGTCCCTTTGTAAGTAATCTGTCTTTTCTCTCTGGCCATGATAAGACTCTTTTCTGTCTTTGATGTTCTGTAGATTCATAATTTCTTTCCCTTCCCTTTTGATTGCTTTAGAATTTGATGGGCTTCCTGAACCTGAGAATCTTTGTCTCTCTACCACCCTTAGAACCTGGGTCAAGAGACCCCTGTCCTAGATTCCATTATGTAAAAGACTCCAGCTCCCCCCACAGAGTAAGAGGTCCAAAGGCTCAGGGAGGTGTCCACCCAGAGCCCGACAACCATACTCTGAGTATCCAGGAGTCTGGAATTCCCTGCCTAATCAGCTCCAAGCCCACATTCAGGGTTTGCCCGAGTCCCTTCCCTATTCTACTCTGAAAGTGGAATGTACCAGCAGTGTGGGCATTGGACAGGTATCCTTTAATGGCATTTTTGTGAGGAGTGTGAACAGAGTTAGATATGCCGGCAGAAATACGTATGCACACGTGCATGAGGCCCCTCACAATACAGAATAAAGCTGGAAGGAAGGAGGAGGGCTGGGCTATGTGCCAGGGTCTGGCTCAGGCTGGGCTGCTAAATGACTGCAAAACTGTGGAGTTCAAGAACGACACACTTGGGACACCTGGTTGGCTCAGTCAGTTAAACGACCAACTTCAGCTCGAGTCGTGATCTCATGGTTCTGTAAGTTTGAGCCCTGCATCAGGCTCTGTGCAGGCAGCTCAGAGCCTGGAGCCTGCTTCAGATTCTGTGTCTCCCTCTCTCTCTGCTCCTCTTCCACTCATGTTGTCTTGTCTCTCGCTCTCTCTCAAAAAAAAAAAAAAGAATGACACACTTAAACCCAGTTTTCTAGTTATTATGAAGGTGTATTTGTCAAGGTCAAAGTACAGAACACATTTTATTTAGGGTGCCTGGCTGGCTCAGTCGGTAGAGCACGTGTGTAACTCTTAATCTAGGGTTGTAAATCCAAGCCCTATGTTGAACACAGAGATTAAATAAAATCTTTAAAATCTTTAAAAAAAAGAAAAGAAAAAAGAACGTTTTTATTTAACAGCTCGTTACACTGGTAACTTTTTGTAAATATTCAGATATACAGTTTGTGGGCCTCCAATTATGCTCTTGCAGCAACCAGTCTCCACAAACGACAGGGGGAGACCTAATTCTTATCAATTATGAAAATTCTCACCCATTACTTCTTTCAACACGGCTCTTCGCCGTTTCCCATACTTCATTTCCAATCTTCTTCCGGAACTCCAATTAAACACAGGCTGGAACTTCTCACTATATACCCTGTCTCATAACCACTTGTATCTCTCATCTCTTTGTCTCTTGATGCTACAGCTTGTATTACTTCTTCAGATTTGCCATCCAGTTCACTAATTCTCTCTTCAGCTCTATCTATTCTGGTATTCAACCCCTCCCTGAATTTTTCATTTCAATAAATATGCTTTTCATTTCTGGATATTATGTTTGGTTATCAAAATAAATTTGCTTAGTTGTTTTTAACAGTATCTTTTTCTTTACTCCTAGTTTCAATTCCTTCTTTTGTTTGCTCTAAGTATTAAATGAATTTACTTTATATTCTATATCCAATATTTCTTTTTTTTTTAATTTTTAATGTTTTATTTATTTCTGAGAGAGAGAGAGAGACAGCATGAGCAGGGGAGGGTCAGAGAGAGAGGAAGGTACAGAATTTGAAATAGGCTCCAGGCTCTGAGCTGGAGGTCAGCACAGAGCCCGACACGGGGCTCGAACCCACGAACCGTGAGATCATGACCTGAGCCGAAGTCGGACGCTTAACCGACTGAGCCACCCAGGTGCCCTATATCCAATATTTCTAATATCTGAAATCCTCAGAAGTCAGAGCTTACTATTGTTTCTACTGACTCTTGCTCATGATGTCTTGTTTCTGGTGTGTGTATGTGTGTGTGTGTGTATGTGTGTGTGTGTGTGTGTGTCTGTCTGTCTGTATGTCTCCTTTTTTGGTGTGTACATATTGATTAAAATGATTTATGGGAACTCTTTCAGTCCAGAGAAGACTTGGATTTTCTTTTGTCAAGTACTCAAGGTGACTATAACCCATTCCACTTTATTTTTGAGAGAGAGAGAAAGAGTGTGAGCAAGGGAAGGACAGACAGAGAGAGAGAGACATGGAATCCATAGCAGGCTCCAGGCTCCAAGCTGTCAACACAGAGCTTGATGCAGGGCTCAAACTCATGAACCATGAGATCATGACTTGAGCTGAAGTCAGGTCAGACGCTCAACCAACGGAGCCACCCAGGTGCCCCCACTTTATTTATTTTTAAGTAATCTCTACACCCAACATGGGGCTCAATTCACAACCTCAAGATCAAGAGTCACATGCTCCACCGACTGAGCCAGCCGGGTGCCTCTGCTGTGCTTTAAATCAAGATTTCCAGGGGTACCAGGGTGGCTCAGTCAGCTGGGCAGCTGACTTCGGCTCAGGTCATGATCTCGTAGTTTGTGAGTTCGAGCCCCATGCTGGGCTCTGTGCTGACAGCTCGGAGCCTGGAGCTGCTTCAGGTTCTGTGTCTCCCTCCCTCTCTGCCCCTCCCCCACTCACACTCTCTCTCTGTCTCTGTCTCTCTCCTAAAAATAAATAAACACTTATAAAAATTCTTTAAATATCTGTGTTATGCAAGACAGAAATAGCAAGGAAGGCTGCAGGTTATAGGAGATTAAGAAACATCAACAAATCACTGCAGTCCATGACTCTGGACCGGATCCGACACGTTAGGGGATGGAGGATGAGGACGCTACGCAGGGCGTGACTGGCACAACCAATAAACTGGAACGTGGGCTGCAGATTAAACAAGAGCATTATCGAACTTAAATTTCCTAAAATTGAAAATTATACGGTAGCTAAATAGGAGACTCTCCTTTTGGTTGCTGTTTTTTTTTTAATTTTTTTTTAATGTTTTATTTATTTCTAGGAGAGAGAGAGCGAGAGACAGCATGAGCAGGGGAGGGTCAGAGAGAGAGGGAGTCACAGACCGAAACAGGCTCCAGGCTCTGAGCTGGCAGTCAGCACAGAGCCCGACGCGGGTCTCGAACCCACGAACTGTGAGATCATGACCTAAGCGAAAGTCGGACGCTTAACCGACTAAGCCACCCAGGCGCCCCGAGACTCTCCTTGTTGTAAGAAAACACACTTGAAACACTAATGACTAAAGGGATCCGTGTTACAACCTCATCTCAACTTGCTCAAAAAAATGGATGTTATATCCATGCACAATGCAGAGGAAAGACAGAGACAAAGAGAGGGAGAGAGGGAGGGAGGGAGGGAGGGAGGAGGGGGAGAGTGAGAAAGCAAGTATAATGTGGCACAATGTTAAAAATGGATACACCTAAGTAAAGGCCATGTGGAAATCCTCTGTGCTGCTCTTGTAAAATGTCTGTAAATTTTGAAATTACTTAACAATATAAAGTGAACAAAAGGGGGTGGTCAAGCTTTAGCCAACCAGTGACATGGTAAACAATAAATAAATATACAGAGGGGCGCCTGGGGGGCTCAGTCGGTTGAGTGTCTGACTTCGGCTCAGGTCATGAGCTCATGATTCGTGGGTTCGAGCCCACATCGGGCTCTGTGCTGACAGCTCAGAGCCTGGAGCCTGTTTCGGATTCTGTGTCTTCCTCTCTCTCTGACCCTCCCCTGCTCACACTGTCTCTCTCTCTCTCTCTCTCAGAAATAAATAAAACATTAAAAAAATTAAAAAAAATTTTTTAAATAATAAACAAACAAACAAAGTGCTGCATTGACCTGCAAGGAACCTAAAACTCTCTTTTACCTATGCGATCCTGCTGAAGAAATAATGTAAAAGTTCTACGTCTGCTGAAGATGTAGAAAGCCAGGGGCATCTGGGTGGCTCAGGTGGCTGAGTACCCAACACTTGGTTTCAGCTCAGATCATGATCTGACAGTTGTGGGATGAAGCCTCCATGGGGCCCCCATGCTAAGCACAGAGCCTGCTTAAAATTCTCTCTCCTGCTCCCTCTGCGCCTCCCCTGCTTGTGCATGCTTGCGCTCTCGCTCTCTCTCTCTCTCTCTCTCTCAAAAACAAACAAAAAAAGATATAGAAAGTCGTAAGAGAACATTACTCCCATCCCAACAAGAAAAAACTAGAGAATCTATACAATAGTGCCTTTTCTTGAGCTAATCAGAAAGCTGAGGTCACAAGGTAGCCGAGTAGACTGAATTCTAAAGAGTGACAAGTCCCACCAAGGAGAGACAGATGTGCAAACCATATGACCTTTCACAAAGCACAAGAGGAAGAGAGGCTGCCACCAAATTAGGTAAGAGGAAAACAGCTTAAATGATAATGAATTTTTTTTTAATTTAACTTTATTTAATTTTTTGAGAGACAGAGACAGAACGTGAGCAGGGGAGGGGCAGAGAGAGAGGGAGACACAGAATCGGAAGCAGGCTCCAGGCTCCAAGCTGTCAGCACAGACCCGACGTGGGGCTCGAACCCACGAACCGTGAGATCATGACCTGAGCTGGAAATTGGATGCTTAACCGACTGAGCCCCCCAGGTGCCCTGATAATGAATTCTTATAAAGTCCAATGTGGCCCTAATAGAACGTATCAAATCCCTGAGAGTTCCAGATACAAGAGCTGTCCAAACTCATCTACAAACTCTTTTCCACGGGGCCTCTACCAACTGCTCTTGAGAAAGTCTGGGAGCAGAGCAGAAGACTAGAGAAAGCCCCCTAGATATAGGATTGGTATAAAATCTTGCCCACTCTGGACTCTTCTCTCATACAACGTAAAAACCTTAATCCACAGAGGGGAAGGGTAAGAAATCCTCTCTACCCCTGGGATCTAGGCAACCATCTACCTTGTCTAGGGGGAGGGGAAAGTGGTCAGATCCTGCACGAAACCAAGCAGAAGTTAACTACCCCTGGGGAGGAGGGGCACCTGGAAAGTTCTATCCCACCCGAGATCTTCCCCCATTGCTAGATACCCAGAGATGCTCTGAGAGAAGGTAGAGTTTGGGTGCCACAGAGCGTAGAAGTGCTGGAATGTCCAGGAGCTTGGGCTCCTCACTGAGAGCATGGAGCCTGCATGGAATTCTCTGTCTCTCTGCTCCCTCCTCCACTCGCACTCTCTCTCCCTGTCAAAGTAAACTTTAACACACACACACACACACACACACACACACACACACACACACACACTATTAGGAAAAGTAGTAATTTAGTCTTTCCTTTAATTCTGAATAGCCATTTCTTCACTCTCCCTCCATCATTATGGGTTCAAATCAGCTTTTTCACTAAGTTACTATGTGATTACCTTTTATAGCCAATGGCCAATTTCAAACTATGCCATAGCACCGCTTGTGTTGGTGAAATAACTCGAATGTCTCTCTGACAGGTCGGCAGGGCACCCACTGCACTAAGGAAGAGGCACGGAAGAGGAGCAGACCCCCAACAGAAAGAAGGTCCAGTCCTTCCGTCATACCCGAGAGTGGAGAGAAGAGAGGAAGAAACGAACGGTCAAACAAATGTGTCACTGTCTCCCTGATGTACCAGTCCGGGTCCCGCCAGGAGAAATTTGAACAGGGAACATTCAATATAAAAAACTAACCAGCAGAAAGATGTTTAGCTGCTGAGAGGGCTCCCCAACGGTGTGTTCCTTCGAGTCTCTGTTTATTTGGCACCCAGTAAGTAGAGGCTCAAACTAACCGGGAAAGTTGTTTACATCTCCCCTGCCACCCAGAGTCCTTCCCCCGAAACACGTCCCTATCCAACTCACACACCAGACCAGGATTTCCCTGGTCCTAAACCCCCCAGGGCTAAGCACCAGAGAGCTAGGACAAACGACGGACTAAGAGTAAAGGAGAGCCTCCCCTTGACCCCAAAGTCAGACCTCGGCAGAGAGGGCGCAGCTCACAGAGACGCATGCCAGAGGGAGGCAGCCAGGGACGGTCTCCCGAAGCGACCCGCCACGTGGTGGAGACGCTCGGAGGGTGCGAATGGATTGGGGCTGATCCAGCAGCCTGCTGGGTGCCGGGTGCCGGTGCTGAGTGTGACCGGGCGCCCTGCACCGCAGCCCACTGGAAACAGCCCGGGAAACAGGAAAGGAGGCCCCCCCCCCCACGTTAGGATGTCGCTTCAACATCCTCTATCGACAAAACCTAACGCTCAGCCAGCTAGCAAAGGGGAAATGTTGAGATCCCACATCACAAAGCGGGGCACAGAAGAATGGGTTTGGCCCCGAGAGGCAGTAAGCTGGTAACAGGCACTCAGAGAATGAGGGAAAGGCGGGGACAGAGGGTAGTGAGCTTGAGAGAGAGATGATGGGCTGTTGCGTCACTTTCTGAATGAAACTGGGAGGAGATCACCTTGCAGGACGTAAGCTCCCACTGACGTCAGTGTGGACGGCCACGGACTAAAGATGGTGGCACAGCATGGCAGACTAAGGCAGAGACAGAATTGGGGCTGAAGCACGGGGTGCCTCCTGAGTATCTACGTGGCTAGAAAGGAACTCAAGTTCATTCCGGCCTCCAGAAAGGAACCAAGTCGCGAGCCACAACATCTGCCGCTGGATGAATATACTAAAGAACAGACCAGGACGGCCCCTGGAGCTGATGGAGACAAAATAAAACACAAGGTCACTGGTCACACCTCAGGGGACATGTGCACAAAGGTCCCAGGGACCAGACGGACCCAGATGGGCCAAGCGTGGCCAAGGAGCTCTCCCTCCCGGCCACAGATGTCTCTGTCCCCCAACGCACCCAGATGTTGATTTCTTTTTTAATGTTTTATTTATATCTAGGAGATAGAGAGAGAGACAGCGTGAGCAGGGGAGGGTCAGAGAGAGAGGGAGTCACAGACCGAAACAGGCTCCAGGCTCTGAGCTGGCAGTCAGCACAGAGCCCGACGCAGGGCTCGAACCCACGAACTGCGAGATCATGACCTAAGCGAAAGTCGGACGCTTAACCGACTAAGCTACCCAGGCGCCCCCCCAGATGTTGATTTTTTACTGGTGATGAGTAGAGGATGGTAGGAAAGGTGAGAGAATAAGAATTTACCCAAAAGATAATGTTTAAACCAAAATAATAGGAGACCTTGTTAGCTGGCTAACTAAAACACCTTCCTTTACTTCTCACCCACGACAAGATGGCAATTTATGAGGAAGACAGATAACATCTCTGTACAAATGGGTGGTAGGGTATAAATCTATGACCCTGTTACATTATCACAGGCCTTCAAAAAGGGAAGGGGAAAAAAGAAACATCAACTTGTATATATAGAAAATATTATACTTCTTCAAATCTAATTATTAAACCATGGCATTCTATTGATTATAGGCTCCATCCTGATTTTAGAGATATCTTTAAAATGTGAAATAGGGGGTGCCTGGGTGACTCAGTCGGTTAATTATCCGACTTCGGCTCAGGTCATGATCTCACGGTGTGTGGATTCGAGCCCCGCGTCGGGCTCTGTGCTCACAGCTCAGAGCCTGGAGCCTGCTTCGGATTCTGTGTCTCCCATCACTTCTTGGCCTTTTGGCTAAGATCAGGTGCGGATTCTGTGTCTCCCTCACTCTCTGCCCCTGCCCCCCACTCACACTCTGTTTTGCTCTCTCTCAAAAATAAATATTTAAAAAAAAAACTTTTTTTTGAATGTTACCAAGATGTGCAGGACTTTGCATATGGAGTGCGTGTTGAATAACGTTACTGGATTCGTGCTGATTTTCTTTCTGCAGCAACAGTGCTGTGGCAGCGTAAGATGACAATCCCCGTTCTTGGCTTTCATGAGGCTGCAGCCAATTTCCAGGCGGTTTGGTAAAAAATAGAGGAGCCTTTCCGCATAGGGAGATGCGGAGAGGGTGGCGCAAGTGTGAACAGCTGACGAACCGTGAGGAAGATATGGCTGGTTCTGTGCACTATTCTTTCAACTTTTTGGAGGTTTGAAAAATTTCCCAATAAAAAAATAAATAGTAACAGAGGCTCCTGACCAGTACCATCTATCCTGCTCAGCATCCTCAGGGAAGGAAATGCCACAACTTCCCACGAAGCCTGGCAGCTGTAGCATCTTAACAAGGACGGTCACGGCCATGGCCACGGGCACAGCAGCAGCGACGGCCGGGAGGGCTGTGTGCAGGCACCGCGCCCAGAGATCCCGCGCCTCCACTCGGTGACCCTGGGGGTGGGGGTGGGGGGTGACTGCCACTGGTACCTCACAGGAGTGAAGAGCCAAAGCTTTAGAGGGCTAACCCAGGAAGCCGGTGCTCCCACTGGAGTTGGGCTAGATCCAGAATTTACACCTGGGTAGACAAACTCCGGAGCCCACATTCTTTCTGCTACCAATTGCTTCCAACCTGGGTCAGGATTCATTCTCAGTCATGAAAACTGTTAGTAAGTCACAGCCAACTTTTATTTCTTTTTTTTTTTTTTAAATATTTTATTTAGTTCTAGGAGAGAGAGAGACAGCGTGAGCAGGGGAGGGTCAGAGAGAGAGGGAGTCACAGACTGAAACAGGCTCCAGACTCTGAGCTGGCAGTCAGCACAGAGCCCGATGTGGGGCTTGAACCCACGAACCGCGAGATCATGACCTAAGCGAAAGTCGGACGCTTAACCGACTAAGCCACCCAGGCGCCCCTTAGCCAACTTTTATTTCAAAGGTTGAATAAAATATAAAATATCACTATGATCCGTAATAAAGATATTTATTCAGACTTATGTCTCTCTCTATCTCACACACACACACACACACACACACACACACGCTCAGTCATAGTGGAGTATATACTCTTCATATAGATCACATGTTTGAAAGCCACGGCTCTCCTATTGCCTCCTCTTCCTCTTTCATTTCCTGCCCAGGAGCCTCGCTGGTCAGGAGACTAAAGAAAAAAAAGCAATACAGATTTGGATGATGAAGGGAAACATTCCATGGGGAATTCCCTCATCTCAAAATAAGCCAAAATAATATACTTTTAGTACACACGAATAGATAGTATAGCAGCTGGCCAATTTGGTGATATACAAGACATTTTCGAGTAGGAATCTGGATAATCCTCTTGATGTTTGTTATAGTGAGACGTTATCTGCAAATTCTATGAAAAGCTGTCAGTTTAGCATGCAGGCTGAAACAGTATCTATAAATATAGTCAATGGTTATAATTAAATGAAAAGAGCCTTCTCTGGTGATTCTTCCCCACTGAAAATCCCAAAGCAGGTCAACACAATGGAAGGTCAAGAATGACCAGGGAAAGTCTGCTGACACCCCCCATGAAATCCAAAAGCAGCCAGGGGATGAAGGAGGTGTGTGGATGGCCAGTGAATGATGAGGAATTTTTTCAACAGAGTATCCCCCCCAAACCTAGCACCTAACTGTATATCCTGTTTTAAAAAATTTTTTTTCAACACTTATTTACTTTTTGAGAGAGAGAGAGAAAGAGAGCACAAGCAGGGAAGGGCAGAGAGAGAGGGAGACACAGAATCCGAAGCAGGCTCCAGGCTTTGAGCTGTCAGCACAGAGCCTGAGGCGAGGCTCGAACTCCCGAACCTCGAGATCATGACCTGAGCTGAAGTCAGCCACTCAACCGACTGAGCCACCCACGCGGCCTCCACCCCCACCCCGGGATATCCTGCTTTTAAAGGTCAAATGGGAAAAGCAAAGGAAAACAATCATTCGACATGTGTTTAAGGTCCACCGCTAAAGGACGGTTTTCTGTGAATTAATCTTACCATTACCAAATGAAATCACAGGAAGAAAGTACTCTGTCTTTAAATCCAGAGCTATGTTTCATTCCAAGTTTCTGTTTGAGGCCATTACTGCTCCCCTGGGACCGCGCTGACTCACTGCATCTTGGGATGACGCAAGCAAGCTCCTCTGCACAACTTCAAAACAGTCTGTGACTGTACCCAGGCGAAGGGTGCCTTCGGGGCCAACGGATCCATCAGGCGCCCATTCCCAGAACTGCCAGCCCCAGGCAGGTGAAGGCAGCGTCCGTCTCATCTTCAAGGTCATCGTGGTCTGATCACATTTTACCAGCTGGTAAAACAACTCGACCACTTACTTCTAAGCCTTCCCTTAATGTGTCCATCCAGTTTGGGACCTCGAATCTACCTTCGCTGGCCACTCCGAGTCCAATCTGCTTTCTTGGACTTACGTGGTCACATGGTAAGAAAGGAATGGACACATCTGGAATCGCACACATCTGGAGTTCCCTCCTCTAATCTTTTTATCTAATAGGAAAAAAAAAAAAGAAACCCTCAGAGGAATCGGGAAGTGACTTCAATTATCCACGCTCCTCTGCCCATTTTTAGAAACAGCCAGCGCTAACCATACGTCAGCATTTCTTCCAGCCCTAATCCAAGTGGCACTGAAAGGCTCACCTAGGCTCTGAAATCAGCCCCCATGTGTGCTCATCGAAGGTGGTGAGCATACGTGGACACGAGGGGGCAAAGGCAGCCCATCCACCCAGCCATCAGGAGGAACAGCACCAGCACACGGCACACGCCAGGCTCGGCGTGGGCACTGGAGACAAGGGACGCTGACCGGGACAGTCAGAGCCCTTCCCTGCACGCAGCTGACAGACCAGCGAAGGCGGGAGGTTTTGATCCTTGCCACGCTAGTGGGACTCCTCGTGAGCAGGCGAAGTGCCAACACGGGCCTAACACACGTCCTGGAGAATCTGCCTGAGACCGGAAGGATCTCAGGAAGGGACACGTATGAGAGACACGTATGGAGGCGGGGTGGTGACAGCCACGACAGAAGAGCGTGAGACACGGGAAGGGGGCGATTCACTTGGAAAGACCGGATCCACGTATTGTCAAGTGAGGAGGAGCCAAAACTGAAGCCACCAGCGGGGGTCAGATACTGACACCCCCCAAGGTCACCACCAATACGACAAAGACAGACGAGACGACATCCGCCAGATAACCGGTAACTTCACTGTCACCTGGCTTGCCACGTTCCCAAAAGGCCCAACAGCTCCCTTCCTCGAACGGACAGCCAAGAACCAGAGGATGAGCCCATGTAAAATGTGCTTGCTTTTATTAAAAGTAGTTTACGTTTGGGGCCGATCGTTTTCACACAATGTTCTTTTTGAGAACACTCAAATTATAAAAGGGCCTCCGTGGTGCCAAAAAGCAGAGAGGGCTCTATTAACATAAGAGCTGCGCAGCTGTAAATAATAAAACCTCTCGTAATCAAACGGAATCCAGGCTTTGCCCGTAGTACGTCAAATGCGACGTCACCGTGTTTCTATTCTATCCATGTCAAGACATTAGCCACCTAGGGGCATCAAGACTATGACACTGTTTTAAACCCAAAGTAACTCCCCACGTAACAGATTACTCAGAGGGTGAATACATGTTGGTTTTCTTGTGGTGGCCACGCTCGCGAGAGGCATTACACCACCCCATGCACCATCTCCATCCATTTCTCTCTATACCCTTATAAGCACCCCCTCCCCAAGCATGAAGGGCTAAATAGGAGAAGGCCCCCCGTGACTTGCTGCTGTGCACTAAGGTCTTTCTTTGATGTATCTTGAGACTTTACAGACTTTATTTCAGAGGTGAACTTGAACTATAGTATGCCATCAATCAGCAAGGTCTAACAGGAAGTTAAAAAAAAAAAGGTGGAGGACAGCAAAGAGGCAAAGGACAGAATTTTTTAAGTGAATGACTTGGCCACTGTGAATACTGACTTGCTAAATCGTCCCGTATCTCTCTCTTTCTCCCTCTGTTGATCTTCGTTGCCATAACGACCGCCTGAGTCATCTTAACCAAGTGCACACACATCTCCAGTGCTGTTATTACCACTCTGTCACCCTAGATCGGCTTTCCTTCACCCGGCAGCTGCTTAGGCCACTGTCAAGTCACCGTGGGGGCTGACGTGTGACCAAGTAATTAGAGACTGGCCCGTAGATTTCTAAAATAAAAGTCATAGGTCCCACCAATATGTGATAATATTTAAATCTCACTCACAATTCCTTTTTAAAAAATGTTTATGGGGCGGGGGAGGACAGGATCTGAAGCAGGCTTTGTGCTGACAGCAGAGAGTCCAATGCGGAGTTCGAACCCATGAACGATGAGATCATGACCTGAGCTGAAGTTGGACGCTTAACCGACTGAGCCACCTAATTCTTTTTTTAAAAAAATTTTTAATGTTTTATTTATTTCTGAGAAAGAGAGAGAGAGAGAGAGAGAGAGAGAGCACGACCAGGGGATGGTCAGAGAGAGAGGGAGACACAGAATCTGAGCAGGCTCCAGGCTCTGAGCTGTCAGTCAGTACAGAGCCCGACGCAGGGCTCGAACCCAAGAACCGTGAGATCATGACCTGAGCCGAAGTCGGACGCTTAACTAACTGAGTCACCCAGGTGCCCCCTGAGCCACATAATTCTTAGTTAACCAGACAGTTTTTTCTTCCCTATTTACCAGTACTTTTTTATCATGGAGAAAATGACAAGTTTTCAAAATACAGGGAACTTTTAAAAAAACCTCTAAATTAGCTCTCGATAATACCCTAGAGGTTAACATACATTTGGCATAATGGCCTGTTTTCCGTCTCTGCAGTAATCCATGACCATCAAAGAGATTAAAATGGTGACTCTGGGTTTCCGGGGCAAGATGGTAGACTGAGCACAGGGACTGACCCTTTCTCCTGCCTGTGAGTCCTTTAAATTATAATAAAGGAATTTTTTTTTTTTAAGTCTAAACCCACAACAATGAACAGAAAGGAAGTCGTCCTCATACAAGACATTTCAACAAATGTTTGAAATCTGAAAGTGGATTGGTGCGCGTTGCTGGGCAGAACAGGGCAGAGGGAATCACAGCCAAGGGGAGTCTTAACGGGATCTGCCGGGAAGAACCCCACACATGAAGACAGCAAGTAGAATGGAACAGAGTGAGGCAGGGGTTGCAAAACGAGCTTTCTCAGTCTGCCCGTGAATTGGGAGACGGCCAAAACACACCCCTGGCCCACCTCTCCACGCCCAGACGGCCGCCTCCCCATAAGGACCGGTCCTCTCTACAGAATTTCAAGCCGTCCTGAAAGCACTAATGCGGTGTCCACGCCCCAACATCATGTACGCCCTCGGAGACGGAGTTTCTTAATCCCCCCCCCATTAATCTAGAAATGTAAGGAGGCAATCTACAACCCCCGGTTGTACTAGTTGTACAATTCCTTGTCTCACCTTATTTAATATTTTTAAGTTTATTTATTTGAGTAGATTCTACATCCAACACAGAGCTCAAACTCATGACCCTGAAGTCAAGAGCCTCCCTATTCTACTAACTGAGCCACCAAGGCGCCCCCAGTCCCACTTTAAATATAAATGAACGACCAGGATCACGAGATTTTGAGGGAAGCCCTAGAACATCACAGAGAAAGACCAAGACAAACAGATGAACCAGAAGGAAACAGAGAATTCAGAAAAACAGAGACTTTTTTTTAAAAAAACACCAACACCAACCAATATCTCGTTATGGCTCCCTCGTTATGAACGTATATTCCAGCTGAGTTTCATATTCCAGGAGAGTGGTAACTTTCTCTCCGTACTTTCAAGACACTATTCCTCTGCCTCCTGGTTTCTGTGACTGCTGGGGAGAAGTCTCCCTTCAGCCCAACCGTGTTCCTTAGAAGGTGATGGGTTTCGCTCGGATCGCCTTTAAGGCCCTCTGTTTGCCTTTGGTGTTCTAGTACATTCTAATTTGCCTGGATACGTTTCTTTTGTGGGGTTGTTGCTGTTTAATTCTACTTGGGGTCTGCTCTGAGTCCTGCATCTAGAGATTCACGTTTTTCAGTGTTTTTAGAAATTTTTAGCGTTACATCCTCAAATACTGCCTCTCCCTGGTTATCTGTATTATCTTCTGCCTCCCCACATCAGCCTACGTCTTATAGTCCCTCTGTTCTCTGTTTCTTTAGACTTGACTTTCCTATTTTTGATCTTTCTTTCTGCGCAGCAATCTGTGAATTTCCTCAGCTTTGTCCTCCAAATTACTCTTTATCCATGTCCCCCAACAGTCTCTTCAACGCTGTCTGACTTGTTTAGCCCATTCATTGAGGTGTGAGTTTCACTGACGATCGATTTCAGTTCCTTTTCAATTCTTCCTGACTCTTTCTTCCTAGGATTTTAATCTTATTTTCTGTTTCACATTTTACTTTCTCAAGTATTTTAAATCACGATTTTATATTCCAAAACTGATCATTTTAATATCCAAAGCTCTACTCTAGCTCCATTGGTTTTTTTTTTTTTTTTCCCTGCTCTCTCCTTATTCACGGTTGCTTATTTCCTCCTGTTTTAAAATTCTGGACTCTCAGATCATGCTTGGAGAGGTTTTCTTTTCTTTTCTTTTTTAAATATAGTTTATTGTCAAGCTGGTTTCCATGTAACACCCAGTGCTCATCCCAACGAGTGCCCTCCTCCGTGCCCATCATCCCCCTTCCCCTCCCCCCCACTCCCATCAATCCTCAGTTTGTTCTCAGTATTTAAGAGTCTCTTCTGGTTAGTCTCCCTTCCTCTCCTTAACTATTTTCTCCCTTTCTCCTCCCCCACGGTTTTGTGTTAAGTTTCTCCTGTTCTACATATGAGTGAAAACACATGGTATCTGTCCTTCTCTGCCTGACTTATTTCACTCAGCATAACACCCTCAAGTTCTATCCATGTTGCTACACATGGCCAGATTTCATTCTTTCTCATTGCCATGGAGTATTCCATCGTATAGATAAACCACATCTTCTTGATCCATTCGTCCGTTGATGGACACTTAGGCTCTTTCCATGTTTTGGCTATTGTTGAGAGTGCTGCTGTGAACATTGGGTCACATGAGCCCCTATGCATCAGCACTCCTGGATCCCTTGGATAAATCCCTAGCAGTGCTATTGCTGGATCCTAGGGAAGTTCTACTGTTAATTTTTTGAGGAACCTCCATACTGTTTTCCAGAGGGGCTGCACCAGTTTACATTGCCACCAACAGTGTGTAGGAGGGTGCCCGTTTCTCCACATCCTCACCAGCATCTAGAGTCTTGGAGAGCTTTTCTATGCGGGAATCCTGAGCTGAGTCTGGGATAAAAGTAGGTATATTCAAAGACATGTACTGACTTTTGCCAAACAACTCGAAACTCTACCAACTTAGGCTCTCTTTAAGATAATTTCTCTTCTTCCGATTTCCTGGACTACGATAGATCAAGTAAATTCAAACAAAGTTCAAGAGAAGGCAGGCCTAGGGTAAAAATTATCCAAGGAGATATTTTTATTTCCTTTTAAAGTATGGACCAAATCAGACAAGTTTCTTTTTTAATACTCTACCAACGGGCTTACTTTTTCATTCTACCATTCTGCTAGAGATCTGATCTTTCAATGACAGCCTTATATGGGGGTCTCAGTTCAATTTCCCTGTTTCCCATGCGCCCAAGACTTTGTCTCCTGTACCCCATCTCTCCTCTCGACCCCCGTAATTCTTCTTATGTATATTATTAACGTGAACACAATAATGCCTAGCATTTGAATTAAATGTTTGAGTGTTTCATCTTGTCTATTTAATTCCTGAAAATCAGGACCATCTGGAACCTCGCACAGGACAACAAGAAATATCTGGCAAATTGGGGCACCTGGGGGGCTCAGTCAGTTAAGCGGCCGACTTCGGCTCAGGTCATGACCTCACGGTTTGTGTGTTCGAGCCCCACGTCAGGCTCTGTGCTGACACCTCAGAGCCTGGAGCCTGCTTCAGAGTCTGTATCTCCCTCTCTCTCTGACCCTCCCCTGCTCACGCTGTCTCTCTCTCTCAGAAATAAATTTTTAAAAAAAAAAAAAAAAAGAAATATCTGGCAAATGATAAATGGACAAGTGCAGGAGGGAAAATTCTTTAGGGAAATTGGTGCGATGGGAGCATCTCCTCTCCCTCCCAAAGGTACACCAGGGCCAACCAGCTTGAGATTCTGGTGCAAATAACCTAAATCCAGCCAGGGACAGCAATGACTGCCTGGATGTACCTAGTTCAAGGGGCGCCTGGGGGGCTCAGTCAGTAGAGCATCTGATTCTTAATATTGGCTCAGGCCATCACCTCACAGTCGTGAGATCGAGCCCTGTGTCAGGCTCCATGCTGAGCATAAAGACTGCCTGGAATTGTCTTTCCCTCTCTCACTCTGCCCCTCCTCCTGCTCTCTCTCTCTCTCACTCTCTTTCTCAATAAATACATAAACTTTTTTTTTAAAGTATCCAATTCAAATCTGTAAGGTAGATACACTTTACTTCACAATTAAAATGCCAAACTGTACTCCCTGCAGGAATTGCTAGGCAAACAATTTTAAAATATTAATCAAAAACAAATTTTTATGTTTATTTTTTGAGAGAGAAAGAAAGAGAGAGCAAGCAGGGCGGGGCAGAGAGAGGGAGACAGAAATCCCAAGCAGGTTCCACACTGTCAGCACAGAGCCTGAGGTGGGGCTCAAACCCATGAACTGTGAGATCATGACCTGAGCCAAAATCAAGAGTCGGAAGCTTGGGACACCTGGGTGGCTTAGTCGGTTAGGCGTCCGACTTTCGCTTAGGTCATGATCTCACGGTTCGTGGGTTCGAGCCCCGCGTCGGGCTCTGTGCTGACTGCCAGCTCAGAGCCTGGAGCCTGTTTCAGTCTGTGACTCCCTCTCTCTCTGACCCTCCCCTGCTCACGCTGTCTCTCTCTCTCTCCTAAAAATAAATAAAACATTTAAAAAAATTAAAAAAAAAAGAGTCGGACGCTTAACCGACTGAGCCACCAAGGCGCCCCAATACCAATTTCTGAAGGAGAAATATTTACGATGTTTTATTTACAGACGTATTTTTTTTTCCTGTTAAGTGCACAAGCTCCTTGGTAAAGATATCTGGAAAATATTTAAAGTAGAGCATCAGTTAATGTACAATAAATTTCACAATGCTTAAGAAAGAACAAATGATTCCATGTTCTAACATCTTCATAATGTACCGAGCCAATAAAATGACAGGACTCCATTTCCCTATTTGTCCCCCAAAACTCAAAGCACAAATGTGCAGAACAAAAATTGGCACTCCAGCTGCCTTTCCTCAAATCCACGCCTAAAATTCAATGCGGACCCCTAACTTTTCGTTTCGTTTCGTTTTGTTTCATTTTGTTTATCTGAGGGAGCGCCACCCTGTGGCGAATGATTTTAGTACACTTTTAACATGGCTACAGATAGGATGTGTTGCAATTAATTCATCACCCAACGCACCAAAGCCTCGCCCAAAGGGGCAGGGGCGAGGTGGGGAAGCTGTATTATGAGGGTCCCCAGCCTTGGTCTCCCACCCCTTTATACTATCCCGCAGCACCTCTCTTCTACAAGAAATACAATTGCCAACGTTAAAGCTATTATTTATTTAACAAACACATATACAGCACTTCCTATGCGCCTGCAACTGTTCTGAGCACTTTATAAATATTTGGAAGGCAGTATGGAGGACAGTGCCAGACACACGGTAAGCACGCTACGCATCCAATAAAATTAAGCATCACCAAATAACTTATATTTAATACAGCTCTTCTCATGGGGATTCTGAAAAAAAAAAACAGTCCATATTATAAATCTCAATAATTTTCTGGGGCTGGGGTGGGGGTGGGGGGATGTAATTTTGGTAGAAATAAAGAGGAGCAAAGCCAGAAGTCTGTCTGTGCACTAACAGCCTGGGGCGCTCCTCTTCGCTGGTGAATGGATAAACAAACTGTGGTACATGCATGCAGGGAGAAAGATGGGGGGGGCGTAACTACAGATAATGACAACTAGCGGACTCTCAATGTGTTAAGTGAAAGAAGCCAGATTCAGCGGCGGGGGGGGGGGGGGGGAACCCACCATATACTGTACGATTCCACTTACACGACATTCTGGGAAAAGCAAAACTATAAGGACCGAGAACAGCTCGGTGGTTGCCGGGAGCTGGGCGAGGGGAGGGGGGGAACGACATGACTGCAAAGGGGCAGCAGCGGGGAATTCTGGAGGTAGCGGCACTGTCCTCTGTCTTGATGGTAGTTTCACAACCTTCCGCACTTGTCAAAGCTCACAGAACTGTAGGCTAAAGAGAGCTGTGTGCTCTATAGAAACTGTACCTCCATGAACTTGACTAAAAATATAAGAATATGAAGTACAGTAAAAGGCCAGGGCCATTGTTTGCCTTTCCAAATGAAATATTGGTTATGTTTTCAGAAGCTCAAGGTCGTGTTTTATAAAAGTTAAAAACTGGGGGTGCCTGGGTGGCTCAGCTGGTCAAGCGTCCAACTTCAGCTCAGGTCATGATCTCATGGCTTGTGGGTTCGAGCCCCGCGCTGGGCTCTGTGCTGACAGCTCGGAGCCTGGAGCCTGCTTCAGATTCTGTGTCTCCCTCTCTCTCTGACCCTCCCCTGCTCACACTGTCCCTCTCTCTCTCTCAGAAATAAATAAAAACATTTTTTAAAAAGTTAAAAATTGATTCGACTTTTTCTCTATAACCAACCCACTCTACTTAGATCTCTGCCCTTTATAATATTTACAACTTACTCGGGGCTGTGACAAGCACTCTTCTGTTACTATACACTTACTATCTAATTTTCTTTTCTTTTTTTTTTTTTAATTTTTTTTTTATTTCTAGGAGAGAGAGACAGCGTGAGCAGGGGAGGGTCTGAGAGAGAGGGAGTCACAGACTGAAACAGGCTCCAGGCTCTGAGCTGGCAGTCAGCACAGAGCCCGACGCGGGGCTCGAACCCACAACCGTGAGATCATGACCTAAGCGAAAGTCGGACGCTTAACCGACTAAGCCACCCAGGCGCCCCACTTACTATCTAATTTTCTATCTCAATTACAGGAATATATAAAATAGAGAGGAAACACGCCCCTTCCCCCTCCACACCGCACCCCCCATCCCTTCCCCTCCCAGAGACAAACCTCTATGGACAAACCTTTCCCTATACGCCTACCGGCCCTCCATCTTCTCCGCTGGAATAGGATTTACTACACTTGCCTTTCTCTTGAACGTGGTGCACAGGTCCCACGTCCTCCGCATAAAGCTGCCTCAATCTCAATGGCCACACAGTGGCGCACAGGACGATGGCCGCAATTTATTTGGCCGTTCCATTAATGACAATTTAAGTTACTCCCAATTGTTCTAAGTTAGGTTCTTTACAGAGGTTCTAATTTCATTCTCCCCACAACTCTGTAGAGTGAGCCTCTTATAGATTAAGTCCCCCAAGGCTTGAAAAGATGCACTTACTCATTCCTTCCTTCAACAAACACTGCCTGGTGCCAGGAATACAACACACACACAGTTACACGGTCTCGGCCATCGCGTAACTCACTACCTTTCTTCCTCGCTCTGTGATAGACGCAACGGGTCCCCCCGACCAGCGCAAGGCAGAGTTGGCATAAGGAAGGCCCTGGGGCCTGAAGAGAGGTCCCCAGCCCAGGTGGGGCCGGACGGTCACTGTTTCTGCTACTTGGTGTTGCCTCTCCTCCACCCCCACTGGATTGAGGACACACGGCGAGAATCACCACCGGCTCCGTCCTACGGCTCTGCCCCTTGCCAACAAAAGTCTTTAGAAAACCCCATGCTGCCGCTAAAGGCTGGTTCACACCAAGCCTCCCGTGAAGCTGCGCACCTACTCGGCACAGGGCAGACTCTTTTACATGCTCACATACGCAGCAGCCAGGGGACCCTGGGGGGCTCAGTCGGTTAAGCGTTCAACTCTTGATTTCAGGTCGTGATCTCGCGGTTCACGGGTTCGAGCCCCGCGTCGAGGCTGTCAGTGCACTGTCAGTGGAGAGCCGGCTTGGGATTCTCTCTCTCCCCCTCTCTCTTTTCCTCTCTCTCTGCCCTTTCTCCCCTCTCCCTCTCTCTCAAAATAAATAAACTTGAAAGACAAACAAACGTAGCAGCCAAGTGAATCCTGCCACCAATCAGTGTTTCCCTCTAGAAGGACAAAGAACAAGAGGAGGCCATGAGCTCCAAGGCTTCCGGGGCGGCCGCTGAGCTTGGGTGCCGAGTCCCCAGAAAGGTCCCCCATTCTAAGGGATGGCACTTGAAAGAGCGGCAGCCAGTCAGTTCCAGCAGAGGGGCCATGGCAGAGAGCAGGGTTTGCGGCAGTAAAATCTCCTGGTTAGAAAAATTATCATGGAAATTTGAAACTAGATCTCAAAGTAGAGAGAATAGTTTAAGAATCCACACGTACCCCCATCTACCCCTGGGCCACCCCACCTGGCTACACCCAATACCAACTCACACAGGCTTTCATCGATGCCGCCCACTCCTCCAGAACCCCCATTCCTCGGCTCACAAATGGGTTCCCCCCATTTTTTAATGTATTAACCATTATTATTATCTCTTAAGCAAGCTCTATACCCAGTGTGGGGCTTGAATTCATGATCCCGAAGTCAAGAGTCACGTGCTCTACCGACGGAGCCAGGCAGGCGCCCTGGATTTCCCCCTCAATTTAAAAAAAAATTTAAGGGGCGCCTGGGTGGCTTAGTCGGTTAAGCGTCCGACTTTCGCTTAGGTCGTGATCTCGCGGTTCGTGCGTTCGAGCCCCGCGTCGGGCTCTGTGCTGACTGCCAGCTCAGAGCCTGGAGCCTGTTTCAGTCTGTGACTCCCTCTCTCTCTGACCCTCCCCTGCTCACGCTGTCTCTCTCTCTCTCTCTCTCCTAGAAATAAATAAAACATTAAAAAAATGATAATAATAATAAATAAATAAATAAAAATTTAAGTTTATTTGTTTGAAAGAGAGAGAGACGATGGAATCCCAATCAGGCTCTGCACCGTCAGTGCAGAACCCGAGAAACTGTGAGACTGTGACCGGAGCCAAAATCAGGATTCAGACACTCAACCAACGAAGCCACTCAGATGCACACCCACATCCCCCACCCCAGTTTTACAGTTTGCTTGAATTCAGTTCTTAATGAGCTCTATGTATTGCTGTCACATCTCAGTTACTCTACAGATTCCATTCAATGTTTTTCTTCCAATCTACCCATTGATTAAAACATAAAACAGGTCGGGGCACCTGGAGGCTCAGTTGGTTGCGCGTCCGACTTCAGCTCAAGTCATAATCTCCCGGTTTGTGAGTTTGAACCTCACGTCGGGCTCTGTGCTGACAGCTCAGAGCTCAGAGCCTGTTTTAGATTCTGTGTCTCCCCCTCTCTGCCCCTCCCATGATCACGCTCTGTCTTTGTCTCTCAATGATAAATAAATGTTAAAAAAAGTTTTTTTAAAAAAGAACACAAAACAGGTCATTTCTATAGAGTTCTTAGCCTAAATTTTGATGACTGTTTAACACGTTAAGAGGTGTATTTTAATGTGTCCCTGCGAAAACTTTCTTTGCTCAAACGCAAGTGACTATGTCCTACTTCCGTGCACGCAGGTGTGTATGTGCGCACACGCACTTTCTCTTGAAGAGCCATGTTGTGGCCGGTTTGAGGAATCGAACGTGTTTCTTTCTCCTCCAAACTGCAGCAATCCCAGGACTAAAACTTGGCTTTCCCCTCTGGGGCCAGACTCCCCAGGGCATTCCGAGGCCAAGGGAGCCTTGGGAAGGAGGAGGTCACCAAGGGGCGCTGGGCGTGGAAGCGGGAGGGCAAAGAGCTGTATGAGGAAGGACACGAGGGATTTCACACGCCGTGTGTTGTGAGAACGGAAGAAGGAAAGAGCGCTGGTCCCGCACAGGAAGCCGGACCCGGTGGGCGGGGAAGGTCTTTCCCAGCAGGTGCCAATATGCGGAAACCCCCAGGATCTGAAGGGACCACAGGCACCAGCAGATCTGGCGTCAGAGAAGCCCCGCAGCGGGACGGGCAGAGCCTGGGGCAGCCCCCAACAGCCCCCAACAGCCCCCAACAGCACCCAGGGAAACAAAGTGGGTGACGGGAGGGCAAGTCCGAGAGGGACACCAGGCCCAGGCCACACGAGCCCACAGGCTGTGCGGGGAAGTCGGGAACCCTATTCTGAGACGCGGACCCGGCAGGAGACAGAAAACTGAGCGGTGAGAAGACCGGATGTGCCCGAGGAAAGGGCTCTCACGGCAGAGGGAGGACGGACACGTAGGAGACCAAGACCAGGCCGGGAGGCTGGGACATCTTCCGGGACAGAGTCAGCGGTGGGGCAGGGCCAGGGGCGGGCGGGGGGTAGGACTTCTCTGGATTCATTCTGGAGCACTGTGGGGAGCACCGCACCGGGTGTGGGGAGGGGCAAGGGAGGAGTCAAGGATGACAGGGCGGAGGGGGGGGGTGGCCCAGGGCACCTGAGGAGACAAAGCCATGGCCACAGGCTATCACCCTCTCCCCAGGTCCTAAGCCACCAAAGAAAATGGAGAGGAAGTGATTAAAAGGTACAAACTTCCAGCTATCAAATAAGTAAGACTCGGGCTTTGCAATATGCAGCCTAAGGAATGACTTTCTACTGTTGTAATATTACAACATTACATAATATGACAATAATATGGTAATGATGTTATTACGATATTACACAACATGACAATCGCAACGTAATGGCATTGTAATAACTTGGTACGGTGACAGGTGGTACTGAGATTTATGGTCGTGATCACTTCGTGACGTAATCAATGTCGCATCGCTGGGTTGTACACCTGAAACTAACAGAATACCGTAGCTGAACCATGCTTCAATTAACATTTTTTAAAAAAGGACTGGAATGTGAAGACCAGGTTTGGTGAGAATCCATCAACTTCACAGAAGTCCCTGAAAGCACCCGTGCTTCTTCAAGGTCACCTTCGTAACCACGGAGCACCCTCTCCTCTGTGCCCTGATGAGCCAAGCCCAATGAAGCCGCCCGGGGTGGGCGCCCACACAGCTCTCCAATTTCTTGTCGGAAGCCAGCTCTGGAAGGGGCCTCCGCTCACTGCAGGCTTTCCGTTCTTGGCTCGGGGTCCCACCCAGAAGTCTGTCTGTGACCATCGTTCCTCTCCCCGGACCATCAGTGAGGCATCTGTCCTGCCCGGCCAAGACCCACTCTCCATGCTGTGGTCATGTGGGTCGCCTTGGTCATCCAGCATAACCGTGAGCTAGCCGGCGGGGGCACCAGGGCATGTGTCTGCGGAATGCCCGGGCCACATTCTTCCAGGGGCGCCAACGCACGTCACGGCCCCGGGGCTCTCACACTCAGAAGCTCTGGGGCAGCAGTTTCCCCGGGGACCCTGGGAAACTGGTGGGCGATAACCTGCACCCACCAGATCTCCATCCTGCCAAATACAGCCTGATGAATTCGCCCAGTCCTTGGTTTTCGCTTCTCTCTCCCCAGGGAAGCACTCAAAAGGAGCCTAAAACCCAGTCCTTCTGACAGTTTCCTTACCTAATTCCACTGACAAACCACCCACCTGACGCATACGACTGATTCATTTGGTCAGTGCCAGGATTGGGAAGACCTGGCAGACTATTATGCCCTATTTGATTTTTACATAACTTTCCAGAATGTTAGCATTTGTTAAAGCAGTCAAACTGGGGCGTAAAGAAGAAAGCAAAGGGCTCCTGGGGTGCTTGAGAGAGATTAGAAGGCTGCCGTGTCAAATTATGGCTCTGTGCCGCCCAGTGGCTTGGATTCCTCCCTTAGGAAGAAAAATAAATATTCATTTGTTATTGTCAGTGGACAGGTAAACTGACCTACCAGATACGCCTTCCAGAGGGGTAGCTCGCAATATGCACCAAAGCCTTTAAAAGTTTCTATTCTTTTTTTGAGAGCGAGAGAAAGCACGTGAGTGGCAGAGAGGGGGCAGAGGGGAGTGGTTGGGGTCGGGGGGAGAGAGAAAGAGAGAATATCCCAAGCAGGCTCCATGCTAAGTGGGGAGCCCTACGCAGAACCCGATCCCACAACCCCAGGATCAGGACCTGAGGCAAAATCAAGAGTCGGAGGCTCAACTGACTTGGGCCCAGGTGCCCCCCAAAAGCATCTATTCTTTAGATCCGGAAATCCCACTTCCAGAAATGTATCCTAAGAAAATAATAAGAAAGACAAAAATGAATCGAGAAGATTCTGGAAGCAAAAAACTATCAACGTTAAGCGCTCCGCAGCAGAGGGCTGGGAGGATACAGCACGGCGCAGCACAGGGGTCGCAGGCATCTGCTCGCCAGCCTGCTGGGCCTTCGCAAAGTGGCCCCTCCTCCCTTAGGAACCGTGCGGGGAGGTTGGTGAGCAGCGCCCGGTGTCCCTGGTCAGTGGCCGCAGTTCTACCTTAGCCAAAGGCTCACCCCGCGCCTCTAACAAGCCTCTTGAGAAGCTGGTAAGGGCTATGGACTTACACACACACACACACACACACACACACACACACACACACACACCAGAAACCAAAACTCAGGTGAACACATTTGCATATCATTTCAGAAGGCCTAGGAAGTCCAAGGAGAAGCATATTGTGCATATTTAAGAATAAAAACCAGGGGCACCTGGGTGGCTCAGTTACTCGTCAAAAAGAAATTTTTTTTACATCTATTTATTTTGAGAGAAGAATGAGAGAGAAAGCGTGAGTGGGGAAAAGGCAGAGAGGGAAGGACAGAATCTGAAGCAGCTCCAAGCTCTGAGCAGTCACCACAGAGCACGACGCGGGGCTCGAACCTATGAACCACGAGATAGTGACCTGAGCCAAAGGCGATGCCCAACCAACTGAGCCACTCAGGTGCCCCTCAGTTACTCTATTTATATCCTCTGAATTAATCAAAGCAACCCAAGCCCAAGGTGTCAAGGACACAAAAGACAATATCCTTGACCTTACATATAACAAACAGAAGGAAAGAATGTGCCATGTGCAACGGGACATCTGTAGGAGGTTTTTGGATCCACTCATCAGAACGAGACTCTGATCCTGCTAACTAAGCTGTTGAAACAAAAAAAGCACAGCACCTCCCCCCCAAAGGGAAGAGGGAACCTTTAACATGTTAAAAGGTCAGGAGCAGGGGCGCCTGGGGGGCTCAGTCGGTTGGGCGTCCGACTTCAGCTCAGGTCATGATCTCACGGTCCGTGGGTTCGAGCTCCACGTCGGGCTCTGTGCTGACTGGAGCCTGTTTCAGATTTTGTGTCTCCCTCTCTCTCTGACCCTCCCCTGCTCACGCTGTCTCTCTCTCTCTCTCTCTCAGAAATAAACAAAAATAAATAAATACATACATAAATAAATAAATAAAAAGAAAAGGTCAGGAGCAGCGTGCGGTGTGTGACCCGGAAAACCCAGATGTATGTCCCGCTCCCCCCCTGCCCCCGCAGAGGTAATAAAACAAAACACCCCGCAGAGCTCTGGGGAGACAGGGGTTCAGAAAAACTTCCCTTCACAGGATAAAGGCACTCCCGAAAGCTCGGCTCGGACCTTCTAGGCAAGCTCAGCTCTCTGTGCTCCTAGAGAGGAAAAGCTCCCTAAGAGGCACGGTGACGGCCACACCCTGGCCTCTGCCCTCGCTGGCCGCCACTCTCCCACCTCCACCCGGCACCCTTGCGTACGCCGCCCCTTGGCCTTTCCTGCCCCACCCCACGCTAGATGCGCTCTCCCTGGTGCTGGCAGAAGAGGTCGTGGTGGTGGCAAGGACAGCACACAATCACAGCTAACATGATTTGAGTGCTTACTATGTACCAGGGCTTTTCCTCGTTCGCTTTCGCTGTGTTATTTCATTTAACCCTCACCATCAAAACCAAGGATGCGGGTACCACTGTGATGCTCATTTTACCGCCGGCGCAGGAGCCAGCCTCTAAAACGGTCCCCAGTGACTCCCGTCCCACTAGTCTCGTCCCCTCCCCCACCTAATACGGCAGACTTGTTAGCTGATGGGGTAACAAGAAATGACAGCTAGACGTCCACGACTAGGTCCAAAAGACGTTGAGGAGCATGCGGCTCTCGATCTCAGGGTCATGAGTTCAAGCCCCATGTTGGGTGTAGAGATTACTTAAAAATAAATAAGGAAATAAACTTAAAAATTTTTAAAAGGCATCGTGGCCCCTGTCTTGTGGCCTCTGGGACTGCCAGCTGTGAGCAGGGCCCCCTTAGAAGCAGTCCCTCCAGCCCCAGTCAAGCTGTCAGAGGAGGGCGCCCCAGCCAACATCTAGAGCGTAGTCTCAGCAGAGGCCACAAGCCAGAACCTTCCAGCCGACCTCCTTCTGACTTCCTGGCACTGAGACACTGTGGGGTCATACACATTTGTTTGTTTTAGACCACCCTATTTTGAGGTGGTTTGTCACACAGAAAGATACCCAACACTAATGGGCAAACAGGGTTGGAATGTAATGAGCTCACGGTTACACAACGCGAAAGCGGCCCAACCAAATGTTTCACTCCTGCTAGTCCGACTCCAGAGCCTGAGTTCCTAAGCCTGACACCACACAGCCTCCTCCACATAAAGATGAAGATCTCAATTGATCTCACAAAGGCAAGAACCACAACTTTTCTAACGCTGTCACACTCCCAGACACCAGTATCCTACACCTGGCACGTCACAGGTATTTTGTTAGGACAATGAATAAATGAAGAGGCTGAAATGAAAAATATCACAAAAACGTAAGCAGCAATGGTGGGATTATAGGTGGTGTGTTCTGGCGTACGTTTTGCTAAATTTTAAAGGATTTCCACAATGTACACACATTACGTGGTTCATCTCCCTTGAATTCAATTTGAACTGGGGTCTGAAAGAGAATAAAGTCAATCATCCAAATGTCCCAGGGCGGAGGAACTAGAAATTAGTGCAAAGGCCCTGCGGTTGAAACAGATTTGTCAAGTTTAAGCAGAACATGGGCCTACGTGGCTGTGAGGGGGATGCCGGGACACAGGCCAGATCTCAGTTTGGCTCTCGTCTGAAGCGAAATGAGAAGCTACTAGAGGCTTTTAGCAGAGGAGCAATATGATCTCATTTGCATTCCTGAAAGATTATTCAGGTTTATGTATGAAAAAATAAGTTGTAAAGCAGAGAGACTGAAAGCAGGAGCATCCGGAAGAAGGCTACCACACAACTCCAGACAAAGGGATGGAGCGATGAGCTGATTCCCGTAGACTGTTTAGCACGGCGCCTGGCACACTGCGCGCACCCCACAACTGGGGGTTCTTTTCATTCTAAACACTCGCTTTGCACGTCTCTGTACACAAATGCATTGCTATGAACTAGAAAGTACACACGCATGTCGACAAGGAAGTTTAAATTATGTTCTCCATGTTCTGCATTCAACAGCATGAAAAATGGCTTACAATATACCGGTAAGGTGTTTGTTTGCTTGTTTGTTTTTAACAAAAGAACAGCGGGGCGCCTGGTGGCTCAGTCTGTTGAGCGGCCGACTCTAGGTTTCAGCTCAGGTCATGATCTTGCGGTTTGTGGGTTTGAGCCCCGCGTCGGGCTCTGTGCTGACAGTTCGGAGCCTGCTTGGGATTCTCTCTCTCTGCCCACTTGTGGACACGCTCGCTCTCTCTCCCTTCCTCTCTAAATAACTAAATAAATAAATAACTTTTTAAAGATTTAAAAAATGACCCCCCCACCAAAAAAAGCATATGCAATATGAGCCTTCCTAGGATGAGGCTATAAGCAGAGAAATACATCTGAAAGGTTTCCACAAAATAACACTCAATGGTTGAGAACAGCAAATGTCTTCTTCATTGTTAATGTCTAACAAGGACTCAGAAAAATAAAAGAGAGAGGTGACTGGGTGGCTCTGTCTGTTAAGTGCCTGACTCTTGATTTCAGCTCAGATCGTGATCCCTGGTCTGGCTCCGCGGCTGAGCGTGGAGCCTGTTTGGGATTCTCTCCTCCTCCCTCTCTGTCTGCCCCTCTCCTACTCCCTCTAAATTAATTAATTAATTAATTAAATGTATGGGAGAGCTGGAAAAAACAGAATATTCCAGCATTTCTTGCTTTTATTCTCCTGGTCCTAATAATGCTTCAAAACAAAAACCTTTCCTTCCCAAAGAAAAGAGAGAAGGGTAGGAGAGGCTTCAGAGTAGGGAAGTCTGGCGGTCAGAGAAAAGACATATGTCACTTTCCCTCCAGAAGTCAGTGATCAGATATGAATGATATGTCAAAGGCTGAAGAGTCACCAAACAATTTGTAAGTGCAACTTTCTTCTTTAAAAAGTACAGAGAGCGGCGCCTGGGGGGCTCAGTCGGTTGAGCGTCCGACTTCGGCTCAGGTCGTGATCTCACAGGTCATGATCTCACAGGTCGTGAGTTCCAGCCTCGCGTCGGGCTCTGTGCCACCAGCTCAGAGCCTGGAGCCGCCTTCCAATTTTGTGTCTCCCTCTCTCTCTGCCCCCTCCCCTCCCATGCTCTCTCTCATTCTCAAAAATAAACTTAAAAAAAAATGTTTTTTTAAGTAGAGAGAGAAGCAGTATAATAAGAACTTAGCATCCTAAGCTTTAAGCAGAAAAGCCATCCCCTGATATTTTCAGGTCTTTTTTGCCAGGATCAGTTATGCAGCCACTTGGAAAAGAGCAGAATATTTCCTGCTTTCGAGAACCCCTGACATTTGTGGACTTGGAAGGGGCTACACTAAGAGAACAGCAAGAAATCCAGGAACAACAGATCTCTTGTTACCAGCCGGTAGCTCTGCCACCGACCCAAGAGACACAGGCACCCTAACTGAGAACAGTGCTCCAGTCCTTCATAGGGCACGTCCTTGTACGAAGGGCTGGCTTCAAGGAGGAGTAAAGACACCAAACACAGCTACGGCTGTTTGTCCCCCGTGCAGCGAAATGACCTCCCCAGAGCGTCAGGAAGCACAGGCCCGGCAATGGCAAAGTTAACCCCGATCGGTCCACAATCTGAGTAGAAGGTGACAGCACTTCAACCCATTTACGGGGACAGAACTCAACGACCGTGGCAGGGCCTGGAGGTAAGTCGTCTGGGTGTGCGACGGAGGCGGGGCTCCCACCCTGCCTCTTCCGCGGAGACAGACCCTGTAAGCGGGCTTCAACCAGACGCACGGTATGCGCTCACCCATTATTCCAACAGACGGCTGGTGTCCCGGGAAGCACTCCCCCCGCCTTGCTCCACATGAGCCCACAGCCTGCTGCCCGAGGCCTCCACAACCCTGGAAGCCTCTGGAAGGCACGATCAGGCCTCCCCTGAGTGTGATGAACGATGTGTCCTCTCTTAGTCAACCTCCCAAACCCAATGACACAGGCCTGATCTGGGCGGAAATAACGAGTTAGATCTGACAGCTCGTGAGGTCAGAGTCAGAGAAGTCCACCCCAGGTCTGTGTGACTCCTGCACCCAAGCTCTCAGCCACTCTGTGAGCAAGACAGAGATCATGTGTCAAGCAGCCAGCAGGAAGCCCGCAGGCTCGCAGGCTCGAGGTAAAGCAATGGATGTAAGTGAGTCTGAGTAATGGTGACCACACCCCTGAACTGAAGGAAGGTATGAGTGGGCCTGGATTCCAAGTAAGGGATTGGAGTTAAAACTCCTGGGGGAAAAGAGATAGTGGTTGGGGTGCCCAGCAGGGCCACAGCTTCCTGGCTTTCTAAGAATCTTTACCAAACTTCTCGAGGTTATTCTTCCTATGAAATGAGATTCTCGGCAGGAAAACAGGGCCTGCACGCTGCTCACCATCGGGATGTCCCCAGGGGTCCTGCGCCCTCCCCAAATGCCCTGATCTCAGAGTCAGAACAGTCAGAACAACCTATTTTCTCAGAGTTCTGAGAATGTGCTCAGGCTGACCTGAGCTTCTGCATGTACAAAGCAAGCTTCTAAGAGGGCCCCGAGCTGCCCCATGAAACAAACGGAGGCCCCCTTTCCATCCAGCAGTCAGCCGCATCCCCCCCTTGGGTAGGACTGTGTAGTGGGGGCGGCGGGCAGCACCCAGGGGAGCCCGGCGCTGCCCAGGCCCAGAGCCCGGGGGCTTCCAAATGCCCAAATTCCACAGCCGTGAGTGGCAGGGCAAGAAAAGAGCTTGGTTTACATTTCGTTTTAAGACACCTCCTTGGGCCGCCCGGGTGGCTCGGGAGGTTAAACGTCTGACTTCCGCTCAGGTCATGATCTCGCGGTTTGTGGGTTCGAGCACCATGTCGAGCTCTGTGCTGACAGCTCAGAGCCTGGAGCCTGTTTCAGATTCTCTCTCTGCCCCTCCCCCACTCGTGCTCTGTCTCTGTCTCAAAAATTAAAAAATAGGGGCGCCTGAGTGGCTTAGTTGGTGAAGCGTCCAACTTTCTCTTAGGTCATGATCTCGCGGTTCGTGGGTTCGAGCTGCTGACTGCCAGCTCAGAGCCTGGAGCCTGTTTCAGAGTCTGTGACTCCCTCTCTCTCTGACCCTCCCCTGCTCACGCTCTCTCTCTCTCCTAGAAATAAATTTAAAAAAGCATTAAAAAATTTAAAAAATAATTAAAAAAAAAAAAAAAAGACACACACACCTCAGAACCACCGTACAGTCAAGTCAAAGGGGATGTAGATCAGTTCTCACCCATCAGAGCACAGACAGCCACTGCTGACACCGCAAAGGCCCTGGGGCAGGCTGGCCCCGGGTGTCCGCGGTGGAAGATAATTCCGCAAGTAGCATCAACAGAAACAGCCCCTTCCCCTCGCTGCCCACAAGCCCCAACTTCTTTCTATGCAAAACGCTATCGGGCTGCCTTAGCCGCTGGCAAGATAACCCCCGACAATGAAGAGAAAAGGCGACAGCAAAATGTACGCCAATGGCCTGAAAGCGAAAAGCGATGCTGAAACACAGCTGCAAGAGACGCCAAACCTGGGTTGTGTTTGAAGATGTAAAATATTTTAAATTGTGGAGAATTAAGTGACCCACTGAATCCTCCGCCTCGAAATCTGAGGATCGCTGCGCTCGTGTACAGGAAAGCTGAGGTAAAGGTCCACCGTTCGTTAGACCAAATAATTCAGATCTCTGCCTAAGCGCACAAAGCCCGAGAGGCGGCTCTCTCCAGGAGACCTGAGTGGGAAAGCCTCGGGGCCACCCTGGTGTGTACAGAAATCAAGGAGACGGGAAGGCGAGGACACGCGAAACCTCCCAAATTCAGCCGCTTGTGGAAATTAACATCCACCCGAAGCAGGCGGTGGAGGGAACCGTACATTTGTTGAGCTGCGCTTTTCCAGGCCCGGGCCTCCTTATGGCAAAGCGGGTGCCCCTTTCCCCACGGAGACCTGAGGCCCCTGAGAGGCGACACGGCTTACGGAACAGGAGACGACAAAGCTTTACAAGTTGTCTTTGAGTTAATGAGAAGGGGAATCCAGTCTTTTCTGCTCCGACAGCGACTTCTCCTGCCACTAAAGAGAGTTCTTTCTGTCCGAGGAGGCTCCTGAAAGGCACAGGGCCTGGACAGCGTCCTTGTCCTCCTGGGTCACCACCCTCACGGCCGGAGCAGACGTGCCCAGACGGCAGGTCACAGACCAGGCCTCTGGAGGGCCGCAGTCAAGCCGAGGCCCCTGGCGCCCGTGTTTACGCAGGCCGCCCTATTCCGGAACTTCCACCCACCCCCGCGAGCCCGGGCAACGGAGCTGCAGGGCCGGCGGCAACATCTCAAGAAAACAGAGCTTTGGTTTTCCCCAGATGGAGAAAAAAGGGTCTCCGAATTGACACACCAAACACAACTGACGGGCCGACAGGAAAGCCACGGGGCGGGAGGTGTGCTACGGAGCCCCCCAGGGAGCTATGTCCTCCCAGGAAGCTGCTCTGGCCGTTACGCTTGATTCTCTCCAGAGAGCCGGGCTTCCCAGTCACGGTGGGAACCACAAATGACCTGCAAATAAGTGCTGAGCCGAGTGGCACACAAGCCACTATGGGGAAGCCCGCAGATGGAGACTGTAAACCCAATCATATTATTGAACCAAAAGCCTTCCCTCTTCTGCTTAAGTAAGAAGCCCAAGGAAGTGCCCATGTCTGGGAATGTCGCTCCTATTTCTGACACCAGACTGAAGTTCATGGGACCATCCTGGTCTCTTCCCCTCTCCGCCCACTTGACCATCCCAGGCAACCCCACACCCAAGATGGCACCTGGCATCCTCTCCCGTTCATCAGGCTCCCCTTACCTCCTCAAGGGCCCTTCCTTCCAAGCCCGACCTAAACTCACATTTCAGATTAATTTTCTAAATCACAGCTATGACCTTTTAACAAGTTCCTTCAACAAATACTTATTAAGGGGCACCTGAGTGGCTTAGGCGGTTGAGCATCTGACTCTTGGTTTCGGTTCAGGTTGTGATCTCACAGTTCGTGAGATCAAGCCCGGAGTTAGGTTCTGCGCTGACAGCACGAAGCCTGCCTGGGATTCTCCCTCTCCCTCCCTCCTTCCCTCCCTCTCTCTCTCTTTCTCTGCCCCTTCCCCACTTGTGTGTGTGCACGCGGTCTCTCTCTCTCAAAACAAATAAAACTTTTTTAAAAAACCAAAACACGTATTTATTGAACATCTACTATGTGCCAACCATTACTCTAAGTCCTGGGAATACTTTTGTGATGCTAACACCCTACTGGGAGCTATCTATAACTCCCACTGCCCACCAAATGTTTCCAAAATCTTTGCCTTGCCATTCAAGGTCATCTCTGAAGTAGCCCAAACATGCCTTGCCTGCCTTAATCCACACACTCCCCTGAATATTCCAGCGAAACTATTCCTAATAAACTTTGCCCTTTCTCACCTGAAGATACCTTCTCTCCCTGACGTAAATCTCTCTGGGATTATCAGGATACATTCAATAAAGGTACACAAAGAAGAAGTGTCCCAAGAGTGTTCCAAGAGTTCGAACTCCATCTTTATCTCTCTCTCTCTGTCTCTCTCTCTGTCTTTCTGTCTCTCTCTCTGTCTCTGTTTCTCTCTGTCTCTGTCTCTCTCTCTTTCTCTCTCACCTCCTCTTGAATATCCCCAGGGTAGATTAATTACTGCCTTCCAAGGCGCCCATCCTATGGCTGGGCCGCTCTCACTGTTTGAAAGCACTTTTCACACCAAGCCTAAATGCCCCTTATTTTGTGACGCACTTTAAATATTTTCAGGCAGGACACCTGGGTGGCATGGTCAGCTAAGCGTCTGACTCTTGGTCTTGGCTCAGTTTGTTTGTTTGTTTATATTTCTAAGAGAGAGAGAGAGAGAGAGACATTGTGAGCAGGGGAGGGTCAGAGAGAGAAGGAGACACAGAATCTGAAACAGGCTCCAGACTCTGACCTGTCAGCACAGAGCCCGACGCGGGGCTTGATCCCATGAACCGTGAGATCATGACCTGAGCCGAAGTCGGATGCTTGACCGACTGAGCCCCCCAGTGCCCCAATCTCAGCTCAGTTTAAATCAATAAACTCAAAAAAAAAAATTTTTTTTTTTTAATTTCAGGCAGCTAATATGTCTTCCCGTAGTCTTTCCCTCAAGCTAAAAAGTTGCCCAAAACACTCATGTGTTCATTTAATACACACTTACGGAATATCTACCATGTAATAAGCAGTACAGTACAATCTCTTCCCTAAAGACACTTAAAAGGAAGCAACAGAGAGGTGATCATCAAACAGTATGATAAATACCACAGCGCTAGGCACAGGATGTAGTGAGAGCAGAGGAAATAATATCTAAGTACACTTCTGTATCACAGATAGGAGTTACCAGGTGGTATTCCTAACAGAGACTTTAAGACACTAGTTTTGGGGCGCCTGGGTGGCTCAGTCGGTTGAGTGTCCAACTCCAGCTCAGGTCATGATCTCACGGTTCGTGGGTTTGAGCGCCGCATTGGGCTCTGTGCTGACAGCTCAGAGCCTGGAGCCTGCTTCTGATTTTGTGTCTCCCTCTCTCTCTCTGCCCCTCCCCTGCTCACACTCTCTCTGTCTCTTTCAAAAATAAATAAAACATTTTTAAAAGTTATTAAAAAAAAAAAAAGACACTGTAGTTTTCGTGTTAGCCACCTTCTTCTGAAGAATGAATGAAGGAAGGAATGAATGAATGAATGAATGAATGAAAGCAACCGCTAGTTACTGACTGTCACTCCAAGGTAAGCAATGCAGCAGGCACCATTACCCATGCATTCTGGACTGAGTCCTCATAACAACCCTGGGGGATAGGTTTTATCTTATTTTTACTTATTTTACTTATTTTTAATGTTTATTTTTGAGAGACAGAGAGGGGAGGGGGTGGGGCAGACACAGAACCTGAAGCAGGCTCCAGGCTCCGAGTTGTCAGCACAGAGCGCGATGTGGGGCTTGAACCCACTAACCATGAGATCCTGACCTGAGCCGAAGTCGGACGCTCAACCGACTGAGCCCCCTAGGAGCCCCGGTTTTATCCCACTGTAGAGAGGAGAAAACAAAGGCTTAGAGAAACGATGTGTCCAAGGTCTCTGACCAAGAAAGCAGCAGAGACAGGATTCAACCCCAGGTCTTCCTTCAGAATCAGGGTGCTTAATCACTAACTATCTGATCAGCAGGTGCTTCCCCTTTGTTTGCTCATCATTTAGTTACAGAGCCTCAGCAAGCATAGACTCCCTGCAGAGAAAAACGTTATTGGGCACATTCACCAACGTATGCACAGAAGCCCAGAGGTCAGAGACTCCATAACTGTATGCACACGTCTTAATGATCCGTGTTAAGAACCTGGGGCAAGGGGAGCAGACAGATGCTCAGTCACCCCTCCCTTCCCCGCAGTGTTCTGTCCATAGGATCACAGAGGCTGGAGAGCTAAAAATGACGCATCAGTGTCACCAACTTCCTTGCAGCGAGGGTTCAAATGTGATTTAGGCTTTACCGACCAGATAACGCTCACGTGAGATGTGGATGAGACCTGGAGAGCAGAAGCGAGGGAGGCCGGGCACCCTCCTGCTGCCGCCGCCGGTGCCAGGGCAGGGCCAGCTACGGAAGCGTTTGGTTTTCTGGAGGCAGAACCAGGGGTCGCACCTCCGGGCATTAGCTTCCCATGTGCTGGGCGGCCGCGTGGGGGGACACCTGATTTGCTCTCAAGGCAGGAGTATAATGTCCTTGAATGTGGCAGTGGCATCTCTCCAAGGATAGAGGAAGCTGCAGCTTCCTTGGTGGCCCAGGTCTGTGTGGTCACTTTGGGACTCATTCACGAAGCTCAGCCTGCAGGGTGCTTTTCCAGCTCTCCCGATAATTCTGGTAGCTATAAACCACTCTACAAGAAAGCCCTCCCGGGGCCCCTGGGGGGCTCAATCGGCCGAGCACCTAACTTCGGCTCAGGTGGTGAGCTCGCAGATCAGGAGTTCGAGCCCTGCGTCGGGCTCCGCACTGACAGCTCGGAGCCTGGAGCCCGCTGTGTCGGATTCTGTCTCCCTCTCTCTCTGCCCCTCCCCTGCTCATGCTCTGTCTCTCTTTCTCTCTCAAAAATAAACATTAAAAATCTTTAAAAACAGGGGCGCCTGGGTGGCTTAGTCGGTTAAGCGTCCGACTTTCGCTTAGGTCATGATCTCGCGGTTCGTGGGTTCGAGCCCCGCGTGGGCTCTGTGCTGACTGCCAGCTCAGAGCCTGGAGCCTCTTTCAGTCTGTGACTCCCTCTCTCTCTGACCCTCCCCTGCTCACGCTGTCTCTCTCTCTCTCCTAGAAATAAATAAAACATTTAAAAAAAATGTTAAGAAAAAATTTTTTTTTAATGTTTTATTTATTTCTAGGAGAGAGAGAGAGAGAGACAGCGTGAGCAGGAGAGGGTCAGAGAGAGAAGGAGTCACAGACTCCGAAACAGGCTCCAGGCTCTGAGCTGGCAGTCAGCACAGAGCCCGACGCGGGGCTCGAACCCACGAACCGCGAGATCATGACCTAAGCGAAAGTCGGACGCTTAACCGACTAAGCCACCCAGGCGCCCCTAACATTTTTTAATTAAAAAAGAAAAGAAAGCCCTCCTCCTTAAAATGAGATACTTTCTGTCTCTGTAGCTGAACCCAGACCAGCAGAAACATGTTCTACATTTTTAAAAATAAGTAACTGTGTACAGATCCCAAGACATAGGTTCAGTCTCCACCTTCCGCTTTAATAATGTTTCAAAAAAAAGAAAAAAAGCCTATAATCCACAATCAAGCTGTAATTTAAGCCTGAAGGGCTCCCTAACTTGGGGGAGAACCGGCTGCCCCTCTCTTGGGGGACAGCTGTTTGTAGTGGGTTAGATACACAGCCTTAAAGAAACAGCACAGGCCTGCTCTTCCACGGAGCTGTCTCAGGTAGAAATTACTAGAGCTCGCAGTTGGTAACCCTTCCCCTTCCTGAACACATGGAGGAAGACATTCCAAGACCTCTCACAGTGAGATGAGGCCTTGCACCCAGTTCTGGGCGTGGGGTATAACCACCAGTGACCCTGCGGCCCTTCCTGGCTGGAGAACGCACAGCCCCCACCACTCTCTTGCACTATCTCAGGGCCGGGGTGGCTGCAAGTTCCAGTGATGCAGGCACAAGACGTAGGGGCCACCATCAGTCTGGGTCCCCAAGAAGCTATGTGGGGCGGGGCCCCCCTCAACCGTACCTGCCCGAGATCACCCTCCTGGGTAAGCAACTGGGGTCTCATGGCTGTTTATTGCCACCGCAGAGCCCGGCCTCACCAGGCCCACCCACCGCCCTGGGAAACTCTCACCCCCCGCGCACAAGTGGCCGTGTAGGCGGCATTCACTGCGTCGCTGTTCGTCATGACGGGAGAGGTGGAAATCACCCGGCTGGCCATAGGTGGAACAAGGAATAAACTACACCTTGGTCACATTACACAGCACCACGCAGCAGCTACGACGAGGACCCAGATGGAAAGGCACTAACTCCACGTGAATCTTAATACAGCCCTGGATTTAAAAAGCAAGTTTCAAACGGATGCGTACAGGATGATACCACTTACGTATTCTTAAATATTATATGATTATGTTGATTGTGTTCGTTTTTTTTTTTCAGTTTATTGGTGTGTGTGTGTGTGTGTGTGTGTGTGTTTTGAGAGAGAGCAAGCGAGCACGCACATGTACTCCCTCGTATGCAAGCAGAGGAGGGGTAAGGGGAGAGAGGGAGAGAGAGAATCTCAAGCAGGCTCCATGCCCAACGCAGAGCCTGATGCGGGGATCAGTCTCACAACTGTTGAGATCACGAACCAAGATCAAGAGTCGGACGCTTAACCACTGGGCTCCCCGGGCGCCTCTTGCCTGTTTCTGGACCTGTCTGAACAAAGGATAAAGTCTCTTCCCCCTTCTATCAGCACTCTCTGCCATCGCCCCAACCCCACCAAAACAGGAGCTTAAAAAAAAAGGCACATGTTCACATGGCACGGGGAGGAGTTTTCCCCCTCTTTATTTGACCCCTCCTCTTCAATTCTCAAAATCTAGAAGAAATAACTTGAAAAGTCAGTAATGAAAAAGCCTTTGCTGGCCACCTTCTATGTATTCAAACTCGCCTGGCAATAGATTTTCTGTAAGTAACTGAGAGACACCTCCGCAAGCGCTAGCATTCAAACCGAGGTCTGGCATCTCGCCTTAGGAAGACAAGGGAACCATTTCATGAAACCATATTCATCACATATATTCATGAAGGATTTTATAGTTTCCGAGGCTCCTTCACGAAAAACCAGCTCACCTCGGCCTCCCAACCTCCCAGGAAGGAGCACAGAGTGCGCCTTCAGCGCCCTCTGAGAGATGGAGAAACAGGCTCAGCTCTATCCGAGTGGCTAAGTACCTTCTCCAAGATCACATGGCCTGAAGTACCAGCCCCCGAGCCAGAAGCAAATATTTATAAGCAGTAAATGTTGGATCAAGTGAACATACTCTAAAGCTCATACCACGAACAGCGACCTAGCACAGCAGAAACAAAGTCCGGCATCCGTTGTGGCGGAGGTGGCTTCTCCTGGGTGAGCAAGGCAACGCCGTGTAATCCGCTGTTTTAAATAAAGGGCTTTTCAATGTTCAGACACTGAAACTGGGTACTATTTATTTATATTTAACCCCAAATGTTGTATTTTTTAATGGGAGAGGGATCGTTTTATTTTTTTTATTTTTTTATTTTTTTAAATGTTTTATTTATTTCTAGGAGAGAGAGAAAGAGAGAGAGAGAGAGACAGCGTGAGCAGGGGAGGGTCAGAGAGAGAGGGAGTCACAGACTGAAACAGGCTCCAGGCTCTGAGCTGGCAGTCAGCACAGAGCCCGATGCGGGGCTCGAGCCCGTGAACTGCGAGATCATGACCTAAGCGAAAGTCGGACGCTTAACCGACTAAGCCACCCAGGCGCCCCAACAATTAAAATAGTTTTAAATGAATATTTATCTTTGAAAAAGAGAAAGACAGAGCATGAGCAGGGGAGGGGAGGGGCAGAGAGAGAGGGAGTCACAGAATCTGAAGCAGGCTCCAGGCTCTGAGCTGTCAGCACAGAGCCCAAAGCAGGGCTCGAACCCATGAACTAGAAGATCATGACCTGAGCCGAAGTCGGTCACTCAACCGACTGAGCCACCCAGGCACCCCTAAAAATACTTTAGAATATTAACATTTTAATATATATATAAGTAAACAAATGCTGGGCCCATGAAAATGTATAAGCACGGTCTCCATGCATCAAGGAACCAAGAACTAAGTGTCAAAGAAAAATAGAAATTAAAAAGAGAAAAAAAAAAACCACTCCAAAGGTGAATCTGGACTGAGCTCATGTTTTGAAATCCTCCCCAATTTCTAGAAATCATTCAGCCTTTAATGATTAATAAGGACAGAAAATGTCTCCTGAAGTGGTGTGCTTTCCTCAGTCACAATTCTTTATATTGCATATTTATTCCTGGGATCTAAGTAATCTACAGCTTTAGTGTAATCCTGGTAGGAAATCCTCATGAGGGTTTTTGTTTGAGCAGGAAATTGATAGACCGATTCTAAAATGTATTTGTAAATAGAAAGGAGCAGGGCAATCTTGCAGGTCAACTGGAAGCCGTCCGCTAGGCGATATTATTAAGACTTATTTTAAGGCTGCGGTATTTAAGATACTACGACCCTGGTGCCAGGACAGAAAACAGGACCAACGGACAGAGTAAGGAGCTCCCAGTCCCACACACAGACGGAGACCTGATTTATGCAGCAGCAACCGTGCTCGTCAATTAAAGAACTAGTCAGTGTTGGGGCGCCTGGGTGGCTTAGTCGGTTAAGCGTCCGACTTTCACTCAGGTCATGATCTCGCGGTTCGTGGGTTTGAGCCCCGCGTCGGGCTCTGTGCTGACTGCCAGCTCAGAGCCTGGAGCCTCTTTCAGTCTGTGACTCCCTCTCTTCTCTGACCCTCCCCTGCTCACGCTGTCTCTCTCTCTCTCCTAGAAATAAATAAAACATTCAAAAAAAAAAATTAAAAAAAAAAAAAAAAAAGAACCAGTCAGTGTGGAAAAAATAAAAACAAACCTTCACCCCAACACAGAAAAATTAATTCTGGGATGCCTGGCTGGCTCAGCTCGCAGGGCGTGCGACTCTTGATCTTGGAGTTGTGAGTTCGAGCCCCACGTTGGGGATAGAGATTACCTTAAAAATAAAATCTTGGGGTGCCTGGGTGGCTCAGTGGGTGAAGCACCCAGCTCTTGATTTCGGTTCACGTCGTGATGTCACGGTTCCTGGGTTCTGGCCCCGTGTCAGGTGCGGAGCCTGCTTGAGATTCTCTCTACCCTTCTCTCTAACCCTTCCCCGCTTGCGCGCTCTCTCTCTCTCTCAAAACAAACAAATAAATAAGTAAAATCTTAAAAAGAGAAATCAATTCCACGTAAACTGTAGATTTGTGTATGAAAGGTCATGGAATAAAACTTCACGAAACCAGAAACTAATATAGCGCTGCATGTTAACTACACTGGAATTAAAATAAAAACTTAACTAAAACAAAACAAAACTTCTTCATGACCTTGGGGTAGACAAAGATCTCTTACAGAGGCCATAAAAAAAACACCGACCTAAAGAAAAAAATGGTTAAACTGAATGACATTAAAATTAAAAAACGCTGATTCATCAAAGATACCATTCAGAGAATAAAAAGGCAAACCACAGAGCACGACTCAATATTAGCAGTAAATGTATCCAACAAAAGACCTATACTGAGAATATATAAATAACATATATAAATATATGTAGCTAGAAACGTAACTAGAAAGATGGACAAAAGAGGTCCACCAACTGACAGGTCACACGCACACACGCAGACACAGCCACCAATTTACACGCGTACTTACACACCAGATACGTGCGTCTAACATCCAAACGGCCCATAAGCATATGGACAGGTGCTTCGTTTCAGGGAGTCCTCAAAGCCAGTGAGTCAAAACCACAACGAGACAGTGCCGCGCGGCCACCCAGCACTTCAAACTGTGACGGTATCAAAGTTAGTCAAGAATGTAAAGCAACTGGAGCCCTCACATCAGACATCCTTTGCCCTAAGCGAATATTTGAGACGACGGGTTCCAGGCATTAAGGACTGTGATCCTGGGGAGGAGAGAAAAACACAGGTAACCATAACCTCCTCTGACTTCCTGCCCTGGGGCCCTTTCCCAGCCACAGTGTGGGGAGCGGGAGCCCAGACAGCCGCAGTCTCCTGGCAGCGAGGAAGCGGAGGCCGGGGTTCAAGGCTGCGGAGGCACCTAGAAAGTGTAGAGCAGGACACGTGACGGGAGGGGTTGCGTTGCGGGGAGGTCAGAAGAGGAAGGAGGTGCCCCCTGGGTCCCTGGCAGAGGGCTCGGCAGCCCACACGCAAGGTGAGAGTCCAGAGGGCCTGACAGACAGCAGTGGCTGTAAGGGTGGGACCTGAGCGGAGACGTGAAGCCCTGCTGAGCACCTCGGTCCTTTATGCGACACCCTGGGAAGGCCAAGCAGTAAGTGTAAAGGACGCCCCGGAGCGAGGGCCATGCCTCAGGACTAAGGATGAATCCAAAGCTGACTCACTCTTAAGAAAGCATAAAACCGGGTGAGACAGGGTCAAAGAACAGGCGAGTAACTGCGGGTTAGAAAAAAACCCAGAACCCTCTCTAAAGTAAGACAAGACCCGGAATCCCTGTGGTGTGACATCCACGTATGTGACATACTGACAAAAAATCACTAAACATGCAAAGAATGTGAAAATGTTGACTCACAACATAAAGGAAAAAGCAATCAATAAAAAGAGTCCCCAAGATTACCCAGACACTTAAATTAGCAGACAAGTTCCTTATTACAAATTACCTTTAAGAATTTGGAGGAAGAGGCATCTGGGTGGTTCAGTCGGTCAAGCGTCTGACTTCGGCTCAGATCATGATCTCATAGCTCATGAGTTCAAGCCCCTCGTTGGGCTCTGTGCTGACAGCTCAGAGCCTGGAGCCTGTTTCCGATTCAGTGTCTCCCTCTCTCTCTCCCCCTCCCCAACTCATGCTATCTCTCTCTCTCTCTTTCTCTCTCTAAAATAAATAAATATTAAAAAAAGAATTTGGAGGCAAAGATGGGCCTAACGAGTAAGAAGACGGTGAATCTCAGTGGAAAATGCAAACTATCTAAAAGAACCAGGTAGAAATTTTAAAGTGGAAAATACCAGATCTGAAATGAGAATCTTAAGCAGATTAACAATGGAAAACTGCGGAAGGGTTCTTCAACTTGAAGACAGATCAACAGCAATTATTAGAAAACAAAGACTAGGGGTGGGGGGGAACCTAAGCATTTAACTCAAGAAGCTAGAAAATCAAAGTAACACCGGAGAGAAAAAAAAAAAGTGTTGGTGACCCAACAAAGGTTCCAGATACGTGAAACAAACCGACGCACGTTTGCGGTTCCATTCGCACCCCAAATACCGCACACTTGTGCCTCCTCTTCTTCTTCATCGATCTTGCTAAAAGATTTGCCTAATTTACAGACTTTTTTCTGCATCAGCACTTGGTTTTATTGACATTTCCATTTATTGTATGTATGTATGTACGCATGTATGTATGTGTGTACATGTGTACGTACATATGTGCGTACGTGTGTGCATATGTGTACATGTGTATATACGTGTGCCGATGCATGTGTGAGTGTGTGTGTACATAAATGTATGTGTGTTGTCTGTGTATGTACGTGTGTGCATCTGTATGTGTGCGTATGTATGTGCGTGTGCGCACATGTATGTATATGCATATGTACGTGTGTGCGTGTGTATGCATGTACGTGTGTGTGTATGTATGTTATATCTTGGAGAAAGAGCACACACAAAGTGGGGGAGAAGGGCAGGGGGAGAGAGAGAATCCCCAGCAGGCTCCACACTGAGCACGGAGCCCGACTTGGTGCTTAACCCCACGACCCCAGAACCTAAATCAAGAGTTGGATGCTCAGGGTGCATGGTGGCTCAGTCAGTGAAGCATCCAACTCCAGCTCAGGTCATGATCCCACGGTTCATGGGTTCAAGCTTCACATCGGGCTCTGTGCTGACAGTATGGAGCCTGGAGCCTGCTACGGATTCTGTGTCTACTTCCCTCTCTGCCCCTCCCCTACTCTCTCTCTCTGTCTCAAAAATAAACAAACATTAAAAAAAAAAAAAAGAGGGGGCGCCTGGGTGGCTTAGTCGGTTAAGCGTCCGACTTTCGCTTAGGTCATGATCTCGCGGTTCGTGGGTTCGAGCCCCGCGTCGGGCTCTGTGCTGACTGCCAGCTCAGAGCCTGGAGCCTCTTTCAGTCTGTGACTCCCTCTCTCTCTGACCCTCCCCTGCTCACGCTGTCTCTCTCTCTCTCCTAGAAATAAATAAAACATTAAAAAAAAAAAAGAGTTGGATGCTCAACCAACTGAGCCACCCAGGCACCCCGACATTTCCATTTCTGAATTTCTGTTTTCATTGTTACTCCTCTCTTACTTCTGTGTACTGTGGATTACTTTGGTTTTCTAACTTCTTGAGTTAAATGCTTAGGTTCCCCCCACCTACCCGAGTCTTTCTTGTTTTCTAATAATTGCTCTTAAGGCCAAAAAAAAAAACCAATAGAATTGAAAGGGGGAGGTGATCTATCATTATAGCTGCTGATTCTTAATATCCCCCTCTCAGTAGAAAAAGAGACCAAAAAGAAACTCAGCAAAGGTACAGATAAAACAGGCAGACAAAGAGTAAGTAAGGAATATGGAAGATTTTTAAACACTATCAACCAATCTGATCTAATTCACATTTACAGAAAATTACAGCTGCAGGATATAGATTCTTTCCAAGTACAAACGGAACATTCAGTAAGATAGGTTACATGTGGGGCCAGAAAATTAGTCCGAGTAAACGTCAAAAGACTGAAATTTACGGAAGATACGCTCTGACCGCTATGGAATTAGGTTAGAAATCAGTAAGATACCTAGCCTCCGCAAATGTTTGGGAATTAAACACCTCAAAACAACATGTCAGGGGCCCCTGGCTGGTGCAGTTGGTAGAGCAAGTGACTCTTGATCTCAGGGTCATGAGTTCAAAACCCACGCTGGGCATGGAGCTCACTTTAAAAAATCAACAGTAACAAAAAAGCACATCAGAATTTGTGTTCACGAAGGAGGCGGGACCCAAGTGGAGTGTTGAAAGGCAGGCAGGTTGTGAGCCCACAAAAGAGTCATGTCAGGGCACAAGAGGCGAGGAGGGAGGGAATGACAGAATGTGCTCAAAGGAGGCCTTCAGGGAGCACTTCCTTTTACTGAAGCTCATCTTATAAACAGCAATTTTAACCTTTCCCTCCTAGATCCAGATAGTATGCCTGATGTACTCCCATGGGTATAATTCCCAGCTCAAGCATATTAACTCATCTCTATTCTCCCCTTCAAAAAACTCACAATTTGCGACACACAAAACAACACAGCAATATATATCACACGTTTTCTCCAATTCTTATTTCCTTTGATACAATGCTTCATTTAAATAACATAAAAATTCTTTTGGTCAAATCATTTTTGATCATCCTCCTTTATCCCACAAATGAAATTCCTGTTTTCTTCTCTATCATAAGCATACCTCTTTTTTTAAGATTTTTTTAAAAATATTTTTTATTTATTTATTTTTATTTATTTATTTTTTTTTTTTAGCATTTATTCAGTTTTGAGAGACAGAGAATGAGTGGGGAGGGGCACAGAGAGAGGGCTCATGAGAGAGAGGGAGACACAGAATCTGAAACAGGCTCTGAGCCGTCAGCACAGAGCCCGATGTGGGGCTCGAACCCACAAAAGGTGAGATCATGACCTGAGGTGAAGTCAGATGCTTAACCGACTGAGCCACCCAGGCGCCCCTGTTTTTTATTTATTTTGAGAGAGACAGATAGAGTGCGCAACTGGAAAAGGGGCAGAGAAAGAGCGAGAGCGAGAAAATCCCAAGCAGGCTCTTCGCTGTCGGCATGGACCTCGATGCGGGGCTTGATCCCAGCAACTGTGAGATCGTGACCTGAGCTAAAGTCAAGAGTCACATGCTCAACTGAGCCACCCAGGCACACCTACGCATAGTTCTTAAAATGGGGCAATAAGGTTTCGTGAGTAGTAAGAAGGCCACACAAAATATATTCACGGACAGAAAATCACAGGGTGCCTTAAAAAAAATGTACGCATACACAGTTTCACATTTTCACAGTTCACAACTCAATCCCTAACATAAGAACGTAAATATGATCTTTCCAAATGATCTCTTTTTTTTTTTTAATGGTTTTTTTTTTTTTAATTTATTTCTAGGAGAGAGAGAGAGAGACAGCGTGAGCAGGGGAGGGTCAGACAGAGAGGAAGTCACAGACTGAAACAGGCTCCAGGCTCTGAGCTGGCAGTCAACACAGAGCCCGACGCGGGGCTCGAACCCACGAACCGCGAGATCATGACCTAAGCGAAAGTCGGACGCTTAACCGACTAAGCCACCCAGGCGCCCCGCAAATGATCTCTTTTTAAGAATCTGACTCATTCAACTTCAATACTCGTAGATTCCACAGTTGCAAGTCTCCTACCTGCTGATGTATATAGATACTTAGTACAATTTACCAGTGATGGAAATTAGTCTTGGTCTATCATACTCCTTTTCTATTACCTTCAATAAAATTTTACTGGAAAACTGTACAATAGTTTTTTTATAATGTTTATTCATTTATTTTGAGAGAGAGGGAGTGTGTGTGCATTCATGCATGCATGTGCAAGCGAGGGAGGAGCAGAGAGAGGGAAAGAGAGAGAAAGAATCCCAAGCAGGCCCCACACTGTCAGCACAGAGCCCAAAACAGGGGCTCAATACCACAAACCAAGAGATCATGACCTGAGCCAAAATCAAGAGTCAGACACTTAACCAACTGAGCCGCCCAGGTACCCAGAAAAATGTGAAATCGTTTTTTGTTTATACATTTTTTAAGGTTTATTTATTTTTGAGAGAGAGAAACAGAGCATGAACAGGGGAGGGGCAGAGAGAGAGGGAGACACAGAATCCGAAGCACTGACAGCTCAGAGCCTGACGTGGGGCTCGAACTCATAAACCGTGAGATCATGACCTGAGCCCAAGTCAGACACTTAACTGACTGAGCCACCCAGATGCCCCTGTAAAATAGTTTTAAAGTGAGAGTAAACAATTTCTTAAAACCAGTTTTCAGGGAAGCTCATAAGTAAAACATGTGGCATTACCAAATTAAATAATACCCTGCAGGACATAGATATACCAACTTAGGGGCGCCTGGGTAGCTTAGTCGGTTGAGCGTCCGACTTTTGCTTAGGTCATGATCTCGCGGTTTGGGGTTCGAGCCCTGCATCGGGCTCTGTGCTGACTGCCAGCTCAGAGCCTGGAGCCAATTTCAGAGTCTGTGTCTCCCTCTCTCTCTGACCCTCCCCTGCTCTCTCTGTCTCTCTCTCTGTCCTAGAAATAAATAAAAATATTAAAAAAAAAAAAAAGATATACCAACTTAGAATTAGAAAATCCACAAATAATTTATTTGAAAAAAAAACTTCAGTTTTTTAAAGCATTAACTAGTAAATTATTACAAAACTTATTTTTAATTTTATTTGTGTTTTTAAGTAAACTCTGCCCCAAGCATGGGGCTAAAACTCAAAACCCTGAGATCAAGAGTTGCATGTTGGCCAGGCTCCCCAACCAAGCTTTTAAGATTGAAACGAATTTTTTATATTTATAACACTAGGGACGCTTGGGTGGCTGTCGACTAAGTCTCCAATTCTTTTTTTTTTTATTTTTTTACAAATAGTTTATTGTCAAATTAGTTTCCACATAACACCCAGTGCTCATCCCCACAAGTGTCCTCCTCCATGCCCATCCCTCCTCCCCCCACATCCATCAGTCCTCAGTTTTTGTCAGCATTCAAGAGTCTCTCATGGTTTGCCTCTCTCCCTTTCCCCCACCATTTCCGCCCCTCTTCTCCCCTTTGGTCCTCTGTTAAGTTCCTCCTAATCCTCCTATACGTGCACACATATGATATTTGTCCTTCTCTGCCTGACTTATTTCGCTCAGCATAACACCCTCAAGGTCCATCCATGTTGCTACACATGGCCAGATGTCATTGTTTCTCATTGCCATGTAGGATTCCATGGTATAGATAAACCACATCTTCTTGATCCATTCGTCTGTTGATGGACACTTAGGCTCTTTCCATGTTTTAGCTATTGTGGAGAGCGCTGCTATGAACATTGGGGTTCATGTGCTCCTATGCATCAGCATTTCTGTATCCCTTGGGTAAATTCCTAGCAGTGCTATTGCTGGGTCCTAGGGGAGTTCTATTGTTAGTTTCCTGAGGAACCTCCACACTGTTTTCCAGAGGGGCTGCATCAGTTTACATTCCCACCAACAGTGTAAGAGGGTGCCCGTTTCTCCACATCCTCGCCAGCATCTAGAGTTCTCTGATTTGCTCATTTTAGCCACTCTGACTGCTAAGCCTCCAATTCTTGATTTTGGCTCAGGCCATGACCTCATAGTTCGTGAGATCAGGCTCCAAGCTGACAGCAAAGAGCCTGCTTGGGATTCTCTTTTTCCCCACCCTGGTCCCTCCCCTGTTCACGGTGCTTGCTCTCTATTAAAATATAAATAGGGGCACCTGGGTGGCTCAGTCGGTTAAGCATCTGACTTTGGCTCAGGTCATGATCTCACAGTTTGTGGGTTCAAGCCCCACGTCAGGCTCATGCTGACAATGGGCTCAAAGCCTGGAGCCTGTTTCAGATTCTGTATCTCCCTCTCTGCCCCTCCCCTGCTCACACTCTCTCTCTCAGAAATAAATAAAAACATTAAAAATTTTTAATAAAAATTAAAAAATAAATAATAAAATAAAATATAAGGTTTTTTGTAATTAAAAAAATAAAACGCTTTTATTTCCTCAGAGAAACAGGATTTAAAACTTAAAAATGAGGGGAGCCTATGTGGCTCAGTTGGTTAAGCGTCCGACTTCAGCTCAGGTCATGATCTCACAGTTCGTGAGTTCGAGCCCTGCATTAGACTCTGTGCTGAGAGCCTGGAGCCTGCTTCACTTTTCAGTCTCCCCCACCCCCACCCCCTGCCTCTATTCCCCCCACCCCACCGGCTTGCACTCTCTTTCTCAAAAATAAACAAACAACAACAAAGTAAAACTTAAGAATGAGCTAAAATCATTCCCAAGCAAAATTTAAATGTCACCACCCCCCAAAAAAGAATCAAACTAATCCTACATAGAAACGTGAAGTCCTAATCTCAAAAACCACTGAATGTCAGTTTACACATTCGGAAGGTTCGTACTTGGCAGATTTCTCCCTTGAGCCTGTCATTGTTCTCACAGCTTGACAGGCACCTATTACCTGGTGACTCCCATGTCCCCTCTCCGGCCCAGACTGCTTCCCTGAATTCAAGCTTGTAGACTCAACTGCATATGTGACATATCCACCGGGACGCCCAGTAAACAGGCATCTCAATGTAACATGCCCAGGACGAAGCTCCTGGTCTTCACTCCCCGCAGCGCACCTCCCAAAACCCCACTTGTCTATCTGCGATAAAAGGCAACTCCATTTTTCCAGGGATTCAGCCCAAACACCTTGGAATTGCCCTTGACTTCTCTCACATCCAAATCCCCCATCTCGGGTCTAATCCAACAGCAAATGCAGGCAGCTGTGCCTGACGATATTCACGGAGTCTGACCCCTTCCCCACTGCCGCCACCTGGTCCAAGCCATGACCATCCTCATCCAGATTAGGGCAACCAACCCCTAAATGTAATCCCCGCTTCCTCTTTCCTCTCCTTCAGAATACAGCAGCCGGGGACTTCCTAATAAAACATAAATCGGGTCCTGTCACTCCTCTCTCGAAATTCTCCGAAGGCTTCCCAAACCACACAAGTGAAAACTCAAAAGTCTTCGAATGGTCAACAGGGCCACGTTCTGCTCCAGCCATTCTCTCCCCACCCCCACTTTTTCTCTCACTACTCTCCTGGGCTACTCCTCAAAGGTGCTAAACAAGCTCTGCCTCAGGGCCTTTGCACTGAGGCCTCCCTAACTAAAATCATACCGCCCACGATTCCCTACTCTCTTTTCTATGGTAGTTTCCTCTCCAGCATCTACTACCACCTAACAGACTCTATACTTTACTTACCTTGCTTATTTAATGATCTGTCTCCTCCCACTAGAATGTAAATTCGGGGGGGGGGGATAGGGGTGTTTTTTATATCACCAATGACTAAAACATTCCAATACATCATGTGCTCAATAAATATTTGTTGGAGAAAGAAGGAAACACCAAGGAAAAGAGATCTGTAGTGAATTCCTTTATTCCTCTTCTACTAACTCTCCTGAAAGTGAATTTTCTGTAGTCAAGCCACTGAAATCTGGAAGGGACATACGGTGCGTGAAATAATACCATTATTTTCCCCGCGCATATGACTAGCCCTTCTGACCCTGAATGATCCGGGCAAAAAACCGCCATCTGCCCTCTCTTTCCAGATTGGCCACTGCCGCCCTCACACAGCAGCATTCTCAGCTTCCAGATTCGTGTCTGATCCGACGCCGTATTTTATGACTGCAAGGTGGCTCTTTTTTTAAATTTTTAATGTTTATTTTTGAGACAGAGAGATAGTATGTGAGCAGAGGAGGGGCAGAGAGAGAGACAGAGAGAGAGAAAGAGAGAGAATTCAAAGCAGGTTCCAGGCTCCGAGCTGTCAGCACAGAGCCCGATGCGGGGCTCCAATCCGTAAACCGTGAGATCATGACCTGAGCCGAAGTTGGACACTTAACCGACTGAGCCACCCAGTAGCTCAGTGACTGCAAGTCTTTTGATCCAACCTCTGTGGATATTAACCAACTCTAGAAAGATCACCCTTATGAAGGATCAAGGACAATCTGTAACACAGAATAAGACTGTGTTCCCCTAGAAAAAGATACCCAGGGTCCAAAGAAATTGATTTGTCTTCAGTCCTACAGGAGGTAAGCAAATTCTTTCATAAAAAGCTGCTGCAAAGGAGGAAAAATTGGGCTGGGCTGCCATCAATTCAGTTTTCCCATCTTTTTATGTTCTGCATTGGAAAATAACAAATTTGTCACACAAAGACATCACAAAGGCAAAGTAAAAAGCCCAAGTTTTCTCCGATTCCACCTAAATCCCAATTCCCATACCAGGCTGACTCATCCGCAGATTGCTTCTTTCCTCTGACCCCTACACAGATGCCTTTCGGTGTTCGTATTTTCCAGCACGCCCGCAACACACAGCCTGATGTGCCTTTGTGGGAGACCCTCTACAGCCGCAGTTCTCAAACTCTTTTGATCCCAGGACCTCTTCACACTCTTGAAAATTGCAGAAGACCCCCCAGGAGCTTTTGTTTACATAGATTATATCACCAATGTTTACCACGTTAGAAATCTAAACCGAAACTCTAAAAGTTACTCATTTAAAAGCATTTGTGGGGGGGCACCTGGGTGGCTTAGTCGGTTAAGCGTCCGACTTTCGCTAGGTCATGATCTCAGGGTTCGTGGGTTTGAGCCCCGCGTCGGGCTCTGTGCTGACTGCCAGCTCAGAGCCTGGAGCCTGTTTCAGTCTGTGACTCCCTCTCTCTCTGACCCTCCCCTGCTCACGCTGTCTCTCTCTCTCTCTCCTAGAAATAAATAAAACATTAAAAAAAAAAAAAAATAAAAGCATTTGGGGGGCGCCAGGGTGGCTCAGTTGGTTGTCTGACCGGCTCAGGTCATGATCTCACGATTAGTGGGTTCGAGCCCCGCGTTAGGCTCTGTGCTGACAGCTAGCTCAGAGCCTGGAGCCTGTCTTCGGATTCTGTATCTCCCTCTCTCTCCCCTGCTCACGCTGTCTCTCTCTGACTCTCAAAATTAAATAAAAAACAACAAAAAATTTTAAAAAATAAAAGCATTTGGATTACTGGAAAAAAACTGCCACCAAAAAAGTAGCCTTTTTAGATCACTGTATGGTATTCTTTGAAGCTACACCAAAGTGCCATTAAGTGATAGTTTCTTAAAGGTTAGTTGTGATGAAGATCTAAAACTGTACCAAGGAACTTTTGTAACATTAAAATCCATTGGTCCACTTGCACCCTGGATGGATTTTTCACCTGTGTGTGATTTTATGATACCGCGTAGTGGTCCCTCAGAAAATATGGGTTCCCTGAATTACACAGATTTTCTGAATAACACATTTCATTACATAAGGTATCAGAACACCACACCTGTAAATATCACCGCCAACCCCTACATCACGGTAGCAGATACAAGTTTTCCAAACTCCTGACCTTTACTGGAAAGCTGAAATTTTACCACTGGCACATCTACCACCAGTTGTTTTACTTGAAAGACTCCTTTATCCTTTTTTTCTGGCCTGAATAACGGTGGTTTGTCAGTGACAGTCCGAGTAAAAACGGCAGTCCAGGGGGAAAAAAAGCAAGCTAGTTCAGTGTGCGCCTCAAACAACCGCCCATCTGCTTTTCCTGGAGAGATAACCATCAGACCTCAGCACACGGCCGAAATGCTTCCCGTGCACTTCTCACTTCACCCTACAGACTACTGAAAAAACCATATACACGAGGGGGAGGGAGGGGAGCAACGGTATATAAATTTAATCTTGTCTACGACCTCAGCAAGAACATTCAAGCGAAAAACAAACGTTTATTTTACCGTGCTGTATTTATGATGAGTGCACGGTGCAGAGGGTACAATGGCTTCTAATAAAGTGCGACAGCCTTCATTCACGCTAAGGAGCCTGCACGACTTTTGCATCATTAGCGCAAAGAGTACAAATGGCATCTAAGTATGGTATTAACGTGAAAACAGTTTTAACCTCTCAACCCTCTCTGAAAGGGCATCAGGGACACCTAGGGGACCAGACTGTTCTGTGCCGGAATGATTTCCTAGAAGTGAGACTACTAGGTTATTGGTACATATATTTTAAATTCTGCTAAATTTGACCAAAGCTCTCAGAAAAGTCTGTCCCAATTTTCATTATCCAAGGCTGCATGATCACCACTAATTTAAAATGTAAGTAACTCGGGGCGCCTGGGTGGCTTAGTCGGTTAAGCGTCCGACTTTCGCTTAGGTCATGATCTCGCGGTTCGTGGGTTCGAGCCCCGCGTCGGGCTCTGTGCTGACTGCCAGCTCAGAGCCTGGAGCCTGTTTCAGTCTGTGACTCCCTCTCTCTCTGACCCTCCCCTGCTCACGCTGTCTCTCTCTCCTGGAAAGAAATAAAACATTAAAAAAAAAATTAACCAAAAAATAAATAAATAAATAAATAAATAAAATGTAAGTAACTCAGGGGCGCCTGGGGGGCTCAGTAGGTTAAGCGTCCAACTTCGGCTTGGGTCATGATCTCACAGCTCGTGGGTTCGAGCCCCACGTCGGGCTCTGTGCTGACAGCTAGCTCAGAGCCTGGAGCCTGCTTCAGATTCTGTGTCTCCCTCTCTTTCTCCGCCCCTCTCTTGCTTGCACTCTCTCAAAATTAAATAATGTTAAAAAAAATTTTTTAATATAAATAATTCATTTTATAAATCCTGAATTGGGGAAGCACCAGAATGTAACAAATTTCAATATCTGCCTACCTAAAGCCAGTGCTAAAATGTAACGAACATCAAGGAAAAATACAATTCAAGCACCCAAATTATGTAGATGAGGTAAATATTTGTCTGTCAGAAAGTAAAGCATCCACAGTCAAATCCAAGTTCCAAGGAACAGACACCTTTTTTGATTGTGATCATCCATTGCTCAAAGGCATCTGCGACTGAATTTCAAAGGAGATGCCCCTGCACTTCTCTTACACTGGCTTATAGAGTGGGTGGGATCGATACTCCAATGTAAAATACACAGTCCGAAAAATGTCAGGCTGCCACACTACCAACAGGACCCTAATTAACTGGCTCCCGGCCAGTCCCCATTACAGACGCGAGTCTAAGCTGACCCTTCGCTTCAAAACTTTGCACAGGATTCCTGGAAACGTACAGCGTGATACAGACTGTCTGCAATCAAATGCCAACCGTGTTCATAAAAATATCACAGGCAGCTTCCCTTGCTCCCAAATATCATCTGAAACAGGGAGAGAGAGGAAGGGGAGAGACCCCCCCATCCCTGGGGGGACGAAGACTCCTGGGTAAGGTAAGATAACTAGAAGCCAGCTTTCCTCGATGCACAAAGGGTGCTGCTTCCCCACTCAGTGTTTCCCACGGAGCTCCGGAGTGCGTATTTCCATGTCCTACGGGGGACTGAAAGGTCAAGGGTACCACTGTCAACTAGGATCTGCAGTTCTTAACCTTCTGGGATTTGGGGACACACGGGCCACTCTGAGGACACGATAAAAGCCCGCCGCCACTGAAGCAGTGAAGGACCCTCGGGTAGAAGGACCCTCAGGTAGAAGGATCCTCAGGTAGAAGGGCCCTCGGGTAGAAGGGCCCTCGGGTAGAAGGATCCTCGGGTAGAGCCCATGCCTTAGGTTGGAACAGGATCATGGACTATGATCCTGAGAAATGACTTAAGTCCAACCTCCTCAGGAAACTGGAAGAGTAAAATGGCTTATCTAAGGTCAACAGTGAGCTAGAAGGGGAGTTAGGCGAGAAATAAACAACTCAGAGAAATTCTGAAATAAAGCCACACAGAGTCCCAAGGGACATCTGACACAGAGCAGGTTCCACCGCAAACTAAGAGGAAAAGTGCCGTCATCGAAGTGTTAAGTACACCTGGAAGAAACGCACACAAGTGCTTTTGTTCAAAAGTGCCTTCTGCATATTCCTAAGCTGAGCACCTAAGGAAAAGCAGGGCGGGAAAGCCTGAAACGCACTCACCATGCTCCACAAAAACATTGCAGTGTGGACCCCCGTGCCTCGATGACTCCTTCTTCCCTGCTCCTTTGATAAAGTGCAGGGCAGGCAAACTCGGCCTTCTCTGGTCCCCAAGAACTTTTCCAGGCTGCTGCCCCATAAAGTAATGCGAGGCACCCCTTTCCAGAAGAGGGTTCAAGATCTTCCAGAATGGTCAGTGGGCTTGGGAAAGAAAACAGTATACGTGTGGGTTTTCACATTCACCGAATCTCCCGAGTCAGTAATTGAGGTCAATCACGAAAAGAAATCTTCCGTGACCCAAGGCAGCACAGCTTTTAGCCAACACATGTAAACAGGAGTTCCGAATCAATCCGAAGTCATGCAATTGCAGTGCTACCCAAAAGTTTCTTGAGTTTAAGTGTCTTTTACTGGCTTTGTAAGTTTCTTCCCTTTCAAGAAGAAAAACGAATATTCACAGGGATGCTGGCAGAGGGAACGCTAAAGTCATCTCGATTCCCACACATAAAGGAAATGTTGATCATCTCTGGACGCTTCTCCTGAGCTTTTCCTGTGGAAGTCACCCCCCACCCCCATCTTGGTTTCTTCGTCTTCCGACAAAGTTCCTGCCAAATTAGCTGTCGCTCCCGCGTCTCTATCTACCCTGCGCTCCGGAAAAGGACGCGCGGGTCACCCAGACTTCAGCGAGGGCTTGCCCTCGCCTCTGATGAGAAGGAATGCATTGCCAGCAACTTTTAAGTCCGCTTTTTAAAAGGCCTGTGAAACCAGTCCAGGCTTTTCCTCTGCATTAAAGTTTTTGTTTGGGCTGAGACTAAAGGGACCGTAGGTGACATTGGAAGAAGTCAAGGCATCGGAGGCTCCCGGGAGCAACCTGGGGGGAGGAAGGGGAGGCCACTTGACAGCAGGGAGAGGATATGAATGGGGGGCTCCGAGGCCACACTCGGGTCCGGGAGTGGGAGCCAGGGGCGGCTCCGGGGTAGAGGGGAGGCTGCCGGGGCGGGGCACGGGCGGCTTACTCCGGGGCGTCGCTCCTCCACGCCTCAGGAAACGGGGGTGTCCCAGGTCTGGGGGAAACACAGACCACCCCCAGTGTCCCAGAGCCAGGGCAGGGCTGGACCGGACAGGGGACGCTCGCGGCCCCGAAGGCGGAAGGCGGGCGGGGGAGGGGTGGGGGGGAGGAGGAGGGCCGGCCGCCTCAGCTGCTCCGAGCCCAGGGGTCTCTGCCCGAGACACCCCCTCCCCCGGCTCCGGACGTTGTTACGGCCGCCGCCGCCGCCAGGCAGTCACATCCCCGGAACTCCGCCGCGGGACCCAGCCTCCGCCCCCGCAGGTGGGGGCCGTGGACAACGGAGGGGCTCCTCAGCCGCAGGACGCGGGGACCGGCTCCGGCTCCAGCGCCGCTCAGGGACGGACACCGACCCCCGCGGCCGCCATGATGGATTAGGAGCCGCTCCACAACGAGGCCAGGCCCCGCCCCTGACCCCGCCCCCACCGACGTCCGGCGCGCGCCTCGCGGGGACCCGGGCCCTCCCGGCGTCGCTCTCGGCGACGCCGCCGCGCCCTCCGCCTCTGCTCTCCCGGCCCGCCAGAATTCTGTCCCACACGACCTTTTAAATGTGGTTTTTCCGAGCGCAAGGTGAGCGGCAAGGAAGCCCCGCCTCCCCTGTACCGCCATTGGCCCCTGAGAATCCGGGTCAGGTCTCTCTCCTGCGTCCCATTGGCCGGTGAGGGCAGTAGGCTAGAGTTCCCAGCCAACCCCAAGCGGCGCAGGCCGCAGGGCACGCCGGGGGCTGTAGTCCCGCCGCGGCCGCCCTGTCCGAGACTTCTTGCCCTCGGCTCCCGGCTCCTGAGCTTCGGTCCCGCCCTCCTGGGAGCCGGTGGACTCTCGCCGGCCTCGCGCCGGGCGGGCCAATGTCTCTCCTGCGCGGGTAGTAAGACCGGCGAGGAGCCAAAGCAAGGGGAAAACTGCGGCCTGGATTCTCGCAGAACCGGAGTTGGATTACTTCCTTAAGCCCCTTAAGGGAAGAAAAGTTGGCCGGCTCCCGGAAACCAAGGTATTCGGTGCCTTACCCTCCCTCCCCAAATTATCACCTTTTCCCCAAGAAGTATATTAGGACTGGCAAAAAGTAAATGACTGAAGAGCATCCGACCTATTGCTAAGGAATCTTCCTTGGGTATCCGGAGGCTCCCTCATTAACGGAACAGCATTTGTTAAGCACCTCTCAGGGGCTAAGCCAGGCGCAATCACAGCTGCCTGAGCTGGAAAGAGCCTTTAAGATGAAACGACCTCATTTTGTAGATATCCGTGCATATGCATGAAAACACCCTGTTCGCTGAGAAAATACTGACTGCTGGGTTAGCGGGCCACAGAGACAATGACCCAGACACACCAAACCCACACTTGTCATAACCCATCTCCTGCGACTAAAAGGCACCCTGGTCCCTTAGTCTCCACCCTCTGTGTGTCCCCAGAGCAGTGCACCTGATTGGGATATAAGCCGATGTCTAAGGAGACCCACACTCGTCCTAGCGCCTACTCTGTATCATTATGCTTTCCACAAGCTACATTATCTAGTTTAATCCTCACTGTAGCCCAGTGGAGCATGTAATATTATTCCCCATCATACACCTGAGGAAGCCGATTCAGAGACGTGACTTACTCAAGGTCACTTGCCACGTTAGTAGGCAACAATGTCCCCATTTGAGCCCAGATGAATCTTGCTGCAAAGCCCAGGATTTTTCCACTGTACCATTCAATATCAAATAACTTGACCAAATGTTAGACAGTTGATTTTCCAGAAGTTATATGAGTTACGGATTTTAGAAACATTTCTTGCCGGATGGGGAAATGGTAGTGACTTAGTAGATAGTGGCTTCAAGAAGAAATAGTTGTGTAGAGGTACCGAATGTAAGCACATGAAAACTTGTACCCATACTTAGAACTGCAATTTATTAATTCAGAGTAGGTTTTGCTTTGCTCTCACGAAATGATCAATGGCTGACAAACTTAGTCCTGACTCGAAGTACCATTCTTCAAACATTCAGCGCCATTGTTCTCCTTTATTTACCTACGATCTTACCGTGGTCACTTTTTACTTTTGGCAGTTTTGCTTTCTTTCTATTCAAGCTTTCATCGCATCCTGTGCATCATTATTCTCTAGTTTGGCTTAAAATTGGGCACTTGGATCAGAATTCCTTTTTTTTTTTTTTAACATTTATTTATTTCTTTAAATTTTTAAAAATGTTTTATTTCTTTCTAGAAGAGAGAGACAGACAGCGTGAGCAGGGGAGGGTCAGAGAGAGAGAGAGAGAGACAGGCTCTGAAACAGGCTCCAGGCTCTGAACTGGCAGTCAGCACAGAGCCCGATGCGGGGCCTGAACCCATGAACTGAGAGATCATGACCCAAGCGAAAGTCGGACGCTTAACCGACTAAGCCACCCAGGCGCCCCTAACATTTATTTATTTTTGAGAGACAGAGTACGAGCCGGAGAAGGGCAGAGAGAGAGGGAAACACAGACTCCGAAGCAGGCTCCAGGCTCTGAGCTGTCAGCACAGAGCCCGACACAGGGCTAGAACTTCCCAACCGCAAGATCATGACCTGAGCTGAAGTCAGGAGTCTGACACTTAACAAAACGAGCCACCCAAGCGTCCCTAGAAGTTTCTAATATGCATTTCTTGAACTAATTCATTGAACAAATGCTCACTGAGACTCCTATGTGCCAGGCACTGCTCTAGGTGCTGGTATACATGGGGGTGGGGTTGGGGTGGGGGGAGAACACACTCATCCTTGTCCGAGGAACACACATAGAGGGAGGGACAGGCAATGAGCAAAATGGTAGCTCAAAGGAATGGTCTCAGTGCTGGAAATAAAATTTCTGAACCCATGTTCTTTCACGAACAGTCAAACCCACTCTCTAGATTATTATTCTTTTTAATTTGGGGGAGAGTGAGAGAGAGAGCACGCACACGCATGTGAGCAGAGAGGGGGAGTGGGAGAATCTTAAGCAGGCCAATGCAGGGCTCAATCCCATGACCCTGGGATCATGACCTGAGCCACCCAGGCGCCCCATTCCAACCCACTCTCTAAAAGGTTGTTTATAGCTCCCTAAGGCTTCAGCCTCTTCCTGACCCACAGTTCTACAATCCACAGTTCGTACTGAGCTCAATCAAGTCATTCTCTCTGAACCACTTTCTTCATTCATAAGTAAGGATCACATCTGCTATCAAATGAGATCCTGTTTGGTCTTCCACAGGCTGAGATTAGCTTCAGGGGTCGGCGTGGAAGCCGCCTGCACCTGATCTAAATGCGTAGCCAATCTCCATTCTCCACTAACCATCTTCTGGTGGTGAACCCCAGGCCCAGACTACAGTATTTTCTAGAGCTGCACTGTCCTCTTTTCTCCCTGTATAACACTGCAGAATGATACCCTTGAGGCCGTAAAACTAAAATCCAGAGCCCGGCAAAGGCCTGATGGTCAGAAATCAGTGTTGCCAAACATTGAATAAATCCCTTTAGGTTCAAATGTTCTTTTCGTTGAAAGCAATTCAGTTCAGTCTAATTCTGTCCTCACTTTTATAAAGCAAAACAACCCACAAATTGCTACAGGAACTCAGTACCAGTTTAAAAATTTCAGCTTATGCCATTTTCTTAAAAACACCCACTGGAATTAACACTCAACAAGAGCGCCCTCTAGTGGGCCACGGGAAGTAGGTCAGCCCGAAAAGGAGCTTTCAGACCTTTCTGGTATATTCCCACTTGGCAGGTAATTGCCATTCCTGATATACTGAGAGTACAGCACAGGCCGGCAGCCTGGGAAAGGCCAAGTGAGAACAAACTCTCAAGGAGCTTACAAGTGACCCCAGCCCAAACTGCCAAAAAGGCATTTGGCCTGTGTCCTCAAAAAGAAACCAAGTGAGCAAATCTCAAGTTACGACACAGCCTATGGAATTTCCGTTGTCTGCAAACTCCTCAAACAGATGAGACACAGGATAGCAAAAAAATAAAAAATAAAAATGAGGTAAAATGATACCCCTTGAGTAATGTTACCAGGACGAGAAACATACCGTTAACTGAAGAAAGGCCGATCTGTAGTTCAAAACTGTCAAATGCAGTGTTCAAAGTCACTGCCACTGAAACTGCCCTCAGTTTACATTTTCCTAGGCGACCTGAGTAGAGCAGTTAAGGCCTCCGTCACAATCCGTATCTGCTAAGCCCTCCTTCAACTATACTCAGCTGTATACACGGGACACAAGAACAGAAAGTGATGTGGACACATTTACAAATATATAAAAAAAGTTCACTTGCATGTGTGAAATAAAATAGCACTTTATAGGGTGCCTTTAAAAAAAAGTTTCCCCAAACCTGAATCGGAGTACCAGCTTTAGTCACTAGGAAAACGGACACCCGGGAATTCTACATTCCTCAGTGAGAACTCCCAACTTCTTGTTAACCCTGCAGGATTCCAAAGTTCACGCAGTACAGCTTCCACTACAGCACGAACACAGCTCTTTTCCCGCCTGCACTCCTGCTTCCGTGCTCCTCAGAGCACCCGGAGCATCCATTCTATTATTGACAAATCAGCTTCTTACAAATCACCCTAAAGACAGGACAGATCATGGCAGCCTGCTATAGATTTACTGGCATCCGTCACTGGAAGGGACCTGCGATGGGAAGTAACATTCCGACCAAGCAAAGGCTGCTGGGTTAGCTTTATTCTGCTATTCAACTGCTGTGTTAACTTACTAACTATAGTCTTCGATGTCATACTTGTGCTGCAGAGGTGGAGACAGATGCCAAAACAGATAATCTGGGGGTCAGGGAGGCCGTGCTGCTTATAGGGGCAACTTCGCGGGGGGCTCTGGGCCTTGTGAATTGATGGTGAGTAGAAGACAGAAGATCCTCTGTGTTATTCCAGGATGGGAGTCCACCCGGCTGAAACACCGTGCTTTTAAAGGCTCGAAACCAGCCCTCGTGCCGGACTCTGCGGGCAACCCACGGGGCTGGCGGCACGCCCCCCAGGCTCTGCCTCAGAACAGGAGAGAGCAGGTCTTCAGGCCGGACGCAGCCCAGTGTGCGTGAAGTGGTGAGTTTCATAGTTCTCTGCGGAGCCTCGCGTGGGGACCTCAAACCAGCTTCTTCGCTTTCAAGAGCTGCTCCGCTCAGGTACGCACGGTCCCGACCTCCCGATGTCTCTCCTTATCCCTCCTGTTCTAGAAGCCTCTGGCGTGTTTCCATCACTATTTCCTCCATTATTTCTGGCTTTAAGATGTCTTTGATCTAAAGAAGAAAAAGGTATTTGTTCAGAAAAGAAACCAACTGTGAGCAACTATGAGCCGACCCAAATGCAGAAACCAAGCACAGTTACCATAACCCTTCTATTTTCTATATTCCTTTCATTTATCAGAGACTCAGGTCTGCTAGACCCGGCTTAACAAATCATCAAGAAGCCCCAGTAAACAGGGGCGCCTGGGGAACTCAATCGGTTAAGTGTCTTGACTTCAGCTCAGGTCATGATCTCATGGTTCGTGGGTTCGAGCCCCACGTCAGGCTCTGTGCTGACAGCTCAGAGCCTGGAGCCTGCTTCAGGTTCTGTGTGTCCCTCTCTCTGACCCTCCCCTGCTCACAATGCCTCTCTCTCTCTCAGAAATAAATAAATAAATAAATATCCCCGGTAAACAGCGACAGGAACAAAGACCTTATCCTGACACTCACGATAAAGCTGAAATCCGGGATGGCAAGGGGACGTCCTGACAGCTGCTGCCCTGACCCAGTCCTGCCCGACGCCCCCACCCCCCGAATCCCCGCACTGACACTAGGCACCGCGAACATCACAAGTGTCCCAGGGAGGCGTCTATCGGACCCTCGAGAGGGCTGCCCACCGGATCACGCCCAGACCGACAGCCACGGTAACAGTTTCTGGGGGACGGGCGCTCTCGCCAAGGAGGCGCCGGAGCAGACGGCGAACACGCAGTGCCGGCCCCGCGGACGGGCGCGGGGAAGGGACGGCCTGGCCGGAGTACCTGGTGGGGGAGGGACGCCTCGTAGCAGTACAGGATGCTGGTGTCGTACAGCATCATCCTCTGAGTGACCAGCGACACGATGCAGTTCCGGAGCCGGGAGATCACCTCCCGGTCGGTGAGGGACACGGGCTACCAGCGGGCGCAGAGGGAAAACAGAATCAGAGCGAGAGTCGGCGAACAGTCCCGGCAAATCACAGGAATCATTTGCAGCTAAACCCGTAGCACTGTGGGACCCCAACCAGCCAAACGGCTGACTCCGAGGGAGACGGAAAAGGAGGCCCCTTCGCGAGCTGTTACCCGGTAACTCGCTATCTCTGCCAACGAAGATCAAAGCACTTCCACCCCCATCCCCTCTTCAGGAAAAGAGAACGCATGGGGCGCCTGGGCAGCTCAGTCGGTTAAGCGTCAACTTCGGCTCAAGTCAGGATCTCACGACTCGTGAGTTCGAGCCCCACGTTGGGCTCGCTGCTGTCAGCAGAGCCCGCTTCGGATCCTCTGTCCCCTTTCCTCTCTGCCTTTCCCCCACTGGTTCATTCTCTCTCTCAAAATAAATAAGTAAACTTAAAAAATCAAAAGAAAAGGGGCGTCTGGGTGGCCTAGTCGGTGAAGCGCCCAAGTTCACTCAGGTCGTGATCTCACGGTTCATGGGCTTGAGCCCCGCGTCGGGCTCTGTGCCGACAGCTCGGAGCCTGGAGCCTGCTTCGGATTGTGTGCCCCCCTCTCGGATTCTGCTTTCCCCTCTCCCCCTTCCTTGCACGCTGTCTCTCTCTCTCTCTCTCAAAAATAAATATTTAAAAAAATCTATAATAAATAAAAAGAGAGACAGGACAACACAAAGCTCACGAAGACACCTCGATGCAGAGCCAAACTGAGACCACGGCAGCCATGCCGTGTCATGAGCGGCTCCGCCTGTCCCAGAAGCACCGCGAGGATGGAGCGCCGCCCCGCCGCGACAGCCGCACTGCGCTTCCTCACCTCCAGGTTGGCGACGAAGCCCCCCGCATCCTCTTCTTTGTGCTCGGGTGTGGGGTAGATCCAGATAAAGCCGTTGTTGCCCAGGATCACCGACGCGCCACATGGCAAGTCATGGAAGTGAGTCTTCTGCCGTTTCACCAGGGAGGGGGACACCTGGACCAGCACGCCCTGACCTAGCTGGGGACACACACACACACCAAGTCACCGTAGGTCATCTGTGCGGTGGTGAAAAGCCGACCACAGGAGGCGCATCACGTTACGGCGAAGCAGGGCCACTCCTGTCGCCAACGGCAGTCCCCTGGACGCGCACACACGGGAAACACTCCCGGAGAGGGCTTCCCGATGCAGAGGTCGTTCGTGTGTCCCAAGAGAAGGGCACTTTACAGGCTCTTCTCCCATCTTCCCGCCATCCTATATTTATCATCAAATCCAAGGTCGCTGCGCCCAGCAGTCAGAGAAGCTGGAGCTAATGAGGAGGTGAGCCCGAAACTCTTGTGGGCCAAGGCGCGCTCTTCTCTTCCACCTTGATCCCAACCGCCTACCCTGCCTGTGAAACGCGTGCCGCAGGGTGAGAGGACCGGCCAAGGGCTGGGTGCAAATCCACCCCGGGTCCTGGCAGGCCAGCTCCAAGCCCCCATCCTGCTGACGGAGGGTCTGCAGGACCCAGTCCCGTGAAAGTCAGCACATGCGGTGCTACTTTCCACCTACTTCAAGGCTGCGTGCGTGGCTGCCCATGGCCGCTCCACAAGGGAACAGGCTTCCGTCCCACTCTGGAATGAAAAGGTTCACCCAGATGAAGCCAAGAGACTAGGGAGTCACGGTTTGTTTTAGAAAGTATGTCATCAGGGGTGCCTGGGTCGCTCAGTAGATTGAGCATCCGATGTGGGCTCAGGTCATGATCTCACGATGCGTGGGTTCGAGCCCTGTGTCAGGCTCTGTGCTAACAGCTCAGAGCCCGGAGCCTGCTTCCAATTGTGTGTCTCCCTCTCTCTCTGCCCCTCCCCGCTCCCATCTGTCTCTCTCTCAAAAAATAAACATTAAAAAAAAAATTTTTTTTTCTTTAAAAAGTATGCTGTCGGGTGCCTGGGTGGCTCAGTGGGTTAAGCATTCGACTTCAGCCCAGGTCACGATCTCGTGGTTGGTGGGTTCGAGCCCCATGTTGGGCTCTGCACTGACAGCTCAGAGCCTGAAGCCTGCTTCTGATTCGGTGCCTCCCTTTCTTTCCCTCCCCTGCTCATCCTCTGTATCTCTTTCAAAAATAAACATTATAAAAATAAAGAATAAGAAAATTATGCTGCTAAAAAACAGCCTCAGTAATGTAACCTCACACAAGAAAAGCAGTGACGTTTCATTTAGAGGCTCAGTGGCAAACCAACCGTGCCGAGTGATGCTATCAGATCCATTTACTGACGGACATTTGTCTGGAGCCAAGGCCTTCGGGTTTCAAGGCACCACCTCCCTCTGCTCCGGGTACAGCCTCTAGCCCTGGCCCCAGTGTGGAGTGGCAGCGCCCCGGGAGGAACAGGCGCAGCAGCTCTCCGGCCACAACCATCCGCTCGCTAGGAGGAGAGTTAGAAGCTGTCGTCCGTGGGGCGCCCGGGTGGCTTAGTCGGTTAAGCGTCCGACTTTCGCTCAGGTCATGATCTCGCGGTTCGTGGGTTCGAGCCCCGGGTCGGGCTCTGTGCTGACTGCCAGCTCAGAGCCTGGAGCCTGTTTCAGTCTGTGACTCCCTCTTTCTCTGACCCTCCCCCTGCTCACGCTGTCTCTCTCTCTCCTAGAAATAAATAAAACATTAAAAAAATTAAAAAAAAAAAAAAAAGCTGTCGTCCGTTACAGCACCGCTGACCCGCGAACCTGCCGGCGTGCAGGACGCCAGCCTGTAACGCTGAGCTTCTGGAGTCCTCTAGGGCCGAATCCCAGAGAGCCTCTGGGATACAGAAGAAAGGACTCGAAGCCTCAGTCAGCACGCGACAACAGCAAAGTCCAACTCACTTTTCCGTATTTCAGACTCCTCGTGTGCAGAGAGACGGCTCCATCGGAGAACACCGCCTGCACTTCCGCCTGGCCAGGCTGATCAAGGAACAAACGCTTCCAGGCCCGCTGCCTTCCGGCGTCCCTGCCCTTCCCTCCCGTCCCTAGCAGTCCCACCCGCAGCCGCAGCAGCCCCGGGGACGTCACTGCAACAAGGTCTCTCGCCCCCTTGCTTCTCGTGAAGGTCCTGACACGAACACCTTTTCTCTTCCTCCCTGGGTAAGAGCTACCGTGCTTACGAGAAGTGGAGTCGAGCCCAGGGTCCAGGCCACCGTAAGTTACAAAACCCACGGAAAGGACTCGAGGCAGCAGGTCTGAACAAGAGCCTCAGAGGCCGGTTGGGTTAAGGAGATGCAGGAAGCCCGCGGCACAGCCCCTGACCCTCGATCCAGGATTCAGATCCCTGCGGGGACCCGTTCTTCCTGGTGGAGGCATACAGCATAAGCCCCATGTCCCAGCTCCACAGAGAACAGAGACGCTGCAACGCAAGGTGCGGGATACACTGATAAGGTCCCCTTCCTGCAAGAACCCTCTCATCGCCAGCTCATCTTCCGCAGACCTCCGCCTCTGAAACACACAGAGATGCCGTTACTGAAGTCAGACAGATGCTGCCACAAGTTCACTCTCCACCTTCTTTCTCTTTCACTTCCGTTCAAGGTGTCTGCAGCCAAGGCATTCAAACGCTAGAGTAGATAAGCGGCGTCACTCAAGGAAAACCAGAGCGATCGCCACTACTTTCTGTCTCCTGGAAAGAGATCCCCGGGGCTCCTCTTCCTCCTCCATCCCGCCTTCCTCTGGATAAACTTCCAGCTCCTTCCATGATACTGAAAATGCTCCCAGTGGTGCCCAGCCCTGTTTCCCAAACTCACCTTCCATGGCAGCCGTCCCCGCTCCAGCAGGGCCAGCCTACTGCCTGCCTGACTGGATCTTTACTCACACGTTTCCCATCAGCTCAGATTCCCTGTGAAATTCTACCCATCCTTCAAGGATCAAACCCAACACCCCTCTTTCCTATGAGCACTCACTCCTTCTGCACAATCACACACCTCTTTATCCCTCCGACTGCCCGTATTCAGACCACTTATTTCGCTCCCCCGCTCATCTGCACACTCTTTAAAGAACTCAGTCGCACCTCCTTTATCTTGCATTCTCTGGAGAAGCTAGCACAGTGAGCCTCTTCGCACATATGTGCTGGACTGAAGATAAATGTAAACCATGGCATTTTACAAAAGGCTGTCCCTTAGGCCCTGTAGTTGTCTGGGATAACCAGATGCCATTCAGTTCATGAAAAGCAAAGAATTTAAGCACAACTTTTCAAGGAACACATTCACTGTGCAAAGCCAATGCACCCAGAAAAGGAAAATGGGCACCAAGCATCTGAGAGCTTCTCTCCCAACTCTCTTTGGGGATCGCTCCCCATGGCTCGCTGTTCCAGATCCTACAACATACCAATTGCTGCTGCTTTTGGGAGGCCTGGGCCAGTAAAAAGCCTATGTGTGGGGCACCTGGATGGCTTAGTCAGTTTAGCATCCGACATCGGCTCACGTCATTCATTATCTTCTAGCTCATGAATTCAAGCTCCACACTGGGCTCTGCGCTGACAGCTCAGAGCCTGGAGCCTGCTTCAGATTCTGTGTCTGTCTCTTGGCCCCTCACCAGCTTGTGCGCTCACTCGCTCTCTCTCTCTCAAAAAATAAATAAATAAATAAACATTAAAAAAAATTTAATCTGGGGCGCCTAGGTGACTTAGTCGGTTAAGTGTCCGACTTTCGCTTAGGTCATGATCTCGCGGTTTGTGGGTTCGAGCCCCGCGTCGGGCTCTGTGCTGACTGCCAGCTCACAGCCTGGAGCCTGTTTCTGTCTGTGACTCCCTCTCTCTGACCCTCCCCTGCTCACGCTGTCTCTCTCTCTCTCCTAGAAATAAATAAAAAACATTTTTTAAAAAAATGTAAAAATCTAAGAACTTAAAAAAAAAGTATACAGGGACGCCTGAGTGGCTCAGTCAGTTAAGCGTCCGACTTCTGCTCAGGTCATGATCTCATGGTTCGTGGGTACAAGCCCCTGTCGGGCTCTGTGCTGACAGCTAGCTCAAAGCCTGGAGCCTATTTCAGATTCTGTGTCTCCCTCTCTCTGTGACCCTCCCCTGCTCACGCTGTCTCTCTCTTTCTCAAAAATAAATAAAAAACATTTTTAAAAAAAAAAGCATACGTGTAACACAGGCAGCAAACCTCACAGCAGACAAACAAGACTAAAAGAGGCAGCCTCACTAAAAGCAGAGCTCTCCAGTGAAGCAACAGACCCCAGACTTCTTGCTAGCAAATTCTACAGCACAGCATGGAGACCCTTACCAGCTCTCCTCCGGGAAGGTTCATAGATGAGAGAAGCAGGACCGAATCCAGCCTAGAGTTGGTCTCCACCTTCCACCTCTTCTGTTGAACCTACAGAGAAATTTCACGGTCAGACAGGCCCCAGAGACAAGCGCTCGTGTCATAAGCAACCAATAATCCCCAACGCGACAAGCCACCTATTTACATCAAAGGGCACATCAGGGTCCAATGCAATGAATGCCCCATTTGCATCACTACACAGGCAATGACTGTGCCAGCCATTCAGTCACCAGCGTGCTTTCACTTTGTAAAAACCAATCTGGTATCGACTTTACCTCTGTGATTCTCCCCACTACGATGTCTCCTACTTCACCGTTATATCTGAAAGATAAGACAAAAGGTCGTCCATCAGTAAAAAGACCTCATTACAAGACCAAGCATCATTCATGATTTCGGTTAAAAAGGATGAGTGCCTTAATTACCCACCACATTTAAATATGGTAAATTCGAGGGGTGCCTGAGTGGCTCAGTCGGTTAAGCGACTGACTTCGGCTCAGGTCATGATCTCATGGTTCGTGGGTCCAAGCCCCGCGTCGGGCTCTGTGCTGACTGCCAGCTCAGAGCCTGGAGCCTGTTTCAGAGTCTGTGACTCCCTCTCTCTCTGGCCCTCCCCTACTCACACTGTCTCTCTAAGAAATAAATAAAATATTAAAAAAATTTTAATATGATAAATTCACATAAGTATGCTTTTTAAACTTCTTTCCGGGAACTGATAAGTTCAAACATTCCTACATGTATAAAGTCTTCATTAACTATTCTTACACAAACCATTTATTCCAAATAGTTCATTAAGCCTAAAACCCCTACTTTGTTAATTACATGCCAATGGTAAGCACGGACTATTTCCTGGTGGGCTCTGGAACACAGATGGCTTCTGCATCAGCAAAGGAGGAGGAGACTGAGACAGGACCCCACCCCAACCCACGGTCTCCCCCCACAAGGTGCGCGCCTCCAGCCCGTTAGTTCCTTATTGCAATTCTAATGACGAGGTGTTCCATGCTGAAGGCTCCGGCCGGGGACCTCTCCTCTGTTGGCGCACATTCACCGATGGTGAGCTCATCCAACTGAATGGCTTTAAATACCACCAATGACTATCCCATCCCCTGAATTCCAGGCTCTAGTCAACTGCTGGCTACCCAGCATCTCTAGTTACGTGACTTAAAGGCATTTCCAAATGACACCAACCTAAAGCAAAGCTTTCCCAAAGCCCTTTCCCCAGCCGCCATCACAAACTGGTCCCCTCCCAGCCATCACGGTCTCGGTCTCAGTAAATGGCAACACCATCCCTCCAGTCGCTCGAGCCAAAAAGTTTGGGAGTCCTTGGAGGATCCCTTGATTTCTCGCTCTCTCTCCCCACTTTCCCTCCTTGCTCTCTCTCTCATGCTCCAAGACAAATCCAGCAGCTGATCCTACTGGCTCTACCTTCAAAATATACACAGAAATAAAAGGCATCCCAATTGGAAAAGAAGTAACACTATCTCTATTCACAGACATGGTCCTATATATGGAAAATTCCAAAGAATACAAAATCCAGCACTGTTGCATAATAATAAAAAAAACATCAACCACCTCAGGACACAAAATGGATGCAGATTCAGCCACTCTTCCCCACTCCTACCGCCATCTTGGTCCAAGCCACCATCACTTCAGATGATGAAAATAGTCCATTAACGTGGCTCCCTAAGCCTGCCCCTGGCCCCCTTCAATCTCCTCACAGCAGCCAGAGTGAAGAGAAGTCAGACCATGTCCGTCTTCTGCTCCGCCCCTTCCAGAGGCTTCCCAGATTACATACGGCGGAAGACAAACCGCTTACCATGGCTACAAGGCAGGCTGTCTGCCCACCTCATCTCTCTACCTGCATCTGCCCCTACGCTCCCCCTTGCTCTCTCGGTTCCAACCCCACTGGCTTCCTTTCGGGAGCTAACCTTTATCAAGCCCTTCTAGGTAGTGGCTGGGCCCTGTGTAAGTCCTTTACACGTCCTATTTCAATGAATTCTAATGAAAGTCCCACAAAGTGGGTCATACGATTATCCTCATTTTGCAGAGGAGGCAACCAAGGTTTGGAGAGGTCAAGTCATGGGGGGGGGGAACCTCCGAGGCCCACACTTACCTATGGCCACCTACACCCTTTCAAAAGCGCAGACCTACCAAATCGCAGACCTAAGGCAGGTGGGGGTTGGGGGGGAACACCCGGTTGTGTGACATAAATGACGCAGAATACACACCTTTCGTTCTCACCTGGTTTTCAAAGCTTTCACACAGATCAACTTGTTTACCCTCTCCACGGAGCCGGCCACAGATGCAATGAGCTTCTCCTCCCCCATGTAGGTTCCGTGGCCCCTGTAACAAGAGTAGGATGTCAAGAATACACTTGAGATGAGGAACAACATATTCCTCACAGGCTCCTTCTACCGTAAAGCCCGGCTTCTCCCTCTGCCCACAACACTCCTTTCGAGAGCTTCATGGACATCGCCTTTGTCTTACTCCCGTCTACTCAAGTGGCACCTTCTCCATTACGCCCACCTTGACTATCCCATTTAAAGCAGTCCCCCGCCATGCTGCCACCACCCCCACCGTATCTCCAACCACATTCCACCGCTTCTGCTCAGCTTTTCTTTCTCCCCATTCCAGTGATCACCACACACACGAACCCATTTGTTGTGTTCATTGCTGATTATCGGTCTCTCCTGAAATACACACTCCACAGGACAGGGGTTTCCACCTTGATCACAGTTGTAATCCAACCGCACGTAATTTAAATACGAGTGGACTTCATGAAGGAAAGACTGACACTTAAGATCCCCTAGGTTCCAACAACCTCAAACCAAAAGGTTAAAGGGCACAGCTATCAAGGCTGTACTCCTCTCCTGTCCAGAAAGTCTTACACAGCGCTAGTGTTTATCTAGGATGGTGATATAATGGCGAGTCTTCCTTCTTTTATTATTCCTTGATGTAACCCTCATTTCCCTATCAGTTACTGTCACGATCACCATTGTCCAGAGGACAAACGTGACGTTGGAGAGAACACGGCTAACAACGCGGGATGGCGCAGGACCGGGAACCTCAACTGTCCGGGCCCAGAGCCTTCGTTCTCAACCACACATATCTTACTGACCCCAGATTCAAAAGGTGTATTCGGGTGCATATATACCGTGCGGCGTATCTGTATGCCCTAAGTACAAACAATCACTGAAACCAAGCGCCTGGCTAAGAGATGTCGCTAAGAGGCGACCAAGTCAGAAACTGAAAAGGGGTCTCTGGCTCCTAACCCCCACCCCCAGTTTTGCAGGTCTCCAACGAAGAAGACGAGGAAGTCTGAGATCGGGGCCTCGGGCAGAGCACCCAAGACGCCTCGATATCAGAAGCCCAGGAGAGAGGCGTTCCCAAGGGCTGAGGCCAACGCGGACGGGGACTATCTGCGAGCTCAAGGCCTCGGAAACAAGGGGACTGTGATGCTCGGCTGTGCCCTGCGCCTGGCGTGTACTTAGGTGCAAGGGAACAGAGGCCACGTGCAGAGAGCCCAGCCGCCGCCCTTTGGGGCCCCGAGTCCCCAAGTCCCCACGTACCGCATGAATCCCGTGTCCGTGGTGATCGTGTCCCCCGGAACCACCAAGTGTTTCTTAGTTTCGCGGCCCAAACTCTCGCTAAGGGGCTTGCGAGCAACGGGAAGCCTCATCTCCATCGCCATCTTGGCGCCAAAGCAGAGCGCAGGCGCAATCCAGCCGGGAACAGCAACATCCGGCTGCGCTTGGAGGGGCGGGGCGGGGCGGGGCGGGCCTCAGAGCAACCGCCAATGGGAAGCCGCTAGTCTGGTGGCCATGTTGACTATTGGCAACCATTAGGTTAACATGAAGGGAATGAGGGAGCCGAGGGTCCATTTTTATTATTGGCAAGGCTTCACCTGTGGAATACTGAAAGCTCAGGTTGGGTGGCGTTTGATTCTTTACCAAAAATCTCTCATCATCATCATCCCATTTATTGTTTACCGGAGAGATCATTGAGAAATGGGTCTTGAGTTTCCTTCCAACTTTAAATTGCTAAAATGTGATTCTTGATTCTTTGGTCTGAGAGAGCTTAGTAGGATGGGGAGGTGGGATCTCCAGAAAACGCTAGTTGGACAGAAAAACGAAGCTCTATTGACACTGTTCCCAGCAGTCCACTGTTCTACGTTACCACCTCCTCGCGGGTGCCGGCTCAACACCAACGTTGCATCCACGTCTACCGAGAGACAGTGCTCCGGATGCTGCTTCTGTACTTTCTTAACAACTTCCTTTGAGTGAGCTGATTTCCTCTAACTTAAAAGCAAAGCTGCCTAAGAAAAATAAGCAAACCTTGCAAGGCAGGTATATCTTGTAGGGAGGGCAAGTACACACATAATACAAAGATCTTGGCTTATATTTACCTACACAACAAATTGAGCATTCTGTGTGTCCCAGGAGCTGTTCTAAGGATCCAGTGGTGGACAGAGCGATTTATGTGGCTTTATCTCTGCGTCCTGTTTGTTAGGAGCGTTTCCCTCCTCCCTTCTCCCTGCCTCCCACCACCCTCTCCCTCCCCCCCTGCCCTGCATGGTTTATAGCAACCACAGCCTCAGGGAGTAGGAGCTGATGATTCTTTATGCACAGGGACCCTAAAAAGGATTAAATTGACATCATTTCTTTCAGAGCAAAGCTCACAACTACATCCGTCAAGAAAGCCAATCCTGCAAGGCGGTCAAGGATATAAATTCCAGGGCTCCACGAGTCATCTGCTAAGCGGGCAGGACAGACACTTGCCCTCCTGCCTGGCGGAAAGGGGAGAGCTACAGAAGCCGGAGAAGGGTCCATCGGTTGAGTCTGGCCTCAGCCATAAGAGGGCAGTGGTGTCCTTTGAGCCGGGGTAGCCCAGTCAGCTAGGGAGCTAGACCGGAGAGTGCCAGTAAACCAAAAGCAGGGTAGTCTTGACAGCACCCACTTCCACGGCTGGAGGGACAGACATAACCTCAGCCCCTCCCGTTCTCATATCGTGCTCACGTGTTTCCAGAGCAGCGCTGGGACTATGAACACCTGTGTACGGTGGCAGAGCCAATGTCTGTTGAGAGCTGGCTTCCTGGTTCACAGACAACTGTGTTCCCACTGTTTCCTCATTGGGCAGAAGGGGTGAGGGAGTCTCTGAGGTTTCTTATAAGGTACTGATCCCATTCACGAGGCCTCGCCTAATCACCTCCCAAAATTCCCACCTACTCATACCATAAACTTGGGGGTTAGGATTTCAACACATGCATTTAGGGGGGGACAAAAACATTCAGTCCACTGCAGATACCTTTTTGAAGAGGAAGAAGCTAAGGGCCAAAAAGGACTAATATTCACATAGTGGTTTGTGGCAGGGCCGCGTTTCCTTCCTAGTGCACCTGCTTTACCCCAAAGCCTTCACGATTTACCGCACGCTTCTCGGGGGCCTTGTCCTTTGCTGAATGCTCCACAAACACATGTTAGTCTTCCCACTTGGCTCATCTTGGAGGTAGGAATTGCTATTCCTGACCGTCCCAACAGATCCACAGTTGGGACTGGAACCCCAGACTCCAGCCCCCCCCGCCAGTGTTTCTCTCTGGGCATCACACTTGCCTCTTCATACCTCAGGACAAAGCAACACCCTGGAAACAGAGTGCGCACCCCAAAGGAGCTTGTTAGGAATACAGATTCCTGAGCCCAAATGTGGGCTCTGAGATTCCACAAAGGTGGGGTCTGGGAGTCTGTCGGTGTGTATTTTAACTCCCTAAGTGATTTTAACGGCCAATCAGGTCTAACGCTCATCGATTCCCCCTGCATCTATCTACCTCCCCATCTGTGCAGTTTTCAGGGCCACCGACCTCAGGTCGCTCAGTCACCTCCCACCTGGCATCACCTCCTAGGGAGGCTCCCGGATTCCACATTTGCCCCTCCTACCATCCAATCTCCATACAGCAGCCCAAGGGAGCTTTTATTTTTTTTTTTTAACTTTTTTAAAATCTTTATTTTTTGAGAGAGAGACAGAGCGTGAACAGGAAAGGGGCAGGGAGAGGAGACACAGAACATGAAGCAGGCTCCAGGCTGTCAGCACAGCACAGAGCCCGATGCGGGGCTTGAACCCATGAACCGTGAGATCGTGACCCGAGCTGAAGTCGGATGCTTAACCTACTGAGCCACCCAGGAGCCCTCAGAGTGAGCTTTTAAAAACACATCAGGTTAACCTACTTTCCTGCTCAAAAGACTTCTGGCAGCTTCCCTTTACACCAAGGAGAAAATCCAAACTCATCTTCGCTGGGCGCTAACTGTCTCTGACCCAACTCTCCTCCGATCCCGGCCAGACGTGCTGGTCTCATCTGAGTTCTACAGTCACCACACTGGTCGACCCGCCGAGACCAGGGCACTTTGGGTGCCCTGCGTGGAATTCTCTTCCTTTTGGTCTTTGTGTGACTGGCTGCTTCTCTTCACTCAGACCTCAGTTCAAATGTCACCTCCTCAGAGAAGTCTTCCCGGACCACCTTATCCGGAATAATCCTCAGTCCCCTTTCTATCACTCGATCCTGTCTCATTACTGAATATTCTTGTGTGTCTGCTTGTGTATCGCAGACTTCCTCCATGAGAACGTGAGTGCTCCCAGAACCAGAAGCAGGGACTTTAGGTTTTGTTCAATGTGTATCAGTGATGGAATTGAGGCCTCTTCCAGGGTTAGCCATTTCCTAGAGACAGCAAACAACTGGCCCAGGGGTGTGCCTTTTATTTATTCTTAAGTTTATTTGAGAGAGAGAGAGAGCAGGGGAGGGGCAGAGAGAGAGGAGAGAAAGAGAATCCCAAGCAGGCTCCACACTGTCAGTGATCTCAATGATCTCAATGACCTTGAGATTGTGACCTTAGCCATAACCCAGAATCAGAGCTTTACTGAGCAACCCAGGTGCCCCAAGGGTGTGCCTTTTAAATGCAAACCAACCGATCCAGAACCCAACCCGCCAACCACCTCCTCCTTTAAGGGGCTCACTCTGGGCCACCACCCACCTGCCCCAATCACCCCCAGATCAGGATCACCCCCAGATCAGGTACAGACAAGTAGGGACAGGCTTTATGCCCCAGAGCTCACTGAAAGTATTCCAACCAGCCACCCCGAAGCCTGCCTGTCCTGCTTCATTCCTTCCCCCTGCAAAGCACTGGCTGTTACACACCGCAGGGTGCGGCGGGGCTACCCGTCATTAAGGTGCTCGGTAGGGCGGTGGGGGTGGGGGTGGGGGACAGAAAGGCCCTCCTGGCAGAAGTGGCATTTGAGTGAGCCTGGAAAAGAAGTGTTGGCCCCTGTGTCAGTTGGGCTGAGGGGACAGGTGAAGTGAAAGTGAAGTCACGAACAAGGACATCTTGAAAAATGTGACCAGAGGCAGCAGAGCCCCTCTGGCCTGCGGCCCACTGGCCACCCCACTGGCCTCACCCTGTGTTCTACTGCAACGGAAAAAGCAACCGCAGAAAGTTCTGGTCAGAGACGCAAAGATTTCTGCACAAGGATGCTCATCGAAGTGCTACTTCTCCTGAAAACGTCAGAAACGGCAGGGGGGTGGGGGGGTGGTTAAGTTTATTTATTTATTTTAAGAGAGAGAGAGAGACAGCAAGAGTGGGAGAGACAGAGAGAGGGAGAGAATCCCAAGCAGCCTCCACAGAGCCCGACGTGGGACTGAACTCATGAAACCGAGAGATCCTGACCTGAGCTGAAAACTTAGAGTTGGAAGCCTAGCAGACTGAGCCTCCCTGGCGCCCCTCTTCGGTGGTTTCTAAGCATGTCCATGAACTTTTTGATATTTCCTCGATGGGAACATGGGGTTCACGCTCCTCCCCTTGTATCTGCGCAGGGCAGAGACTGTTCTGCCGGACAGCGCATGTCCTAAGTGTGTCTGGGTCACCGTGGGGATAGGCTGGAGTAGCCACCTGCTTTCCTTGGGGCCCTTGTCTTGAAGCCCAGAACCAATGTGCGAGAAGTCTGACTTCCCCAAGGCGGCCACGTCGGAGGAGGCGGTCGGGAGGGAAGCTAACTGGCCACCATCCGCAACTTTTCCCACCATCCGCGGACACGCATCCCAGCAAGCCAGCTCGGAGGTGGGAAGGCAGCTGAAAAGTTTAGGACATTTGTTCCCCTGTCTCAAGATAGTCAAGGATAATGGATATAGCAAAGGGTAGGAGAAAAGGGCGTGGACAGCCGCCTCTGATGCCCCCTACAGGATGCCCAGTGGGATGAAAAATAAAAAAAATTTAAAAAAAGAAAAAAAAAGAAAAGCTACACCCATTCTCATGCACCAAAGGCATCCCTATATTAACAATAGCTTCCATTTATTTACTTAATGTTTATTTTTTATTTTTTTAAATGTTTTATTTATTTCTAGGAGAGAGAAAGAGAGACAGCATGAGCACGGGAGGGTCAGAGAGACGGCGTCACAGACTGAAACAGGCTCCAGGCTCTGAGCTGGCAGTCAGCACACAGTCCGACGCGGAGCTTGAACCCACGAACCACGAGATCATGATCTAAGCGAAAGTCAGACGCTTAACCAACTAAGCCACCCAGGCGCCCCTTAATGTTTATTTTTTAAAAGGGGGTGGGGAACAGAGGACCCGAAGCAGGCTCTGTGCTGACAGCAGAGAGCCTGATGCAGGGCTGGAACTCACAAACCGTGAGATCATGACCAGAGCCGAAATCGGACACCCAACGAAATGAGCCACCCAGGCGCCCCCAACCGCTTCTATTTGTTGAGCACTTCCTCTGTGCCAGGCACCAAGCTTTATGCTTCATTCATTTACGTACGTCACCCCACTGAATGCTCACAACATTCTTTTCCCTTTGAGGAAACTGAGATACAGAAACACTAGTCGACTTGCCCTGGGTCACACAGCTATGAAGGGAGGAGCAGCGTTTCAAACCCGGACTGGGTGGCCTTTCTCTAGAACCCTCTGCCCCTGGAGTTCCTGAACCATGCGACAAGATGTGGAAAAGAAAGGGCATCTTGATTGCAAACAAAGACGTAAAACTGTCTTTATTCATAGGCAACTTGAGCGTGTAAATAGTAGTCCTGAGGAATCTACAAAAAAGCATAAAATGGGTGAGTTTTGCAAGGTTGAGGGACCTGAGGTCAATATACAGTGCTGGTCTACACTGTGGGAGGCGCAGGAAGTCCTTCGGATGGACTCCGTGGGCTTCCTGGGATGTGGGGGGCCTACTGGTCATCATGGGCATGATTCCTAGGGTCAGCCGCCCTGGTGAATGCGCTCTGCCCCTTGTGGCTGGGTGACGCGGGCAAATGACTTATCAGTTTTCTCCTGTATCAAATGGATATTAATAGAGCATCATGGAGGGGAAAAAAAAAAGCATCAGCTTCACGGGAGGATTCCCAGAATAAACGCATCTAAATCCCTAAGGCCAGAAGCTTCTGTGGCTGTGTCTGCATGCTTTGTGGGGAGGAGGGGGTGGGCACTCTGTGGAAAGGGGTGTGAGGCGTCCGCTGGAAATGCACACACACTTCAGTACAAGGTCAGCAGCTGGCGAGCAAGTGCACTTTAGTCTGCAATTACAGCCTGCTGCCACCAGGTGGGTTCCGGAGCCCGGACTGTGGACCCTGAGATCTGTAGCAGGGACTTCACAGAAGGGAATTAATTACCTATAGGGAGTGATACAGATTTTTTTTTTTTAATTTTCTAAACGTTTATTTATTTTTGAGAGAGACAGATAGAGCATGAATGGGGGAGTGGCAGAGACAGAGGGAGGCACAGACTCCAAAGCAGGTTCCAGGCTCCAAGCTGTCAGCACAGGGCCCGACACCAGGCTTGAACTATGAGATCATGAGCTGAGTCAAATTTGGCCGCTTAACCTACTGAACCACCGGCGCCCCATACGGATTTTTGATCAAGAGCCCCACTGACTTCTCTGAGGTCTGCCTTCCCAAGCTCCTTCTTTGGGAAGCCAGCATTACTCTCTGGTAGGCACGGCATATGGGTCAAGAGGGTGTTTAACTCTACTTTATCCATCAGCACCCGCAGGAAAGGGGTTCAGCTTTGTTCCTGGAAACAAGAGGCCTCTGTGGGGTCTGCAGCGGGAGGAGAGTAATACCAGAGGCCACTGGAAGGATCAGAAGCTTGGTGGTGAGGTTTCAGAGGAGAAGCAAGGTTGGTGACAGGGGGAGAGGGCTAAGCCAAGGGGGGGAAATCCCAGATGGGACTTGCAAGTGAAAACATCACCTGTACATCTCTACCCATGTCCCCATCTACCAGGATACAGGACCAATCTCCCAAAGGACAGCGGGTCTTTCGGAGTACCTGAAGCTCCAAATGAGGACGGCCTGCCGATAAAAGTGTGAATTCAAGGGACGCCTGGGTGGCTCAGTCGGTTAAGTGTCCAACTTCGGCTCAGGTCATGATCTCACAGTTCATGGGTTTGAGCCCGGCGTCGGGCTCTGCGCTGACAGCTCGGAGCCTGGAGCTGCTTCGGATTCTGTGTCTCGCTCTCCCTCTGCCCCTCCCTAGCTCACACTCTGTCTCTCTCAAAAATAAGTAAACATTAAAAAAAAATTTTTTAAGTGTGAATTCAAATGTGTTGAGGCATGTATGTGTGCGCACGAATGTACCCATGGCTACATGAGCATGCACAGAGATATCCTTGTGGGATGCCAGTGGCTTGGAAGTATACCCTTAGCTTGCGTGTGCAGGAGTACAGGTGTGAACTCACACCCCCCAGTGTGCACACCTCCTCCTGGCCAGGAGGTTCTGGAGAGGGGAGCCAGGGCCTGGCCCTGCACTGATGGTGCTCTTTCGTCTTCCTGGAGGAGGATCTATAAATGGGTGCCCAGAGCATTTGGAAATTCTGGGCACTGAGAGGGCATTGGGTGGCCATCTTGGTCCAGCGCCATTGGCTACTTGAATTCTCTCTACTTGTTCACAAAATGGGGGTGGGGGGAAGTGAGTAAAGATTTAGGGGGAAGTAACGAGGTGGAACACGCCAATATTTGAGAGTCAGCGCTGGGTATCACAAGGAATATGCCCGGCTCTTCAGAGATTTCCAGTTCCTTTGAATTGTGGCCTCTCTAACAGCTGACACCCCAGTCGTGACTTCCATGGGGAGGGCACAATGGTGACTTTCAAAAGCAGTGAAACAGGGGCGCCTGGGTGGCTCAGTCGGTTAAGCATCTGACTTGAGCTCAGGTCATGATCTCATGGTTCATGGGTTCCGCCCCGTGTCGGGCTCTGTGCTGACAGCCAGCTCAGAGCCTGGAGGCTGTCTTCGGATTCTATGTCTCCCTCTCTCTCTCTGACCCTCCCCTGCTCATGCTGTCTCCATCTCTCTCTCAAAAAAAAAAAAAAAATTTAAAAAATTAAAAAAAAAAAAAAAGCAGTGAAACAACTTTTCCCACCGCCTCTCCATAGTCCCTTTTCACGCGGACAAACGTGCCGACCCCTTCAGATGCTAAGTGGTAAATGTTCCAAGTAATTTTTATTTTAGAATACAAGAGAGGTACAAATGTATTTACAGTTGTACATATACAATCAAATAATATATATCACAGTTTCGTAAATAGCATTTTAGATAAATATTTACAAAGTTAAAGTGACCATTTTCTGGAAGTAGAACACAGTTTTTTGAAAACTCTATACATTTCATACTTTCCGTTACTATTATAGTTTCTGTATTTTACAAAACGCCCTGCGGGAATTCTGGTAAAGGACTGCAAGGTGGGACAGGCGACACCAGAGGGCGCCCAAGGCTCGAGTTTGGGGAGACTTGGGAGGAGGCGAGGGAGGGTTTGGGTGGAGGGGGCGAAAGCCCCCGCCCCCGCGCCCGGGGACCCCGCGCCGCTCGGAAGTGCTTTGCGGGGGCGGAGAAGCCAGCTCGGCCTCCTCCCGCAAGAGCCGGGCCAGACGGGGAAGGGAATCTTCCTCTTCCCAAGCAGAAGTCAGAGATGAAGGAGAGGAGGCATGGCTCCAACTCTCCCATTTTACAGATAGGGAAGGGGGAAACTGAGGCCCAAAGAGGCGCAGGGCCTTGCCCGGCTCCCCCAGGGGATTTCCGTTTGCCCTCGCGCTCGGCCCGCCTGGCACACTGCACAGCATTCGTGCTCGTCCCTCCTCTGGAGCCGGCTTCGGGGCTAAGGCGGCCAGAAGGCGAGAAGGGCCCGCCCACAGGAGAGCAGGTCTCGGGGCTCTGCTGGCTGCCCCCGCGCCCCGCCAGCCCCCCAGCTCTCAAGGTCGTGTCCGTGACCCCCGGCCCTGCGGGGCACCAGGTCCAAGAGGCAGCGGCGGGCGGGGCGCGCACCGGCCCGCACCCCCGCCCTGGGCCGAGGGCGGCCGTCCCTCCCCGACTCCCGAGCTCCCCGCCCCCGCAGAGCCCCCCAGGGACGCCAGCCCCCGCGGCCGGCTAGTCGGGAGCGGGGAGACTCGCCGGCGAGGCCGGGCGCGGGGACCCCCGAGGAGGAGGAGGAGGCCGATCAGCCGCCCCTCGGTGTCCTCACCTGCGAGACTGAACGAAGACTGTTTGCCTAGAGGGGGGTCCCATCTGGGGCGCACCCACAGCGCCGGGCGCCCGGGCCGTCTCCGCCAGGGGTCGAGTCAGGAGAGGGAGCGCGGGCCGGCGCCGCGCGGGCGGGGAGGAGGAGGGGGAGGGAGGGAGCGCGGCGCGGGGAGGCGGGGCGCGCGGCGGAGGCGGGGCGCGCGGCGCGGAGGCGGCGCGCGGCGCGGAGGCGGGCGCGCGGCGCGGGAGGGCGGGGCGCGCGGCGCGGGGAGGCGGGGCGCGCGGCGCGGAGGCGGGCGCGCGGGCGCGCGCGGGCGCGGCGCTCACAGCACCATGGCCGGCAGGTGGTGCGCGGCGGCGGCGGCGGCGGCGGCGGCGAGCGCGGGCGCGTGCGCGTGCGGCGCGGGCAGCGCGGGCGAGTGCGCCTGCAGCGCCGCGCTGGGCGGCCGGTGGCGCGCGCTCTTCTGGTGGGCGCGCAGGCCGGCCAGCTGCGAGTAGGCGCTCTGGCACACCTGGCACTTGTAGGGGCGCTCGCCCGTGTGCAGGCGCACGTGGTTGCGCAGCGTGGACGACTGGCTGAAGCGGCGGTTGCAGAAGCGGCACACGAAGGGCTTGTCCAGCGTGTGGATGCGCATGTGCGAGCGCAGGTTGCTGCGCGAGTTGAAGCCGCGGTGGCAGATGACGCAGCGCATGCGGCCCGCGGTGCCCGCCGCCGAGTCCGCGGGGTGGAAGTCCTCTGGCCGCGCGGGCGGGGCCCGGGGGGCAGGTGGGGAGGGGTGTGGAGAGAGAGCAGCCTCGTTACGACCCGCTCCGCGGCCGGGACCCAGCACCCGCGCACCCACCCCGCCGCGCGCGCGCGCTCCTCCCGGGGCCCAGCGCGCCTCGGATGGACCCGGGTGGCTGGCTGCGGGGGTCCTGAGCAGACTGGTTGGTGGCATGAGAGGGGCCTCAGGGAACCTGGCTTGGAGTCAAATAGGAGTTGGATCCAGATGGTGCTGAGCCCTCGGGGACTTAGTGACTTTGCCTCCAAAACCTCAACGCTCTCATCTGTAAAACGGGGACCTACTACGACCTCATGGGGCTATGCACAACTTGAGATGATCACAAAAAGCTGCACTTTACCCCCCTTAGCCTGTATATGGGAAGCACGCGGCTCAAAGTAGCCTTCTATAAATGAAAGTCTTCCATAAAAGCCTCCCCCCCCCAAAAAAAAATGTCTTTTATTCATCCCACAAGTATTTACTGGGTGCCTGTTATGTACCAGGGAAAGGTGCCTCACTTTTCTCATTGCTGAGATGGAAATAATAGCATCACCCCCAGAAGCCTGATGTAAGGATCAGAGAAAATTAGTGTTTGTAAAACATTGGCTGCAGAGCAAGGGCTGGTGAGCCTCAGGTCTGTCCTCGCAAAATAAAGACGACCAGATTTCACCAGGGCTTTATAAGGACTCAAGTGGGATGATAAAACATTTATTAGCTCAATACGTGGCATGAATTAGGTCTTCTGCAAGCGGTCTCTATCATGATGACCAGTGTGTACCACAACACACGCAGGCGGGCAAGGCACACTCTGCCCCACCTTCATCCAACGTGTTATATAGCAAGCACCCGCACCGGGCCCTACACCCGGGGCAGAGGGAAGAGTACACTGTCAGAGCTGGAAGGCACTCGAAGGTCATCTCACCCATCTTGCCTTTACAGATGGAGAAACTAAGACAAGAGTGTACAGCCAAACTGGATCTCAATCCAGACTCCCACTGCGGGGCCCCTTGCTTCTTATACTAACTACACTCTCCGCCTCTGTGGTATCTCCCCACCGAACGTGCAGCCAGAGCACTTATTTTGTCCAGAAAACACACTGCCACTCATGCGGGGACTATGGTGACAGCTCCAGGGACATCCGCCTAGTTGAGCACATAGTCTCGTGTGCCCAATACTGCTGGCGGTGGAACCAGGGTCCCTGGAGGCCAGGAAGCTCCCTGCCACAAACACGTGGGACACGCGCACACTCATTCGGGGTTCATGGTGGCCTCGTGGAGAGTACCTACCATGCTTGTTCTTTTTCTGCTCTTCCTCTAGGCCGGGGACACCCGGGATCCCCAGGAAGGTGTTGTGTGAGTTTCCATACCACACCAGCAGCTCCTGGTCAGGAGGGATCATCTACAGGGAAGAGAGCAAGATGATGTTAAGGAGACAGCGGTCCCAGGGTGAGAGTCGGGGTGTCTGCACATCCCCCACCCCAACCCTCCGCCTCCCGCCCCCAGCAGCCGGGAGGCAGATGACCTGTGCCTGCCCTGGAGATGTGGATCCAGTGTCAGCCCTGAGAAAGCCACACGAGGCATCCCCAGCGAGCAGCACAGACACAGAAGGCCCTGGAATGCTCTGCCCACCCCTCTGCTTCCCTCCCCCAGCCCAGGCCTTCTCCCCATCTCCGTCCCAGAGCTGCCGCCCAGCCACCTAAGGGCTCCCACACTGACACCCATGGAACCAAGCCTTGCAGCAAGCAGAAGTTACAGAAGAAGCTAAGCCAGAAAACTTTCCGTTTCTTACTGAGGGGAACCAGAGTCAGCCAGCCCTCGGGGCTGCGGGGCTGGGCCGGATGTTCCCAAGGAGCGTAGGCTGCACGGCACCCTCTGGAATTTGGTTACATCTTGTCTGAAAATGTTCTGGAAACACCTCTCATCCAAAGTGCCCATGAGGCAGCACCACGTCACATGTACTTCCGTCCCTGTCACAGTCTCTGATTCCTTGCATATGGCGAATGCTAACCCCCACCTCGGGAAACACTGGGGCACACAGACTTAAGCAAGATCCATTTCTTTTTTCCTTTAATTTTTTTTAATGTTTTTATTTACTTCTGAGAGAGAGAGAGAGAGACAGCGTGAGCAGGGGAGGGTCAGAGAGAGAGGGAGATACAGAATCTGAAACAGGCTCCAGGCTCTGAGCTGTCAGCACAGAGCCTGATCCGGGGCTCGAACCCACAAACCGTGAAATCATGACCTGAGCCAAAGTCGGACACTTAACCGACTGAGCCACCCAGGCACCCCGACAAAATCCATTTAAATGGGAAAGGACTTCACAAATGATGACAGGCCACTCCCAGGAAGGGGCGGGGGGGACATGCCCCAGGGAAAGGGTGAAGGCCCTTGGCAGTCCAGGGAGGCTGTGGAAGGCATGACGTGACCATAAGCCCCACACTCCAGGACACCTCAAGGGGCCTGCCAGGCCTGTGGTGAAAGCCAGTTACCCTCCCACTCAGGGAACCCTCAGGCCCAGCCAACTAAGATGCAAGAGATGGGGTGCCTGGCCTTCTCAGTCGGTGGAACAAGCAACTCTTGACCTCAGGGTTGTGAGTTCAAGTCCCACATTGGGTGTAGAGATTACTTAAAAAGAAAATCTTAGGGGCACCTGGGGGGCTCAGTCAGTTAAGCATCTGACTTTGGCTCAGGTCATGATCTCACAGTTTGTGAGTTTGAGCCCCGCGTCGGGCTCTGTGCTGACAGCTCAGAGCCTAGAGCCTGCTTCAGATTCCGTGTCTCCCTCTCTCTCTGCCTCTTCCCTGCTCACGATCTATGTCTCAAAAATAAACATTAAAAAAATAATAAAAATAAAATAAAATCTTAAAAGGGGTGGCCAGGTGACTCAGTTAGTTGGTCGAATGTCCTACTCTTGACTTTAGCTCAGACCATAATCCCAGGGTCATGGGATCAGGCCCCACATCAGGCTCCGTGCTCATCGTGGAGCCTGCTTGGGATTCTTTCTCTCTGTCCCTCTCCTCTGCTCATGCCCTCCAAAAATAGAATAGAATAGAATAGAATAGAATAGAATAGAATAGAATAGAATAGAATAGAATAGAATAGAATAAAAAAATAGAAATAAAATAAAATAGAAATAAAATAAAAATGAAATAAAACAAAATAAAATAAAATCTTAAAAAAAATAAGAGACACAAATGAAAAGAGGAGATGGGCCCCACCTTCCCAAGCCTGCACCCCACAGAGATGACTTTGGCATTCACCCCGTGGGTCACTCTCTGACCTTCCCAGAGAAAGCTGGGCACCCCCAGGCAGCAAGTGGTTTATTCTCCTCATGGGTCCTCCACCATCTCAAAGGAGGTGCACCACCAAGGTCACGTGCATACCATCTCGGGGTATCTGGAATCACGCAAGGATAGGACCCCCCTTCCTTGGACTCCTTGGTTACAGAGAAGGCCCAGACCCTCCGTGTGGCTCTGGCCTGCGGACCCCTGCCACACGCAGAACCCTTCTGGCCACTGCAGCTTCCTTCCTCTGGTCGGAGCTGGGGCGACCCTCAGCCCAGCCGGCTCTGCTCGACCCTGAACGGAGATGAGTGGGAGAGGGCAAGTGTGAGGGGCCTCGTCACCACATCCACCTAAGACTCAGCCTGGGGTCACCAGGTCCCTTCCCAAGAGCTCCCCCCCTCCACCCCTGCCTATGGAGCATCGCGTCGAGCCCTCAGGGTCAGTGAGTGACCAGAAGCCCTACCAGCTCGGATACACAGGGTTCGAATATGGAAGAAACAAGCGCAGCCCCCGAGCCCCAGGAGAATTAGGTGGTGCCTCAAAGAAAGCAGGCAGACTAGAATCTGGCCCGACAGGGACAGTCCTCAAGGTCATTCACAGTCATGGCCGCTGTCCCAGAAGTCAGCGGGACAGAGGTGGAGGCCCTGCTGGACAGCAGACGGAGAACACACAGGTTGCGTGAGCCCCCAGACAAGAGGAAGATGGAACTAAAAAAAAAAAGATCCGCTCATTGCGAAGAAGGCCACTCTCTGAGTGACGGAAGGTGCAGATGCGCCCCCCACCATCGGGTCCCTGCGTGACCTTAGGACAGCCCTTGGCCTGTCTAAGCTTGTCTCCTCAAATGCGGCGGTGGGGGACCATGATCCCTGAGGTCCCCCAACTCTGACACTCTGATTGTAAGTCACTCCCACGCTGTCCCGACGCCTGGCTTCCATTTTCAGAATCACGGTTCTAAAGCAATCAGCTCCCGATCAGACTGTCTGAACAGGAAACACGCCTGCAGAGGGTTCTAACTCAGGGGCCACCTGGGCTCCCCACCTGCTGAGCGTGAGACCTTGGGCAGCTTGCCTTCTGTCACCGGGCCTCAATCTCCTTGACTGTAAAACGGGGACAACACCATTGCTCTGGCCTCGGGGGGTCGGGGCTCAGCGGAGCCCCCCACATAAAGCTTTGCAAGGTGGATGGACCCGGGAGCGCTTGTAATTTCCCCTGAGCTCAGAGCCTCTCAGGAAGCTGGCAGCGCTCCGTGGAGTATCAAGTCCCAGAGACTGCAATGTGACACGGGGCCGCTGGCACAGTTAAAGCTCCGGGTGACTGGCGGCTTTGCCTTCGGTGACCCGACGAGAGCACAGGCCAGGGCCGAGTGCCCCAAACACAGGAACCCCACATCAGGCCACCGCTTCAGGCTTGGCCGGGGGTGGAGAGCACCACCAGCGAGAGCGCTGACGTGCATGGGAATCAGCAGGCCCCCAGCGGATGTCGCCTTGATCTGCACCTCCGCCTCCAGACTCTCAGTGTAGCAATCAAGTATCTAAGTCAACACCAGCCTTCTCATTGTAATTGATAATAGCAAGTGTTACTAAATATATAATAAATGCAACAACAACAATAGTGAGGAACCAGGGGCGCCTGGGCGGCTCAGTCGGTTAAGCGTCTGACTTCAGCTCAGGTCATGATCTCGCGGTCCGTGAGTTCGAGCCCCATGTGTCGGGCTCGGTGCTGACAGCTCAGAGCCTGGAGCCTGTTTCAGATTCTGTGTCTCCCTCTCTCTCTGCCCCTCCCCTACTCACCTCTGTCTCTCTCCCTCTCTCTCAAAAATAAAATAAAGAATACATTTTTTAAGACAAAACAAAACAAAAACAATGGTGAGGAACCAGAAGCCAAATTCCGAGTATTATCATTCCAAGTGGTTGTTTGGAATATTATTTTTAAAAATTCTTTTTTAAGTTTATTTATTTACTTTGAGAATGAGCACAAGCAGGGAAGGAGGGGAGAGAAGGAGAGACAGAGTCCGCGCCAGCACACACAGCCCCACGAACTCGCAAACCGTGAGATCACGGCCTGAGCCAAAATCCGGACTCAGAGGCTTAACAGACTGAGCCACTCAGGCGCCCCAGGAACATTATTTTTTAAATAAGAGCTTCAATATTGACTTTTAATATAGAGCGAGCCCTGTATTTACTAACACGTTTTTTAAATGTACTAAAATTAGTACATTTACGAGCTAATGTAAGAAATGAAAACCACGATGCAGACACGTTGACAAAGACGTGTAAACACCCAAAGGGGGTGTATGATGAAAAGTAATTCTCTCCCCCCGCCTCCCCCACTGGGGCGCCCAGCCACCGTGGCCAGTTTTCGATGCATCTTTCTACGGAAGGGTTTGTCATTTTGAGACTATTTAAAAAATGCTGACTTAAGGTTCGTGAGAAGAGCGATATCTGTTTTCTACATGAGATATCAGATTTTTAAAACCATAATGAGCAAATATTACTTTCATACCGTATATATTTATATTAAAGAAAGAAAGTCCCCGAAGACGCATCTACCGGCATTGAGAACGACACATGTCACCAAATGTGGAGAAGCCACCAGCGCGGGGGGAGGTGGGAAGTGGAGACTCTCAGCCCTTCCCCGAGCTCCAGGAAGCCAGCGGCAGCCCCTGACGTGGACGTCTGGTCCCTGCTTGTTCCCTGGTCTCCCTCATGCAATAACCCCAGAGATGGAGACCAGGAGACCCTCGGCATCGTGGCACCGCTGTCCACAGGCTCCCAGGGTCCTGACCGCCGACTGCCTATGAGCAAAGAACAGCCACGGTCCCCTTCAGGTCTCCCAATCCTTCTGCGGTGTCTTACGGCCAACACTTTAACGTGGCCCTGCCTGCACTCTCCACCGGAGCCCGGAGAACCAGAATCGGCTATTTATCCACTTTTCAGGATGTTACAGACTGGCTCAGGACACATAAGAAACCAAATAATTCCCAAAGAAACGGAGTCCCGTTCCGTAAGATCTACATTCAAGATTCTGGGGGAATATCAGCGCCTGAGTCTTTCCTTGGCAAACTACATAATCTCTCCACTCACGCTTCTTTGTTTCGTTTTATTTTTTTTTAATTTTAATTTAATTTAATTTAATTTAATTTAATTTAATTTTTACTTTAGAAAGAGAGAGAGCACAAGTAGAGGGAAAGAGAGAGTCTAAGCAGGCTCCATACTTCACGTGGAACCTAACACAAGGCTCGATCCCACCACCCTGGGACCATGACCTGAGCCAAATCAAGGGACGGATACTCAGCAGACTGAGCCCCCCCAGGCGCCCCTCTCAACTCGTGCTTCTTAACCTTTCCTCTCAGCCCAGAAGTTGTGTTCTGCCCCATTTCTGAATTTTTACTAGAAATGGAAACCGACCGGGTTTGGGGTTGCTTTCCTAATAAAAATGTATGTCACACTATTGAACATGCTCCCAGGAGGCTCTGAGGCCCTCCTTCTCCCCCGGCGGTGCAGAAGCCCTAGTCTAGAAGGATCTGTGTCATCTGGACGAATATCAATTTCCATTGTACCACAGATGTCCTGACACGCCAATTAATAGCGTTCCAGCAGATACATATGGGCCAGGGAGGCCCCACGACATGGTGACCGACAGCTTTGCTCCGGGGTGTCCGACAGGCCTAGATTCCAATCGCAGCTTGCCAACCTCCTGTGAGCTCCCTGAACTTTAGTTTTTATCACCATTAAAATGGAGACAGTGAGGGGCGCCTGGGTGGCTCAGTCAGTTGAACATCCGACTCTTGGTTTCGGCTCAGGTCATGATCTTACGATTTCGCAGGTTCGAGCCCAGTGTCGGACTGTGCGCTGGCGTCCCGGAGCCTGCGTGGGCTGGTCTGTCTCCCTCTCTCTCTGCCCCGCCCCTGCTCACACTGCTACTGTCTCTATCAGAATAAGTAAATAAACCTTAAAAAAATAATAATAAGATGAGGACTGATAGTACTTCATAGAACCGAAAGGTCTTGATTCTTAAAAAAAAATGTTTAGATCCTTAGCACGATGCTGGCACCTGGTGAACGGTCCACGGATGGTGGCATTATTACTGGTGCTTATTATTAATAATCACAGTGCCTTAGCTACATCTGCCGATGAGCAATGTCAAAAGGAAAGAGCTTCTCCTCGTAAAGCAAAGGAAAGCACATATGGGGCTCCGGGCTGCAGGGTAAAATGCTCAAGTCTCCGAAATGGGGAGGAAAGCAGGAAGGAAAAGGCCACACTTGAGGGCACAGTAATCTGCCAACACGTGGGGAGGGGAAAGACTGGAATTTTCTGCCCAGCTCCAAAATCCAAAGCTCTCATAGCCTATTGCCAAATCCTTTCCCTGCGCCGAGTTTTGGCGTCCAAGGTCTTGCTTCCCGGAGTAGTGGTTTTGTTTTCCTGGGAGAACGGGGTCCCCGTGTTCCCCTTTCGACCCAGCCCCGATCACCTGCAGAAAGACTTACTCATTCAACACGGAATGGCCACTCGCCATGTGCCTGGTGTTTTATAGAAATGCCATTTTAGGCACCGCACATTACAGCGAATTCTTCCGTGGCCGATCCACGAGGAACGTGGCCCAGGAATAGCAGCCATATGCCACACCCCCGTGGGGGGTTCTCCACCGACTGGCTGGCCTTGAAACCCCAGCTCCATTTGGAAGGCTGTTATTTTGTGTTTGTGGAAATTGTAAGGGCATCAGCCATGTATTCTGCTTATGGGCTAAAGATGCTGCTTCCCACTCTGCGGGGCAAGTAATGGGTGTTGCGGAAGATAAAGAGCCGTTCTGAGATGACAGTATGATTAAGAGACTGATTCATGGCAAAGGCCCGTCTCCGTAGCTAACTCACACACACAACAAATGGCCCACCTATTCCAGAGTCTTCCGGGAAGTGACCTGGAGGAGCAGCAATTTCTTCTGGTGGAGACTAGAAGGGCCAGGGAGTCCTGGCCTCTGCCCTGTGGCCTGGTGGCTGCTCACACCCACCCAGACACACCGCAGGTCTCCTAAGCAGAATCTGACTTTGCTACAGAATCTGACTTTGCCCCGCAATGGCAAGAAGGCTGCCATCACGAAGAAGGTGCCCAGCTTCACTTAATAAAAGTAAAATGAGGGGCACCTGGGCGACTCAGTCGGTTGAGGTCGGCTCAGTCGGCTCAGGGCATCATCTCATGGTTCATGTGTTCGAGCCCCGCGTCCACCCCTGCGGGCTGACAGCTCGGGGAGCCTGGAGCCCGCTTCATATTCTGCGTCTCCCTCTTTTTCTTTGCCCCTCCCCTGCTTGTGCACTCGCATGCTCTCTCTCTCTCTCAAAAATAAATACACATATGTTTTCCAGTTTAAGTGAAAGTATAGTGATATTTTGTGTTTCCTCGTCCCTCACCCAAACAGTCTCTTCTTCGTAGGCTTGTCACTGGCAAGTGACGTTAGGAGCCCACAGTATCCTATGTGATACGATTTCCTTTTCCTGATGCTCCTTTATCACCTCAAATCCTGATGAGATGCAGATTTTTTTTAATTTTATAAATAAATTCAGATCCCTCCCTGGAGATACTCTTCAGCCACTTTGCTCTCTGACTCTGGATTTCTGTAGAAATTTCTATTGACATTTCCTGACTCCCGTTGAGCCTTCAGCCAGTGTGACCTGCACCAGGAGATGAGACCAAGGCCCCTGAGTGTGCCCCAGCCGGGAGCCCTTTGGGCCGAAACATGTAAGCGTTCCCACTGCCTCTCATACGCACGCGCGTGTGCATCTGTGCTCCTGTTGTGTGTGCACAGGAGGAACGGAAAGGGTGTGTGTCCCCAGTCTCTTCTGTACAGGGATGGCCAGGAATCAGTGTGTGAGTGTGAGGCTGGGAGGGTGGGGGGTGACAATCCCGGGAGGGTGGGGGGGTGACGATCCCGGGAGGGTGGGGGGTGACGATCGCGGGAGGGTGGGGGGTGAAGATCCCTGGACGGTGCTCTCTGCCAGAAGTGAGGTTCAGCCATACCCGAGGCCAGTTCGAGAACAGCCATCGGGGGGTCCTTGTTCCCACAGTGCCAGCAGCCACCTCTGTCCTGGGCCTGGGCCACCTTCAGTCCTACATTCACACGGGGCCATGCTGCTCCCCATCACTTGAACCCCAGTCCAGAAACTGTGCCTTTCTTCACTCTCCTCTTTCTGGTCTCCCCAGGGCCCACCCCTCAGCTGGGACCCACTCCCCGGCCATGCCAGTGTCCAGGCAAAGGCCATTCTGCTGTCAACCCTTTGGAGATTTCCCAGGGCCTGGTCATGGAGGGACAACTGGACCCTGATTCCAGAAGCCGCTAGGCCCCAGTGCCCCTCGGGCCTTAGAACGACTTGGGGCTCTGAGTCCCAGGAAGAAACCGGACTATAGGGAAATCATTCTCTGGCTTTGGGGGGACCTCCTCCAGACTCCTCCAAAACTCAACCAAGCCCAGCCCCACCCTAAGGCCACAGCCCCTCCCCACTAGCAGAATGGAAGAATGAGGTCCAGACTAGTGTGGGGGGAACATCCCCACGCCCTCTCCCCCAACACTTGCCACCAATCTGCCATGGGCAAGGAGGACAGCCTGTTCCACTCTGGAGCCAGATGGTAAGCAAATTTCTGCCAAGGGACACTGTCCAGGGAGGGTCCTGACAGCATGGCCACCATGGTGGCCACCATTTGGCCTGCTTTGCGCCGACGGCCCCTCCCCGTACACGGTGCGCTTTTCCGCCTCAGCCCCAGCATTTCCCTATTGAGGGAGCACCTCCTTTTCCCAACCTCCTGAACCTGCCACAACCTGGGCCTGGCTTAGCTACCCCCAACCGTGGGATGTGATATTTATGTGTCTGCTGCCTCTCCTTTTCTCTCGCCTCCGAGAAGTTCCACCCCACACGGGCATTCGCACTGACATCGCCCCGCAAGGCCCCGCAAGAGCTCCCGAGGCCGGCTGCCACCGAGTGAGACCTCGCTTCCTTGTCTGTAAACCGCGGGGCGTCGCGGACCCTCCCTTGTGGACTGAACACGTGAGGACTAAGCAGCACAATGCACACACAGAGTCTAGGAGAAGGCTTACACAGCAGGGGATCGATGTATGACAGCTGAGACTAGAGTCGTGATGCACATGTCACGAGCGTCCCTCGCGAGCACAACAAGGAGCCAAAATGCCACAGACGCGATGCCGTCCTTCCCATCCAAATGCTTTCCCCAGGCCACCTTCCCGCGTCTTGCTCTCTGTATCTCTTGACTTCTGAGCCCCCACCCTAGGCAGCTATCCAAGGACCTCACCATTGAGGCGCTCGTGACATCCACAGCGGCCTAAAATCAAAAGTTCTGTCCTTTCTGATGGCCGTGAAGCGTATGTTCCCGGAGGCCATGACGCGTGGGCCCCGGTCCCACAGCCTGGGTGGGGCCGGCTCCGTGCATCCCCTGCAGTCCCCAGACACGGCTGCCCCGTGACACCGCTTCTCCCGGCTGCCCCACCGCTTCCTTACGCAACAGGACACACACTCACCTCAATGGCCTTGTAGAAGATGCTGGTGCCGATCTGGACGACCTCCAGGTTCTGCTCTTGCTCGTTACGGGCGCACTTGATGTAGGTCATCCAACTCCGGTGGTCCTCCTGGCTGGCATCGATGAAATAGCGCACGGTACCGTCCTCATTGAATACCTGTCCCGGGGGAGGGGGAGGAGAATGAGGGACCCTGTGAGGCAGGCTGTGCCGCAGGCGCCACCTGTGGCGGGGCCGGGGGTGGTGGTGTGTGGGGTGTGGGGGGCAGGTGGCTTAGGCGGGCAGGTCCACACACACTCTCTCTGTCCTCACAACAGCCCCAGGAAGGAGAAGTGGCTCACAGCTCACTTTTCCAGTTGTGAAAAGGGAGGCTCGGAGCAGTGCAGTGACTTGCCCGAGGCCAGGCAGCCAGAAGTGACCAACGGGGAGTGGGTCTCCAGGCCCCCACGGGCCCCTGCCACCATATGCTCCCCATCTCCAGAAGAGAAGGATCTCCAAGGAATCACTGACTGGACCAAGCGGCATCCAGCTCTCTCTCTGCAGCTGTAGAGATTCCCCAAAGCAGCAATGAGCACTGGCCAGGACCTCGGAGGGGGACACAGGAGCCCGGAGAGGGAAGGCTGGCTCATGGTGGCACCTGGCCTGGCCTAACCCCCCGTTGTGGGAGCTTACCAAGAATACTCAGAGATCAAGCTGGACCCCAACTTGCTAACCTAGCAACAAATGGAACAGATAACTGCTGGCCTCCAGGGAGGGAGGAGGTGAGGTCAGGAAAGGCGTCTGGACCATAGCCCTGTTCCTTTCTCCTGCTCCTGTGACTAGATGCACGATTTGTCACATCGGGCTCCTCCAGGGACGGTGAGGTGGGGGCTGGGGGGTGGATCCATGGAGGGAGGGGAAATGAGATTAGGGAGAGGGTGCCCCAGCCTGGCCAGAGCCCCAGGAGGAGGAAGCGTTTGGGGAGTGGCTTGGTCCTTGGGGAGGCCCTCCCTGGCATCTGGCACTGTCGGAGGAGAGAAGGGTCAGGGGTCTGGGAGGGGTGGAAGCCTCTGTGAGCTTCAGTTTCCCTCTGTGAAATGGGAACAATAATTCATAGGGCTGCTGAGATAATCTGGTGGAATGTGGGCCCCTGACCCGGAAAGCTGACCCAACACCAGTTCCTCCCTGATCATTTCCAGTTTGTCAGTTATTCTGCCTGGGCTGAGAAGCCCATTCCTAAGAAGAACCTACAGCCCCCCGTCGTTCTCCATGCTGGCCACCCTCACACCCGGGGCCCGGGTGGGTCTAAGGGGTTTTCCTTGCAGCTTCCTCAGGCAGGAAAAGCATGCAGGTGGCTGGGAGGTGGCTCCAGGGATCGCTTCCCAGCAGTCGGCAAAACCCTGGGCAAGCGCTGGCCTCTCGGGGTCTCAGAGCCCTCCTCTGTCAGTTAGGGCGAGAGAAGAGTCGAGAGAAGAGTCCGTAAGGGTGGGAAGGTGGGTCAGATTTTCCCAGCAATGGCCTTCCCCGGAGTGATTTGAGGAGGCACCCCCTGCCATACGGGGCCAGGATCCGGCTTCCGGGAATGCTGAGGTGACAGCCACCAAGTGGAGGCTGCCTGACTCCAGGATCCCTCCCGGGGACCCTCTCCCCCTGGCTCGAACCTACCTCCCACATGAGGTTGTTGTTCTTACAGATGTCCACGTGCTCCGGGGCGATGACTCGGCCGGTGAAGGGGCCCATCTCGGTGCCGGCCTTGATCCACGTCTTGGAGAAGATGCCGAGGCCCTCGCCGGGGATGGAACTCTGCGCGATGATCACCTCCGCCGGTAGCACCAGGCTGGACAGCTTCTGCACCTCTGTGATCACCGTGCGGGGCAGGGGGACCCGGTCAGAGCCCGAGGCAAGGGAGGGCCAGCTCTTCCCCGCCAGGGCCCCAGGCGGGTCCTGCCCAGCCACACCAACCCCAGGCCCGCCCCGGAATGACTCCGCAGAAGTCACTGGGGTGTGTGCGCAGGCCGAGGACTGGAGGACCGGACTGGAGGGTGGAGTCTCCTCCATTTGCAAACAGGGACCCTGGGTGCCTTCAAAAGCGAGAGGTGCTTTGGGGCTCATTTCTAGGGATGCGCTTTTATTTTTCGTCTTTCCACGAATTCTCAAAGCATCCACAACCTCCCTGGCCTCCACCCTGGAGTTTAAGAACTACTGTGCCCACCGCAGCGCGTGGGTTTACAAATGGGTAAACTGAGGCCAGCTCCCAGGAGGAGGTGGTAAGCCAAGCCGAGGCAGCCCCGAGGCCGGGCACTCAGCGCTCACTGCGCCTCCCCGCACTGAACACAGGGTGCTGTCCAAGGACCCCCGGATGCGGCCAGGGGTTCTCACTCTTTTCGGGGTGCGGAAGGCCCTGCACCTCGGGGCGGACTGGCGACTGCACGCTGCAAAAAGACCGCGGGCTGCGGGAGACGGCGGCGGAAGGTCCAAAGAAACTCGCGCCTTCAGTGCGCTGCGTGTGACCCGGGCCGCCTGGGTCCCCCTCTGCGCCGGGGATCCGGGGTGCCAGAAAGGGCGGCGCCGGGATCCAGGCGAGCCCTGAAGTCGCCCCTGGGTGGGAAAGCGCCGGGAGGCCCCCAGCCCCCCGGGACGGGTCCCCCTGCCGGGCGGCAGCCGGAGTGGGGGCGGCCAGGCGCACAGGGGCGGCCTCCGTGTCTTACAAGGTTCCCCTCTAAGCTATCTGGGAAAATAGCCGGCGAGCCGGCCGGCTGAAAGGGGGGGTTAAATGGTGTCCATTGCGGCGCGGCCGGCAATTTGTCACGCTGTTAAAGTGATAGCATTCATTCGGCTCCATTCGAAAGAAATTGCTAATTCTAAATTCATTAGCCCGGGAAGAATGCTGTAGCAGTAAATTGTAGCTCAATGCGGAGGGGACTTGTTTAAAAGGGGCCGAGGAATTCCCCTTACAAAGAGGGGGGATTAGATGGTTGACATAGCGTGAATGGAAGTGGAATTAGTCTGCACGGTAAATTAAGAGAGGAACAGAAATCGTAAGGGGGAAGAGAGGGCGACGCGCAGAGATGCCAGCGCCGGGGAAAGATATTGTTTGCAGGTTGATGAATGAGGAATAAGAACTTGAGACATCTTAAAGAAAAGAAACTTTTCTGGCTCTCTTTCTCTCCCTCGCTCCCTCGCGGCTTCCCCCCCACCCCCGGCCCGCCCGCCCTCCGCCCCCTCCCCAGCCCCCCTGCCTTTTAAAGTTCTCGGTTTAAGTGGGAACTTTCGCGGGTCAAGCCCAAGTTAACTAAATGAATTTTAAACCCCTTCTTTTTGAGTCAACTGCTATTACACGCCTAGTAAGGCTTTAAATGCCGGGAACCCGCCGGCTCGGAGGGGTGAGGGGCGGGCAGGGGGGCGCGGCGATCCCTTCTCCGAGCGCGCGGGGTGCGGGGCTGCTGCCCTCCCTCCCCGCGCGCGCTTCGCTGCGCAGCGCCCGGCTCGGCTTCCGGGAAACTGAGGCCGGCCGCGCCCTGCGGCGCCCAGGCCAGGGAATCCGGGAACCGGGGCGCCGCGAGGAGGGGACGCGAGCGGGCTGGACGGCGCGACTCACCGCCGGAGAAGGACTGCGCCAGCACCTCGGCGGTGAAGGCCGTCTTGGGGCTGGCGTGGTGGCTCTTGTCCTCGAAGAGCTGCTCGCCCAGCACGTTGCGCCAGCGGCCGTACAGGAAGCTGTGCAGGATGTCGGAGGTGATGACCTCGGCCAGCGCCAGCCCCGGCGCCTTCAGCCCGGTCTTGAGCACCAGGGCCTCGGCCGGGAGCACGGAGCCCATCATGGGCGGCCCGGGGCGCGCCGGCGCCGCGCCGGGGACGGACGGCCGGGCCGACGCGGGGGCGCGAGCGGAGCGGAGGAGCAGAGGGGAGGCTGTGCTGGAGAAGGCGGAGGAGCGGGGTGGGGGACGCTGAGGACGAGGAGGAGGAGGAGGGAGGCGAGGCGAGGCGGTCCGGGAGGAAAGGGAACGAGGGGGGCGAGGCGCAGACGGAGACGGAGACGGAGACGGAGACGGAGAGAAATGCGCAGAGACGGCAGAGGCGGCGCGGAGGCTGGAGAGACGCGGGCGGAGGCGGTGGTGGGTGCGGGGGCGCGGGGTGGGTGGGTGGGTGGGTGGACGCGGGTGGCTGCGGAGAAACGGCGGCCGGCGAGGGGCTCTGGGACCCGCGCTCGCCTCTCGCACACCCGGCCCGGACGGTCTTCCCCTTGGCACAGTCTCAGCGCCTTTATAGGAGCCGCAGTGACCCTCCTAATTGGTTATTAATGACCCCCTGACGTCGGACAGACTTGTACCCGGTCGGCTCGAGGAGCCCTCGCCGCGAGAGCTCAAGGGGCGGGGGCGCGCAGGCCGCTCCGAATTGTCCCTCTTCGCTCCTCCCGCCCCTCCCCGGCCCCTTCCTCGCTCCCCCTCCCCGCCTCTTCCTCCTCCTCCTCCTCTCCCCGTGGGAAGCGCAGGGCTGGGAGGGAGGCTCAGCCCGCGGCGAGGAGAGGAGGGGACCGAGCAGGGGAGGAGGCGCCGAGAGGCTCGCTCGGACTCCGGGGACCCGACTGGGCCGGAGGGGACGCCTGACCGTGGGCCCCGCCGGCCCCGGGCTCACCCAGTGTCCCAGGCCGGCTCTGCGCGGCTCCTCCCGGCCAGGCCGGCCCGGCACCCCGTCCCCTCCCCCTGCGCGCAGGCCCTCGCGGCCCGGCCCCGGCTCCCCGGAGCTCGCAGCTCCAGAACGCAGGCCGCGCTCCTCGCCCGCTGCAGACGGCGCTTCGCCTCAAACGGGCCTCTCCTGCCGCCCCGCTCGCTGCTCTCAAGCCGAGTGTGAAACTCTTCCCGGGCGCAGAGGGCTGGGCGGCGGGGCGCGGCCCACGTTGAGGCTGCCCTGTCTGCAACGGGTCGTGCGCCACCGCCTCCCGCCTCTCCTCTGGGGGGCTAGGGACGACATCCCCTCTAGCCGCGGGTTAGGCTTTGCTGATGAACGCGGGGAGGCGGGCAGCCGAAAGGGGTCCCCCGGCAGTGAGTGGGAGCAGCCGGGCTCCAAAGCGAACGTTCTCAGACACTGCTGGCAGCCGCAGGCGAGGCTCCCGCCTCCCAGCCCCTCCGCTCCGCCGCCACCTAGGGAAGCTCCGCAGCCTTCTGCCCTCCTCCCTTCTGGCCTCCTGGTTGCCTTCTTCCTCTTCTGGCCTCCCTCAGCAATTCCTTCCTCCCTACTTGCCTCCCTCCCCCAGCCCGCCAGGATGCCTTCTGCGCTGAGGTTCCGAGGCACCCGGGCGCCAGCACCATGTCTCTCGGTCTCTTTCCCTAGAGGAGCTGCTGCTGAGCCCAGGAGGGAAGGCCACCGCTTTCCGCGGGCTTTGCCGACTCCTGGGGTCGGCCTCAAGCCTCGACTCCAGCCCCTGACACGGGAGGGGCATCATAGAGACGCCCCCCACCCCCCGCAATGTCAGGTTCTTATAACAGAGCCGAGTTCTCTGGACCCTCGAGGCATGGTTCGGGCTCACGGGTTAGCTGGAGGGATCGGACCCTCCAGGTTTTCTCCGCAGCACCGGGGACTTGCACGGAAGGTCAAGGACCTGGCCTTCCCATAAGGAGTTCACTGTCCTCACAACCCCTTGGCAAAGAACTCCTTCCACAGTGGGGTCTTGGCCTTTGCTAAGCCATCCTCACACCTGGCCGCCATGGACCCCCCCGCCTCCGCCTGCCCAGTGCCGGCCACTGGTCTCCGGCATCCCCGTGTCCGCATCCGGGCGTAGGGTAAAGAAGGCGGCAACTGCGGGCCTTCAGACCCAGAGCCCGGGTGTGCCTGGAGGCTGATGCCCAGAGGAGGCTGCGCCAGGCAGAAGGCGCCACGGTCGGGCCTGGCGCCAGCAGAGGGCAGCGCTGCAGAGAAGCCAGCGCAGCTCCCGGGTTAGGGTCCCGGAACCTCGAGTCCCTTCCAGATGCCGCTGGAGGGTCGCACTGGCTCAGGCTTGAACCGAGGGTTCCATCGGAGAGGGCTGACGGAGTCGGAGCATGGGTGCCTCACCCACGCCTGGACCTTAGCTTCTAGGAAGACTTGGTGGAGGGGAAAATGTACCGGGCGTAGCAGACCACGTCGGGGAGCGCCGCCGGGAGCTTGGAGTCAGCCCCCAAGCCTGGCAGCCAACATCAGCGCCTCGGGGAGATGAGCAGAGGGTGAGGGCCGCTCTAGGTCCTTGGGACGGCCTTTCTCTCTGGGCCTCAGTGTCCCCGTCTGCGCAACGATTTAGGTCGGACTTTGTGAACTGAGGTTTCTTCCGCCTTGTCCCATTTTGGGTCAGGTCACTTTCCTCTGGAAGCCCAAGGACTTTTGCCAATTCCCGGGCCACACCCCAGAGAAAAGCCCCCGGGTCTGTGCGCACCTCCATCCACGGGCACAGCATTTGGGACCTGGACCCCAGCTCTGGATCAGAAGGTGAAAGGACCGAAGGTTCGGACCGCGGCTAGGGAGCCCTATGCTTTTTCCCTGGACCCGAAAACCCGGGAAGCGGTGCTGGGGGTGGGACAGAAGCGGAGCCGGTGGCTGCCTTCCAGCTCGAGCGCCCGCGGCCCCGCGCGTCTCCGCCGCGCGCTCAGATTTTGTGCTTCTGGACTAGCCGCCGACCCACCTGAGCCGCGCCCCAGGGAAAGGGGGCCTATAAGGAGCGCCCCAGTGTCAGGGCCCGTTGGAATTGGGGAGCAAGGCCCATCCACTGAGATTGCGAGGGAGGACATTGCACGTTCCGGAGTTTTCTCAGCGGTTGAACTGCGTCGTTTTCCGCGGGGCCCAGGCGAGGAGCGAGTCGGCGCCGCAGCCCCCTACCCTACCCAGGCCCGGCCCGAGCTCGCGGGCGCCGCCCTCCTCGCGCCCGCGGGCCGCCGTTCCGGGATCTCTTTAATATTCATGGGCGTTAATAGAGAGGCCCCCAGTATATCGGTCCATTGTGGGCGGCTCGTAGGGCTTGAATAGGCCCCGGCCCTCTTTCTTCGGCGCAGCTTCCCGAGGGGCCGGGCCAGGAGTGAATGGCCCCGCTTCCCGCCCCGCGCCCCCTCCCCCTGGCGGGGAGAACATCTTTATCCCCGCCGCCGCCGCCGCCCCGGCCCCCATTCACGCTCCCGGGCTCCGGGCGGAACGAATCGATCGGCCGCGGCTCTTCGGAGGTCACCCGCGTGGCCTGGGCTCCCCCTTCTCCCGGAGCCCACGGGAGTGGAGAGGGGGAGCGGCGGCAGGCCGATGGCCCCACGGACTCAGGGACACTTGGATGGGGGTGGTGGCAAGGGCAGGGGAGCCCCGCGAAGGGTGGCCGGCCCAGGGCCGGTGAAGAGGGACTCGGGGTCCCGCGGCCGCCCGACACGGGCTCGTATCTACCTGTTGCCCCGCACAGAGCGGAGCGTGGAGAGAACGGGGGCCACGGTCCGGGCACCTCTCGAGGCACAGGCGCGTCCCCCTCGGGGCCCGGCGGCAGCGCCCCCGCCCCCGGAGACCCGGGAGTCGGGGTGGGGGGCGGCCCAGGGCTCCCCCGGCCCCGCGGCCCGGCCAGCAGGGCCCTTTCGTTCTCGCCTCTGCGCCCCGGCTCAGCTCGGGGGGCGCCCCGGTCCAGATTGCGCGCTTCGGTGGGGCGTCCCGAGGCGAAGCCGGGTGCCCGGCTCCCGCGCCCTCGCTCAGCCGCCCCGACTCGGGTGCAGGGGGGGCGCGAGTCGGCCAGGCGGGGCCGAGCGCCCGGGTCCCCGCCCCTCCCGCCCCGCGGGCCCTCGGAGGCGCAGAAAGGAGCCCATTGTCCGCCGGGAAATACATTTTGGGGGGCCGAGTGAAAGCCCGTCTTTCTTTTGAACTTTAGAAGAAAGTCTGCCCTCGCCCCTCGGAGGGAGAGATTTGTCTCCCCTCCCGGGGGCCCCCGCGCGCCCCCTCCTCCCGAAACATCTGCCGGGGGAAAATCCACCCTGGAGGGCAGATCGTGCTCGCTCTAAGCCCCGCGAACTCATTAAAAAGATATTAGCGGCGGGGGCAGGTCCCGCGCAGGTATCGATCGCCCGGAATGAGCCCGAGGAAGAAAAGGCGAAGAATGCGGTCGCGCCGCGCCGCGCCCCCCTACCCGGCTCCCCCGGCCCCCCGCGCCCCAGCCCCGCGGCGGCGGTGGGGCCCCCCGCGCTCCCCGCGCTTCTCCGGCGCGCTCTCCCTTCGGCCCGCGCTGCGGCCCCCTCGCCGGCGTCCGCACACCACGCGGCTTCCGCGTCCCATTTCTCTCCCGCGCCGAGTCCCATCCCCGCCGTCGTGGCCCGGGGAGCGCCTTCCTCTCGTGGGGCCCGCGGGTCCCCCGGCCGCGTTCCCGCGGGACGGCTCAGGGCTCCAGCGCCGCCGAAGGCCCGGTGCGCTGCGAGGTGGGGCGGCGGCGCGGGCCGGAGAAACGGCCTCGATGGACGGGGCTCGGGCCGGCCTGCCCGGGGCTGCCTGGCGGAGTGGCGGCCGCAGCGCCTTGAATAGGGACGGCGCCCCCGCCAACCCCCCTCCCCGGGCCGGGGAGAGACAAAGGCGCGCCCCAGGGCGCCCACGTCGAGCTTGTCTGCGCGGAGCCGGCGCCCTGGCCGCCAGGTGACCGCCGAGGGCGGGGGCGCGTCCCTTCCCCGCGCCTTCCGGAAGCCCCCGCGCCCGCGCCGCCGCAGCCCCGAGGACGCCGGCGCCCAGGGGAGCGACACTCGGGGTGACAGCGAGCTCCCCCGGGAGGGGCGCGGCCGCGGGCCGGTGGGCGCACTGATGGAGGGAGGCTGAGGCAAAGAGAGGCCGAGATGGAAGGATCCAGATCAAAGTTAAAGTCGGGGACTCGGAGACACAGGGACAGGTAGAGATGAGAGGAAGCGGAGCAGGGATTCCAAACGTGCCTGAGTCTCCCCCCCATCCCCCCCAGAGACGCAGGGAGAGGAGGGACTGGGGGCGCTGGGGACTCAGACTCGGGGGCGGGGGTGTCCGCGGAAAGCAGGCAGGCAGGCAGGATGGAGGGGGAAGAAGGCTGGGGAAGGTGGGGGATGGACCGGCGCCTCGCAGGCCCTCCTCCCTGGACCCTCGACTCTGAGGCGCTCCGGCTACCGCACGTCCTGGGCCGGCCAGAAAGAACCACCCAGACCCCTCACGCCCTCTTCCTTTCCAGAGGCCCTGCCCACGCTGCCCGGCCTGCCTCCGTTTCTCCGCGGGCCTGCCTCCCAGCGCTGGCACCTGGCAGCCCCCCGCCTGGGATGCCCCCAGAGCAGAGACGATGGGCGCAGACGATGAGGCCCTGATGCCGCTGTCCCTCACCCCGTGGCTGCATCCGCAGCACACCTGGCCTCAGGGAGGTCCCAGAGGCTCTGGCCGTCCCTCTGTCCCAGAAAAAGGTATTGAGTGTCCGCTGTGTGGCCGGCTCTGCGCAAAGCCCCACGGCGCCCGGGTGACCAGGGCAGACACAGTCCTTGCTTTCTGGGACCAGCTTCCGGGGGGCGGGGGGACACCATGGTGAGGCTAGACGTGGCGGCGGCCTCTTTGGGGCCGCTCTCGTGGCCCCGATGCCTCGGTCTAGGCGGCTCGGATCTCATCTGTGAAGTGGGGACAATGACCCAGCCTGGCTCGTAAAACCCGAGGTGCCCGGGGAGCGAGCTCACACTGAAGAGGTGCCCCCCGCCGTCGTCCCTGTCACTGCTCCAAAGAGCACTCACCCTGACAAGGATGGGTCTTCGGGGACCATCAGGAGGTGCCCCAGGACTCGGAGACCTGAGGATGTGAGTCCGATCCCGGCTCCAGCAGGTACTGGGCTGGAGCCGAGGCACCAGCTTCCCTTCTCTGAACCTCAGTTTCTTTATCTGCAAAATGGGGATAATAATAAAAGCTCCATGGGAGGGCTCTCCTGTGGAATAAAAAAGATTTAATGCACGGAAAGGTCACAGGAAGTAACACCTGGCCGTGCTTGAAAATTTGGGAACTGGGAAAGTATCGGGTGGGCACCGCGTACGGCCAAAGGTACAGTGAAAAAGCAAACCATATGCATTTACTCCCACCGCTAACACTCCCACCCTCCCCTGCTCCAGCCTCTCCCCTCCTCTCTGTGCAGAGCCTGACTCTGGGCCGTTAGAGACGATAGACTCATGTGAAGACCAGTTACATGAGTTGTAGTTACAATGAAGGGGAAACGTGCTGCTTTGAATATCCAGTAAGTCCCAAGCTGTATTTATTCTGGAAGTCCGGACACTCCAGGCTCTCAGACCATTGCGTATTTATTTTCACTCTGCAAGTATATATTTTTTAAATGTTTTATTTATTTCTAGGAGAGAGAGAGACAGCATGAGCTGGGGAGGGTCAGAGAGAGAGGGAGTCACAGACTGAAATAGGCTCCAGGCTCCGAGCTGGCAGTCAGCACAGAGCCCGACGCAGGGCTCGAACCCACGAACCGCGAGATCATGACCTCGAAAGTCGGACACTTAACCGACTAAGCCACCCAGGCGCCCCTCTGCAATGTTTAATGTACACCCACCACGTGGCAGGCTGGACCCGGAGCTTGGGGCGTTGAGCAAGGCAAGGTGTGCCTGTCACGTCAGCCCGGCTGTGGCAGCCGCTGGTCCCTGTTTAGTTGAAGGTAAGTCAGTTCACCCAGTCAGTTCACTGACTGCCCGCTTCTCTTCCCGGCTCTCGTGAAGGGGGTGCTTAGAGCCACTGGCCCACAGTGCCCACGTGCGCCCGCTCCGTGCCTCCTCCCATGAAGCGGGAAACCGCACCCTCACATACGTGGACAGGCAGCTTTAGCTGTGTGTCGAGCAGGGAAATGCGTTCGCACATGAACTCTTAAGAAAAAATCTCATTTAGAAAACAGATGTGGGACTTCCAGTTTGAGCCCAACATGCAGAGAACTCGGAAGTCGCCACTCTAGTCCTTACATATGAGAAAAAGCTGGGGGCGCCTGGGCGGCTTAGCCGGTTAAGCGTCCGATGTCGGCTCAGGTCATGATCTCACGGTCCGTGAGTTCGAGCCCCGAGTGTCAGGCTGTGTGCTGATGGCTCGAGCCTGGAGCTGCTTCTGATTCTGTGTCTCCCTCTCTCTCTGCCCCTCCCCAGTTCACACTCTGTCTCTCTCTCTCTCTCTCTCTCAAAAATGTTTAAAAAAAGGGAGCCTGGGTGGCTTAGCTGGTTAAGCGTCCCACTTTCACTTAGGTCATGATCTCACGGTTCGTGGGTTCGAGCCCCGCGTCGGGCTCTGTGCTGACTGCCAGCTCAGAGCCTGGAGCCTGTTTCAGTCTGTGACTCCCTCTCTCTCTGACCCTCCCCTGCTCACGCTGTCTCTCTCTCTCTCTCTCTCTCTCCTAGAAATAAATAAAACATTAAAAAAAAATTTTTTTTAATGTTTAAAAAAATAAAAATGAAAGAAGAAGCTGGACGCCCTGAAAATCAGCAAATTTTCTAGGACCCTTGGAGACTGAGATTGAAGGGCAAACAGTTGCGATCTGGGGAGCCTGAGGTGGGAGGGGGTGAGGTGGGGGGAAGTGATCTGGGGAGACGGGGAGGGGGGATCTGGAGAATTACAGGCAGGACCTGTTTACCTGCAGCTTGGGGCTGGGGCCACACACCTGGGACGCTTCATGGCGATTTTGACAGATTGCTGGAGGCTGAGTGTGGAAGTGGGGGGAGGCATACTTCCCTGGTTTTTACCTCCAGGAACCCCACCAGGTTCTCCAGGAAAAGCCCTGAGAAGACCAGCTAGTGTCCCTGGCGTGGGGGAGGGGAGAGACCTCCTGGTGAAATTCACCCAGAGCCTTATCCCAAATTGGGGAAGGGAAGTCTCCTCTCACCTCCGGCTCCCTCCAGACTTCCTGTCTCATTTAAGGGAAAAGCACATGGACAAAGCAACATTGTCAGCAGGAGGCAGAGTTTCCAAGAATTCCCGAGGAGTAGCTGTAGCTGGAGAAGGAAGGGGGGGCACTGGGGAAAAGCTCTTGGGCTGGAGAAGCAGGCAGTTAAGAGACTGACCTATCGGGGCGCCTGGGTGGCTCAGTCGGTTAAGCGTCCGACTTTCGCTTAGGTCATGATCTCGCGGTTCGTGGGTTCGAGCCCCGCGTCGGGCTCTGTGCTGACTGCCAGCTCAGAGCCTGGAGCCTGTTTCTGAGTCTGTGACTCCCTCTCTCTCTGACCCTCCCCTGCTCACGCTCTCTCTCTCTCTCTCTCTCTCCTAGAAATAAATAAAACATTAAAAAAAAAAAAGAGAGACTGACCTATCATCGAGCAACTGTAGAGCGTTCCCCATCTCCTGCACCTCCTCTCCTCCATCCCGGCCGAGCTCCAGGGTGTGGGTGGTGGGTCCCAGCTGAAAGAGTTGCAAGGCTCTATCTGAGAAGGAGTAGGTAGGGAAGCCCAAAGCCAAGACAGGAGGTGAGAAGAGACACGAAAAGAATTTGAAGCCACAGATGCCAGCAACTCCAGCAAATATTGCACAGCCTCACTGGTGGGCAGACGCACGTACCCCTCACGCTAAAAGCCCATTTACCTCAATTCCTATTCTCTGATACAGCGGGCTCGGCTCTCAACAACAACAAAAAAATCACAAAAGAAAGAAAAGAAAGAAACAAAAAAACAAAAACAAAACAACAAAAACACAATCTGGAAAGACAAAACAATGACCAGAACCAGACTCAGGCATGACACCAGCACCAGAATGATCAGACAAAGAATTTAAAATATGATGAATATGTTGAGTTCTGATAGCAAAAGTGGGCAAAGAGGGGAGCAGATGGGCATGTAAATAGAGATGGAAACTCAAGAAAGAATCAAAAGGAAATGTTGGAAATTAAAAACACCATAAAGGCACCTGGGTGGCTGAGCCGGTCAAGCGTCCGACTTTGGTTCAGGTCATGATCTCACAGTTTGTGAGTTCGGGCTCTACCTCGGGCTCTCTGCTGTCAGCACAGAGCCTGCTTTGGATCCTCTGTCTCGCTCTCTCTATCCCTCCTTCCCCCTCTCTCTCTTGCACATTCAACTCTCTCCCCCTTTCAAAAACAAGTAAACATTTTAGGGGCACCTGGGTGGCTCAGTCGGTTAAGCGTCCGACTTTTGCTCAGGTCATGATCTCGCGGTTCGTGGGTTCGAGCCCCGGGTCGGGCTCTGTGCTGACTGCCAGCTCAGAGCCTGGAGCCTGTTTCAGTCCGTGACTCCCTCTCTCTCTGACCCTCCCCTGCTCACGCTGTCTTTCTCTCTCTCCTAGAAATAAATAAATAAAAATCTTAAAAAAAAAAAAGTAAACATTTAAAAAAAGCAACACTGTAACAGAAATGAAAAATGCCTTTGAGGGGCTCGTCACTAAGCTGGATGTGGCTGGGGGGAAAGATGCAGGAAGCTTAAATATGTGTTGACAGAAAGTTACCCAGCTGAAGTGCAAACAGAAAAACAGAATAAAAGAAACCACAAGGTGGCCAAGAATTGTGGGATAATTAAAAGGTGTAACAGATGTGCAGTTGCAGTATCGGAAGGAGACAAAAGAGCGATGGGGGCAGAAGAGATATTTGAGGTGATAATGACTGAGAGCTTTCAAAAATTAATGACAGGCACCAAGCCACAGATCCAGGAAGCCCAGAAGACATTGAGCAAGATAAGCAATATCAATTTTTTTAAAAAAGCATCCCCAAGGGGGCGCCTGGGGGGCTCAGTCGGTTAAGTGTCTGACTTTGGCTCAGGTCATGATCTCGCGGTTCGTGGGTTCGAGCCCTGCGTCGGGCTCTGTGCTGACTGCCAGCTCAGAGCCTGGAGCCTGTTTCAGATTCTGTGTCTCCCTCTCTCTCTGACCCTCCTCGGTTCATGCTGTCTCTCTCTCTCAGAAAAAGAAAAATAGGGGCGCCTGGGTGGCTTAGTCGGTTAAGCATACGACTTTCGCTTAGGTCATGATCTCGCGGTTTGTGGGTTCGAGCCCTGCGTCGGGCTCTGTGCTGACTGCCAGCTCAGAGCCTGGAGCCTGTTTCAGTCTGTGACTCCCTCTCTCTCTGACCCTCCTCTGCTCACGCTATCTCTCTCTCTCTCTCCTAGAAATAAATTAAAAAAAAAAAAAAAGAAAAAGAAAATAAAAAGTAAATAAATAAAAAAATAAAAAGCATCCCCCCAAAATACACACGCAAAAAGAGATAAATAACAAAATCCCAATACACAGAAAGCACCACACTCCAACATAACATACTCAGACTGCAGAAAACCAGAGAAAACAGAAACAGGTGGCACTAAAATAGCAATAGATTGGGGTGCCTGGGTGACTCAGTCGGTTAAGCGTCCAACTCTTGATTTTGGCTCAGGTCTTGATCTCACGGTTCATGGGATTGAGCCCCGTGTCCGGCTCTGAATTGATTGCATGGAGCCTGTTTGGGATTCTCTCTCTCCCTTGCTCTCTCTGCCACTCCCCAACAAGCTTGTGCACATGTGTGCATTCTCTCTCTCTCTCTCTCAAAATACTTAAAAAAATAGCAATAGATCTATAAGTTAACATTTACCGTACGTACTCGTGCGGTGGTCAGATAATCAGTGGCAGCAGTGAGGCTGATGCGAGATTCAAAAGGAGTTAGGGGATGAGGATTTCCCATGCATCTCAGCATCCGTGTTATTTCTGAAATGGTTGCACAGCACGGGCATGCTTCTGATTCAGACAAAAAAAGCAGTTGTTAATAACCACAGTTATTTGAATGGCTTACCTTGTCATCTTAGATGCTCTTTATTATTTCTTTAAAACTTTTTAAAAAATTATTTTTGGTTTTATTTAATTTTGAGACAGAGACAGAGCATGAGTGGGGGAGGGAAGGAGAGAGAGGGAGACGCAGAATCTGAAACAGGCTCCAGGCTCTGAGCTGTCAGCACAGAGCCTGATGCGGGGCTTGAAGTCATGAACTGTGAGATCATGACCTGAGCTGAAGTCAGACGCTTCACCGACTGAGCCACCCAGGCACCCCTTAAATTTCTTTTTCACTGTTTATTCATTTCTGAGAGAGAGAGAGACAGAGAGAGAGAGAGAGAGAGAGAGAGAGAGAGAGCAGAAGTAGGGGTAGGGCAGAGAGAGAGGGAGACACAGAATCTGAACCAGGCTCCAGGCTCTGAGCTGTCAGCACAGAGCCCAACGTGGGGCTCGAACCCACGAACCGTGGGATCATGACCTGAGCCGAAGTCGGATGCTTAACCAATTGAGCCACTCAGGCACCTCTTAGATGCTCTTTATTAAAACTGATTCAGAAGATTCAGACAGAAGGTGGAGGAGGAACTTAGCATCCAAGGTGAATTGCTGAGTGACCAGAGCTAGGGAAAAATAAGCCCCTCCCCTGATGGCAATCTCCCTGAGGGGCAATGCCGCTTGACCTTACTCTCCCAAGGTGGAGCCCATCGCCTAGAATCTGTGCTCCCGCAGCACTGTTGTGTGTCAGTGTTAAGTGCACAGTGACCCCTGGCCATGGTCAGATGATCTGCCTGCTCAAGCCTTGCCTGGCATCTGAGTTTGGAACTCAGTAATGAACCCTGTGGTCCGATATTGCTGGAGGCGTGTATTCAAAGGCCAGTCCAGAGTTAGAACATTCCTCATCAGGACTGTGACCAGTGACGGCATGCCCAGATGTAAACGAGTAGTATGCTAATAGCACGAGGCAGTCTGTTGCGGGTCTACAATGGATTAAATTATGATTTAAATTATAGATCAATTGTTCTCATGAATATACATGCAAAAACCCTGGACAAAAATATTAGCAACTCAATCCAACTGATATATAAGAAACATTGATAATATAATGTGACCCAGCAAGGTTTATTCTAGGAATGCAAGGCTGGTTGAATATTTAACAATCGATCAATGTAATTTGCTGTATTAATATTAAAAAGGAGATAAATCATGTGATGACTTCTTTATTTTTAAATTTTTTTTTCATGTGATGATTTCTTTAGATGCAGGAAAAGCATTTGAAAATTTTAGTACCCAGTCATGATAAAACTTTTGGCTAACAAGAAACAGAAGGGAACTTCCTTATCTGATAAAAAGTGTGTATAACAAATGAACAACAAACACAATTAATGGTGAGTTATTAAAAGTGTTCCCTCTGAGATTACAGATGAGACCAGCCAGGATTCCCACTGTCACCACTACTTTTGGTGAACTATGTATTGGAGGCCTTGGACAGGGCAGTAAAGCAATCAGTGTTTTTAAAACGGCGTAAAGATTGGAAAGGGAAAAAATTAACACCATTGTTATTCATGAATGACATGATTTGGAACAAAGAAAATCCAAATGAATCTACAAGCTATTAGAATTAATAAGGAATTTAGATAAAGTCATTGGAATCCAGGTCAATACATTAAAAAAATTTTTTTTAATGTTTTATCTATTTTTGAGAGAGAGACAGTGTACAAACAGGAGAGGAGCAGAGAGAGAGGGAGACAGAACTGAAGAAACAGGCCCCAGGTTCTGAGCTGTCAGCATAGAACCCGACGTGGGGCTTGAATGTGTGAACCCAAAGATCATGACCTGAGCCGAAGTTGGATGCTCAACCAACTGAGGCACCCAGTTGAGTCAAGAAATTTAAAAATTACATTTTCAGAGCCAGTGACAAAGAAATGAAAAACAAGTTTTAAAAATTATCATTTTCTTATTTACTTATTTATTTTTGAGAGAGAGAGTGCATGAACAGGGGAGGGACAGAGAGAGGGAGAGAGAGAGAATCACAAGCAGTGGCAGAGCCCAGTGTCGGACTTAAACTCATGAACCACGACTTGAGCTGAAACCAAGAGTCAGACACTTAACTGACTGAGCCACCCAGCACCCCAAAAAGTACCATTTTCAATAACAGCAAAACATCAAAAAACCCAGGAGTAAATGGAAGGAAAGGTGTGCAAGTTCTCTCCACTGAAAACTCCTAGAATTGTAGAGAAAAATCAAAGACCTAAAGAAAAGAAGGGATATACCATGTTCATGAAGTAGAAGAGGGAATATTGTTGGGTTGTTGATTCTTCCTGGACTGAAGCAGAGATTCAATGGAGTCCTAGTCAAAATCCTGGCAACTAGAAACACATTTTTTGGGGGGGCGGGCACAGGGGATTGATAAATGGCTTCTAAAATTTACATGGAAACTGACAGTGCTAAGAATAGCTAAGGCAATCTTGAAGAACAACAGAGTTGAAGGCCTCACTATAAAGGCGCAGTAACTAAGATAGTATTATATTGGCTCAAAGATAGGCAAGCACACCGAAAAAAACAGGAAGGCAGCTATAGCATATTTGAGTGCATGGTGTGTTTAAAAAATTGTAATTACCAATGTTTAAATACATTTAATATAAGGGCACTGGGTGGTTCATTTGGTTAAGTGTCCAACTTCGGCTCAGGTCATGATCATGTGGGTTCGAGCCCCGCATCAGGCTCTGTGCTGACAGCTCAGAGCCTGGAGCCTGCTTTGGATTCTGTGTTTCCCTCTCTCTCTGACCCTCCCCTGCTCATGCTGTCTCTCTCTTTCTAAAATAAACATTAACAAATTTAAAAAATAAATACATTTAATATATTGTATTGGAATTTGAATAAAGAACAGTTTGATTGGTCCCTTCGCAGTTTGGAAACCACTGGTGTGATCTAATTCCCATGGAAGGGAAACTGAGGGATGTGACCTGTTCTGGTCAAGAGGAAGTCAGCTGTCCAAGTAGGGAGTGAAAGCCAGGCCGTCTGGACTCACTATGTGACTCCTTGCTCCCCTTGACTGAAGAAAAGGCAGGTTTGGGGAAGAACTTAAAAAGATTTTTTTTTTAAATGTTTATATATTTGTGAGAAAGAGAGCGAGCGGCAGAGGGGCAGAGGGGGGCGGGGGAGACAGAAGATCCCACGCAGGCTCTGCTCTAACAGCAGAGAGCCCAAGGTGGGGCTCGAACCCACCAACCATGAGATCATGACCTGAGCCAAAGCCAGACGCTTAACCGACTGAGCCCCCCAGGCGCCCCTGCTGCCATCCTTCTCTTAAACACAGCCGAGAGCACCCAACTCCAACCCAGTGAACTGAAGGGCCTCAGCAGACTGGCTATTGTGAGCACAGCTGGGACAGTTTGGGGGCCAGGTCCCTGCTTCCTCAGGGGTCCAGATTAGACAGTCTGATGCGAGAGGGGGAGACACAATCGATCAAACTCCTTCTCAGTGTGCTTGAAATAGGGTTGACTTAAACATGATGTTGCAGGCCAAACCTGAGCAGCCTTGATCCACCCACGTGCTGGCCAGTCATCTCCCACACATCTGGGGCACAAAGCGATGTGTGTGTGTTGGGAAGGGGGGGGGGGTCCTGGCTTCTCCCAGAGTTGCCCCACCTGACCTTGAAGGCTCTTCTTTCCAATGGCCTAGCCGTCATGGCTTCAGGGGACCCACGAGCTAGATCTGGGGTCACAGAATCCTGGGGAGACCAGAAGAGCCCAGAAGAAGTTAGAGGGTCAGTAGTGAGGCTGACACTTTTTTCAGATCACACTGTCAGCCCCTGGCAGTCACCGTGCGACAGGAAAAGCCACTGGAGCAGTCAGAAGCCCTAGACTCTATTACTATGAGCCACCATGTTTTGAGTGTTCATTATGAAGCAGATGTCAAGTGCGTTGAATCCTAACTCAGCCCGTGACGGGATAGATAGTTCCTATCCACACACTGCAGTCGAGGGAGCTGGGGCGTGAAGGGTTAAATACTTTGCCTTAGGTCCCAGCAGTGAGGGCAGCGCTCAAACCCAAGCTTGAGTGTCCATTCATTTGTACCCTACACTCTGCTGCCCCGGGTGGGCTGAGCCCACTAGGTTCCTCTAGAACCAAGTTAGGTGTCCTGGGCACACAGGTCACTTCTGTTCGCCAATGACAGGGGGCGGTGGGACTGAGGCCTGAGCGCTGGGTCTTCCATATACATTTCGGCGGCGTGACTCTGACTCTGGTAAGAACCCCTTTAAACCTGTTCTCTCGTCTCTAAAACGAGCCCCTCAGGGTGGTGGGGCCCTTGAAAGAGAGTGAGACGCAGTTGATGGTCCTTACCTGCGGCAACTATGTTCTATACAGTCTCTGAGAACCTGAATCCGGGAATGGGGCCCCCCAGCCCCCTGGGGGAAACACAGGGTTAGGTCCCTTCAGGTCTCTGGCCATAATGTCATCAGTTGGTACCTAACCGTGTTTCATGTGTATTTCCGTTCAAAGACACCTTATTTGGGGGCACCTGGTTGGCTCAGTTGGTTAAGCGTCTGACTCTTGATCGCGGCTCAGGCCATGATCTCACAGTCCGTGAGTTCGAGGCCCACGTCGGGCTCTGTGCTGACAGTGTGAAACCTGCTTGGGATTCTCTCTCTCCCTCTCTCTCTGTTTCTCCCCAGCTTGTGCTCTCTCTCTCTCACAAAATAAATAAACGTAATACAAAATTAAAGACGCCTTATTTGGGGTGCCTGACTGGCTCTGTCAGAAGAGCACGTGACTCTTGATCTTGGGATCATGAGTTCAAGCCCCACGTTGGGGTGGAGAGATTAAATTCAATAAATACACAAAAATAAAGATACCTCATGTAATGGATATTGTCAATCCATAAACACCGAACTCGTGGCCGACAGCACCGTAACTCATGCCTGAGCAGAGCTTCAGGGACACACGCATTTTCTCCGCAAGGCATGTCACCACCTTCTTCCGGGGCCATTTTAAGTAGCAAAATCACCCACCGAAAGCACACACGTTGCGAAACTGTGGCACTGACCACACGGTGAGACGGACACTTGCTTCCAGCCCCGGAGCTGTGACCAGCAGGCAGTGTGCTGCCTTTGTTTCCCTCAGCGAGAAACCTGCGCGTCGCCCAACTCTGGGTTTTTGTGCTGAGAAGGTCTGCGGAAGTGCAGTGGGTATTCATTTGAAGATTACAGGCAGACTTTAGTGAGCAGGTGAATCCGTAAATGCGGAATCAAAGACGACGGTTGGCTGTCACGCGCTTACGGGGCCTGGCCCAAGGTTGGCCCTCAGCGCTAACTGTTCCGGACGTTCCCCCACCATCTCCGCCACCTGGCTCGGTGGTCCTGGAGTTTCTGGGGGCTCTAGAACACAGCCCCAGCACAGGGCTTGGCCCAGAACCTGCCCCTACCCTTGTCTGACCAAGGACAGGTCACTGAGGTGACCACTCAGGTCACGCTGAGCCCTCCCGGCTACCCTCCGAGATGCGGAGACCCTCATTCACCTCCTCTGGGAAGGGACCAGAACTGCCTTGCTAGATGCTGCTAGAAGTCCCCGGGACAAAGGCCAGCAAGGATCCTCACGGTAACACGGGTTCATCGGCGAGGGGTGTCTTTACTCCCCCTTCCGCCCCACAGCAGGCACAGACCCAGGGCCGCCACCCCCTTCGGAACTGAGTGTCAAGCCATTTTCTGGCCGTTAATCTTTAAGAGTGTGTTAGGACCATTTGCATTAGCTGGTCTAAAACAACCCCAGCTGGGCCCCCCGTGGACCGGAAGCGGGGCTCGGAAAACCGTGGTGTCCAAATGCTTTCGTGGACCAGGTCCTGCATCATGCCGTCCGCGCCCCAGCCAGCCCTACTGTGGGTGCCGCGGGGCACCATGGACGGTCACCCCTTGGGTCGCTCCCTTCCAGAACAGCCCAGTCTGGTCCTTGAACCCGGGGCCGGCGGGCAGAGGCCACGGTCGCGCGTGGGAGGGGCAGGGTTCCGGAGTCAGACTGGGCACCCGCCCCACCCCCGCCTCCCCAAACACCCCCTTCAGTGATGACCATGCAGCTTTTCTTAATGGAACACAATCGCTGAACTTGGTACATTTCGAGCACTTCGGCCTTCCAGGACACCAGACAGCTGATGAAAACCATCCTCCGCGGGCGCCATGTTAATGCGAGGCCAAATTTCATGTGCTTGCAAACTTTCCCCCTGCCTCCTGTTGTACTGCACCCCGCCTCCCCCCGCCTCAATAAAAGGTTGCATCAGAGAGAGAGAGAGAGAGATTTCCATAATTTATAGTATGGGCATTTCACTGGGGACAAGCGCTAATCTGTACTTACCGATACATTTAAGAAAATGCATGCTCCCACAAGCCTGCACCATTTATGACTCTTGGCACGAACCGCAATGCTCAGTCTTCAATTAAGGGACACCTTAGGGTTCATTATCACACAATCGCTCCCTGTGAACCATGCCAAATGCTGTTTTGGCACAGAGCTTAGAAGATGAATTAGAAGGAAGTCTTCTCTGTAATGCCCTCTCCCCAATTCCCATTCCATCACCAGCGTCGCTCCCCTCCTCCTGGCTGCCCCTCCTTCTTTCCAAGTGGCTTTTACTATTCAATTTCTCAACGTCAAACTGGATTCTCTAGAGGTGTAGTGAAAGATGCCACATCATTTTGTCTTCCGGCTCTCAACAGGCCCCCGAATGGCTGCTGCCGGGCTGCTGTCCACACCCCTCTTCGGCCTCAAGGAGCCACAGATGCTTTTTTTCCCCCCTCCTCTTAGAGCCTGGGGTGGAGAGAAGAAAAGGGGCCCAACCTGGGAACACACGCACCCCCACCATAAAGAGGGTTTGACACGGGACGCTCGCGGCACCGGGCGTCTACACGAGGCGATGACACGCGGACAGCTAGCGGCGGAGCCAGGGCGTTTTCAGATACTAATTTCGGGAGGCTGTGTTCTGAGCCCATTGCTTTAACCGAGCGGAACAGAAAGTGGGGGGAGGGGTGGCGAAAGAGGAGTACAAGGCTCTTCCTTCTTTCCTCAGTTTCCTCTAGAGCAGGGACTCTTGGTCGCGCCCGGTCCTGAATCCGCAGGACCCTCTGTGATTTGAACCTGTGGGCAAGGACGCCCCCTCCTTGTTTCCCCAGTGGGAACAGAAAGAGAGCGAGCACATGTGCTGGGGCTTTCCAGGCGTCCCAGCGGGCCGGGATCCCTCAGTGGGCAGTGGGGCTCGGGGGTGGGGGGGTGGGGGCCCACGGTGACAGGCCAGGCCAGACGGAGCGCTGGGGACGAGGAGCGCTGGGGACGAGGAGGGCATGGCCGGGCAGCCTAGGAAAGCGTGGAAGGGCGCGGCAGCCGAGCGCGCCAGGGAGGGGGTGCGGGGAAGCGGGCGGAGGGCGGCCGTGTGCTGACTCGGTTCCGGGAAGTGTGCTGATCAGGCTGCAGGGCTGCGCGCAATCTCCCTTCGATGAATCTTCCAGCCCCACTTAGCATGACAGCGCCTCGGCGTGGGCAAACCCACTCTTGACTCCTGGGGTCACACCCACGTGCAGAGCTGCTGCGCGGGACAGGTGATCGGGGCCCTCCAGTCAGACCGTCAAGTTACACGAACGAGCTGAAGGAAGCCCAGGCCGGGCACCAGCTATGAACTGCTAAGAGTCTTCACTGCGTTTTACGGCAGGGGGCAGGGGGCAGGGGGCAGGGGGCGGGGGGGGCGGGGGGACGAGCGAAAGGAAAGCAAAACAGATTGAAAATACTTTGCCCACAAGACGCCTTGTGGAAATTTTATTATATAGAGTGTAAAATGAATTGTCAGTCAAATAAAAAGAACACTTTTTTTTTTAAACAACATGCATAACATTTCATAACATTTTCCAATTGCCTTTTTTAATAGTTAGACATTTCAAGCATTATAAGGAAAATAAGGAGGAAAAAACCGGAAACTGTAATGTCAGTATATTTCAAACGGAATGTCCCTCGGATCAATGAAAAAATGCAAGGAAAAATAGCTTCGATTCCGTTTTTCTTTCCTTTAAAAATACATGTTATCTGTACAAGATACACTACAGTAAACATCGGAGATCATAGTATCCCTTTTATTAAATCAAAATTATTTAGTTCATATTGTGGTTAATACTAGATTTATTCATTCATCTAGTTAATTTGACAAATATTAAGAAAATATCTCAAAGAAAAAAGGAAGAAAATGCCTTGGAATTAAAAAATAGTTACTACATTTTTATGCGGTTTAATGTTCCACAGTGTTTGTTAAAAGTTATAGCGGATTTCTTTTTTAATATTAAAAATAACAGTATTTATATTTCAGAGAGAAGAGACAAAGGTTTTTTGTTTTTAAAACAAGCCTGGAGGCCTTAGATACACAGTTGTACTCAGCTCCAACGGGTAACGGAGATACGAACAAAAAACGTATGCTAGACACACGGACAGTTTTATATTACCCCTTTAGCACTCTAGAAATTATACAAACCCTATAAAATGCCCCCTCCCAATCCCTGTTGGACAGCAATACAATTCTCTGTCTCGATTCGGAATTCACATAATTAATTACAATACATAATAGTTCAGTTTTTTTAAAAAATGCAATAAAACCAGACAGCCAAGATAGAAGAAATTAGAAGACATTTAATGAATTTACACATTTAAGAATATTTAAATACTGTTTAAAAATTTTTAAAAGGATTTGTTACATACCACCTAAGACTTCCAAGCCACTTTCTGTCGCAACAGAAACACAAAAACCAAAAACAACAACTGTGAATAAAAAGACGCGCGACCCAATGGAACGGAACGAAACGAAAACACACCGTGTTGAAATGCCGCTGCTCTGAGGCGCGTCCTGGTGCCACATCGGCAGGAGCTGCTCCAGAACGGCTCCCAGAGCTCACACGTTTGAAATACAAACAAAAATAGTGAAACAGAAATTATCAGCAAATTTTAGTAATGAATTTTCCCGATTTTTAGAAAAGTCCGGTTAATCTAAATATAGTGTTTCACAGAACAAAATGAAGGTTCTTCATCAAAAGGTTCGCGAATCTATAAACCTCTGTTACAAATGGGGGTTCGCTTGTGATGACCTCGGGGAGGAAGGCGCGCAGGCCCTACTGCTCCTGTGGAAGGAAGGGGGAGAAGTCAGCCTGCGGCGTCCTCGTCGCCGTCGGCACGGAGGTGACAGGTCACCCTCCCCCCTCTGGCTCCTCAACAGGCACGGACACACACACACACACACACACCCACGTGTGCAAGTGCACGAGCCAACGGCCCCGAGCACAGGACCCGGCCCAGACAACGCCCTCCCGAACAGGGGGCCCCGGGGCTCCCCAAGCGGGGACACTGGGGTGCAGGGCAGGGGAGCGAGCACCAGATAGCCCTCCTGAGCCACCCGGCAGCCCCGAACCCCGTCTCCATGGGGCGCCGGGCACAGAGGGCCCATTTTGGCAGGGAGGTGACCAAGGGCTTTGGGTCCGGGGCCTGTGGTGACTGACAGTCACCTGAAAACCGCCGTGTGGGAGGATCTGGCCACTCCCTGCCTGGTAACAAGGAATCTGCTGCGGCTTCTGACTGGACAGAGAACCGAGCGGGTTTCCGGGGTTTCCATGCGGGACGAAGGCGGGACGCCCTCCTGCCGCCTGCCCCCACCGCTGACCAGTGGCAAGGGTGTGACCCCCACAGTCCCGACTGCAAGGTCGAGCCTGCCCAGAGTCCCACACGGGCCCTCTCCCTGAGAGCTGGGGGCACCGAGTGGCCCTCGGCTCTGCAGTCTCAGGGCCCAGATGCGAGGAGAGATTAGACAACTTCCTTCCAGGGGCCGCCCAACCCGTCCCTCTCCCCCTCGGCCCAAACTCGATCTCTCTGGGGCGAGGAGGGGCGCAGGATGCACACAGAGGCTGGGGTGGGGGGGTGAGGGCTGGGGCCGTGCTGGCTGCTCGGCGGCGCACCTGGCTGTGGGCCTGAGCCTGCCCTAGCGTCTGCCCATAGAAAGCGACCTGCTGTCTGTAGTACTCGGCCCAGGCCAGCGTGTAGTCCGGCGGGGAGCTGGCTGCAGGAGCGGCACCGGCGGCGTGACCTGATCGATAGGAGAGAACGGGGGTTACTGGGGGCGGGCCCGGGCCGCGGGAGGCGGAAGACACCGCCAGCATGGGGGGGGGGGTCCCTTCCCCCAGGCCCAGGGCGGCTCAGGGCGGGCGGGCGCTGCCCCTGCTGCAGGAAGCGCTATGAGCCTCGAGCTCCTGTGCCCGTTCTGCCCCCACCAGCTCCTCATGCCGGGCTTCTCCCGTTCTCTGCGTCTGCCTGCCCCATCGGCTGCCAGAGACACACACAGAGACAGAGGAAGAGAGAGGGAGGAAGAGAAAAAGAGGTGTAACACCTGACTCGAGGGGGTGGGGGGCTCCTGTGTGGAGGGCCCATCCCACTAGGGCTGGAAACACAGGCCCATGGATGTCTGGGAGTCTGGGTTCAGGAGGTCATCTGGCCTTTCAGCAGGTGCCTGAGGTGACGATGACCTCCCCGACCCGCATCGACATCCCCAGGAGGCCTATCCACCCGGTGAGGGTCCCACACGCCAGGGCGAGGAGCTCTTTGGCAGCCTGTGACCCGAGCTGCTCTGAGCTGCAGGCAACATCCTTCGAAGTCAAGGCCCATGAGCCGTTTCCTCCAACGCCACGTGGCTTGGCAGTTCCGGAATAAACAGAGGATCTCGTACTCATTTTGAACGAGTCGTGTGGGGGCTTTTTTGGTTGCTGTTACTAGATCTCTTGCTTCTTTTGTTAAAAAGACCGGTTTCGTTTCTGGCACAGCTAAGAACACGAGACTCCGCGAGGCGGGCAACCAGCATCCCAACACCCCACCGTGAGGCTCCCGGCCCTCGGTTTTATCCTCTCTCTTCCCCGCCCTGAACGGACCAAAATGAGCTGGTCAGGGAAGAGGACGCCAGCCCGGGGCGGTCCTCAGGCCCTGTGGCGTCCAGAAGTGGGGGGGTGCTCCCCTGACAGACGCACAGGGACACGGGGAGGCAAAGGCAGGACAGACTGCATCGCACAGGGAGAGCGCTGGAGAGAACAGGGGACACGGGGCCATGAGCAACGAGGCCTACAGGCGAGGGGGCCCTGGGCCCAGGGCCCCACTTGCTCGAAGGCCGACTCACTCACTCTGTTTTTTGTAATAGTCTTCCCAGGCCTTGCTGTAGTCGGGCTGGCTGCTCTGCGCCTGGCTCTGCTGGCCTGTGCGGAGAACACAAGCGATCAGGCACCTGCACCGGCTCTGGGCCCCGCTCCGCGCTCGCTCCGGGCCCCACGGCCCAGGAAGGCAGCAGCAGGCTGGCTGTGGGGAGCCGCGTGGACACCCGGGGGGGGTCAGCACCCAGGCGGCCGGGCAGCGGGGTGTGACGAAGATCCCCGAGAGGAGGGGATGACTGCTCAGAACGGCCTCGACCCTACGGACGGAGAGCTGAGCCGCGGGGAGCCCCAGGGCCACGGCGAAGGTGCCCGCAGCTGCCTGAATCGGCCTCCACACAGGCCGGAAGATCCAAGTGGTGCCACCCACACCCTTCGCGCGGCCCTTCTGTTCGAGAACTGGTGGCTTCACTCTGCACGAGCAGGGAGTGCAGGGTAGACGGCCCAGAGGCGGCCCACAGTGAGGGCAGGAGGACGAGGGCCACACAGCAGAGGGGCCGAGGGCCAGGCCATGCACCTCATCCCCATCTGGCCTCCGGCCTTTCCGGGGCAGGAACGGAGCAGGAAAGGAGGCGCGTGGGGCCGTGACCAGCCCTGGGCATAAAGGGAGGAGCAGCCTCGAACAGGGCTGGCTTCTGTGTCCCCTAAGATGCCTGCAGCGTCCTGTCTTCTGTCACATCTGCAGTTGACGGCCCACAGGCAGCACGCACTAGTGCCCATGTTCACGGCAGAGGAAAGATGCGGGGGGGGGGGCTCGGGAAATGAGGTGGGGGCACGGAGGGTAGAAGACCATCCCCCTCCTCCCAGGAGGGCAGGGAGGGAGCCAGGACGCCGCTAGGATCAGAGCCCGGTGGCTTCGGACAAGCTGGGACAGCGGCACGTGGGCGCAAGGGCTCGGCCCGGAGACACAGAGGCCTCGGGGGGTTTCCTCCCAACCAGACTTGACTGACTGCGACCAGCTGTCCCCGCCCCCGCAGAGCCCGGCCTGAGGGGTCTTCTCCGACTCAAGCCCTCCTGGCCCGCCGGGGGCTCAGCGGCACTGTGGCCCCAGGGTCAGCCCCCGGCTGGCGGGACGCCATGGCCCGACGCTTCCCCCAAATCTAGCCCTTTCTCAGAGTCTCTGGCGCCAACAATGGGGCAAGTGTGCACCGACCCGGGTCGCCTTCCGACCAGCACGGAAGGAAAGCGAAGGGGGACGGGTTCTGGGACAAAGTGAGCACCGTGACACATGGCTGGACACCAGGCGGCGGCACGTGTTCGTGGTGCGAATCTCTAGTCGGTGCGTTTGAGACGCTTCAACAAGTATCGAAGAAGAAGAGTAACAACCAACACATGCGTGTCATTTTGGAGCTCGCGGGGACTTTGGCAATCAAATCTAAACCCTCCACGTCACGGACAAAGAAGGGGACCGGCGGCGCCAAAGGCCGCTCTGCGTCGGCTTCCACGTTCAACTCCACTGGGTGACCGTCCAGCTAGAACCTGGGGCGGGTGTCCCCGGACCGGGTGGCATAGAGGCCCCTGCTCGGGGTGGGGGTGGGGAGCCCCAAATGCCGGCTCGATCCCTCAGTCCCTCGGGAGCAGCGCGGCCAGGACCACGTGAACACTCGCTACAGAGCGCTTTCCAAACACAGGTGGGCGGCCACTTCTGAGGGCCCGAAACTCTGAGGCAAGTTTCTGCTTCGCTCGTTTCCAAGGGCTGTGCCAGCAACAAAACCCGAGTGTGACTCATGAGGCTCGTGTGGGGACTGGGGGCCAGGGTGCGGGCGTCTGATTCCAGCAGGGCGCCTTCCCTGTCGATCAGCTGTCAGGAGAGGCGTCACCCAGCAGAGCTAATTCTCTGAAGAGCCCAGGAAGTAGAAAGAACGGCCTTTCTAAGAGCGCGCTGGAGACAAGAGGGGGTGACGGGCGCCATGAGCCCAGGGCCGGGGAGTGGGGGGTGCCTGGCAAGCGGGCACAGCCAGGGGGAGAAGGGAGGGCGGGGCCAGGCGCAACAACCCCTCCCCCGGGGCCCCCCTGCCCCAGGTCTGGGAGCAAAGCCGCTGGCCCCGAGAGGAACAGAGCAGACGGGAGAGAAAGACTGAGAGGAGGGCAGGAGGCAGCCAGCGGCCCGGCTCCAGCCGCTGAGGCGCACACACCCCGTCCCCGCAGGGCCTGCCGGTGGCTCCCGGCCTCGGCGCACGGCGCATGGTCCCGCCTCCTCGCGCCCGAGTCACTTACTTGGGACCTGCTGGGCGGGCTGCTGCCAGGCCGGGTAGGTGCTGCCCCATCCCTGGGTCAGAAAGGCCGGAGGACCGCTGGGAAGACAGAGAGTCGTTCGCTCCAGAGCCTGACACGTCCCCTCCTCCTCCTCACTGTGGACGCCCCCTCCCGCCACGCCGACCTCGCCCGTGCCCTTCGCTGGACCCCTGCCCCCACTGCCCCCTATCCCGACAGAGCGAGAAGTCACCCACCTCACAGGGGTGCTGGGGGGGTTTCCGTTCACCTTAGCAGCGATGCTGGGGAAGCAGCCCGAGCTCCGTGGAGGAAAAGCGCTGCGAGAGAGTGAGGAACAAATGAACACAGCGCCCAAGGGCCCGGCGGGGAGGGCCCCTCGAGGAGGTGACCGCAAGGCCCTCTGCCTCCGGGAGGGCTCTCACCCCAGGCCAGGCTGTGAGCAGGCTAGACAGAGAGGGCCCGGCAGGCAAGGGCAGAGGCATGGGTCGCGGCCACCCCCACCGCGTCAGGCTGCTGGCCGCATTCCCTGGACGTGGCTGAAGGGGGGGCCTCTTGGGGCGGAGTGAACTCTCCCCGCAGAGACCACGCAAGGGACTCACTGTTGCGGAGGCGCCGTGGGCGGCTGGCTGAACGGGCTATGTCCAAAGGCTCCGGGTGCTCCGAGGCCGGTCCCCTGTCGTGGGCACAGAGGGGGCTCTCACTGCCTGCAGGCCGCGCCTCTGCCCGCTGCCCAGGCCCAGCCCGAGGCAAACTGCCGCTTGCGGGGGAACGGAGCCAGAGAGGGGGGAAGGGGGGGTGCCCTAGGACGCTCACTAGCCTCGCTTCCCCACAGTGGGCTTGGGGCGCACAAGTGGCCTCTGCCCCCTCGAGTGACCAATACCACCACGCAGCCAATACCGGCACCACCGCAACTGCCCTACGTGTCACCCTGGGGATCGGGACCAACCTGCTTGACTCTCCCGTCAATTTAGGCTGGCCCACGGCTCTCTCTGCCATTCTACGTCCCCTTTGAGGTGAGCAGTGGCCAATCTGTCCTCCATCAACACTCCCTTTCTTTATCTGCTTTGAGGCGCCTGAAACTAAAGCCAGAGTCAATGAACGCTGCCTGCAGGGCCGGCCGCCAGGGCCAGGCCCGCGGGAGTCAGGGCCGCGCCAGGGGGAGGCCGCCACCCCGGCTGCTCATCTAGGCCTGCGGGGAGCACGGCTCTGGGCCTGAGCTGCTGAGCTTAGGGAGACCTGCCAGAGGGCTTCCTTCATCGCCTGGCACCCCCCCACCCCCACCCTCCCCAGGCCCCGACCTTCCCCCTTGGCGAAGCGGAAGGGGTCTCCCTCACGTGCTGTGAGGGTCGAAAAGCACAGGAAGTACGAGCACGTGGGGGAGGACAGGTACCTGGGACATCCAAAAGGGAACCCAGCTATGGTTACGCCAGGTGGGGGGAGGACCTTGTACGTACGCCAACTTTCTCATCTATGAGATGCCTGGCCACCTCGATCTGCTGAGGGACTCCCCTGATGGTGAATATTCGCAGGTTGGGGTCAGTGTTGGGAGGGGGGTTCCGCTGGAGCTCCACGTGCGCCCCCGACTGCTGGTTTATGCTTTTGATGTTCTCACCCCCTGCGGGCAGGCGGACACAAGACACAAGGCTAAGCGGCAGTTGAGGCAGAGCCGGACGTTCTAGAGTATTCAGCCGTGAAGAGGAGCCCTCAGTTTACTCTGAACCGGTTCTGACGGACATCGGGGCTCTCACGTCCGCAGAATCAGACTCATGCGTGAAGCTGGTCCTTCCCTCCCAGCCAGGCTGAGGCCAGGCACCACGGGGCGCCCCGCACAAAATCCCAGGGTCCCTGGATCCCCACGAAGGAGCTCGGCCCACACAGGCCCAGGGAGGGCACCCCATCCTCCTCGTACAATGGGGGCCCCCTCAGCCCTGGTGTGGGCCACCTCATGGCAGCTCTCTCTCCCTCCACAGGGCAAACAGCCGGCCCCTGGCTCCAACAATGCCCGGAGCCCACTTGGGCCTCCAATGTCCCACCCTGTCACTTCTCAGGTCCCTGCCTCCTCCACTGAGGGTGGGGGGGTGGGGGGGGAGAGCAGGTCTAGACAGAGGCAGCCAAGGACGGGGGTCACAGAGGCCTGGGTGGAGTGGGGTAATGAAAATTTAGTTGGACTCTTTGAAAAACCCGTGAGAGTTCCAGTCTCTTAATGAGATTTGCGTAACAAAGGGCCCAGCAGTGTCACAATGGTTTGATTCTTCTTTAGAAATTTCACAGAACTTACAGATCAGTTCTGCTCCATTGGGGGGGGGCGGGCAGAGTAAGAGGAAAACTTGGGAGCAGAGTTTTCCGAATATCAGAGAAAGGCCGTCTCTGGGATGTCTGGTGCAGGAGAGCAGAGAGCCCCAGACGATCAAAAGCAAAGACTGAAGGCCAGTCTCCGAGTCCCTCTGCCCAGCCTGGAGTCAAAACCAACCTCCGACGACATCTGTCGTTTCAGGGTAACGTGTCCGCAATCCTTCTTGCGGCCCAGCCCACTGCTGGAGCACCTACCAGGCACGCAGACAGGAAGGGGCTCCCAAGAGCAAGCCCAGCCCTCGACGGGGTCCCGCCGGCCCCCCTGAAGGCAGGCGCCACAGGAAGGACACCAGGAGGCTGATGGCCTTGGGAGAGAGAGCCTGGTGCAAATGGCTGTGCTGGGGGTCAGTTTAGTTGAGGGCGGCTTTCAATTTAAAAGCAAACGAGAAAGCACTCAGCCGACCAAGGGGTTGTGCGCACAAAGCTGTGCCTCTCCCCCTTGAGCAAACAGCAGGGGCCAATGCGGTCCCAGAAAGACTGCGGCAGCCCCCCAGCCCCAGGTGGGAGCAAGGCGCCCCCCCGGCCCTGGATCTCCCGCCATCCACTCGGGGGCCGTGACTTCATCTTCTTTGCACCAGGAAACATGAGGAGTTTTGCCAGCCCTGGGCACGGCGTTTCTGGGGTGCCACGGAGAGCAAACAGGGTGGGCCTTCCTACCGCACGCCCGGCGCCCGAAGGCACCCTCATGTCCCCACCCTGCGCGCCACGGGGGTCTGGAGGCGAGAGCGCCACGCAGCCCAGGCTGGCCGCCTCCGCCGGAGCAGCCGCCCCGCAGGCCCCGACCGCCGCGGCCCGAGCAGCACGCCAGTGCGGCAAAGAGGCGCCACGAAACCGCAGGGGCCGGAAGGAGTTAATTTAAGTTCATCTTCCTTCAAAATGAGGTCACCAGCCTGGCACATGGTGGCTGTCTACACACGCATTCAGCAGCCTGTCCATTCTTCCACCTGATGGGGGGCAGAAGCGACCCACCAGCGGCCCCCCAGCTGGACGTGAAATCGTAAAGCAATTAATCAAACCTGCTAAAAGGCCAGGCTGACAAGAGCGGGCGGCCTGTATTTATCATGGAAATCCAGCAGGGGCCCCGGGGGGCGCAGCGTCTGTCCTGCCTGGCTGCCTGTGGCCCCCTGTCCCGTCTCCCTCCCTCACCCTCACCACGCGCCTCCCACCCGACCCTGTGTGTGTGTGCGTGTGGGTGCACACGCATGGCGGGGAGAAGAGTCCTGCTCACTGAGCTCTGCGTTACCAAGCTTGTCGGAGCCCTGGACAGGGGATGGGTCACCACTTTGTGCTGTTACTCTCCTGTGTGAGTCACTCAGGGGGACTGTCGAGGACACGCTAAGAGGGGCTTAGCCAGCACCCCGGCTCCCGGGCTACGGGAGTAACATCGGTGAGGCCCAGCTTGGCCAGGGGAGACGTGTGGTCAAACCGCGCTGATAAAACGCTTCTCAAAAGGCACAGAAACCTGGATCTGATTCTCCACCGACAGACACCGACTGGCTTTCATGTCGCAGCAGCCGGGCTGAACGGCTGGGTGGTGGGTCTGACTGAGCGCAGCACCTGGGCGGCGGGCACCAACCACTAACTGCTCACCTGCACGCACCCCCTGCCCCGCCCTGGCCAGGAAATGAAAAGGATCCCACGTCGTTCCCACCGCCTCCAGAAGGCAGACAATCTACGCGACACCAGGAGGTTACACCTTTGGAAGGAACACACGAGTGCGTGCACACCGTTCGCGGGCAGGGCCAGAGGCAGGCTCTAGCAGGGGACTGAGAACGTCAGGAGGGCACGTGAGCTCAGGCGACCCCTGTGCACTCAGGGGTGTGTGGTGGCCGCAGAAACCGGAGAAACTCTGGGGAGAAGCCTGTATCCACGTCCTCCACACGCTGGCAGACGCAGTGCTGCGGGCGGGAGGCTCCCCGCGGGCCTGCGGACGACACCCTCCCCGAGGCACCTTCAGCGCCGCAGAGAAGGGAACTGCTTGCTCTTCCCCTGCTTGTGGTGACGCAGGGACCGCACCGGCCGCTAACAAGGGCTTCTTGCTAACGTTCTCGACAAAGCCTGGAAACAACGGGCCCGTCCATTTTTATTTCCCTCCATGGGGTGTCTGGGACACACGGGAGATATGCTGACAACATAAAAGCCACCTTCACGTGTGTCAACAGAGACCAGATGCCCGCATCCACTAAGGACCGGAAGGGAGACCCCTGGCGGGCAGCAATCTTCACGTGAGGAATTCTCTCGACCTTGGAGGCATATTCATCGCTGATCAGTCGATCGACCAACACTCAAGAGGCCCCTCACCGGGTGCAGGGCACCTTTTCCACGACCGAGCTGCCTCACCAGGCAGTGGGCCTTCGTTGTGGTCGGGAACAAACGACCCGCTCTACCTGTGTTTGTGGTCGGGTTCCCACAGACCTGGTACGCTGGCTCAGGTGCAGTGCATAGACCCGGGCGTGTGCTCTGGGGGCACTGTGTGGGACCTGCCCGCCGTCGGACACCCCGGCGCCCTCACCTTTGCCGATGACGAGGCCGCACTTATCCGCCGGCACGGTGTACGTTATCTCCTGGACGCCGCCGGGGGTTCCCACGCTCCAGTCGCCCCGGCCCCGGCCTCGTCCCCTGGCCACCGCAAGGCCACCGAAGCCATCTCTTTCCTGGGAGGGAAGAAAAACTCGAGTGACAATTCTGCCACTGTCAGCGGGACCACATTTCGTCTCCAGGGAGGAGGTGAAATGACAGGATATAATCAACGCCACACATGAGGACTTGAGAACCTTTTCCACATTTCAGAGTCTGTGGTGCTCTTTTAAACCCAGAATTAACACAAGTCACAGGCATGTTCAGGGGGACGTGTGCGGGCCATCGCGGGCGGTTACATAAATAGCCCTGATGCACCCAACTAAACCAGGCAGTCCGACATCAAGTCCTGTGACAGCGGCCCAGCACCCCACTGCGAGGCAGTCCTTAGGACTGGGCCCTAATGTCCAGGTGTCAGGGGCCGGTTTTCTCCTCCACCTGAGGCCGCCCTGGCCTGTGGCGGACACCTGCTGGGCCTACTGGAAAGCTGCCATTAGATGCTGATGAGCTGTGGGCATTTCAAGTGGGCACCTGAGGGACAAGTATGCCTCCGCCCTCCCCCACCCCGGCACTGCTGTAGGCTCAGGCCACCTCACACCCCAACCGGCAGAAAGGATGAAAGGCTCTTGAAAGAGAGCCTGGTTGCGCCATTCCCCCCAGAATGAAGGAACAAACCACGCGGTTGGGCCTGTGGGTTGGGGGTGGAGCGGCCTCTCATTCTCACACGGCGCCACCAGCAGAGAGCACAACCCTCGGCCAGCACCTAACATCTAGCAGGAGGAGGCTCCTTTCCCTAAGGGGCAGCCGATCTCATTGGAGGTCTTTGTCCCGAGTCACTCTGGAGCTGCGGCATTTAAAATCTTCTTTCTCTGTTTGCTTTTTTAATGTTGGTTTCTTTTTGAAAGAGAGAGAGAGACAGAATCCGTAGCAGGCTCCAGGCTCTGAGCTGTCAGCACGGAGCCCAACATGGGGCTTGAACTCACGAACCATGAAATCATAACCTGAGCCGAAGTTGGATACTCAACCTATTGAGCCCCCCAAGCGCTCCTTATCTTCTTTATCTGTTGAGGGCAGACCGGGTCTGGCTGAGAGCCCCTTCACGGAAGGGTACGCGGGACAGACTCAGCATAGGACAACTGTCTAGCACGAGCTGCCTCTGCTGATGAAAAGTAAGCATTTACCCAGGATCTAAATAAACCAGCAGTGAGTGGAAATGATTGGAGAGTCTTTTTCCCTGCACTTGGCTTTTATAAGACACAAACGGTGAGTAAACAAAGCAATTTTAGGGACGGGCGTTAAAAAGCATGCACATTTGCACACACACACGTGCACACACATGCACACACACAGCCAACCTCCCCGCCTGTCCCCCACTGCTCACGCCTCCGCAGCTCTGGGTCTGAGACCCCTCTCTGCCAGAAAGGACGCTGGGCTCCCGCAGGGATTCTCTCCTGGGCCTGTCTCATCCCAAGATGTGCCTGTAACTCCACAGGAAGCCCACGCCCCTCTGGGACGTGCTGACTCGGGAAGTCTGGAGAGGGAGCTATGAACCTGTGAGTCTGGCACGGACGCTTGCTGACTGGGGGACCCTGGGGGCGGCATGCGCCGCTGACAGCAGAGCTGGGGCTGCGGCTTCCAAGCCACGTGTCTCTCTTCGGCTCCAGGTAATTTCAAGCTCTCCCTCAGTTGGGCACGCGGCGGCGCGCGCGCGTGTGTGTGTGTGTGTGTGTGTGTGACAATGATCTGGCACGGCCGCAGCGAGTGGAGACGCTAACAGCGGCACACAGCTTGCTCACATCCCGTGTGTGTGTGTGTGTGTGTGTGTGTGTGAGACAATGATCTGGCATGGCCGCAGCGAGTGGAGACGCTAACAGCGGCACACAGCTTGCTCACATCCCGTGTGTGTGTGTGTGTGTGTGTGTGTGTGAGACAATGATCTGGCATGGCCGCAGCGAGTGGAGACGCTAACAGCGGCACACAGCTTGCTCACATCCCGACAGCAGTGGGACGGAATCAGGGCAGGAAGGCGGCCCAAAGGCTCTGCGGGACCCCGAAGTGTGTTCTGGAGAAGCTAAGACTAGAGTCCATCTAATAGTCCTGCGCAAAGTATATCCTGCGGCTTGAAAGCCGGTGACCCGCGCTGTACTTCTCCAGGCGGTTTCCAGGGGCAGGACTTACCGTATAAACAAAAGCTAGATCCCCGGACAGGAAAGGCAGGAGTGTGAGAAGTGAGCAACAGAACAACGGGAAGGCAGGAAAGGGCAGACGCAGAGGGGCCGCCGGCGGTGCCCCCAGAGGCAGGCAACCGACGGGAGCCCCGGGTTCCAGAAGGGTGACCGAGAGGGCGTGACTGCTCTGTGGTGCTGTCCCCAGGTCCTGTGTGGCACTTCGGCTTTTGCGGAGGCCATATCTGAACTCTAGAGAAGCGGACCCACCTGGGCTGTAAGAATAAGCTCGTTGATGACATGCGCCGCATGCTGACACCGATCTGGGGGCCCCATGACTTGTGCGGCTCGCTCCGGACTAATACCATCGTCTGCCAACAAAGCAAGAGACGAGGTTAGGAAAAGCCCCACTTTAGCTCGGAAACAAAGGTCAGTCTGACTTGCAATCCATATTCCTACTGGAGGCACAGAGAAGCACATACGACTATCTCTTTTTATACGGCTCGTGCCAACACTCACTGCCCACGCAGCTATAGCTGTTTTATTATTTTTTAATGGTTTTATTTTTGAGAGAGAGTGAGAGAGAGGACGTGGGGCAGAGAGGGAGGGAGACGGAGAATCTGAAGCAGGCTCTGTGCTGTCAGTGCAGAGCCCAATATGGGGCTCAAACCCACGAATTGTGAAATCATGACCTGACCTAAAGTCAGACACTCAACTCACTGAGCCACCCAGGCACCCCGAGTTATAGCCATTTTAATTTTTTTTTTTTTTTTTTTTAATTTATTCTAGGAGAGACAGAGACAGTGTGAGCAGGGGAGGGTCAGAGAGAGAGGGAGTCACAGACTGAAACAGGCTCCAGGCTCTGAGCTGGCAGTCAGCACAGAGCCGACGCGGGGCTCGAACCCACGAACCGCGAGATCATGACCTAAGCGAAAGCCGGACGCTTAACCGACTAAGCCACCCAAGCGCCCCCATTTTAAAAAGATACCATTACAGGGGCGCCTGGATGGCTCAGTTGGGTTAAGTGTCCGACTTTGGTTCAGGTCACGATCTCGCAGTTTGTGGGCTTGAGCCCCGCATCAGGCTCTGTGCTGACAGCTCGAAGCCTGGAACCTGCTTTGGATTCTGTGTCTCCCTCTATCTCTGCCCCTAATCCACTTGCGTGCTCCTCCTCTCTCTCTCTCTCTCTCAAAAATAAACATTACAAAAATTAAAATTTAAAAAAAGATACCTTTATAGAAACAAAAAGCAATAATGTGAAAGACAGCAGAGCTGAGCTATGGCGATGTTTCCAGAAATAAGTGTACTGCAATGTTTTCCCACCTTTAGGAAAATTAAGACAACGTAAACAATTTTGCTCATGAAGGCAAGTCTACAACATTTAGGGAACTTTCCTTTATTCTAAGACGTTAGTCCTTTTTCAAATGGTTTTATCTTTAAATAACCAAGTCAAAATAATGGATTTCTTTTTTGAAGTCTTTACTTGACAAAATGAAAAGCTGGAAACGCCATGAGGGCCCTGAGGAGAAAGCTGGATGGTAATCGGATAACAGAATGGGGGAGGAGGGCGGGAGAAGAAAAAACATGAGTGCTAAGTACAGAGTCCTTGTCTTGTTAAGTGCTCTTATAATTCTTCACAGCGCCATGGATTTTTGAGAGTCAGCAGAACCAACCTGGCTTGAACTGAATCCTCACCCCGGCATCATTCTGAATCTTCTTGATCATTTCCCCGTTTCTTCCTATTACAATCCCGACAGCAAACCTTGGCACAGACACCTGAGAGCACAGGGAAGCAACCTGATCAGAGTTGTCTGCAAATCGGTTGTTTCTTAAAGGATACATGAAAAGAAAAAAAGAAAAGAAAAGAAAAGAAAAGAAAAAAGAAAAGAAAAGAAAAGAAAAGAAAAGAAAAGAAAAGAAAAGAAAAAGAGAAAAGAAAAGAAAAAGAAAAGGGAAAAAGAAAAGAAACGAAAAGAAAAGAAAAGAAAACAACTTGATTCTGATTGCAGTGTCTTCCTAAAAATGATATAATTCAGCATGTTTCTCCCTCTTAGGAAAAATAGCGTGGTTGATGGTGGCATTCCTGCCTGTTAAGTACATTCAATTGTAATAATTACAAACATGAAGTAAAGCAAGATAAATCTTATAAATAAAAGGTTAAAAATGGCAAGCTTATCTTCCCAATTCTATGAAATAAGCATAAATGCACCACGCACATGGATTACACTGAAGGTCCGTTAAAATGCTCCCCACCCCACCTCATTCTTTTATTGGGAGAAATATACAGAACAGTCTTTATATCATTTTAACTGCTCGTAAGTATACAGCTCAGCAGCATTACACACACTCACGACGTTAGGTAGCCATCACCAGCTTCTATATCCCCCCAAACCTTTTCATCACCTCCCACCCAGGACTCCATATTCTATTGAGTCGAGACTCCTTCTGGCGCCCCCGATCCCCTCTCCTCCACCTTCTGTCTCTACGAACTACTCCAGGCACCTCGAGTACGTGGAATCACACGGGATTTGTCCTTCTCTATCTGCCTTATCTTACTAAGCACGTTTGTAAGGTGTGCCTGCGGTGGTGCCGCGAATCTCAAGATTTCATTCAAAAGGAAAGCTTTTCATCCATCCCTCCTTGTCAGGGAGCCGGGCTTCCAAGTCGGATGCATCACAATGCAGGGCACTGAAGAAACCTGGACTCGGGTCCCCACCTGGGAACCAGGAGGAATGACCCCGTTCCCTACAAAGCAGGCCAGCTGGCTCCGCTCCCCATGGCCACCACCTAGGTCCTTCCTCACACCCACCCTGGCGGCAGAGATGAGATGGGAGTGCAGCCTGCGATCTGAAAGCTCGGTTTGCGTGCCTGGGAACTGAGCTGGGAACTCACCGGCAGGCCGGGCCTACCTCTATGCTGCCTCCTCCCACGCGGGCGCTGAAGTCGCCGCGGACGCCTCGGAAGTCGGCTTGCTCTTTTTCTCGAATGATCTCCAACACCATTTCTCTTGCTTGCTGTGTGAACACGGAGGAAAGGCATTATGCAAAACAAAATGCTAAGACATGAAATTTCAAGACCAGACCCTGTTCAGCTGGGCATAAAGATCCAAAGGCGCTTAGCAGTGCGCCAGCTCACTCCCTGCGTTACAGCGTGGGACAGGGAGGGCTGCTGGTGAGGGTCACACAGGCCCAGTCGTGGGCGATGTGAGGACTACACCCACACGGACTGGGGCCCAGCCTCTTTCAAGCCACAGTCAGATCAGCACATCTGTGCTGGGGCAGAGCCTGATTACCACGGCCCTGTGGCATCTCTGGGCACACTGTTTCTTCCAGAGAGCTCTGTGGGCAGGTTCCACAGAAAAGACATTACATCTTCTACACTGCTTCCACTGCAGAGCGGCAGCGAGACAAAGGGAAAAGGCCAACCCAGGGAGCCTGGAAACACCTTCCTGTAGCCAGAGGTCAAATCCCCCAATTACCGACCGGCAAGACTGCCTTGCGGGCCCGGCGACCTTGGCAGCACCTCGGCATCCTCTCCCCGCAAAAGCACTGAAGCCCGGCCGGCCGGCCTGCACCTGCCCCACAGGAATCTGCACTGAGCACGAGCCGTACGTAACAACCCAAGGTCATGTGGGAACCCACACGGCACCCAGGTTCTGGAAAAACCAAACCAAACCAAAAAGTCCCAAGATAACAATTAAAATCCTGACATTTGGAGAAATCGGGAGTGTAGGCAGACTGACAGAGGATGTTAGGGGCCTGTTATTATTTTCTTAGGCGTGGTTTTATGGATGTTAGTTCTTTTAGGACAGACACGCTGCAGGATCTAGGGACAGACAATCGTGACACCTGCCCCAAATTTACAACCGGTGAGGTAGACGTAAGCAACTAAATCACACACACACACACACACTCTCTCTCTCTCACACCAGTGTGGCAAACTGACAGCCAGGCTGAAGCTACACAGGTGCTCATGGTTCTCTCTTTTCAGCGTGTGTATATACTTGAAGTTTTGCATAATAAAAAGTTGGAGAGAGAGAACAAATGAACAATAATTTATACTTAATATAGCAAGCAGCTTTTCCAAATAAAAAATGTGGAATACACAGTTTAAAAAAAAACAAACACTAAAAACCCATTGTAATAATTTTTCAGCAAATACCTGAAGTATTAACAAAATAAGCTCTTTGGTATTCTTTTCATAAAAGAGCCAAAAAGTTCCAACAGAGAAGGCAAGCAGGGGGCCCACCTGCGAGCACCTGAAGAGTCTAGAAGCCTGGGGAAGAAGGCCCCTGGGGGCCGGGGTCCACCAGAAGGGCATAGACGGCTGGGTCACTGACTGGAGCCTAAGGATAGAGGCCATTTTAATCACTGGCCCTCAATCCTGTTTTAAAACCATTTTTTTACAGGGTCTCAGTCAGGTAAGCAACCGACTTCAGCTCAGGTCATGATCTGTGGTTTGGGGGTTCAAGCCCCACATCAGTCTCGCGGCTGTCAGCGCAGAGCCCGCTTCAGATCCTGTCTCCCTCGGTCTCTGCCCCTCCCCTGCTGGCGCACGCACTCACGCGCTCTCAAAAATAAACAAAAAAAACCTGGGAGAAATAAATAGGTGAAGGGGATTAAGAGTTATAAAATAAATAACTCCTGGAGTTGAGAAGTAGAACAGAGGAGTAAAGCTGATTGTACTTTAATATAGTAACTGCACGTGACGGACGCTATGATGAACCACTTCATGTTGTCAGTAATTTCACAATGTATCAAGTCACTACGTTGTACCCCTGAAACTGACATGGTATCGTATGCCAACTACAACACGCGCACACAGACAATGCTGGGGGAGCGAAGGATCGGGGAAGGATCTCGCTGGAGACTGGTAGGTAACAGGAGACTGGTAGGTAACATCCACTGGATCGAAGCCCCAGGACTCCCACAGAGGTAGCGCAGTTGCGGACAGACCAGCTCACAAGGCGCGTCAGCCTGGAGCTCCTCCAAGTGCAGCAAAGGCCAGGCAGCGGGCAGAAAGGGAACATTCGGATTTTGCGGGAACGGACACATCCTCGTGCCCGCAGCCCACACGCATCCCTGCCGACAGCAAGAGGTGGAGGATGGAGCCACCCACATGGTTTCCAGCTAAGCCCCAGGCTGCTTTCAGAAGTGGGCTGTCCTCTGTGGCTGGGGAGTTCAGGGCACAGGTCCCCTGCTCCGGGACACACACATGCCTTGCGGGGGAGGGGGAGATGCTCACCTCCCACCTGAGCTGGAGGCCTTCCAAAAACGGGCATAGAGAGAACAATCGAGTAAGAGCCAAACGGAGCCCACACCCGAGGTGACTGCAGGCCACCACATAGGAAACTGCATCCAATCCGTGTGATGAAACCATCTCTGTTTATGAGTAAGTGTCCCTTTAGGTGCCCTGTCCGTGACCACAGCCACCATCCTCATGGGGCCTCAGGTTCTCCAAATACAGCCAGCGTCAATGAGGAACTCGATTTTTATTTAATTTGAGTTCATTTAAATGGCCCCCTGTTGCCAGGGGCAGCACAGCCCTCAATCTCTTCCAGCATCACAGCTGGCTGGGGACGACTGCTTACCGTAAATAAGGAACATCAGTTCTAGAACTTCCTGAACGACACAGAAGCACTACACGTTCCTACAGCCTGACACCCCCACACCCAGGGTTGGCCCGACGCGCAGTGTGTCCCACCTGTACTTTGAATGGGTCTCCGGTGATGCGCAGGGGCTTATCTGCTCCCGTAGGCAACGGGCCATCCTGGATCATGACCATTTTCACACCGGTCCGCTCCTGTGGGGATGGCACGCAGTACGGGCCTCAGCGCCGCGAGCGGGAACGCAGCGCGGCCCAGGAGGCTGGTGGGGCCACATCCCGCCCGCCCCATGCACTGTGCCCTGAGAATGCGGGCACACAGGCCATGCCAGAGAGCCTCGAGGCGGGGACAGAAAGCCACTTCCCCAGCCCCTCTCCTCTTCTGGTCCCCAGAATACCCCAGTCTAACCAACTATCGCTGGGAAGTGCGGAGCGCGGACACCATCGTGTGAGGGCCCGTGTGCCACTCAGCTGAGAAGCAGGTGCGACCGTCTCCCCTGTTCACTGCGGGGCGGGCTCGGACACCAAGCCACCCCAGCCTCTGGAGCGGAGGGTTGGGGAGCAAGAGGTGGCTTCTGGCCTCTAGGGCTCTAGAGCCCACGCACGAGCGCGCCTGCCAGTCTGAGGGCTGGGCCAAGCGAGGGCACCCCAGTGGACCCTGACCCCTGACCCACAACTTCGAAAGCCCAGAAGTTGAAATAAAAGTTTGCTCATAATTCATTTGGCAGCAAAACCAACCTGAAGTCCCGAAAACCTATTTCTGGACCATTCCCTCACTGAGCGTGACTGTCCTCACGCTTAGCTATAGAAATGGGCATCAGATTATGGGGTGCGGCCCCGGAATTTGCCAGGTGTGTTCAATTCTGAAACGCGCTTGGCTCCCCAGGTCTCCCTCCGATGGAGGATTCTGGAACAGAAGCAGCTAATGCCCATGGAGCACCTGCTCAGTCGCTGGCTGTGTGCCGGGGTCGGGTACGAATATGCAACCACGAGGGTTATTGCAGCTGCTTCAGAGCAGTGAGGCGGGCATGTCCCTGCCTTTACAGACGAGGACTCCGAGCCCTCGAAACACAGGGAAACATATTCAAGATCACACAGCTGACGAGGGTGCGTGCGGCTGGCCATGAGCCCCAGCTCTGGATACAGTACTTGCATCTGAGGTGTGGCCACGGGGTGGTAAAATCCTAGCAGCGTCACTGCCCCCAAAGTCGCGACAAGTTCACAGGTGCTGCGGGGCTCGGCATCACAGCGGGCCTCGGGCCTGGCCACGGTATGTGTTCAGGACGCATGTGTCCAGCAGAGGATCTGTGGGACCCCCGAGTGGAAGGTGCGAGTGGAAGTCCACCCTGAGCCGCGTGTGTACAGCCAGCCCCGCGGTGGGGGGAGGGGAGGCCTGAGTTATCACCGGACCGCCCACCCCCCAGCTCTGGGAAGGCCTCACCTACCTGCAGCTGCTTTATTGTTTCCCCTCCTTTGCCGATGACCAGGCCCACTTTAGACGCAGGGATGAGAATCTCCTGGATCGTGCTACTGCCATCTACGTCATTATGAAAGCCAGGTCCGTTCCGACAGCGATCTACAATCTGCCCCAGGAGCCGTTTGGCTTGTCTTTGGGAGGGAAAGGAATCACAAGAGAAAGAGCATTAAGTGAGTGTGCGAGGCATCCACGAAAGGGAAACGGCACCAGGGGGCTGGGGTTGAGGGGGAGCCACGAAGGAGTCAAGGCAGCCCTCCGTCCAGCTCCAGCTCTGCCCCCACAGCCCGGGGGGTGTCTGCCATCCGCCTCTGCTACCGGGCTGGAACGTAAGAGCGACACGCGCCGCACGCCAGCGCCCCGCCACAGCCCCCTTCCGGCCTGCACTCCGCTCGTGATGCTGCCGGGCCTTCCCTTCCCACACGGTCTCATCTCCTAGCAGAAAGGTCAGCTGCTGCCTTGGCCCCCCTGCACCCCTCTCTCGGTCCCCTGTCCAGCACGGCGCTTCCCCCAGAGGAGACCCTCAGTGCGACGCTGGTTAAGTATGCGCAGGAGAGAGCGCGAGACAGGAAGGAAGAAAGCAAGGGTTAGCAGTCACCGTCGGAACTCCCAGACTCCAAAGGTCCTCTCCCTGACCAGGCGGCTCTACAACTTTTGAGCAAAGGCCGTGAATCGCCAGTTGGGTCTCGAGGGGCGGGAAAGGGAGGAGGCTGGACGCTGGTGTGGCCGCACAGTCACCGACGCCTGCTCTGAGCTTTCCCAGCCGGATTCTCGGGACCCCGCTTTCCCCACGCGACACTGTCGGGTGCTGGTTTGGAGGCGGGGGCGGGAAGCCGCGGCGTTGAAACAGCACCCCCGACCCACCGAGGCCACCCGTGGGGCCATTGCCTTCTCTGCACCAGAATCTCCCCTGGCTGGCTTTTTTGTGTTTTTTTTGGGTTTTGTTTCTGTTTTTCACTATGTACTCTCTAAACCACTATGTACAACTCATTTTTTTGGTTCCACCAACGGGGAAGAATTGAGCTACTACACAGGCTGGCTGTACTGTCTCCTCGCCTCCTGAAGCTACGGTCCGTGACCCCGAACGCCTGGGGACAAGAGGAAGAGGAACGGTTAGAGGAGCAGAGCGAAGAAGAGCGATGTAGGAAACAGATGCTGCCTTTGGTAGTCCTGAGCCCCCGTGGGCAGTATCAGCCTGCGGGTCTTCTCAGCTCAGCAGCTTTTTAGTATTTTGCCTGAGTGCTAAATTAACCTGCACTGGAAGAAAACTGCCGCGACTCCAGCAAAACCATCCCGCGTGCGCTAGAATGCACACCTGCCGGCAATCCTTCTTCTGGGTCACTGCTTGCAATGTTGCGGCAGAACAAGAGAATTTAAAACTCATCTGGACTCCCAGAGAAATGGAAACAATGAAACAGCCCTGCCTATTGAGCCAGACGTAATCTCGGCACCCCTGTCCCCAAACGCAGTTCAGCAGATTGAAAGAAGAAAGCGAGCAGGCCTGAAGTTAGTACGTCCCCGTCCCCTAGGAGGCTGTTGGGTTTACGGGGCCTGCATCTGCGGCAAGGCTCCAAGTGCGGGCGGCCCAGGGTCGGAAAGCAACGCTCATCACTGGGTGGGTTGCAAGGGCCCCAAAAGTCAAGACGCCCTCTGACCGGGCCATACGGCCCGCAGAGGGGAGCGACGGACACGGAGAGTCAATCCGTTTGGTTCACAAGGTTCAGAAGGGCAGGGCAGTGGGCCCAGGCAGAAGGCCTGGTGCCAGGATTTTCCCAAAGCGCCAGGCTCACGAACGCAGACCTGCTCAGGTCAAGGAGGGAGGGGGCGCCGGGGAAGGAGGAGGTTGCCTAGAGTGTTCGGGCTCTTAAGGAAACCTGGTGTGTAGGACGATGTAGGGCCACCGCCAGAGATTCTGTAGAATTTGACCGAAGGGTGGGACCACGCGTGTGCCACAGAAAACTCCCCTGGCGTGGCAGCCCCCCAGGCCCTTTTCCACAGAAGCGTCTGCCGTCGAGGCCAGGCCACGGCACACCTCCAGTGTCTGGGCAGTTTTGCCTTTCCGTGTCTCCCCGCGTGGGGAAGGAAGAAGAAGAGTAAAAGGAAAAAGTAAATAAAATAAACTTACTCAATACTTTCTGGGGTTCCGGTAAGTACACAGGGCCTCTCTGGAATCCCAGAACTCTCTATAAGAAGAACCGAGAAGAGGAGGTGTGTTGGTGGGCGCCGGGCGGCTGGGCGCCTCTGCCCCCGGGTGCAGGCTGCCTCCCTGCGCTGGCTCCGAGGCCAGCCCCACAGAAGCCCGGGCCCCAGAAGAAGACGACGCGCTTCCACTCGTGGACAGGGCGCGAAGCTGGTGCCGCCACCCTGGGTTCTCAGAGCAGAAACAGGTTCTGCCGGGGTAGGGGTGGGGGGGTGGACAGGACACGCGGCAGGGGTGTCTGAGGGGGTCCTAACGACCAGCCTCGCCTCATTTAGGAGCCATGTGTGTGTTGAGGAGGGCCTGAGCCGCGTGGCCCGCTTTTCCTCAGTTTCTCCGCTTGCACAGCAGTTTCTGGTTGCCTGTGGGCAAGCGGCCCGGCGGTGGGCTGAGGAAATTAACAGGCTGCCCCCCACCCCCCCGCCCTGATGAGCACCGTTCCTGCATGGCCACCCAAGACACCAGTGGCAGCTCCGTGGAACTCGGTCTGGGCCATCTGACAAGAGAGGAGCTTGCTTTCCAACACCACACAGTGCTTTACTTTGATCCGAAAAACACGGCCTCTCCAAATTCTCACTCAAAAAAAAAAAAAAAAGACAACTAAGGGCAGTTACTGCCTTCAGGACACGGTAGTGTGTGTCTTGTAAGTGGATGACACCTTCTCTAGTGCAATGTCCTCCCCCAAACCCGCTCCTCCACTACGGAAAGAGAGCAAATGCAAACTTGTTAGAACTATTAATAAAAATGCTTCTTCTGCAATCTGTCTCTCTCCATGTCGCACGGCCGAAACGGACCCAGCTGGGGAGGGTCCCGGGCCGTGTGGAACGCGTGCTCGTTTAGCCAGAACCCCAGCTGGCCTCCTTCCACAGAGCAGAGCCGGCCAGCAGCCCCTCGAGCGGCGGCACGGCCGCAGCACTCTCCCGGGCCCCACTGCCTGGCATCGCGCCCTGGGGCAGAAAACCAACACCTAGAGCAGCAGGCGTCTGGCCGGGGCCACGGGGAGCCACGGAACCGCCGAGGGCCTCGTGTCTGGGCCGGCTTCTGCCCCGGTTCTTCTGGTTCTCACCTGGGAGTCCGGCTCCAAAAATGCAAGGAAAACAGCACTCAATATACTTACCCAGGCCCCACGAACTTCTAAGTAACGAGTAAAGGTAATGAAATCTGGAAAACTTGGCAAAACACCGATTTCTACCAAACTGAGATCTATGAAGAGAGGAGCCTTACCTGAAGCAATCTGAATTTTGCAACCAGATTCTGCTTGAATCCGTGAAATCTGCTCACCTCCCCTGCCGATAACTGAAACAAATTGAACAGGGTCAGATTGTGGCCCCCCCAATTCCATCTACAGCCATGCACGAAGGGCTTAATTAACTCCACAAACATTTACACTTGGCTCGCAGCACTATCAATCAGGGTGGCCTTGGTGAGCCCACAAGAAAAAAATCATACATGAAACAAAGCAGACAGACACAGGGTACCCCTGCCCAACTGTGGAGAGGAGGGGGTGGGGCAGGAAGGAAGACAGGGGAGGGGGCCCCCGCGGATCTCTCTCTCAGCCTGGAGCGAGACCCATGGCACATCAGGGCTCTGGGGGACACAGTGTGCAAAGCATTCCACCACAGTGACAGTCACACTGCAAGACTAAGCAGGGGCAAGTAGATACTGTGGATACTTACTAAATCCAACCATTTTATCAGGCACTTTGAATTCTTCTGTTATTACTGCCCTAAAAACAAAGAACATTTTGGAAAAACATATAAAGAAATCTACAGCCATTTTAGGTTTTCCCCCAAATTTCCCATGGTGGCAATGCTGGACGATAGAGGCTTCAGATGCGCATCGTGCCCATGGGGCTACCAAGGCCATAGCCCTCGAGAAACAGCGTCATCCGATGGACCTCTGGTCAATCCCTTCTCAAAAGGACTCAACCTTCTGCTCTCCCTGTGTCAGAGGAAGAAGCCTCTGCCTTTTCATGAAACCATCAACTCTACTAACAGTGGCCTATCTTCTCAGTCCTGCCTAACACCTAAACGTTGTCTGGGGCTTACCGAGCGAGTTTGGATTTCCTTTCCTGGTCTCCTTTGCAGATACAGATATTCCATTCTCTCTTCAACATTCCCTGTTTCCCAATTTTTCTCTTGTTTCTGGCCTCTGTCTAATCTAGCTGCTGTTTTAGGGTGTGATGCTCCAAATGGAACCAGTAGCCAACAGAGGCCTAATCAGTGCTGACCAGGACAGAATAATTAGGCACTTGTGTTAAATGCTCTCCCGTCCATTACGGGTTGGGTTGGGTTGGGTTGGGTTGGGTTGGGTTGGGTTGGGGGTGGAGGGGCGGGTGTGTGTGTGTGTGTGTGTGTGTGTGTGTGTGTGTGTGAGTGACAACTACTGGTTCTTTCGAGTAAATCTGTGAAGCTGCCAGTGAGTGTATTGTGGACAATATCCAATTTGCCCGACGCCCCAGAAAGCAATTAAATCTAAACATTTACCTTAGGAGGAAGCTAAATGCAAGTACTTGAAAAAGAATGAAGGGTGATGAGCATTTGTAAGCCTCTCTCACACAGCTGGAATTGTGCCTATCACGGAAAGGATCGAATCTAGCGCACGTTTTTAGGGAGCGCGTGGCACACAGAAGAAACAGCAGAAGTCGCACTCGCCACTGTGCCAGTGGGACGAGGGCACACAGCCTTCCCCGTGCGGAGCCACCTGCTCTGCTCACATGCGTGCAGGGAGCCTCCCTAGCGCCCGGGGGACGGGAGCTCACCCCAAGAGCAGGCAATTCCGGCCGCCCGAATCAGGAGCACTGCGGACAAAGACTCCAAGCCTCGCTGGCCCAACACAGCCCGGAGGGGGCGCGGGGTTCCCATGGGAGGGGCTTCCTGGCCGTGGTGGAGGGTAACAGTGACCCTGTGCCTGCAACCACGAGACACGGCTCACGTGCGTGGCACCGGGTGTCTCAGCGAGGGGTCCTGGGGAGCTTACTGAAGAGGGCAACGCCTCCTAATACAAACTTTCACAGAACTCAGGCGGCTCCTCCGCCCTCAGGGACAGTGGGGGCGGACTCTCTTTGAGGAGGAAACGTATGAAGAGGAGCTGCTCTGGGCTCCCCGGTGACAGAGCTCCATCTAACTGTGAGGCTGAAGCTGGTCTGATCACAAAGTATGCACATCTTGGGAAGCAAAATTCTGACTAATTATGGCTTTATAGGAAAGCTATGTTTGATACTAACAACAACATTGTTTAGATAATTTTAGTTCATTAAAAACCAGAGCAAACCAGGAACGCGGCAAAGACAAAACCCAGGTTCAATCTTTTGGCCAACGGGTGCCTGAGGATTTCTAGAAATTGCCCAACATTTGTGCAGTACACAAGGGGCCAGAATTGTATCGTTGCTGGCGAGGCTGAAGGATGCTATGTTGCAGTGACGGATGCACCAGACAGAATGTCATCCACGAGGAGAAAAACTGTCGGCAGCCTTTCCTGTATGTTTCATTCTTTTTGAAGGATGAGGTTGGAACTGCAGACACTGCATCTTAGAGACTGGTCTGTTTGAAACTGAAAGGTCTCTGTATCTCTCTAAATCCTCAGTTTGTTAGGGAAGAAGGCTATGGAGGTAAACTGAGGCAGGGAGTCACGATGACATTTCTCCCAAGGTTCTGTGGCAAGTCCCTGCCGCGAGGGCATGGGGTGGGCCCTGGGCTTCTGGCCACAACTCCTTGTGAATCACAAGCTTTATCTCGTGAAAGCCCAGGGGCTCATGATTCTTCGGGACACATTTGCTCAAATGAAGACATTAAGGATTCTTAAAACACGGGGAAAGCCATCAAATCGGAATAGAAAATTTCACAGCCTCTCCTTTTAAATTAGATGCATGTGGACAGATAAAAAGCAGCCCCCACATTCTAGAGGTCCACTAAGTTTACATACAATCATAGCTGATTTTGAATACCCCCTGTTCATTTATCCCTTGAGATTACCCTGTCTGCGAAAGGACTATAAAAAACAAAACAAAACCAAAAAAACCTTGAGTCTTAAAGAAATCCAGCCCCTGGTTTTTCACACTCTCAACCTCTGACTTGCTAACACTCCAGTACAGATGGTGGATCAATAAACAATTAGAAATGATCAATAAATAATAAAACATAACCCACTGCTTACCTTTGATGTACCAAGGCCCCTAACTGGTTACCTACTGTGGCAAAGAGAAAGAGAAAAGAAAAATCAAAGCATTAGCACGGATAAACTAACTCCATCCTTACACGAGTTCTTACCATGTCAGGGAGGGGGGGAGAGAAAAGAAAGGCAGAGAGAAAGCAAACAGTAATTTAGGCTCAGTGGCTGCAATGAATGCGTTACATGATATGAAACAGGAGGGGACGCCTCGATCAACGCAGTGTCTAACCCAGTGTCCAGCTGAAAGCCGGATAAGAAATTGATCTGTGTGTCCACCCGCTGAGAGGCCTGGGAGAAACTCTCACTTGCCTAAATCCCTCTCCCTTCCCACCTCCCTCCTGCTCTGGATCCAAACTCAATGTACAGATAGCAAGGGTTCCCTCTTTTTCAAACAAATGAGAAGATTTAACCTCCGAGCCCGGGAGCATTGTTACGAACAGCCCCACGGCAGCTGTGGGCCCTAAGAAGGTGCACATATGTTCCTGCCGGCCACGGGGCATCCCCCCCCTCCCCCCCCAATTCTGCCTGCCCTCCCAGGAACAGACATATCTCAGGGAGAGGATCTGGCACTTTCCCTCCTTGGGCCTCCTCATCAACCCACCAGTCCGTCCATCGTGGACCGCTAAGAACGAGCGTGGCCTTTCAAGCCCACTTCAGACAGCAGCGCCCAACAGCCTCTGATTACGAAAACCCACTCTGCAATCACATCCCCACAAAACCGCCTTAGCTACACTTTTTGTTCCAGTTTCCCCTCTTTTAGCAATTGATGAGCATCTCCCTCGCCAGCCAGCAGCAAAAAGGAATTTGTGGGGTTTCTCTTTTGGAGAATGCAGCCTGGGAAACTCAGTCAGCAGACACTGAAAGAGCATAAATCCTAAACATATTCCAAGGAACTGAATGGATCTTATGACGTGCTGCCGGGAGTATTCAAAACTCAGTCTTGGGGGACGGGGGGGTGGACAGACAGCAGAGAAGTGGGGAAGGTCAATCACATCAACTTTATTTATTTATTTATATTTTTAATGTGGAAAGGGCTAAATAGGACTGTTCTCTTCTTGGACAATAATATCTGGTGTATTTTCAGTCTAGTTGGGAATTCCGCCTTTTTAAATTTTTTTTTTTAATGTTTTATTTATTTCTAGGAGAGAGAGAGAGAGACAGCGTGAGCAGAGGAGGGTCAGAAAGAGAGGGAGTCACAGACTGAAACAGGCTCCAGGCTCTGAGCTGGCAGTCAGCACAGAGCCCGACGCGAGGCTCGAACCCACGAACCGTGAGATCATGACCTGAGCGAAAGTCGGACGCTTAACCGACTAAGCCACCCGGGCGCCCCAATCACATCAACTTTAGAACAAAGAGTGAAATGGGCTGACAGCTGAAGTCTAGGGCTCCCAACTGCTCTTTCTGCCTGAACTTAACCCTGTCCTTCTGACTGGACAGGAGCTGGTCGTAATGGAGACAGAGAACAAGAAACCAGGTCATGGCATTTTTTTTTATGTTTGTTTATGTGAGAGTGCAAAAAGGGGAGGGGCAGAGAGAGAGGGGAACAGAGGATACGAAGCAGGCTCTGCACTGACAGTGGTGAGCCCGATGTGGGGCTTGAACTCCCGAACCGTGAGATCATGACCTGAGCCTAGGTCAGACACTCAACTGACTTGAGCCCCCAGGAACCCCCCTCTGATCATATTTTAGAAGAAGAAAAAGCATTCTTGCAAAAAGTAAATGAGTCAATACCATATCTCCTCTGGATCAATAGCAAGATAATGGTTTGCAGCCAAAATATTGACATTATATACTATTAATCTGCTTATCTCAGGGATAAGAGAATTGTTTTTCATTGAATCTTAAACTTTTCTCTTTGCGTTTCCAGTTTGAAGATGATGAATGCTCTCACTTGGGGCTGGGCTGTGCTCACGATTCCCAGCCAACGTGAAGACTGGGGCGATTCCAACTTTGGGCAAGGAACCCCCATCACACACTCAGCCCCAGGGTGTCGCCAGAGAGGAGCGTCCACTACTGGAAGGCAGTGGGTCTGAGCAAAACAGGCTGAAGGAGAATGCCCACAAAAGAGCACCCTTGAGTTTTGCTACCTGTCCTCTGTCCGTACACAAGGGTCCCACCAAGCCTCTCTGCTTACTGCCAGAATGCCTCTCGGGGGTGAAGAATACATTGAAGACAGAGAGACTAAAGACTAGGATGCTTGAAATGCCAAGAACACAGAGAGGTGTCTGGTCCCCAGCCAGGGCAACACAGCCGGACCTTGGCTCCTGGCCTGCTGTGCTATTTGCTAAGAGATGTTCAAAGGGCTGATGATCTTCAGAGATTTTGGCCAGAAAAGCCACAGAAACAGGGTAAAGGGCAACGCTACCTTAGAGAACTTTATGAGGTTCACAAGAACATTCAGGAGGCGGTTTGGTCAAAAGCCATTTAAAATGTTGTGCTCGTCACAAATAAAGGAAATTCCTTTTTGTCAGTAAGGTTATGCTTCACAGGTGTCGTATGTGCACACACACACACGGTACAGTCAAGTGCCTTACTGACCAAGGGGAGGCGCTCGCAAAGATCAAAACAGAAGCACGCACACCATCATCCCAGAGAGCTAACTACCGAGACACACACCGAAGAATGAAATCAGGAGCGCCCCGGGGGCTGAGTCAGTTGAGCTTCCGACTTCTGCTCAGGTCATGATCTCCAGGTTCGTGAGTTCAAACCCTGCATCGGGCTCTGGGCTGATGGCTCGGAGTCTGGAGCCTGCTTCGGATTCTGTGTCTCCCTCTCTCTCTGCTCCTCCCCCACTCACATTCTGTTTCTCTCAAAAGTAAACACTGAAAAATTTTTTTAAAGAAAAAAGAATGGAATCAAATTCCAATTTGGACTCAACTCTTGAGTTGGACCCTTACTTAGGAAGGGCACACAGCCCCCTTTCTCCACGCAAATGCCGCAGCCCCAGGGTGAAACACGCGATTTAAAGTTTCACTTTCTGTGGAAACATTCCCACTTGAAGCCTCAAAATGAACCCCAGCAGTCAGATCAGGGACTCCAGGCACTCACACAATGGACTGATAACATCTGACTCCACGAACAGGGGGCCTCCCCTTGGTCTTCATGATGAAAGGGGGGCGTCAAGTGAAGGAGGCAGGGGGAATGCCTATCAAGTTCAATTCAATAGTAACTACAGTCATTTTACTGTAAAGAAGGCAAAATGCTGCATACTATCAGTCCTATTTCCTGTTAATGGTGCATGCTGGCCAACAATGCCTCGTCTCCCCTCCCAAGTTCAGCTCAGCTCCATTCCAGCACATGGGCGCGCGCGTGCGCACACACACACGCACACACACACACACACACACACACACACGTGGCTCTCATCTATCCTGGCACACCACATAATGGGAAGCCACCTGGGCTAGAGGAAAATGAGCTTCCCCACAGAAAAGATTCATGCCACAATATAAGAAATTCTTTCTAAAGAGTAATAATACACTGTCAATTTCAATAACGATCTTTGAAAAATAATAAAATAAAATAAGGCACCGGACACATTTTCCCCCTCGCTACTGAGGAGGAAAATGTCTTCCTTTTTCTTCCACTAAAGAAATGCTACAAAACATCACTGGGGACACACTCGACCTTACAACATGCGTCCATTTTAACAGCTGACCCCCATTTCCGAGAAGCAACGGCACCCTCATCTTCCGTGCGGGCACAGAGCAGGTGGGGGGCGGGTCAGCCAAGACAGAGAACATCAGCACTTTTTACATAACTGAGCAAACAGATAAATAAGCCAACCCCTTCTCTGTGGAGCCAGGAAAGGACTCTGTGCCCGCCCCTGGGTCCCCGGGGCCCCTGTGGCTCTGCCAGTGATGCCTGCAGGCACTGCAGGGGTTTCTCCCATTTTCAAAGCATTTTAAAAATGCTTTTCTCCCAAGGACAGCACAGAGGCTTCCTGTGTTCTAAGGAGGCAACCCTCACCCCCCCCACCCCACCCCCCGCCACAAAACACAGACGGGCTGAGTTCAGCTGACCGTCCCTAGGCAAGTAATCCCTCAGGACTTTTTGCAAATCGTCATTTCTAAAAGGTGAGAGTGGACCCAAGCTCCTCTCAATAAAGGCGCCCTCACTTGCAGGCTAAGGTGCTTTGGGGAGCCAGCTCTTGCATGTGCCTCACCTGCTGAGCCCACACAGGCCTGCAAGAGCCCAGGACAAGGTTGGTGCTCCCAAAGCTGTGCTCCGGTCGGACACTGGGCCAGCCCCGGGGTAACTTGGTGCAGCAGACCACCTTGGCCCTTGAGAAACAAAGTCTGAGGAGAGCAGGGGGAAGCTCCGGGTGAGGAGTGACCTGACCTCGTCTCCAAGCCTGGGGGTGCTGGGAATCCCACCTGCACCCCTCCGCAGTCCGAGCCCCTGCCCACTGCCTGACCTGCAGGAATGGCATTAAGAGGAGAAACAAGTCTGCGATATGTGTTTATAGCACTAAGCCAGTGGCCATGAAGTCAATTTGGGGATCATGACAGGCTTTATTAAAAAACTAAGCCTGGGGCACCTGGGTGGCTCAGTCAGTTGAGCATCCGACTTCGACTCAGGTCACGATCTCATGGCTCATGGGTTCAAGCCCCGTGTTGGGCTCTGTGCTGACTGCTGGCTCAGAGCCTGGAGCCTGTTTCAGATTCTGTATATCCCTCTCTCTGTGACCTTCCCCTGCTCCCGCTGTCTCTCTCAGAAATAAATAAAACATTTAAAAAAATTTAAAAAAACTAAGCTAAAAAGCAGGGTATATATAGTAAGAGTATTCCATAAAGCCTTTTATTTCAGCTACATGTGTTTTAATGTGTGTGTACCAACTGGTTCTGATGGAAATATTGTGAGTGGTGTTTTAAAAGTTTGAAAATAACTTGTTATCATCCTTAGGATAATCTCACGATGTGGGTAGATCTCCATGTCACAGGTGAGGAAACAGAGGCTCACCGAGGTTAAGAAACCTGCCCAAAGCCACACAGTTAACAAATGGCAGAATTGGGACTCAATCCCTACCTACTCTACCACTTTGGAGCCCCCATTTTCAAGCACATGCCATCACGGCACATGAGACAGAGATCCAGGTTCAAGTCCTCCCTGTGGCACTTCTCGGGCATCTGCCCTGGGTCTAACCACTTCTCCAGACCTCAGTTTCCTTATCTACATGAAAGGGAATTCAGGCCTCAGGACTCCTTTCTTATTCTATCCGGGGGCCCCACCTCCATCTCTAAACTCTGGCAATTGTTCAACTATTCTCCATTCCAAAAATGTTATATAAATGGGATCACACAGTATGTAACCTTTTGGGATTGGCTTCCTTCACTTGGCTGAATTACCTGCAGGTTCATCCATGCTGCTGAGTGTACGTATGAGCAGTTTATTCCTCTTACTGCTAAGGAACGTTCTGCGGTACCGATGTGCCATTTTGTTAACCATTCACCTGCTGAAGGACATCTGAGCCATTTCCAGCTTGGAGCTGTTACAAATAAAGCTATGACAGGGGCACCTGGGTGGCTCAGTCAGTTCAGCATCTGACTTCAGCTCAGGTCATGATCTCACGGTCTGTGAGTTCGAGTCCCACGTCAGGCTCTGTGCCCACAGCTTGGAGCCTGAGCCTGTTTTAGATTCTGTGGCTCCCTCTCTCTGCCCCTCTCCTACTCATCCTCTGTCTCTCTCTCTCTCTCTGTCTCAAAAATACACTATAAAAAAAATTAAAAAAAAAAAAAAAAAAAAAAGGAACTTCCTTGGGTGTTTCTCACACCCAGTCAGGGTAGAGAGCCAGTCAGCGGCACACGGTTCTTAGGAGGTTGTTGAAAAGCTGTAAATCCCCTTATAATTTGAGCTTATATGTGAGCTTCGGCTGTATCTCTGCTGCAGCATGGATGCTACAGGTTTAGCTCATTCATTTCTGCAGACAATGCTGTCCTACTGTGCGCGTGTCTAGCTAGCTGAGCCATCTGTCTGACCGGTCAGATCGTACTTTGCCGGCGGGGGTGGGGGTGGGGGGGGGACCTCACTTCCTTTTTCCAACTCACACATACATGTTATTATGCACCCATATATATGACTAGCACTCACTTCTCAATTCTAATCCTAAAATGGGCGGATGAATGGAGGGGAGGGGAGACTCCGTGAGTCTCTGCTGTAAGTTGTGACCTGAAGAGAATCACAATCGGATTCTTCCCCGTCAGTATTTCTCCCCAGGATTCTAATGCGTTGCTGCCAGTGGATCCCTGCCCAGAAGTCCGGAGTCCTGCCTCCTGAGGCACCCGAGGTGATGTGCCACCGTAGACCAAGGGGAAATGTGAGCGGGGACATGGAAAGGAGGAGGGCATGGTGTTTCTTCTAGCGCAGACACAGTTCTCAGAGAGGTCTGCTTCAGCGCACGGAGTGTACACCGCGGGGGAGCTGGAAAGGGCTCCCTGAAAGCCTCCCCCCACCAGCCCACCTGACCCCGGGAAGTCTCCACCCTCTCTGCCTGAAGACCACTGCTGGACACTCTTGACCCCCACCCCGCCCCAGGCCTCAGGCACTAAGGGGGAATGCTGGCCTTGGGGAGAATACCAGCATGTCTGAGATTCTGTTTCTCTCTTTCCAAAATAGACACCCCGGTCCCTGGGGGCCCCAGGCAGAGGCAGTGTGGGCCACGGGCAGCAGTCCCCATGCCCAGGCCACCCGGCAGCAGGAACCTGGGGCTTCCCCGCACCCCAGCACTGACTAGCACCCCTAACTGTCTTCCTCCTCGCAAAGCCTGCATTCAAACAAATCTTCCCTCCTCTTTCTTGTTTCTTCCTCCTCTTTGTCCTGGGCCACGCACGCGGACACAAAACTCAGCCGCCAGGGCCATAGAGATACTCTGTCGCCATCTTCCTGGAAGCGGTTTGTGTGAGAGCACACTCAGGAATTCTGCGTTCACACCGAGAATGCCAGCCTAACATGAGGAAGTACAGCACTGGGGGCGCCTGTCAGTTTAGCATCTGACTCTTCATTTCGGCTCAGGTCACCGTGGTTCATGAGCTCGAGCCCCATGTCAGTGCGGAGCCTGCTTGGGATTCTCTCCCTCCCTCTCTCTGCTCCTTGCCCACTCTCACACACACTCTCTCTAAATAAATCTTTAAAGAGAAAAAGAAAAAGAAAGTCCAGTACTATCAGGGCGATGGCACATAAACCTCAAAGACACTGAGGTCCTGGGGGCCAGCTGCACAGTCATGCTCCTGGACACCTGGATGGCCTGTGGCTGCTTATAAGCTCTGATGACAGAGCTGAGTAGGTGAGATGGAGCCCATGTGGCCTGAAAGTCTAAAACAATTTACTGGATGGTCCTTTTTTAAAAATTTTTAAATGTTTTTGTTTATTTCTGAGAGAGAGAGAGAGAGACAGCGTTGAGCAGGGGAGGGTCAGAGAGAGAGGGAGATACAGAATCCGAAGCAGGCTCTAGGCTCTGAACTGTCAACAGACCCCGATGCAGGGCTTGAACTCACGAACCGTGAGATCAAGACCTGAGCCAAAGTCAGGTGCTCAACTGACTGAGCCACCCAGGTGCCCCAGGATGGTCATTTTTAAAAAAATAATGTTTATTTTGAAAGAAAGAGAGCACACATGTGTAAGAGGGGCACAGAGAGAGAGAGGGAGGGAGAAGAGAATCCCAAGCAGGCTCTGTGCTCCATCTCACGAACCGTGAGATCATGACCAGAGCCGAAATCAAGAGTCAGACGCTTAACCGACTGAGCCACACAGGCGCCCCCTCTCCGTGTGGTCCTTTAAGAAAAGTCATGCCAACCACCGATTCTGATTAAATTCGCACTTCTCCAACCTTTTAGCTAATAGTACTCTCTTCGATCTGGAACTTGCATTCCATAAAATTTTCTCAACGCTAATCATAGGCCCTGAGAAGGAAGAGCTGAAGCATCACGTGTTTTGTGCTCCTCCTGCACAAGGGAGGTGAAGGGGGCGCCCGAGGGCAGGTCACAGCCTGCAGAGCTGGGCAGAAGCACGCGGCGTCTGCAGAAAAGGAGATGTGTGTCCTAGGAAGGGGACAAGGGGACAAAGGAACAGCTTCAGGAGTTCAGAGCAGTGTCTCTGGTGTGTGGAAAGGGGGGAGGTGGGGAGAGGGGAGGGAGGAGGGGAGCAGGAGGCAAGAGAAGATAAAGTGGCGAGGCGCCGAAGGGAGGCAGAAGAGGAGGGCGAGGAGTCCTAAGTCCTAGGGAGGGGAGGTTAGGCGCTGGGAGAGGGGCTGGGTTTCTGGGAGAGCCCAGAGGCGGGCGGCGGGGGAGCAGGCGGGGGGAGTGGGCAGGGGCAGCGGGGAAGGGCAGGCTGGGAAGGGCAGGCCCCCCTGGTTACCGGAAGCTGCCCCAGGCCTCAGGACAGAGGACTGGAGCCGGTCGGACTGGGACTGGCTCCAGCAAGCGGCCTCCGCGGGAGCAGGGAGGACGCACCGAGGGCAAAGCAGCTGCAAGGGGGCCAGGAGGAAGAGGCCGCCCCCCAGGGGCCAGGAGCCGTGGGTGCTGGGTGAGGATGCGGAGGGCCGCCCGCCTGGCCCTGGCCCCCTGCCGCGCTCCGCGGGCACCGCCCTGAACACCAGGCAGCCGGTCCCTTCCCACCACAGGAGCAGGTCTTGTGCCGTATTTTACTCTCCTATCCATACACCTGTTTGCAAATCTCCAAGTCCTGCCAAAACCCTATGCTGAGCTCCTCGGGCTCACTTCCGACTTGAGCACTTTTAAACAGATCCATGTAACACCTCCAAAGGCTCAGGGGACTGACCTTTAACCCCCAAAGGTGAAAGAACCCGGCTTCCCCAGGAAAGTCAGGAAGGTCATGTTGCCAAAGACCTGATCTGGTGAACTTCCGTCCAAAAAATCAAGCCAAACCAAACAAATGAAAAACTGCAAGCCCTTTGGACATCTTTGCTGCCCAGGGGGGGATGCAGAATTCCTCCTTGTTGTCTGTCTGTTTTCCTAAACTCTCATCTCACAAACAGCACAACTGTGACCCTGTGAAAGCTGTCTGGGCACCATGAACCACACTTTCCTTGCTGGGTCCCGTTCATTTACATATTTATCCAAGAGAAGAGAACCACCCAGTGACCTTCTCTCTCTCTCTCTCTCTCTCTCTCTCACACACACACACACACACACACCAGTCAGAAGACAACCTCTGTGTGCCCCAAACTCCAAGAGCTCGCTCTCAACGCGACAGCAAATGCCACAGGTGGAGACGGAGTTGGAGGAAAAAACAATCTGCATAATTCTGCTGTTTGGAAGGTGCTCAGCAGAAGAGGATTAACTCTCAAACCTTCCTGCCCAACGTAAAAAGCCTCAGGGAAGTTTCTCGTTCTTCGCACATTGTTATGTAAGATGGACAGCTGGCCCCACACAGGAAGGTTCTTCCTCGGTTCTTCCCTACTGTTACTAGGCCTCATACTTGGAAGAAGAGAAACCGTGTTCGTTTTCGGACTCCAAGGACTCAGTCTCACGCAGGCAGACATGGAAAAGCATACAGTCCTCCAAACAGGTGAAAATAAGCAACACGTGTAATCAGCCGGACTTCCAAGCGCGATTCTGGACTTCCTGGCACCTCCCTAGCTACACCTGCCTGCTCTTTATCAACAAACTCAGAGGCTCCTGTGAATTTCTTTTTTTGTTGTTTTAACAGTTTTGTGCTTTTTTTCTTAATGTTTATTTTTGAGAGAGTGAGAGACAGTGTGAGCAGGGGAGGAGCAGAAAGAGAGGGAGACGCAGAATCTGAAGCTGGCCCTTGGCTCTGAGCTGTCAGCACGGAGCCCGGTGAGGGGCTTGAACCCACAAGCCATGAGATCATGACCTGAGCCGAAGCTGGACGCTTAACCTACTGAGCCCCCCAGGCGCCCCTTACAAATTTCTTTAAATGGGTGTCCAGAGGATTCACGGAAGAAAAAAGTCTGCCAGGGGACAGTGGTTTCATCTGCAAATATCTAGGTGCTCTTTCTGCAAAGGACACGGGGACCGCCTGTCCTGTGTGCAGAGAGTTTATGCTTCCCTGCCACATGGGGGGTGCAGGCAAGGCGGCGAGTGTTGAAAGGTATTGATCGTGATTTCTGGAAACAGTGGGCCAGGGAGATGGTCCATTACTGGGGCGTGTGCTCAGAGCCAGACGGCTTACTTTCATTTTTATATTGATGTCCTGTAAGGAGAACGGAAGCAGGACTGCCCTGGAAGGTAAACGGTTACTCTGCATCACAGCTTTTCACAAAGGCAAAAATGCAGATAATGCAGTCAGTCACATGTGGGCTAAGAATCGCTAAGACCAGTCAAACAAAAGGATCACAGGGGACCATTCTGGAGCAGCCATTTAAAATGGCCACTGGGTGCCTGGGTGGCTCAGTCGGTTGAGCGTCCGACTTCGGCTCAGGTCGTGATCTCACGGTTCATGGGTTCGAGCCCTGCATGGGGCTCTGTGCTGACAGCCAGCTCAGAGCCTGGAGCTGCTTTGGATTCTGTGTGGCCCGCTGGCTCTGCCCCGACTCCACCCACACACATTTGCTCACTTGCTTGTTCTCTCTCTCCGAAAAAAAAGGTTAAGAAAATATTGTACTGTTTTGTCACCTGGTTCCAATGGCCCTGGGGTGGACCTCGCGCGCGTGTGTGTGTGTACTCATAAACAGTTTCCTGGGGCTTCTGGGTGGCTCAGTCCGTCAAGCATCTGGCTCTTCATCTCAGGTCGTGATCTCATGGTTTGTGGGTTCAAGCCCCGCATTGGGCTCTGGCAGTGCGGGGGTTGCATGGGATTCTTGCTCTCTCCCTCTCTCTCTGCCTCTCCCCCACTCACTCTTTCTCTCTCAAAATAAATAAACCTAAAACAACAAAAACACGGGGTGCTTGGGTGGCTCAGTCGGTTGAGTGTCCGACTTCAGCTCAAGTCATGATCTCAGTTTGTGAGGTTGAGCCCCGCACTGGGCTGTGTACTGAGTTGCAGAGCCTGCTTGGGATTCTCTCTCTCCCTCTCTCTGTTCCTCCCCAACTTGGGTTTTCCCTCTCAAATAAACTTAAGAAACAAAAAAACCCACAAAACACAAAAAAACAATGTAGGCAGAAAAGAACATTTACACCAAAATGAGCCCAGCCCCCTTAGAATGCTCACAGTTGTGAAGCTGTCCAGTTATTCCAACGAGGTAACCACATTTAAAAACAATGGCAATCTCCTCCGTTTAGAACCTTCCAAGACACTGGAGAAATCAGTCTCACCAAATGACTTTCTCTACACACACCAAAACACACGCTTTTGTTTTGTTTTGTTTTGTTTTGTGGAAAAGGAAATTACGCCATATATCCTGCCATACACCTTGATTTTTTCCCATTTAATGATGTATCACAGAAATACGTGCACACATGTGGCTGACAGAAGGACGGAGAAGGCACTGGCTGGCCTACTGCGTGCATCTTCGTGTACAGCCTGGTGAGCTTCAGGCGCCCTCTTACAGTCATACTTTGCAGGACACCAAATGTGAGCAAGGAAGTCCAAGTTCTCTGTACAAGCACATCGGACAGATACGCTTTGCTAGGGTGCTGGTGTCAGGCACGTGGATTCCAAGCGGTCTCAAGCTCTTTCGGGGCTGAAGTAGGGTACAGAAGCCACCGCCAAACAACACATGCATGAATGAAAGGCGGGCGCTTCTAGAGAGAGCCTGCCGTAAAATGGGAACAGTGAAAAAGTCAGCCGACTGAAGCAAGGTCACTCCCCCCGCCCCCCACTTCTCTCTCTTTAAGGTCAGGGTGTAGCCACAGGCTTCCTTAGAACCATGCATCAAATCTTAGCTTCTCTCTGGAGAAGAGTGGGAACTGCAAGTCCCACATGCGTGTCTGAAGAATGGAGGGTTAAATCAAACAAAATTCTCGAATCGGTCAAATCACTTCCAAACTGATGCACAAAGGCCACGTCTTCACCTCCGAGCCCAGCTGAAAACGTTCCCGCATTATCAAGGCAAATAAGAACTCAAATGCTGGAGAACTGCAGGGAAGCATCGACCCCAATCGGTCCCCTCAACCATGCGTCTTCGGAGGGACGCCGGGGGCAGTTGGCATGCAAACGGCTGACACGCGGCTCTGGCTTCACCGCGGCAGGTTCACTACCATCTGAAAGGCAGAGACGTTCCCGCAACTTACCTCCATCATCCAAGGGCCGTGTCTGTACTCCGTATCCATACACTGAGGGGTCCACTAGAGGTGTGGAATTATTCAAGTGAGGAATTGAATCAATTTTAGCAGCAATCTACAGAGAGAATCAGATTTAAAGACTCAGTAACAAATCCGGGCTCCTTCTGAGGGAGACAGCCGAGGGCTCTCTACCCCGCTTCTCCCCCTGCCCTACGTTCAAGGCAGTGTCCCCGAGAGGACACTTTTCACTGCCAATTGAGTCTTCTTTCAGCCTCAGTAACAATGTGTCTTTAGAAATAAAACACTTTGCAACACGTGCCTTCTACAAATCAGTATTTCTAAGCCAACACTTGAAAGGCAGGTACAGTGCATTCTAAGAAAAAAGGCAGGCCATCAACACGTAGAACTTCATTCAAAAGGTTTTGGCACATGACGTGCCTGGGTGGCTCTGTCGGATGAGCGTCTGACTTCGGCTCAGGTCATGATCTCACAGCTCGTGAGTTCAAGCCCTGCTCTGGGCTGACAGCTCAGTGCCTGGAGCCTGCTTTGGATTCTATGTCTCCTTCTCTCTTCTCTCCCCCTCCCCCGCTCACACTCTGTCTCTCAAAAATGAATAAACGTTAAAAATTTTTTTAAAAAAATAAAGGTTTCAGCACAGGATTCCCTTAAGAAACCAATTCCCAGTACTATTTCAAAGGCTGCATTTGCTTAAACGTGACCGCTCGTTAGGAAAACATCCATCCCATAACTTTGATGCCTATTAAGTGATGATGTCATCTCTGCAGACACACAAACAACAGCGAGCGGCTCCCCAACAGGGGTGTCCGAGCAGCGGGGTGGGGAGGGCTGTCTGTCCAGGCTACCGCAGAAGGATTCCTGCGCCGGAGAAAGCAAGAGACCTCTGAGAGTGACTTCAATTTTCAATATTATTGGCTTAAAAAAAAAAATCATCCAGCTACTGAAGTGTTTCTCCCCAGAAACAAATACTGAGGAACATTTTTATCTACTTTGTTCACAGGAAAAAGTTAAATGGGATCTTTCTGATGAATCAGCTCTTTATCACTTAATCGAAGGAACATTTACAGCAACTGCTCTTGATCTCAGTTCTTAAGTCAAGCCTAAGAAGTCGGGGTGGACTAAGGGGCAGACAGAAGGGCTGTCCCCCAGAGTGGGGCCTTTGGGGTAGTTCTGGGCTCGTCCAAATGCACCCAGAAGTCTGAGAGCTTCGGGGACCAACATAAATGCCTTAAAACAAATTAAAAAACCCCAAGATGACCATGACACTGAAAACCCAAGGCAGGACTCAAGCGTCAGGGACCCAGGGGTCAGGTGTCTCCCTCCGGCCACTAGTCGTGTGGGCAAGCCCCTCCCCCCTCTGCAGCAGCCGCTCTGGACGCACCAGCACTGGCCGCATAGTTTGGGCTAAGCTAACAACATACTCTTGGGGCACCTGGGGGGCTCAGTCGGTTAAGCGTCCGACTTCAGCTCAGGTCATGATCTCACGGTTCGTGGGTTCGAGCCCTGCGTCAGGCTCTGTGCTGACAGCTCAGAGCCTGGAGCCTACTTCAGAGTCTGTGTCTCCTCTCTCTCTGCCTCTCCCCTGCTCATGTTGTCTCTTTCTCTCTCTCAGAAATAAATAAAACATTAAAAAAAAGATTTTAACATACTCTCAACACAAAGGAGCTCTGGATACTAGAAAGCCCTTCACAGACAGCATGACTGAAAATGAGGCAACTCGTCCAACAAATGCCGAGTGCCTACTGTGTGCCGGGCTCTCTTCCACGCCCCGGGCTCCTGTGGTGAAGGAGAATAACCAGGCCGCTGCTCTCTGCGTCAGCAGTTGGTGGGGAGTGACAGGTCGTCAGCTGGGCAAGAGGCGATCATTTCAGCTGGTGACAGGCATTATACTAATAAGAGAAGATAACGAATTATGCTAATAGGAGAAGGTAAGTGGGTAGGAGAGCTACCTGACACCTGGTGATCAGGGAAGGCCACTCTGATGTCTTTAGATCATGGGAGCTAATGCCTAGCAAATGAGGAAGAGCATTCTAGACAGAGGAAACAGCCCGTACAAAGGCCCTGAGGCAGAAGCCAGCCTGGTAGGTATGAACACAGAAGAGAGAGGTCAATGTCACTAGAGAAGAAAGAACTAGATGACACAAGCAAGGGCTGGTTGGCCAGGGCTCCAGGCCATAGTAAGGGGCCTGGACTTTATAGGAAGGGTGACAGGAAGCAGCTGCAAGGCTTAGTAGGGAAGTGACATGGGTACTGATTTACTTTTCCAAAAAATCACCTTGACAAGGAAAATAGATCTTTTTTTTTTTTTTTTAATGTTTTATTTATTTCTAGGAGAGAGAGACAGCATGAGCAGGGGAGGGGTCAGAGAGAGAGGGAGTCACAGACTGAAACAGGCTCCAGGCTCTGAGCTGGCAGTCAGCACAGAGCCCGACACGAGGCTCGAACCCACGAACCGTGAGATCATGACCTAAGCGAAAGTCGGACGCTTAACCGACTAAGCCACCCAGGCGCCCCGACAAGGAAAATAGATTCTAAGGAGACAGGAGTAGGAAGATCATTTAGGAGCTATTCTAGGTCAGGGGTCAGCAAAGTATGGCTGGTGAACCTCCGGCTTTTGTAAAGAATGTTCTACTGGAACACAGCCACATGCATTTGTCGAACTGCACGGAGACCATATGGGGTCCAGGGCCCATATATATCACCTACTGTTTGCGCCTTTACAGGGAAAGTCTGCCGACGCCTGTCGAGGTAGAGATGATGGCACCCTGGATGGGGGCTTGTTTAAAAATATTATTATAACTAACTTACACTAACAAGATTGCTGCCAGAAACCCAACCTCCTATATCCAAGGGGCCATTTGCTATAAAACAAAATACGGTACAAACCCTGCCCAGTAGCATTCTACCGCTGACTTGCAATCTCACTTTCCCTATTTGTTTTGGATAAGCTCGGGGAGGTTGGCTACTTAAGGTCCAAAAGTATACTTTTAACGACGCAGCTGGCCAAACAGGTGGATTAAGAGGTGAGAATACGGCAGTGGCCCCTGCCCCCGGAGACCCTCGCATCGGCCGTAATAAACTAAGTGGTAACTGACCAATGTGGGGGTCTTCAGGATTACTGGCCCAGAGAGGGCCCAGACTGCTCCCAGTTTAGTCAATCACGATGACCCCAAAACATAAAGAAAAGGGGACAAGGGATCATGATTATCAAGAGTCCCCCAACAGAGTGCATGTCAAATCACCCCCAAACACAGACCCCCAAGACATAAACTGCCACATTCCCTGCTCCCTTCTGATGACACCTCTTAGCTTCCGGATCTTTTCACTTCCTTCCAAAGTAGCTAGAATGTGTTCCTGAGTCTTGGGCCCTCCTTATAATCTCTACGGTTAGGTTTCACATGTTGCTGGAATGTCATTTTTTCCCCCAAAGCCGATATGCTAAAAATGTTACAATAGTTTCCTGTTCCTGGATTTGATTAAAGGCTGAGGCTCTCAGATTTGTTCTTAAGTCATGTTTACCTCAGTTATCTATAATTTGGGAAATTTCCACTAAGAGAAAAGCAGTGCAGAATACCAGTTAAGAGGTGTAGCCCTGAAGTCAATGGGCTGCACTTGAACTCTGATTAAACAAATGTTAAATATGAGTTTGACAATACAAGATACAATTATATCACTGACAATACATTGTATGTATGACAACATTCTGTATAGAGACAGTGTACTCTTTTCTTCATACAAATGTAACCTTGTTTCAAGAAATACTTTTATGAGTCCACTAAAGGAGTTAAAATTTTGTGAGTGTTTACTATGTGCTGGGTACTCTGCAAAGGGCATTTTAAATACGCTCTCACTTGTTCCTCACCATGATTCTCTAGGAGGCTGGTATTATTTCCATTTTAAAACAAGGAAAAGTGAGGCTCAGAGAGGTTTAATGCTCTGCCCAAAGTCACACATGTCACAAGCGGAGGCACCGTACTTAAGCCCGGCCCACCCAGCTCTAGTCTGTGCTATTAACCACAGCACTGGGCACCTCCCTTCTCCTGCCTAAAACTTTCTTAAATGCATCTCTCTTCCCAAAGACCTAAGACCCAGTGATTTCCAGGGCAGAGCTCAAGCAAGTACTCACATCATAACTGATCGTTCTGACGGGAGGTGAGGTACATTCTCAGCTAGTTATGGTGTAGGCCAGGAAACCCCAGAGCACTGAAGCCAGGATAATCCAACAAAACCAAGTCCAGCGCAGAGCTTATCAGAGAGCATGACCTTGAGGGGAGTTTGCTACTGATTTTTTACCACTTGATCCCCTTTCCCACTCTTTTGGAGGGAGGCAAGGAGGAAAATCAGTTCTCTTGCTACACGTGCTGTTTTAGGCGCCGTAATAAGGTGAGATACTAACTAATGTCATACTCACTTCACCCCGACTCCGAACAGTTAGCAGAAATGGGAAGGGGAGCACTGCACAAGGAGTCAGTCAGTCAAGAGCCCTGGTTTTCCAACCAGCTCTTCCAGGGTTAGGTGAGACTTTCAATGGCCTTGCTCCTTGGGGCACTTGCCTGTGAAGTGCAGAGACAGACTAAACCAGTGTTTTCCAGGGGGAAGTATGCAGGCATTTTCAGGAGATGCAAGGATAAGTGTTTTTAAACTTCTGTATACACGTATTTCTTAGTTACCTTCCACGCGTGGCAAAGTTTTTCACTTATGATAGGGATTAGACTTCCTTTCAAAAATATTTTAAATGAACCTAAATTTTAATAAGATCAAAAAATACTAAGTAAGTACACATTGAGGGTCAGATCGTGAAGGCGGATATGCAAATCATTCAATTTAGGAAACAGTGATGAATTATTCCCTGGGGCACAACTCTGCGACTAAAATGCTCTGACAAGGTTCATAATCCGAGTAGTTCGCCTCGTAAATCCAAACAGGAAGCTGTAACTATCTCCGCAGCCTCACACGTATTAAAACACTATGCCGGGGGCACTATGCTGGGGGGCTCAGTCGGTGAAGCGTCCGACTTCGGCTCAGGTCATGATCTCACGGTTCGTGGGTTCGAGCCCCGCGTCGGGCTCTGTGCTGACAGCTCAGAGACTGGGGCCTGTTTCATATTCTGTGTCTCCTTCTCTCTCTGATCCTCCCCTGCTCACGCTGTCTCTCTCTCTCAGAAATAAATAAAAACATTTTTTAAAAATTAAAAATAAATAAATAAAACACTATGCCAAACAGGAACAGGCAGAGCCACCTGAATGCCAGGACAGCCACACCCTGCATCCATGGTAGGGCCGCCGTTGATGGTCACAGACCCGGTGAGCACAGGCTGAGGGCTCCCACCACCTGCCAGGGAGCAGGAACCCAGCTTGCCTCCCGGGGCCTCTGCTGCATCCACATCCCGAGTGACCCCCGCCGAGGCACCGAGGACACAGGGGCTGGACCTTAAGTGCCCGCTCCCCACGGCAGGAAGAAACAGGACGTCACCCACGCAGTGGAGCCAAACGGCTAGGACCACGTCCCGGACGGCAGGGTCTGGGGTCAGGGTGCGCAGGAACCCGCGCCCCAAGAGGCCCCCAGGGGGGCAGCGGTGTATCAGACTTACTGTCCCCCCGACGGAGCGCCTGACTGGTGCCCTCATCTCGTCCCCACGGGGACCTTACACGGTCGCTACTCGTCTCATTGCCGTGGGGCTGGGAGCGTCCACCTGGAGCTGGAGCCACAGGGAGAGGGGCGGACAGTGTAAAGCACCCGGAACAACATCAGGCACCAAGTATGAGATAAGAAGTGTTTATTTTGATATTTTATTCAATAATAATAATAATAATAATACAGAAAAGGGCACAGATCATAAGTTCACAGCTCGTTGAATGTCCACTTACTAAAATGCCTGTGCGACTCGGGTCAAGACCAACAAACAGAACATTACGGGTACCATTACCCCCTTCAGTCACTACCTACCCCCAACTCCCAAGGGGGGCCTCCTAACTTCTAATGTTAGCTATTAAACACAATTACTACAACCACCAATGACCTCCATTTTCCAGATGACGAAACTAAGGCTTAAAGAAGTTCCTTTAACTAACTGCCTGTCCTCTCACCCAGCCAGCACATGGCAGAGCCAGAGCCTGAATCCAAGTCTCTTAACAGGCACTTCAGTGCACGACAGCACTCCCACACCCACGGGGACACAGCCCGACTCCGGACGCCTGACCACAGACGGTACCGAACCCCCCAGGGCTTGTTTCTTCCCGTACGTATACTCCTTGATAACCAAGTTTAACTTCCACGTTACGTACAGTAAGAGATGAACGATAATTAAAAATAAGAGAATTGTGTAACAACACACTGTGAAACAAGGTTATGTGAAGGTGGTGTCGCTTGCACTGTGCCCACTCTTCTTGCGGTGAAGGGCAGAGGTCAGGGACAGAGGCGTCGCACAGGAGCATTAGGCTACTACTGACCTGACGACACGTCAAGAAGATCTTTTGCTTCTGGACTGTGATGGACCAGGAGTAAACGAAACCCCATAAAGCAAAACCACAGATGGGGGGAGGGGGCTACTGAACTCTCCCCTGGGATTTCGTGACCATCCCACGAGAAAACACACATGAAGTCCTTGCCTGGCATCTAGCACAACAGGGGCTTGATGAATGCTGGCTGTTGTCGTGAGAGATGGGGCCCTGGCCGATCCCACCCTATTTATTGGCATTAACCAAAACAAGGAATTCTACAGGCCAAACAAGACTCAGCTCTTCATGGTAGCTTCTCTGACAACTCCATGGCACCCACATTTGGGCAGAAATAAGTACTCCCTTCTCTACGTCTGCAACGCATGTTATAAACGACCTTTGCAAAACGTAATTCACTGACACCGTTATTGGTTACACTGTGTCCCCGCCACAGGGAGCTCTTTGAAGAGGAGCTTTGTCTCAATCCTCTTAGTACCTCTAGGCCCAAGGATTTTTTTAACTGAGAACTCTAAGGCCCAGCTGTAAGAGAATTCACGAACCTCCTGAAATGACATGGCGGTGGTGAGGTTCAAAGTTGTCAAGAATCTTAAAAAGTTCCCTGTTCCCGAAAGTTAAAACACAACTTCCTTAACGCACAGCAAAGTGCTTGACACGCGGAAGGTACCCCTCAAAGGTCTGCTAAGTGTAAAGCGGGTCTGGAGAAGCCCGTCGGGAGGCAAAATGCTAAGATGCTCTAAGGCGAAATAACGCACCCGCTGGGACCTCCAGCAGAGGCCCTAAAGAGGGCACGTCCATTCCCCACCTACCCTACGTCCCAGCGAATTCCACCTGCGTCCTTTGATGCTCTGTTCAGATTCTGACATGTGTCAGAGATGGAAGATTAGGCAGCCACCTCTGTGAAGGAATCGCATTTCCTTAGAATGCGGAAAACATGGTCCAAGAATGACTGCGGGTATGAACCCTTTGTGTGCCTTTGAGAAAACTGCTTTATTTCCTTTTGGCTCATTATGTTCAAATATACGATAGATGAGGATTAGAACCCAACTACTTCCCTTGCGGGCTGTAAGGACTAAGCCTGCAAGAAGAGGAAGCCAGCCCCAGCCTGTCTTATCTTTGTGCCGGCCCAGCACCCAGGCACCAGGCCCATGGAGTCAGAGATCCTCAAAATACGGCAGGCAATTCAAATCCCGTCGCTACTCCTATTAATGCTACTCAGTCTTGCAAGTGATTTGTTACCATCCGGTGTGAGGATAAAAGTATAGTTTCTGTCTCCAAAAGTTCTGACTATTCTTTCCCATGTATCTTTACAAAAGAACACCAGAAGCAACACGTTCTCAAGAGAGGGGATTCTTAACAGAATAAAAGGGGTGCACCGAAAGGCTGGGGGGAGGGGGAGTCTGAACAGATGCCCAAGATAACATAACGCAAAGCAAAAGAACCAGAACGGTATGGTCAATTTTTTTTCCAGCTCCAAATAGATGTCAGCTCTGAAGGTTTGCAGGCTTGAAGGAACTACTGGCATTATCTAGCTTAACGTTTCCGGAAATGCAATTGGAGAATATGACTTGGTTTTATGAAAAGGGAGTATGAAATGACATAACCTCAGGGTATTTACAATGCACACCTCAAACTCTCGTAGGACTTAACACACACAAGCATGTTAAAGGTTCCGAAAAGTCCTGCATTTAAAGAAGTCAATTCACCATTACTTAACCCCGTATTCCCCAAACGTATCTGTCCATGACCACACTCCCACGGAAGATCTATGAACAGCCTGTTGATCGAGTGTTGGGAACGGCTGGCCCAGCCTCAGGTCATACAGCCACCTGTAGGAGACCCAGGTCTCCTAAATCTCCACAAACACTTCTTTCCATTAAAAATTTCAAATAAAGGGGCACCCGGCGGTTCAGTCGGTTAAGCGTCCGACTTTGGCGCAGGTCAGGATCCCGTGGGTTTGTGGGTTTGAGCCCCACGAGCCCTGGGCTGACAGTTAGCTCAGAGCCTGGAGCCTGTTTCAGAATCTGTGTCTGCCTCTCTCTCTCTGCACCTCCCCTGCTCACGCTGCCTCTCTCTCTCAAAAATAAATTTAAAAAAATCTTTCCTTTAAAAAAAAAAAAAAGAAATTTCAAATAAAAACCAGAAATGGACTCACAATTTGGAAAAGGCTGAGGGGGGAAACTTTCTGACTAGGCATCCCAGTGGCAACCCAGACAGCCAACGCCCTGTGTAAAGAGGTGGCTGCTCCTAGGCTCCCGCTGAGTACCGCCATTCTAGAATGTGGGAGCCGAGTGGCCAGACTTCTTCTGGAAATCTCAAGTTTTACGGGACGTCATTCTAGTTTCTAAGCATTGGCATCGTGTGGGTCCCACAAAGCATGCCTGCAGCGTCCCCCCACTCACCCCCATGAGCCTTCTCCAGCCCGTGGGCCACCAGCTTGAGGGCTCTGGTCTAGGCAAATCTGTACTTACAGAATAAATGGGACGTCAGAAGAAACCACAGTCGGATGATACATTTGGGCTACCAGATTTTAAAAGAAAGATAAAGAAGTCTCTACTGAAAAGGAGAAAAACCTTAGAAATGTCCAGGAGAACGTATTGCGCCTTTACTATTTACCTTCCAATACCAAATAAGAATTTCGGGGCTTCGGGGAAAGTGGTGACCCGAATGAGCTGTCACATCACCAAAACCCTTGAACAAGGACTCGCTCTTTACCGGGTACTCTATGGGGTCCTACCAAAGACAGAACAGCCCAGTGATTTCCCACAGACACGGGTTTCTTCAAGCATTTGACGGGGCAAAAATGCATGTACATTCAGGAGTGGGTCCCTCGTGAAATGAAGACCTGAGTTACTCAGCCTGGGTGTGTGTGAGGCAGTCTCAGCGGAGCACAGCTTAAGTCGATGGGAGCACTCCACACACTGGCCATGAGTCAGAAACATCATACACTAAGGAAGCGAAGGCAGTCTCTTTGTGGGAGTGACCAAGAGCCAACGAACAAAGGCTTTTTCGTTTAATGGTGGACGTACACCCTCGTAAAGGCAATTTAGTGCGTGCACACAGCACGCAAGCCAAACCATCCACTGCTCAGGCTCAAAGTGGGCGACGGCAGCACGGGCTGGCATTTTCCGGAGGACCAAGGAAATTCTGAGGCCCCAAACTGATGAACACTTCCAAAAAAAAAAAGGTATGGTAAAGAACAGCTTCCAGGCCTACTGGACTGTCAAAAGGCCGCTTCCGTACCGGCTCTGCAGTGGCCCGGTCACAATCATGAGGGTGCAGGACCATCGTGACGCTCAACTCCGACAGGCACCAGTCACACTGTACTTATGCGAACAGAACATCCCCCCAGTGTGCCACACAGAGGCACTGACCACGTCTAGGTCGACCCAGGAGCTTCAAGCCCTGAAAGGCATCAGCAGTGAGGCAAGAGAACTTCTATTTAGGGGCTGACTGACAGGCAGGGGGCCCAACCCGGGGAAGGCGCTGGGAATCCGCAGTACACCATGGCGCCACGCAGTCCCGTTAACACGCAAGTGCGCGCACTAGATGATGGACGCTACTCAACCCCTGGCAGTGGGCTTTGGGGGGTAATTTTGGTTTTTAGAAGAACAAACCCGACAGAAGTGATCTGTACGTACGCGTCCATCATGTCCATGAGGACGTCTGGTAGCCCAGGCAGTCAGGGCAGAAACGCAGCGTGGCTGGAGAAGGGGATGGCCGAGGCCGGTCTGACATGGAGTCCGCCTCTCACCCTTACTAGGACCCTCCTGCTCGCTCTAAACGAGGTTAACACTTTCTTTGTGCTGACCTGCCACTGAGTGGGGAGGACTGAGCACGCTTTCTCAATACCCAGCAGTGTTAGATCTTCATCCCTAGGGCCGAATCAGACCACACTTGGATGTTCGGATGCTTCCCTTCAGAGCGGCCATACAACTCGCTCGTGCCAAACACTCTTAACTCTCTGCTGGGAAAAAAATTTAAATTTTACACAACCTCAGGGACCCCGTTTCGATCATCAGAGGGAACTAAGTAACAAGTGGTTACTTGTTACTGGTCCCCTTTGTTGGTAAGGGTCCGAAGGATGCGCAGGGGGCTTCGAGATGCCAGGCAGGAGGCCGAGTGGATTAGGTACTGGGCTCCACACACCAGACTTAATAGAAACGGCAGGTTCGAATCCCAGCAGGGTCAGTTTGGACTTTACTGTGATCTTCTGGATAAAGCGAGCACATGACAGCTTACTGCTCCCTGACAAACTAGTGAGGGCTTTAGAGGCCACCGCTGGGGTTGATGAGGACACATGGGGGCGGGGGGGGGGGGTGGAGGGAGGGAAGCTGTGCGACCATTTAAATAAAGAAATACACTTTTATTTCCAGTTACTGGAGAGGAAAAAGGCACATCTCTGCAATACGCTGTGTATGCAATGAAGCTGAACCATCACCGTCTGGATGCCCAAATAATTTGAGCCCCTTTGAGGTAAGCTTGTCTATAAAGCATACAACAGTTGCAATTTCTAACATTCCATTCTTGCTCAGTGCGAATCTATAAATAAACCTAAAATTACCCACCAACCTGTTTCTTTTTCTTTAGATTTTTAAAGGCCATCAAATCCTTGGAGATAGTATCGACCTCCAGCTGTTAATATTCGGAAGTAACACACTTACAGCACTGTCTCCCGTGGGCTTATTACTATTCCAGTCAATGGTGCATTTCAGAGCTGGGAACATTTCCAGTGAAGGTTTCTTTGCTAGTAGTAAACACCACTGCTTCAACAATCCACATTAGGTCAGCATTTAACAGAGGGTCTCCCTCTCTCTTGAGCAGGCTGTCCAAGAATACGAGTTCAACCACTGGCCCAAGAGAAGCAGCAAGTCTTCTCAATGGTTCAAAATTCATTTTATGTTCAACTACAGGCCTTCTGCAAACTGAGGATCTGAGCTCTTTAGGGCAGTGACTATAATTCTTCCTGGACACAGAAGGCCAACAGGTGCTTGTCACATATCAGCACAAAGCGAAAGCCATTACTTATTAGTAGCCAGTGAGAAACAAAGTTCAGGACCCTGTACTGTAGAGGAGAGCAGTGGAACACGCCGCCGGCAAGCAGAGTGGTGGAAGGGGAGCTGGATGGCCAGTTCATCCATTACAGCCACTGGTTGGCTCTGAAGTCTAAGTAAGATGGATACTCACTACCGGACTGGTTGACGCCTAGGCAGTAAGTGACAAGTCATCAGATAAAATTTGAGGTGGAACCACAGGTTTGGAAAGTTCTGGTTTCCAACAGAATGTCTATAGGAGCATCAGTATTAAAATGAAAAGTCAGTATCTGGGAAACAGGTAGGGTTCCCTCCCCTGGAATACTGGAAAGAGATGTAAAGACCACATCTTCAAGCGACCAAGTGCAGAGACCTTCTTCTAACACAATGAGTCCTGTGGCTTTCTGTTAGGAATCAAGCAGTAATTAGTTATAGCCCAACTTTTAAAACTGTCAGTTAGTATGCCTACAATTAAATAGGAAGAGATGCTGCATCTACGACACTCAGCAGAAAAGGTTTAAGTGTCAGAGCTGACTTGTAAGATTTACATACAATACAAGGACATTTTGTTTGCTCTAAGCACCCTGCCAGAGGCCAGAAGATTCCTGGCAGGTCCCATATTCATTCTCCTGGGAAGCTGGCAACCTCTTAAAACCCAGTTTATTTAACTCTGACAAAATGCAGGACATTGTCAGATGGCAAAGTTTCACCGTTGAGGGGAGTCCGTATCACATTCTCCCCGAGGGAGGAAAAACTATTGCCCGTATGGGATTTCTACGTTTTGTGGAGCCCCCGCACCTAGTTAACATCTTCCTCTCCCCCCTGTCCAAGAGCAACTTCAAGAGTAAAATACCCTCGAACTCCTTCCACTCCCCCCTTGGAATACAGGAAGTCCGAAGACGATGTTTTCCAAGTTTTAAGAAGCTACAGGGCCCGAGACGGCCGCTCTCTGTCTATACCCCGGTCCTCACCGTCAGCTCCCCAGCCCCCTTCCCCTCGCGAACCCCAGAAGCCCACGCTGGGTGCCCTGTAGGTCCAGCCCGGGCGCGGGGGCGCGATGGGGCCAAGAGACCCCGGCAAATCGTCTCCCAGCAGCTGCACCTAGAAGAGCCGCCCGACAGGCTGGGCCTGGGCGTCGCGGCGGCGCTTCATCCCTCGGCTTCCCCGGCTGCAGGAGCCCCAAGAAAAGGCCAAGCCCGGCCGAGACGTCAGCCCGGGCCGCCTCCCGCTCCCCAGGCCCGACCCCCTCCTTCCAATCGGGCCCGGCCCGGCCCCGCCTCGGGCTCCCGTGCTCCCGCGCTCCCGCCAGCCGGCCCCGCCCGTACCTGCCGGACCCGGTGCAGGGCGTCCACGAAGCCCTCGGCTTTCATCCCCACCGGAGCGCTCTGCCCCTGCACCAGCTCCGCCATTACCGCCCCCGCCGCCGCCGCCGCCGCCGCCGCTCAGCTCCCCTGTCCGGCCTCCAGCTCCGCTCGGGGACCCGTAGCCGGAAAGGGAAAGTCGCCCCACTTCCGGCGGAAGGGAAGCCGGGACGCTCGAAGCAAGGGGAGCCGTGTCTGTGCGAGGGGCGGGGCCAGGGCACGTGATGCCGGCCCGGCCGGAAGTGGGGGCGGGGCCGCAGGCGCGAGGGCGTGTCCAGCGCAGGCGGCTGCTGACTGTCTTCGAGGAGCAGGTAGCTGTTCCCAGACGAGCTTTGGGCCCGGCCCGTCGGTGGTGTCGCGACAGGCCCTTGAGGCTCGGATGTGGCCCGAGGTGTCCAGCTGTCGGCTGTTTGGAAACCCAGGGAGGAATGACGTGGTTTTCCCAAGACAGCACCCGAGCAGCCCTGGTTCCCTAAAAGCCTGACCCTGGCAGTCTCTCCCAGGAATGGCCATTGGTTTGGAATATTGTGACTTGAGCTCTTTGAAATGGCACCACGAGGACCCAGAGGGAGGCTGGAAGGCAGAGGGGGAAGCACCACAAATGTCCGTTCCCCAGCATTTGCAAAGAGCACCCGGCCTGAGTTCAGATTGCAGGAGGACCTTACCTGATGACTCTGCTCAGGAAGGACGCTCCTGCTGGAAAGCCAGCGTGGTGTGCTCTTCCACACTCCTTCACCAACTCTGGGACCCTGGGGAAAGAAGAGATAGAACAGGACCATCACTGATTCCATGCCTGCTGACTCAGCAGGAGGGCTTCTTAGAATGCTTAAGTAACTTTCTCTTAATGGTGCTAGCTATAGATACTTCAAAGCAAGAATCTCCTTTGTGCTGGAACACACCGAGCCTTTGAGGTGGATCTTACAAAGGAGCAAACAAACCTCCCAGAAAAGAAACAAGGCTTAGAGGCTTTGACACATCGTGTTAGTGGCATGTCCAAGTAGGGGCCTTTTGGTTAACAAGATTAACATCTTTTGATGAACGGGATTCCCCTTAGGACTAATATTTTCCAAGTCCTGTGGTGCCAAAGGAGTTGGATTTTACAGGGGAATCATGTCAAGCATTTTATGTCCCTCTTGAAGTTACGAAGCACCAGAAAGGAAATCAAGAAGTAAAATACAGTGTGAGTTTCCTTTGATGATCCTTTCTGTCCATGTGCTAAGAGAGCTTTGGGTTTTAGGAAGAATTATGAAGAGTAACTGGCCAATCAAAGAGCAGTTCTTCATTTGTTACTGACTTCACTACCAGACTGTGAGTTCCTTTAGGGCAGAGACTGAGTCTTATTTTCCCCTCTATCCCTAGAATTTGGCACACAGTAGTTTTCTACAAAGAAAACGTACTTTGAGGGGCGCCTGGGTGGCTTAGTCGGTTAAGCGTCCGACTTTCGCTTGGGTCATGATCTCGCGGTTCGTGGGTTCGAGCCCCGCATCGGGCTCTGTGCTGACTGCCAGCTCGGAACCTGGAGCCTGTTTCAGTCTGTGACTCCCTCTCTCTCTGACCCTCCCCTGCTCACACTGTCTCTGTCTCTCCTAGAATAAAAAAAAAAAAAAGACTGGGGATGGTTCTATTGACCCAATATCATAATGCTTGTGTTTTGAATATTTTTAAAAATCTGAGGCGAGGATGTTAATCCAAATTCCAGCTGGCTCTCCCTATGAGTGTAAGTAGTGAAAACAGGGTTTTTGGCCCAAACTTAAGGCATGTTCCAAAGACTACGTACTGTCTAAGTAGGAAGAAAAGGCTCTGATTCTTCCTCTTTTACTGATTCAGTAACTTTGGGCAACTGACTTACTTCTGAGGGCAAAGAAGAGGAAGACGACCCAGACCCGATCAAGTCCACTGTTGTGGCATGTCCTAGCCACACTGGGTTTCATCATCTTAACATTTAACATAACTGATTTTATTTTATTTGAATTTAATTGTTTAATACTTATTTGAGAGCAAGAGAGAGAAGAGTGTGACAGGAGAGGAGCAGAAAGAGAGAGGGAGACACAGAGTCTGAAACAGGCTCAGGGTCTGAGCTGTCAGCACAGAGCCCAACGTGGGGCTCAAACCCACCAACCATGAGATCATGACCTGAGCCAAAGTCAGACCCTTACCCGACTGAGCCACCCAGGTGTCCCCATCACAACGGATTTTAAATCACTGTGTAATTATCTGTTTATTATTTGTATCTTCTACTATAATAAAATGAACAGTTTAGCTAGTTACAGAACTCTGGATTGTAAATAAGTTTTCTTTAAAATATTGGAGGCATCACTCGCTGTCTCTAGCATCCAGTATTTTAAAACAGTTTTATTGATAAAAATTTGATATACAATAAACTGCACATATGTAAGGTGCACACTTTGGTATTGTTTCACATATATATATATATACACAACTGTGAAGCCATCACCGCTATCAAGGTCATGAACGTATACACCACCAGCGAAAGTTTCCTCAAGCCACTTTGTGATTCCCCCATCCTACTTTCGGCACTTCTTCAGCCTCCACTCCACTGGCCTCCCCATATGCAAACAACCACCAATCGGTTTTCTGTCACTCTAGATTAGTTTGTGTTTTCTAGAATTTTATATAAGTGAAGGCAGACAGCATGTACTCTTCTGCCTGAGGTCTTTCACACAGCATAATTATTTTGAGACTCATCCATATTGTGCTGTGTATCAAAAGTTCATTCCTTGTCATTGTCTAATAGTATTCTATGGAATGTATATACCACAGTTTACTAACTTGTTAGTGAATATTTGGACAGTTTCTGATTTGGGGGATATTATAGTTAAATTTGACCATCAGTCTTTACAGGGACATACACTATTATTTCTCTTGGGCAAATATCCAGGAGTAAAATAGCTGGATCAGGGGCACCTGGGTTGCTGAGTAGGTTAAATGTCTGACTCTTGATTTTAGCTCATTGTTTGTGAGATCAAGTCCCAAGTCAGCCTCTGCACTGAGAGCGCAGTGCTGTCTCTCTCAAAATAAATAAATAAACATGAAAAAACTTTAAATAGCTGGGTCATATAGTAAGTAAACATTTTCAGTGAGTTATTGCTTAATGGGTACAGAGTTTTTATTTGGGAAGGTGAGAAAGTTCTAGAGATGGATGGTGGGGATGGTTGTACACCCACGTGAACATTCCTGATGTCACAGAATCATACACTTAATGGTTAGAATAGTAAATTTTTATGTTGTATATATTTTGCCAAAATAAAAAAATTTGATCACCTAGGAAATAAAATTTTGAGGAATCCAGAAAAGATGGGGTATCTGTTAGACTGAGGCATGGCCTTAAAGGAATGGGGTTGGCAATGGAGCAGGCTGGTAGGTCAGGAATACTCTCTCGCTCTCTCTCCCTCTCTCGCCTTGGTAACTGTCTTGTGTCTTTTTTGGCTTCATCCTTTCTGGTGGCCAACCTGCTACTTCTGCTTCTCAGGCTGGATGATGGAATGTTGAAGCAGACAGCACTGGGGTTCAACAACATCATTTCCAGCCACCTGAAGACAAACTCACTCACATATCTTGGCTCCAGGTTTAGAATTCCAGGGCACCATTCTGATTGGCTCAGAAAGGCCAAGTGTCCACCCCTAAACCAATCAACTGTGGCCAGTAGTGGGGTTCACCATCACCCTTGAAATTGGAATGGAAGTTGGAATGGAATGGAATGTTTGTTGGGCAGACAAAAGTCGGTGACGATGATAATTACACGAAGAAAGAATTGGCTTCATAATTGTTTGTCATCTTCCTTTTGAGGAGCTGAAATTACTGAAATTACTCTTATCTCTTACCTTCCTGTCCTTTCCATCATCTTTGTGAGACACCATAGGTTAGCCTCAGGTTAGCACTCGTTTTATAGGTGGACCAAGTAAGGCACAGTGAAGCCAAATGACATATCCAGATCCTGAATAGAAATCACTGTATGTCTGTATTCCTAACATCAAGTATCTTGTCTGTAAGTGACACTGAAGTACAATGGATGGATAAATCCCAATGTATCGAATCCTTGAGTATTATCACTTACTTGGGCCGAGTTCCCCCAGATGCTCTGCCTGAATTGAAGTGGTATCATTGGTTCTATCCAATGTGGACAATAAGACATTTTCTCTAGCTCATTATTAAGCCCTCACCCTTGATGGATAGATTGGCTGGATATAGAATTTTAGATTGGGATAATAATTTACGAGGCAAAGCGTTCTTTTATTATCGTCAAGGAAGCATCATTGCTGTTGAGAAGCCTGATGCTATTTCTGATATATCATCCTTTTGACATTTTCTTCCTTCTCTCTGGAAATCTTTCCCCCTCAGTGTTCTAAAATTCTATGGTGATAGGCTTGGAATGAGTCTTTTTCCATCCTTTATGCTGGTCCTTTTTAGTTGCCCTTTTGATGTGAAAATTTATGTCCTTTGGTTCTGAGAAATTGTCTTGAATTATTTAATTGAGGATTTTCCCCAGAGCTTTCCCTATTCATCTTACTAGGTTTCTATTATCTGGATATTGGATCTCCCGTAGTGGCCCTCCAATTGTCCTCTATTTTCTACTTTCTGTCTTTCTTTTTGCTCTTCTTTCTGGCCTATTCTCTCAATTTCATCTTTCAGTCTTTCTGTAGGGTTTTTCATTTGTGCTGTCGTGTTTTTAACTCACAAGAGCTCTTCTTTACTCTCCTAACAATTCTTTCTTTGAAAAATCACATCCACTTCCCCACTAATATATGGCCAACTAATCTTCAACAAAGCAGGGAAGAACATTTAACGGAGAAAAGACAGTCTTTTTAGCAAATGGTGCTGGGAGAACTGGACAGCAACATGCAGAAGAATGAAACTGGACACTTTCTTACACCAGACACAAAAATAAATTCAAAATGGATGAAAGATATAAATGTGAAACAGGAAACGATCAAAATCCTACAGGAGAAAACAGGCAGCACTCTTTGACCTTGGCTGCAGCAACTTCTTACTTGACACCTCTGAGGCAAGGGGAAAAAAAAGCAAAAATGAACTATTGGGACCTCATCAAGATAAAAAGCTTCTACACAGCCGAGGAAAAAAACAAAAATAAAAAAACAACTGACAGAATGGAAGAAGATATTTGCAAATAACATCTTAGATAAAGGGTTAGTGTCCAAAACCTATAAAGAACTTACCAAACTCAGGGGCACCTGGGTGACTCAATCAGTTAAGCTTTCGACCGGCTCAGGTCATGATCTCAGGGTTTGTGAGTTCGAGCCCCACGTTGGACTCTGTGCTGACAGCTTGGAGCCTGGAGCCTGCTTCAGATTCTGTATCTCTCTCTCTCTCTATGCCTCTCCCCCATTCATACTCTGTCTCTCTCTGAAAAATAAATAAACATTAAAAATTTAAAAAAAAAGAACTTATCAAACTCAACACCCAAAAACAAATAATCCAGTGAAGAAATGGCAGAAGACATGAAGAGACATTTTTCCAAAGACAACATCCAGATGGCAAACAGACACAAGAAAAGATGCTCAACATTGCTCATCATCAGGGAAATACAAATCAAAACCACACAGAGATACCACCTCACACCGGTCAGTGTGGCCAAAATTAACAACTCAGGAAACAACAGATGTTGGTGAGGTTGCAGAGAAAGGAGAACTCTCTTGCACTGCTGGTGGGAATGCAAACTGGTACAGCCACTCTGGAAAACAGTATGGAGGTTCCTCAAAAAAATTACAAATAGAACGACCTTATGACCCAGCAACTTTACCACAGGAATTTATGCAAAGGAAATGAAAATGCTGATTCAAAGGGGCACATGCACCCCAATGTTTACAGCAGCACTGTCAACAGTAGCCAAATTATGGAAACAGCTCAACTGTCCATCAACTAATAAATGGATAAAGAAGATGTGGTGTATGTGTGTATATATATATGTGTGTGTGCACATATACATATATATGTATATGTACACATACATATATACACACGTATATATGTACACACACACACACACACAATGGAATACTACTCAGCTTTGAAATCTTGCCATTTGCCACAATGTGGTTGAACTGGAGAGGGGTATTATGCTAAGCGAAATAAGTCAGCCAGAGAAAGCAGATATCATATGATTTCACTCATATGAGGAATCTTAGAAACTCAACAGAGGAACACAAACTAGATGTGGGGGTGGGGGGATGGGTTAAATGGGTGCTGGGCCCGAAGGAGGGCACTTTTGGGGATGAGCACTGTCATACGTAGGAGATGAAATCACTGAGTTCTACTCCTGAAGCCAAGATTATGCTGTATGTTAACTAACTGGAACATTAAACAAACAAACAAACAAACAAACAAATAATAACATTCCTTTCCTATTTTGGGGATGGAATACCTTTCCTTATCTCTCTGGGGATTATAGTACTTCTTTTGAGGTTATAGTACTTTTTAAGAAGTTTATTCTTTCTGCATCCGGTATCTTCCTTGTAGATCACTGTTCCCATTTATTTTATGTATCTATGAATGCATGTAAGTGGCCGTTATGGTCCCTATGCTTCCTGTAATAGCTTTTTCTCAGATGCTTGGGAATCCACAGTGGTCTTGGCTCATGCCTCTGGGTAGGTGAGGATGGTTGACTCTGAACTTCACTGTAGGAAGGTCCGCTGCGGTGGTTTTGGGCATCCCTCAATGTCAGCTTCTCTAAGCTGGTCCTCTTGGCCAAACTAGATTCCCTACAAATAATTATCCCAGGCTCCTTCCTGGAAACCAGAGCATCTATTTTAGTGAAAGTTATATCTTCATTCACCTGATTATTTGACTAATACTTGTCTCCCTCACATGACCGTGAACTTTGGAGATGGCGACCCTGGGTCCATATCGTTTGCTATGTTTCTCCAGCAACAAGTACATGAGATGTGTTCAACAAACAATTATTTCTATAAATTAATGAATGGACTCCATTAGTAATGTCCCAGCATATTCTTTTAATCCCTGCTTTATTATTTTGTATGATGAAATAATATAGGCATACAAAAACGTATATAGACTAATGTAAAGGACAGCCATTTATTTACCCCATACCAACATAAGAAGTCAGCACTGCCGTTACTCGTGAAAAGCCCTGTGCAAGGCGCCTGGGCAGCTCAGTCAGTTAAGCGTTCGACTTCGGCTCAGGTCATGATCTTGCAGTTCATGAGTTCAAGCCCCATGTCAGGTTCTGTGCTGACAGCTCAGAGCCTGGAGCCTGTTTTGGATTCTGTGTCTCCCTCTCTTTCTGCCCCTCCCCTGCTTGCACTCTGTCTCTCTCTCTTTCTCTGTATCTCAAAACTAAATAAACATTAGAAAATATTTGAAAAACCCTGTGTAAACCTCTATGATCCTATTTGATTCCTTCCTTCCTTCTCCAGTGGTAACTGTCTCCCTGAATTTGGGGATCCGCATGTTAAGGGATGTTGTATTCTTGTGTGTATGTATAGTGAATGCTTTTAAACATATAAATGGTATCAAGCTCTATGATCCTTCTGTAATGTGAGTCCTTTTTTTTTTTGGCCTCACATGTATTTTTGAGCTTTATCCAAGTTCTCATACATAGCTGGTATCTCAGTTATTTTCGCTCCATTCCATTGTATGAATAAATAGATATTCTATATTCTTTCTCCTGTGGATAACCATATCGTATCCTTTTCTCTGTTACAATGTTGCAACAAGTCTTCTCCAATTTGACTCTCTGCATATGTATTTGAGAGCTTCTGTAGGCTATATATCCAAAGGGGAAGTTGCTGAGGGGGCTGGGCGAGTGGAGAAAATGCCCCTAAACTTTGCTCGATAAAGCCAAGATATCCCCATTATGGACACACATCCCATCAGCAGAAAATGAGCTCTTGTTACTTCTCATTCTTGCTGACGCTCCGTATTATCACAATTTGTATGTTTTGCAAGCTAATGAGTTAAAATTTTTTAAATGAATATTTAAAATGTAATATTTATATCATGATAAAATATACATGAGAATTTACTTTAATTATAGCCCCTTGTGAGTGTACAGTTTAATGAGGTTAAGTACCACATTCACACTGCTGTACAACCACACCACCCTCACTCATCTCTAGAACATCTTCGTGTTTCTAAACTGAAACTCTGTGCCCATCAAACACTAAATCCTCATTTTCACATCTCCCGGGGACTGGCAACCACCACTTTACTATCAGGCCCTATGAATTTGACTATCCTAGGGGTGCCTGGGTGGCTCCGTCAATTAGGTGTCTGACTCTCGATTTCAGCTCAGGTCGTGATCTCACAGACCATGAGTTCAAGCCCGCATCAGGCTCCACACCAGAAGTGTGTGATTCTCTCTTTTCCTCTCTCTCTTCCCCTTCAGCACTCTCTCTCTCCCCCTACCTCTCAGAATAAATAAATAAACTTAAAAATTTTTTTTGACTACTCTAGGGGCGCCTGGGTGGCTCCGTCAGTTAAGCCGACATTGGCTCAGGTCATGATCTTGAGGTTCACGAGTTTGAGCCCCACGTCAGGCTCTGTGGTGACAACTCAGAGCCTGGAACCTGCCTCAGATTCTGTGTCCCTCTCTCTCTGCCCCTCCCCCATTCATACTTTGACTCTCTCTCTCTCTCAAAATAAATAAAACATTAAAACATTTTTTAAGAAAAAAAAGAATTTGACTATTCTAGGTACTTCATGTACGTGAGATCATATAACATTTGTCCATTTGTGATGGGCTTCTTTTACTTACCATAATGTCTTCCAGTTTCATCCGTGTTATAGAAGGTGTCAAAAGTTCCTTCCTTTTTAGGGCTGAATGACAGTGCATGGCATGTATACAGTACACTTAATGCATTCATCTGTGTACAGATATCTGTTTGTACAAATGTCTGTTTGAGTCCTTGCTTCCAAAAAAACTGAATTTTAGTTTACGTTCTTTTCATGGGATGAGCACATACTAGCTCTCTAGGACAATATGTCCCTTCGGGGCTTACCTCTCTCCCCATCAGCACTTAGCATACAGTGAGTGCCTAGAAAAATAATGGTTGGCTAATTGATAGAAAGAAAAGGTTGTATTTCACCCTTAGCCGGTCATGGTTACGATGTCCGATGTACAGGCCACCCCGTAATTATTCTTGAGGAGGTCCTGAGCCAGAGTCTCACCAAATGTCGTATCTCAGGAATTGCTCTGTGGGCCACACTCTCCAAGCCAGGGCCAACTCTTCCGAGATTGGTTCTTACTCCAGTAAAATAGTTGCCAGTTGTGATAAGAGGAACCTTACTCATCAAAAGAAGAGAGTCAAGGCATAGCACACCCAAATACAGACCTCTGACCTTCGCTGCTCAAGTTTTACAGATGCTCAACTAACAGCCAGGGGAGACAGGGAGACCGGATCCGACCTGTTTGATTAGGGCGGGGGAGATGGATGTCCAAGAAGTATTATGCAGAGGTCCTCTCTTGCCTCCCTCCTCTCCCGTTCACTGAGTGCTTGCCCATTCTGAACTCCTGATAAACATCTGAACACCTGATCCACATCGCCTCATTTAATGCTTGTAACACTCCTAGGAGGTGAGCGCTGGCCTTTCCATTCCCCAGGTAAGGACACCAAGCCTCAGACAAGTCAAGACACCGGCCACAACCACTTAGCTTTCTGCCCTAATAAGATTATATTAGTTTTCTAGTCTTGTGCAACAAATGACCGCAAACGTAGCAACTTAAAACAATGTATTATCTCACGGTGCCCTGGGGTCGGAAGTCGTGTCACAGCACAGCTTGGCTCTTTTCCTGGGGCCCCACGAGGCTGAAATCAAGGTCTTCCTGTGGCCAAAGTCTTATGGGAGGCTTGGCGTCCAAGCTCATGGGGTTTTCGAATTAATTTCTTTGCATTTGTAGAATCACGGAGGCTGGGTGTTCACGACTATAAACACATAATCTGACACTTCATCTGCTCTTTTTTTCTTTCATAGTTAATTGTCACATTGGTTTCCATCTAACACCCAGTGCTCATCCCCACAAGTGCCCTCCTCCATGTCCATCATGCCCCTTCCCCTCTCCCCACCCCCATCAGCCTCAGTTTGTTCTCAGCATTCAAGAGTCTCTCATGGTTTGCCTCCCTCCCTCTCCCCAGCTATTTTTCCCCTTCCCCTCCCCCATGGTCCTCCATTAAGTTTCTCCTGTTCCACCTATGAAAACATACGGAATCTCGCCTTCTCTGCCTGACTTATTTCACTCAGCATAACACCCTCAAGGTCCATCCACGTTGCTACACATGGCCGGATTTCATCGTTTCTCATTGCCATGTAGTATTCCATCGTATAGATAAACCACACCTTCTTGATCCATTCATCAGTTTTCATCTGCTTTTGAAGGCTCAATTGATAGGGTCAGGCACACCCAGGATAACTTCCCTTTTGATTAACATAAAGTCAACCGATTAGTGACCTGATCACAGGAATGATATTCTGTCATATTCCTACATCTCCCCTGCTCTCAAGGCAAGGGGAGGGTACAGCATTTCTACATCAGGGGAGAGTTTTGCACGCCACCTTCAAATTCTGCCTCCCTCAGAAATCAATGAAAGTGTCTCTTCCAGGTAAGAAACTAGTGGGTGTGGGGGACTAAGGAGGTCAATCAACCATTCGGCTTCATCTGGGAAGGAAGGGTTTCCAGGATGTGGGACTTTGGGTATGAAAACCAGGAAGGTCGAGGGAAAATTGGAGTGAGCTGGTCCCTCAAGATGGAGGAAGAACAGACCCAGGAAGCCTCACCCTCCTTAGACTCCAGTCTTGCTACTTGGAACATCCCTGATTGTTGCTTAGGACTTTCAGGAGGGGAAAGAATTGACAGGGGAAGAAAGCAAAATAAGAAGATGGGGAGGGGGGCCTGGGTGGCTCAGTCAGTTGAGCCTCTGACTCTTGATTTCAGCTCAGATCATGATCCCAGCACGGAGCCTACTTGAGATTTTCGTTTTCTCTCTTCCTGTCTCCCCTGCTTGTGTGCTCTCTCTCTCTCTAAAATAAAAAAAATAAAAGGGAGGGGAGCCAGTGGCCAGGAAATCAAAAAAAGGAATATAGATTTGATTGTGTCCCTGTACAACTCTGGGGGTAGAGGGGCGCCTGGGTGGCTCAGTCAGTCAAGTGTCCAACTTCAGCTCAGGTCATGATCTCCCAGTCTGTGGGTTCGAACCCCATGTTGGGCTCTGTGCTGACAGCTCAGAGCCTGGGACCTGCTTCAGATTCTGTGTCTCCATCTCTCTCTGCCCCTCTCCTACTCATGCTCTGTTTCTCCCTGTCTCAGTAATAAACAAAATTTTAAAAAAGCATTTTCCCCTAAATATAAGAGCAAAACTTGCTTTTATAGGTCCAGTGTCTCAAGAATGCCTCATGTAGAAAATCAAGTTCCCCACGCTCCTACTTCCAGAAATCTCTACCAATACAGTTTTGTAAAATGATAATAATGATGATGATGTCATTATAAAAAAAACATATGTTAAGAGATCACAATACCATTTGCTATCCAGAGAGGAGGAAGTCACTTCGTGATGGGCACAGAAACAACGAGAGAGATTAAGAAAAAATGTGATGGAGAAGGTGGTGTTTCAGATGGGCCACGTGGACATTTGGAGATGTGGCAGAAGGACATTCCTGGTAAAGGGAACAGCATGAGCCAAGGTATAAAGTCAAGAGGATGTGGGATCTGTGTGGACAATAGTTTGAGCTCTTGAGGCAGGGGCTCAGAGGCGCCACTGGGACCTGGTTTCTCTGCCGCTGGGCTCACCTTCCCTATCTCGAATCCATTCTCAGATTCGGCACAGATAGGGCGTCTAGGCTCCTGCCCAGCCAAAAGGAGTGTCTGGTTTTCTCTCAGCATTCCTAGAAAATGATTCATTGACTTGACTGGGTCCCATACTCATGCCGGAAATAATCTTGTGACCATGGCAATAAGATTTACTAATTAGTGTAGATCCTGATTACATGTCCATGAAACACACCATTATGAAAACAGAAAGGCGGGAGCACTCCTCACCACTTTCAGCTTGGCCCTGCCCAACTGGAGTCAATATTTGCTCAAATAAACTCTCAAAAAAAAAAAAAGAAAAGAAAAGAAAAGAAAGAAAGAGAGAAAGAAAATCAAGCCATAGACTGAAAGTATTTGCAAACCATACATCTGACAAAGGACTAGTATTTACAATATATAAAAATTTCCACAACTGAATTTTTTTAAAAAAAGGAGGGGCACCTGGGTGGCTCAGTCGGATGAGTGGCCGACTTTGGCTCAGGTCATGATCTCATGTTCCTGGGTTTGAGCCCCCCATCCGGCTCTGTTCTGACAGCTCAGAGCCTGGAGCCTGCTTCCGATTCTGGGTCTCCCTCTCTCTCTGCCCTTCCCCCTGCTCACATTCTGTCTGTCCCTCTCTCTCTCTCAAAAATAAATAAATATTAAAAAAAAATTTTACGTGTTTCAGTCTGTAACTCCCTCTCTCTCTCTCTTTTTTTTTTTAATTTTTTTTATTTATTTCTAGGAGAGAGAGAGAGACAGCGTGAGCAGGGAGTCAGAGAGAGAGGGAGTCAGACTGAAACAGGCTCAGGCCTGAGCTGGCAGTCAGCACAGAGCCTGACGCGGGGCTCGAACCACGAACCGCAGATCATGACCTAGCGAAGTCGGACGCCCAACCTACTAAGCCACCCAGGCACCCCATGTAACTCCCTCTCTCTCTGACCCTCCCTGCTCACGCTGTCTCTCTCTCTCTCCTAGAAATAAATAAAACATTAAAAAAAAATTTTTAATAAAGGGGTGCCTGGGTGGCTTGGTTAAGCGTCCGACTTTCGCTTAGGTCGTGATCTCACGGTTCGTGGGTTCGAGCCCCGCGTCGGGCTCTGTGCTGACTGCAAGCTCAGAGCCTGGAGCCTGTTTCAGTCTGTGACTCCCTCTCTTTCTGACCCTCCCCTGCTCACGCTGTCTCTCTCTCTCTCCTAGAAATAAATAAAACATTAAAAAAAATTAAAAAAAAAATTTTACGGTTTTTTTGGACACATCACAAAGGAAGATAAGTGAATGGTCAACGAGAACAAGAAAATGTGCTCAACATTATTAGCCAATAAACAAATGCGAATGAGAACGACTACCCACCCACCTGAATGGCTAAAACTAAAAAGACTGATAAGACCAAATGTTGACAAGATTATGGAGAAGCTGGAATTTTCGGATTGTTCTCAGGAATGAAAAATGGTACAACCACTTAGAAAAAAGGAGTGGCAGCTTCTTTCCTTTTTTCTTTTCAAATTTTTAAAAGTTTATTTATTTTTGAGAGCAGAGACAGAGCACTAGCTGGGGAGGGGCAGAGAGAGAGGGAGACATAGAATCGGAAGCAGGTCCAGGCTCTGAGCTGTCAGCACAGAGCCCAATGTGGGGGCTCAAACCCACGAACCGTAAGATCATGACCTGAGCTGAAGTTGGACACTTAACCGACTGAGCCCCCGCCCCGACTCATTCAGTCAGGATCATTCATTTTCTGCTCCCGTGGTTGGCTCAGCTCTGGTCCTGGAGGCCAGGGTGAGAAACGAGCACTTCACTTAGAACGAGTATCTCACTTAGAACAAGGCTTCCTTCGAACAGGAAAAATGTGAAGCTTCCAAAGAAAATTCCATCCTGTGTGGCACCAGGGAGTTACCTGCTACAGTTTCACCAAAATGTCCCTCCTGGGTGAGGGTGTTTTATCTCTAAGAAAAAATCAGGGGCTGGAATTGTCCCCGAGGTCAAAAAATATGAAAGATCAGGTTGTGGGCGTATCAGCTAAAGCCCAAGTGCCTGGGGCAGGGTGTGATTCCGGGGCTAAATCACTGGTGGCTTTTAAGATACCTGGGCGTGTAGTCCATGCTCATGTGACACCCGTGCCTTTCTGTTTCTTTGGGCTGATTATCACAGCTTCCAAAGACTTGTGGCTCCAGAAAAGACACTTTGACAACAGGCCTGGGCCTCAAAGCCGTCAGGAAATAAAAAGCAGCGCAGCTCAGTCGGTTGAGCGTCTGACTCTTGATTCGGCTCAGGTCAGAATCCCAGGGTCCTGGGTTTGAGTCCTACGTCTCCCTAAGCGTGGAGCTTTCTTAAGTTTCTCTCTCCCCCTCTGCCGTCTCCCCCACTCACACATGCTCTCTCTGTAAAGTAAAATTGTATTTATTTAAAAAAATGTTTACTGTTTTATATATTTCTGAGAGAGAGACACACAGCGTGAGCAGGGGAGGGTCAGAGAGAGGGAGACAGAATCTGCAGCAGCTCCAGGCTCTGAGCTGTCAGCACAGAGCCTGACGCAGGGATTGAACCCACACACCGTGAGATCATGACCTGAGCCGAAGTCGGATGTTTAACCTACTGAGCCACCCAGGCGCCCCTAAGGTAAAATTTTACAAGAGAAGAAGAAACAGCTCACAGAGAGAGCCACTGTTGACAGTCTGGCCCAACTGAGTGGAGAAAGGATTGTTTTCACGATTTAGAACCTCAGGCTGGATTCTGAAGGACAATTGTGGTTTGTTTGCAAAGATAAAATAGATAAGCCCACTGAGAGAGCAAAGGTGAGCTCACTCAGAGTCAAGTGCCTGGTGGACTAATGAGTAGTTTGGGGGTCGCTTACTTTCCAGGACTTTTGCTCAGCTTCCAGACAGGATCCCCTCCTTCCTTGCCGACAGTGAATCCAAAGAGGTGCTACTGAGTTAAGGAGGGCAAGTGGTACAATGATTCACCCAGTCTTTTCCCTTTTCTTAAAAACAAATCAAATGTGTAGCCACTCAGTTTATTTCAAAAGATAAGTAGGGGTGCCCAGGTGGCTCGGTCGGTTGGGCATCTGACTTTGGTTCGGGTCACGTCTCAAGGTTCATGGGTTCGAGCCCCGCATCGGGCTCTGTGCTGACAGCTCGGAGCTTGGAGCCTGCTTCAGATTCTGTCTCCCTCTCTCTACCCTTCCCCCACTTGTGCTCTGTCTGTCTCTGTCTCTCAAAAATAAATACATGTAGGGGCGCCTTGGGTGGCTTAGTCGGTTAAGCATCTGACTTCAGCTCAGGGCATGATCTCACAGTTTGTGGGTTCGAGCCCCGCGTTGGGCTCTGTGCTGATAGCCAGCTCAGAGCCTGGAGCCTGTCTTCAGATTCTGTGTCTCCCTCTCTCTCTGACCCTCCCCTGCTCACGCTGTCTCTATCTCTCTCTCAAAAATAAATAAAACATTAAAAAAAATAAATACATGTAAAAATTTTTTAAATCAATTTTTAAGAAGACTTTATGTTTCAGTGCCTATTATACTGGGTGGAAAATGTTTTATAGATCAGATAAAGGAAGGATGGCAATTAACATTTGCCTATTATTTGCCCCTCATCACAAGTAATAATGGGGGAGGGGCACCTGGGTGGCTTAGTCGGTTAAGTGTCTGACTCTTGACTTCAGCTCAGGTCATGATCTCACAGTCCGTGGGTTCGAGCCCCGTGTCAGTCTTCACGCTGATCATGTGAACACTGTTTGGGATTCTTTCCCTCCTCTTTCTGCCTCCACCCCTCAAAATAAATAAACTTTACAAAAAAAAAGAAAAAAAACAATAATGGTGAAGGTGGTGATGATACGCTGTCGACTAATATTAACTATCCTTATTTTATAGATGAGGCGCCTGAGCTCAGGGAGGAAAAGGGATTTGCCCAAGAATTAGTATGTTGCAGAGTTGGATTTCAAGGCCATGTCTGTTGGGCGTCAGAGCTTCAGCCTTCACCCTCAACGTTATGCCATCTCTTTCTGATTCAGACTCCCTTACCCACCAAGAATATCAGGAAGGCAGGGGTGTTGGGGAGGAGGGAGGAAGAAGAAGAAAGGGAGGCAGGGTGGAGCTAAGAGGTGCTGGGATCCCGGAGGGTTGGACCCCAGAGGGGCCTCAGGGGGGCTGGGAAGCTCGGCCAGGTGCTCTGACTAGGCTGTGGCGGGATTGCCCAGTGGCCTGGAGCACAGACTTTGGAGTCCAACCGGGCCCCCATCTCAGCTCTGCGACGAAGTAACCAAGCCACCTGGAGGAAGTCCCTAAGTCTGACTGAGCTCAGTGTCCTCCTCTGGAAAACGGGGATGTCAAGGGGGCTACTGTATGGGGTGCGTGTAGGATGTGTCCTGAGCACTAGCAAACGGCAGGAAGATTCTCAGAACCTCCTGTTACTGGGGGCGCCTGGGGGACTCAGTCGGTTAAGCGTCCGACTCTTGACTTTAGCTCAGGTTATGATCTCCCAGTTCATGATTTCGAGCCCTGCGTCAGGCTCTGGGCTGACAGTGCGGAGCCTGCTTGGGATTCTGTCTGCCTCTCCCCTGCTTGCTCTCTCTCTCTCTCTCTCAAAATTATAAAAACAAACAACAAAATAGTAACCACTACAGATGGTTTCCTATCTACCGGACACGCGTCTGCACGCACGTTCCGCTCACTATCTCACCGAATCCCTTTAGGAGGAGGGATCGTTATCCACATTTTACAGTTGAGGAGAGGCCTAGAGAGGCTAGGACTTACCCAGTGAGAGGTGGCCAAGTCCCCCCAGAAATGGGCCCTGAGACAAGGATCCGGGTGCAAGTGGCGTGGGCAGGGCCCTGAGAATCAGGGCTGGAGGGGAGTCCGTAGGGAATCGCCCAGCAGCTGGGTTGGGTGATTTGAAAAATGGCCACAAACGGGTGAAGTCTATGCCCCCGTCCCTTGAATCTGGATGGACTTGTGACTCGGGCAGCCGGTCTATGAAGCAGAAGCGACACCGTGTGACTTCCGAGGTGAGGTTATAAAAGGCAATGGCACTTCCTGTCCCGTCCACTGAGAAACTTGCTTTCGGAGCCCTGAGTGGCCGCGTAAGGAGTTTCACTGCTCCCGAGGCCGCCATGCAGTGAGGAAGCCTGAAAAAGCCACTTTTTCTAAGGGGATCCTCTGAGCAACTATGGGGGGCACCCCTCAGAATTGCCCCAGCTCCTGCCCATTGTTGGTTTCGGGTTTATCTCTCCTGCAGGCCAAGCATGTTGCCCCGAGCAGAGAGGAAGGAAACCCACCGACCCGCCCGGGAGCCGTGGATTCTCCATGGAGGCGGCTGCGTGGGTCGGGGCTGGCCAGATAGCGGCTGCCCGGTGGCGGAGTCGGGACTCGAACCCCGAACTCTCTACCTCCAGGAGCGCCGTTCTGTTCTCAGACTCCTCTGGGGGCAACGAGAGGCCCTGACACAGGCTGCAGTTGCTTTGTGCCGTCTGCCCGTTGCACGTGTGGGGCCACACATCAGCGCACAGGGACCCGCCTGTCCACTGACGCATCCTGGAGCTTTTCCCTTCCCGTCCCTGACAATCTGCGACTGTTGCAATCCCTGCCCAGGGTCAGGAAGGCAGGAGGCACACAGAGTGACCTTGCAAGCTGTGCTTTGCACGTTCGCCCCCACGTCTGTCTCCCCAACCAACCAGAGTCTCCGGGAGGGCTAGGAGTGGGGGCTCCGGCCCCTGGGGACCCTCCTGGTGCCTGGCTGGGAGCTCTGTGACCCTCCTGGTGCCTGGCTGGGAGCTCTGTGAGGACAGGGGTGGGGGGGAGCCTTCCTGTCTTGCTCACACTGTAGCCTGGTACACAGTTGGCGCTCAGCAGTTGTTTTCATCAGAGAAGAATGGGTGCTCCGTTACGTTTCCTGTGGGAGTAACTAAATGTATGCATACATTTGGCTTCTGCACTACAGCCGGGTCCACACGATGTCCCCTTTCCCTCTGGAGGCCTTGGCCTTTGACACCTGCAAAAAGGCCAGGGTGTAAGTCTATTTGCTGGTTTCTCTCGGGCAGCTGTGGCTTTATCTCTGAGAGGCCACCTCCCCAGAGCCACTTGTTTCCATGCGAATTTCCTTATAAATTCCACTTTATAATTTCTTGGAAATTATATTTAAAAAATTTTTATTTTAGAAAGAGAGAAAGAGAGAGAACACACAAGTGGGGGAGAGGGATAGAAGGAGGGAGAGGAAGGGAGACAGAGAGAGAATGAGAATGAGAGAGAGAATCTCATGCAGGCTCCACATTCAGCATGGAGCCTGATGCAGGGCTCGATCCCACGACCCTGGGATCATGACCTGAGCTAAAATCAAGAGTCAGATGTTCAACCAACGGAGCTGCCCAGGCACCTCTAGATTTGGGAAGTATTAGCTTTGATCTGTACATGGAATCTGCTGCTAACTTTTGTGTGTGTGTGTTTATTTTTATTTATTTAATTTTTTATACACAGTTTATTGTCAAGTTGGTTTCCATATAACACCCAGTGCTCATCCCCACAAGTGCCCTCCTCCATGCCCATCTCCCCCTCCCCTCCCACACCCATCAGTCTTCAGTTCGTTCTCAGCATCCAAGAGTCTCTCATGGTTTGCCTCTCTACCTCTCCCCCACTATTTTCCTCCTTCTTCTCCCCTTTGGTCCTCCGTTAAGTTCCTCTTAATCCTCCTATACGTGCAAACATATGGTATTTGTCCTCTGCCTGACTTATTTCGCTCAGCATAACACCCTCAAGGTCCATCCATGTTGCTACACGTGGCCAGATGTCATTGTTTCTCATTGCCATGGAGTATTCCATGGTATAGATAAACCACATCTTCTTGATCCATTCGTCCGTTGATGGACACTTAGGCTCTTTCCATGTGATGCCGCTAACTTTTGAAATTCCTCCTGGGTGTATCCCCTTCTCCATTCCTAATGGTATATATTTACTGTTATTCTCTTTTCTTTCTGATATTGATTTTTATTATTTAAAAATAATTTTTTAAGTTTATTTATTTTGAGAGAGAGAGATAGATCACAAGTGGGGGAGGAACAGAGAAAGAGGGAGAGAGAATCCCAAGCTGGCTCCACGCTGTCAGCACAGAGCCCGATGTGGGACTTGAATACACGACCCGTGAGATCACGCCCTGAGCCAAAATCAGGAGTCGGATGCTCAGCCGACTGAGCCACCCAGGTGCCCCTCTTTTTAGATTGGTTTTTATTTATTTTTTATATATATATATTTTATTTATTTCTAGGAGAGAGAGAGACAGCGTGAGCAGGGGAGGGTCAGAGAGAGAGGGAGTCACAGACTGAAACAGGCTCCAGGCTCTGAGCTTGCAGTCAGCACAGAGCCCGACGCGGGGTTCGAACCCACAAACCGCAAGATCATGACCTAAGCGAAAGTTGGACGCTTAACCGACTAAGCCACCCAGGCGCCCCTAGATTGTTTTTTAGAAGCTGACTTTTTAGTGTACAAAATTTTAAAACATATATAACATCAAATTGATTTTTTAACCATTTTAAGTGTCCAGTTCAGTGACATTAAGTATGTTCACATTGCTGGCCAATCATTCCCACCGTCCGTCTCCAGAACTTTTTTCATCTTGCACAACTGGACGTCTGTCCCCGCTGGGCCACGGCTCCCCATTCCGTCCTTCCCCTCAGCCTCTGGTACTTGCCATTCTCCTTACCGTTGGCATTAAGTGAACAACTCTAGGTACCACACCCACGTGGAATCACACAGTATTTGCCCTTTTGGGTCTCGCTTTTTCCACTTAGCATCGTGTCTTCGAGGTTTATCCGTGCTGTAGCAGGCATCAGGATTTTTCTTCCTGGGGCGCCTGGGGGGCTCCGTCGGTGAAGCATCCACCTTCAGCTCAGGTCATGATCTCACGGTTCGTGGGTTCAAGCCCCGCATCGAGCTCTGTGCTAACAACTCAGAGCCTGGAGCCTGTTTCAGATTCTGTGTCTCCCTCTCTCTCTGACCCTCCCCTCCTCACACTGTCTCTCTCTCAAAATAAACATAAAAAACATAATTTTCCTTCTTAAGATTGAATAATATTCCCTTGGAGGGATACACCACATTTTGCTTATGCGCTCCCCCATCCCTGGCCCCCAAAGTTTGCTTCCACCTCTTGGCTACTGTGAATAATGCTATGAACATGAACATATAGAAGCTGATTTTTGAAGCCTTTTGTGGGGGAGGGAGGGACAAGGTCTCCCCTACTGGTTCCTTGCTGGGGAAAATCAGGATTAGGGGAACCACGCGTTGGCAAAGACCTTATTATCTCTTCTACAGGTGAGATGAAACTCAGAGAGGGCTAACAAGATGTCTGAAGTCACACAGCCGGGGAGCGGAGGAGTCGGCGTTCAAAGCCAGAATGGCCGCATGAAGCATGGCTTCCAGGACCTCTGCCATACTCGTCCACCCTTTCCTGAGGCCGGTGAGCCCGGCCAGCACTGGTGGGGTGACGGGCCTTCAGCGGCCCCAAGCAATCCTGAGGACAGCTGCTCCTCGGCGCCGGGTGAGAACGGGCCGCGGGAGTCTGAAACCCACTTGGTTCATTACCGATGAAAAGCAGATGTGATTTTAAGTGTCACGCTTCAGCTGCGGGTGCCGGACGGAGCCCAAGCCCTCGTGGGCAGTCACACCAAATAAAACATATTATTTAGGAGTGATTGGAAGGCAGACAAGCTGAAAACATTGCGCACGGAAAGGCTGCCGTTATGAGCAGCAAAACCGCTTTCCCCGGCTCATACGTGGATTCACATTTAGGGCAATTTCCCTCATGGGAGCGCAGCTCCGGGAGCGGGCTGGGGCTGGTGGGCGAGCGATTTCCCAGCCGAGTGACTTCCAGCCCCAGCACAGAGCACGGGGCTTGGCGGGGCTTGGCTCCCTGGCTCTGCCCGCGGGGATGTTAGCCCAGTCCCTCGGTGCTAGAGGGTCATCTCCCCAGTTTCCGCTGGGACGAGAAGGGGCAAAACCTTGACCCCATGTGTTGGCTGAGCCCAGGAGTGGCCACGCAGGACCGTGCAGCTCAGAGAGGTCAAGGGGCGGATCCAAATCACACAGCTTCTCCAAGGCGCTCTTGAATGTCAGGAAGGCGGGGCTGGCCAGCAGGTGCAGTCCCCTGTGGCGCTGGGTGGAGCAGAGGGAGGAGGTAGTGGAGCACTGCCCGGGTTATGGTGCGTGGCTTAGAGGGCTCTCAGGCCCTCTCGAGGCAAACGCCAGGAGGCCTCCATAGGCCCTGGGAACTCTGACCCACCCGCAGACACAGGGACATAAGGTGTCTGGCCTGGATTTAGGAGCACCCGGGATGTACCAGGCCCTCGGAGCTCACACTCTGGCTGGAGGCGGCTGTGCGTCGAGGATCAGCCATTCACCGAGGCTTATTAAGCATAAGCAGCGAGCTGAGCACTTTGGGAGAGAGTCATCCTTCTATTTCCTGAGAGCCTGAGCAGGGAGGGCCTGTATTCCTAAGAGCAGACGCACCGTTTTAACGCATAACCCCACGACGGGAGCTCATCCTGCTTACATCACAGGCCACGTGAGATGGGGTGTCAGGTGGGGAGGCTCTGCCCAGGCGGGCCCAGGAGGTGTGGGGAGTCCCTTCCGGCTGCAGCCCCGTGGCTGGAACTCAGGCACGCGGTGCCCGCAGAGGAGCTGGGGGTTCCTGGGAGAAAGGAAACCGGTTCGGTGGAAGCAGCCAGTATTCTCCACGGGGAGGAACCATCAATATTTGGATTTGGCCTTGAGGAGACCGAAGTGCAGAGGGGTCTGGGAGCCTAGCCGGGAGGCGGAGGTGCTGTGATCCGGCTGTGCGCGTTCTGACTCCGGAGAGCATGGCCTTAACCACCAGCCCACGCTGCCTTTCCGGAAGTGAGTGCTGAACTAACAGTGTGGCCCTTGTGCATACGTGTGTGTGTTGAGAGTGAAGACGGCCCCTACGCTTCTTGGGGTTTTGCCCCCTGACTGCCTGTGACCAGCTGTGTGACTTTGGGCAGGTCATGTAAACTCTCTGTGCCTAAGCTCCTGGAGGAAGTCCCTGGCCTTTCCTAGGTCCTTCCCTGCTCTCTCCCGCGGGGCTGCCAGGGCGGAGGAGGGAGGCAGGACCACACAACAATCAAGCCGCCCACATGCTCACACGGGGAATACGGGTGGAGCAGGGAGGAAGAGAGGAGACTGAGAAGCTGGTCCTGGCCGCCATCTTGTCCTTCCGTCCACGGTGATGCTCATTTGGTGATGACGGTCCCCGGGTGCCTCTGCTCTCCCAGAGGGGTGAGGGGTGCCCCACAGTGGACACACTGTCACTCAGCTCCCTCATTGTTAAAAAAAAGTTTATTTATTTTGAGAGAGAGAGAGAGAGTGCATGCCTGTAGGGGAAGGGGAGGGGGCGAGAGAATCCCAAGCAGGCTCTGTGCTGACAGCTGGGGCCTGATCCCATGAACCAGGAGATCGTGACCAAGAGTCATGACACTTTCAGCCAAAAACAAGAGTCGGACCTTTAACCGACCGAGCCACCCGGGCACCCCTCAGCTCCCTCATTTAAACTGCATTCCATATACAACGTGCTCCGTGAGGGGCAGCAGGGGAGGAGCAGAGGCATCAGGAAGGACAGGCCCTATTGTGGGCCCCAGAACCCACTGGCCAGGCCCCTGGGGTGTGTGAGGGAGGGGAGAGGAGGGGAGAGGAGGGGAGAGGAGGGGAGAGGAGGGGAGAGGAGGGGAGAGGAGGGGAGAGGAAGGGAGAGGAAGGGAGAAGAAGGGAGAAGAAGAGAACGTCTTGTGTCTTGGCCGCTTCAGGCTTTGCCTGTAACCAGGGTGAGCCTGTGACAAAGCCCATCTCATCCCACCCCTTCCTGCCCTCCCCCCCAGTCCCTCCTGTGTCCCTGTTCTGCAAGATCTGCCCTGCCACTCCAGCCCCACCCCCTGGGGCGCCGAGCAGCCACCCGCCTGTAGGACCCGCACACCTCAGCACCGCCGTTTCCCGCGTCCACACGGAGTTGTTTGCTGCGGCCCCTGTAACAGGGCACCACACGCTGAGCGGCTTAAACCACAGAAGTTCCTTGTCCCACGCGGTTCTGGAGTCTGTGGTCGGGTCCCTGCTGAAGGCCCGGAGGCCCTGTTCAGTGCACCCCCACCCCCCGCCAGCTGTGGGGGCTCCTAAAAGCATCGTCCCAGTCTCCTCCGTCAGGTATGCTTGGCCTTGGCCTTCTCTTCTCTCCCCTGTTCATGTCTGTTCCCTCAGCCTGGAACTCCCTTCCCCAAGTTGTCCCGGAAGCAGGCGAGCGTCCCCGGGCTTCCAGAAGTCAGCTCAAGCACGGCCCCTTGGCCCAGGCCTCACAGTAGCCGGGCTAACGGCGACCCTGCGCCCGCCGCGCCCCTGTCCGCGCGCAGCCCATCTCCCTGCCCCCTTGTCTCCCCGACTTCACCAGACTGTCATCTCCTCGAGGACACGGGTTGTGCCCTTTGCATCACTTGCAGGCTCCCAGCGGCTCAGGGTGGGGCGCACCTGTTGGGGGGCTTGGGGGGCGGGGGAGGCGCGTAGCCGGAGACCAAGGGCCAGGCCAGCCTCCCACAGGAGCAAACCGCCCTCCTTAAACCCTCCCCATGCAGATATGCGATGTACATCTGGTTTTGAAATAACAATAATGATAAATAAAAAGAACGAGGGGATGCAAATGGGAGGGAAAGGGGGCTCCGCCTGGCCCCTCCCCCTCCAAACGCGGGGGGTGGGGAGTAGGGAGGGGGGAAGCACATGGGAAAATTGAAATTAGTTGTGACAGCTGAAATTCTCTGCTCTCCAGACGACATTTGACAGGGTACTTAAAAAAATAATAAGAAAAGGGAAAGTGGTTTGGGTCGCCCGCGGAAGGGGGGGATGGGGGATTTCAAGTGACACAAGACGCATAATTCAGGCTTCTTAGATTGCAAAAGCTCTTCTTACCTAAGGGGCCTGCTGCCTTTATTTTTATCCAAATGGCTCAATTACCGCAAAGCCCCACAGAGAAAATTACGGATGTTTGCCTCTATTTTTCTCCTCTTGTCTCGACAACTGTAGATATTTTGTTTTCCTTCTTTCTCTTGCTCTCTCCTCTCTCTCTCTTTTTGGTGGGGAGGGCAGTGCAGAGAGACGGGGGTGTTCAGATGGGCGAAGGGGCTGGAGGCTTTTAAATTGCTCCTCAAGGCCCGCATCTCACTCGCACCCCCACCCCCGATCTCAGGCCACACCGCGACTGGGTTTTCCTGTGTGTCCCCTTGGACGTTTGTCCGTGCCCCTCCCGTCCCCTCCCCTGCCCGGCCCGGCCTCCTGCCCCCTGCTCCGGTGGCAGCGGCTTCTTGGGGCCCCTCCTTTGCCCAGCGGGCACCCCTCCTTGAGGCTCTTTCATCTCAGCCATTTCCAAACCCTGCAATAGACACAGGGAGGCGCAGAGGTGCCCATTTTCCAACCTTCTTTGGGTCCCCGTTTGTCATTTTCGGAATTGGCACTCCGGGGAGCTGCCGCGCTCACACCTGCCCGCTCGGCGGGGCGAGGGAGCCGAGCCTCAGAAGCCGCAGAAGGCTCCAGAATGGTCTCTGAGGACTCTGGGGCAGCAAACATCAGGTCCCAGGACCTGACGGGTGGGGACAAACGGGTGTGTTGATGTAGCTGACCTCTCTGCTCGCCTGTGCGGTTGAGCTTCCTTCTCCATCCCTTTTTCTGACCTTTTTTGCACCCCCACCCCCACCCCTGCCTCCACCAGGCCACAGCCTCTCCTCCTACCCACCTCCCTGCCCGCCTCCGCTTCCCCCCACCAGCCCAGGCTCCTCCCCCACCTAGACCCCTTCTGGTGCACTGACCTTGTAAGGAAACCAGATCTCTTCCCCTCGGCTCACAAGGCCCAGCGGATCCAGCCACAGGCCTCCTCCAAGTTCATCACCGATTCCCTCCTCCTACTTCCCGCCCCTCCGGCCCTGAGCCTTTGCAGCTGGGGAGCCTTCCACCTGGCTTGCCCGTTGCCTCTCTCTCTTCACCCACCCAACTCACAGCCCTTTGTCAAGGAGCCTTGTCGGTCACCGCCCCTCACCCAGCAGGCCAGGCCCCCTTCAACCCTCTCCTGGCCCCCGCACACGGGGCTGACATGTAAACTATCACAGCCACGTCCAACTGATCAGAACGGATCAGAAGGGTCAGAACGGATGCTGGGGCAGCCCCCAGCCGCACATGCAGGCCCTCCAGGCCGGGCAGGCTTAACCCTTCAATTGGTGGGTGTGACCAGGCCTGTGTAGTGGGTCCCACATGAGGGAGATGTATTCCAATAGTTTAACTGCGGGTGGCGCCATGACAGTCAGCTTGCCAGCCTCGTCCAACACAGGGCTCCGCCCACTGGGAACTCAAGTTTGATGTCCCTCCCCTCCCCCTGTGCGAGCTGCCTGTGTGCCTCCTGCTCGTACCCGAGGTGTCACATGTAGTAGGTGATGGGTAAATAGCTGTTGGCGAATTGCAGGGCCCTTGGGACCAGACCCTTTCTGGGGACCGGCGAATTCTGTGCCCACCAGACCCTCCTATGCCTGCGTGTAGCTTAGTGGAGAGTCGGTGGCCAGCAGGGTGAGCAGAACCCCTGTGGAACATGACCTTGGTGGCCTTGGGCTTCAGGGTTGAACTTGGAAGTCTTCAGGGTCAAAGGGCTCTCTCCCTCTGGGTGACCTTGGGCAATTTATCGACTCCCTCGGAGCCTCAGGGCTGAACCGCCCTCACCTGGAGGGGAAATGCTAATGTATGTAAATTACTTCACTCCTTCCACCTGACTGTAACATTGATGATTGGTTTGGCTAGTTTCTTTATTTTTTAAATTTATTTACTTATTTTGAGAGAGGAAGAGAGAGAGAGAGACAGAGACGGAGAGAGAATGAGAATCCCAAGCAGGCTCTGTGCTGACAGCATGGAGCCTGACGCCGGACTTGAACTCATGAACCGAGAGATCACGACCCGAGCCAAAGTCAAGAGTTGGACATTTAACTGACTCAGCCACCCAGGCGCCCCTGGTTTGCTACTTTTTCTTATCCCCCTGCCTTCCATAGTCAAGAGGGACCCCAGGCTGACCCCGGATTGCCCCTCCAAACCACGGTCCACTTCTCCATTCACCTGGCACGTATTTACTGAGTGTCTGTTATTTTCTGGCTGTGACGCGACCTCAGTGAGCAAATGAGGCGAAAAGCCTGCCGTGGCAGCTTGGGGCCCAGGTGGGGTGCTGGGCCGACAGCGCCACACGGTATCTCAGCTGCGGAAACTGATCATCGTCATCTTACAGCTGGAGACGGGGAGGCTCAGAGAGTTGGAGCAACTGCCCCGAGATCACCCAGTGGCAGAACCAGGATCTGAAGCTTGGGCCCTTCTGAAGCCAGACCTTGAACTTCCATCCGCTAACTGGATGGAGCCACTCCTCTGCATCCTTTCCTCAGCAGCCTCCTCACTCCTTGCCCCACCCCAAGGATCTCATACCTTCTCCTCTAACTGCTCTCCTGTCCCCGGAGCCCCTCCACCCTGGCTGGGTGCCTCCCCGCAGCCACACTGGCCCTTCAGTTCTTCAGTTCCCCAGACAGGTCTAGTGCTCTCTTACCACCTAGCCTTCGCATTTGCTGCTCCATCCGCCCAGAACACCCTTCCCTTCCTCTTGGTAATATTTCCTCTCCTCCAGGTCTCAGCCAGACTCAGTCTTCTTAGGGACGCTCTCCTGCCTCCCCGAGGCTATGAAGCAATGCCCTTTCCCACGTGGGGCCTGCCCTGTCCCAAAGCTGTGATACTAACAGCCTAATTCCGGAGGGTCTGGGAGTTCCCGAGGCAGAGTTACATCCTGAGAGCCCAGCACCAAGCCCAGCACCCAACAGCTCAACACATATATTTGCCAAATGAACAAATTAATGAAAAAATCACAGAGATCTCACCCCCCTGCCCCGCCCCAGCCTCTTCTCACCCCAGCTGCAAAAGTGAGTCGTAGCCACATAAACCTAGTGGCTCTTTTCCACGATAAACGTCATGGTTAGCTAAAGCACTGACTTTCTAGAACCTTGTCCTTTTTGGGGAACCCAACTCAAAATAGGACTCTCCCTAGAAGAAGTGTTTGAGGAATTTTTTTTGCCCCTTAAGAAGGATGCAGGGGCACTTGGGTGGCTCAGTCGGTTGAGCGTCCGACTTCAGCTCAGGTCATGATCTCATGGTTCGTGGGTTCGAGCCCTGCGTCGGGCTCTGTGCTGACAGCCAGCTCAGAGCCTGGAGCCTGTTTCAGATTCTGTATCTCCCTCTCTCTGACCCTCCCGTGCTCACACTGTGTGTCTCTCTCTCTCAAAAATAAATAAAACATTTATTTTTTTATTTAATGTTTTTTTTTTTAATTTCTAGAGAGAGAGAGCGCGTGAGCAGGGAAGGGTCAGAAAGAGAGGGAGTCACAGACCGAAACAGGCTCCAGGCTCCGAGCTGGCAGTCAGCACAGAGCCCGACGCGGGGCTCGAACCCACAAACCGCGAGATCATGACCTAAGCGAAAGTCGGACGCTTAACCGACTAAGCCACCCAGGCGCCCCGTAAAACATTTAAAAATAAATAAATAAAAATTTAAAAAGGATGAAAACACCCACTCCCACCGGGAAGATCAATGAACTCCTGAAGTGCCAGGAACCACAGGCTTTGGGGAGCGCGCCCTCCCTGATGCTCAGGCCCCATGGGGGTTACTGTGCAGCCCGATCTAACACCAGCGTTGGACGTAAGGCCACGGCCGGGTCAAGTGTGCCTCGGCCAGACTTCCTGGAAGGTCTGTGTCAGGCCACAGGCTTCCCTGCCACGCGTGCCCTGCTGGCGTCAGCGGGTGCCCCGCAGAGCAGAGGGAGAGGGACAGGCCCAGGCCCTGTGGGCCCTCCCCCAGCCCAACCACCTCCAGGAAAGGCCAAGAAACCCACAGATGTGGTGTGAGGGAGCTGAGAAGGCGACGGGGCCCCTGTTGCTTGAGAAAAGGTTGACCCCAGAGGCAGAAGGGGAGGCCAAGAGGGAGAGACACACCTTCCGCCACCGCAGCACAGGCTTCGCGGACAGCCTCTCCAGGGCGTGCGTCCCGGGGTTGGAAGCGGCTGCCCGCAGGCAGGGAGGCCCCAGGAGACACCACTGGGTGGTCATCTCGGAGCCAGGGTACGGACTCGGGAGAAGGGAGGTACCAATGCGCGGGGCCCCAGGCACGGCGCTCGCCGGTTCTCCTGCAGAGCCCCGAGATCTGGGCCCTGCCAGTCCATGGGTCTCAGCCCGCGGGTCCCCGGGCCCCCATGATGGAGTCGGGGGGGGGGATATGCTGTCCGAAGGTGGGAACCAGGCAGGCAGGACCAGACCCCAGCTCCAAGCTGTCCACTCTCCCGTGCTAGGTACTAACACCTGCTCCTTCCCCTTGCTTCTAGAACCAACTCCATCCTTCTTCCTTACAAGCACTTCCTGGCTTACCTGAGGAGGTAGGGCCTACAGGGTGCTCCTGGGGACGTCCCAGCCTGGAGGGCATCGGCCGCATTCACTGTGGCTGTAGGCCCACAGGGAAGGTGGGAAGCCCCCAGGGGGAGGATGTTCTAAACCGCAGGCTCCTGTTTCCACTGATTGGTTGCTGTGTGTCTTGAGCAGCCGGCCTCCTGGATGAGCCTCAGTTCTTCCACCTGCAAAGTGGGTGATTCTACAGATTCAATGAGACATGACGTGTGGCGCTTTTGTCACAGAAGTGCTGGGCATGGGTTCTGGTGATGGCTGGCGGCCAATGTGCTTATCATGATTTTCTCTCTCTTTTTTTAATGTTTATTTTTCATTTCTAAGAGAGAGAGACAGACCGTGAGCAGGGGGAGGGGCAGAGAGAGAGAAAGACACAGAATCCAAAGCAGGCTCAGGGCTCTGAGCTGTCAGCACAGAGTCCAATGCAGGGCTCAAACCCATGAACCGTGAGATCATGACCTGAGCCGACCTCAGATGCTTAACCGGCTGAGCCACCCAGGTGTCCCTATTCCTCCTTAAAAAAAATTTTTTTTAATGTTTACTCGTTTTTGAGAGAGAGTGCGAGCGGGGGATGGGGAGCAGAGAGAGAGGAAGACACAGAATCTGAAGCGGGCTCCAGGCTCCGAGCTGTCGGCACAGGTTCAAACTCACGATCGGTGAGGTCGTGACCTGAGCCGAAGTCTGACACTTAACCTTAACCGACTGAGCCACCCTGGTGCCCTGCGATTTTTTTCTCCTGATCTGGGAGGCTCTGCCTTGGCCAGCCACTGCCCCATTAAGAGCCAGTATTGCTTTTAAGAACACTGGCTTAGGGGCGCCTGAGAGGCTCAGTCGGTTAAGTGTCTGACTTCGGCTCAGGTCATGCTCTCACGGTTCGTGGGTTCGAGCCCCGCGTCAGGCTCTGTGCTGACAGCTCAGAACCTGGATCTGTTTTCTCTCTCTGACCCTCCCCTCCTCACGCTGCCCCCCTCTCAGAAATAAATAAAACATTAAAAAAACAAAACTGGCTGAGGTCCGCTTTGCGACCATAAACACAGATCAAGTCCGAGGGCCAGGGTGCCAAGACCCAGAGAGGGGACACTTGGGAACATTCTAGGTAAACCCAGGGAGCCGCTGAGAAGCCTGACCCCAGGCCCAGGCCCCCCAGCGACCCAAGCCGAGGACCACACCCTCCCTGGAGCCTGGGGCAGGGAGGGCGGAGGGCGGGGCTCAATCAACATCAACGTTTTTGAAGAACAAACAAATCATAAAAACCCGAGCTCGTCCCTCCGGGCTGACGAGTCCCCACCTGCGGGAGCGGTTTCAGGCGTGTGTGCCGCAGAACCCTTCGACTGAGACCTGACACAGAAAATCTAAGCGTATAACCGGCTGCACTTTTGTCTGAGACCCGGGTGGGGGCCTGGCCGCGGGGCCTGAGCTGGGGCTGCCTCCTTCGGGTTTATCCAGTTGCCTGGCAGCCTCTTAGGAAGCCCTAGAATTCCAGCGAGAGCTCGTCTTGAACCACCGGCCTCAAGCTCAAGTCCAGATGCCTGAACGGAGTGCATAAGGCCCGTCAGGGCACAGCCGGCTGACGGCCTCACTCCCCTCCCTCCGAGCCCGCCTTACAGCACTGCATTCTTCCACCCCAACCGACTCACGCCTTGGGCCAGTCCCACACACCATTTCCTTACCTTCCAGTGCTTTCCTGCTCATTTCCACCTGGCCGACGCCTGTGCATCCTTCAAAATTCAGTGGAGGGGCGCCTGGGTGGCTTAGTTGGTTAAGCGTCCGACTTTCGCTTAGGTCATGATCTCGCGGTTCGTGGGTTCGAGCCCCACGCTGGGCTCTGTGCTGACAGCTCAGGGCCTGGAGCCTGTTTCAGATTCTGTGTCTCCCTCTCTCTCTGACCCTCCCCTGCTCACGCTGTCTCTCTCTCTCTCTCTCTCTCCTAGAAATAAATAAAAATATTAAAAAAAACCACAAAATTCAGTCGCGCATCACCTCCTCCAGGAAGCCTTCCCAAGCCCCTGTGGGTGATGGCACTGGCCTTCCTGTCCTGGGCATACCTCGCTGAGGGCATCTATCCCCTGCCCTGTAGGATCGGGGTTGTCCAAAGAGGCTGCCCCATGTGGGAGCTCAGAACGTGGGCCTCGACCTCTGAGACTAGGGTTTAAATCCTGGCTCGAAGCTCTGCCGCTGTGGTTCTGGGACAAGCTCTCTAGCCTGTCTGAACTTAGTTTCCTCATCTACAAGGTGTGAGTAATAACAATGCCCACTTCCCACGGCCAGTGCGAGGATCAGACAAGAGCGTGTGCGCAAAGGACTTGACCTGGTGGCCAGCACGTGCCGGTCACGGCAGCTGTCCCTTCTCCCAGGTGACCTGAGTCGCACTCGGGAACAACAGAGTGCATGTGCCCTCCAGGAGCTGGACAGCCCGGGCCCTGGAGAAGTCTAGATGCAGGGTGATGAAATCATGCAACAGTAGTTAAGTGCGGGCAGAAGGGAGTGAGTCCATATGGCTGGGTCCAAAACAGACGCTCCATAAATGCTCATGGAGATGAAAAGAAATGAACTCAATAGAAGGAAAGACCCCCGGGCCACAGAGATCTAGGGAGGCTTTGAGGCAAGCCAGATCCTGAGGGGAAGCAGGGAGCACCCCAGTTTTATAAAGAGGGGGCCTCCTTATTCTATCCCTGCTACAAACTACCTGCGATAAAATCATCTCGTGGTTTTTCCTCTCTCTGCCTTTCTGCATCGTCTGGATGTTTTTCGTAATGAGCAAGTTTACTCTGAAAATGAGAAAAAGAAGCAATGAAGATATTTTCATTTGCGCACCCATCCGTTACATCACACGCACGAAGAACCGTGAAAATCAAGTTGAAAAAGGAAAGAAAGAGACGAGCCGTCAGAAGCAACGATGAGGGAGACGGTAATTATACCAGGAACCTGGGAAGAGCCAGTTATTTTGACCAACGGTTCACTTTGACTTTGAGCTGCCAGAGCCAAAGCCAAGGGGGAAACTTGGCTGAGAGGTAGAAGATGGGGTAATAAAAATAACTCGCACCTTGCAGCGCACACAGGCAGGGTTAGGGAAGTGGGGAATGATAGCAGCGGCTGCAGTGGCTCATTGGAACCTGTCCCTGCCTCCCTGAGGAGCCACCACTGCTGTCTTCACAGTTGAGAGACCCATGGAGCGGAGGTTTGACCCTCGCATCCGAGGTCCGGGAGTGGGATTCAAACCCGGGGCTGCCCAGACCTCGGAGCTCACGTGTGCCCGCCATGCCCATGGCTCCCCAGCCTCGGGGGAAGGGACAGGAGGAAGCTGCATTGACCAGCAGCCAGAGCTGTCCTCAAGTGCAGGCACAGGGGGTGAGGACTCATCCTCCTCGGGACCCTGGGCCTGACAGCTGTGACCTGAGGCTGGGGCCTCCCTAATAGAGTCCTGATACAGTGCACTGCTGTGACAGTTGAGCCCAAAGATAGCAGGGTGCACCGGAGCCTGTGTGACAGAAGGGACAGGCCACCAGCAAACCTGTAATCCTCTGATTTCTGCGGCGCTGTGGTGCTTAACCCCTGCCTCGCCAGGCCGGGCAGCAGCCACGCCAGCGAGGACAGCAGGCGAGGGGTCTCAAGGAGCCAGAGCGAGGAACACTGGCTCCTCCTTCTTTCCATCCAGGGGAGGATCGGTCGCTTCTGCCCCCCAGTCAGTGCTTTCCTCGCCCATTCAGCAGACGGCGAGCACCCCGCTTCTGCCCTGCCCCCCACTGCCCAAGTTATTTCCATCTGGAAGTCAGGCAGGGCCTCTGAAGCAGAGAAATCTAGCGGGAACACTTTGATGCTCTCCGATGCCCTCATCCCTTCCGTGGCTCCCTATTGCCCATCTGGATAAAGGCAAGCTCCTTACCGGGGCCTCCAGGGTCTTTCTGACCCAGCTCTTGCCATTGCTCTAGCCTTTCCCTCTGGGCTCTTTTCTGATCCTCCAACTCAGTCCTGCCTCAGGGCCTTTGTATGTACTGGTTCCTGGTAACTGCGATCCTGCCCTGCCTCTGACCAAACCCTGTGCTGGCTTGGTTCTTGATTCCTGAGACTGGGTCAGGGGGCCCCAGCCTTTAGGTGGTGAGCTCCTGAGTGCAGGGCCTGTGCCTCTGGCTCCAAGGTCCATACGGGCACTTCAGGGAATTCTTCCAGTACCCGACGAGGGCAGGCACTGCATCGTCTCGTTTTCTCGATGAGAAGGTGATGCTCAGAGAGGCTGCAGGCACAGGGCACGCCGCCCATCGGCAGCTGAGGTGGGATTTGAGCCCAGGTCTGTCTGAGGATCCTGGAACGCCACGCCAGGTGGCATTTGGAAGCTGGGAGAGACTGTGGGAGCCACGGTCCGACTGCTCGAGTGATATACAGGCGGTGATACATGAGGCTTGGGATGGGCCCTGAACCCCTCAGGGTCCCATAGCGAGTTGACGGAGCTGGGAGAGAATTCGACCCTGGGCTTGCTTCCTCTCCCCACCCAGGGGTGCCCCCCACCCAGAGAGGGCTGCCTCTTCTGGGCGGGGAGGGCTCCCAGTTGCAGAGGCAGAGGCCTGGGCTAGACACCCTTCCCCAGGAGCTGGGCTCCGTGGGGGGCAGAGGGGCTTCTCCTGGAAGTGTGGCCTGAGGGCTGGGCTGCAGGCCCCCCCGCCCCTCCCCCAGGCCTGCTGACAGCTGCTTAGCACAATTAGCCAACAAGTGGCTGTTTTGTGGAGTTAGTGCTGATGTGTTTTAAGTGGCTTTCTGAGTGGGAAACGTTCTGTAGGAGACAAAGGCGAGCGAGTGCATTAGGCTTTATTGGTCTGTTTTGCACACATCTGACATCATTCTTTGAAGCAAGTTCTGTTCAGCCCTGGGAGAAGGATAAAGACACAAGTGGGAGAGAGAGCGGATAGGCAGACACGCTCGCTCGCACGTGCTCCATCCAGCCTTCCGAGTGGAGGCATAATGGGCCGGAGACACTGGAGCAAACTGTCCGACAGATGGGGCCTGCCCTGCTCCGAAGGGGAGGCTCCGGCTGCAAAGAAAGTCTTCAGGTGAAAGAGAATAACTGAATTAGCCAACCATTGTGCGCTGAGAGGGTAATGCGTCCGCCTCTGCCTAATGGCCGCCCAGTCGCCAGAGAATGAAACCTCTTCTGAGCACGCAGACCATCCAAGGACAAAAGTCACCAAGGGAGATGGCAGAGGGAGCAGGGAGGAGGGAGCCCCCCAACCTGGGCCAAGGCTTGGACAAAGGGCCTGTCTCCTAGCCACCCTCATGCCCGGGGCTTTTGCTCCAGGTTTGGTAAAAAGTAGTGAGCAAGGAAGTAGCTACCTGTGGAGGGGAGTAGTTATCTGTGGAGGGGAGTAGCTATCTGTGGAGGGGAGTAGCTATATGTGGAGAGGAGTAGCTACTCGTGGATGGGTGTAGCTACCTGTGAAAGGGAGTAGCTATCTGTGGAGGGGAATAGCTACCTGTGGAAGGGAGTAGCTACCTGTGAAGGGGAATAGCTACCTGTGGAGGGGAGTAGCTATCCCTGGAGAGGACTAGCTACTCATGGATGGGAGTAGCTACCTGTGGAAGGGAGTAGCTATCCGTGGAGGGGAATAGCTACCTGTGGAAGGGAGTAGCCATCTGTGGAGGGGAATAGCTACCTGTGGAGAGGAGTAGCTACTCATGGATGGCAGTAGCTCTCTGTGGAGGGGAGTAGCTACCTGTGGAGGGGAGTAGCTTCCTATAGAGGGGAGTGGCTACATGTGGAAGGGCTGCTGGGAGTGCACCCCGGCTGGGGCAGGGGCCCTGGGAGCAGGGGAGAGTCTGGCAGACAGGCACCAGTAATGCAAGGGTTGACAGTGGACATGGTCTGGAGGTAAAGCAGCTTTCCTTGGCCTTAATTCAACGCAGCCACTTTTATGAGTCCTTTTTTCTCTTCAGGTCTGTTTCTGCTTCCTTAACAGATTTGATTGAATCCTCATTGTCTATCCATCCGTCCGTCCATCCATCCATCCATCCACCCACCCACCCAGATGGACAGTCATTCATTTAGTAAGTTTTCTTTTTTGAAGAAAGGTTAACATTTTTTTTAATTTTGCTGTACATGCAGCTTCGAGTCCCTGCAGGGGTCCACAGTCTCCTTCCATCCGTGTGCTCACAGTGAGCTCTTTCCTTGGAAACTTCCGTTTCTCTGTCTTGGCATGTTGACATGTCATCTACTTTCAAAGCCTGTTTTGCATACCAGCTCCTGCGTGGTGCCTTTTCAGAGTTTTAGCCGCCTCTCCATAATTTATGTATCATTGAATAAGTATGTTTTGAGCCTTGATTATGGACCGTGGGTTCTGCGAGGGGCTGGGAATTTCGAGGCGAGCAGGAAGCAGGGGACAGACAATCAGGTAAAAATCCCAGGGACAATCGTGAATTACAGTCACGGAGTGTGCCGGGGAAGAGGCCTTTTGGGGCGACTACTAGGGTCGGGGCGGGAAGAGGGGGGACAGGGACACTGAGCCTTGAAGGAAGCTGAGCCTCGGGGGGCAGAGAGGGATGGAAAGGAGGCGTGTGGGTGCAGAAGAGCAGTGCGAACGCTTCGGGGGCCAGAACCCCGAGGGGGGAAGGTGCCCAGCTAGAGCCACTGAGCCTACGTGACGCTGGACACAAGGGTGACGCCGGAAGGGGCCCCAGTTCTGCATGTAAACGCTGGTAAACACTGGGAGTGGCCGAGGTGGGGATGCAGGGAGATGCCGGGGACAGTCCTTGCCCAGGAGGGACTGGGTATGTCGGGATCCCAGTCTGGGTTGGGACCCCAGTGACGGAGGAGAAAGAGGTTCTTTTCACCCAAAGCAGGAATTTCATTCAACTCATCAAAGCCTCCTTGCTGCTCCTGGTCTTCCCTCCACCTCCCACCCCTGTCTGGGCCGGCTCCTCTGTTCACCCCTGCGGGCCCTGGGCAGGGGCTGGGGGGACAGCAGAGGCGGAGAATGAGCAGGAAGAAGGGCAGCCTAGGTGCGGCGGGCAGGGGCAGCCGCCCGGGAAGAAAGATGGCGCCTCCCGCCATCCACCACGCGGGGACCGCTTCCCACACGGGATGCTTTTCTCCCCCTCGAGTAAGAGACATGCCTTTGCCCCCGGCCTTTCTCATGACGACAGTAGCGCACACTAGTTTTGAGAGAAGGTCAAGAATCGGAGAATTCGATAGGCCTAGAAGCTTGGTGCCTCTTGGCTTCTCCCTTCCTCCCACCTCTGCGTCCGGCCTGCAGCCGTTCTTGGCGTCTCCACCTTCCGAATGGATCCTGACCCTGACACTGGCCATCACCTCCACCCTACCCCAGCCCAAGCTCCTACCGCGGATCTTCTGGACCGGGCAGTAGCCTCCTAATGGTCTCCAGACTGGGCCTCCTCCACCACTCAGCAGCCAGTAGAGGCCACGCCATTGAGGGGGCCGGGGGCCAGGACACATCTCTGCCCCACAGCTTCTAGACACCTTTCCTCTCGCTCAGAGCAAAAGACAGTCTTCCTCTGCCCACAAGACGCTGCATGATCTGCCTTCTTCCTCCTTCTTCCTCCTTCTCGCTTCTCTTTTCTCCCCTACCCACCCTCCCACCAGCAGCCCCCTTGCTGCTCCTTGAACCCGTGACCCCACTCTTGCCTCAGGGCCTTTGCATCTGCTGCTTTGAACGCCCTTCTCCCCATATCTGAGGGGCTAGCGCAGGTCACTGCCCAAATGTCACCAGTTCAGAAAGGCTCCCCTCGGGACGCTGGTTAAATAGTCCCTTCTTACGGGCTCGGGGGGAGGGGGGAGGGGGAGTTAGTGTTTAATGGGCACAGGGTTTCAGTTCAGCAAGATGAAAGAGCTCTGGAGATGGATGGTTGTGGCGGTGGCACAGAACGTGAATGTACTTAAGGCCATTGAATCGCACACTTAGAAATGCTAAGAGGGCAAATGTTACGTGTATTCACCACAATTAAGAAATAAAGAAACTTCCACCATGTATGCAAGTAGGACAGATGGAGCTCCTCTGCGTAGGACTCACTGATAATCCAAACTCCAACCTATGCACAGGTATCCTCACTCTTTAGGACTATGACGTGGAAGCAGGTGAATGGTTTAAATGCTATTTCCAGGGGCGCCTGGGAAGCTCAGTCGGTTAAGTGTCCGACTTCGGCTCAGGTCATGATCTCAGGGTTTGTGGGTTTGAGTCCCGCGTCGGGCTCTGTGCTGACAGCTCAGAGCCTGGAACCTGCTTCAGATTCTGAGTCTCCCTCTCTCTCTGACCCTCCCCTGCTCACATTGTCTCTCTCTCTCTCTCTCTCTCTTTCTCTCAGAAATAAATAAAACATTAAAAATTTTTTTAAACGCTATTTCCAATGACTAAGTAATGCAGCAGCTATCGGAGGGGAGGGCGATCTCAACATTCACCACCATGGAGATAATTAGGATAAAGGAAGCCCCCAGCCAATAGTCCCTTCCTACCACTGTCTACCTCTTCGCTCTGCTTCATGTTTCTTTCTAACCCTCCTTGACTCTTTACATATATAGATGTTTCCAGGTCTACGATATGCTCCCCTGCCCACTGTGTGTGGGTTCCATGGCATCCATCTCGCCTGGTGGAGTGGAAGTTCACAGAATGACAGCGGTTAGACCAAACACTGACCTTATACTCCCTTCTTTTCCTTCTTCTCTGTCCTAGCAATTGGAGCAGGGAAAGAGGTGGCTTCTCCAGCTTCATCCATCGGTCTATCCATCCATCCATCCATCCATCCATCCATCCATCCATCCATCCATCCAGAGCATATTCACTAACACCTACTCTGCACCAGCTGCTCTCTTAAGACCAGGGCCAGATCTTATTTCTATTTAAAAATATTTTTTAGGGGCACCTGGGTGGCTTAGTCGGTTAAGCGTCCGACTTTCGCTTGGGTCATGATCTCGTGGTTCGTGGGTTCGAGCCCGCGTCGGGCTCTGTGCTGACTGCCAGCTCGGAGCCTGGAGCCTATTTCAGAGTCTGTATCTCCCTCTCTCTCTGACCCTCCCCTGCTCACGCTGTCTCTCTCTCTCTCTCTCCCTCTCCTAGAAATAAATAAAAAATATATAAAAAATAAAAAATAAAATAAAAACATTTTTTAATGTTTATTTATTTTTGAGAGAGAGAGAGAGAGACAGAGCACAAGAATGGGGGGAAGAGGGGCAGAGAGAGAGGGAGACACAGAATCTGAAGCAGGTTCCAGGCCCTGAGCCGTCAGCACAGATCCCAATGCGGGGCTTGAACCCACAAACTACGAGATCATGACCTGAGCCGAAGTGGGATGCTCAACTGACTGAGCCCCCCAGGCGCCCCCCAGATCTCATTTCTCTCTGTCCGTTCTGGTTCTCTCCCAGGGCTAGCCAATACTTGGCATGCAACTCACAGGTGCCACAGTGTGGAGAGTGCCTTGTGCCCCAGCAGGCAAACTCTTTCCCACGGGGTCCCTTCCACCTTGGCTGTGGAGACGATCCCAACCATGAAGGGCCCCAATTCCTGCCATCCTGTGTGACTGAGGTAAGGAAGTAGGGGTGGGAGGGAATGGACATTTGCAGAGCTTGCAGAGCTTATAGGTAAGTGATCACAGGTTTCCATGTTCTAAGGGTAATTTGTCCATCTCAATGAAGTATGATTTTATTTTCCTTCTTCCTGGCCCTGGTGGCACAGGGGAGATTTAGAAAAACAATAAAAAGGTTCAGCTTCATCTGAGGGCACCAGCTCTAACCCACACTGAAGGAGCAAGATGTTAAGGAGATGGAGGCTCTTGGAGGACCCTGTCTGGCCACCTCCTTGTGAAAACCCAATCTAGGGAGCCCAAAGTTGCCCTATGTGTTGGATATTGATTGCCCATTGCAGCCATACTAAAATGGTCTAAAGACTGGGGAATGGGCTGGGTTTTGGGTTCCTTTTCCTCTTAACATCTCAGGGAGATGAATACATAATTTTAGTAAAACAACAGTGAGACCCAGTAATTCTACTATGAGAAATAATAGACGAAGTTCTTGTATAAGAATATTCAGAGGAGGGGCGCCTGGGTGACTCAGTCGGTTAAGCGTCTGACTTCAGCTCAGGTCACAATCTTGCAATCCATTTCAACCACCATGTCGGGCTCTGTGCTGACAGCTCAGAGCCTGGAGCCTGTTTTGGATTTTGTGTCTGCCTCTCTCTGGCCCTGTCCCACTCATGCTCTGTCTTTCTCTCTCCCAAATATAAGTATTAAAAATTTTAAAAAAATATTCAGAGAAGTGTTATTCCTGTATTTTTAGTAATTTTTTATTATATTCTGGAATTATAACGACACAATAGAGAGGCTCTGGATTCCATTTTCTTCTTACAAGGTCTATTGAACCCTTTTGGAGTAAGCAGTTTCATTACTGGCCGATCACCTTGGACTTACCCTGCTTGGGTTTGTATCTTGTTAGAGAAGATCTGGGTAGGCCTAGGTGTTTTTCAAACTGCTCTCACTTGGCAGGACATAAACTCCAAATTTTGCTCCCCCTGTGAATCTTGTCAGGGCTTGGTTTTAGGAATTATTAGGGCACGAAGGCTCACTCTAGGGCATGGTCCTTATTCCTTTATTTTATTTTTTAATTTTAATTTTTTTTAATGGGGCTACTAACAATAGCAACCTCATACACTTAAAATTTTTTTAACATTTATTTATTGTTGAGAGTCAGAGCATGAGCAGGAAAGGGGCAGAGAGAGAGGAAAACACAGAATCTGAAGCAGGCTCCATGCTCTGAGCTCTCAGCAGACAGCCCGATGCAGGGCTCGAACCTATGAACTGTGAGATCATGACCTGGGCCAAAGTCAGATGCTTAACCAACTGAGCCACTCAGGTGTCCCCTTATTATTTTATTTTTAAGTTTACTTATGGATTTTTGGAAGAGAGAGAGAGAAGCAGAGGGAGAGAGGGAAAGAGAGAATCTCAAGTCAGTTATCCCCTGTCAGCACAGAGCCTGATGCAGGGCTCAAACTCATGCACTGTGAGATTATGATCTTAGCTGAAATCAAGAGTTGGATTCTTAACCTTCTGAGCCATCCAGTAAGGTGCCTCCTTATTCCTTTAATTTTAAGTTTATTTATTGATTTTGAGAGAGAGAGGGACAGAGAGGGAGAGAAAGAGGCAGGGAGAGAGAGGGAAAGAGAGAATCCCAAGTCGGTTACGCACTGTCTGTACAGAGCCCGATATGGGCTCAAACCCACACACCATGAGATCATGACCTGAGCTGAAACCAAGAGTCGGACTCTTAACCAACTGAGCCCCCCAGGTGCCCCATGGTCCTTATTCCTACGGGCAGACTCTTCTGTTATCAAAGCTGGACGCCCCTGATGTTAATGAGGTCTCTCCTCTTGGGCTGGACTGGAACTCCAACATCCCCCAGCACCTCTTGACATCCAGCGTCTCTGCTCCACTCTCCACCTCATAGCAGCTGACCTCTGGGGAGACTCAGGTAGTGTCCTGGGCCTGTGCTGCCCAGATTTGGACAAACTTAGAAACCTACCCCTGTGCAGCGTCCCCTCCCCCAGCCCTGAAGATTCCGGCTGCGTTCAGCAGTTCCAAATCCTGACCTTCGCCTCCCCAGCTCATGGGATCCCTCTGTTCAGCTGGGACCCGAGCTCTCTCATCTGTAGTTGGGAAACTGGCCCTAGGCAGAGAGCTAGGTGACTGTGGGCTCACCTCATACATTTCCCTTCTTGCTCATGCTGCCTGAAAACAGCCATGTCATTCATTTTGTCAGTTTCATGGACGTTATAGGAGGGCTAGTTGTGTGCCCACTTCTCCATCATGGCCAGTAACGGGTGTTTACTGGCAACTTCTTTCTTCCTTCCTTCCTTCCTACCTTCCTTTAAATTAAAAAAAAAATTTTTTTTAACATTCATTTATTTTTGAAAGACAGAATGTGAGCAGAGAAGGGGCAGAGAGAGATGGAGACACAGAATCGGAAGCAGGCTCCAGGCTCTGAGCTGTCAGCACAGAACCGGACGCGGGGCTCAAACCCACAAACCGCGAGATCATGACCTGAGCCGAAGTTGGTCGCTTAACTGACTGAGCCACCCGGGTGCCCCTTGTTTGTTTCTTAAATACAATTTTTTTATTTTGGAAGAGTTTCCGAGCTACATCAAAATGGCAAGGACAATGCCAAGAGCTTCTCGATGCTCTTCACCCAGTTTCCCTGGTAGTTGACATCTTATATGTAACCAGGGTGCATTTGTCAAGCAAAGAGCTTACTATTGGCACACAGACTTTACTGCGATGTCTCCCGTTTTTTCCGTTACTGTCCTTTCAGTGTTCTAGAATCCAACCAAGAATCCCATAGGCTGGCAGCTCTGGTTGGAGAGCCCGAAACAGGAAACAACCTGAATATCCATCAACGCAGCAATAAATGGTGATGCATTCACACACTGAAACACTATGCGGCAGTGGAAAGAGACAGAGTGTGGACATTGGCTACAACACGGATAAATCCGTAGACACAATGTGGACTCAGAGGAGCCTGAAGCAAAGACACTGTGTGCTTCCATTTCGGGGGGTTCTAACTGATGATGAAAGAGGACAGAACAGTCATCACCACTTTGGCAACAGACCTAGAGTGACCCCCCCCATACACACGCCCTGAATCCTACCCCCTGGTGTTTGCTCCTGCTGTAATCCCTCCGCTTGACTGTGGGTGGGGCCAGTGAGCTGCTTTTAGGTCACTGAGCATGACAAAGGTGAAGGAGTTTTACTGGTGCAACCATGTAAGGCCATGAGATCTTAGAAGACAGCCCTGAGCTCCAGAAAGGAACGCAGCCCACTGATGCCATGGCTGCAGCCTTGGGAGGCCCTGAGCAGAAGACCCAGGAAGCCACACCCAGACTCCTGATTCAGACACTGTAGGATCCTATATGCATGTTGTTTTGGCCGCTAAGTTTGTGGTCATTTGTTATGCAGCAGGAGCTGACTGATACACTGCTGGAGGGAGAGTGCCTGGGAGGGTGGAGGAGGGGGCTTCCGGGATCCTGGAAATGTTCTAGATCTGGATCTGGGTGGGGGTTACGTAGTATATTACATGGTAAAGTTTCATCAAGCTTTACACTTAAGATTTGTGCAGTTTAGGGGCACCTGGGTGGCTCAGTTGTTTAAGCGTCTGACTTTGGCTCAGGTCATGATCCCACCACTCGTGAGTTCGAACTCCACGCCGGGCTCTGTGCTGACAGCTCAGAGCCTGGAGCCTGCTTCAGATTCTGTGTCTCCCTCTCTCTCTGCCCCTCCCCTGCTCATGCTGTCTCTCTCTCTCTCAAAAATAAAACAAATGTTCAAAAAATTAACATTTGTGCAGTTTACGGTATGTAACATAACTAAATTTTTAAAAAACAGGGCACGGTAGATCACCAGCTCTGATTTTCTATCGCAGTCCCATGAGGACTGAAGAAAATTTGGTCTCAGGGACTTCCAGCTCTTGGTAACCTTCCTAATTTAAAGCTGCTGTTCCTTCTGGGGAGCGAGGGGATCTGAGCACAGGGTAGCTCAGTGCCTCTGGCTTGTGCTCCAGGTGGGATGTTACAGCTGAGCCAGAAGAGTGTCCTAAAGGTCTGGTTTCTGCCACTCACCACTCAGAGGCAGGGCCCTCTGCCCTGGTGGCCTGGTGGGTCCACTGTGGTCTGGCTAGAAGGCTCTGGGAGAGCCAAACTTGGCCTTTCGAGGTGCCAGTGACACCCCAAATACTCCTTTGCTCACAGGAGAAGACAGAAGAACTGAGCAGGGACAGTGCCCCATGGGGACCCCAGGAACCACCTTGAACTTGCTCTGGGACCTTGAGGAATACCTCCCGGCCTCAGTTTCCCTATCTGAAACCACGGCTGCTGGACTCCATGATCCCAGCTCTGGCAGGCTTGTGCCTGAGACATTTCGGTGGAGCCGTGGACGAGAGCAGGGACGTCCCGAGCCCAGGTGTGCCACACAGACCTCAACTCGGTGGCTGTCACCGGGGGGCTTCCGGGGGAGGGGATCCTTCTCTGCTGTCCTAACTGGCCCACACGGAGCTGTATTTCACGCACCATTGATCCAGCTGAACCAGGGAGATGCATTAGGTCAGGGGTTGGGCAGCCCCCGCTGGTAGATGGCCTGCAGGCAGGGCTTTAAAGCTCCGCTCTGGGTTTTGGCTCCTTGGGGCCGGGGCTTGGGAGTGAGGCTGGGAGCCGCCCGCTGAAGCCTGATCCGGCTCCGGGGGCTGGCGGGCGGGGCAGAGGGCTGCGGCCCAGGGAGGGACAAAGAGATCGATGGGAAGCTGTCACGACCTCGTGACCTCAGGGATGGCTTCAAACCGCGATCTTAACATGGGCTGGGAAATCTGGGGATAAATCTGCCTCCCCAGGGGACAGGGGAAGGCGAGGGGGCGGGATGCCAGGGCCAGATGCCCAGCGTCCCGGCCAGTCTGGGTTTGTCTGCCCTCCTTCATCGTCACACAGCACCTCGGACTTTACAGTTTGTGGGGAACTCTCCATGCACCGTCCTTGCTGGAGCAGCCTCTGAGGGGCAGGGCTCACCTGACAGGGGGAAAACGGCTAGACTCAGCCCAGGTGGCCCAGCTGGCTGGTGGCAGTGCTTTAGAGAGGCTGCCAATGGGTCCATCCGGCTGGTGGGCAAAATCCAAGGGCGTCTGAACTGGTTGCGGGGTGGGGCCCAGAGGGACAAGGCGGCCTCAAGCCTTGAGGAGCCACAGGAAGGTTTTGGTTCCCGGGGGGGTGGGGCGTGACATGATGCAGTTTGCAGTACGGAAATCTCAGGCTGTCATGGTTACTGTGAGGACGCTTGTGTGGGGCCAGAAGGGGAGATGGTGGCGAATGCGGCCGGCATGACCGGGCTTGAGTTTCCTTCCCTGCCTCCCAGCACTGCTCCCCGGCCCCCCACCATCTCTCCAGGCCTTCACCCCACAGCCCCTGGAGTTTGACAGACCTGGGTTTGAATCCCATCTCTGCCCCTGATTTGCTGCCTCTCCGAGCCTCCAATCCCTCACCCTCGCGTCTCTGAGTGTTTGGTCGGCAGCACCTGGGGTCAAGCAGTGACGATGGCCACCACGGTCATTCCCCTCCCCTCCGGGTGGCCCCAGCCACCCCCCTCCTCGGGGGCTCTGTAGCACTGACGGCATACCAGCCAGGTCTCTGGTGCCCAAACACGACACGGGCCACAGGGCCACCTGTCCCTCTGCTGTCCCTACTGGATCCCGCGCAGCCCCCCCGACCCCAGGGCTGACACTCACCCAGAGGTGGCCTGGGTCCCAGCCTGGGCTCTGCTATGACCGTCCAGATGTCCAGAGGCTTCCCCTTGTTCTGTCTATATGATGACTGGTATTTCTCAAGAGCAACAGTTACACCTGGTGGCCCAGAAGAGGATTTAGGATGTTATGTGTTATAAACAGCATCGACCCCCTTGTGATAAACAATACTGTCCTTAAAAAAAATTTTTTTTAATGTTTAATTTTGAGAGAAAGAGAAAGACAGAGCGCGAGCAGGAGAGGGGCAGAGGGAGAAGGAGACACAGAATCGGAAGCAGGCTCCAGGCTCTGAGCTGGCAGTCTGCACAGAGCCCGACGCGGGGCTCGAATCCACGAACCGTGAGATCATGACCTGAGCCGAAGTCGGACGCTTAACCGACTGAGCCACCCGGGCGCCCCCAACAATATTGTCCGTTTGATTCTCTTCCATCCCTTCCCGTTGTGGCAGGAAGCCTTGGGTTGGCGTTGATTTATCTTCAGCACATGTACACAGTGTCTTGTGGGCATTAGAAGTGATCCCTGAGGAGACACCACACGGACTCCATAGCTGCCATTATCGGTGCCAACCAGGGCTTAGCAGGGGTGGCAGAGACCCGGCCGGGAGGCGCCACCCCATGCACCCAGGAAGAGTCTGCGCAGGGCACACCAACCCTTCGGGCATTTCCTCTTGCTGATTCACATTCCCTCCAGTCTGCCCAGTGGTGGCTAAAGGCATAGATCTTTCCAGAAGCTCCTTTTCATTTGGAAAACTGCCCTCCTTGCTGGTTTGTTCCCGAGGAGCGGGGAGCGGACCCGGGAGGTCTGGTTACAGGTGACCTGGCCTTACCTGCCTCCTTTGTCCCACAGGACAGGGGGCCACACGAAGGGCCATGTCACTGACCACTTCGACTGAGTGACCAGATTGCAGGGGTGGCGAGGAGGGACAGGGATGTGTGTGTAGTCTTCTGTCTTCCTCTGAGGCCGGGCTTTGACCAACTGCTCCCCCAGGGCACCCTTTTGCCCCGGCCTCTCTCTGCATCTGCAGCCCCGGGACTCAGGGCCGCCACTGCTGCGTGGCTCCGCGTGTCAGCCTGGACCGCCCGCTTCCCAGCGATCTGGCCTGGGCCACAGATAAAGCGGCCTTTCAGAGCTCCCCCTCGGGCCGCTGCAGGGGTCCTCGGAGGGTCCAGGAGGGGCTCCGGGGTCCTCCACGCTGCCTGACAAAGCTGGCTTGTCGGAAGGACTCAGACGGAGCAGGGACCCCACTCCCTGGTGAGACCCTGCCCCTCAGGCGCTGTCCAGGGTACATGGGGACGGCTGCTCCCAGGAGCAGGCCATCGACCTCACTGAGCCCCAGGCACACGAGGGTGGAGTTGGGGGTCCCGAAGGGCCTGGATCCTGAGCGCTGGGCTCCTGGGTTTGTGAATACGCCTTGGCTTCTCTTCACCTGGCTCCTCCTGCCCACAACACACCCGTTACATCAAGTGCTCTTAAAATAAAGCCAAGGCCCACGAGGCCTTGGGTGACCTGGCTGTGCCCACCGCCCCCCAGGCCCTCCGTGTCTCTCCCTTTCTCTCCTGTGCCCACTCAACCCATTTGGTTTCTCAGACCTCAGGTCTTAACCATGCTGTTCCCTCTGCCTGGAATGCTGTTCCCTGCACTTCTCACAAGACTGTCGCTGCTCACCACCCTCGGAGGCCTCCCTGACCCCCCCATCTAAGTGACCCCGCACCTTGGGCCTGTTGACTCACCCCATGTTCTCTAGTACTTGGGGGAGCCGTGTTTCCCTCACCTCTGTGGCCCCGCACGGGGACTCACAGGATGCAGACGGTGGGTGATGGTGGAATGAATAAGCGTCTCTTTCCCTAGGGCAAATCGCCCAGCAAGTGAAAGGAGGTGGCAGGTAATCTCTCCTCCACAACTGTCAAGAGTCTCCTTTGGGATATTCCTACCCTAAGCGGGGGGGCGGGCTGCACCCCTACCTCGCTCTTATCACCCCTCCCCCATGCCAAAGGGCTGGGGGCTGCCTCCATCGGGGCCACGGCCCCGGACATCTGTCTTCATGAGCAGGCCTGGCAGGGCCAGAGCGAGGCCCAGGGGGAGACAAGCAGGGAAGGGAACGGGACCCTGCACACGCGTAACGTGGACATAAATAAATGATCGCACCCGGGGATAAACAGCCGGGCTGTGGGAGGTGGGGTGGGGGGCAGGGCGCACACAGGGATTTCTCGAACCTTGGGTAGGAGTCGGGTCAGCCGGGGTCCCAGATGGAAAGGCCTCCTGTTTCCCAGCCGCTTCATTACCGTATTAACTGAGTGGCCGGCTGGGTCCCTGTTAGCCCCAGCGGGGGTGGCCGGTGTCATGATTAGTCACAACTGGTGCCCTCCACTCCCAGGGTCAGGGTGCGGGGGAGGGGCGGGGAGCGGGAGCCAGTTGTGATAACCACGCAGGAGGAACGACAGTTCTCATCTGTTGCGGGGTTACCAGGTGCCTGGCCTGTTTTAAGCTCCTTCTGTAAATAATTTGTTCCTCAGGGCAGCCTCGTAAGATAAGTGCTCTGTTGGGCCCATTTTATGGATGAAGAAATGGAGACTCAGAGAGATGACGCCATCTGCCTCAAATCCGGGTCTGAGTTCCTGCAACCAGTGTTCCCTGGTGTTACTGGTGTGGGGGACCCTCAAAGGCCCTGGGAGCTTGAGCCTGCATAATCCGGGTTAAACACACAGCCCCCCACCCAGCCCAGATCCCAGAGGCTGGACGGGTAGCGAGGAGCCTTGGTGGAGCCCAGGCATCAAGTCTCCCCTTCCGTGGATGCAGTTCGCCTCCTCTCCAGGCCAGTGGTTTCCAAATTTCAGCGGGCAGCAGAATTGCCCAGGTAGCTTGTTAACGGGGGGTTTCTGGACCCATAATTCAGAGGCCCGACTCAGGAACCTGCCTCTTTTGTTTTATTTTTTTCCTCGAGACGCAGCCCGCTCCCTGTAGCAAATACTGTTCCGCCCTTTCTTTTTCTTTTTTAGTTTTGAGAGAGAGAGAGGGAGAGAGACAGGGTGCGAGCAGGGGAGGGGCAGAGAGAGGGAGACACAGAATCTGAAGCAGGCTCCAGGCTCTGAGCCACTAGCACAGAGCCTGACGCGGGGCTCGAACTCATGAACCGTGAGATCATGACCTGAGGTGAAGTCAGAAGCTTAACTGAGCCACCCAGGGGCCCCAGCTCTGCCCTTTCAAAAGCCACAGAGGAAATCAGCACAGAGCCCTTTCACACTGCTATCCCTGAGCTATTCCAGAACTCCCACAGGTAGGCTGGAGTCCCGTCTGAAGTTCTATGGCCTGGCCCTGCTGAGCTCTCTAGGCCACCACCAGCAGGGACCCCAGGGGCTTTGTGAGGGACTTTTGCGGCCACGCAAGCTGTAAAGAAGACACTTGGGAAGAAAGGGAACCTAGGAGGGGCACCGGGGGCCTCAGTCGGTTAAGTGTCTGACTTCTGCTCAGGTCATGATCTCACGGTTCGTGGGTTTGAGCCCCGCGTCGGGCTCTGTGCTGACTGCCAGCTCAGAGCCTGGAGCCTGCTTCCGATTCTGCATCTCCCTCTCTCTCTGCCCCTGCCCTGCTCATGTTCTGTCTCTCTCTGTCAAAAATGAATATTTGAGGGGCGCCTGGGTGGCTTAGTCAGTTAAGCGTCCGACTTTTACTTAGGTCATGATCTCGCGGTTCGTGGGTTCGAGCCCTGCGTCGGGCTCTGTGCTGACTGCCAGCTCAGAGCCTGGAGCCTATTTCAGAGTCGGTATGTCCCTCTCTCTCTCTGACTCTCCCCTGCTCACGCTGTGTGTCTCTCTCTCTCCTAGAAATAAATAAAAATAAAAATAAAATGAATATTTGAAAAAAAAAAAGAAAAAGAAAAAGAAAGGGAAACTAGGAGTTGTTAGGATCCTGGCCGTTTGGTTTTACACTTGGGGAAACTAAAGCCCGACCCTGAGGGTTGGTACTTACTGCCAGATCCCTGGAAGTGCACCTGAAGGCATTAACATACAGGCCTTTGTGTTAGCCAGGCTGATGTGCCCAGGGCCTGGTACGGGGCCTCGCACATAGTAGCTACTCAGTTAATATTTTTGAAACATGCACTGAACGTCCTCCACAGCAGTGAGCAGGATAGAGGCGGCCCTTGCTGCCTCAGGGCCCACAGCCTGTCGCCTCCGTGACTTGCGAGCCAGGATAAGGAAGGCCGGGGTGTGTGTGTCCCACTTCACCAGGGGACACAGCTGATTCTCTTCCTCTTCATCCCACTATGCAAACACCTCCGTGTTACCAGTCCAAGTTCAGACAGGTGATGAAATGCATAAAGCTGGCTGCGTGTGAGACATTAAGGAAGGGTAGGGACTGTGGCCACCATCAGTGGCATTTGGAATCTGGTCTCTTTTCAAGAAGCATTGAGCCAGTCAATGAAAAATCCCACATACCCTAACGGCCAAAGAAGTTTGCCAGGGCCAGCATTCATTGTATTAGATGAGGGGTCTGGAGACCGGAATGTAGCTCTGGCTACCCTCTGAGTGCGTGACCTTGGACAAATCACTGATTCAGTCTCCCCATCTACACTCTGGAGGAGGGTCACCTCTAAGGTTTTGTGCCAGGAAGTGGCGGGGGAAACCAGGATGGCCCCCCGGTGTGCAGCGAGGCTGCTGTGGCTTTAAAAGTGCCCCGCGGTGACAGAGAGTGGCAGGCCACCTGCGGAGCCCTCCACAGCTGGGAAGATTAGTCTCTTCCACAAGACAACACCCATTACCATGTTCCAATAGCCATCACTTCCGCTAGGAGAGCTACAGATGAGATATCGATTGTGTTGACCCCAGGCGAGCCCTTTCCCCAGCCTGAGAGGCGTGAAGATCAGTTCTGTGCCTGGGCCGCGGGCCGCCTGGCCCTGAACCTCCTCCCTCCAGTTCCCCTGGGGCCCTGGGGTGAGGCTGACAGCGGCCCCACCAGGTGGGCCAGCGCCCGGGCTCCGAGCCTTTCTTCCATGTGCTCTCTGCATTCGAGAAGGGCCGCTGGGGAGAGGGGTGTCTCCCGGAGCAAAGGGAAGGGACCGGCTGCCTAGAGCCCTCTGGCCAGGGAATGGGGAGAAGTGGGAAGCGAGGCTGCCATCGGGGAGGGCGATCTGATGCCTCATTTGGGCCATCGGTGCAGGCTCTGGGGCAGGACGTGACAAGATCCCAACCTCACCTTTGTCACTTGAGACTTCGGCCTCCCTGTTCCAGGTCTGCTCTTCCTCCCTCAATTCGGGCAGCGGAGCACTTGAAGCGGAAATGGGGGGCAACCCTCAGACCTGCGCCCCAGGGCCAGGCCACTCCGGGTGGCCCACCCACCACTCGGCCGCCCCCGCCCCAGCCGCGGCCCGAGGCTGCGCACATTGCGCATGCGTGAGGCCGGTGTCTCCATAGACATCAGCTGAGATCAAGAGCGCGGCGGCAGGTGCAGCCGCCTTCATTCCCTCCTGGTCCCATTCACTCCTTCAGGGAATTCCGCAGGGTAGGACCCGGCCACGGCCCAGAGCTCTCAACAGACAGCCAGGCGGCCCCTGGGGGTCCCTGCCACCGGCACTGTGATAGGGCGGCCTAGGGACTTCGAGCTTTGCCGACTTTCTTATTTGCCCGGGCTGCCTCCATAAACTTTTAAAAAGAAGCAAGATGTTCATCTTTTTTCCCCCCACCCCTATGGTTTCTAATGGTCTCATGGTGGCACCAGGGAGCCTTCTGGGCACCGGGAATGTCCCATATCTTCATCTGAGTGGCCGTGACACCAATGATTACACCTCACCAAACTGTCCAACCAAGATGCGCTTTTCCGTGTGCGTGTGTGCGTGTGTATATACATTCGTGTACACATATACTGTACCTTGACTGACACCAGTCCCATCTGCCTTTGAACAGGAATGTTTTGCTTCTTGTAGGGCCAAGGAGGCCCGGAAGGTGGGCCCGGCTGGCTGGCCAGCTGGCAGCATGCATCCCTCCTTGTCATCCCAGTCCCAGAAGGTGAAAGGGGTCTGGAGTCCTTGATCAGTCTGCCCTGCTGAGGCTCAGGACCCCAGCACCAGACACGAGAAGCCCTCCATCTCCCAGCCAGGAGCTGGAGGAGGGACAGGGGTGGATTTAGAAATAGTAGTAAGACAGTAACTGACATGTGATGGGGGAATTGACTCATCCAACACAATTTCATTGAGAACTTCTTAGCTGTCAAGGCCTGTGCCGGGTGCCGGAGCAATGGGCACAGGGCATGCGGTTACTGTTCTCGGGGTGTCTGCAGTCTGCGAGGTAGATGGAGCCCATGCCAGAAATGCCCAGGGCTGAGCGTTAGGGAAAACTGGAGGATGAGCTTCTCAACCTTCTTAACCAAGAAAGTGGCACTTGTCAGGGCCCACCATCAGCTCAGAGGCTGGTGAGTGATATGCAAAAAGTCAGATTGTCTCAGCCCAAACCTATATGAAGGGGGTGCCTCTTCCCTTGTAAGCATGCTACATGGGCTGACATGGTCGGAAGCCTGGAGCCTTGAGACTTACGGTTGTTGCATAATAAATACAGTGTCCCTGTTGGCATGAGCACTGGGTTCGAATAGCTCCCGAGTGCCTCCCCCTGCACCTCTAGATCAGGGATGGGCTCTGAACTGGGGGGAGAGGGGAGGGTGTGTTTCCAAAGCTCCTTGGATGTGGCTTCTGAGCTAATGAAGCCTGGGTAGATGTTCATCACTCAACATATACTTTCTGAGTACCTGTTATGGGCCAGACATGGTTTCAGGATCTGGGACACAGTTGTCTGGGTCTGACACAGAGATGGGGTCTCTGTCCCCATGGAGCTCCCTGTCCTGGTGGGAGAGACACCCAACAATGTCCAGCATCCAACAAAAATTATTAGACACACAAAGCAAATCAATGCATAACATGTCAGGTGGTGATATGTGAGATGGAGCAGAGAAAGGCAGGGTAAAGAGTATGTAGCAAGGGCCAGGCTGGGGCTCTATAACAAGTGAGCCTTTGGGCATCTGGAGGGCTCAGTCGGTTGAGTGTCCAACTTCAGCTCAGGTGATGATCTTGCTCATGGGTTCAAGCCCTGTGTCAGGCTCTGTGTTGTCGGCTCAGAGTCTGGAGCCTGCCTTAGATTCTATGTCTCCCTCTTTCTCTGCTTCTCCTCTGCTCTTGCTTTCTCTCTCTCAAAATAAATAAACGTTAAAAAAGTTATTAAAAAAAAAAGAATACATTAACAAGTGAGCCTTGGGGCCATCTTGAGCAGGCAGCTCCAGGCAGAGCTTGGCCTCTTTAGGGAACAGTAAGTAAGACAGTAGGCTGGGCAGAGTGAGGAGGCGAGTGAAGGGAGGTGAGGAAGGAAGGCAGTAGGGAGCCACAAAGGGACTCAGAGGCCATAGTAAATGTATTGATGATCTGTTTCTGCATAACAAGCACCCCAAACTTCATGCAACACAACAAAACTGTCTTCATTCTCATGAGCCCAGAGGTGATCAGTCTGGGCGATTCTTCTGCTGATCTTATGTGGGATCAATCAGGCAGCTGCCGTCATCTTACGGCTCTACTGGAGCTGGAGTTCTCGCGTGATCTCAGTTCTGTGTCTGGTAGTTGGTGCTGGCTGCGAGAAGGACTTTGGCTTTTACTCCAAGCAAGATAGGAGACATGGTGGGAATGGAAAGGATGGGAAAGCATGTGACATATGTTAACGGAGAGGAGAAACTGCCAAAAATGTTCCACATTGGATAAAAACCCACAGGTTCAAGTCCAATGAACCCCAATAGAATAAGCACAAGAAAACCATAGCAAGGCACTTCATAATCAGATTGCTGGAAATCAGCAATAAAGAGAAAATCAGCAATAAAACTATAGTCTTAAAGGCAGGCAGAGAAAGGGTGCCCGGGTGGCTCAGTCATTTGAGTTGACTCTGAATTGGCTCAGGTCGTGATCTTATGGTTCATTAGTTCAAGCCCTGAGCAGGGCTCTGCACTGACAGTGGGAAGCCTGCTTGGGATTCTGTTTCCTTCTCTCTCTGCCCCTCCCCCCTTGCTCTCCTCTCTCTCTGTCTTTCATAAATAAATAAATAAATAAACAAACAAACAAATAAATAAATGTTTTCTAAAAACTTAAAAAAAGCAGGCAGAAAAAAGAGACATATATGCAGGGACAAAAATGGTAAGTATTTTTTTAATGTTTATTTATTTTTGAGAGCGAGAGAGACAGAGCATGAGCAGGGGAGGGGCAGAGAGAGACACACACACACTGTATCAGAAGCAGTCTCCAGGATCTGAACCGTCAACAGCTTTATTTTATTTCTATAAAATAAATAATTATATAAAATTTATATAAAAATGAATATTATATAAAATTGTTTATATGATCTATAAATCTATAAATGAGTAATTTAGGGTTTTTCCCCCAATATAATGGAATATTATGTAGCTGTTGTAGCTATTGTTCCAAAAGAGATTTAATGATGTAGGGAACCGTTCATGATATAATGTTAACATTTTAACATTATTTATTTGTTTGTATTTTTTAATTTTTTAATGTTTTTTATTTATTTCTAGGAGAGAGAGAGAGAGACAGCGTGAGCAGGGGAGGGTCAGAGAGAGAGGGAGTCACAGACTGAAACAGGCTCCAGGCTCTGAGCTGGCAGCCAGCACAGAGCCCGACGCGGGGCTCGAACCCACGAACCGCGAGATCATGACCTAAGCGAAAGTCGGACACTTAACCGACTAAGCCACCCAGGCGCCCCTATTTATTTGTTTTGAGAGAAAAAGCATGAGCAGAGGAGGAGGAGAGAGAGAGAGGGGGGGACCCCGAGAGAGAATCCAAAGCCGGCTCTGCACTGTCAGTGTAGAGCCCGATGCAGGGCTTGAACTCACAAACCCTTAAGATCATGACCTGAGCCGAAACCAAGAGTCAGACGCTTAACCGGCAGATCCATATAATGTTAATGTTTTAAAGCAGAGCACAACACCTGCTTTTTAAATACTTCAGCCTAGGGGCACCTGGGTGGCTCAGTGGGTTAAGCATCCTACTTCCACTCAGGTCATGATCTCATGGTCTGTGGATTTGAGCCCCCCATCGGCTCTGTGTTGACAGCTCAGAGCCTGGAGCCTGCTTTGGATTCTGTGTCTCCCTCTCTGCCCCTCCCCTGCTGGTGCTCTGTCTCTCTCTCAAAAATAAAGACAACATTAAAAAATGTTTTAAAATATTTTAGCTTAAGGAACTCTGCAAAAATACTTATAAGCATAGAAAAATATGACTGTAAAGAAATAAACTAAATAGAAGCAGTGTTTGTAACTGGGTGGTAAGCTGATGAGTGATAATTCTTTCCATGAAATTTCAATAAATTTTAGTAAGACACAGCCGACCATGATGATTAAGGACATGAACTCAGGAGGTTTTGCAGACCAGCCAGGACGGGGTTTGGTCCTTGGCTGTCACTTGCCAGCCGAATGGCCTTTAGCAAATCAATTCCTCTGCACCTGTTGACTCTTCTGTAAAATAGAGGTGAAAGTGTCTACCTCACAGTGTTGTTTTGAAGATCCAGTGAGATAATGTGAATAAAGCATAGAGCAAAGTGTTTGGCAACACTAGTATTGAGTAATTCATTCTTATAATCAGAGAAAAAGAAGTTTTAAAGACAAAACTTGTTTTGAAAGAAGCCCTCATTGGCAAAGGCAGTGGGGTGGAGGTCAGAACCCGGGCAGAGTGGTCAGCATTCTACTTAGGTCGCAAGTTTCAGGCACTCCCTCCTTAGAGGCTTAAGCCCCAAATGATCATCGGTTAGGCGAACTTCAGGCTGTCTTAGAGAATCCGGATTAAGAAACGCCACCACCACCATGGTGCACAGCCGGATGGGACCTCGGATTCTAAACCTGAAACCCACTCCTCCCGCCTCCCTCCGCTTTTCCGAGAACAGGGCATCCCACCCAGGCCGAGGGCATCCGTCCTCACTTCCGGCTATTTGTGCCCGCCCGGTTCCCGGAAGAAGATTCTGATTGGGCCAGCTTGGGTCAGGTGTCCAGCCCTGGCCCAATGGGTATGGCCGAGGGGGCGGAGCCATTACACAGACATGGCGGCTTTGGGCCTTGTTTCGCGAAGGGGCGACAGCAGGCAACCTGTAGGCCAGGTGGCCTCCCCCAAGAGCGAACACTAAATTTTGTGTCTGCCCTTTTCTATTCTCTGTTCAGGCTTTTCTTCTTACTCGGGGTTCCTCCTCCATAATTTGGGCCACCTAAGGCCACCGTGCTATGGTCGGGGAGCCTCCTGCGGGCAGTCACGGCCGCCTTTCTGGTCTGTTCCCTGTGGGCTGTGGGCGCGACAGCTCCCCAGGTGTCACCCAAACTCTCCTTGGTTCCCTGTGACATGGCACGGGGCCACAGTCGGTGACAAAATGCCAGGCTGACACAGGGGCCCACATCTGGATTCCCTGTTTTGTTTTTTTTTTTTGCCGGAGAGATGGTCCGATTCTTCCAGATTAACAGGGTCCCCGGTCAAAGGTGGCTTTGGCGGCCCTTAAATCAGCACAAAGGTTGGTCTCAGAAGAGCACGACTGACTACACACACACATCCTCTCTCTGCAGAAATAAAGAAACAAAAGACTAATGTATCTTTTTTTAATTGTCATTTTACATCTCCCCAGTGCAGCCACGCCCCCCTTCCCTTCCATGCCCACTTCTACAGGCTGCAGGGGAGCCGGGAACAAAGCTGGGGGCTGGCACCCCCACCAGGCTGCCAGCCGGGGAGAACAAGTCACAATTACAAATTATCACAACAATTAGCGCCTGTACTTGGGAGATGGGCAAACGAGGAGGCCCAGCTCCTCATTGTCACCCGGTCTATTTGGCAGTGACCTTGCTCTGGAGGCGATGATATTCCTTCAGCCTGTAAACCAGATTCAAAACAAAGAAAAATGTAAATTAACAATAACAACATGCACTCGGTTCAATTAATTCAGGCCCAACCCGGGTGGGGGGGTGCGGGGGGGGGGGGTGGGGGGCAGCTGCTTGTTAAGATGTGTGTGAAGTTGTCTTTTTTTCTCCCACTCCTGCCCTGGCCCCTCCTGCCCTCCAATCAGGATAATGTAATTAATTTATCTTTGGGGGAAAACATTGCTTGGCATTGTTGAAGACAAAGCATTTAACTGGCAATGGAAGAGATGAAGAGGCCATTATGAAAACCCGATGTGTTTGGAGCCACTGAAAAGGATTTATAGTCATAAAATACAGAGGGCGAGGGAGGCGGGGCGGCGGAGGTGATTGCCGGAGCTGAGAGCGCCCGGGAAGGTCAGGCTGGATTCAACGTCTCCCTCCATCTCGGCACCAGGGACAAGAGCCTGGCTTTGGGAGAAAATGGTGGCTCTGTGCCCAGCCCGAGAGAAGGAAGTCGGTGGCTAGGAACCCGGGGCTGGACCGACACACCTTCTGGACTCAGCTCGGTGACGTCCTAGCTGTGTGACTGCGGGCAGGTTACTTAACCACTCTGGGCCTGTTTCTGGAGTTGCGACTTTGTGTAAGAATTAGCTGAGACTAGTTAGGAGGGTGCCCGGGAGTGGCTTAGTGTATGGTGACCGCTGGCAATAAGTGACCCTGTTTGCCCTTGTGTACATGCCTCCTCCCCCCACACCCCCGGGGCGGAGCACATGGTACCAGTTGCTGTGCTCGTCGCACAGGCCAGGGTCTGGGCCGAGGACTTGATTTCTGAGGACTCCTACAAAACGCCTCGCCTGTGAGGTGGTGGCCATGGTCAATGAGGCCACATGCTTCCTGGTGGTTCTGGAAGGGGTCTGAGACCATACCACAAAGCCCGGATTTGAACCCAGGCCTGAGTGTCTTCAGATGACACATGCCACGGGGATCCACGTGGCTCCGGGTAGTTCCCAGTTATACCTGAAGCTTGGGTCTGGTGACGTGCAGGCACCGGGTGCCTTCTGGTCTGGTGACTTTCTGAGGCTCCTTTCCAAACCTCTCTGTCATTTCCCTCTAACCCACCCAGGCAAGGGGCTCCCAGTGGAGTCCTTCTTTCAGCTGGAGAGGGTGGGGGTGATGTCAGAGGCAATGGGCAGCCCCCAGAAACATGGAACCCAGGTACCCAGGACCCTCTGTGGCTCTTGGCTGTGCCCAAAGCAGGCACTTGAAGATGCGGTAGCAGAGGGACAGGAAGGTGGGGCTTGTCTAGGGCAGGGCAGCTGTCAAGGGCAGCTGAGGTCCCATTAACGCCTGATGCCCACACCTGGGGTGGGGGGCGGGTGTCTGAGGACCCATCCGGGCCCAGAGCTACTCACCTGAGGGAGTTGATATTGATGAAGCCGGTGGCATCAATTGGCTCATAGTCGCCCTGCACGTTCATGCTGCAAAGAGAGAATAGAAGCCTGTCCGCACGGCCCCAGACTTCGCTTCCCATGTCAGAGGATCTCTGGGCCCAGGCACGGCTTGGGCTCCCAGATACCTAAGTATTTCTGCCGTGCTGGCCCAAACCTGGGCTTCTCACCACATCTCTGTCCAATTCCAGAGCCCTACTGTGGGCCAGGGGCTGTGGCTGGGGCTGGCGAGCGGGGCACCTCCTCCCTGCTCCATGGATGGGCAGGGAGGGTCCCCGCTCAGCCAGCCCCAGCCTGGTGCAATCCTCCCATGAACCAGAGAACTGGCCCAGCCAGCTCTGCCTTCAGGGCTGTGGTGGCGGGACTCTGCCTCCCGCGACAGCTGCTGGCATCCCGTGGCCCGAAGGCCCGGGTGTGGACGTGGGTCAGCCTCGGATCTGTGGCGGTGCCTCTCAAGCTCTTGGTGCAGGGAGGCTGCCAGCAAGACCTTGTCTAATCCATCCACAAACCTGACGCCTGCCCCAGGCCAGCTGGCCACGAAAAGCACTTGGTCAAGCGCTGCTGTTCCCAGTGTCCCCCTCTCCCCCCCATCTACCAGTGCCATCTTCCAGGTTCGACAGGCTTCAGCTCTGGGGCTGTTTTCCCTTTGCTAGCCTCCCAAACCCTTCCCAACCACAGTCCTGCAGGCTGGGGGGAGGTACGTTCTAGCTGTCACCCCTTCCCCGCCGCAGAGCTTGGGGCAAATACTCCTGTTCTTTGAACTCCAGGCTTTTACTGGCCAAACGGGGCTCTCGGTGTTATTACTCGGCTCTGCGCGAAATGATGCAGCTGGCCCCTGGCAAGCACTCGCTGCTACTGTATCATTCATTCCCTCCTTCATTTATTCAGGTATGTTTTGGGCCCCTAGGACCCGCAGGTGCCAAGGAAAGAACAGGGCCCACGGTGTGTGGGGTGGGGAGGGGTCGGGGGGGCAGACGTAAACAATCAATCGCCCATCTGCCTTCCTTAATCACGACTTCGAGAAGCTCTTCGGGGACAAGTTCAGGCGCTGTGGACTCACATCTGTCCCCACGGAGCCACCCTCCAAGCCTCTGGTGGGGAGAGGTCCCTCCTCCGTTTCTCACGCGTCCTGCTCTGAATCAGCCCCTTGTCTTCCTGTCTCCAGAGCTCTGGCCTCAGGACAAAGCAGTCTCAAGGTTCTCAATGACAAGGGGACGGCCTGTCCCCTCCGGAGCCCTCTCTGGGAGAGGTGAGATTGCGAAGGATGGGGGCAGAGAAGAATCTGCCAGTTTTTTGTGTTCTTTTTTCCCCGCCCTAAGGCTGCGCCTCTGGCTGGCTCTTTGTGGGCCGAGGACCTTTCACAACAGGAACTGGGGTCTCTGGGCTCCACTGTCCAGCAACTTGTCTCGGACCCGGGCTCTGTGGCCCGACCTTTACTGTGCCCTTGCCCTGACCTTCATGGGGCTGTGAAGTTGCCCATGAACTCCCACCCCTCCCTCCCTCCCTCCCTCCTCACCTCCGCTGGCCCCTCCAGGTCTCAGGTGGCCGAATCCACCTGGAGCTGAACAGCAAGTTCCCTGGAAGGGGGAAGATGAGAGACTTCCGGGGGTGGGGGGAGGGGAAGGGGGGAGGCTCCCTCTTGGCACCCCCCCCTTCCCCAGCTGGGTGGAGAAAAAGCTGGACCAAACTCAAGCATCAGCCTCCATAGATCCCTGTTACAGACCTTGCTCTGGATGATAAATGTAGCTCCCCACCCCCCCGCCCCCGACACACACACAAATTGTGAAACACACTCCCATCCACCCCTTTCAGAAGGACCCCTGTGCGCACCCACGGAGAAGCCAGGGCTCAGGGCCCCTCCACACACGGCTGCCTTTTCAACACCGTCTTGATACACGTGTCAAAACAAACTTTCCCCGCTCCCATCCCCCGGTCCCCGCTCCCCTCCCCCGGTGGGCCCGTCCAGCCCGCCCCAGCAGCCCCTGCAGAGGGAGGCCCACATCCAGGGACCGACTCGTCCCGCAAGGCTGCCGAGGAGTCCGAGAGGTGTTTCTCAGGAGCTGGAAAACCTCTTTTTAAAATTGTGGTTTGGGGGGCGGTGGCGGTGGCAAAAGAGTTTACAATGATTTTTTTTTTTTTTTTTTTTTTACCTCCCCTGACGGTCTCCAGAAAACCTCTGTGCTTTTATTTTTGTTCATTCGAGTGGCTCTGACCTGCTCTATAATTACGTTACTTTCTACCTACTGCGCCTCTGCATTTCTAGCCCTGCTGCCTCTCACGGCTCCCTCGCTGGTCCCTGTGATGCTGTCATTCAAGGGCTTTCAAGTCAGCGATGTAGAAATCAAAAAGAAAGGGGAAATGGTCGGAGACACAGTGAGAATAAATGTGCCTGCTTTTCTCTCTTTTTTTCCCTTCCCCTTTTTACTTTCTTCATTTAATCTCCCTGAGTGAGGCTGTAAGGCTTAATGAAGGGTTGGGCAGATTATTAGAGGCTGTTGATTCGGAGGGGGAGGGAAGAAAGAGCCAGAGAGAGAAAGAGAGAAGATAATTTGACATTTACCCCGACTGATCTAAACTGATTCGGTTATATTTATGGCTTATAAAGTGTTTAGAAGGATGGAAGGGGGGAGACGCTCCACACGGTGAGGAGAAGGGAAAGAGAAAAATAATATTGACTGCCAAACAGAACGCGCGCGCTAATTCCCAACGGGCCTCCGCAGGGGCTGACCTGGGCCTGGGATTTGAGTTGGGGGGGGAGGGCTGTCTGTCCCCACCTCTGGTTTGGCCAGGTGACCTCCAAAGGGGATGCCTTGATCCTTGGTGAAGGCCATGGTCTCATGAACAAGTGCAGGTGCAGCTCAAAGGCCAAGGTTGTCTTTTTGACCTGGGCTACACAGCCTGTCCTGGGTCCTTGTCAGCACCCTCGGCTTGGCCTCAAGGTCCCTCAAGACCCCTCAAGGCTCCCTTCCTGTCTCAGTCCGATCCCAGCCCCCAGCCGGCTTCCTCCTGGCTTCGGAAAACATCGAGTTGTCCACCACTCTCACTGTCTTCAACCCAATTTCTCCTCTACCCTAGACTCGTGTGTGCAAGGGTCGACCGGGTACTCTCCCGCTCAGTCTCAAAGAGGACTCACCCTCAAGGTGTCTGAATCCACATGCACGATCTTTCCTCAAGAATTCTCTCAACTCAGGAAATGCCACCAAAGTGCGCCCAGCTGTTCATGCCAGGTGATTCCATACCTCTCCATTTCCCTGCACATCCAAGCCCTTTCAATTCTACCTCTCTCCTATTTTAAAAGTTTATTTATTTATTCTGAGAGGAAAGATAGTGCACGTGGGGGAAGAGAGAGAGAGAGAGAGAGAGAGAGAGAGAGAGAATCCCAAGCAGGCTCTGCACTATCACCACAGAGCCTGACACAGAGCTCAGTCTCCCGAACCTCGAGATCACGACCTGAGCTGAAGTCAAGAGTCAGATGCTCAACCAACTGAGCCACCCAGGTGCCCCTCGATTCTACCTCTTCACCATCTGTCACATCCTTCTGCTTTCCTCTGGCTCCAGGACCATCAGCCTGGCCCCAGCCACCAGCAAGTCCCATGGGGTGCTGTTCCGTTCCCCCTTGCTCACTTCCAACTCACCCAAATCCGTTCTCCGGGGCAGCCAGAAGGAACCTTGGAAAACCAAGATCTGATGGGTGCTTCCCTTTAAGATCCTGCTCCGGGAGCCCCATGCTCTAATCCTTTGCTCCTGGGGTTCTGGTAGTGCCTGGAATGTTCTAGGCTCTTCCGAGGCCCAGAACCTCCCTGGAAACTCCCCTGCTCCCTCTCCATCTGGTTAGCTCCTGTCTTTTGGAGGCCAGCTCCAAGGTGACTTCCTCAGGGAAGTTTCTCCACACCCGTCACTCTATCCAGAGTACCTTGCACCTCTGCACAGCCCGACGCCCCCTTTTCCGCACTCTTCTTTCAAGTGATCCCTGGACAGGTGCCTTTCTCCCTATCTAGCTTGTAAGGACCCCGAGAGCAGAGGTAGCGTCCATTCTCTTTGGGACTGTCTCCTCCATGTCCTGTACGTGCTCATCTTTGTTGAGGAAGCTGCTCAGAAGGGACCCTGGCCATGGGGGGGTCTCTTCCCCAGCTGGGGCAAGCGTGGAGGCACCTACCTCACCAGCTCCTCATTGTAGAGGGACAGCGGGGACTCCCGGCTGAGGATGTACACTTGGCCCTTGAAGACAGACACCTGCACTTTCCCTTCCACGCGCTCCTGGGACTTGGCGATGCAGTGGCGGACAAACTCACACTCAGGGCTGTGCCAGAAGCCTGCAGGGAGGAACGGGGGAGGGTGCTGGGGGGCCACCGCGCTGGGGAGCCGCATGGCTCGGCCCGTCATGGCGGCCCTTGCGTGTGGGCCTGCCCTGTTGGCTGCTGAGTCTCGGCAGGGCACACACTTGTGGCGTAAGCCCGTGTGCCTGGCCTGTGGCCTTGCGGGTCTCTTGTGGGGACGGAGGTGCCCTTGCAATGATCAGGAGGGGCGGGGCTAACCCTCTGCCTCATGCCAGACATGCGGGGAGCGCGACGGGCCAGGCACTGGGGACACAGCGGTGAAGGGACGCTGCTGCTGGCCCCCTGGGAGCTCAGTGTTCTGAGGACAGCGGACAGCGGCTGGGTGGGAGGCCCCCAGTAAGACTCATGTGTGTGTGTGTGACCCCAGGCTGAGCACCGGAAGGGCCCAGCAGGGGCAGCCGGGTGGTGCTTGGGGTTCAGAAAGGCCACGCGTGTGTGGCCTTCACCTCTCTGACTCGGTTTCCCCATCTCTTGGGTCGGGATGACACAGCATCCCCTCCCAAGACTAGGGGGCTTATTGTGTGTGGCGTCCACACACTGGCGTCCTGGCCAAGAGCCAAGATGCCCCCCTCCCCCATTCCCTGGATGTCAGTAACCTGTCTACAAACTGCTAATATTTTCATACGCAAATATTTTTATGAATGAAGCATAGGCATTGCCAAGCTCACCTCTTTGAATTGGCATCAACAGCCCTATGAGAAAAACTCTCAGCCTCTCTCTTCTCTGGGTGAGCAAGTAAGGCTCAGGGGAGTTGAGGTTTCTCAGGGTCACACACCAGCTACGGTGAGGCGCCTGCGTCTGTCCTTAGTCCCCAGGTTATAACAGCTTCGCTTCATGATAACCTTGGAATTTTCCCATCCGAGGATGGACGTCCATCAGCACACGAGGTGCCTGAGAGATGTGCTACCTCCCGCTCCTCCACACTCTGGTCCCCAGAGCCCTAAGGCCAGGGAAGGCGATGTGCTCTGGTGTGCTCTGTCCCCAGGCTGTCCCAGGGCGTCCCCAGGCATCCCCAGGGCGGTATCTCAGCACCAACAGGCTCAGACCTGCAGACAGCCATCTCCTCGCAGTCTTTGTGGAGGGTGGGGGCCCCACAGCCAGGGCTGGGGGAGGGACAGCTCGAGGGGTAGGGTTTCTCTGAAACGGAGCTGGGAAGGTGAGCCCACCTGGGCAGCTGTGGGGCCAGATGGTGCGAGATCTCCTGCCCTGATAAAGGGCCAGGTCAGCCCCGGGTCTGCGGCTATTGTTGGAGGCCAGGCCTCCAGGGGGGCACTGGGGAGGCTGTCCGTGGGAAAGGGGAGCAGGCCTTCTCCGGGATGGGGTCTGGTGGCTCGCAGCAGTGGGGGAGGGCCAGGCAGGGAGGGAAAGAGACTGGGTCCTCGCTCTCCGGCCACCTGTCATTTGGGTCTACCTCCGCTGCACAATGACAAGCAACCCAACTTCCCTGTCCCTCGGTTTCCCTGTTTGCACAACAAGATGTTACTAACCATTCTCCAGGGGTTGTGTGGCCTCAGTGACAGGATGCGGGCCGAGCCCTAAGCATTTTAATTCGAGATTCGAATATCCTCCGCCAGACCTCACTGCACACGGGGAGAGAGACCCCCGGAGAGGAAGGGGCCGTCCCAGGCCATAGTGAGATCCTGAAGAGTGCTCCCGATGCTAGCCCCAAGAGAGGGGACACTGGTGGCCCCCGCCCCCTGCCCTGCCATGCCCCAGTGGCTTGGCCATCTTTCTAAGTCAGGATAATTAGACCTCTAAGCTTGCGGGTGGGAAGACAGGGAGATGGAGCCAGAGATAGGGGCCGGGGGGACCCACGCGGGAGCACCTGCCTGGGCTTTATCTCGGGATTTCCCACCTCTACCACACCGGGGTCTTGCTCTCAGATTTCTTGTCCCAGCAGAGCCGGCCTAGGGCGAGGGACAGCGAGCTTGCTGTGTTGCAGGGGCGTCTCGGGGTTGGGCCGGGCCAGGCGCTGAGCTAATTGGGACGACGGCCCTCTGTTCTGAGCTGTGCATTAGACCCATTTTTCCGCTGAAGTAACTGAGGTGAGGGGAGAGGAGGTGAGCTTCTGTGCCCTGAAGGAGATGGGTCCTGAAGCTGAGGTCCTGCCAGGATGACCCTGTGGGTTGGGACCAGGGTCTGTGCCTGGGGGGCAGGGGGGGGGTTCTGTACAAGCCGTAGGGAGATTTGGGGATGGGGTGAGGCGCGGGAGATGAACAGCGGTCAGCCACCGGGGCATCTGCGAGTGGGGCGGGCTTCCTCGTGCCTCAGTCTCCCTACCTGTGCTCGGAGGAAGCCAAGTGTCACAGTGGAGTGACTCAGTGACTGAGGTATTAGGATTAGGAACTGTGAAGAGACCTGGACTGGTGCCCTATGTTTTACAGGAGGGGAAACTGAGGCTCAGGGTAGGCAGACCTGTTCAAGGTTATATAACTGGGCAGAGCAAGACCCCAGGTCCCTGCGTCTGTATTTGGAAACCATCCCAGGCATTTGTAGTTTTCAACATGCTTTGCAGTGGCCCCTCCCCTCTGCCAGCACTGTTCTAGATGCTTCACAAACGTTCACGCACTTAGTCCTCACCATGAGACAGGTACATCTATTATCCCTGCTCTTCGGATGAGGAAACTGAGGCACAGGGAGGTTGAGTAGCCTGCTTAAACCTGGGGCACCTGGGACTGCGAGTATTTATAATCCTTTGAAACCTCCTAATCGCTGTAATTCAGTTAGGGATTTGGACGGCTCAGTGGATAACAAAACATGGATTCAACCCTGGGGGTCAGGTGTAGAGGCTCTGAGCCCGCGGCCTAGGGCCAAATTGTGCCCCAGACACCAAGGAACCCCCCCCACCCCCACGCATGCTCCGTGCACCCACCCAATTTCCTTTTTCTAAGGGCCCCAGCCCACTTTCTCTGTCCCCTCCCGCCGCCTCCCGGGATCTACGTGGCTGAGCCCTTGGCCCCTGAAGCTGGCCTGTTCTGGGCTCAAATCCACCTCTCATCAGCCGTGAAACCTCATTCAAGTGTCTTCACCTCTATGCAGCCGAGATGGGGTAATCCCCGTGAGTGCCCAGCTCCGGGCCCCTCAGCAAGAGGTGATGCCCTTCTAGGATGAGAAGGGTGGTGGCTGGTGGCTTGCCCCCACTCGGCCTCCCCGGAGCCCCGGGTCTCAGAGCCGGCAGCCCCGGGCAGGTGCGCTCCCCCACGGGCCTGCCATGCTTAATGACTCTCCTACTTTGTAACCAGAATCCACCTTTCAGTCCAAACCCTGCTGAGCAAGAGAGCCCGCAGGAGACAATGGTATTTAAACACCTGTCTGTACCTGGGAAGGAGGGGGACCCGGCTTCAAAGCCGCCGGATACAATGGGAGGGCGAAATCACCCAGCCAATAACCACCGAGTCCCCCTGAAACCCCAGGGTGAGTTGCAGCGATTAGGAGCTTTCAGAGAAAATGGAACCTCCGAGTGGAGGGGGCGGGGATGAGCGAGAAAGAGCAGCAGAAGCTCATCCCAGGTAGGGTTATTAATATTCACTTTCCTGGGGCCCCCTGACGTCCAGGGCTCCATGGATGTCGGCAGCACCCTGTCCCCTGCCACAGCTCGGAGGGGCTATTTGATGTGATTTCTCACATTAAGGAGACAGTGAATGTCACAGAGCAGGGTCAGCAAACATTTTCTGGAAAGGGCGCTGAAGAGAGTAACTATTTCAGGCTCACAGGTCATGTGGAGTTTCTCCTGACAACTACCCGACTTGCCGTTGTCGCTCAGCACGGCCGCCGATAACATGTCAGCCAATGTGCACGGCCGTGCCCAGAAAACTATTACGGACACTGACATTCGGATGACCTATCATTTCCATGTGATGTCAAACAGTATTATTAACTTTCTCCCCAACCATCTAAAAAATCTAAAAAACTAGGCTTCCTTCCTGGTCAAGACAAGCACGGGTGACGGGCTGGACGTGGGGACCGCTCCTCCACAAGGCGAGGGGTGGGTTTAGAGCCAGGGGGCCTGGATTCCATCTCTGAGACAACAGGTAAGGCACAGAAACCCGGGTCTCACCTGTAAAATGGGGTGAGACCCACCCATACGCCGTGTTACCATCGTTCCGTGCATGTGCTAGTTACAGGTGGCTCCTGCGACGCCCAGACCTGGGGCTGAGTTCTCGATCAAGGCAGGCTGCCCTTCACTTGAGGCGGTTCCAGGTTCTGCCTGGAGACAGCCCGACCTGGGCCAGACCCCGCTAGGCCACCTCCGGCTGTGTTATTTTGTACAGGGCCCATTTGCTCTGAGCCTCAGTTTCCCCACCATCTGTGCGAAGAGCTGGCTGGCAGTCTCCTAGGAATGCTATGAGGGACTCCCGGGGATGGCTGTGTCCCCACAGTGCCTGGCACCTGGCGCGTGCTGGGCGTGGCCACCCAGGGAGGACATGTGATGCTTCCCCGGCCCTGCTGACAGCATGCGAATCACAGGTGGCAGAGAGGCTGGACACCTTGGTTGGGGGAGGGGGGCTGACACATTCCCCTCAACACCCAGTAGGCAAGGCAGCCAGCGCCCCCTTCCCTCGCTTGACCCCCTTCCACCTGTATCCTTTGGGCTCTCGCAAGGGCGGCAGCGGGGGGCATGGGGCCAGAGGAGGGTGCTGTCGGCTTGGGGAGGGGAGGGCAGAAGGCTCCACGCACCCGTGTACACCAGCTCGGCGAATTTCAAGCCCAGGCTCTGTTTGATTTTGCGCACTTCGCGATCCATGGTGAAGGCCTCAATGTCTAAATGAGCGTGGTAAAGGATCGTCCCCGCTGGGGTCTCGTAGATACCTAGCCATTTTTCCAGGCAGGGGGAAAAAGAGAAAAAAAAAAGAGAGAGAGAGAGAAACGCATGAAACCCAAACTGTCAGCAAATGACAAAAAAAAAAAATAATGACTCGTCTGACAGGAGACAAGCCGGTCGGACCCATTCACTCCCAGCTTGCCGCAAAATGCTCCCGTCATTATGCTCATGCTGGGGCCGCGACAGTCCACTCTGCGGCTTGTGGAGAAAATGTCTGGATGCCCCCCTTTGAAGAGGCCTTCAGACGCTGGAAAATGACAGGGTTTCGGAGCCGCTCCCCCTCCCTCCCAACGCGTGCCCACCGGCCCGCGGCTGAAAACCTGTAATTAAACCAACCACGGTGAAGCCCAGGGCCCCAAATACCCCTTCCTCCCTCCCACGGGGGAGCCACGGGAGGGGACAGCTGCACACACACACGCACACGTGTGTACATGTGTGCGCACGCGGGCCACCCTCAGCCAGCGGCTCCCTCGCGAGCCCGGACCCCTGTGGTGGTAGCACTGGCCCAGGTGGGGAAACCGAGGCTGGGAGGAGAAAGGTCCCCGACTGAGGCTCAGCGGGCGGTGGGGCCCAGACCCAGCTGGTGGTGGGAAGACCACCTTGCTCAAGCCCCCTCCCTACCCCGTCAGGCCCAGCCGCTCCATTTCCTCAACAACCTGCTTGGACGGGACGGTCTCTGCGGGGACACCGAGGCACCGGACCCCGCGCTGAGCACGGTCAGGGAGAAAGGGCCGATTCGCAGTCCCGCATGAGACGTGAGGGACACCGAGGCACGGCTGCGCGCACACACTCAGACCCTCCCTTGAGCCAGCAGCGCGGCCTCTCGGATGAAGTTCAGGGCAGCGCGTTGAGCCGACCACGGACAAACCCGCCCTGAGTCTGCTGTTCCCACGCAGGTGCAGTAAGTGTTCCCATCCCTTCCTCTCTGCCCACCGCGGAACATTCCGGTGTTCACGGGGCACGTTTTGAGTCAGCCTGAAAACGAACCACTGTCTTTCCACGCGGGCTCTGCCCTAAAACACAGAAAGGATCTGCACCCCCGTGTTCACGGCCACGTCGTTCACAACGGCCAGAAAGGCAGAAGCAACGCGAGCCCTTCCACGTTTAGCCGAGCGGCCAAACAAAGTGCGCTCCGTACAATATTATTTGGCCTGGAAGAGGGGGGGTGCCGATGCAGGATGCAGCGGGGACACCCTGGGAGGCCAGCGCGCCAAGCGAAATAAGCCACAGGCTCAGGAGGACAAATACCACAAGGTTCCGCTCACACAGGGCCCCTAGAGTCCTCAAGTTCATAGGACGCAGAAGGGTGGGCGCCAGGGGCCAGGGCAGCGGGGGAAGGGGTCAGGAGTTGTTTACAGGGTGAGGACTCTCCTTTTCCGGGAAGGAGAAAAGGATGCTAGGGGTAGACCGTGGGGAGACTGCATGACAATGTGAATGTCCTTACCGCCACCAGACTGTAGGCTCGATAACGGTGAAAGCGGTACCTGTGATGCGTATTTTACCACAATTAAAAAAAAAAGTTTTAAAAAGCCTCCCCTTCCCCCAATTCAGAAAGGAGGTGGTTTTCAACCCTGGAACCCGAAGGGGACAAGGACGCGGCTGAGTGTGCTGTCACCAGCCAGAAACGCCCTCCTCTGAGAATCTTCTCTGAGAACCTGCTTGAATCTTGTTCGATCTTTACATCTGGGAGTCGCAGAAATTCCCTGGGCAAGGACCAGCCCTTTTGGATCACCAGTGCCATTGTCCTGACTTTGAGCTGCAAATCCATTGGTCAAATGGTCTTTTGCACAAGTCCAGCCTATAGAATACATATCCCAGGCCCTGTGGGGGTGAGCAAGGCCCCTCGGGAAACACTGGGATCCATCAAGAAGTCCTTAAAATGCCAGCTTGGGCCAACACCGCTTTTACAGACAGCAGGCTAAAGCCCGGGGAGGGAGTGAGGGTGGGGGAATAGCCTCCCCAGCAGGAAAACAGCAACAGCCCAAGTTCACGCACCAGCCCCAAGCCCTGGAGTCCCGGGGATTGTTCAGACCCTCACTCGGCCTCACGGTCACTCTGGCAAACACGGTTCACATGGGCTCCATCATCCACGGCCACAAACCAGAAAGGGTAGAAGGGCGGGTGGAGGTGGCGGCGGATGGATGGCTGAGAAAAGCCAAGAGCATGAGAACGGGAAGCTGCAGAAAACCTACGAGAACTTAGCACAGAAGTTGAGGCAGGAAGGTACCACACACTAGTGGCTCCCAATGGCCCCCAGGGCCACGGAAAAAGACCTGCCTGATTAAGCCATCTGTTTACAAAGACACGTGTGGAACACTTAGAAATGCCTATCTCCAGGGGCGCCCGTGTAGCTCAGTCCGTTAAGTGTCCAACTTAAAAAAAATTTTTTTTAACGTTTATTTATTTTTGAGAGAGGAAGAGAGACAGAGTGCAAGCAGGGGAGGGGCAGAGAAAGAGGGAGACAGAGGCTCCAGACTCCCAGCTGTCAGCACAGAGCCTGATGCGGGGCTCGAACCCACGAACCGTGAGATCATGACTCGAGCCAAAGTTGTATGCTTAACCAACTGAGCCACCCAGGCGCCCCAGTGTCCAACTCTTAATTTCGGCTCGTGTCATGATCTCATGGTTGTGGGATCAACAACCCCATCCCTCACTGGGCCCCTCACTGAGCATGGAGCCTGCTTGAGAGTCTCTCTCTACCCTTCCCCCACTCACACACTCTCCCCCCCCCGGAATAAATAAATAAACAACAATAACAAAGTCTGCCTTCAGAATGGTGGAGATGGCCACAATATTAAAGGGGCAAGTTTTCAACTACCCTAGAAACTTTATCATCGGGAATACGGTAATTTTCCAAGAGCTACCTAAAGTGAGATACTGACCAAGGCTTTTACTGGTCTTTCATCCCGGTGCTTGCTCAGATCTTGGTATCTACTGAATTGCAAACAGGCCTTCTAATTATTGGTTTTGCTGCCTCTTGGAAAAACCCAGAAGCTTTCAAAGACCACCTATACATTGGCACAGCCAGTCTCGACAGCACTGACCTGGGCGGGCCAATAGCTCAAACTCTCTTCCTTTCCAGCTTCTGGGGGGGGGGACGTGATTCCTCCCTTGGTTTCTGTCCGGCTGGGCCAGGCATGGGACCAGAAGTCCCGTGGAAATGATACCTTCACGGAGTTCCCGACTCAGCTTTGCTGGGTGACCTTGGCCCGCCTCAGTCGTCCCTCTGGGCCCCCCGGCAAACTGCTCTTCATTCTAACTTCTATGGAGACCTACCCGGAAGGTAAGTATCCAGCCAGCATGAGCTATGACCTGGCCCAGGGCCATCTGCTGCTGGCCCGTGATAGCTGTTTCCCAGGAAGGGAGCTGGGCATGTCTGGTGGTCAGGACTGCCTGACCCCTGTGCCCGACAGCCGCAGGAAGCACGGCCCTGGCGCACCCCTGCACAATTAATACTCCTGCTCTTTTCTGGAGGTGTTAAAGTTAATTGTGACAGATCAAAAAGCTGTTTTCAGGTGTGTGTGTGTGTGTGTGTGTGTGTGTGTGTGTGTGTGTGTGTGTGTGAGAGAGAGAGAGAGAGAGAGAGAGAGAGCATTTGAAAGATCTTCCCTCTCCTCTCCACAGGGGTAGGGGGTACAGATGATTTCTGTGTATTCCTTCTGGGAAAAAAAATGACTTAAAAAAAAAACAGTGACAGAAACCTGATGCTAAAAGACTATGGATTTGGGGCTTTTGACAGTCGGCATACAAACCACTGCGCAGAAAGAAGGAGGAAATGACAGGTGAGTCTCGCTGCCGCGGGAGAAGAGACAACAGACATCTTCGCGGTGACACGCACAGCGGCTCCAAGTGTCTATTTTCATCTCCCCGTGTTTACAGGAAAAAGACAGAGGTGTCAGCGGCTCTCTGCCGAGCAGCCTCAATCACACCATAATTACTGCCAAGGGGGGGTGGTGGGGAAAAGGGCAAGGATCTAGGGGAGGCTGGGGGGGGAAAGTGGACCAAGGAGAAAGAGGGGTTGCTGCGGCCTCTCCTTCTCTGTTCCTGGGGCTGCCAGGTTCACCGGACCACACGGTTTGGCAGAACAGAGTGAGACCCACCAGGCAGCTGGGGTCTGGAGGGGGAGGTGAGGGATCAGGGCACCTGGACCAGAGGCTCTGGTCCTTTGGGAAAGCAGTGTCCAGAGGGAGAGATTTGGAAAGGCCCAGGGAAGGGAGGTTGGCTGGAGCCCAAGGGCTCCCCTCTTAGGTACCAGGGCCAAGGATGGAGGCGGTTGCCATGGTGATGGGGAGGCACATCACGGTGGGTCTCCAGCCATCCTCTATGGTCCTGGTGCCCTGCAGACCCCAGACTGGTGGGCAGGGTGGACCTCTGAGGGTACAGACATCTTTGTTGCATAGCCTTCTCTCTCTCTCTCTTTCTCCTCTCCATCTGGAACATTCCATCTGAGCGGAGCCTCTGGGAGGCCTGGACAGGTGGGCAGGCAGGTGGGTAAGTGGGCGGGCAGCCCTTGTTTCTTCTTAGCCAGAAAGTGGAGGAGGCAGGAGGAAGCGAGATAGGAGGGGAGAGTGGGAGAGAGATGACACGGCGGAGGAGAGACGGCCAGGAGAGGGAAGAGGAGAAGCAGGCAATGAGGAGGGGAGGGAGGGAGTCCGCAGGCAGAAGAGGCAGCAGCAGGCAGAGGTGAGCCGGGGAGGGAGGTGGCTGGCGAAGGAGGGAGAAGGTGAGCGGAAGGACAGGCCCTGGCGCTTCCCCGCTTCCCCCTGCCTGCCCTGCCCCCCTTCTCCTCCCCACTGATTTCATTTACTTCACTTAATTAGCCCCCCTCCAGAGTTAAAAAGATAATGTGATAATGACAACGTGAACAGCCACAATACAGCAAAAGCTACTCCATCTGCATCTTCCGCAGCCCCCTGCCCCTCTGACCCCATGACCACCCCAGGCTCCAGGCACAAGCACTGCCCAACTCCCTACCACCCCTCCCCCCAAAAAAGGAAACCAAGCCCTTTAACGAATTTCAATTATGAGCTTTGTAAAATCAATACAAACGACGTTTCCCCCTTGTACACGGAGCTAAGGACGATGGTGTCTTCCTGCTCTGCACTCAGTTTCACTGACAATTAACAGCTTCACCCATTACTGCGGACTTAATGAAAACCTTGCCGTGTGGACATTCCCAGCACCCTCGTGGACTCCCCCTGCTCGTTCAGCCTCTCGACGAATTACTCAGTGGAGATGTAAGAACAGCACAGCGCCCGAAAAATCAGGAAGCAGCTTTCTTCTCTCACCCCTCCGATCCAAATAAGAAAACAGGCAAATTCCAACTTCCAGGGGGGTAAGATCACCCAGGCCGGCCCCACCTTTGACAAGCTGGGGCCACAGAGAGGGAAAGCCCCTTGCTAAGGTCACACAGCATGTTCTTGGGAGTCAGAAGGCGGACTGTCTATCCCAAAGACTGTACAGCTCTCAGGCTCCATTCTCTGCCTTTAGGGACAGCTCCCCACAGACACAGAGGACCTGGGTACAGTGAGTGCAGGCTGTGTTCCGGGAAACCTGTCCTCCTCGGTGGGGGGTTAGAAGTCAAGGGAGTCGGAACTGAGTGCTAATCTCAAGGCTCTGAATTTCAGGGGTGATGACTCCCCCCCGCCCGCTGCTGGGTAAAGGGTAGTGACCCACCACTCAGAGCGCTCTCTGTATTTGATCCACTCAGAGCTCTCTCTGTATGTGATCCACATAACAACCCGTTTCACACATAAAGAAGCCGAGGCTCAGAAGGCTAAGTTGCTTTCCCAGTGGTGACGGAGCCAAGATGGTGACTCAAGCTTTCTACCAAAGGCCAGCCCTCCACTGTGCCTCCCCCAGCTTGCAGGGGCTCAGGCCCCATCAGACCTAACAGGCCACCTGGGGTGCTCCCTCATTTCTTTACTAATCCCCCAGAACGTTCCTACTTCCACATCTACCAGCTGAAGCCCATTCTCCTGCCACCTTCTCCGGATCCGTCCACGCCTTTATTACTACCTCCTTCAAGTTTCCTGGACTCTCCCTACCTGGCAGGATGCCACCTCGCGGGGTGACCTCAGCCCAGTTCAGGGAGAAGGCGGTTCGTTCTCACCGCAAGTGCCAGTCCCGACTGGCTGGTGTCACTCTCTGGAGCACTGAGACACATCCGCAATCAATTAGCGGTGGCGCGGGAAGGCCGTGGCAGCGTGTGCCTGCCACAGGGGACGCCTCCCACGGGCTGCCTTTGACCTTTCAGCATGCCCCAGGGGCCGCTGCCATTTGTGGGGCAGCAGATTCCGCCATCAAACACAGCCGGAACCTGGACTCTCCCCGCCCCCCACCCCCGCTGCCCAGAGTTTTGGCTCTTAGCCTCAACTCCGTGCCTCTCTGGGTCTGGGCATCAGCCCTGGCCTTGGCCCCCCCCGCCTTCTGTACAATGAAGGTGCTGCTCTGTGGCTCTCCAAGCTCCCCCTGGGTCTGCCTTGCGCGCTTTACGTTGTGCTGTGGCTCCCAAAGGCAGACGGAGACAAAGGGGCATTTAATTAGACGTTAATACAGGTAAGAGACAAAGAGAAGTGAGGATGAACGGGAGCAGCTAATTAGAAATACTGCTCTGACAAGGCCTTCCCTGAGCCTTTCAATTAGGTTGCTTCTCGAAGAAAAAAAAAAATCACGGCAAAGAGGAAAAGCAGCCACTTGACTTCCCTCTGCCCCACACCTTTGGAGACAAATCCACACAGGTCACAGGCGAAAAGATCCAACCTCCACCCCTGTGCCTACTACCTCACACGTGGGGAAACTGGGGCGCAGAGTTGACAAGTCAGGGGTCACCGGGCAAGGCAGGGCGAGCTTGAGTGCGAGCTCACACCCGGCCTCCCGGACCAGCACGCTGTCCTGACGGCTGAAAACTGCGAATCTTCGTAAACATGCTCTACGGGACATCCCTTGGCCCCGTCGTATCGGGTTGTGTTATCTTTTTAAATGGACCCTAAGCAGGGGCGCCTGGGTGACTCCGTCGGTTAAGCGTCCGACTCTTGGCTTCGGCTCAGGTCATGATCTCAGGCTTGGTGGGTTCAAGCCCCGTGTCGCGCTCTGTGCTGGCGGTGTGGGGCCTGCTTGAGATTCTCTCTTCCCCCCCACCCCCGCTCTGTCTGCCCCTCGCCCACTCGCACCCATGTGCTTTCTCTGTCTCTGTCTCTCTCTCAAAATAAGTAAATAAACTTAAAAAGATAACATAAGATGGGGCGCCTGGGTGGCTTAGTCGGTTAAGCGTCCGACTTTCGCTTAGGTCATGATCTCGCGGTTCGTGGGTTCGAGCCCCGCGTCGGGCTCTGTGCTGACTGCCAGCTCAGAGCCTGAGCCTGTTTCAGTCTGTGACTCCCTCTCTCTCTGACCCTCCCCTGCTCACGCTGTCTCTCTCTCTCTGCTAGAAATAAATAAAAACATTAAAAAAAAAAAAAGATAACATAAGATAAAATGAACCTATGCAAAGTGCGCTGACCATGTGTCGAAATGGGGGACCCCCAAGCTTACCACCAGTCTTTAAAAAAAATCAGGGGCTCAATTTGGGGGTTCTGACTGCTGCAAGATTGCCCCCCTCCTTCTTAAAGTTCCCTGAGGAGGCAGCATTGCTTTACATCACACGTTGGCAGACGTGAAGGGACTTGAGATCCCCTTGTATGGGGAAACTGAGTCCCGGGGGGGGAGGGGCGGGTGTGGCCTGGGGACCGATGTGGTCTCACGACCCTGTGAGTGATGGCCGGAAGAATCACAGGGCTCCGCTTACCAAAGAGAAGATGCAGGCACCTGCTTGGTTGGGACCAACCCGTCTTCACTCCTGGTCCAGCCAAAGGTGGCTATGGGCCTGGCATCCTCGCTAAGCGTCAGCGGCTCCAAACCCAGGCGCAGCCCACCCCCCTCTCCCCCCCATGACTGGCGCAGCCCACAGCGCCCACCCCTGGCAGAATTCCTGCCCTACTGGGCTGGCGGCCTCCTCAAAGAAGCCTTAATGACTGTGAAATCGGCCCTGCTTAGTCTGCCTCCGAACCTGGCCCAGCACCCCCTCCCCCAACCCCCACTGCAGGGCACAGGAAAGCTTGACTTCCAGGCCTGTCCCAAGCCTGCCCTCTCCTCTGAGCCCCTCCTGGACCCCCAGCTTCCTCCCCACTCTTGGCACAGTGCTTCTCATAACGCCCTTGGGACTCAGTGACAAATGGCCCGCTGTCCCTGCTTCACGGGGATAGAAACGGAGTCTGGTGGGGGAAGGAACTTGCCCGAAGTCACCCGTGTGGCATGGCGGTAGTGACACCCTGATGGGACTGGGATCTGGGGGGCTTCTGGGGTCTCTGTGAGCTGGGACGTGCCCCCGGGGGTGGAGGGCAGACTCACCTCGGGACTTCATCCCGATGAAGCGGTTCTCCACGATGTCGATGCGGCCCACGCCGTGCTTGCCCCTGTGGGGAGAATGGGTTTTTTTAAAACGGGGTGCAGCCGCCATGAGCGTTGGAGCCAGATGCCGCCCACTCAGCAGGGCTCTCGGCTGCAGGGTGCCAGAGCCACAAGCGGGGTGTTGGGCACCATCCCAAGATCCAGGACATAAGGGGCATCTGAGCCAGGTCCCCTGCTTCCACCGTCCATTGTACAGGTAGGGAAACCGAGACCCAGAGAGGGAAAGGGTTGCCTGGGTCACGCGGTCGAGTGTGCAGTTTCCGTGACCTCTGTCCTGAGCCCTCGGGTGGCACCAGCCCTACTCACTGCTCATCCTTCCTTCTGTCCTGCTCTCGGATCTGCTGGAGGCCCCAGAAGCTCAACCAGGACACCCCAGGCCTCCAGGCTGCGCCAAAGGCTGCCCGCGGGCCCCAGGCCTGTCCTCCTCGGCCCCGAAGTCCCAGGCTGTGACCGTCAGCCACAGGGGCCTGGGCCAGTGCTCGCCCAGAGGGTGGGTTCCCAGGAGGCCGGGCACTCACGCGACTTCGTTCAGGTACATGAAGAGCTCCAGGGACGTGTGGTGGGTGATGCCGTCCTTGATGTTGGTCACCTTCACGGGGACCCCTAGGGTGGGAGGAGAGGGCAGTGGGCCCGCGGGTCGGAGCTCGAGGAGCCTGCGCCTGTCACCCCGCCCTCTCCCTCCACCCGCAACGCCTTAAATGGATGTGACAGATATGGACTCCAAATGACTCCTTGAAAAGCCCTGTGCAGGTTGGGGCCTGCTGGAGAGAGCGAAGGGGCGAGAACGCCCCCCACAATGAAAGGGAAAATGCAATAAAAACGCGCCCCCCACCCTTCCCATTCTCTCCGTCCCTTTTGCATTTAGGGGCTGTGAAATTGGAACCAGCCCTGAACTAATTGAATTTCACGCTCCACCATTGTCTTACACCCGGGCACCTTCTGTCCCACCAGCTCCCCAGGCCGCCTGGCCGAGGTGCGGAGGCGCTCGGCCCGTGCGCGTGCACATGCGCGCGCGCGCACACGCTCACAGCCTTCTGGCGTCGGGGGAGTGGGAGACCCCGGCCCCGCACCCAGGCCGCCTGGCCGAGGTGCGGGGGCGCTCGGGCCCGTGCGCGTGCACATGCGAGCGCACGCACACACAGGCTCCCAGCCCCCTGCCGCGTCTGTCCGGTGGGCCCCCCGCGGCCCCGCACGCCAGACCACCACAAGCCATCCGCTTGCTGGGGCCTAGGGGCGCCCGCTCCAGCGGGCGTCCGTGCATTCAGAGCAGCCCGGTTTGGGGTGGCAGGAGGGAGGTGGCCGCTGCTCGGGGAGGGGAGGGCAGGGCTGAGTCAAGGCGGCGAGGGGGGGGACAGTGGGTGGGTTCGGGGTTGACTTTGAATAGCAAGGGGGCACTTTCTGGAGCGGTGTGAAATGAGCAATGAATGTATCAGGGAGCTAACAAGAAAGCTGTAACAGTGACAAAGAAAAGCCGTTCAAAGTTGGCGGATAATCCCCCGCCCATCTGCCCAACTCATTACCATGTGGCCAGCGACCGGGTGCCAATCAGCCTCAATAGCGGCTTTCGAGTCTTTATTAGCCAGCCGCCGCTTGGAGGGGCTTCCCTCAAGGCGCTGTCACCTCGCCATTCTTCACCCCCATTTCCAGGGGTTTTATAACTTGGTTGTAAATTGCTATTAAATGTAAGTCTGCCCAATAATGAACCTTAAGCCCCTCTCGCCACTGCCCGCCTCTCCCCTCTCCCTTTCTCTCCCTCCCGGCCCTATTATGGGCTTCGCAGGGGCCTTGACGGGACCTGCCCCAGAGAGGAGCGGATGCTGCCGGAGAAAGCCTCTTAGCCTTTAAAATAGTTAATAATTAGATTAAAACTTCAAATAAATTAACTAGAGAGTGAACGGGAGTAGTCGGGGACGGCTCCTCCCATCTGTTGTTGTTTTTTTTTTTCCCTCCAGACGGTTCCCAAATCATTAAAATGGACCACGTTTCTCCTCCAGCTCAGCCCTTGGGGCTGCCCTATTTCTGGAGGAAAGGCTGCCAGGGCCTTGTGGCCGGGACCACCCCCCCCTCCCCACTGCACCCTGCCCGCCTCCCACCCTCTCCTGGGCTCCCTGGGGTGGGAGGGAGGCTGCTGGAGGTGCTGCCTGGGGCTGTCCCGCCACCTTGTCGGAGATGATCCTCAGGGATGTCCCACAAGGGCTTCAGCTACCTTCAGGGCCATCAGACCACGGGCCCTTTGGTTCCCAAGTGGCATGAAATTCAAGCGTTTGAACGGATGCCGGGGAGCAACGAAGATGCCCACTGGCTTGGCCAGGCTCTTGGGAAAGGTCAGGAAGCGGCGATGACCCAAGTACGAACAGCCTCTATTTCCCACCGTCTCGCTCTGCGCACCGCGCTCAGCACCTATGAGCATCATTCCCGTGGCCTATTCTCTAGGAAAGTGAGCCCGAGGCCCAGAGGGGTGAACTTGGTTGTCAAGGTCACACCCGCAGGAGCGAGGCAAGGATCTGAACCTCCCCTCCCCTTCCCCAGCCTGGATCTCCGTGATGCCCTGGGAGGGGGCCGTGTCCCTCTCCCTCTGCTCTGTTCTAGCCCCAGGGAGCGACCTTGTGGATGGACTGTCTGGCCTCCTTGTCCAGGCTCAGGAGGCCCTCACGCCCCCTCGTTGGATCCTCCAGCTCCTGCCTAGCACCACCTCCAGGAAGCCTCCCTGATTTCTACAACTGCCTGGGCAGGTCCTCTCCTGGGGCGCCCTGAGCCCTCACTCTGAGCCTGGTCATGCCCTTCTCATTACCAGGCTCACCTTGCCTTCCTGTCTGTCCTCACTGCCAAGAGGTGTGTCTGGGGCCGGGCTTGAGCCTTCGCACTCAGGCCAGCAAACATGTCTCGATAGCAGCGAAGACAAGGACACCCACCCACGGCCAGAGGGAGCGAGAGTGGTGGCAGCTTTGAGTCTGGGGTAGGGGTGCGCACAGCATCGGGCACAGGACTGGCTAAGGCTTTAGCGGTGGGGTCAGAGGGCCCCCGAGGCCATTTACTGAGCCCCTCCTTGGGGCCGGAGCCTTGTACCAGACACATCCCTTTCAGACATCACTCTCCACCATGAACATGCCAGACGGCGGGTGCTTTCAACACCAGTTGCAAAGCTGGCAAACAACTGCTTGGGGACTGGAATGCTCTCACTTCAGAGCTGGCACCCGTGGGCCCAGGTCATGGGCTGCCGAGGGTGCTTTTCTCTCTAGCCTGGAGCCTTCCATGGACCATGCCATCTAGGGAAGTGGGGGCTGGGAACCCTGACTTCCCAGAAGACAGGAGATGATGGAGGGAGCTCATGCCCAGGCTCCTGGGCCCCAAGCGCCCACCCCCTCGAGTCCAAGCAGGCAGACACCTACCTTTCTTGAACTCGATCTCCAGGATGTCAGGGCTGTTGGGGGCTTTGGCGGGGTCCTGGGTCTTTGTGTAGAGGCCCGGAGGCGCTTGGTTCTGATAAAAGACAGAAAGAGGTTGGAGGTTGGGGTGTCCAGAGCCAAGCCGTGCCCTTGCAGTCCCTGCACCCCACCTCCTGCAGAGACCTGCACCCCTTTTCCAGGACTAGGGGGATGCGGCCCTTGTCACCGACTGGCACGGGCCCGTGGGCCTCCAGCCCCCTTCCTTCCCCCCCCCCAGCCCGGAGCCAGCCCCCTGCTTGCCAGGGGCCCGGGAAACAAAGGGCTCAAGAAATCAGACAATTTTTCCCCTCAACTTGATCTCATCTTTTTCTTCGACGCCCCCACAGCTGGAGGTAGAATAGAATAGAATAGCAGCAGAAGAACAAGTCAGGCAAGAAAAGTGTGACTTTGGAGGAGCGGGCGGGTGGCAGCGGGCTTCCCGGGAGTGGGCGCACGCTCTCTCGCAGGCGCCGGGAATTGGGGTTTATTCTGCACTGACCGCAAAGCTAATGACTACGCGTGACCTCAGCAGGTGCTCCGGCGAGCCGAGCCGTCCCCGGGGTCCCCGAGGTTAATACTCACAGGGAGAAAAGAGAAGAGCAAAGCAAAAACCCATTTGAAAACGCATCAACCTTTATGTATATTTTTCCTTGGGCGCGTTGGAAAATGGGCCTCTCGTCTTGATGCAGCAGTCGAGGGGCTGTTGACTGCCTGGGGCTCCCGAGGCCTGGCTACCCCCACCCCCCCCAGCCAAGGCTCCTTGCCACTGAGGGGAGGGGGACCTGCCTCTCAGCCTGACTGCTCTAGTCTCTCCTGGGCGCACCCCGCACCCAGCAGTTTCTGCCTGGGACACCCCAGGACACGCAGGTCCTTAAATCATTGCTTTCAGAATCCATCTGCAGTTTCTTTCAGGTTCCCAGCAGCCCCATTTGGTGAGAAGGTCAAGTGCTATCACCCTATCTATAGATGAAGAACTAGAGGCTGAGGAGGAATGAGGGGGGCGGGACCCTGGCTGAGACCGTGTTCTGTGCAAGCCCGAACCCGGCACAGGACGGGGAACCCTGAGGCCTTCCACAAATACATGCCGGGTCCTCGAGTGGTGGGAAATAAATACCCTCAGAGCCAGGGGTCAAGATCTCCAGCCGGGGGTGAGGGGCTTGGGCGAGTTGCTTTGCTGCCTTGGGCCTGTTTCCCTCACCTGCAAAATGGGGAAACGATACCTGCCCTTGACCATCTTCCACCACAAATATATAGGATGGTTTTTATAATTTCTACTGGGCATGAAAATTACCCAAGAAAACGGCAGGGAGGTCAGGTGCAAATTGTGATCTGCCCCGCAGGGGGGTATGACGCTGGAACCCACCCCCCACCCCCCCCGCCCCCGGTGGTGTCTGCCTCCGGGAAGAGTCTGTCCAGGGGAGGTGGCCTGGGACGTGCCTTGGACCCCTTACCTGTGGTCACTTTGCTTCTTGGCTGTATGCCCAAGTGACCAGCCTTTCTGGCTCAACGACCCCCTTGGCACCCCTCAGTCCTGGGCAAGGGGGATGGTTGGGCTTCTAGCTCTACTTCTGAGCTCGCCCAGCAGCCTGTGGTAGACCCCTCACCTCCAGATTGCTGGACAACCTAGGACCCGCTCCCTCCCCTCATCTGTTTCCATCAGTTAGGGTGGGAGTAAGGATCCAGAACTGACTTCCAAGACAGACTCAAGGAAGAAGAGGGTCCAGAAGGACCCTCAGCCTGATGCCTCCATGGACCAGATGGAAAACCTAGGCCACAGAAGTGGCTTGACCAAATCACATTGCCTGTCCCCACCCGTGTAGACTCCCTGTTCAGTGCTCTTTCCATTACTCCCTGCTCCTCCCCAGCTGCTTTAGAAACCTAAGGGCTGAGAGGGGTGCCTGGGTGGCTTAGTCGGTTAAGCGTCCGACTTGCGCTTAGGTCATGATCTCGTGGCTCATGGGTTCGGGCCCCGCGTCGGGCTCTGTGCTGAGCTCTGCCAGCTCAGAGCCTGGAGCCTGTTTCAGTCTGTGACTCCCTCTCTCTCTGACCCTCCTCTGCTCACGCTGTCTCTCTCTCTCCTAGAAATAAACAAAAATATTAAAAAAAAAAAAAAAGAAACCTAAAGGCTGAGAAACAGCACGAGGGATTTGGCCAGAGATGGCCACCATCATTCACTGTGGGGACAGGCTTCGCGTGGTTTCAGAGAAATGCCCAGCTCCCCGAGTCCTGCTGGGCCCTGCCGACCGCCGCGTCCCTGGGCAGACAGGCCCGATGACCAACCGTCCTGGGCCAAAAGGCAAAGTGAAGCAGGGCTTGGACCTCCAGGGGTCCAACGTGACTCTGCAGCCCCTTCCCCAAAGCCCAGGATGGGCTCAAAGCAGGGTGACAGCGCTGAGAGTCCCCAGTCCCCTACCCACGCCGCTTCCTGCCACCTCCACCTTCGCTGCCTGACCTCCCGCCGCACTTTTCCCGTGACGCTCAGGACAGAGGACGAGATGGCCTCTCCTTGAGTGGAGGTGGGCAGAGCCACAGGGCCAGCGACCGACTGGCACTCGGAGGCAGCTGTCGCCGTGGTTTCCGACACCCTGACAGCGCCGATTAAATAAAATAACTAAATAGAAATAAAGTGACATTTGCTTTGCATCCCGAGGTGCCTGGGCGCCTGCCTTCTTTTTACTCTCCCTCCTAAAAGCCCAGTTCAAATGACAAATAGTTTGTTGCCGAGTATCAATACCATCTATTTATCCATCCCAGCGGGAGGGCTCACTTCCAATGTCATCTGGGGGGGGGGTGTGCTGGGGGGAGAGGGAAGAGAGTGAAGAAAAAAAAAAAGAGAGCGAGTGGGGGGTGGGAAGAGGAAGAAAGAAAGCATGAAACAGGGCCGAGAAGGAGAAATTGGAAGCAAATGGCCCATGAACTAAACCATGATGTAGAGGCATGATCGATGCTGAAAATGGTTTATTCATCCATCAGATATGGCGGGCCGGCGACTGAATGAACTCTTTCACTCTGTGCCGTATGAAGTTAAAGCAAGTAAATTTCTATCTTTCTTCGCATTAGCTGCCTCATTGCCCTTCAATCAGCCCTCACGGAGGCAGAAAATGGCTCCACCATCTGCCTTCAGACCCTCCCTTCGGCAGGTCTCGGGGCTTTTTTTGGAGAGGGGGAGGGGGCCCCGTTCCCTTAGGCTCTGTCTCCCCATCTCCTCCCAAGGGGGCCAGGCCTGCTTGCGGGGGTGGGGGTGGGGTGGGGGGGCACGGTGTCACTCGGCCTGGAGGGAAGCACCCGGCCGCTAGCGACTGCTTCCTTATCCTCGGGATCTAGAGCCCGATACCTACCTTGCGCGGGGCATCTGAAGATGCGAGAGAGGGTCCTGGGGTTTAGCCTGGAGGAGCCCACCCCCCCCCGAACCGAGCTGGAGAGCCGGACCCTGGGTTCCTCAGCCTCACCCGACTTCTCAGCGGGAACGATGTTTCCTCTCACCCAGCCCAGCCTTCCCTGCCTGGTGAGAGGGGACCTGAGAGCGTCTTGGCCCCCTTTCCCACCCCCCCAAAGAATCTTTGTGTAAGGAGGGAGGGCCGGGGGCCTGGCTCTAGGATTGAGGTGTCATCCTGTGCTAGGGACAGGCCAAGAGCTGCGGAATGGGGGTGCTGCGGCTTCCTCCCAGGTGCACGAGGAACCAAAGGCTCAGAGAGGCCCTGTAACTTGCCCAAGATGGCACAGCGATTAAGCAGCAGGGTCAGGATTCAGAGCCTTTGTTTCTTCGCGCTGGGCCTGATGCATCCGCCTTCCCAACTTGATCGGGTCCAGACGTTTTAAAAGGACACCCTTTAGCCCTTACTCCTCCACCCGCCGCACTCGTTAGACAGGAAGCCGGAAGGGAAGGAGCTGCCCAGGGTCACACAGCTGTCTGCACCCCCAGCGCTGCCCAGGGGCGCTTTCCCTCTGCCCTTGGCTCTGCTCTCCCCCACGCACCCCTTGGGAGGTAAGAACGCCACGGGATGTTTGGGGGTGGGGGTGACAGCCTGCGTCTGCACAGCTCTGCCAGGCTCAGCACCCCCTGCCCGCCCCCCTTGGCGCTGACTGACTGGCTAATTAGGGGTGGCTGGCCTGAGTGTCGTGGGGTCAGCAGAGCATGAACTGGAAAAACCTGTGGCCAGCAGGCAGCAGCCCGTGGGGCCATCAGCCCCCAGGGGGCAAGGGTGCGGGCTCTCTTGAGTGACACGCGTGGGCAGAGCCCCGGGTGGGTGGGGGCGGGCAATGGGGGAACCACAGAGGCAGAGGGCCAGCTCCCGAGATGGGGTGCCCCGGGAAGGGGGAGGGGAGTCACTTCATCGGGCCTTGGTTTCTCCATTTCCTCTCCCATCAGGTGAGGACGCTTGTAGCCCGGAGTCAAGCCAAGGAAGCCGAGAAAACGCTTAACCCGGGCCTGGCGCCCCAGAAACGGTCACTGGTGGTTGTTATAATGTCACCCACCCTTGTGGAGAGACCCAGGCCCTCGGGGCGCCAGGACTCCCAGCAGCACCGCCGCCGCAGCCTCCCCTCCAGCTGGCCCTCTTGGATCCCCCAGACCCAGCTGCCCAAGCACCCCCACCCCATGCGAGCACACTTCTTCCCTAAGTCAGCCCCGCCACCCCACCCCCCACCCCCAAATCAGCCGCCCCTGGTGCGGGGCTGAGCCAGGGAATGGAGACACATTCCCTCAGGGACAAAGAGATTTTTCTCTTCCCAGGATAGATTTCGGCCGGCACCCCTTACTCCCCACCCCCCAGCCCCCATCTCCCACGGTGGCAGGGGGAGACACAAAGGGAAACCCCCCAGGGAGAGAAATCCTAAACTTCAAACAGGGCTGAGGCCCAGCCTGGGCCAGCCTGGGAGGCTCAGGACCGGGGATCAGGGCGGCCTGCCTGGGGGCGGGTGTGCAAGCACAAAACCCAGACAAATGGGTCCTGAGGCTCTAATCTGTACCAGCCCCCACCCCGCGCAGCAGTAGCGCCGGCCTGAGAGCTGGTGGGCACAGGCTGGGCCCTCCGACAAGTGTCTCATCTGCCTAATTGCTTCTTTATTGTCTTACAATCACACACCCTCTCCATGCTGCCCTGAAATATTTCCTTCCCCTATTCATCTCGACAGCAATTAGAAAAAAGGGGGGGTGCGTCTCAAAATGCAGAAAAGTGGAGTAGGGAGGCGGAGGGGGGGCGGCCCTGTGGGGAGGATCTGGACGCAGGCAGGGCTCGGCCCCGGGCCCACACCCGGCCCCCGTGAAATTTCAAATTAGGCTACAATCACATCAGACAGTGGCCGCTGCCACCAAAGACGGGCGGCGGGTTCACAGGAAACGGGGTGGGGGATTACCTTGGGGTTCTCCAGGATTCCGGCCTCGTAGCTGCAGGCGGAGAGGGAAGATGGTGGGTCAGCCGGGGAGGGGCAGGAAGACACCCCCCACGCCCTCCCCAACACAAGTCTGGTCTGCCTTTCTTTCTCTGCCAAAGCGGCTCCGGCCAGCCCTGCCCGGAACGTTCCGGGCCCACCGCAGTGGGCTGTGGGAACTGTGGGTTGCAGAAGAGCCTGGGACGATATCCCCTCAGTCTTCTGGGGGGCACATCCCTAGGGCTTCACGCACGCTGTTCTCTCTGCTTTAAGCACTCCGTGCACCTCAGCCAGTCCGTCCCTTCTGTCCTTGCAGTCTGAATGTCAAAAGTCACCTCCTCAGAGAAGCCTTCCGGGATACGTCAGTGGAGGCCCGGTGCCTATTCATCCCCCTGAGGGCCATGCAATGAGCTACAAGTGTTTGTCCACGCGTGCAGTCACCGCGACAGCTGTCCTGGGCAGGCAGGTGCTCCCTGGCCCGGGGCAGGGCAGCGGACAGGTGGGGGCCGCCTTCCTTACCTGATGTGCATGAGGTTCTCGTCCATGCTCCATGGGTTCTTGGGGGTGACCGGGATGGGGATTCCGTGTTGCTGCAGGTAAGAAGTGACACGGGGGCGGGAGTGAGGCGGCTGGAAGTAGGCCTGAGGGGCAGGCCAGCTGCGACACCCCCAAACCCCGGTGGCCACGCTGCCAAGGCCAGGGCCACCCTCTAGCATCTGCCCTCCTCCAGGCTGCGTGGGGGTGAGGGTCCTGTTGCTGGGTGTGCCCCTGCAGCAAGACTGTGTCTGAGATGTCATGGAGTGGATGCTGACCTTGGGAGTTCCTTCCAGAAGATTCTGGAGCACTAGAATGGGTTAGGCAGCGTGCCCCCCGCCGCGACGCTATGAGTCGGGGGCTGGAAGGCTCGAAGCTTCCACCCGGAAGCCACCTGCGTGCCTGCGGTACGTACAATCGCCCCGGGGAAAGGGCATCTAGCCCCTGGCACTTGTTAACGATAACGGGCCTGGTGCTTTCTGGGAGCCCCCCCTACCCTGCCTGGCACAACGGTCACACACATCACTCTGCGACCCTGAAAAGGACACCCCGGGCTGATCTGCACCCCCACCAGACCCCCCCCCCAACTGGTCCCGACTGTGTTTTGCTTCCCAAATGGTTCAATCTGTCATTCAGGGAGAAGACTCACCCTAATATAGACCCTGGGTCTGAAAGGCTGCTGGGGGTCCCTCTGAAGGCCCACGTGACTCAGCCTTTCAGAATGAGGACGAGGCTGACCCCCTTAGCCACCCCACGCTGCCCCGGTGGACACTCGGTCAGAATCTAGCACCCGCGCTTATTGGGGGCCCAGCCAGGCCTGTATAAGGCAGTGAGAACTGACGCTTTGCTCCCCGAGCCCCCTTTCAGACCTCGCCCTCCGTGGTCCTAGACCCAGCCAGCCCCACCCCCGCAGCCCCCACCAGCACCCCCTGTCTCTTCTGATCGGGCCACCCTGATCCGCACTCATTCCCAGACTGTCAGATTCCCGCCTCCTCCGGGGAGCCTCCTGGGTTTCCTTCATCACCACCTTCAGATTTCAAGATAAATGAAGCCAAAAACCCTCTAGTTGTTTTTTTTTCCAGGCTTTACCAGGGGAATGTTTTTATAAGTCCATATCTGCTCTAGAATCTGTACTCTTGGGGTGCCTGGGTGGCTCAGTCATTTGAGCGTCTGACTTCGGCTCAGGTCCTGATCTCACAGTTCATGGGTTCGAGGCCCATGTCGGGCTCCGTGCTGACAGCTCAGAGCCTGGAAGCTGCTCCCTTCGGATTCTGTGTCTCCTTCTCTCTCTGTCCCTCCCTGCTGATACTCTGTCTCAAAAAAACCATTAAGAAACAAACTAAAAAAAAAAAAAAAGAAGGTGTACTTTTCAATTTAAATAACACGGGCAAACAGGAACCCCCCATTTAGAGGCTGCTCCGTGTTGGGGACCCCCTGTCCCCCCACACACAAGGTTGCCAAGAGTCAAATGCACGGGCTCGCCTTATGCTCCCTGAAGTAGAGGGGGCCGGGGGTGGGGACCAGGACTCTGAGCAGGAGCTGGCGTCCCCGGGCTGGGGACTGAGAAGCCCAGCAGATGGGTGTCCTGTGGCCTATTTGGGGGCAAGGTTTGGAAACACTTTTGCCTTCTTTCCCACCGGGCCTCAGTGGTCGTGGTCAGAGGAGAAAGGGAGGGGAGGGGGTTAGGGTTAGGACGGGATGGACGGACGGCCCTGCCACCAAAGAGATTTTTGTCCCCCCCTCCCCCGTCCTGAGGTCCCCCCGCCCCGCAAAGAAATTCTCACTGCAACTGAGACAAAAATCCATCGTCACCATGTACGCAGCGACTGCCCTGTTTTCCAGCCCCCTACCCTGTCCGCTGGCTTTTTAAAAGAAACTAATTACGGTGACAATGCTAAGGACAGACAGGGCGACTCTGAGTGTCTTCCCCTTGGACGACGCCCGGGGGATGGGGGGGACGGAAAGTGCAGGAACACATGTTTGCGAGTCTCTTACCCTACCTTTTGGCCCTGGTCACTTACGGGTCTTGAAAGCACGGTTTTCAAAGCCCCATTGATTTTTTGTCTGAATCAGCTGCCTGGCTCTGAATTTTGGACAAAGCCTGGCTGCTGCTCAGCGATTCTGGTCTTTTCCTGGCAGAGACACGGCCTCCCTCCCAGAATGCACGCAGACTCCCCGGAGCTCATACCAGCCGCCCCCTGGGGGGCCGGGGGGAGAGGACCCGAGGCCTGGGGCCCCAGACTCGCAACCACCCCCCACCACCCATGCTCTGCTGTTCAAAGGTGATCGAGGACAGAGGCTCAGTGAAGTGACTTCTCCCCGACCCTCCCCGGCCTGACGGAAACGAAGGGCCATGCGCGGGTCACCCTGGCCGTCTCTTGAACCAGGGCCACAGTCGTTGAGAATGTAGTTCGGGGTGGGAATTCCACGTGCTCTATATTCTGTATTAGGGAGACGAAGGGGTTGGCGGCTGGCGGCGGGAGGGTGGGGGGGGGTGGAGGGAAGCGGTGAGGGGGGCTTGCGGGGTGGAAAGCCTCGTCAACCCTGTTCTCCTAATAGCTCCGCTATTTGACAATTTGTTTGGCAACATATGGGCTTGCTCTTGTAAACTCCCCTCTTAATAATAAAACAACAGATGGTACCGGAGATCTTTCCTCCAAGCCCTCCGGGTCTTAATGGGTTGCGGGCCGGCAGGGGCCAGGGCCGCCTCCCTGCCGAGCCCCCTACCACGCGGCACCTTGGCTGCGACGAGGGCTCACAGCCAGCCCTGGTGACTGCTATTTAAAACCTGAGCAATTTTCTGGTGTGTGCGCAGAGTGGCTTCCACCACCCCCCCCACACACACATCCCGTCTGATTGATTGAGGCTGTTTGTCAAAAGCTGCCATTGAGTCGCTAAAAAGAAAGGTGCCCTGGGGAGCGGCTAAGGATCTTGATGCAAAACTTCTAATATGTTTTATTGCAACTTGTACTTCAAAAGGGCTGGCTCGACACCAGCCTTTGTCTGTCGCTGCTCCTCAGCGTGCCTACCTGTTCCCGGCAGAGCTCCCGGGGACCATTAGCAGCCAGGTAATGGAAGGCCAGAGAACACGCACTCACACCGCCCACAGAGGGGGCGGCACAGGGTGCCTGTCCGCTCTGAGTCTCCATGGAGATGCCCGCCTGCCGTGGGCGCCGGCCCAGGGGACAGATGCCACGGGGAGTCAGTTGGTGCTGACTCGGTCCCCCCCCCACCCACTGCCTTGGGAGGGGTCTGCCCAGAGGGCCAGGGCTGGGGCGATGGGGGCGACTCGGCCGTACCTTCGCGTACTCCATCAGATCATTGCGGCCCTGGAACCGGTTGTAGAATTCGGGCATCCTCCAGGGAGCGATGACCTGGGGGTGAGGTAAGGACTCACATGTGGGAGGGCCTGGGTGCCCGCTTCTTCGGGCCCCCAGGCCGCAGAGCTGGCCTCTCTGTTAAGGGGCCTGAGACTCCAATGGCCACCTGGGTGGGGAGTCCTCCGGCTGCATCCTCCCCAGAGAGGAATCAGTTGGCCTGGGGTACCCGGTTAGGCAGGGGAGGGATGAAGCCTGCTACACTGGGTGGGGGGAGGGGCCGTGTAGAGGCCCAAGCTCTTGGCAGGATGGCCCGTGTCCCCCGGCTGGGCTCCCTGCCCTTCTCTGGGACATGAGGGTTTGAGTCAGACAGGCCTCGGGGCTCCTACTGGCACCCCGGGTAAGAGGGCTAGGCCCCCACCCCCACCCCTTGGTGAGGAAGGGAGGGCCCCACGCCCAGCTGGGCCCACAGACAACGCAGTGCCCTCCGCCCATTTCCTTTTTTTTTTTTAATGTCTTATTTATTTCTAGGAGAGAGAGAGAGACAGCGTGAGCAGGGGAGGGTCAGAGAGAGAGGGGAGTCACAGACTGAAACAGGCTCCAGGCTCCGAGCTGGCAGTCAGCACAGAGCCCGACGCGGGGCTCGAACCCACGAACCGCGAGATCATGACCTAAGCGAAAGTCGGACGCTTAACCGACTAAGCCACCCAGGCGCCCCTGCCCATTTCTCTTGCTTTCCTCCCTGATCCTGCCAGAGCCTCGCTGGGTGGGGGAAGGAGGGGGGGTCACGGCCTGACTGAGGGGACTGAGCTCATTTTCCCCGGGGGCCCCATCAGCCTGGGGGTGTGAGGGTCAGGTGCCCAAGAAGAGCCCCCTCCCAGCCCTAGAGCCGGCCAGGCCCCTGGCTCTGATGGTAAGCTTCCTCCCGGGCCTGCCCCCCACCCCGAAATAGCAGTGTCGCCCTCTCCCACCCCCTAGCACAGGCCCAGCCGTGGGGGGCCCCCTCTGGCCTCATCTCAGCTTTGGCCTCTACCCTTAGCCTACCCCAGCTCCTTAGCTCGGCCTCTGCAGACAAAGATCCAGAAATTGGACACCTTGCCCCCCTCCCCCGACAAGCTGCTGTGGGAACCCAGAGAGTGGGGGTCAGGAGGAAGCCCCCATGGCCACCCGGCTGCCCCCAGCTAGCGAGGAGCCACTGCTGGAGCTTTTAGGTTGCCAAGTGTTTGGGGTCAGGATGGATTCTTAGAGCTCACTGCCTCCAGGCCACTCCCACCCAGCAAGCAGCTGCTGGCTGGTTAAAGGGACAGAGGATGTTCTACTTTAAAAAAGGGGCACCTGCGTGGCTCAGTCAGTTAAGTGTCCGACTTTGGCTCAGAGCATGATCTCGAGGTCTGTGAGTTCAAGCCCCGCATCGGGCTCTGTGTGGACAGCTCAGCCCGGAGCCTGCTTTGGGTTCTGTGTCTCCCTCTCTCTGCCCCTCCCCCGCTCGCACTCTGCCTATCAAAAATAAACATTAAAAAATAAAACAAAAAATAAGGAAGCCTCGTAGGGCTCCATCAGTGCTCCGGAGGAGATACAGCTTCTGTAGCTTTAGCCCAAGGTGACCGCTAAGGAGCGCAGACCCAGGCCTGTCCCGTCCAGTCTGGCGGCCAGGAGCCACCTGAGGCCACTGAGACCTGCGAAGTGGCCGGTCCCCACTGAGGTGTGCAGGCAGCGCAGAGCACAAGGGTCTTGAAGACTTAGGACGGAAACATCTCATGACTTGGTTGTGACATGGTCACATCGATGGTGGGTGAAACCCAGGCTTCAGTGTGAACACAGTTTATCCACCGAAATGAGGTCACCTATTGCTTTTTATTTTGGTTTTTTTTTTTTGTTTGTTTGTTTTGATGTGGCCACTAGATGGATTTAAATGACCCAGAGAGGCTCCCACTGGTGGCACATTCCAGCTCTGTGGCCCAGCCTTGCACACTCATTGTATGCCCGGGGCCTGACCTGGCTAAATACAGGAGGGAGGAAGGAAGGAAGGAAGGAAGGAAGGGAGGAAGGAAGGAAGGAAGGAAGAGAGGGAGGGAGGGAGGGAGGGAGGGCGGGAGGAAGGAAGGAAGGAAGGAAGGAAGGAAGGAAGGAAGGGAGGAGGAAGGAAGAGATAGATGGACACAGGCCCAGGCCCCAGGTGAGGGGACAGGGACAGCAGTGGCCGGCTGCACAGTCCCGTTGTGGGCTCTCACCCTGGGTGATGGGCCGCAGGTGGGGATGGCTGATTCCCCTACATCCTGGGGATTCCCACCCAAGAATGGTGGTAATTCCCATCCAGGACGCAGTGGGGGGGTCAGTGCCTGGGCAGCCGGTGGCCCCGACCAGGGCTGGGTGTGCTATGAGCTCCCCAGAAATAGGCCAGCATTGTCCCAGAACCGCTCCGCCTGCACCCACGAAGCCAGACCTGGGAACGCCAAGGGCACTGGCCAAAGGGCGGCTCCATCTTTGTCCAGCACCTCGATCTACCCAGGCCCCCGGGCAGCACCTCCCAGGAGGACTAATGGTCAGAGAGGGTGCTGGGGGAGCACAGCACCTCCCTGAGAAAGAAGGGCACCCTCCACCTGGAGACCCAGGGGTGCTGTCCCTGGAACCTTCCAGAACTCCATACCCTGCACCCCCCTCCGCCCCCCGCCAGTGACATTAGCCCCCAGCACTCACCCTGAGGGGAGGAGCAATATCTTACCTTAATCTGAGGGGCCAGCGAGTAGCAGGTGAGCTCAAACCGGACCTGGTCATTTCCCTGAAACACGGGACACAGGGTGATTATCAGGAGCCGCAGGACAGGGACAGCACCGTGTGACTGCTGACGACCTGCCTGAGGGCTGCTCAGGGCAGGCCCACCTCCAACCGCGAAACCTTCTGAGGTGGGGACTGTTATTGGCCTCTTTTTCTGGAGAGGAAGCCCCACGTCCTGCCCTTTAGGCAGAGTCAAGATTAGAATGCAGGACTCCCGCAGAGCCGGGTGGTGTGGGCCCGCAGGTGTGCGGAACCGGCTGCTTGTGGGCCCCGGTGTGTGACGTGTGCACGTGGGTATGTGGTGGGATGCAGGTTGTGCACTGCACAAACTCAGCGGTGTGCAGATGGGGAAGGGCATGCGGCCTGATGCGGATACACCTGTCTGGGAACACGGTAGGGCGTGCACATGTATCATGTCTGTGCGCACTTCAGGGGGTGCACATGCGTGCGAGGCTGGGGGCCTGGCCCCCCAAGATCCCCATCCTCCTGTAGGGAGTCCCAGCTGCCTGTACCTCAGCCTCTTCCCGAAGCTTCTTCCCCCACCTGGCCCGTCGGCCCCAATCCAGAGATCAAGTCCAGGGCTCGGGCCCGTGGTGCTTTAACGATTCATATCCATAAAGCTGGGAATCTTGCCTCCTCCCTGAGCCTCAGTTTCCCCATCTATATACTTGCAGGGAGGGAACGGGGGGAAGCCGGTGACCCCTGAGGGCTCCTTGCTCCTCGGTTCCTCTCTGAACAGGCAGGAAACTGAGGTCCAAAGAAAAGGAACTAGTTCAAGGGCACTGAGCCGGGTACTGGGACCCCCACCCCGGGAGGGTGGCCCTGCCTCTCTGCGCCCGCGTCCTCTGCTGTAGAATGGAGACTCGGAGGAAGAGGAGGCCGCAGACACAATGGCTGCCAGCGTCCTGTGCTTCCCATCAGCTCGGCGCCCACAGGGGGACTTAAGCTGTGGAAATAACAGAGAGGCCTTGCGCCTGCTGTGAGAACTGCACGGGCCCAGCGAGGCAGCGGCGGGAATAACATGTTATTTTCCAGAGTCTTGTCAGCCGGCGCGGAAATACAGGCTTCGGCCCCTCTGCGCGGAGCTGGGGGCGGAGGGGGCGAGGCTGCCCCTCCCCGAGGCGCTCAGGGCCCTGAGTGGTGCCACACCGGCCATCCGGCTCCTCGCCCGCCAGCCGAGCCCCGTGCTGAGCACCTACTATGTGCTCGCTGTCACGGGGGAAAGCCACCTGGGGCCAGGCGCATAGTTAGCCCTGCTTTGCTGACAAGGCTCAGAGACATAATGTCACTTGCCCAGGGCCACACAGCCAACAGGCAGCATTTCCATCCTAATAGCTCATTTTCCCGTGACTGGTCTGAGCTCTGGACTTCACCTGGTTGAATCCTTACAGCACCTGCCCCTCCCAACTGGAGGTAGGCCCTATTACTGTCCCTGCCTCCCAGATGGGGAAACCGAGGCACAGGTGGCCACGCTTGCCCAAGGCCCCGTGGCCGGCACAGCTCCCAGAGCAAAGGCAGAGGATAAAAAGCAGACTCGGTGCGGGTTTGTGAAGCCCACGGCATTGCATCTCCTGCTGGTGAATTCCCCCCCACGGCTTCGTGTTTCCCCAGTACAATGGCTGCTTGGGCCTCCCTGGACAGGCACACCCGGGCGGTGTCTGCCCACCTGGACCCACATGGGGACACCCATCTGTTCCACAGTCGGAGACCCGTGCACGGGCCAGACAGGCTCCCTTGGCTCAAACTCTGTCCCAGGTTGAGACCCAGGTCGGTCCAGCCCTTCCTCGCCCTGGAAGGCCGGACCCTCAGGACCGGGGTGGCCCCCCCGGCGGGAGAGGGGGTGTGGCTACGTGTGCCCACTCACTGATACACATGCAGGCGTGCGTGAGTGTGGGTGCAGCACCCGCGGGACCTGCAGGGGCTGGGGGGGTGGTCTGCCCATCTGTTCCTGGGCTAACCATACAGATGGCCCCATTTACAAACCTGCTCCCCGTACCCCTGCCTGAGTCTGGCTCATATTTCCAGGCCCTTCTTCTGAAACTAGTGGGGGGAGGGTTAGGAGGCCCCGGAAGGGCCACCCCAGCTTCTGTGCAGCTCTCTGCTGGGGGGGCGATCAGGGCAGGGCGTGGAGAGGGGACCCCCAGCTCCAGCTCTGTACCGGCCGCTGCTGGGCTGGAAGCTGCCTCCCAGCTGCAGGCCTTCACAAGGGCTGGTCCAGCCTGGGATGCCCTTCCCCCTTGGCATCACTGGCTGGCTCTTGCTCCCGCCGTGGCCCACCCCCTGCTGGGTTAGGGCTCCTGAGTCCAGAGCCGTCCTGGATAAATACTCGGGGAGCTAACGGACACACGCATGAAGGGGACAGCCAGGAGGGACACACGCGTGAAGGGGACAGCCAGGAGGCTGGAGCGAGTTTCCTCCAGCAGGGATGCAGGGCCCAGCAGGGGAGAGGCCAGCGGCTGGGTTTTCCAAATGGCCACAGCCTCAGGACTGGCCACCCTGGGATCCCCCCACATCCGGGGGGGGCTCCCCGCAGTCTGCTTATACCCCTGGCTCTCTCTCCACCGTGGACCCTCGCAGAAAAGTCCGCTGAGTGTCCTTCTGGCATCTCTCTTTGGGGTGACCGGCCAGGACCCACGCCCGGTGCCTCCATCTGGGGCCACGGGCCACTGCGGGCCGCTGGCCCCTTCCTGCCCCCAACACTTGGCATTTCTCCGGCCCTGGCCCCCAGCCTTCCTGGCTCTCTATTCACCCCCCTCAGGTCTAGGAAATTGCCTGCAGAGACTTGGGTGGGGGGCTTCCCCAGGTTCTGTAAATAAGGGGAAACTAAGGCACAGTTGCCCATGAACCCCCAGAGAAGGCAGATCCAGGGTAGCACTGCACACCTCCCTCTCCTCCCCTCCCGTGGCCTTCAGACCACAGAACCTCACACAGGGTGTGTGTGAGTAGGTGGGTGTGGGTGCCGTGGGTGGCTGTGACCTCCTTTTCCAGCTGCTTTTCTCCAGGGTCAGCAAACGAAGGCCTCAAACCCAAGCCTCTGGTGCCCTCTTGTGGCCAAATGGAGGAGTGCGCACGGCCACTGGTGGCTACTCGCAGCCTTGCGGGGGGGCTAGTCACGGGGGTGAGTTCAGGGAGGGTCTCCTTGGGCCCTTGAATCTCCCAAGCCAGGGCAGACCCACCATTCACTCCATGAGCCTTGAATGCCACCCATCCTCGGTCCTGGAGGGACCTTCTCCAGGCAGGAGCCCTTCCGGAATCCTGATCTGGTCTGAACCTGTCTGGAGCCTCTGGGTTCTTGTGCACCCTCACCTACCGCCCTCCAGGCGAAGGGGACACCCACATCCGTGTCCAAACAGCCCAGGTCTGTCATCCTGCTCGCGATATGCTCGTGACTAGGCTCTAGGGTCACAGGTCTGTGTGAGAGACACCAGCCCCTTTCCTCCCCCCATTTCAGTCCAGAACGATCCCCAGCCTACCAGTAGGGGACTCTCTGGCCACCCCCATCCAGCCTGGGGCCCTCCCGTGCCTCTCAGAGTGAAGCCAGCCCCTCGGCAGGGCCGCGGCCCGCCCCGAAGCCTGCTGCTTCTCACAGCGACAGTTCTGGCTCTGTGCTTCCAGATGGGCTGCTGTTCGGGGCCCCTGACCCCCCAGCCTTTGCACAGGCGGATCCCTCTGCCGGGCATGCTCTTCCCATATGCCGCAGTGTTCATTTCACCCACACTCCTCCTGAAGGTAGCTCCCCCTCCCTCCCCTGCTGACCCCATGGCTCATAGGCTCCGCCCCTACAGCCACCTTGTGGTGTCTGTCTGTCCACTCTCCTCTCCCTTGCTAGGACACAGGCTCCCCATGGGCAGGAGGAGCCCAAGAAGTTCAATGCCGTTGTTGGACCTGGCTGGTGTCCAACCCTTTCCCAAGTATAAGCTTGCTGACCTCATGCCCAATGAATGAATGAATGAGTGAACGCCTGAGCTCTGGAAGACATGAGCCAGGGCCACCCTGGCCTGCAGCCACACCCTCAAGTCACATCTCTGTCACCGTCTAGGCTGCAGGTGTCTCCATCACAGTGAGCCAGTCTGCTCCCCCTCCCACGGCCCCGACCAGCCTGGGTGGTGGTGGGAGCCCTGGGTCAGGCTAGCTCGAGCATGCTGGTAAGGTAGTGAGTTCCCTGTCGCTGGGAGGTGCAGAGTCTGCTGACCCTGGGCTTGTCAGGGGGCCGAGTCCTGTCCTCGGGGCTACCGGCGTGGCATCCAGTGATGCTGAGAGCCCACGACCACAGAGCCTTTCTAGTACCGCTGCCCAAGACCTGCTTGCACTGGAGCCTCGTTCCTTGAGCACGGCCACCTGTGGGGCAGCGCCCCGCCCCACTCCCACCGGGCCCTCCCTCAGGGCGGGAAGCTGGGGGTGTGTCATGGGCTGTCTGCGTCCCCCACAAAAGCTAAGCTGAAGCCCCAGCTCTCGGTACCTGAGAACATGACCTTCTTTGGAAACAGGTCTTTAAAGAGGTGATGGAGCTCGGATGAGATCCTAAGGGTGGGCCCTAATCTCATAGGACTGGTGTCCCTGTAACAGGGAGGTGTCTGGACACAGCGACCCACGCCCAGGTGAGGGACAATGAGCAGAGAGAAGAGAGGACAGCCACATGCGCACGGAACACCAGAGGGCCATGTCTATGACCGCTTTGCGCTGACGCCTTCTGGGCCCCTCCCCCCGCCCGGCGCCTCCCCTCCCCCGAGGGAGCCCACCCCGCCCGCGCCGCGGCCCCAGAACCGTGAGACAACACACTTCTGTGGCTGGAGCAAGCTAGGACCGCAGGGGGCCACACAGCCGGGATCACCCCCGCCTTGCCAATTTGGGGTTCCCAACCCTTCCCACTACACTGCATGGTGGCCTATGCTCTGTGACCTGGGCCAGCGGTCATTGCCCTGGGCCTCAGGGTCAAGTCTGCCCATCTGCTCCCCCCGTAGACAGAACACACACAGGAACCTGCATCTGCCTCTCCTGGGGGCAAAGCCTGCACCCGCCCTGGCCACCCGCCCCCACTCTGCCCAGCCCTCCTGGTGCCGTCCATCCAGGGGCTCACCTTTCCCGTGGCGCCGTGAGACACATACTTGGCTCCCTCTCGCTGGGCGATCTCCACTTGTTTCCGGGCGATGCAGGGCCTGGCGAGAGAGGTGCCCAGGAGGTAGCGGTCCTCGTACAGCGCGCTGGATTGGATGGCGGGCCAGATGAACTCTTCCACAAACTCCTTGCTGACGTCCTCGATGAACACCTACGGGGAGAGGAGCCCATGGAGGGAGGCTCCAAGGATGGGGCTGGCCAGAGACAGAGCCCCGCCTCCGCAGCAGAGGCTACTAACGGATCCTGGAGAGATGTACCTCCACTTTTCATTCTGCATCTGTAGCAGACATCGCTAATCAACCCTAGCACGTGGTACTATTCCTCCCTTCCTGCACTCACGGCAGACATTGCTAATCAATCCAGATACACCGTCTAGCTGAAACCCTATGTGGTCCTTAGGTCTGTCTCCCAGCCCAGCGTTCTGGGCCTGAGATGAGACTTGCTGTCACCTAAGGTCTAAAGCGCTAGACAGGAGATAGTAATCCACAAAAGCTCTCAACCAGGGAAGTACTGTCCCATAGGAGCAGAGGCAATAGCTAGAGATGTTTTAGGCTGTCACACCGGTGGGGTGTAGAAGAAGGCTCTGGTATCTCATGGGTAAAGGCCAGGGATGTGGCTACCCATCCCAGAAAGCTCAGGTCAGCCAGCTGTATGCTGATAGTTTTTTTTTATTTGAGATAGATGGAGCATGAGCTGGGGTGAGGGGGCAGAGAGAGAATGAGAGAGAGAGAGAGAGAGAGAGAGAGAGAATCCTAGGCTCCACGCTCAGCATGAAGCCCAACGTGGGGCTTGACCCCATGAGCCTGGATCATGATCTGAGCTGAAATCAAGAGTCAGATGTTCAACCGAGTGAGCCCCCCAGGACTCTGAAAAGATTTTTTATAATGATGCTAAGCCACTATTTGCCTTGTTTGCTCGGCTGACATTCAGATTAGCACCGCAGCAAAGACCTGGGCAGACACCGCCACCGTGCTCCTAATGCCTTGTTTCCACCGTGATGACTGCACTTAAGAGCGATCTTGAAGCTGTAACAGTGATTAGCTCCGTTCAATCTCAAGCACAAAAGGTGAAATACACACCAAGCCCTTCTGTTGCAATCCAAAGCGAGTTACAAGCTAAACTAGCCACGTTTTTCATGAAACATCGTTTTTACTTGAAAGGACGGCTGACAGACAAAACACGGTCTTTCAGACTTGAGCGTCTGGCCGACATTTTCACAAAAATGAAGTAAGCTTGTCACTTCAGGGAACACTGAGTATTTGTTGCCAATGAGAAAATTAAGGTGTTCCGGTAAAAATTGGAATTATGGACAACTTCCATCTGACACTTCCTAACGTTTCCAAGAATAGTGGCAAGATTGACAAATGCCATTCTGATATTTTATGATGAAATGTATCAACATTTGGAAGATCTGGATAACTCAATGAAACAGTGGTTTTGTTTTGTTTTGTTTTTAGTTTTTTAATGTTTATTCTTTTTTTAAAAATTTTTTTTTATTTTTAAAAAAATTTTTTAATGTTTTATTTATTTCTAGGAGAGAGAGAGACAGCGTGAGCAGGGGAGGGTCAGAGAGAGAGGGAGTCACAGACTGAAACAGGCTCCAGGCTCCGAGCTGGCAGTCAGCACAGAGCCCGACGAGGGGCTCGAACCCACGAACCGCGAGATCATGACCTAAGCGAAAGTCGGACGATTAACCGACTAAGCCACCCAGGCGCCCCTTTAATGTTTATTCTTGAGAGAGAGCAGTAGAGAGGCAGAGAGAGAGACAGAGACAGAGACAGAATTGGAAGCAAGCTCCAGGCTCTAAGCTGTCAGCAAAGACCCCAGTGCGGGGCTTGAACCCACAGACTGCGAGATCATGACCTGAGCCGAAGTCAGACACTTAACCGACTGAGCCACCCAGGCACCCCTAAAATAGTGGTTTTCAAATGACTGGTGAATGCATCACATCACACGATCTTGCATGGATGAAAAAATCCATCCAAAGTGTAAGATGGGCCCGTGGATTTTTTTTAATTTATTTTTATTTTTTTTAAGAGAGAGACACAGAGAGAGAGAGAGAGAGTGAGAGAGAGAGAGAACCCACAAGCCAGAGTGAAGGGCGGAGGGAGAGGAAGAGAGAATCTTAAGCAGACTCCATGCTCAGTGTGGAGGCCAATGTGGGGCTCAATCCCATGACCCTGAACCACCGAGGCGCTCCCAGACCAGTGGATTTTAATGCATTGAAAATTCATTGTTCCAGTATCACGTTCCCCATTACACTAATCTTTAAGAAACCACCCCCTGCTGTGTTTAGGTGCAATATCAAAAAATGTCCCCAACTCTCTGAAAAGGCTATAAAAACATTCACAAGGCCATATTTCTTCCATCATGTCGACCAAAACGACACATCGCAAGATGAATGGAGTCACAGCAACAAGAATCTACCTGTCTTCTGCTAAACCGGACCCGGAAGAGATTTATAAACGTGGAACATACAGTGCTGCTTTTACCAAGCATTTTTGGTTTGGAAATAGTTATTTTTCTGAAAAATGTTACTTATGTTAACATAAAATGTGTTTAATGTTCTTTTAAAGTGGGTCACTATGATTAATTTCAGCTTTTATTTATAATGTGATATCAACAGATGTAATCCACAGAACTATGGGGCACTCAAGACTTTTCAAGAGTGAAAAGGGGTCACAGGATTCTTTATATTTGCAACTTCTTATGAGCATATAATTAGTTTAAAATGAAACTGTTTGGGGGGGGGGCGCCTGGGTAGCTCAGTCGGTTAAGCGTCCGACTTCGGCTCAGGTCATGATCTCGCGGTTGAGGGGTTCGAGCCCCACGTCAGGCTCTGTGCTGACAGCTCAGAGCCTGGAGCCTGCTTCGGATTCTGTGTCTCCCTCTTCCCCCCCACCTCTTCTCATGCTCTGTCTTTCTCTTTCAAAAATAAATAAACATTACAAAATTTAAAAAAAAGAAACAACTTTTTTTTTAATGATGCAAAGAATAAAAGAAAATGAAAATTAAAAGAAAAGCAATGAGACTATAGCTTGATGATATGGGCAAGAAATTCCCATTCCAATTCCAAATACATGAAAGTGTACGGGATCCTTAGAGAGCAAGGTTAAGGATGAGGACTAATCTAGTCGTGAAGATGGCTGAACTGATCCAGAGTAACGAATGAAGGACAGACAGATCTTTACACAAAAGCCCAACTCGTGTGAACGCCCAGCTCATTTTCAACACTCAAGTGCTTTATTCCTACCTTCTGGGTTTCTGCTCACATAACCTCTCTTCTCTCTGAGCCACGAGGGGTAGCCAGTTTTAGGCCCGAGGCCAGTAACAGGATATGGGACTCACGCATTCATTTTCAGTGTGCAAACTGGGCTCTCCCTATGTGCCAGGCTTCTTTTTAGGTTCCAAACCCCACAGAAGTGCCCTGCAGAGGGGACCAGTTCTGACCAAGCAGGTGAGCTGCTGGCTTTTCATGCCATCCCTGCTGGGCCCCCTGGCCACGTGCCCAAGTGAAGGGGAGAGGGCGCCAGGGATGTCCCCATGGGAGCAGCTCAGACTTTACACCGAGAGCCTACGTGAGCAGAGGCCCATGTTGGCCCTGTTCACCCTTGGGGCTCCACACCCAGCAGAGGGCTGGCATGCCACATGATTAGATGTTCAGTCAGGGCACTAAACTCAACCGGAATTTTCTGATTCTGGATGCAAGGATGGACAGAGATAAAAGAGGAATGGACAGGTAGATGGATGAAAGAATGGGTAGACAGATGGACAGATGAATGGATGGATAGTTGATAGTTGGGTGGATGAATAAATGGATGGCTGGGTGGATGGATGAATGGCTGGGTGGATGATGGATGGCTGGATACAGATGGATACATGAGTGGCTCGATGATGATTGGCTGGGTGGAGGGACAGAGGTATAAAAGGGGAATGGGCAGGCAGATGGATGGATGCGGAAGAGGAAGACGGATGGGCAGGTGGGATGAGGGGGTGGTGGGGGAGTGGGTAGGGTAGGTAGGGAGATGACGGCATTCACACACCTGAAAAGCAAGAAGACCCAGCTGGAAAGGAGGCAGGGGCCAAGGAGCCCTGGGCAGCCATGCCCACTGCTGCCTCTGCCAGGTCAAAACCCCACTTGCAGCCCCAAATCCTGCTGCCACGTGGTACCTTTTTGGCCCCGAGCTTCAGCGCCTTCTTCCTGGCTTCCTCAAAGTCTTCCTTCTGACCGATGTTGGCCTGAGAGGCAGAAGCAGAGAGGCCTAATCAGCCCAGGGGCGTAAAGGAGGGATAGAGAGGAATTTCAGCCCCCTCTCCCCCTGCAAAAGCTGTCTACAACGCCCCTCAAATGGAGGTAGCTCCCCCTTTCCAGCTGACTATGAGTGAGGTTCTTCTCTCCCTGGGCCTCACCCTCCGCTACCCGAACGACAAGGGCCCCGGGCGCTATTAGGTATATTGACCTTGACTGCAAACCAATCATCCTGGCAACAGCTGAACTTCTGTATGTGGAGCACCGTCCTCACTTCCTCTACGAACAGAAACTTCTTTTCAGGGGCCTCTTTCCATAAGAATGAAGGGGAACAAATCATGTCCCCTGCTCACTGTAGGGAAAGGCCCATGATCCAAGCCGAGCCAGTCAGAACCCTTTCTGCACAGTCACAGCCATAGAGACCAATACACAGTGGGCAGTGGCTCAGGCAGTGAGAATCCCCCAGGCACTACCATCAGAGCCTCTGGAGAAAGCCTTCCTTCCTCTGTGAGGGCCAGGCTACAATGATGTGAGCCCTGCCTCCCCTGTGGACAGGCCAAGGATGAAGCCAAAGAGAGCTGGAGACAGACCTGGATAAGCACCTGGATCCAGCCTTGCCTGAAGCTGTCCAAGCCCCGGATTTCTCAGTTACACTGAGCCAAGAACACTTGTTCTTTTGTTTGTCCATTTTGTTTAAGTGGGTATGAATCAGATTTTTAGAATTTGCACTCAGGAGTCTTGACTACAAGAAGGGTTCCAATGATCCGCCTGGTTTATTAGAAGTGGATCTGGCTTGGGGCGCCTGGGTGGCTTAGTCGGTTAAGCGTCCGACGTTCGCTTAGGTCATGATCTCACGGTTCGTGGGTTCCAGCCCCGCGTCGGGCTCTGTGCTGACTGCCAGCTCAGAGCCTGGAGCCTGTTTCAGTCTGTGACTCCCTCTCTCTCTGACCCTCCCCTGCTCACGCTCTCTCTCTCCCCCTAGGAAAAAAAAAAAAAAGTGGATCTGGCTTGATTGGGAGCGTCTGCTGGACTCGGCATGGAGGGTGGCGTCACACATAGCCTGTTACCTGTGGCCTGCGCCCTATTTGCCACCCGAGAACCGGGTGACTGCCGAGAGCTCTGCCGGCTGTCACTCCAGGTTCTACAGTCTTTGCAGCCTTCCTGGGTGGTGACAAGGGGCTTTGGAAACAAACAGGAAGACTGTGTGCCCTCCCCGCTCCCTCTGCAGGCCAGCGCCCATGGTCCCTTGCCGGCAGGCTGGCCGAGTCGCACGGCCAAGCTCACTTCCAGCGTCCCCTGCCCCGGTCGCCCGCAGAGAGCTGGCCTCCCCTGTGCTCCGTGGGGCGTCCCAGACCTGGGGACACCGCGGATGTTATTTGACAGGTGAAGAAAGTGGGGCAGAGCAACGAGAAGCCTACAGCTGACAGGCCCCGGGAGGGGAGGCGGGGCTCGGGGAGTGTGACACCGAGCACTCAGACAGCAGGACAAGCAGCCGGAAGGATGGACACATGGGAGCCTCCTCACCAGGTAGGCGATGACGTCATAGCCTTGCTCCTTCAGCCACACGAGGATGCAGGAGGTATCCAGGCCGCCGCTGTAGGCCAGGACCACGGAGCCTTTGCTGGACATGTCGCCTGGGGGGAGGGGACGCTGGTGTTGAGGAAGGACAGTGACTCAGAGCCCGCCCATCCCAGGCGCCCAGCCCCTGCAGACAGCCCCCACCTTGGCCTTGGGAAGCCTCATTCCCTGGAGGGGCTGCCACCGGGGGAGGGGAGGGTTGGATGCCGTTCCTTCCTGTAGCCTCGGCCCTCCCCCCTCCCTCCGCCGGAGATCCAACCCCACACACGGCACACACACCCCTACAAACAGGCAGGGAGGGCCCTGGGAATAAGATAGCAGCTTGGAGCAGAGGGGAGGTGGGGAGGGAGGAAGCAGGTCTTGCTGGGAGCCAACCCCTCACCAGCTAGAGAAGGTGCCTGAGGCTGAGCTCTTGGGACGGGGCCAGGGGGTTCCTGAGACCTGGGCCGGGCCTTGGCTCCAGGCCTTGGGCAGCTCGGGAGATTGCCCAGCACGGCCCTGGGGTCCCTCATGCAGCTCACCCTGCACCCCCACCATGACCCACTGTGGCGCCCGCCGGGGAGGCAGATGCTGGGGCTCACACAGTTGAGCGGCCGGCTCAAGGTCACAGAGCTCGGCCCAGCATGCAATGCTGCCTCCTCGCAGAAGAGGAGGCCAGGGTGCAGGACCCCCCCACCTCCATGTACCCCCCACCTGGGGCCCCAGCGAGCCCTCAAACACCGGGATTTCAGGCTCTTTTCTTTTTTTTTTTTTTTAATGTTTTATTTATTTCTAGGAGAGAGAGAGAGACAGCGTGAGCAGGGGAGGGTCAGAGAGAGAGGAAGTCACAGACTGAAACAGGCTCCAGGCTCTGAGCTGGCAGTCAGCACAGAGCCCGACGCGGGGCTCGAACCCACGAACCGCGAGATCATGACCCAAGCGAAAGTCGGATGCTTAACCGACTAAGCCACCCAGGCGCCCCCAGGCTCTTTTCAAAGCACCTCAGTGACCTGTTGTCCAGGATGCAGATGGAGACACTGAGGCCCAGAGAAGGAAGGAGGCAGGCGGAGGGAGGTCCTTCCTGGAGGCATAGATGACAGACCTGTCCCTCTGCATCAGGGACAGAGCGTCCCACCTTATCCGTCTCCTCAGCCTCACTGAGGCACCAGGACCCCTGCTTTCTTGCCTTTGCAGCTACTGTTTCTTCTGTCCAGAAGGCTCTCCCTGAGCCTGTGGGCTGTTAGGACGCGCCCTGCGCCCCCCAGCACCCCCACGAGGTCCTGAGTAGTACTGTTATTGTGCCCACTTTGCTAAAAAGGAAGCTGAGGGTCACAGAGGTGGCAGCCACTTGCTGGAGGTCACACGGTCCGCAGGCAGCAGGACCAGATTTGGACCCAGCCTCCCTGGACGTGGCCCCTGCTTCCTGCGGGGGGCCGGGGGGGGGATTCTTGCGTCTGGTGAAAAGCCTTTACCCTGGAGTCTGACCAAGGTCAAGGTCTTTATTAGACACTGTTGGGAAAATCTGGGGAGCCCCCCCCCCACAGCCACAGGAGCCCACGAGGGGTTCCCACCATCGCTACCATAAAGATGCAGGCTCTTGCGTACTGAAAACCTCCCCTGGGCCTTTCCAGGGAGGTGACGTGCCATCTGGTCCCCCAGCCCTGTGCACAGAGCCGGGACACGGCGTGGCACTAGAACGTGCCAGCTGTGTGCAGCTGCATCTCACTGGCCCACTGGCCAGCCCCAGGGCTCACACACCCTGCGGACACTTGGCACATGGAAGGGTGGAGAAGTGAGGTTGGGGAGGTGCATTGCTGACGGACGCACGCGACTTTTGCCTCCACTGGGCATTCGACCACCTGCCAGGCCCTGTCCCCAACCCGGCTTGCTGGTGACAGGCCATCAAAAATGGAGAGAAGGAGGGGTGCCTGGGTGGCTCAGTTGGTTAAATGTCTCACTTCAGCTCAGATCATGATTTCACAGTTCAGGGGTTCGAGCCCCACGTCGGGCTCTGTGCTGCCAGCTCGGAGCCTGGAGCCTGCTTTCCATTCTCCCTCTCTCTCTGCCCCTCCCCTGCTCGCGCTCTGTTTTTCTCAAAAAAATACACATTTAAAAAACTTAAAAAATAATGGAGGGAAGGAGGAGGGAGGGAGGAAGGACTCTGAAAGTACCTTGGATGGGACGTGTGGGTTCCCGGCTTCTGGAATCTGACCTCACGGCTCGGTGAACCACTCTGCAAAAGCGAAAGCTGTATCAGCTACCGAACAGCAGTCTGGGTGACAGGCCCTGGTCATCGTGGAGACCTGGGGAGGCCCAGGAGCCAGCTGCACAGTCCCCCAGTCCCCCAGCCCCCCGGCCCCCCGGCCCCAGGTGCTGTGTGCGTGGTGTAGGGGGGTGGGGCGGGGCGGGTAGTCTGTTGCTTATCTTTCAAGCAGCCCTACAGAGGTTTACTTGATATACAATAAACTGCATCTGCATCTATTTTGAGTGGCCGATTTAGTGTGAAACTGTCCCCACAGCCAACATAACGGTCTGGCACGTGCTGAACCCTTCCCTTCGTGTTACCTCCACTTTGCAGACAGGGAAACTGAGGCTCGGGTTAAGGAACTCACTCAAGGCCTTGCTTGGCTGTTAAGCAGCAGGGACAGGACTCAAACCCAGAGCAGCTGGGCCCCGGAAGCCCGCTGGCGGAAGGTACGAGGCCCAGCGAAGGGAAACGCTGGGGCCAGGCATGGTCTGGGAAGCCACGGGCGGCTCAGACACCCCGGTGTGGCTGGGGTGCGCTCAGGACAGGGAGACATGGGGCAAGGCCAAGATTCACCCTATTCTTCGAGTCGCCCCGGCTCTGCCGCCTCCTAAAGGCACCTGGAGCCCAGACGGTGGGCACCAGAGTCAGGGAGAGGAAGCGCGAGGAGACAGACAGGCAGACAGACAGACAGACTGCCTGGGTCTGCCCCGCCCTGCCCGGTGATCCCATCACGGCACATGTGCACCGTGTCCTAATCGTACCCCCACTCCCCTAGCTGTGAGCTCCGCGGGGACAGGCGCCTCTCCCGGACAGCTCTGTTCTCCTTCCAGAAGTTGGTTCCTTGCGTAGAAGAGAAGCTTAAATCCCGTCTGGAATTCTAAGCATGCTCTCCTCCCTGCTGCCTGCCAGGCCGTGTGCATGCATGTGCACCAAAGACCTTGGCCTCTAGGCATGAGCTGTGTGAAAAAACGCACTTATCTAGGACTGTGCATGCCTGCACATGTGTGGTATGTTTGGGCCTGTGCGTGCAGAGATCAGTGGGGCAGGTGGGCTGGGAAATGATGCATCTTTCCAGCGCCCCCCCCCTCCATCCGCGGACCGATGAAGCTTCTCCTCCCCCAGCCAGCAGGGTCCCTGGGCTGTGCCATGACACTGATGTCTGTCTCCGTGAGTGGAAACGACCAGAGCTGAGGCCTGGGGGGCGGGAGAGAACAGATACAGCCCAGTGAGTGGCGCTATGGCTGCTTCAGCTGCTCATCTGCCAGACGCGGCTGAGAAGAGCCCATCAGTCCACGGGGTGACAGTGAGGATTCAGTGAGACGCTGGGGGTAGGAGCCAGAGCTGGGCACCAACATGGTCACGGCTCACCTCAGGCCAGTCCCTCCCTCTCCGGGGCTCAAGTGAGCCATCTGCTGTTCTGGTTCTGACAGCCCAGGACCCGGGGTTGCTGCCTGGGGGAGGCGTCTAGCAAACCCTCGTCTCCGCCCCACCCTCCATGAAGGGTGGGTTTTCCCAGCTCCCAGGCGCATGGCCACTGTCAAGAACATCTGTTTCCGCTCCCATACCCTTCACCAAAAGACGGACACCTTGGAGGAGAGAAGGCCGCACGTCAAGATGCCTGCCAGCCTGGTCTGAGGGGGCAAGGCAGGTGGCATTCTCCGGGGCCCCAGCCCGAGCCACCCCACCAGCCTCCCATGCACCTGCTAGGCCCGCCTTGGATACGTCTTCAGTTCCAACGAAACCCATGTGCTCCTAAATGTCAAAGCTAGAACAATGACAAGAGCAGATACTCTGTTCAGCACCGCACAAGTGCCAGTTCAAGGTGGCGACTATTACTGATAATCAATATCAGCTATCATGACCACATGGGGCTCAGAAAAGGTAAGCGACGGGGCCTCCAGTGCTGGGGCTGCAGCTGAGGCTGAGGGCAGACCGCCTGCTCTTGGGCCCTATAAGCTCTGAACTTGAGGAGGTGACAGGTCGCCTCCCCCTCACTTTTGTCTTCCAGAAAACAAAACCCCCAACAAATCATCAATCAGCAGGGAAACAGCTGAGCGCATCTTCTTCTGGAACCACTGCCTGACATTCTAACTCCGCTGAGCTGGGTTCGTTAGAGTGTTGTTTTTTTTTTAACCCCAGCTCCGCCTAAGCCGGAAGAATTCTCTGACTTTGGGGGGTTCCTCCTTCTAGGGTTTTCCAACTCCCATCCCCTTGGGGAGCTCTTTGGTGTCTGACAGAGCTAGGCTGCAATTCTACACTCTGACCAGGAGGTGCCGCTGTCGGGTCTCAGCCCGACCACCCGCCTGACTGGTCGCTCATCTATCAGCACAGGCTGGGTAAGACAGGGGAGCGATTTTCTTCCCAATTGACAGATGAGGGAGCTGAAGTCAAGGGGCTTGTCCTGGGCTAGACAATGAGCTGCCTCTCAGCAGCTGGGGCCTGAGAACCACATCAGGAACACTGGCTTTCTTGGAGATGGGGGCACTCCAGCAAACATCTTCCACCCAGGGGTACGGGTCACCTGGGAGTCTGCGGGGGCTGGGAAGGTTGAGTCTCTGCTTCTGGTGAAAAGCCCCTAGACGGGTGGTAGGCACACTAAGGAGATCTCACCGGACTCTGGTAGGAGACAGGCAAACTTCTAAGAGCCTTTGGGGCACGTTGGGGAGAGAAGAGAGCATTCATTCATTTGCTGATCCTACTAATATTACAAAGCCTGTTGGGTACATGGCCTCCCCCCAAGTCTGGGGAGGGCACCCCCCAAGTCTGGGGAGCGAAGACACCAGGCCCTGGAAGCTCAACCCTTCCCAAAGCGTTAACAGCAGAGCTCAGAGCCTCAGACCCTAAATCCCGATGAGTTTATCTCTTTCCACATGGGTGCCCACAGGCAAGGCACTCTCTTCGGGGGCTCTGTGCTCCACTGAAGGCATCTGGCCGTCCTGGCTTGCCTCCCAGCTAAGGGAGCTAAGATGAAATGGGGAATGGGAAAGCGCTTGCACAGCGGCTAAGTCTGGGCCCGGCCCCACTCCGTGAATCAGACTCCTGGGGCCCTGGGCCAAGGGAAATGGCCCGCATCACGGCCAAGTGACCGCAAAGCCCAGAGCAGACGGTCAGTTGATGGGGCCCATGTGAGTACTCGAGGGAACTTAGACTATAACCGAGTGGGGGCCTCGCTCCCCTGCCCCACCCGGTGCCTGGCCCAGGGGTTAGGAGCTCAGTGAGGCACTTTTCATCACTCAACTTGTACTGAGCAGAACCAGAATTGCTTCTCAGCACAGTGCACAGGTGGGTCCCAACTGGGACAGGTCTCCACCCCATCCCCCGGCTCCCCTGCTTGGGCTCCGAGAGGGGGATGGAAGGGGGGAAGGGAATTTAGAATGAAGATTCCTCGGGTCCTAGCCACCCGTTCCTTTTGTGGCTCTTTCTGTCTACGGTCTCCTCGCCAGAAGCTTCCGTAGGAGGGTAGAGATCTTGTCTCCCTTTCATGTCCCCTGTATGGCAGGCGGGGAGGCGGGCCCCAGACAGTTAATGAGTGCACGGACCCAGCCACGGCTCTCAGTCTACCGAGATGGCCCCACCTCTCTGTTTCCTAGCCTTGAGCTTGTGCCAGCTCTGACAGATGGGGAAACTGAGTCTTGGGAAGCTGGCACCTGATCCAAGGTCTCACCCAGTTGTGCCTGCCTTCGGGGCTCGGGTCTGCTGGCTCCGGAATCTGCCCCGTCACCAGCCAGGGGCTGGGAAGGAAGGATCAAAGGCCAGGGCCTATTTGATCCCTCCATGGGGAGAGAACAGGTTCGTTCCTGCCCCAGACTGCTTGTCCGGGCCTCGAGGCCCCGCGGGGGACGCCCCCACTGCGCAGAAAGGAACACTGAGGCGGCCGGTCACGGGACCTCCTCAGGAAGCGCTCTGGCGGGCGGGAGAGGGGTTTCCTCCATTTCATAATGACCCTCCCTCTCCTTTGGCCCGCAGCAACGGGACGGCGGGCAGACGTTTCCTGCGAAGCGGCCCCTCCCACAGTCCCGGAGCCCAGTGGCAGCCAGAAACCCGGCACAGCGACCCGGGCGCGGCCCCCGCCCTCGGGAGGAGAACGCTGATCCCCTTCCGGAGGCAGAGGCTGACGCCCCCTGCAGGGAGGGAGCGCACTCACAACCAGATTCCATGCATCTGGCAGCGGTAAACTGAGGCTCGGGGCTGGGGGAGGGGCCGATAGACCCAAGACCCCGGGCCAGGGGCAGAGGTGGGGCAGGAACTCAGAGGAACTCAGTTTGACGCCGAGAAAGGGAGGCGGAGACAGAGACGAGGCGAGGCGGGGGTGGAGAGAGGTCAGAGAAGGGGTGAGAAAATCGGGACACCCCCCCCCGCCACCCTCCGGACTCCCAAGGTCTCTATCTGGGGGGTTCGGCCACAGAGGAAGCTGGGTTAGACACGGAATCCAGAAAGGACCTCGGCCCGCAAGGGGGACACATAACCTGGCCGCCCCCCACCCCCACCCCGCATAGCCCGGGACACGCGCCCCGGCCCCACGCCCGGAGAACAGGAGCCCGGGCGTCGCTGTCCTGCCCTCCCGTCCAGGTGCGAGTGCGGGGCGCGCGGCCACTCGGGGCCTCCTCGGCTCGGGCTCGCTGTCGGCGGGACCCGGGGGCAGGGCGTCCTAGGCCAGGGGGTGGGAGCGGAGTCTCGGGCCGGGGTCTCCTTACCGTGGCCCAGGCGGCAGTGGCGGGCGGCAGAGCAGGGCCGGTTGCGTGGCGCATCCCAGGTTATAAACACCGGGCTCGGGGGCAGGGCCCGGGACCAGGGACACGTGGGGAGGACGCGCGCGACAGGCCCCGCCCCCAGGCCCGGCCCGCCGCGGCCACTTGCAGGTGGGCAGGGCCCGGCCTCTCCCTCGCTCCTCGCCCGCCCTCCTCCCTCTCCCGCCCTCGCGCCCCCCCCCGCCCCGCCCCCCTGGGCCGCAGGTCCAGCCGAGGGCGCACGCAGCGGAGGAGGGTCTTCTCGCCCTGGCCTGCGGGCAGGTGGCTCCTCCCGCGAGAGCGGGAACAAAAGTCCCTTAGGCGCAGGGAATTTCGAGTCCGCTTTTAGCCCGTGGTGGCCTCTCCGCAGACCTCCCCTCCCCCGCAGCGGCCCCCCAGGTAGAGGTGGCACTAGAAGGCCTTGGCTTCATCCCTCCCTCCGGGCCGGCTCTTGGCTGTCTCCCCAGAGCCGGGCACCTGACCACCCCCTCCAGGGCACCCCATTAATAGTGAAGAGGAAACTGGCCAACTGCTAGGCCCCCAGGCAGCAGGGGTGAGGCGAGGCTTCTTGCCTGCAGAAAGACACGGGGAGTTTGCTGCCCCAGGCTGGCCTTCAGAAGTCCCCCCGCCTGGTTTAGAGACCCCAAAGCACCAGTCCCTGCAGCCACAGCTGAGTAAAACGCAGGTGCCCAGCTGTCCAAGGCAACTCCAAGTCCTCTCGGCCCTGAACCCCCTGGGAAGTGGGGGGCCCCGGACCATACTGCTGGTTTGCCATTCAGCCGTTTTGTAAAAGTGGGGGTGAAGATAGGGTAGGTGGTGTTGAGGAGGCAGCCCTGTCCCCTTCCTGCAACCAAGAAGCAGACAGAGAAGGGGACCCTCGGCAGAGGGGGGTGAAGGCTGCTCACATAGTCAGTCCTTCACCCAGTCAGTGCCTCCCCCCAACCCCCAACCTAGCGCTGAGCATCCCTGCCCGGCCACCAAGCACGTGTGCCAGGCGAGTAGCTGTGACCCATCAGGAGGCAAAGGTTTAAAAGCAACTGACATGCGAAACCACAGCTTTCGGGCCGCAGAAACCCCCCAGCCTCAGACGCCCGAACCCCAGATGTGGCCGTGATGTCCAGGAAGCCCTGTCAGGAGCTGTGTGGGGCTGGGTGACTTGAGGCACCTTCCTGCCAAGGAGGCGGGTGGCAGCTGGGCCCTTAGCCCACTGACTGGCCGCCCCTGGGTCTCACAGAGCCCCTGGCCTTCCTCACTAGCAGGAAGCAGGGGAGGAACAGCGGCAACAGCACACCTGCGGGGGAAGGGGGCAGCCTTGGGGGGCTTCCTTCCCCAGCAGGGGTGGGGAAGCACGGGCAGCACTCGCAGTGTCCCCTGACTTCGTACTGGGTCTTTGTTTCTTCCTTTGAGATGTTACTGCTCCTTGAGAAAGTTGGGGAGGGTGCGGGTGAAGAGGGAGCATCTCCTTGGAGTTATTGCAGAGGACGTGTGTGGGGGGGAAACTGAGGCAGTGAGGCCTGATGTTCCCCCCCAAGCTCCCCAGAGCCATTCCCCAGACCTTAGGAAGAGGATGGGGTGAGGGATACGCCCCTGTCAGTCTAGGGCAGATGGGGGAGGGGCAGTGGGATGGAGAGGAAGTCATTTCTCTGGGTGGATCTGGGGCTCAGTCACACCCTTGTGGTTACCACCAGGCATAAAGGTATCTCCCTACCTTTTTTTTTTTTTTTAAAAATTAAAAAAATTATTTAAATATTTTTATTTATTTCTAGGAGAGAGAGAGAGAGACAGCGTGAGCAGGGGAGGGTCAGAGAGAGAGGGAGTCACAGACTGAAACAGGCTCCAGGCTCTGAGCTGGCAGTCAGCACAGAGCCCGACGTGGGGCTCGAACCCACGAACCATGAGATCATGACCTAAAAAAAAGTTGGACGCTTAACCGACTAAGCCACCCAGGCGCCCCGGTATCTTCCTACCTTTATTTGATCTTCACGACTGCCCCATATGAGGCCACTATGATTGTTATGCCCATTTTACAGACAGGAACAGAGAGAGGGTATATCTTTCCTAAGGCCACACAGCATGTTAGTAGCAGAGCAGGACTAGACCCCAGGGTCTGAAGCTCTGGCCAAACCCTCTGCTGTAGCTCAGGCTTGGGTTGAACTGGCAGAGGTACCAGGGTCTCATTCCCAGGGTCCCAGGCTGCCGGGACCTTTACTCTCTGCTGCAGACACGGCTCCAGTCCCGGGACTGTCCCTTTCCTACGCACAGGAGCAGGTGACACAGCTATCCTAAGAAGAAAATGGGCCCAACCGCTAGCAGGGGTCCCGCCCACTGGGCGCCAGGGTGGATGAGAGGCAGAGATCAAGGCCAGGTGGACTGGCCGGCTTCTGGATGAGCCACTTTCATCATGCACCCCTCCATCTGCCAGGTGGAGGTCCGCACCCTACCCCAGCCCTGGCCAGAGGGGACCCCCTCCCTGGGGCTGAGCCTCCGTGGCCTTTACCTTTCACCCACACCCAGGTCAGGGCTCCTGAAGGACCCTCCACACCTCCTACATAAGTGACCTTGGGTGATGCCTCTGCCCTTTCCTTTGCATCCCCACTTCGCCCCCGCTGGCCTGTCTTCTCTTACTCAGACCGTTGTAGCCTCCTTGACCATTTCTGTGTCTCTTCCTTCCAGTCCCCTGCTCCCCGCCCACAAATCCTTTCTCCGCACAAGAGCAGAGTTTTTTTTTTTTTTTTTAATGTTTTATTTATTTCGAGAAGAGAGAGAGTGAGCAGGGGAGGGTCAGAGAGGAGGGAATCACAGACTCTGAAACAGGCTCCAGGCTCTGAGCTGGCAGTCAGCACAGAGCCTGATGCGGGGCTCGAACCCATGAACCGCGAGATCATGACCTAAGTGAAAGTCGGACACTTAACCGACTAAGCCACCCAGGCACCCCCCTCCTTTCTTTTAAAAGTCCTTTTATTTATTTATTTTATTTTTTTAATGTTTTATTTATTTATTTTTTAATGTTTTTTTTTTTTTTTTCTAGGAGAGAGAGAGAGACAGCGTGAGCAGGGGAGGGTCAGAGAGAGAGGGAGTGACAGACTCTGAAACAGCCTCCAGGCTCTGAGCTGGCAGTCAGCACACAGCCCGATGCGGGGCTCAAACCCAAGAACCGCGAGATCATGACCTGAGTGAAAGTCGGACGCTTAACCGACTGAGCCCCCCAGGCGCCCCAAGAGCAGAGTTCTTAAAACCTCTGAACAGGTCAGATCCTTCTTCAACCCTCTGGTGGCTCATTCCCCTCATATCAGTTCCCAGTCGTTTTAGCAACAGTAGTTGAAGGTTTTCTTTTCTCCGTTGATTTACGTTGGCACATTTGTTGAAAATTAATCGACCACGTAAGTGTGAATAGGTTCTGGACTTCCTCTTCTGTTCCACTGATCTATTAATTTATTCTTCTGCCAATACTATACCGTCTTGATTACTGCGGCTTTACAGTAAGCCTGGAAGTCCGATAAGGTGTTTCTTCCAATTTTGTTCTGTTTCGAAATCGTTGTGGCTGCTGCTGGTCCTTTGCATTTCCATATAAATAGTGGAAACAGATTGCCAGTTTCTATAAAAAGCCTGCTGGGATTTTGACTGGGGATTGCAATAAATCTATATATCAGCTCGGGGTGGGGGTGATGGATATCTTAACAATATTGAATTTTTCAATCTACGATCATGATATACCTCTCCAGTTGTTTATATCTTCTTACATTTTCCAGAACTTAAAAAGACTGCAGACTGTTTATTGAAAAGTGTTAGTTGGGCGCCTGGGGGGGCTCAGTCAGTAGAGCCTCCAGTTTCGGCTTGGTGATGATTTCACAGTTCATGAGTTCGAGCCCCGCGTCGGGCTCTGTGCTGACAGCTTGGAGCCTGGAGCCTGCTTCTGATTCTGTGTCTCCCTCTCTGCCCCTCCCCCTGCTTTCATTCTCTCTCAAAAATAAACTAACCTTAAAAAAGAAAGAAAGAAAGAAAAGCATTAGTTGCTATTTACATGAACAATGAGGAAGAAACTCAGGCCAATCTATGGGAGGTTACATCTTGAGATGCTCTTCATTTGTGATGGATTCAATTTTTGTTTTAAACCACAAGTGAATCTCTAAGGTAGTATTGAAATACATGCCTTGAGGGGCGCCTGGGTGGCTTAGTCGGTTGGGCGTCCGACTTTCGCTTAGGTCTTGATCTCGCGGTTCGTGGGTTCGAGCCCCGCGTCGGGCTCTGTGCTGACTGCCAGCTCAGAGCCTGGAGCCTGTTTCAGTCTGTGACTCCCTCTCTCTCTGACCCTCCCCTGCTCACGCTGTCTCTCTCTCTCCTAGAAATAAATAAAACATTAAAAAAAAAAAAGAAAGAAATACATGCCTTGAGTGCCACAAAATGGCTTCTTTTGTTTTAAGCATTTATTCATTTTTGAGAGACAGAGAGAGACAGAGCGTAAGTGGGGGAGGGACAGAGAGAGAGAGGGAGAGAGAGGGAGACACAGAATCTGAAACAGGCTCCAGGCTCTAAGCTGTCAGCACAGAGCCCGACGCGGGGCTCGAACCCACGAGCTGTGAGATCGTGACCTGAGGGAAGTCGGACGCTTCACCGACCGAGCCACCCAGGTGCCCCCAGTGGGGCTTTTCAAAGGGTTGGCTCCATTGCAACCACTTGTCTGAACGTAGATAGAGCCCGTGTGCTAAGCAAGGGGCGCACCCCTCCCCTGTCCCGTCTTCCGTCTCCCCTCTGCCGCTCAAGGGCTCTGCACCCGCCAATCACAGAGGGGCCTGGGAAGGTGGAGACCGCAAGCACCTCACCCCACAGCCGTCCCATGGTTGGCACCAGATGCCACTTTGCTGCTGCCCCGCTGGGCACTGGCTCCAGAAACGAGAGTGTCCTCTAGGCCGGCCCCCCAGGCTGCCAGTCCCCGCCCGGAGGGAACAGAGTCTGTTTGTTGGGTTCTTGGAAAGACTGCAACTGGGAGATTAATGAGTGACCTGCAGGGCTGTTTACCACCATTGACGGACGGGGACAGCCTCGGCCGGAGGTCAGGTGGTGCTGGGGGGGCTGGACGGGGGGTGGGGGGAGGCCTGGACGGGACCACGGACGGGAGCTGGCCGACAGCTAGGAAAGCTGAAGTGGAAAACACTCCCTTGAAGCTGGCTTCTCCTCTACTCGGGGACGTCCCCCGTGGATACGGGTGGCTTCTCCTCTACTCGGGGACGTCCCCGTGGATACGGGCGGAGGCGGGTGGAGCAGGGGAGCCACAGGACTGGGAGTCACAGCCCGGATTCCAGGCCAAGTGCACTACTGGCTCGCTGCAGGACTGAGCAATCTTTGAGCAATCGCTCCTTTCCACCGGCCTCACAGGGCACTTTAGAAGGTGGGGCAGGAAGGAGGAGGGACTGAACTCCCCTGGTGGCTCCTCACATCTTGAACCGTCCTGGCCCTTCCTCTTCATCCGGCTCCTGGTCCAGCTCTCGTTTCTTGGGGTTTGGAGACAGGGGAGCCTGTCTCCCGGGCTCTGGAGTCAGAGGGCCTGGGTTGAGTTCTCCTTCGCTCCAGGCTGTGTGAGCCTGGGCCAGTGGCTCGCCTGCTCTGAGCCCCCGTTCCTTCATCTTTGAAATGGGCATACTCTTTCTTGCCTCTGGATTTCCTGAGTGAAAACCCGGGTCCATAAGGCACCAGACGTTCAACAGATGGCTTGCAAACCTGAAGGGCCAGGGGGACACTGGGAAGCAGCAGACGGGGACAGCGGGGGTGAAAGAGGAGTCGGCACCCCCTCTCCACAGGTCTCACGTCCGCAGTACCTCACCCTGGGGCTGACCTTTTCGTGGGCTCCATAAAAAATTAACAGCCCAGCGAATGGCAGGGCTCAAGTTGTGACCTCTGGCCCCTGGGGCTGCACAGAGGGCGTTTCTCCCAAGGAAGGTCCTCACAGGTGGGCGCTGGACAGATGGGTGTGGGGGTGTGGAGGACCCTGCCCCCTCGAATTTCTCCTCCACTCGGCCCGATCGTCCACCATTAGCGACTTCCTGTGGCTTCAGTCAGGGGTGGCGGACGACAGTCCCCACCAGTGTTTATGAAGCCTGCAAGCTCAGAGTGGTTTTGCATTCGTAAATGGCTGGGGGGAAAAATCGAGAGTATTTCATGACATGTGAAAATTGTATGAACTCCAAACGTAAGTGTCCAGTCATAGTTTATTGGAACACAGCCACGCTCATTCATGCGTGGGGAGTGGTTTCCACAGCAACGAGGCTGCGCAAAGCCAAGGGCATTCCCTTATCCGGCCCTTTACAGAAAAAGCGTGCAGACCCCTGGCTTAAACGAGAACTAAATAGCTTTGAACGAGGAAGTGCCTTGGGGAGATTCAGGTGGGGCTGTCCGGTGGGAATCCGGGGGGCCAGTCTCACCGGTAACCAGTCACCTACCCAGCTAGTGGCTGCGTCATGCCCCCTCTCCGAGCCTCCTTTCCCCCATCTGTATAATGGACACAGCCATTTCCCGTTTAATGCAGCATTGCCGGGAGTCTCTGCTTAGAGTCTGATTGTCATTCACCCTTTAGTGAGAAATAACTCCGACAGCTTTCCTCCTCACCCAGCTGAGAATGAGGACGCAAAGGCGGAGGTGAGGTGTCACACTGAGCCAGGGGAACAGGGCGGAAGGGACTCTCCTCTTCACAACCATGTGCAATAGAGCCTCTTTCTGCCAGAGGCTGTGGCCAAGGGCAGCGGGCAGCAGGGTGGTGGCTGAGGCAGGGTCAGGGTGTGGGAAGGGAAGCAGGACCCGGGCTCTGGGGGGGAGGGGTCCCTGGAGACTCAGACCTTCCCGGGCCCTTACGGATGCAGATGCTCTCATGCTGTCCCTTCCCCGCTCCTTCCGTCAAAGCCAAAGTCCCTGCGATGGCCCAGGGGCCCCAGGGATCTGACCCAACATGTTTACCTTTCAGATAGCATCTCCCTCCTCCTCCCCCCAAGCCGTGGAGCCTCAAGCCTCTCCCACCTTCTTGCGCCACCTGCACCAGGAAGCACTTTCCAGCCTGAGGCCCAGGGCTGCTGGCCCGGAAGGGTGGTAGCCTCCCTTCCGACCCGTAGTGCCCAAAGCAAAATCACCAACGAGAAGAAACGGAGTTGGTTAGAAGGAAACGTTTTAATATCACACGCACACACAGGGGGTTCAGGCTGAGGACAGTTGCTGCCGCCCTCCCCCTAGGGGTCTGTCCCTCCCCTGGGGCCTCCTGGCGTGCTGTGTCCCAGCCCACGTCTGTAGTGTAGACTGGGGCACGCCTGGCTTGGTCAGACAGCGGGCTTCACCACCTAAGGATCTTGAGCTCCACCTCGGCGGGGGAGGGGGGAGATCGGGGTCCTTGATGTCCTGGAGTCAAGGCTGCGCGCAGGACCTTGTTTGCCGAAGGGCTCAATGACGCACAAGGGTGGGGGGGTCCGCTCGCCACAGCAGGTGGTGAGGGCAAGGGCCGCCCTGGCGGTGGGGGCTGGGCCGGCTCCTCCCTGTGCCCCGTCCCCGGCGGTCAGTGGCCCCAAAGCCGGGGCCTCTGACCACTCCCCTCAGTAGGGATAGGGGGACACGGCGATGAGCAGGACGAAGAGGCTCTGGTGGCGCGGCGCGGCGGCGCGCACGGTGAGCCGATAGAGGCCGGCGCGGGTGAGCGCGCGGCGGGTGTAGACGGCGCCGCGGCCGGCGCGCAGCGCGCGCAGGGCGAAGGGGCTGCGCGGGTCCGGCTCGAGCACGCTGAGCTCCGCGCGGCTGGCGGGGACGCCGGCCTCGGAGAAGGCGGCGAGGCGGGCCACGTCGTGGTGGGCGCGCACGCCCAGGGGCAGCGGCAGCAGCTGGTACTGCAGCGTGGAGGCGCCGCCGGCGCCGCAGTCCTGCGAGCAGCGTCGGAAGCACGTCCTGCGGGCGGGACAGACGGACGCACTCCGCCATCAGAGCGGACCTCAGCCCCAAGCCCCGCGATTCTCCCGTGCGCTGCCTGTCCCCTTGCCACCAGTGGCTTCTCTACAAGCACCACCAGCCCACTTTAGAGATGAGCAGACTGAGGCCGAAAGAAGCCTTCCCATGGGAGTGGGTGCCAAAATCCCATAGGACTTCCAGGCCCACGCCCCGGGGCTGTGGGGTGGGCACAGGGCTGCGATAGTTTGGGGCCCTCCAGGCCTGCCTGGAACCCCGGAACTGAAGTCATCTGCCCTGGATTTGCAAACCGGGGGTGGGGGCAGGCGGGACTCAAAGACACTTGCTCAGCCTCGCCAAGGGCATCGGTGCCCCCACCTCTGCCCCAGCATAGTCTTCCCGGTCATAGCAGAGTCAGCAGGGCCAGTCACCTTCCCTGACTGCTGCGGCTACAGCCTGTGTCCACCAAGGTCCCCAAGTCTGCGCATCTTTCCGAGTATCTGCAGCCAGTGTGACGCCCTGAATGTGTTTTGTGTTTGCTCACTGTGTGTGTCTGAGTCCTGGGGTTTTGTGGGGGTTTCTGGGTGGCACACGTGTGCGTGTCCCTGTGTCTAGGGTTTTATGGACACAGTCATGTGTTCCCACAGGTCCCACGTGTTTGTCTCCAATTCTGTCCCCGCCCCCAGTACCCTGCTCCAGCCACAGCGTCCCGGCAGTAAATGCGGGCGTTTGGCTTAGCTTGCGCCCATGTGGCTGCAGGAAGGTACACCGCCCTGCGGGCACAGACCTCACTCAGGAGTTCTGGTGGGGGTGACCCCCTGGCCTCTAGGAGGGCCCCTGCCTGAGACAGGGCTTTTGTGGGGGAGGGTCTAGCCGTCCAGGAGCCAAAACGTAAGCACCCACTACTCCAGGCAGACAACGTGCCCCAACTTGCCCCCAGCCAACCCGGCCCTTACCCTGGGCTGGAGCCCTGCCGGTAGGTGGCCGGACACGGCGTGTCCACGCACTGGTAGCTGCCGCGGGTGTTAAAGCACATCTGGCTGGGCCCACACTCGATGTCGTTCTCCTCGCACTCATTGATGTCTGGGTGGGGAGGTTGGCGAGGAGATGGGGAATGAAAGCATGGAGTCAAGTGGAATGGCCCAGGGCAGGAGCCGGAGATGGCATGGGAAGGGGGGTAAGGAGAGAAATGTCTTCCGGGGAGCAGTGAGGTGGGCAGCCCCTCTCGCCTTGAACCCAGCCACCTTGATAGCCAACCTCCCCATCTCCTTAGGAGGGCACCCTGGGGACCTCCTGAGCCTAGAGCTGGGTTGCACAGCCTGGAAGAGATGAGGGCTGCCCTCGGACCCAGAGTGAAGGGTCCTTGACCCTCGTCTGCCCCAGGGGAAGCCCCACCCTTCTCAGAGGACATTCACAGACCCTCGTAGCAGAAGGTGAGGGACGGAGGCTGGCAAGGTAGGCTGTAGGCCGATTCCCACTCCAGGGGGGTGGGGAGGAGGAGCGGGCTGGCTCCCGCCCCAGCACATTAAGGAGAGTGCCTTGGCTTGGGAGTCAGGGGACCGCAGTGCTCCCCCCAGCAGCTGCTGCCTTGCCCAATGCTGGCTCTGTGCCCACCCTCCTCCTATCTCATCCAGCCATTTAGGGGAGGGCTGTGTTAGCCCCGGTTCACCGAGGCTCAGAGAGGTGAAGTGAGTTGTCCGGGGACACACAGCGGAGCTGGGATGGACCCCCCCAGGGCTGCTCTCAGAGCCTGCCCATGCACTGTCTCTTAGTTCCGGCTTGCGGTGAGGGCTCCAGCCTGGCTGTGGGCCCCCGGGGTGCTCTGAGTGCGCTCCCTGCCCCACCCTCATGCAGAGAGCCACCCCTTCCCATGAAGCCGTGTCCTGGCCCCTCCCGCACTGGGAGGGGGAAGGGCTGTGCGGCTCACCCTGGCAGTTTTTCCCGCTGGGGAGGAGGCGGTAGCCCTCGGGGCAGAGGCACCGGTAGCTGCCCTCGGTGTTTAGGCAGGCGTGTTGGCAAAAGTTCCTCACCCGGCACTCGTCCAGGTCTGTCCCGGGCGCAGGAGTGGGGGATGGGGCCAGAGACACACACACTGAGTCACAGCTGCCCAGGGCGCCAGGCTCAGCGGATGTCCCTGGCTCAGGCGGCCCACGCCTTCTCTCCACCCTGCCCGCCCATGTTCGCCCGGGGGGGCCTGGTGGCCAGACAGTTTCCACAACAGACCCTTCTGCCCAGGCAGGAACGCTGAAGGACGTCTGGCCTCAACATCACCTCCCCTTCACCTGTGCAGCCCAGCACCAGCCTCCACGGGAGGTGTGGGGGGCTGTCCCCAGCCCCCTCCCCCTCCCAGTCTCTGTTCAGGCTCTCAGGTCGACTTGGGAAGCTCCTGAAAATCTCCCTCCCTGACTCCTTCACCTCTATGCGCCAAAAGGAGCGTTTCTCAAAAGCGGGTTCCAGGGAACATCTGCCGAAGAGGTAGACCCTCTCTCCGGGCCAAGTGTCCTCAAGTCAAATGGTTGGGAAAGTACTCCACCCGCCCCCTTCTTGGAAGCCCCTCGCCCATCAGGATAGCCAGGGGTGGGGCGCCCACAGGCCCAGCCCGGGAGCAGGCTAGAACGCTGCAGGGGGCGCGTCCCCAGGGGGGTGGCTGGGGCTCGGCCTCACCTGTGCAGACGCCATTCTGCCGGATGAAGCCAGCGGGGCACCAGGCCCGGCCAAGACCGCTCAGGGCCCCGGGGCCCGGCCGGAGGGCGACCCAGGCCTGGTAGGAGCCCCTGGGGTTCGGGATACGGGGCCGCAGCCAGGGCGCTAAGGGGCCCCGGTGGCCAACAGTGGTCACGTTTTGTTCCCTGTGCTGGAGCGGGGTGCAGGTCTTGCCGTCCTGGAGGAGGGTCTGGCCCGGCGGGCACAGGCAGCGGTAGCCACCTTGGAGGTTCTGGCACTGGTGGGCACAGGTCCGGGGGAGCTGCAGGCACTCGTTGATATCTGGAAAGGAACAGACCAGGCAGGGCGCCAAGGGCACTCAGGGCTCGCTGCGGCCACTCCGCCATCTCTCCTGGCCTCCTGCCTTCGCCGGGACCCAGCCGCCTCCCCCCACTGCGTCCAGGCCTGCCCGCAAGCCTTGCCCCTCCTCGACCACCTCCAGCCTCTGCAGCTCGGAGAGGCCGCCCTGGCCTCCCCTGGCAGCTCTGAGCCTCGTCCCAGACTCCCCCGTACCCCAGCATCCTGGTGAGGCCCACTCTCCCAGCTAAGCCTCTCTGAGACCCACCCACTTCTCTCCTCCTCATCCTCCTGGGCTCCCAGGGAAGGTTCCGGTGCCAGACAGCAGCCAAGCACAGACCCGGGCACGGGGTAGGCACACAGCCAGTGTCAGCTGCCGTTCTGGCTTTTCACAAAACTCAACGACACCTTGTGTTAAGCACTCCCTGCTCGTGGGGCACAGCCAGGGGGTGCTGAGCGGGGCTCCAACAAGGGGCTGGGTGTCCCCGTACCTAGGCAGGGCAGCCCGGGGCCCTGGAGCCGGTACCCTCGGGGGCAGCTGCAGTGGTGGCCGCCTGGGGTGTTCTCACAGATCTGGTTGTAGCGACACTCGTCCGACCGCTCCAGGCACTCGTCCACATCTGGGGAGGCAGGGGTGTGGACAGAGGTGGGGCCGAGGCCTTCCCCCTGCCCCCAACAGACACAGCGTGCCTCTGCACATGGGGGTCTCATCACCGTCCCCTTCAACCCCAGTGCCACCAGGCGGAAGGCCAGTGTCTGCACCCCTCTCTCCCAATCATACCCACTCTGAAGGGTAAGAAGGTTCTGGATCCAGAAGAAAGAAGGGGCTTAAAAGGTGGGCTTTGGAGGCAGACTCCCCGGTTTGGGCTGAGCTTTCTCTTAGTCCGTGAGCAAGTAATTCTCCCTGTCCTGGCCTCAGTTTCCTCATCTGTGCAGAGGGGTCAGGTCGGGACCTCGTCATGGGGCCGTGGGGAGAACACTGGATCATGGGCGTGAGGGGTGTAGGGGCCTGATTCCAGGAAGGAGCTCCAGGGACCAGTAAGGAGGGAGGCAGCGAGGGCAGAAGGGAGGCAGGAGGCAGAGGAGCCGTCTGGGCGGACAGGGCGTCCCCTGAGGCCACGGACACGGGGTGACCTCCTCTTCTGAGCTCCGATTCCGCCACTTGGCCCCTTCACTATGCCCGAGGAGCTAGAGGACCGGCGGGACCCGGGGGGGGGGGTGTCACCCATCCAGGGGTGGCACCTGAGTTCATCTCAAAGGCTTGACTGCAGCCGATTCACATCAGCTGCTGGGGAAACTGTCGAGGATTCCAAGGCTGCGTTTGGACCAGGCCGCGATCCACGAGGGGAAATTGGGGAAGCGATAGCAGACACCACGCTGTTTGCCATCCCCCAACCCGGTCCCCCTCCGTGAACTGAGAAACCCGAGGTCTGGACAGGAACTGACACTTGTCCCACGCTCCTCAAATTGCCAGCAGCCGGGCCGGGCCAGGCCTTGGACCCCTTGAGCCCAGCTCAGGCTTTCTCCCCGGCCTCTCTGTTCCTTCTGCCCAGAGGCTTCTGCTTCGCCTGAAGGCCCACAGCCCCCGTGGCGCACAGCACCCCCTTTGCTGAACCCCGGTGACCCCTGGAGCACGGACGGCCCCCCGTCACGCCCCTGTCACCTTCACAGCCAGCCCCGTGAGCGGCCACCCGGAAGCCCGGTCTGCAGTCGGGGAGGCAGTGGTACGACCCGAAGAGGTTCACGCAGCGCTGTCCCTGCCGGCAAAGGTCAGCACCCCAGGCGCACTCATCCACATCTGGCGGGGCGGGCGGGGGCAGGGGGCTGCGTGAACGTGTGGTCCCGGGCCATCTTCCTCGTCACCCTGACCCCGGCCAACCGAACTACACAGGCTTCATCCCCAGGCCCAGGAGCCCCTGGCAGGGAGGTCCCTTCTTCTGTCAGCCCTTCCCAGCATGTTGCCGGAGGCCTCGGCCCGGGGCATCAGATAGGAGGCTGCCGACCGCGCCCCTCGGGCACCCGGCTCAAAGCCGGCTGGGGACTTGGTGGTGCCGGGCGTCCCTGGTCGAAGTGGAGGGGTGCAGATGGGGAGGGTCAGCACCTGGACAGCATCCTACGGTCAGATTTGTTGTCCGGAGGCTTAGTTAAGCGGACAAGCAGAGCAGATGGGTGTCTGCTCCCCGTGGGCCAGAAATGACCGCCGTGTTAGGAAGGCGCCTGAGGCCGTGTCCGGACGCATGCGCACGTGGTGGGCACATGTCTGTCTTGGCGGATCCCTAGCACCCCCAGTGCTTGAGCCTCTCCCATCTGCAGCCCTCCCAGCAGGAAGTTCCCAGCGGAAGCAGGGCGTTGCCACCCCCAGGCTGGCCTCCATGCCCCTCCGGAACAGGCCGGGTCCTGGCACTGGAGCGCCCTGCACACAGCCAGGCCAACTCGGAGGGGAGCCTGTGCGCCCCGGCTCACGCACCTTTGCAGTCCCCATCGTCCCTGGCCAGGGCAAAGCCAGGCGGACAGGAGCAGGAGAAGCGGCCGGGTGCGTTGTGGCAGGTGTGAGAACAGGGGCTGAGGCCGTCCGAACACTCGTCCCTGTCTGGGAAGAGGGGGTGGGCAGAGATCTGGGGTCCGCACCCCCAGGCCCGCCTGCCCGCTGGCCGGGACACGTGCTCCAAGCCCGGCTGAGAGGCCCCCTCGGCCGTGCCAGGGGAGGGGAGGGCGCTCACCCACACAAAACTCTCCCTGCGTGTCCAGCTCGAAGCCCTCGGGGCAGCCGGCTTCATTCTCTTCTGCAAGGCAAAGGGGATGGGTCCTGAGCGCACAAGGGCGCTGTGCCCAAGGCATCCAGGGACAGACAGCAGCCTGGCCAAATGTGGCCCCTCCTGCCAGCCTGGCCAGGCCGACGTCCCCTCAGGCCTGAGCCAGGCCAGCGCCCAGGTCGGCGAGCCCGTTCCCGGCTCGGGCCTGGTGGGGGCGTTGGCTGTGGCTCATGCCACACGAGCGGGCTAGACCGGAAGCTGGCGGACACCAGGGAAATCGGGAAGCAAAAAGAACACGGTGCCCACGCGTGCGAGGAGAACTCCCGAGAACCCCGAGGAGTGGGCATGGCCCCTGGCTGCGCGAGGGTAGGGGGTGTGCAGAAGGGGCAAGTGAAAGCATCTGATGGGGGCGGATAGCACACTGAGGGGCGGCGGCAGACCACGGTCTGGAGACAGAGAGGCCGGACTACCGAAATCGCTGTAAGGACGGCATGCTTCATAGAGCGATCACAGGGGGCCGGGTGAGGGTTTTAGAGAAAACCCTGCTGTTCCTGATACCCCACAAGGCAGGCGATGTCACGCCCACTTTACAGGTGGGAATACTGAGGCTCTGAGAGGGCCAGGGCAGTGCCCCCAAGGTCCCGCAGCTGGGAAATGGTGTGGCTGGGTTTGAATGAGGGTCAAATTGACCCCAAAGCTATGCTGCTACTGCTGTCCCGTGTTCAGGGTTAAAAGCGAGCTGGGGTCTCAAATACTGGCACCAGATCTTTTCCATCCAGTGGTTGAGAATGTATGGCATGGGCACGGGGGCCCCTGGGAGTTCCCGCAGTGGCTCCCGGCTGCCTGGGTGGGGTCTCCGGTGCAGGCACCCTTGAGAAGAGGGGGCATATGGCTGGAGTCTTGAACATCAGCTTGGGGGGTGGACTTGGACCTTCACCAGGGGGCCTGGGAAAAGGCTCTGGTCCGCGGTGAGAGGGTGCAGGAGGTGGGGTGGCGCATCGGGGGCCCCTGGGGGGCGTCAGGGGAGTGGAGACAGAGGAGGGGGGCCTCACCGGCTTGCAGGGCTGCGGTTAGCTGGAAGTGCAGGGCCTCGGCCTCGGGGTCGAAGGCCGAGCTGATAGCCGAGGCCCGCAGGTGCTGCACCAGCTGGGGCTGGAGGCCCCGGGCCGCATCGTACTGGATGCTGTGGTTGCAGCGCAGGGACGCGGGACGGCTGTCCTGCAGAAAGCGCTGCGTGGAGCCCACGAAGAGCAGGCCGGGCGCCATCTGCACGTATTGCTCCTCAAAGTCCTGGAGGAGGAGGGAGGAGGGGAAGGGAAGGGGAGGAGGGAGGAGGGAAGGAAGGGGAGGGAAGGGAGAAGAAGAGAGGGGAAGAGGGGGGAGGAGGCAGAGGAGGGGGAGGGTAAAAAGGGGGAGGAGGGGGAGGAGGGAGGGGGAGGAGGAGGGAGGAGAGGAGGGGGAGGAGGAGACAGACGAGGGAGAATGTCTGGAATTTCAGCTGCTAGGGGGTAGGGCCTGCGCAGGCCTCTCACCTCTTCCTCTAGCGCTGGGGGCCCTTGAGCAGGTGGGTCCCTCTGGTCTATGCAGTGGGGGGGACACCTGTTCCTGAGAGGCTGGGCCCAGGGCACCTCCCACTGGGCTAAGCGCAGGCCACGCCCCAGCCCCCCGCTGGGGCGTCAGGACGGGTGCTTGGGGCCGCTCCTCCCATTCTCTCCCCCACCCCCCTCTGCAGTCCTCGGGGCTCGCCCCCACCTGCACTTGAAGGTCCGCATCAGCCAGGCTCTCGGGGACGCCGCCACTGACCACCACGTCCAGGAGCAGGAGGCCATCAGGATCCAGGCCCCTGGCCTCCTGGGCCACCATGAGCCGCTCCCCTGTAATCCATCCCCGCCCAGCCTGGAGTCACCACGGGGGAGAGGCCCTGGGCTCAGGCCTCAGCACCTCCTCCCGGCCCCCACCCCCGGAGGAGACCCCTGCTCGCCTGTGGCAAACTCCACGTGCGACTTCTGCAGGAAGCTGCCGCCCGTCAGAGAGTGGCCGTTCAGGGCATCTCCACTCTCTCCAGCCAGGGCCCAGTAGACAGGGGCGATGGTGACCAAGAGCACGCGCATCAGGGGCCCTGGGCGGGGTGTGCGCCGAGACCGAGTTAGGGACTGATCCTGATCCTGAGGGCCGCCCCTCCCCGGCTCAAGGTCCAGCTGTAGCTCCCTACTGCCCCAGGAGGGCTCAGCCCCTTCCCTCCCTGCCCAGGACCAGCCCTGTCGCCTGGGTCAGGAACTGGATCAGAACCTGGGAAAGGTAAAGGCAAATATCAAGTTTGTGGACCTAACAAGATACATTTATATAAAGAAGGGAATGGGGGGGGCACTTGGGAGGCTCAGTCAGGTAAGTGTCTAATCTTGATTTCAGCTCATGTCATGATCTCACGGCTCATGGGTTCGAGCCCCGTGTCGGCTCTGTGCTGACACTCGGAGCCTGCTTGGGATTCTCTCCCTCTTCCTGTCTCTCTGCTCCTCCCCCACCCCCTTGAAATAAATAAACAAGCATTTAAAGAAAAGCAAGCAAAACGAAGGAGGGCATGTAACTTGATATTCAACTCAATTCCACAAATCCCGAGGGTGACTGGTCACCCCTGGAGCCTGGGAAATATGTGCTGGACCAAGAAAGTCAACCAGGCCTCCTAACTTGCAGACGCCTTCCGGAAGAGCCTGGGGGAGGAAGGCTGCGGACTTTCGAAAAAAGAGCCCAAAATTTGCTCTGGGCATGGATTCTCAGACCTGCGTGTGGTGCCCAGTCCTCCTCAGTGGGCAGGGGGTCCCTCGGTCCGGGGAAGGGGAAACCCCACTCGCTTGGGATCAGGGATGGTGGAGCTTCTTGGAGAAACCACCGGCTTGGAAAAGAGACGTAGGAGGACCCGTGCCAGGGGCAGCAGAACCTTCGGCTCAGGTCATGATCTCACGGTTTGTGGGTTCAAGCCCCACGTCGGGCTCTGTGCTGACAGCTCGGAGCCTGGAGCCTTCTTCCGGTTCTGTGTCTCCCTCTCTCTCTGCCCCTCCCCCACCTGTGCTCTGTCTCTCTCAAAAAATAAATAAATGTTAAAAAAAAAAGTGGACATTCCTTGGTTCTCTGGGCCCTCTAGCTAATTTTATTCCCTTCTGCCCACACCCCGTAATCATTACTAGCAATTCCTTCCTCTTCTATCAAGCTCTTACCTTAACATGTGGGGGAAAACCTCACTCAGCAAATCAGTGATTTTGAGAGTCATTATCTGACTACATTCACAAATCCTGACTATTTCAGACTCTCTGCATCTGATTTTGATTTTGTTCTGTTGGGAGGTAGAGGGGGTGGGGAGGAAGAGGCCCGCACCTCAGTCCACCTGGGCTTGGACTTAGGGGCGGTCCGATTTCCCTGTAGCACTCGGGCCCCGGGCAAGTCTTGCGTCCTTCTGGTGCTGGAGGGGCCCGGGCACAGGGGAGGCTCTGGCCCCCACTCACCCACACTCGCAGGGATGTGGCTGATGCTGCTGCGGATGGTGGCGACCCCGGAACGGGCCTCCTGATGCGCGCTGGTGTTGAGGGTGGCCATGGCAAACTCCTGGCCGTTGATCACCCCGGACATGCTGCCCCAGCTCCCACGGGGCTCCCCTGTGAGGAGGGAAGAGGAAAGTGACTTTGTCCACCTCCACGCCCTCAGGATAAGCCAGCGCCGTCACCCACCTCACGGAACAGGAAATGAGGCTCAGAGAGGTGAAGTGACTCGCTCAAGGCCACACAGCTCGTGGGTGATGGGCTCAATGCCCGGGGGATCCTGGCTCTGAGACACAGGGAGGCTTTTCAGAGGACATCTGCACTGGGAGGGGGCTAGCTTCAAACTGGGGCTCGGCGGTCACCTCCCTGGAAATCTGGACAAGGCAGGCCCCCAAGGCACGCTTGAGTGGGCTCATCTGTAAAGTGAGGAGGTGGACCACAGATGTGCCAAAGCCCTGCTGGGTTCTAGAATGCCAGGAGCTCGTGATGGCGGGGCTGGTGTGCTGGAGGAGCGGGGACAGTGCCAGGAACTGACTGCCATTGCCTGAACACCTTCCGTTCCATCCAGGGCCCTGGCGCCAGCCGCCCTGCTGCTGGTTGGGCCACCGTGGGCCAGATTCCTTAGCAGCACCCGGGCCATCTGCAAGCAGGTGCTCTTCAGGACAGACCAGACGGATGGTGGGAAACACAGAGGGTGCTTCCTCGGGCTAATGGGCCAGCTGTCCCATGGCACGGATGGTGTCCTGGGGGCTGAGAGACAGAAGCTAGCCTGCCCCTTTGCTCACCAGCTCTCTGGGGAAATTCACAACCAATCGCCCATGATCTGTCAAGGAAGTAACATAAGACATTCAACCACCAGGATCCTAAATGGGCAAATCAGGGCTCTGGTTAATTCTGGATTCCAGGAAGCAGTGTCATTTCCTGCAGCCCAGAGCTGGGGGCTGATGAGATTTGATGCCCATCTGGAATGTCTCTCATCAACATCTGTGGCTCTGGGGTTAAGGTGGGGACTGGAACAGGCCATAAACCAAACCTGACCTATTAATAAGGGGAAGTGAAAGACGCTAGGGTACAGATCAGAAGCAGCAAAGTGGCCTGGCAGCTTTTGAGGGGGACAGAAATTGGAGGCCAGGAATGACAAGCCACTGTCAAGTTTCTCAGACAAGGGGTGACTTGGCCGCCTCTTGCTTCCCACGAGGCCAGGATCGGGACACCCCGGGCTGAGGGGAAATGAGGAAGAGAAGACAGCGTTCATAGTTAGGGAGCCTCAAAACCTTTGAATGCCTCTTATGTAGCAATGCCCCGTTGGAGGGACTCAGCCCATAGAAATATTCAGGCTGGCAGACAAAGGTGTGAACCACAGGGTAGTTTTTGGGGGGCAGGGGACACTGGGAAAAATCGAAACATAAACCCAAGGCTGATACTTATTTAATAAAGCCAATAGTGGGGCACCTGGGTGGCTCAGTCAGTTGGGTGTCAGACTTCGGCTCAGGTCATGATCCCGAGGTTTGTGGGTTCGAGCCCCATGCCGGGCTGTGTGCTGACAGCTCAGAGCCTGCAGCCTGCTTTGGATTCTGTGTCTCCCTCTCTCTGCCCCTCCCCTGCTCACGCTCCATCTCTCAAAAATAAATAAACTTAAAAAAACAAAAACAAAAACAAAGCCAGCAACAAAGACGTTAAAGCATCCCATGATAGGAAACCACCGACGAAGATGCAGACTGGGTTTATCGTCACGGGCTGCTGTCCAAACTAGACTAAGTAAAAAAGGTTGTAAGAACAACCTGGAAGTTCAGCCTCATTCATAAAAAGCCTCTAATTACTAAAAAAGTGCATCTCTTTGCATTCAGAGGGAAAAAAGGTAGAGGGATATACCCAAGGCACTGCCTAAACTATTTCTGGTAACTGAATGGAGTGAGAAAATTGGTAATTTTTTCTTCATAGATTTCTTTTTAAATTACCTGGACTTTCTCCGATTAGCGTCTAGGAGAATTTAAAAATGGTTGTTTCCATTTAAAAAGTAAGGGCGCTGTTATAAGTTGAAGTGTGTTCCTTAAAAAGATATGTAGGAGGAGCTAAGCGTCTGGCTCTTGATTTCAGCTCAGGTCACAATTTCACAGTTCGTGAATTCAAGCCCCACATCGGGCTCCGCGCTGGCAATGCAGAGCCTGCTTGGGATTCTCTCTCCCCCTCTCTCTCTGCCCCTTCCCTGCCTGTGCTCTTTCTTTCTCTCAAAACAAATAAACATAATTTTTTTAAACTTGAAAAAAAAAAAAAAGATGTGTAGGAGTCCTAATCCCCAGACCTGAGAACGTGACCTTATTTGTACAGAGGTGATCAAATTAACGTCAGGTCATTAGGAAAGGCCCTAACCTAATAACTGGTGTCCTTACGTAAAGGGGAAATTTAGGGACAGGCGTGTACACAGGAGGGGGGCGGCGCCATGTGAACTTATAGGGAGAGATCTGCATGATGCTTTTAGGGGCTAAGGGACACCAGAGGCTGCCAGCAAACCACCAGAAGCTGGGCCCAGGGCCTGGAGCAGATTGTCCATCACAGACCTCAGAGGGAACCAAGCCCACAGAGACCTTGATCTTGGACTTCTGGCCTCCAGAACTGAGAGACGATACACTTCTGCGAGGCCACCCACTCTGCAGTACTTCTCTGTGGCGGCCCTGGGATACCCCCGCAGGGGGCCTGTGCGGAGCTCTGTGGTTTGGGGTGTGAGCCCTCAAACAGGAGAGGGTGAGGGTGGGGCCCAGCTTGGAAATACAGGGAGGAGCTGCTTGGACCCGAGGCCGTGCATGTGGCTGGGCGGCAGAGAGCCCCCGAATTTCTGGAGCCACACGTGGTGGCCTTCTGTCCCCGTCTGCAGGAGGTGAGGTGGCCAGGGGCCAGAGTGGGTCCCCTGGGTGGCCGGTTGTGGGTTTTAGGCAGGTTTGCAAGCAGCCAGGTGTTGAGTCCCAGTTCCGGGGCTGGAGAGGTCCCCGCTGGAGCAGTGGGGAAGTAACGTGGCCTTGTGTGCAGTGACAAACCTGTGATGACTGCCACAGCCGGACACAGAAATACAAAGCCACGGATGTGGCATGTCTGCGACACAGACTCGACTACCTTTTGGAAATAATATTCAGTGACTACCCGTCATGCGGTCTGAGTCATTTTACTGTGGTTTGGCCCAAGGGAGAAGGGAGCTGAATGGGGGGGAGGGGCGGGCTGGCAGGTGTCACAATGCGAGAAAGCAGCCTCGGTTACTCCATCTGCCACGGCCTAATTCACAGATTTTTCCCAGCAGCCCCCAAAGTGGGCACCCGGATGGCCTGGTTTATTCTGCCTGCTTCACAGTGACGTGGAATATGCAGAGAAAGGGCCCTGTCCGTGCTGATACGAGCGGCAAACACTTAGCATCTCGGAGCCTCAGTTTCTCCAACTGCAAAGGGCAGGGTGGGTAAGGCCTTTCCTCCTGAGGGTGTGATTCTAAGCAAAGGGAAGAGTGGTGGCGGGGGTGGGGGTGGGCGGTGGCTGGCAGAGCAGAGGGCCATGTCCCCCACCCCAGCCCCCAGTAGGATCCTCCCCCTCCCCCGTCCCGGCCCCGAGCAGCACATCCCGCCTCTATCCGCAAAGCTCTGAGCAGGGACACCCCATACCTCTCACGGCCAGGACGGCTCGGGCCGTGGCGGAGCCCAGGAGGTTGTGAGCGACGCACTCATAGGTGCCCGCGTCCCGGGGCTCCACTCGCTGCAGCCACAGGCCCCCGTCCGGCAGGGTCTGGAGCCGCCCGCCCGGCCGCAAGGGCTGGCCCGCACGTAGCCACTCCACGGTGGGCGCCGGCTCCCCTGAGGCCTGGCACTGCAGGGTCACGTCGTCCCCGGATCTGGCCGTCACGCCCTGGGGCTCCACCCGGAACACCGGCGCACCTGTGGGAAGCCCGGGCAGCTTTTAGGCACCTTTTGCTCTTTCCGTATGTTCAGCTGGTGCTTATTCGTTCAGAGTAGAAAATGTGGGGGTAGGAAGGAGGAAAGAGAGTCACAAGGGGGCATCCTATCCCATTACCATTCTGAGTATTCCCTTCCAGACGCCGTCTCCCGGGAACGGGATTGTATTGCTCAGAGCTGCTCCTTCCTTCCGCTTTCACCCCGCAGTGAATCCTAACAACCTCCCCATGCCCTGAGATGCTCGGTTTTAGTGCCTCCTTGGCGTCCCACTGCATGGGTCCATCACAGGGACGTTGCTAACGATGTCAGATGGGAGACGGGGGCCCCGTCACTGGCTGCGGGTGAGTCTCACCGAGTCTCTCCCCGGCCCTCAGTGTTCTCATCTGGAAGATGGTAATCCCTGTCCGCTCGCTGCCACAGACCCTCCGGAATGGCTGGAAGGTACAGGCGGAGAAGACCCAGCGCCGGTGAGGGCGGGGGTGAGGCAGGTGGCAAGTGGCAGCAACCGTGTGGAAAACCATCGGCCGGGGCACCAGTTTCCCATGGCTGCTGTCACCAACGGCCACACACGTGGCTCCAAACGGCAGCAGTCTGCTCTCTCACAGCTCTGGAGGCCGGAAGTCCAAGATCAGCTGTTTCACGAGGCTAAGGTCAAGGTCAAGGTGCCCTGCTTCCTCCAGAAGCTCTACGGCAGAATCCATTTCTTGCCTCCTCCAGCTTCCGGTGGCTTCTAGCGTTCCCTGGCTTGAGGCTGCGTCCCTCCAGGCTCTGCCTCCATCTTCATACCCTCCTCCTCCTCTCCCCCTCCTGCTCTTCCCCTCCCTTCTCCTTCCTCCTTATATTAATTACATTATAAATGAACGTTAAAAAGAATCCTTGACAGACTATTCCAACATCTGTTGGTGTCTGTGGATCAACTCCTGTCGCTCAAGCTGGGATTTTCCTCGTTATTGGGAAGACGAGTGAGTTTCGACTGCATCCTGAACATTTGAAGCATGAAAAGCCCATAGTTCTTATTTAAACCTTCCATCGTAGGGGCGCCTGGGTGGCTCAGGTCATGATCCCACAGTTCACGGGTTCAAGGCCCGCGTCGGGCTCTGTGCTGACAGCTCAGAGCCTGGAGCTGCTTTGGATTCTGTGTGTCCCCTCTCTCTCTGCCCCTCCCCCACTCACGCTCTGTCTCTCTCCCTCAAAAACAAACATAAAATTAAATAAATCTTCCCTCCTCTGCTGCTGCCATGAGGCCAGGAGTGGGCAGAAATCCAGCTTCACTAGTTGGCCTCTGTGGACCCCTGGGAACAGGAGGGAGGCTCTGCTACTGCCGGGCAGGCGTGGGGGTTGGGGGCTAACACTTGCCTCTGCTGACATCACCCTGGCTGGGGGGGTGGGGGGAGGAGCCAGTCACTCGGCCTCCCTCACCTGAGGCCGCTCTCCCAGGAGGGGTGGAGGGGGGCTCGGGACAGGGGGCAAGGGCGGAAGTGTGGGCCCCCCCCACTTGATGAGGCTGTAGTTTCTGACACGGTGTTCGGCTGGAGCACGGTGGTCATTATCTGAAGCCTCTCTTTTTTTTTCTTATTTTTCAGAGAGAGCGTGCGCATGCGTGAGTGGGGAAGGGGCAGAGAGAGAGGGGACAGAGGATCCCAAGTGGTCTCTGTGCTGACAGCAGCGAGTCAGATGCGGGGCCCAAACTCCCGAACCGTGAGATCATGGCCTGAGCCGAAATCAAGAGACAGACGCTTAACCGATGAACCGCCTGGGCGCCCCCATCTTCATCATTCTGAGGTATACAGCTCAGTAGCGTGGATACATCCACATCACCGCCATCCATCCCCAGGGCCTTTTCGTCTTGCAAAATTGCAACTCCAGGTCCATTCAACCACAGCTCGTTGCTGCACCCACCCCGCTCTGCTTTCCATTTCTATGCATTTGACAACTGAGTTGCCTCACAGAACTGGAATCGCAGTGTTTGTCTTTTTGTGACTGCCCTACTTCCCCTGACAACTCTATTCATGTACCAGGTGTCAGACTTTCCTTCTTTTTAAAGGGTGAATAACATTCCAATACACGAATGGGTGAATTTTGCAGTGTATATATTAATAAAGCTGTTTGTTTTTTTTTTAAGTAATTGCTATGCCCAATATGGGGCTCGAACTCATGATCAAGAGTTGCATGCTCTACTGACTGAGCCAGCCAGGTGTCCCAAGCTGGTTTCTTTTTAAGGCAAAACTCTGGGGCGCCTGGGTGGCTCAGTCAGTTATGCATCCAACTCTTGATTTTGGCTCAGGTCATGATCACCGTTTGTGGGATCAAGCCCTGTGTCGGGCTCTGTGTTGACAGTGTGGAGCCTGCTTATGATTCTCTCTCTCCCTCTCTTTGTCCCTCCCCCGCTGGCACAAAGGTGCTCGCTCTCTCTCAAAAAAAGGCAGAACTCTGGACAGGGGTTACCCAGGGCAGGACATTGGCTGGAAAAGGGGTACAGTACGATGGAAGTAGCTGGGACCCGGTAGTATTCTGTTTTTCTACTTTTGCTCTGGGTTAACTTGGTAGGTTCACATTATAAAAATTCATTGAACTGCACACTTCTAACCTGTATTCTCCCCTTGCACATTCATCTTCAGTAAAAGTTTTATTTAAAAATTCTTATTTAGGGGCACCTGGGTGGCTCAGTCGGTTAAGCATCCGACTTCGGCTTAGGTCATGATCTCGCGGTTCGTGGGTTCGAGCCCCGCGTCGGGCTCTGTGCTGACTGCCAGCTCAGAGCCTGGAGCCTGCTTCGAATTCTGTATCTCCCTCTCTCTCTGTCCCTCCCCTGCTCACGTTCTCTCTCTCTCTCTCAGAAATAAATAAAACATTAAAATATTTTTTAAAAAATCCCTATTTAGACGATGTCACAGGGGCACTTGAAGGCTCAGACACTGCTTTGTGAAATGCAAGCTACTTGACAAATGCAAGAGCTGTGACCGCCACCTTTTTGATGGTTGTGAGTTCGAATAAATGGGTCCCCCCAAGCCCGGCTGTTGGGTCCTTGGATATTCATGAGCCCTGGCCCCGCTTTCCATTCCCGAATCAGGGAGCCATTTCATAGGACTTCAATTGTGTGTTCTGAATAAATATTTGTAAGAGAATTCCAAGTCCCTAGTGCTGCCTCTCTGCCCTCCATTCTTTTCTTTTTTAACACATTTTTAAAAAGGGTTATTTATTCATTTTGAAAGAGAGCAGTGATAGCAGGGAAGAGGCTGAGAGAGGAGAGGGAGAGAATCCCAAGCAGGCTCCGTGCTATTAGCAGAGACCGACGCGGGGCTTGAACCCACTAACGGTGAGATCATGGCATGAGCCAAAATCTAGAGTTGGATGGTTAACCGACTGAGCCACCCAGGTGCCCCTCTGCCAGCCATTCTTATCAGACAGCCGGGGACACACAACCACAGCCTCAGCAGAGCCGCCTCCACGCGCCAGGCGCCCACTCTGCACTGTCCCCACCCAGGGCCCCGGCGACGGGGAGGGCGAGACTCACTCTGCAGCACGAGGATCACCACTTTCTCCACTGCGCCAATCTCATTCTCCGCCAGGCACTGGTACCGGCCCGCGTCGTCCGTCTGCAGGTGGGCATGAAGGGGAGGAGCTTAGAGCATAAGCCAGCGGGGGTGGAGGGTGGGGGGTGGGAGGGTGAGGCCGGTTCCATCAGGAGCACCTCCCTGGCCGCCTGTCAATACTTAGCCAAAGAGAGTCCAGCTCCTTTCACAGCTGGAATCTGGGGGTAGTGGTGACCAAGGGCAGGGATCGCGTGCCAGGAGCGGAGCCCTATCCTGCAAAGGCAGGATTTAGATGCGCCTCTTCCAAACTGTGAACAGTGAGACTATCCCTCCGTGGCATGTTACTAGGGGTGCCTTGGAAACAAGGGTTCTGTGGTGAAGCAGGTTTGGGAAACATGGAGTCAGACAACAACCCGCTTCTGGCTGCAGGATTCCTTGGGGATTTTACTGTGCTAGAGAGCCCAGCGAGCCTTCCAGAGGCGAGACTGCGTGCAGCGTTTCCCCAGCTTAGCGGGAGGGAAGCTTTCCCCAGGACACACACCACCATGGCCCGTGGGGGAAACTTGGGAAGAACGAGGCTCAGATTCCCTTCTGAATGGCAGCTGGGGGGAGGCCTGAGGCCACGGTCTACACCCAGCAGGGGGTAGCCTGGATGCCATGCCCAAGGGGACTGTGCGATAGCATAGCACGCAGCTAGGAGTGGAGATTTGGGGTCAGATCAGGGTGGGACCGAATCCTGGCCCTACCGTTGACCATCCCTGACTCACGACCAGAGCACTGTCATCTACACCGCCAAAATGGGGGTCATCTGCGCTAAGACTTGCGGAAGCATTTAGGACATCATGCTCGTCAAAGAGAAAGGATCTACCAGTGCCCAGCCCGGGTAACAGTAGAGGGCGAGATTGCGGGCCCCTAAGAAGAGCCTGACGGGATGGGATTGTGGATTCTGGGACCTGGGACACAGCAGGGAGGGTGAGCAGGTCTGCCCTGACACCCATGGGTTTGACAGCACGGAGCAGGCATCAGGAGAGCGGGGATGGGGTCCTGCCTGGGGAACTTAACCAACTGTGGGCCTCTCGAGCCTCAATGTCTCTATCAGTAAAATGGGGGCACTCTTACTGGTCTACTCCACCCCATGGGGTTGTTAATAATAACAGTTATTGGCATTCCCCAGGGGCCAGTCACTCTTAAATGCCTGGTGTGGGTCATCTCGCTGATTTCTTACTGTAAACGGTTAGCCCCACTGAATGGCTGGGGTGACTGAGGCACAGAGAAAAGTCGCTGGCTGGAGGGCACTCTAGTTTGTTGGGGGCCAGAATCTGGGAGACGGGCAGGAAAGTGTTTCGTAGACTGTAGAGGGTAGTAGTAAACATAAAGAATGCTGCTAAGCCATCAGAAAAGGCTGCGGGGTGTCCTGGGCGGCCCCGCCCTCCGGCCCCAGATCCCGCCTTGCCTCGGTCCTGCGGATGGTCAGCGAGCCGTTCTGTAGCTGGTGCCGGGGACGGGTGCCCCGGAGCGGAAGGCCATCTTTGATCCAGCGGATGTTGGGCGCCGGGGCTCCATGGACCACGCAGTCCAGTTGGACGCTGGCCCCCAGAGGCTCCACCAGGTAGGAGAAGGCCTCCCCTAGCAGGACGGGAGCTTCTGTGAGAGGTGACATCAGACAAGGGGTCAGAAAGGAGGTTCCCTCGGGCTTGGCCTCCCAGAAACCCATCCGCAGAGGGGATCCCTGTCGCACAGCGGGTCCAGCAGGGCTGTGTCTAGGCAACCCACGGGGCTGGCAGACAACTTCCGTGTCACGGGTCCAATGGAACACGGAGTTGAAACCGAGTGGGAATGGTGCTGTGATTGATTGGTGATGCCTGAGCCGGGCCCAGGAACGGCAGGCAGTTAGGATGTCACATGCTTGCTCTCCCAGATGGATTATCCCAGCTGTGGGGTACCTGCCCGGGACTTTGGAAAACAAGGGCTGCATGCCCATCGGGACACCTCGGTTGGGCACAGCAACACTAAGATGTCCCTGATCCTCGCTTCATGCAGATGAGACTTAAAGATGAGACTTAAACTACCCTTGGATGCCCTGTGCCAGTTTTCCATGCTTGCTGGCTTCCTCAGATTGCTGTGTCCCAGTGCCTTGGGTGGCCTGTCCCCCTCTATCAAGCACCACCCCCCTCCCATCCTGAAATTGAGCAAACTAAGTCATGGCATCTTGGAGGGTTAGCATGCTGCTCTTGACCGAGCAGGGCTGTGGGGGACAACTGGTAGGCTGGACAGCTTCCGGCAATTTCCTGCCAGGGAACCTTGGCCCCTGTGCCCTCCCCCTACACTGGCACCATGCAGCTGAGGGTGGTGGTGCAGGCCAACAGGTCAGACCTCACTCCACCTGCAGCCAAGTCATCTGGGGCACAGAAGAAAAACTGATGCTGGGGCTTCCCCCTGGAGAGGCTGGTTTTTGGTGTCAGGGGTGGGATCTGGGCCTCAGAATTTTATAAAGTCCCCCAGGGGACCCTGAGGCACAGTCAGGATGGAGGATTAGTTGTTCAGAGGTCGGGAGGGTGATTTCTTAGAAAAACCAACAGACCAGGTTTAGCAGAGGTCGCAAGAGATCCTACCCTTCACGTGGACGAAGCTGACAACCTGCACGCGGCCCACTCTGTTCTCGGCCCAGCAGACATAGGCCCCACTGTCCTCTCTGGTGACTGCCACTCGCTGCAGTGTGCTGCCCCCGTCCTGGTCAGACACCCCCTCTGGTGGAGAAAGAGATGCCCCGGAGGGTTCTGAGCCCCGGGTGCCAGGGACCTCCTGCCCTGAATACTTAACTCAGGTCGGGGTAGCCAGCAGGTGTTTAATAAAGACATAGAAAACAGGTGTCCCTTCCCGAGGGTGGAAGCTTGAGCACGTCAGGCCCATTCACGACAGGCACAGGCCATGTTAGAGGAGGCGATTGAAGGACCAGCCTTCTGTAATTTTTAGGTCCACACCGAGCTTGCTGCATGGATGAGGGTAGGTCTTTGGGGACTGACTAATAAGCACTTCCTGCATTAAACCAGTTCTCATCTCCATTTTGAGAAAAAGCTGGGCTCAGAGAGGCTGAATGACTCCCTCCCACACCCTCTCCAGGAGGTGGTAGGTCAGGGTAAAGTCTTCCTCACAGGCGCACAGATGAGCTTCCATGCACATTTCATAGTGCTTGCACTCCGGTTTAGGAGCGGCTGAAAATATTATTTAAAAAAATTATTTTATTTTATTTTTTAAAGTAGGCTCCATGCCCAACATGGGGCTTGAACTCACATCCCGGAGATCAAGAGTCACAGGCTCCATCAATTGAGCCTGCCAGGCGCCCCTGAAAATACTATTTGGCAGTGGAGGGGACGTAGCCGTCATCAGGTCGGCAGACGCTCACTGAACAGCCGCTACAGACCCCGTGCCCTGTGCCTCTCTGAACGTCAGCTGGGGGCCAGGAAGGGGGCTTGCTGAGGGGCCCACGATGCGAGCAGCAGGGCAGGGGTGGACCACGAGCTCCCTCCCGGCCCTGAGGGCTCTGGGGCTGCGTCTCTTCTCTGCAGGTGGCCTCTCGCCAGGTCTGCCATGTGACTGGTCACATATGGCCACATGTGTGTCTGCTTGGTCCCCCCCGCGCCCCCCCTCAGAGGGCCAAGTCTGGAGACCCAGAACCCACCAGGCAGACTGGCATGCTCTTCCTCTCCACTAGGTGGGGTCCCCCCACCCATCTGCCCTCCTCCCCGGGTCCCGGGGGGCCCCTCCACCAGCTCCCAATAGGCTCAGACCTGTGACAGGTCGGTCGTTGACGGTCCAGCCGATGCGGGGGGTTGGGCTGCCCCGGGCTGCACAGCGAAGCCACAGCCTGTCCCCGACGCGTAGGCTGCGGTCCCCAGGCAGGGTGGTGAAGACAGGCAGCGCCAGGATGGTGAGGTGCACGCGGCGGTGGGCGCGGCCCACCGTGTTCTCGGCCACGCACGTGTAAGTTCCGGCATCCTGGCCCTGCGGGCGGAGGAGGGGTCGGCCTGTTAACTGCACCCACCCCCAGCTCCTAGGGACCCACTCTCCCCCAGGTTCCTGGAGCATGCAGCCCAGAGAGGCGGAGGGGTTTGCTCAAGGTCACACAGCTCTAGTCAATCACTCTGCTTCACCACCGCACCATGGCGCCTCTGATCCAAGCCCTGAGCACGCGATGGTTAACAACGCCCACTGTGAGCTGGACCCTTTGCTCGGGATGTCCCCTGTGCCAGCTCATCCAAGCCCCCATTCACCCCTGAGGTCCTGCGTTTGGTGCCTTTGTACAGAGGGCTCAGCCGAGCCCTGAGAAGTTCCATGGTGCTCTCCAGCAGGGCCAGTGCACTCACCACAGTCTGAGGACTTGTGTGACCCTGCCCTGCAGCCGGTGTGCGCACTGAGCAACCACCCAACTATCTGGGGAGGGGCCCATTTGTAATTCTAGAATCCGAGTGCTGTTGGTGAAGGTGGTCAAGGCTCCCACCCACACCCCGGGTGCAAGTCCGCGACAGTGAATGGTCAAGAAGAAGCAGGTGCAATTTGGGGACACAAAGTCATCTCTGTGTCCAGCCCCATCCAGGGCCCCTTCTCTCCCTCAGGCATCAGCCACTGAGATCCAGGTTCAAATCTTGGTTCTGCCTCTTGGCAACGGCGTGTTTCGGAAAAACCAGATACACTCTGAGCTTCGGTTTCCTCATCTGTACTTGGGGATTGTGACACTGATTTCCCCAGATTCCTGGGATTAAAAGCTGCATCGCGCTCAGCACGGGGCGTGACAAACGGGGTGCTCAGCCGGTGTTTTCCGCTCCTGCTGTTACTAATAGACCCTTCGTGCTACACAGGGTGGGGGCCGCACCTCCAAGTTCTTCACCAGCAGCTCCCCAGAAGGCTGGAGGGTGAACTTCCCCTCGGCTCCGGACACAGGCTGGCCATCTTTTTCCCAGGTGATGGTGGGCTCGGGGCTGCCGCTGGCCGAGCAGGGCAGGAGGGTGTGGGAGCCTTCGGTGGTGGACACGTCAGAGAGGCCAGTCTCGATCACGGGCGGGACTGTGGGCAGAGAAAGGGTCATTTGGGGACTGGGGCCGGGCTGGGGGGGCTGACCCCGCTCCAGTACCCTCGGCAGTTGGCATGCTCCTCGCCCCTTCCTCCACCAACTCTGTCCTAGGCCACTGCCCGTGGTCTGGACAATTTGGGGACTGCTGGGTTTGGTGAAGCTGGGACAGGGTGATCCCAGCGCACACACGGTGACTCAAGGGACAGAATGGCTATTGTTTCTGGAAAGCCGAAACGAATGAGGGATGACCGGACCGCCGGCTCAGGAAAGGTCAGAGGAGGCAGAGGGACCCGAGTCACCATCTGAAGGCAGACAGGGGGCCCAAAATGGGAGAAGGAGTTTTTCCCTCACTTCCTTCCGGAACACAAGCCAGGCTGGGACAGGGGAGGGTGCAGGGACGTGCCACCCGCCCAGGACGCCAAAACCCCCAGCCCCCTGGGGCCCGCCTCAGCCCCCTTCCCCGGGCCCACCTTGCACCACCAGCCGTGTTTTCCCGACGGCGCTGCCAGCGCTATTCTGGGCAATGCAAAAATAGTGTCCGGAATCCTCCAGGCTGGCGCGCAGAATCCGCAGCTGTCCCCCGGGTAGGGCCTGTGTCCTCGCCCCTGGGTTTGCGGGGAGGACATCTGGGTTGGCGGCTGAGCCAGCAGGACCACCGAGGAGAGCAGAGGGGCCACGCGGCCTGTTCTGTCGGACCAGGCGGCCAGGGACTCGTTGCGGTCACAGGGTGGGGGTGGGGGAGGCGGCGGACAGAGACCCGGAGTCCCACAGGGTCACCCCCCTCCCCAGCCTCCCAAGTCAGCCCCAGAGTGCTCAGGCGGGGTACCCCTCCGGCTGGTGAACAGAGACAGGGTGGTAGAAGGGAGCGCAGGGACAGGGCTTTCTGGGACCTTCCGGCAGGTGCCCCCGCGGATCCCAGGCTCATTCGACTCTTCCCTTCCTGGTGCTGAGGAGACTCACCTGCGGGGATGCTGAGCCCCTCCTTCTGCCAGGTGATGCTGGGCCGGGGGATGCCCGAGGCCGCGCAGGACAGCAGTACCTCCTCGGCCGCCAGTGCCCGGACCACGCTGGGCAGAGGGTTCACCACGGGGGACGCTGCAGGGGGACAGGGCCACAGAGGTCCCTGGGGACGCCTCTAACACCCAGGCCCCTCCAACCACGGGGCTTCTGAGCACCAGACTGAGAAGCCTCTAAAAGGGGCAGGAGTCAGAGCAGAGAGGCAGGTCCGGGGCTCCGGAAGCGGGTCCTCGCCTCTCTCCCCAGCCCCCACCCACCTCTAGCTCTCCCCACGCTGGGGGGGACCCTTACCTCGCACAGCGAGGACCACGTGCTTGTGGGCCACGCCCGCGGGGTTGCGGGCGGTGCAGGTGTAGCGGCCGGCGTGGACGGGGAGGGCCTGCCCGATCTCCAGGGCACCTGCGGGTGGCATGGGGGGCATGGAGGGGGCCAGGGGACTCAGGGCACACGTCCCTAGTGACGGCTGGCAGGGCTCTGACACACCCCCACCCTGGGGTCTCCACTCAGCCTGCCTCCCTGCCCGTCTGTAAGCAGCCCCGGAAAACCTGGGTTCTGGGCCTGTGTATGCTCCGTGTCTGGAGCCCAACTGCGGGCAGGGCCCTTCCACTCCTGGGGCCCCACTTCCCCCACATGCACCATGAGCCATCAGACAGGATGGTCTCCAGAAACTTCGAGCTGTGATGTTCCAGGATCGGCCACCGCCCTGCCCAGAGTCCCTGGTCCACCCATCGTTCCACAGACCTTCATTCTGCTCCCTGTGCCGTGTTCTGCTTGAAAGCTGCCTCCTCCAGGAAGCCTCCCCAGATTACTGCTTTATCTGTCCTCTCTCTTTACCTCTTCTGTCTTAGTCTTGCTTGCTCAGTGAACACCATTTTAACCTTCCTGGACCACCCCAGTCCCGGACAGAACCAGAACCTCAGTGTCTTTCACACGACGGGATTCCTCATAACTGCCGGTTAGAGAAAAGGATTCTACTGCCTCGTAAGCATGTGAAAACCACAGACTGGGCCAGTGGCGCTCACTAGCTAACCAACTAATGACTAAAGGTCATCTGGAGAACCCCCATAAAGGAGCCCGCTTTTCATTTTGACAAGCAAAGACGTTTCGGAGTCACCCACCCGCTATCGCCTTGATCTCATGCGAGAAAAGAACTTCTAACACTAAAATATTAAGAAAAGTATAATTTCGGGGCACCTGGGTGGCTCAGTAGGTGGAGCGTCTGAATCTTTTTTTTTTTTGAATCTTGATTTCAGCTCTGATGATGATCTCAAGGGTCATGGGATTGAGCCCCGTGTCGGGCTGTGCACTGATAGCAAGGACCTGCTTGGGATTCTTTCTTTCCCCCTCTCTCTGCCCCTCCCCTGCGCGTGCTCTCTCTCTCTCAAAGTAAATACATTAAAAAAACAAAAGAAAAGCATAATGGGGCGCCTGGGGCTCAGTCGGTTAAGCGTCTGACTTCGGCTCAGGTTATGATCTCATAGTTCGTGAGTTCGCACCCTGTGTTGAGCTTTGTGCTGACAGCTCAGAGCCTGGAGCCTGCTTCAGATTCTGTCTCCCTCTCTCTGCCCCTCCCTGACTCACACTCTGTCTCTCAAAAATAAACATTAAAAAAGTTTAAAAAAAGAAAAGCATGATTTCAGAATAAAGGAAAATCCTTCCAATGAGATCCAACCAGCTGTATGAAAACTCTCACGTAGCTATGACTTTCCTCATTTTGCCGTAAAGCCCCACTGATCTGTCAACTAACATCAGAGAAACACTGGCAAATATTAACGCACCAGTGTGTGAGTGGGGATACAGAGGCCCAGAGAGGGTGAGCGGTTCCCCCAGGTCACACAGCAGAGAATGGCAGAGTCAGGCCGGGACTCTCCGCTGCTTTCACACCCTCTGCCTGATGCCCCGTCTCTCCCCTCAAGGCTTCCCCCGACTTACCAGAAGGCGTGACCCGATAGCCACTCCCCCGTATCCCCAGCTGGGCGCCCGCCTTACTCCAGGACACGACCGGGGCCGGGACTCCCGTGCTGTGGCACGTGAGGACCACGGGTGCCATCTTGGTCACGGTGAAGTCGGTCTGGTCGTCGGCAATGGTGGGAGGCACTGCAAGCAAGACAAGGCTTGAGGCCCCGCTGAGGGCCACTGGGGGAGCGCGCAGTCATCGGGCCAAGTGATGACAGCTATCAACAGAGACTAAGACACAGGGGACATTAGTGACGAAGGGCCGGGGTGGGGGGGCAGGAGGGGCAACAGAGAGAGGTCACATTCACTGGCTGCGGAAGTAGTTTTTGCTGGGCTTCAGGGCACAGTTACGAACTGCTTTCCGTAAAGGTACCAGCGAGGTATCTCTGGAGCATTTTACAAGAGAAGGGAGCTCAGAGTTGCGGAGGCCAGATAAGGCCTCCAGGGGAAGTGCCAGTTAACCTGAGACCTGGAGGAAGAACAGGGTTGGCTGGGTGAAGGGCAGAGGGAACAGCATGTGCAGAGGGAATAGCATATGCAAAGGCCCTGAGGTGAGGAACTCAAAGCTAAGCAGCCTGGCTGGATCCCAGAGCGAGGCAGGCCTTGTGCTGAGCTGAACTTGGAGTGGCCAGGCCCCGTGGGCCCCGGTAACCCCTGCATTCTATCCTGAGGGCCGTGGGCAGCTGTGGAGGGAGGAATTTTAACCAGGGTGACGCCAAGGTCAAATTTGGGTTCAGAACATTCTGGAGTGGGCAAGGCCTCTCCTGAGAGTCCTTGCGTGGGCAGGTGGGATTGGGAGACGCACACACTGTCTTCTTCCTCCTCCCTCTGCTCCAACTCACCGTGAACGGTCACCTGGTAAAGTCTGCGGGCCTCGCCTACCTCGTTGCTCACCACGCACTCAAACTGGGCCGAGTCCTGGGGGCCGGGGGCTGCCAGGAGCAGGGCGTTGGAGGGCAGGAGCCTGGGACGGACAGACAGACAGCCAGGCTGACCCGAGCCCAGCCGGCTGCGACCGGCGCGGGCAGCGGTCGGGATGCAGGGGACCGAGGTGGGGTGTCTCGTGACTCATTTCTCCTCTGGAGTCTGGCCCCCAGCCCCGAATCTAGAAGTCCCTTCTAGAAGTTTCTACCCTTCAAGGTCTGGCAGTCGAGCTCGTGGGCAGGTTTAATCGTTATCCCTGTGGTTCTCTGACCCTGCAGGCTTTCAGCGGCCAACAGCTCGGACGACTTCCCTAACAGCGACCGTAGCCAAGTCGCTTATCGGAATAGCTCCCCTCTGTTGAGCACATGCTTTAAAGTTTTGGGGTTTTTTAACGTTTATTTATTTTTGAGAGAGACAGAGACACAGCGTGAGTTGGGGAGAGGGAGAGAGAGAGAGAAAGGAGACACAGAATCCGAGGCAGGCTCCAGGCTTTGAGCTGTCAGCACAAAGCCCAACGCGGGGCTCGAACTCACAAACTTCAAGATTATGACCTGAGCGGAAGTCGGATGCTTAACCGACAGCCACCTGGGCGCCCCGGTTGAGCATTTGCTTTAGACAAAAGCCCCATGATGGCCTGGCACCCGACACAACAAATATTTGGTGAATTAGTCCATGAGCGGACTCATTTAACGTGCCCCGGGGTCATTTCATGATTGGCTGCATGTGAGAAACGGGGAGACAAGTACTCAGGCTCCACCCGAATCATGCCTCCACGTATCGGTATTGATCGTTAGACCACGGTGGCTGTGATGTTTTTCAAAGCCATTCCTTTCTGTTTGGCTCTATGTCCCAAACGCCCCCACCCCCTATCAGGCATCTCAGTGTCAAGACTGTCCTAGACCCCTGAGGTCAGGACACAGATGCTGGTGCTTGCTCTGTTGAGACCCCAAACACATTCCTGCCTCCTTCCTTCCTTCCCTTCTTTCTTTCCTTCCTTCCTTTCTCCTCCTTCCTTTCCTTCTTTCCTTCCTTCCTCTCCTCCTTCCTTTCCTTCTTTTTCTTTCCTTCCTCCCTTCCTTCCTTCCTTCCTTCCTTCCTTCCTTCCTTCTTTCCTTCCTTCCTTTAGTGTTTACTTATTTTGAGAGACAGGCAGAGTATGAGTAGGGCATGGGCAGAAAGACAGAGGGACACAGAGTCAGAAGCAGACTCTAGGCTCTGAGCGGTCAGCACAGAGCCTGATGCAGGGCTCGAACTCGTGGACTGTAAGATCATGACCTGAGCCGAAGTTGGAGGTTTAACTGACTAAGACCTCCAGGCACCCCATCCCTGCCTCGTTTCTGACCCTGCTCCCCACCGTGGGATGGGCACGCCCTCCCCTGCCCGGAGCACCTTGGGGGGGGGGTGGCTACCCCGAGGCCCAGCCCAGTACCGGTAGGTGCCCTGCTGCAGGTGGAAATCCAGCTTCCGTCCGTCCTTCCACCAGACCACGTGGGGCTTGGGGGAGCCGCTGGCCTCACAGGGCAGTGAGGCAGGGCTGTGGGCGGTCAAGGTCAGGTTGGAGGGGCTGGGGGCGATGGCAGGAGGCTCTGGGGAGACAGTAATCGTCAGGAGACAAGGGCGGAGGATGGGGGCGGGGGGAGGCGAGAGACACTCTACAGGAATCTTCCAACAGGCACCCCAAATCTGGGGTGACGGGGCCTGCGCTCTCCCCCAGGGCTGGCGACCCGCCAGCCACCTCTCCCTGAATGCAGACTTCGGGGTCCTACTCCTCGTCAGCCCTGCCCGAGGCCAGCGCCCAGCAGACTGGCCTCCGCCAAGGTGACCCGTTGGAGCGGGAAGAGCAGCTTAGGGCGTCTGGTGCAGTGACTGAATCGAATCCTCTCAAATGCCTTCTGTGTGCCTTTTATCACTCGCTCGATACAACGGTAGGGTAGTGAACATCTGTACTAGATGCATCAAAGCAACGTGCATCTCTGATGTGTGCGTGTTCAAAAGTTTTACTAGTAGGCTTCATGGTCAAAAACAGGCAGAGATCGTGGCTCTGGGCTCCTGACAGCAAGGACGAGCCCAGAAACTAAGCAGGACCCGGCCCAGACTGGGGGTGGACGGTGAAGGCCAGGAACATACCTCCCCTTGGTCACCTACCGAAGACCCGGAGGTCACGGCCTTGCCGATCTGAGCCTGCAGAGTTGGATGCGAAGCAGAGGTAGTGGCCGGCGTCCTGGGCAAGGACTGGCTGGATCCTCAGGGAACCTTCGGGCTGAACCTGTAGCCTGGAATTGGAGGAAGGGGGTTGCCATGGAGACCAGCAGACTCGGGAGGCCCTTGGAGGGGTTGGACCCCGGTGGGGTCTCCAGCTAGACCCTCCCCTCTGCTCCTGCCTTTCCCAGCAAGAAGGTGCTAACGCTGGGGTCCCGCATTCACAAGGCCAAGGGCAGAGGAAGTCACGGCCATGGGCAGCTCCCCGCATCCCAGCCCAGCGTGGTGGGGGAGGGGTCTCCTGTGCGCACACCTGGGCCCGCTCCTCCCTAAGAGTCAGCAGCATCCAGAAAGCACCCTTCCTGCGTCTGCCCCCCCAGATCTGAGAAGCGCCCCTTCCCCGGGCCTCGTGGGGCATGTCACTCAGGCCGGGCCAGCGGAACGCCCTGCCCTGGCAATGGGGATCGCATGAACCAAGAAGCTATGACTTGGGGGCAGGGGGAGGTCAGGGGGGCCTGTCTCCGCCATGTTCACAGAGAAAGCAGGTGCAGAAAATCGGTCTGCGAGAGAGAGGCAGAGAGGGTGCGAAGCGCCCACACGCAGAAACAGAGATCAGCAACCGCGAGTCCACACCGGGCAGCCACGTGGGATTTCTGACACCTCAACGCCCTGGACATGCCTGTCCCCTCGGGCTCAGAGGAGACCCTGCTGCTGGCGGTGCAGCCACCTAGGGGCTCCAAGTGCCCGCCCGCCCCCGACACCCTCCCCTCCCGGCTCCCACCTGGGGCTGTCAGGATCCAGGGGGACCCCGTCCTTCCGCCAGCTCACGAGGGGCGGGGGCGCGCCGTCCACCCGGCAGGGCAGCGTGGCCGTCTGGTTCACGGAGGCGTTCACGGCGGGCGGTCCTGGCTGGATGGTGGGCACCACTGCGGGGGGAGGGCACAGAGAGAGAGGGTGCTGGGAGCCCGTGGCTTTAAGGAGGGCCATGCGGGCAGGGGCGGGGCCCACTCACTGTGGATCTCCACGCGGAAGGCCAGGCTGGTGCTGCCCGCGGCGTTGCGGGCCGTGCAGCTGTAGTCGCCCCCGTCGGCCGTGCTCAGGGCCTGCAGCTGGAGGAAGCGTCCCTGTTCTGGGAACTGGGTGTGGGCGTCCGCCTGCAGAGTCCGGGGGAAGAGGGACCCTCCTGAGCACCTCAGCTCCCCGAGGCCAGGCCCCAGGCAGGCAGGAAAGAGGCCGGGGGGCTCGGCCTTCTGGGGATGCTGCCGAGGGGACTCTCTCGCTTCCAGAAGACCTACAGTCTTTGGTCCCCATTTCAGGAGGGAGCACAGAGAACCTCAGTAACTAGCCCTGGGTCACACAGACGCTACGTGTGGCTCGAAGGTATAATGGGAAGAACACGGATGTGCATCGGAAGGCCTGGGCGTAAACCCTGGCCCTGCCTCGGTGTCCCTGTCTGTAATATGGGGTTGACAGTAATAACAGGAGCGGAGAACACCAGGAGAGCAGGAACACAAAGTACCGGCACAGGGCAGTCCCGCAGCGCCTGGGACCCGGTCTGGTCTGGGCCTGGGGCCTGAGAGGCACAGAAGGGGTGCCCCTGCCTGGCACCCACCTGCAGCACGATGCCATCTCGGTGCCACTCAATCTGGGGTGCTGGCTCCGCCTCCACGGAACATTCCAGAACCAGCTGCCCAGGAGCCAGGCCAACCACAGAGCGGGGGCCTCGGGGCCCTATAACGTGAGGGGGGCCTAGGTGGGCGGCAGAGAGGGCATGAGAGATGGACCTGCCCTGGGGGTCCTATCCAGCCCCCCTCTCCGGCCGCCACCCCGGCACCCCTACCTTGAACCCTGACCCGGAAGCTCTTCTCCACTTGGCCAGCGGGGCTCTGGGCCAGGCAGGTGTACAGCCCAGCATCGCCCACCTGGGGATGGAGCACCATGAGCAACTACCTCTGGCCACAGCCCACCCACCTCCTGGCCTGGTCTCCCTCCCGCACAACTAGGGACCCGGGATTCAGACTCAGGCTGGCCGAGTGGGCCACGCTGCCCTTCCAACCGTTCCCCTCCCTGGGCCATTTCTTCTCTAGCTCCATCTGGCCTTTGCTTTACGGCTAGGGTAAAGCCAGCCTCCTCCAGGAAGGGCCCCTTGACTGCACCAGCCTTCCTGTGGCCGGGCTGCGGAAGTTATCCGGGTTCCACATCAGCCTTGGCCCTGACCTGGCTGGGAGCCCTCGAGGGCACGGTCCAGGTGGGTGGCCCCACAAAAGAGGAGGAGCTCGGCCTAAATGCTGTGGGGTCCTTCTCTTCTCCTCCCCTCCCCCAGCCCCAGCGCACAGCGGCGGAGCAGCCGCACCTGCGCATCCGCCACCCGGAGCACCCTGCTGCCGTCCTCAGGCCTGCCCAGGGCCTGCCCGTCCTTATGCCAGGTGATGTTGGGCGGCGGGGTGCCCTGGGCAGCGCAGCGGAGCTCCAAGGGGGCGCCGAGGGTCAGCAACAGCTCTGCGGGCTGGCCCGAGTCCTCGATGTGGGGGGGATCTGCAAGACACCCCGCCCGGGTCTGCCACATGCCTGGTGCTGGGAGCTGCGATTCATCTCCAAGCCCCCCACCATCGGGAAGCCGACCGCAGACGGGGCCACCACAGGCGGGGGCAGGGGGCTGTGCGGGAGGACCCTCAGAATACCGGACACCTCGGGGCGCCTGGGTGGCTTAGTCGGTTAAGCGTCCGACTTTCACTTAGGTCATGATCTCGCGGTTCGTGGGTTCGAGCCCCGCGTCGGGCTCTGTGCTGAGTGCCAGCTCAGAGCCTGGAGCCTGTTTCAGTCTGTGACTCCCCCTCTCTCTGGCCCTCCCCTGCTCACGCTGTCTCTCTCTCTCCTAGAAATTTAAAAAAAAAAAAAAAAAGAATACCGGACACCTCGGGCCCCTTTGCCTGGGACAATTATCCGTGCTTTGCAGCCGGCAAGCACGCGGTACGGAGGGGAAGAAAGAGCAGACACAAATCTTTCCAAGATGGCACAAAATTTGTAAAGTCTTGCATTTAAGACTTCGGGCCCTGCCTCCAGATTTCAGGGGGCTCTCTGTCTCCGCTTTACAAGATTTGGGGGACAGAGCTGAGGAGCGGAGGCCCAGGAGATGCCGCAAGGTCAGAGAGAGCCAACTAGAGCTAATGGTAGGAGTCTGTCCATTCCCCAAACCCCGCCCCCAGGCGGCAGCCCCTGGGGAGATCCACCAGCTCCCTCCCCGCCTTCTCCATCACCCCAGGGGGGGCCCACCCCACCCCCAGGCCCAGAGAAGCTGGCAGGGCAGTGCCAGATGACCCACCCATCACCGTCAGCTGGAAATGCCTCCTGGCCTCCCCCGCCTCGCTCACGGCCACACAGGAGTAGGTGCCCGAGTCCCCAGCTCCGGCCGTCTCCAGCTGCAGGCCGGGCCCCCATTCGAGGCCCTGGGGCAACAGGGGCTCCCCATCCTTCATCCACGACACCAGGGGCAGAGGGCTTCCCCGGGCTTCACAGGGGAGCACCACCGAGGAGCCCCGGACCACCACCACGTCATTCTGGAACTCCACCGGCTCCAAGACAGGGGGCACTGTGAAGGGCGAGAGCGGGCATCAGTCCTCGCAGGCCGCACCCAGTGGCCCTCGCCCCTGGACCTTCGCACAGGCTGCTCTTGGATCGCCCTTCTCCTGGACTATTCCTTCTCATCTCCAGTCCTCAGCTTAGGCCTCACCTCCTCCGGGAAGCCTTCCCTGAACACCCCAGGCCAGCTGAGAAGGCCTTTTCTGTCTCCCGCAGCTCCCTCTCCTTCCGCTGCTGTCACTAGTCGCCTGGAACCCTGACTGCCTCCTTACAGAGCTGTTTCCTGAGCTGACCTCCTGGTGTCAGGGGCCACCTCTGCTCACTGTCACATCCCAGAGCCCGGCAAGGCCCTGGCAAACGGCCGGGTCTAACGGCTGCTTGCGGCATGAATGTATGAGCAACCAAGCGAATCAAAGACTGAGTCTCTGTGTTTGCCCTGGGCCTGATTCTCACGCCCAAGGCCAAGGGACACATCTATTCCACCCCCCACCCCATCCCTGGTCCGTACCGTGCACCTGTAAGGTGAAGTTCCTGTCGGTCACACCAGCAGGGCTTGCAGCCACACAGGTGAAGGTTCCAGAATCTGCCAACTGCACCTGGGAAATCCTGAACCCCTCGAGAGGGGTGGGGGGGGGAAGGAGGGGAGGGATGGCTCGTGGAAATGGTCCCTCTCTTTTCCCGTCACCCAGTGGCTTGCCTACCAGAGAGGCAGCTCTGAAACTCACTGCACAGGCCCAGCCTCTGCCCCAAACCCCTTTCCTGGTCCCCCAGTGTCCCCAGAATGCAGCCCCAGGCTCCCTGGCCTCGGCCACCGTCTCTGACCCATTTCGCCCCGAGGCTAGATTTCCTGCTTTTCCAATTCCCCTGGCCGCGCTGTCTCACCCAAGGAGACACCTGCGTGCTGGTCTTCTCCCCAGTCCTTCCCCCAATCCTTGAACACACAGGCACATGCCCACCTCAGGGCCTTTGAACCTGCTGTTCTAACCCTCTTCTGGTTAGGGAAGCTCTTCCCTACAGGATCCACTCAGCTCCCTCTCTCAACTCCGTCCACCTCTGCTCGAATGTCACCTTATCTGTGCCTTTCGCTGACCACCCTGAAACACCGGCCTCCACTGCTACCTCTCATTTAGTCTTCAGCCTCCTTTACTCTTCAGCACACGTTTGTGGCATTCGTTTGTTCTATCTAATGTCCACTCTCCTCCCCTAATAAACCAGCTGCCGCTGGAGCTTTATTTTGCTCACTGCTCTATCCCAATGCCTGGCAACAGCAAGCACTCCCTAAGTGGTGAGGAATGCATGAAGACGTGGCTCAGAAGCCTTCTTCCAGGAAGCCTTCCCTGATTTTTCCTCCACCCCAAGGCAGGGTGAATTGGAAACCACCAGATATCATCACCTGCCCTCCCTCCTTAGGCTGTAAGGACCGGAGGGCAGAGTCGCCTTTCATCTTTGGAGTTCCATTTGGGGGTGGGGGGCTCTCACTCTCCCCATCATAGCCCTCTGCATGTTTCTATGGATTATTTTTTATTTGAAAACCATTCAGATGGGTTCTGAACCCCAAGCTGCCTGGAGAGCGTGTCTGGGACCAGCGGGCCCAGGGGCCAGGGAGCCTCCCCCCTACCTGAGGGTGCGGCCGGAGCTGTGGAGGCGAGTGCGCTGGGACAGCGGGAGGGGCAGGCCGTCCTTGAGCCAGCTGACTTGGATGGGCGCCGAGCCCCGGACGGGGCACGCCATGGTCACCAGCTCCCCAGGCCTGCTCACCAGGCTCCCCGAGCCCTCTGCCCACTGCTCGATGGTGGGAGGAACTGGGGGTGGGCAGAGAGGACGAGAAGGGCGGTGAGGGGGTGAGGGAGAGGCTCTGGGTGGAGGGGGGACGATGGGCTCCTCTCGGCAAATTTCAGGAAGCAGCAACCATCGTGTACGGGGTTCTTACAGCCGCGTCGGGGCCAGGTGAGGATGAAGCCCGCCGCATGGGGGCGCCGGCTCACCCCGTGGCTCTCTTCTCTTGCCCCCTACTCCCCACCTCTGCTGCGGCGCCCCTGGGCAGGAGTGCTGTTTCCTTTAGTTTAAGAAGCGATGCAGAGGCCCAGAGAGGCCGGAGGGTAGCCCGGCTCATGGTGTGGCTGTGGCCGTGGCTTGAACTTCAACATCCCGGTCCCCGCATCACCCTCCGGATGCCCCCGTGCGGGTCCCACAATGGCCCGGCGGCTGCAGCCTGGGGAGGCCAGAGCCCCCTCCTGTCCTCGCCCCGCGGCCGCTCACCCAGCACGCTCACTGTGTGCAGCCTGGCGTCCTCCCCGGCCGCGCTGTGGGCCACGCAGGTGTAGGCGCCCGAGTCCTCGGCCCGCAGTCCCTTCAGCACCAGGGTACCGCCGTCCAGGTAGAACCTGCTCGGGCCGGAGAGCCGGCGCTTAAGGGGCTGCGGCTGCTGCGGGGGGTGGGGGCAGGGGGGCACAGGTCGGGCCTTACCGGAGGTGGGGGCTCACGCCCTGGCCCAGCGGGCCACCATCCTTCAGCCAGGCCACCTCGGGCGGGGGCTGCCCGACCGCCTCGCAGTCCAGCCGCACCTCCTGCCCCTCCAGGACACTGTGCTCCTGCGTGGCGCCCGAGCTCCGGATGCGGGGGGGCACTGTGGTGGGGGCTGTGGTGAGGCCCGGGGCCGCGGCAGGGGCCGGCGCAAGGCGGGGTGGGACACGGGGCGGGAGAGGGGGGCGTAGGGCGCGGGACGAACCCAGCACGGCCACCACGAAGTCCTTGCGGGCCTCGGCCTGGCTGTTCTCCGCCACGCACGTGTAAGTGCCGGCCTGGGCGGGCTGCAGGCGACTCAGCTGGAGGCGGCCCCCCCGGGAGACCACGCCGTGCACCACGCTGCTCTCTGTGGGAAGGAGGAACGTGCCGGGCCCTCACCCACGGACGCACCCCCGCGGGGGCCACCACTGGGCGCCGACACAAAAGTCACGGGAGTCCCGGAGAAGGCGCCCCTCCCCCAAGCTCACAGGACCCCAGGAACCCCTGCGTCACCCACCCCCTCCTTGGGCTCACAGGGAAAGTGAGGCCCAGACAGGGGCGGGGTCTCTTGCTGTGCCTACATCACAACCTTTGTCAGTTGCGTCTCTAAGCATTCGGTGCCCTGCCCACAGCCCTTCCCTATTTCCTTCCCCTAGGGCCATTTCTTGCCAAGGTGCCCCCTTTCCTTTAGTGCCCAGGACTTGCTGCCCCTGGCAGCCGGGCCAGATGCGGCTGAGTGACTGGGGAAGGGCCAGCTTCGGGGGCCAAGCCCAGGGGCAGGCCGGCACCCATCTCGTGGGAGCCGATTGTGGACACAAACACAGGGAGCCTTTGAGTCCCCATTGGTTTCATTGTCGCGTCATCACTGAGAGGGTGGGATGCACTTACCAACAGGCATTCTGTCCTTCAGCCAGGTGACAGTAGGTGGAGGGACCCCAGTCACGTCACAGTTCAGGACCAGGGGGCTCCCGGCCACCTGGCTCACCCTCTCTGTCTTGGGGTTCTCAAATGTTGGGGGCACTGCAGGAGAGAAGCCAGATTGCCAGAATTCTAAGACTCTGCGGCCCCCTTCCTTCTGCTCAGGATGATTAGGGACACTCAACGGGCTCTTCCTTCTGGTTAGTAGTTGACATTTTATGTTTTGCCATTGGTAGAAACACAGGTTGTTTTAGTCACCAATGTAAATAGAACCAGCAACTCCCGGGGCACCTGGGTGGCTCAGTCGGTTGAGCGTCAGACTTTGGCTCAGGTCATGATCTCACAGTTTGTGGGTTCGAGCCTTGCATCGGGCTCTGTGCTGACAGAAGCTCAGAGCCTGGAGCCTGCTTCAGATTCTGTATCTCCCTCTCTCTCTCACCCTCCCCTGCTCATGCTGTCTCTCCCTCTCTATCTCAGAAATAAATAAAACATTAAAAAAAAAAAAAGAATCAGCAACTCCCTAGAGCTCAGAGGGGTCCACTCAGCCCAAGGAGGGCACAGGGCAGGCATCACTAATCGATCCCAGCCCAAGGATGGTGAAGGCATGGCTGTGTGCATGGCAGACATTGCATAGATCCTAGCCCTCTCTCCTGCTCAGCCAGGATGACATCATGCATCCCAGGCAACCACTACCAGTGGAACAAAAATGGCTGTGCTCAGGATGAAATCTCTGTCCTCAGGGACCAGACATTCCCCCGTTCTCACCATTCATCAAAGCAGCCAACAGGAGAAGGCTTTAAGCAGCAAACCTGGTGTCCATAATCTTCAACAGTGGTATTAATATGGCTTATGGTTAGATCCACCTGCTGCTTGCCTGGCGGGCAGGCTACTTACCAGCTTTGCCTTCTGGGGAAGACAGCAGATATCTACCCCACCCCCCCACCTGTCCTTCCCATCTTCCACAGGAGCTTAGCTGAGTACAGGGTCACTCAGGTAGAACTACATTTTCCCAGTCTCCTTTGCAGCCTGCTGCATCCAGCGGCCGACATTCCCACTGACAGGATGCAAGGCAAGGGCAGATACAACTTCCACATCACTCGCTCAAAACAAAAAGGTTTGCCTTCTGCATCTGCTCCTTTCTGTTTCCTGTGAACTGGGATGGGATGCATGTGGACAGGGGTGATGCCCTAAGGGGTGGGAGACCAACAGGATGGAAAGATCCTGGGTCCCCAAATTACCACTCAGTAATTTACCTGCCACTCGGTAGGGCCTGAGCTACCCACCAGCCTAGACACTCACCTCTGGGCTTCTGCATGAGAAAGGTAAAGTTCTCTCATTTAATCCACTGTGTTTGGGGTCTGTTTGTTACACAGCTGAGTTTAGAGTCTAACTGATACAACATCTGACCCCAAGAAAATCTGGCTGAGCCTTCACCCTTTGCTCCCCTAAGTGAGCTCCCGCTTTCCCCCACTTGAGCCACATCCAATCAGATGCCATCTGTGTTCTGTCCTTGGACTGATGGAGCAGGCCCCTCAGGGCTCAAAATGGTGGTGACAAGGCCCCAGGGCTCCAGTTGCCTGCCTCTCCCAGGGCCTGTGTTGGGCACTTTATAGATAGAGTCACAGCAGCCCATCAATTGAATGCTTCCTGTCCACCTAGCAGGCAGGTACTACTTTTCCTCCTTTTACAGGAAGATAAACTCAAGACTCAGAGGAACCAAGGTGCTGTGCTGAGCCTGAGAGAGCAGGTCTAACAGCAGTCCTGGCCTTTTCAATGCCGTATCCTGTGCCCTAAATACTCAGGGCCACCGACTCTTTCTGGCTACTGCCCCTCGCACCCTTGGTAGCCCTGTGTGCTGCTAGGGACTCCCTCGGCAATGCTCTCAGGCTGGTCCCCAGCTTACCCTGGACGGTGAGGACAAAGGTCCGCGTGGCTTCCCCGGCGGTATTGCTGACTTTACAGCTGTATACACCTTTATCCAGCACCTGGGACAAAGAGAGCACGTGGTGATGGGGTGTGCAAGGGGCCAGGATGGGGATACCTAGGACCCCCCCAAAACACCCAGGCCTCAGAACCTTCCAAAGAAGGGACTCTCCAGATATGCTGGTCCCGCCGGGGAAGCCAAAGGGGAAGACAGGGCCCTCTGGCCTTTCCCAAGAACCTCAAGATCAGGAGAGCTGTTGGAGGGTGAGTGCATAGGTTCTAGACCCCCACCCGCCCCTGGGTCTACATGTCAGCCAAGCCTGGAGGAAAAAGTCCCTCGCTGGTGGGGGGAGATGGAGCTGGGCCGGGAGACAGGAGCCCAGCATGGATTTCCAGAGGAACAGCAGACACTTGTGAGTGTCTAATCCACACCAGGGGGGTGGGCAGAGCAGACTCCCCGATAGTCACAGCTGGGGGAGGGGGAGGGGCTGGAAAAGGCTTCTAGATCCCAGGGAAATGGAGGCAGGTGCCGGGTAATGGACTTGCCCAAGGTCAGTTCAGAGCCAGCCCTGGAGCTCAAACGCTCTTCTCCTATCACTGCCCCGGAGGCCACTAAGCAGCGTGGCACGAGATCCTGGAGGCTGAGGGAGTGACCGTCCCCACTCCCTGCCACGCGGCTGCCCCACCCCACCTCCCGGGCTCACCAGGACCCGGCCCCACGACCGCCCACTGCTGCCCAGGCCTCGGGGCTGCCCACCTGGGTGTCCTGGATCTCCAGCCTCTGCCCACCCAGCAGAGCCTGGGTGCGCTGCGCCGGGACCAGGGGCTGCCCGTCTTTAAGCCACGTTACGGTCGGCTCAGGGAGCGAGTCGGTCTCGCAGCTCAGGACGGCTGTGTCCCCAGCCCGGACGAGGATCGCATCCTGGGGGCCGCTGGGAGCCTGCCTGAAGGTTGGGGGCACTGGGAACACAGGTGAGTAGAGTGAGGCCCGGCAGCCTTCCTGGCGTCCTGCCTGCTTCCAGCCACGGGCAACAGAGGCCCACAGGGGTCCCACAGTGGAGCCCGCCCCTGGGATGGCACAGACCCAGGAAGGTGAGGAGGGCCCGGGTCCTGGGAAAAGCCTCCTGCCCTCTCCTGCCTCAGCTTCCTAGACGGGGCAATGCTACACAGGGCATCACAGGGCAGGCCCTGTGCATCAGAGCCCTCCGGGGTGAGGGGACCCCAAAGCCCATGTCCCTCCAGCAAATGAATGCAGAAGCCCCCACCCCTGGCTATGAGCCCACAGGACCTGGCACAGCGTCCTGCGCACACACAGTCCGGGAATAACACACTCATGCATCAACTAGCCCTGGGGCTAGAAGGAAACCTCCAGGAAGCCCTGGCTCATGACAACTTGGGCCAGCTTTTCCCCAAGAGGATTCTGAAGACCAGGAGGCCCGACACAGTCTCTCTGTGGAAAACCTGGGATCAGTCAGGCTTGGGAAGGGCCTTTTCTGGGCCAGCATCTCCCCCCGCCCCCCCCGAGCTGTCCTACTGTCTGCTCCTCGGCTTCAGGGCTCACGGCGCCCCAGGTGTGGGGTAAACACTCGCAAACCGTGCTTACGCCAACTGTCACCTTACAGACGGGAGGCCTGAGGCTCAGAGAGGGAGAGTGCCTTGCCCAAGACCACACAGCAAGTTAAGTGCACAGCTGAGTCTCAAACTCCGTGTGTCCAACTCTACAGACCAGGATGTTACCCACCGTGCTGCCCGGAGAGGGGGCCTGGGATGCCCCCCCTGCCCCGGGGCCGGCTGCCCCTCTCCTGGCTGTGCTGACTCAGCGTGTGGGGCACAGACAGGACATACCCAGCACGCTAAGCTGCACCAGCTTCTGGTCTCGGCCGGCGGCATTGAGGGCCTCACACGTGTACATCCCGGAGTCTGACGGCTGTGTCCTGGCCAGCTGCAGGGTGTGGGTGCCTGCCAGGGGGTGGGGGGAGGGAGCGAGCCCCTCGCACCAGCAAACAGGACTCAGGCCCCCCGGCCCACAATCCCAAAGACCTCCCAGACTCCCGAGGAAGCAACTCTGACTTCCCACACAGCCTCAGGCTGTACTCCAAGCCTCAGTTTACCCACCAGGCTGGAGGAAGACCTCTTTTCCCAGGGAGAGGGCCTGGCTGTCTCGATACCACGTGACCTCAGGGCTCGGGTGAGCATGGACCTCACAGGACAGGGCAACGCTGCTGTTGACGATGGCTGTGACCTGCTCCAAGTTTGGGCCTGTGATTCGTGGGGGGGCTGTCCCCACAGCCACCGGGAGAAAGAAAGACACGTGAGAATGAACGCATTCTGGTGTGGGGGGGGGGACAGAGAGCCACAGAGTGGGACATGGTCAGCTAGGAGCTCTTGGCGCCGTGTCTTGGTGTCCCTTTAAACGAGGCTGGGGGTGCCTGGCTGGCTCAGTCGGTTAAGCATCGGACTTCAGCTCAGGTCAGGATCTCGCGGTTTGTGGGTTCGAGCCCTGCATTGGGCTCTGTGCTGACAGCTCAGAGCCTGGAGCCTGCTTCCGATTCTGTGTCTCCCTCTCTCTGCCCCTCCCCTGCTCACGCTGTCTCTCTCTCTCCCTCTCAGAAATAAATAAAAAGCATTAAAAAATAATAAGGCTGTGCAGTAGCCCCTATTTGTCACAGCTGCCTCACCGATGACAACACAAGGCTCAGAGATCAGAGAGGGAGAGTCACTGCTCCAAAGCCATGCAGCTGCACAGTGGTGGGGCTGAGATCTCATTCAGACTTGAGTCCTAGGCTTTGAGTGTTCTGTCTTCCCTCTGTCCCTGAGGCCACAGCTGCCCCACATCTGGAGGCAGAGCTCACGGCCAATGAGATAGAGATCCCCTTCTGGGGGTACCCTCTGAGCTGTAAATTTGGGCTGACCTCCTAGCTCTGCTGGAAGAACACCCCAGGGAAAGGGTCATGATCTCGCGGTCTGTGAGTTCGAGCCCCACATCGGCTTCTGTGCTGACAGCTCAGAGCCTGGAGCCTCCTTCGGATTCCGTGTCTCCCTCTCTCTGGGGCCCTCCCCTGTGTGCACTCTATCTCTCTGTCTCTCAAAATGAATAAGTAAACATTAAAAAAAAGTTTTTAAAAAATCATCGGGGGTTGGCAGTGATCAGGGTCCCTGCATATGGCTGGCGTTAGCTGGGATCTATGTGCTCTGGGTCCAGGCCTAGAGCCCAGGACACCAGAAGCCCTGAGACAGTACCCCTCACAGTGGGATGACATGCCATGTCCGCCCGCAAGGTCAACCCACGGAGTGGGCCACCACCAGCCCAGAGCAGAGGCCCTCCAAGGCTGGGAACCACCCCCTCCCGCCTCCCCGGGGCTGCTGCTTGGCCCAGCTCACCTTGCACCCTGAGGGTGAAGAGCTTCTCTGAGGAGCCTGCTGGGTTTTCGGCCACACACATGTAACTGGCGGCATCGGCCACCTCTGCCGTGGACACCTGCGGGCGAGGGAAAGGGTGTCTGGGAGACACCTCTGGGCTCCCCCAGGAAGGACCGAGAGGGCTCCCCCAGGACCCTCAGAAGTCTGGCCACCTATGTTTGCACAGAGCAGCGCTCAGGGCGCCCCCCGCCCCCAAATCAATCAAGGGTTCTTTGTGACATTCAGGGCAAAGTGCAAGGTTGATGCTAGTGATTGCCGATAGCAAACTAGATGGTGACACAGGCTCTCCTCACCGAACCCAAGCAGGGTCGCTTTGTACTTTATTGGAGACCCTAATCCTAACCCCTAACCCTGACCCTGATCCCTACCCCTAAACCCTAACCCCACCCCCTAGCCCTACCCCTAAACCCTAACTCTAACCCCTAACCCTAAATCCTAACCCTAGCCCTAACCCCTAACCCTGACCCTGACCCTGACCCATACAGCGGTGTCTGGATCTGGGTGACCGAGGGTGCCAGGCACAGCTCTGTAAGGGTCACATGGCTTTCCCGCCGTGCTGGGCTCTAGATGCAGCACACGTGTCCTTTCCAGGTACTGCGTGTGGCCTTGTGTTGTCCGCGAGCTCCTCGCATAAGATGATTGGGGGAGGCTGAACTGAATCTCTGCCTTCAGGCAAAGAGCCTCATCTGGCACAGGTAAGGCCGGCTCCTGGGTTCCCGGACAAGCAGGACTGAGTCACAGCAGGCGCCAGAGCCGGGGGACGTCCTGACCTGCAAGACTTGTCCGTCCTCCAGGACCTGCAGCCGTGGGCTCGGGGAGAAAGGCAGCCCGTTCTGGAGCCACGAGACAGTGGGCACAGGGTTGCCCAGGGCCGGGCACTGGAGGCTGACGGTGCTGCTGGCGTTGACCGTGACCTCCTCCACGAGCTCCTCCGTGTCACCCAGGATCACAGGGGGGGCTGGGGGTCAGACAGAGCAGGGTGAGGAGTGGCGGGCTGCCTGGGAAGGGTCGCTGGGGTGGGGGGCGGGGGGCGTGGAGGGGCTCCCTGTGCCCTACTCTCCAAGCCCCCCAGGTGCTGCAGCTAGGGACTCCGGGGCACAGGGACACCTGTGATTTGCCCAAGGTCACAGAGCCACTTGGAATCTGAACCCAGTCCAAGGTCGTGTGCTTCTGTCATCAACCGCCCGGTACGGCAGGACTGGCCATGCACTCTGCCCTGACCCCCTTCGGCAAGGAGCACCGCCCCCTTCTCGCCATGGGCCTTGCAGATCCAGGCCCCCCGGTCCCGGGCCGGCCACTCACTCAGCACGAACAGCTGGTAGTGCAGCCAGTCCTCGCCCACCTCGTTGGAGGCCTTGCACGAGTACGTCCCGGCATCCTCTGCACGCACCAGGGGGATCTGCAGGACTTGACCTCCTGCGGGGACACAGGACCGAGGCCTAAACAAGGACAAGGAGGCCCACTCTTGGCCCTGGAGGGGCCCTGGGAGACGTCACTGGCCCACCTCCTGGGTGACATGGAGATGATCAGCCTGTCCCGCCTGCTGGGTGCCAGGCCCTGGGCTGGGCGTTTTCCTGACCTCCAACTCTGTGTGTGATTACCACTCCCATCTTGCAGATGGAAGAACTGAGGCTTCCCAAGAGAGCCCAGCAGCGCTGAGCCCAGCTCCTCGATGAAGGCACACAGAGGGGCAGGGAGCTGGGCCAATGTCTAGGCATTGGCTTTTAGAAAGCAAGGGGACAGCTCTTGGGTTGTGGTGATTGTGCGGGGTTGGGGGGAGGGTGCTGGGGGTGTCACCTGGGACCCTCTGTGATCAAGAGACAGACAGTGCCAGACCCTGGCATCTATGGAGGCGGAGGGGCGGGGGGCGCTAGAGATGGTCTCCAGCAGGGCCGAGCTGAGGTCCCTATGAGTTCAGGATTCTGGGTTGGAGGGGAGGGGGCCGCTGGTCCAGGCTGTGGTGTGCTTGTGGCCAAGGTTAGAAGCAGGGGACAAGTGGCCTGGATCAAAGAACCAGTGGCTGTGTCTGATAGAGGCTGGGGGTCACTTGATATGTGAAGTTGATCTACGGTCAGGTTCAGAGTTAAGGTCCACCCGTGACCACAACCACCACGTGCCCATGCTTGGCGGTCAGTGGCCAGTGCTGAGACTGGAGATTAATGACGAGGACCAGGGGGAGCCACCGATGGCTGGGATTAACCTCTGGTCTGGACCTGAGGTAGGAATCAGCATGTGACTGAGCTCACTGTGTACCCAGGATCTGGGTCAGGGTCCAAGTCCAAGGGCAGAAGCCGGGTTGAGGGGTCAGTCAGGAGTTTCTGATAGCAATAAACAGTTTCAGTAAGCACTGCCTTCCCTCCTTCTCCAGGAGTCTGTCTTCTTTTGCAAGCACCAAAGTACAAATCTTGGAATGACCCTGCTCATCCAGAGGCCTGTGCAAACCGGGTCATTCCCCCGCGCCCCCGTGGCCCCACCATTGCCCCCTGGGGCTGGCAGGACACAGGACAAATCCTAGGTCGAAAGGTCACGCGCTCCCCCTCTGATGAGATGATACAGGGCTCTGTGCCTAGAATCCCCACCCCAGCGTGGTCCCCATGCGATCACACAAGGAACCAGCTCCCCCTGCAGAGAGAAGACACCAGCTTTGGCCCAGCTATTCCAGGACCTTCCAGATCTCGAAGCCCAGAGCTGGGCTTGTTCTAAAAACCAGAGGCAAAGGCGGACCCTGCTCTTGCCTTCAAATAAGCAAAGGGCGTCTAGTCCTGGTTTACAAAAGGCAGCTAAGGTCCAGAGTGGGCAGGTGGCCTGCCCGAGGTCACACAGCAAGCGGCACACAGGAGGGCTCCGAGGACACAGAAGGGCAGTCTGAGGTGAGGGCGCCCCCAATCCCTGCCTGCGGATGCCCCGACCTCTCTGGGCACACCCTCAGCTACCTTGCAGAACGGACACCCCGTCTCCAGCCGAGAGGGGCTGGCCGTCTCTGTACCAGCTGAGCTCCGGGGGAGGGATGGCATTGGTGTCGCAGTACAGATAGGCGGGGCTGTCCTCCACAACCTCTCGGAACTCGGTCACCCCACCGCGGACCTCTTCTTCCCTGGACAGGGTCTCCAAGTCCTCACCGGCGTCGCCCAGCTTCTGGAACATGGGGGGCACTGGGGTGGGGGACAGAGCCATTAGGATGCACAGCTGAGGGACCGGGGTGCACTTCTGCTCCAAGAGACTCCCGTGCCAGCCTCTCTCAGGGCTGGAAAGTGCACTGTGAGAGCGGATCCCCAAGGTCATGGCAGTTTTCCTTCAAACAGCAGTTGCTGAGCAGCTACGATGCTAGGCACGGGGACAGAGCTCTGCCCTCCGCAGCTCACATCCGGGGGACTCAAAGACTTCGCGTGACATGCTGACATCCCTCTCGGGGGAGGAAGCCAGATCCTAAGTCTTAGCTAGGGTTTGTTGACTGGAACACAGAAGTCCAGAACCATTGGCTTTCAGAAGCGGAGGGCCCCTCGAGGCCACCTGATTTGATGACCCACATTATACAAAGGTAAAACCAAGGCCAGTTGGGGGGTGGGGAGGGAGGGCAGTGACGTCCCCAGGTCACAGTCAGTTAAGGGAAGAGCCCGGGCCAGGGTTCTGGGGGCAAGACATGCCAGCCATGAGCAGGAGAACAAGCAGCCAGGAACACAGCCTGCCTGCTAGATCATTCCAGAAGCAGGGACACTCCCCGCTCCCCATGTGCCATCCCTGCCCCAGTGGCCCCCACACACCCTGGATGAGCACATTGAAGTCCTGGTCATCCTCGCCTGCCACGTTGGTGGCCACACACAGGTATCTTCCTGAATCGGAGACCTGCGTGGGCTGGATCTGGAGCAGCCGGCCTTCGCCCAGGATGTGGAGCCGCTGGTTGGGGGTCACGGGCTGGGGGTAGAAAGAGGGGGGACGATCAGAAATGAGGAACAGGGGCACCCGGGTGGCTCAGTCGGTTAGGCGTCCAATTCTTGGTTTCAGCTCAGGTCATGGTCTCACAGCTTGTGAGTTCGAGCCCCGTGAGGGGCTCTGCACTGACAGCTCAGAGCCTGCTTGGGATTCTCGCTCCCTCTCTGCCCCTCCCCCACTCGTGCTCTCTGTCTCTCTCTCAAAATAAATAAGTAAAACTTTAAAATACACACACACACACACACACACACACACACTAAGCAGGCGCCTGCACGGCTCAGTTAGGTGACTGACTTCGGCTCAGGTCATGATCTCGTGGTTTTTGAGTTCGAGCCCCATGTCGGGCTCTGTGCTGACACCTCAGAGCCTGGAGCCTGCTTCCAAATCTGTGTCTCCCTCTCTCTCTGCTCTTCCCCCACTTGCTCTGCCTCTTTCTCTCGCTCTCAAAAATAAACATTAAAAGAAGAAAGAAAGAATGAAGGAGCAGAAAATGCTTAGTCGAGAGTACATATAGCTTAATAAAATTTAAAAAATACAACACAAAGCGAGGGTAGCGCTCTGACGGTTTTAAACACCAAACCCGTGTAGCTGAAAAACTGGGCAAGTTAAATGAGTGAATTTGGAGTTTAATGTTGATGAGTTCCCTATAAAGAGTTGGATTCCTTATTAAAATATAAAGTGGGGCAGGACCGGAAGCTCTGCCTGCCTTCTCCAGAAGGCTCCAAGCAGAAGCAGGGGGCTCCCGGGGCCCCAAGCTCACCCGTCCATCCTTGTACCAGCTGATGGTGGGCGGGGGCATGCCCTGGCACTCACACTCCAGGGTCAAGGTGCTGTTGACCTTGGTCTTCACTTCCTTCACACCGGCCTCCCCCGAGGGGTCGTCTTTGGAGATGGAAGGAGGGACTGAAAGCCACAAGGGGGTGTGAGGAGCGGGCCTGGGAAAGGGGTGCCGGCACCCAGTGCCCACTGCGGGTCCAGGGCAGTCCCAGAAACGGGCGGCTGCTTCCCTGCTTCAGAGCAACAGGGACCCTGGAGGCTGACGGCTCCTGTGACTGTGCATTTAGGGCAGGGACGGTTGGCTGTTAGTGGTTAACGGGACAGGGCAGGTCTCAGGCAGGGGACTTCCTAGGGTGACCTCTGGGGGCCATTCTGGGGGTGCCAGGTCTCAGGTGTAGGGCCGATGGCCACAGCGCAGTGCAGGTGACTGGGGACCGGCGTGGATCTGCGCACGTGGCCCAAGTCCTAACTCACCTGTTTCCGCTGCTAGTGCCCCTGGTCCTACAACGCCTGGGGCAGCTCTGGCTGCCTGGGGACCCTCAGAGGAGATGCGCCACGTGGAGGTGCCTAGGGTGTCCGTGTGGCCCAGGTGCCGCGGTCCCAGGGCTCCCAAGCAGTCTCCCACCTGCCCTGTCCTGTCTGGGAGGCTCCCCGACTTACTGAGCACCTCCACGTGGTAGTTCTTCATGGCCTCCCCAAGTTCATTGGTGACCACGCAGGTGTACTGGCCTGCGTCTTCCTTCTGGGCATTCAGGATCTGTAGCCCGCGGGTGCCTGCTTGCGGGGACAGGGGCCAGGGTCACCCGCAAGGGCCCATGACCTCAGGCTCAGCGGTCCCTTCCTCTAACCGCCGGAGGGCAGCACCTGGGAGCAGCTGAATGTTGCTGGAGGCCTCAAAGGGGGCGCCGTCCTTCATCCAGGTGATGGTGGGGGAGGGGAAGGCCAGCGTCTCACAGATCAGAGAAATGGGGTTGTTGATGGTCACTGTCACCTCCTGGTCCGCACTGTCCTCGGCCACTCCCAGGATGCTGGGAGCCACTGTGGGGAGGCGGGGGGGCTGTGATCCTTAACAGAGATCCTAACCCGGGGCCCGAGGATCCAGAAAGATCTCAGCCCCTGGTGGTGCTTAGCTTCCAAGCCTACACTTTCAACCCCTAAGCAGCGCCCCAGGGGAGGTTCTGGACTATTCCTGCCTCAATTTCCCCAGAAGTCTTTAACAGCCAGCCCATCTGCTAATGTACCAGAGCCGTGTCAATCCCGCTTGGGTTCCAATCTGTCCCGCTCGCCCTGATGCGTGGAATAGCTCTGCGCTCGTTGGCCCTAAGATTTCCTCTTTTAGGTCCTGCAAGGGACTGTCCCTTTTACCACCGGCATTTGTAGAAGAGATTTTATTAAGCCAGACTGTGTCCCTCTCATTTTCTAGGCCCCCGTTTCTCCTGAAGAAACCTCGTGCCGATTACCCCCGGGAGACGGACACCTGGGGGCCCTGTCACCTCTCCAAGCCTCAGAGTTCACTGGTGACACAGAGGGACAAGCACACCCCCCAGCCCCCACCAGGCTTGCTGTGAAGGTCCAGCTACTCAGGCCTGTGCAAATGCCCAGCTCATGATAAATGTGCAGCCAGTACAGCTTGGACCACTTTTGTTGTGGTTGAACCTGAAGAAATGGGGCGGGTCGGGGGGGGAGATAGCAGAGTGCTTTGTGGGAAGCTGTCTGTTAGGAGTGGGGCCCCTTGGTCCCCCCTCCTTTCGGAGCCCAGGGGGTCCGGGAGGCGCCCGGCACTTACCCAGGACGCTGAGCTGGAAGTGTTTGGTCCTCTCCCCGACGGCATTCGCGGCGATGCAGGAGTAGTGACCAGAACTCGACAGGTTGGCCCGGACGACCCGCAGGAGGGCTCCGTCTGGAGAGGCGCGGTAGGCGTCTCCCCCTGCCAGCGGCCGGCCATCTTTGAACCACGTGACCTTGGGCTGCGGGTGGCCTGTAAGGAGCAGGAGAGGCAGACGAGACCATTCAGAAGGCTCTGACTAGGCGGGCCGAGAGTCAGAGGTGGCCCCGGGGTAGGCAGGGGCCGTGGATTCTCCATCTCAGGCCGGGTCCCCGCAGCAGGGCAGGCCGCGGAAGTGGCCTCCGAGCTTGGCCTGGGCCCCTTCCCATGTGGCTGCCTGCCTGCTGCTCATGGAGGACTGGGCAGACACGGCTCGGTGCAGAGCGGCAGGGCAGACGCAAGTTCTGCCTCCCGTCCATCCGTCCGTCCGTCCATCCATCCACCCACCCCCCCCATCCACCCTCCCTCTCTCCCTTCCATCCCTCTCTCCATCCATCCACTCCAGTCCACAAGCGTTAATGGCAACCTACTCCGCGAGGCACTGGGAGGGCCGTGGTGCCCAGGCAATCCTTGGGTCCTGAAGGACCTCAGAGCCCAGGGGGGTACACAGATGTCACAAGGTTACTATGGTCCAGGGTGCTTAGTGCTGGGACAAGAAAGCCCTGGGGCCTGTGGGACCCCAGTGGAGGTAGCCCAGGGGCCCAGGGGTCAACCAAGGGCTCCTTATGGAAAGTTCTGGAAGTTGAGGTCTCTAGTCAGGTGAGGGGTGGGGAGGAGCGTTTGGGGCGGAGGCAGAGCAAGTGAACAGATGAGTGGGGGTGCCGTGCCAAGTTCAGGATGCACAGAGACCTTCCACAGGGAGCACTCGGGCTGGGGGCAGGCCGGAACCCCCGGGCGCCCCCTCCTTCTCTCTGAAGCCGACTTCCCATGCTCCTCCCGGCCTCTGTGTGGGGCCCTTACCTGTGGCTTTGCACGTCAGGTGGGCTGTCTGCCCCTCGGGGACCCTGACTGCCTCCTCCAGGTCCTCGTTCTCAATTCTGGGAGGAACTGGCAGAAGCAGGGAGACAGACGGTTACTGACCAGGGTTGACCAAACGACCTTGAAGCAGGAAGCCAAGAGCCCAGAACCAAGTGCCAAGGCAAGTGCCTTCAGTTTCCTATGCCTCAGTTTCCCATCCCCTTATGCCTGCTTCCACGGGGCAGCGAGTTCAATAAGTGAGTTCAAGAAGTGGGTGGTGTTGCAAATATTTGTCCCCCTTCCAGTTGGGGTTAGTCTCTGCTGTTTCTGGAAAGTTCCATGGCAGCTTCAGAGCAGAGAAAACAAGGCTTGGTCTCTCCCTCCTTCCTGTGCTGAGACCCCTGCTATAGCATGAGCCCATGGTCCTGGGGACAGCCCCCAGAAGCTCCTAGGCAAGAGAGGGGGGATTCGTGGGGTGCTCATCGGAACGGGGCTGTGGCTTACCCAGGACCTCCACACTGAAGTTCCTCCGAGCCTCTCCAGCCTCGTTGCTCGCTAGGCACGAGTAGAGACCTCTGTCTTGCTCCTGGGCCCGGGCCACCTTCAGCATCCGGCCCCCTGGGGAGGGAGGGGAGTGGGCCAAGCTGAGCCCAGGCTGCCCAGCAGAAGAGAAGTGTGCCAGCTGTGGTGATGCAATATGTGATGTCCAGCTGAGGATGGACTTTGGGGGGTCTTGGAGAGTTCTCGTGAGATTTGGACGGGCCACTGCCTCTTGGGCCCCGGTTTCCCCTGCTGTGCACCAGGAAGGACTCTCACAAACCAACTCGATGGGGAGGAGGGATATTCAGAGGAGGTGCCTGGCTCAGCATTCTCAAAGTCTGTTACTGTCCTGGGGGATGTAATGGACGTGCCATGAGAATTTCTGCTGCAGGACTTATCAGAACCTTCACTATGCACATAGTCGCTGTCAGCCTTCAGGAGGGGAACCGAGTAGAAGTCTCTCCTATGCTTATTTAAATCCGGTTGTGTTTCCTGGAGTACCTCACCTAGCCAGTGTTTCCGGTGGCATATGTGAGGGACCAATGGCTAAATGGTTATCCCAGCGAGGCCTGGCAGCGAGGGGTCAGCGGTCAGGGGCGTGTGATAAACAGAGGGAGAGGTCCAGACTGTCCTCTGGCTGGCACCTTACCTGCCAAGAGGTAGGTGTCCTCCCCGGGGATGATGGGCTCCTCCCCTCGGAACCAGCGGACCCGTGGCGGGGGGACGCCTGTGGCTTCACAGAGCAGCGTCAAGGGGCTGTGCAGGGCAGCAGAGACGTTGGTCTGTGGGTCCAAGTCGCCAGTGAACTCTGGGGGCACTAGACACACAGGAGAAACCGCACTCAGGGTGCACATGGGGGGTGTACGTTCCTTCCCCAGCCCCCCCCCAACAGCCGTACCACGCGAGGACCCCAACCCCCAGTCAGGAGAGCCTGAGGAGCAGAAGTGACAAGATCAGAGTGACTCCCACTGAAGGGAGTGGCTGGTGCCTGCAGGCTGGGCTTTGACTCCAGACAAACACCTTGGGCCTCAGTTTCCCCGCCCCGTCAGAGGGATGCCAGGAGGATTCAACAAGCGCTTAGCACAGTGCCTGGTAGGAAGTCAAAGCTCAGCAACGAGGCTGGAATTAGGTGGCCACAGATATGCCCCCTAAATCCACACACCAGAGGTAAGTGGCGCCTCTGTGCTTTCTAAACAATCCACTCGAAAAGGAAGTCACACTCTATCAGGAGGGGAGAAGTGGGCGAGGCCAGGGATCCTGGGGGTGGAGGTGGGGGGCATGATGAGAGAGACCTCCCTAAACCCATCCCTGCCCACCTTACCTCCTACCGCTTCCTGCGCCAACCCTGAGGCATATAGTAGGCGCTCAATAAAAGACTGGAATCACGACGATATGGCCGTCACCCTGCATGTGCTGTGTCACCTGTCCAGGCCTCTGCGGAGTGTGTTCCCTCTGCCCCCGCACACTCATCCCTTCCCCCGCCCCGGCACCTGGTTAACTTCTACTCAGCTTTTATGTTTCAGCTCAAAGGTCACCTCCTACAGGAAGCCGCCCTGACTTCCCACGACAAGTGTTCAGGCTCTTCCTGGTCTCTACTAGGCCTTGGTTCTCCCCATCACACACAAGTCATGCGGGATAGAGACTGCGTAGTTCCCCAGTGCCGGGAACAGAGTAGAGGAACAGCAAGTAAGGGAGAGAGGGACGGAGGAAATGAGGGCTATTTGATTTTGAGAGCAGTGTTCAAAGCTTCCCCCAATAGCAGGCCCGACTCCTGCCAGAGCTCAAACGGGCCTTGTTCTCCCCAGCGGGGCCCCCCTTCCTGCCCTCCTCTCCTCACCCAGCACCGATAGCGCGAAGCTCCTCTCGGCCCTTCCGGCCACGTTCTCGGCCACGCAGCTGTAGCGCCCGCTGTGGGCAGCCTGTGCCCGCTCCACGCGCAGGCGCCGGCCTTGGTTCTGCAGCAGCAGGCCAGGCGCGGCCCTCAGCGGCTGGCCGCCCCGCTCCCACGTCACCCTGGGCACGGGCTTCCCTGTGACGTTGCACCACAGGGTGGCCTCCCCGTCCCGGACCACAGAGACCTGTGTGTGGGGCTCCCGGGGACCAGCGATCTGAGGCGGCACTGGGGACGAGGAGACGGCGTGTCAGGGAAAGCCGCCGCGGCCACCGGGCACCGGGCATCTGCCACCTGCGAGGCTGGCCTTGCTCGCCTGGCCGCTCACTGGCTGTGTGACCTCGCCAGGCGACCCCACCTCTCTGGGCCTCCATTTTCCATCTCTACACTGGGGTCACAACAGCACCCTGGGCCCCTCTCCCGCACCCCGGAAATCAGGGGCAAGCCCTCTGCCTGGAGAATAAGGTCACAGCACAGCCCGGAAGACCTGCGAGGGGTCTCCTTCCCCAGAAACGAGGGGCTTCCCGGAGCCTAAACAGACACTGGGACCGTTTGGGGCAGGGCATTATTCTCCACGCGGGATGCTGAACGGCGCTGTCCTTGGCCTTAGTTTCTAGAACGACGTTTACGAGGCTGGGGTGTTTCATCCCCTCGCTCCGGGACAAGGGTGTGGACACGGGTTCCCGTTACGTGAGGACTTCCATGTCTGTGTTTCCCACCGTCTCAAGACATACTTGTTTCTTGGGGGCCCACGGGGGCTACTGGGGGTCCTGGCGCCCCTCTCGCGTGAGCGCGCGCGCAGGTCACGGGCTGGAAGGGGCCGGTTGGGAAGGGCAGGAGTAAAGCCCCAGGAGTCAAGAGGGAACGCGAAGCTGTTCTCACGGTCACTGCGTGTCTTTGCTGGGACTGTGGAGGGGGGGGCCCGCCCGCCCAGGGTGCCCGGGGGCCCACCCTTCCGGCCGCTTCCTCCGGGTGCAGGCGTCCCCGCCCGGCTCACCATGCACCTCCAGCAGCTGGTGCTGACTGCTGTTCCCTGCCACGTTGCTGCACTCACAGGTGTACGTTCCCTCCTGGGCCGGCCGCGCCTGTCCCAGGTACAGCAGCCGCCCCGCAGCCGACACCTGCTCGACACTGTTCCCCTCCCCCGGCAAGGGCTGACCTGGGCGCAGCGAGAAAGAAGCCCCTGGTCCCCGGTCCTTCCGCCTGGAATGTCTGTCCTCACGCCCATCCTGGCCGGCTTCTGCCCACCCTCCAGGCGTCCACGTCCACATCACCTCTCTCGCGAAGCCCTCCCGGAGTGCCAAACCCCATCCCTGAGCCCCCGTAACCCTTGGGCTTCTCCGCATCACAGAGCTGCCTGCAGATCCGGGTGCTGCCCGAAGCCCAGCCCAGCCCCAGGGCCTTTGCACCTGCTAATACAACTGCCTGAAATGTCTTCTCCCTACGATACTCTCACACGCATCCCTCCTTCCTCTTCTTAAGTTCCGCTTGGCCAAAAACGCCTCTGGCTGCCCAGCCTGAAACTGCAAACGCCTTCTCCCTCTTCTGGCTTTATTTCTCTCCATAGATAGTACTTACCATCTACGTTACTCACTGACTTTCTGTCTATTATCTGACTCCCCCAATCTGCTGCTATATTTCCAACCCCCAGGATGGGGCCTGGCAGGGAGAGGCTCTCAGTAAATACTGGGTCAATGAATGAGTCCCAAATATTTACCAAGCACTATTTTACACCAATTTTGGAATCCGGGGCAGGGGCGGGGAGGGCTGAGACGACGCCTTGCAGGGCGCACAGACTCATGGAGAGGCAGACGTGGAAGGGCTAAGGTGGTCACATGACAGGTAAACACAGGGCCTGAGTCAAGGAGGCCCTGGCCCAGCCTTGGGCGCTAGTCAGGGAGGGCTTTCTGGAAGAGAAGGCCATAGCCCAACAGCTCTCACTGGCAGACTCAGGTACCAAGCGCAGAGGGACTGAGGGCAGTGCCGCGTCTGTGCCCCCAGTGTCACAAGCCCAGCCGTCTGGGTCTCAGCTAGGCTCTGGGGCAGGGGCGCCCCGCGAGGGCGGGGAGCAGCCTCCCTGAGCAGGGCACCGAGGGCGGGGCAGGGCGAGGGAGGCGATCATACCGTCCTTCCTCCAGGAGATCCTAGGGAAGGGGACGCCCCGACAGTCACAGGACAGCCTGGCGGGGTGCCCCTCGGTCACGGTCAGGGTGCGGGGCTCCCCTGAGGGGAACACAGGAGGCACTGGGGGGGGAACAGAGAGGTGTATGAGGAGGGTGTCGGGCTGGGAAGGGAAGGGGGCGGGGAACAGAGAGGCAGCACCCCTCCGGGGACGCGAAAGCCAGAGCCACGGCAGGTGCGGGGGAGGGACCCCAAGACCCTCACCCCAGACATTCAGGTTGTAGTGCTTCTCCGAGCGGCCCGCCTGGTTCAGCGCCTCGCAGCTATAGCGGCCGGCGTCCTCCACCTGCGCTCTGCTCACCTGGCCAAGGGCAAGAATGGAGCATGACCTTGGGCAGGTGGTTTGACCTCACTGCGTCCCGGCCGCCCCACCTGGGCCTGAGGGCACCTCCCCTCCCTGGCACAGCGTGAAGTTTCTAGAAGCCACAGCTTGCGGTGGCCTGACCTGGGCCGGCACACGGAATGCGTTCCCCACGTGGCAGCTCCAACAGCCTCACCCCCAATTCACATCCCCAGCCCAGCTCTGCCAAGGGCTGCCTCTCCTGCCTTTAATCTGCTCCCGGCCTCTTTGGAAAGTCCGACAGAACGGACCAGAAGGGAAGGTAGAAAATGAAGAAGGATGGGGGTGGGGGTGGGGTAAGATCCTGTCCTCAGGGGTCAGATCCTGACAGAGGAGGTGAGGAAGCTAAGTTGTGGGTAGGGGAAACCAAATTGGGGTGTTCAGAGTTGGGAATGATCACATCACAAGGTGTAGAGGGCTGGGAGGAGGAGGAACAGGCTGGAGTGGAAGTTTCTCCCCAACAGCCGGAGAGGTACCTCCCCTCCCCTAGCTGAACAGGGACGCGCTATCCTGGGGGTTGGCTTTCTTTTCATAAGACCCCCAGCCGCCCCAGAAGGGCAGCTTACAGGCGACAGACACGAGCAGTCAAGACACTGCCTTAAGGTGGCCCAGCAGGGAGGAGGCGGCAATAAAATTTAAACCCAGGCTGCTGCCCCCACAGTCCCTGACCCTAATCTCCCCTTCCCTTGCTGCGCCAGAGGCCCTGTGAAGGTCTCCAATGCCCCAAGGCCAGGAGGCCTTAGAACAGGGAGGAAAAAACAGGTGAAAAGTGCGGGGCTCAGCTCTGTGGGGACCGAGGGGGGGCCCTGCGGCAGCTTCCGACCAGGTCCGGAGGACGTGCCCCGGGCGCTGGGTCGCACCGAGCTGAGCCGGTCCCGTAGGCTCCCCCACGGCCCCCACCCTGCTCACCTCCAGCCGCGCCTTGTCTGCGGAGAGGTGGACGCCGGGCCGCGGCTCCAGGGGGCGGCCGTCCTTCCTCCAGGTCAGCACGGGCGGGGGCACGGCTTGGCCCCGGCACTCCAGGGCCACGGACTCGTTGGCCACGACGGACACGTTCACCTCTTCGCCGAGGATGCTGGGGGGCACTGCAGGAGGGGGCGGGAGAGGGGTCTCAGGCACGTGGCGGGGCCGGCAGGATGCCGGGCCGGGGTCAGGAGCAAGCAGCAAAGGGGCGCCTGGGTGGCTTAGTCGGTTAAACGTCCGACTTTCGCTTAGGCCATGATCTCGTGGTTCGTGGGTTCGAGCCCCGCGTCGGGCTCTGTGCTGACTGCCAGCTCGGAGCCTGGAGCCTGTTTCAGTCTGTGACTCCCTCTCTCTCTGACCCTCCCCTGCTCACGCTGTCTCTCTCTCTCTCTCCTAGAAATAAATAAAAATTAAAAAAAAAAAAAGGAGCAAGCAGCAGGGCATGGGCGGGGGGCGGGGGGGGAGGTCAGCACTGGGAGGGGGCCGCCGGCCTGAGCTGGGGTCCTCTCATCCTCCCTGCGAGGACCCTCCCGGTTCTGCCCCCCGAGGGGGCCCCCAAATCTGAGCAGGACGGTGAGTCACAGCAGCGTCAACACCCCACGTGGGATTCAGCGTCAATACCACCATCGAGGGAAACTGGGTAGAGGGGACCCAGGATCTCTCTGTACTAATTCCTACAGCTGCCTGTGAATTTACAGTGATCTCAAATTCTTCTAGAAATATAATATTTTGGGGGCGCCCGGGTGGCTCGGTCGGTTAAGTGTCTGACTCTAGGTTTCGGCTCAGGTCACGATCTCACGGTTTTGTGGGTTCAAGCCCCGCGTGGGGCTCTCTCTAGGTGCGAGCCTGCTTCAGATCCGGTGTCTCCCTCCCTCTCTGCCCCTCCAATGCTCATGCTGTCTTTCCCTCTCAAAAATAAACTTTAAAAAAAAGAAACAATATCTTCTTTTAAGCTTTAAAAAAATTTTTTTTGATGTTTATTTTTGAGAGAGAGAGAGACAGAGTGTGAACGGGAACGGAGCAGAGAGAGAGGGAGACACAAAATGGGAAGCAGGCTCCAGGCTCTGAGCTGTCAGCACAGAGCCGGACGCAGGGCTTGAACCCACGGACCGTGAGCTCATGACCAGAGCGCAAGCCGGACGCTGAACCTACAGAGCCCCCCGGGCACCCTGGGGATTTTAAACAGCAGTGAGTGGAACTGTGTGCGTCACGAGTCTGGTGAATCCCAGGGCAACCACTGAGGCGGGCGCTCTCTTCGCCCGTTGCGCAGATAAAGAGACGCAGGCTCAGAGAGGCGGAGTGGCTAGCCCGAGCTCACAGAGCCAGGAAGGGGTGAGGCAGGATGCGATGACACTCAGGAGCTCCTCACCCTCCCCCATCCGCCTTTCCGGAAAGTAGTGACCCCCTTCCATCCAGGACCGTGAAAGCATCCAATTCCTGACTTGCCCCGGGGCCCTTCCTGCCACCTTCCACCTGCTCCCCGAACACCAGCTCCTGCCTATGTGGGCCACTCACCTCCACTCCCCGCCCCTCCGTCTGCAATGGGGGAGCACTTCACCTCTAACTCAAGCCCCCACGAAGGCAGCCAGTCTCAGGCCGGCACCTCCCGTGCCCAACCACCCCTCCCCCACTCTGGACGGGCTTCCGGGAGGGACGCCCCCAGCCCCACCTCGTTGAGCCCCCGCGGGGCCCAGACAGCATCCTGAGCGGGACTCACCGTGGACGGACAGGACAACGTCTTGGCGGTCCTCCCCCACCGCGCTCACCGCCACGCACGAGTAGCTGCCGGAGTCGGAGGCCCGGGCGCTGGCCAGGGAGAGGACCCGGCCCCCGGGGAAGACCTGTGTCCCCGGACGGAAGCCCACGTGAGGCGACACACCTCAGGGGGCAGCACCCACACCTTCACGTGCCCCAGACCCCAGACTCCCCCCCCCCAAGTGCTGGAGAGCTGCCAGCTGTACCCAGACCTCGGGACCTGCGGGGGGCGGGCCAATCACCTCGCTGCGCTCTAGACCAGGGCTGGGGCTACGGAGCCCTTGACACTGGCTGAACCCCCACCCCTACCCCCACCCCCGGGATGATACACAATAGACATCAAACAGTTGGACCCAAAAGAACCCTGTAAAAGGCCTTCATAATAACCGATCATAGAGTTTTGGATGGATTGGCTTAACTAAAACGTTCTACTGAAACTGATTTCATTTCTTTCCCTTTACTCATTCGAACGTCGGCCCTAGAAAATTTAAAGTTACATCTACGGCCCGCACGGGTGGCGCACTTGCGCATCGCGCTTCCGGAGCCCCCTGCGGCTCCAGACTCTTCTTTTTATTAGCAGCTCTCCTTCCCCCCCTCCCGCCCCCCGGCAGCTAACTGTCCCCAGTGGCCACCGCTCGGCCATCACCTCAGGGCTCCCAGGGCCCAACCTCTGCTCCCAGTACCTCCTGAGGCACCAGAGAGGTGCACCAGGCTGCCCAGCCTGCTGACCTGGAGGCCGGAGGCCCCTGAGGTGGACACGGGGTTTCCATCCTTGAGCCACATCAGCGTGGGGCTGGGGGCTCCGGTGGCGTCACAGGTCAGCCGGACCGGGGCGTTGAGCAGCACGGGGCCTGGCAGGCTGGGCGGCCGGGTGATGCGTGGAGGCACTGCGGGGCGGAGGACACCACGGGCGCGGGGTGAGCCCCACCGGGGGCGGAGCCAGCAGGGCCCCCGGCCGGGCCACCCCACGGGGCCGGCCACCCCGCAGCTTCGATGGGCTCCTCTCATCCTTACACCACCACGATGAGGCTTCTACAGATGGGAAACTGGGGGGCTCAGAGAGGGCAAGTCACGCTGAAGGTCGACCAGTTAGAAAGTGACAAATAGCACAGGGTCATGATTATGCGGACGGCACGGGGGCACCCTCTGGGCAGGTTTTGTTGCCCAAATCAGAGGCAGCAGGTGAAACGCTAGCCTGCCTTCCAGGGCAGAAAAATGATCAGAAGATTCAATGGGATCCGGGAGATACAGCCTCGAGGCCCAGGGTCCCAGCCTCCTTCTGGTGTCTGTAACTCCCCGCATCTCTGCAGCCTCAGCCCTTGGCAGGTGGTCACCAGTGGATGCATCCAACTGTCAAAGACACTTCTGGGACTTCCCAGGCCAGCTCGGTGCCCCGTTCCGGGCACTCGGTCGTACCTCCTCTTTGTCAGAAGGTAGTATACCGGGTGACTGTGTATTCTTCCAGAATATAATTACTGTATTCTCCACTAGACGGAAGTCTGTTTTCTCAGGGCTACAGCCCCAAGGTCCACCCCAGAGCATGCACTCAATAAAAGTGGTTGGATAGAAGATAGATAAAAAGAGGAATGGATGGATGGGTAAGTAGATGGGCAGATAGACAGTCAGATGGCTGAATGGATGGATGGGTGGACAGAGGATTGGATGCATGGTTACATAGATGGATGGATAATGATGAATGATGGATGGATGGATGGGTAGATAATGGATAGACAGATGGATAATGGATGGGTAGATGGATGGATGATGGATGGATGGGTAATGGATGGATGAAAGGATAGATAGATGGATCAATGATGGATACATGGATGGGTAGATAATGGATAGATGGATGGATGACGGATGGATGATGCATGGATGGACGGATGGATGGGGAGACTGATAGACACATGAATGTAGGAATTACTTTTTGGATGAGGACCCCTTAGTCCCAGGGCAGCTCACCATTGACCCGTAGCCCGTACTGCAGCTCTGTGCTCCCTGCCACATTGGCTGCCACACAGCGGTAGCTCCCAGCATCAGAAAATCGTGCCTGCTCAATGTGGAGAACTCTGCCATCAGCTGATACCGTCACTCCCTTCCGGGCTGACAGAGGCTGGCGGCCCTTGAACCAGGAGATATCTGAGGGAGAGAGCAGAGACGCAAGGAGTCCTGGCCGCCCTTCAGACTGTGCCTGAGTAGTGAGCACCCCCGAAAAGCTTCCAGAGTGGCCACGCGGTGTGCCTTTATTTCGGGCACTGGGACAAGCCAGAGTTCTCCAGGAAGGAGGCTGGGGCTGGAACGGGGCAGTGCTGTCTGAGACGGGACCGAAGGCAGGGGGGAAGGTCCGTGGGCCGGAGGCTGGGGCAGCCTGGGGCAAGGAGAGTCCAAGCCAGCCCAGCCGCCCTCCCCTCCTTTCCCTGCAAGGAGACCACTCACGAGGGGAGACCGTTAGAGGAAAACATGGCGCGCTCTGCATCCACAGCCTCACAAGCACGGACCACCTGTACCCTTGGCTTGCTTAGACCCCGCCAGAGCCCATCCCGTCGACAAAACGCTCACGCCTAGCCCCAAGCTCTAGACAAGAGTCCCAGACAGACTGCGACTCAGAGGTCCCGGTCCTTGCCCCCCGCCCCGGGGCAGCCCCGTGAAGTTGCGAGCTCTGAACAGAAGCCCTGCACATTTGCTTCAGACTCCAGTGCAAAGGCACTGGGCCCTGGCACGGACTGACACAGTGAGAAGAGAGGAGCATTCGAGGAATAGGGGAGGGTCGTACGGATCCCTCCCTGTCGTGTCCACAGCCCAGGTGGTGCCTGGGGCCCTGCGGCCTCCTTAGATGGGGACCAGGGCGGTGGCTGGAGACGGCTGTCGGCCAAGGGGAGGGGTCTTACCGGGAGGGGGCACACCCGAGGCCAGACACTCCAAGGTGACTGAGGCGTTTTCCAGCACTGCCTTGTTCAGCGGGCCCGGCTCGATGTTGGGGGGCACTGGAGGAGACCAGCAGAGCCCCGTCTTGGTGGATGTGGGCTCTGGGCTCGTCTCGGCCATCCCTGATCTCCCTCCCCAGCGTCCCCCAAAGCCTCCTGGGACCGAGGAAGCCCCATCCTGAACTGGCATGAAGACAAAGGCATCAGGCTGCAATCTTCCCACAACAGGAAAGACGACAGCGCCGAGCTCCGCAGAACAGCCGTGAGCCGGCCCAGGGGAGACGCAGAACGTTAGCAGCAGGTGCCAGGAAAAGAGGCAGGTGCCGGGTTTTACGCACGCACACAAGGATAGAAACGGACCCAAAGATGAATAAGACAAGCAAAAGTAAACATGCATGCAGGTGAGAACACACTATGTTTGAATTTTTTTTTTCTTTATTTTGAGGGAGAGAGAGGAAGAGAGAGAGAGAGACAGCATGTGAGCAGGGGAGGGTCAGAGAGAGACAGAGACACAGAATCTGAAGCGGGCTCCAGGCTCTGAGCCATCAGCACAGAGCCCGACGCGGGGCTCGAACCCACGGACTGTGAGATCATGACCTGGGCCAAAGTCCAGGGCTCCAGCGGCCGAGCCGCCCAGGCACCCCAGGACATGCTATGTTTTTAAAATCCCCTTCCCTCTGTCCACCCAGGGCAGCCCCAAGGGCCCCCAGGGGTCACCCCACCATCCAGTGCCCCGGTCCTCACCCAAAACCTTGAGGACCACGTCCTTTTTGCTCTCCCCAGCCACATTGGTGGCAGTACAAGTGTAGACGCCTTCATCCCTCAGGTCTACCTTCTCGATCTGGAGGGGGAGGAGCGATGGCCACGTGTTGCCGTGGGGAACACGGAGCCCGATTCGGGTGGTCAGAGGGATGCTGGGACACAGTAAGTGGCCGGGTCGCTGCAGACCCCAGGGGCAGGAGAAGGGAGTCAAGGGGGCGGTTTGGCTCTGGGGGTGGAATCCTAAGCTATGCGTTCAGATTCCAGGGATGCTCCCCTCCCCCACCCCGGCCGACTGTGTCCCTCTGACTTCCCTCCCCACCACCCAGTACCCATCCCATCCCCAGGCTGCCAGGGACCCACACAGGGTCACTGGGATCCCTGAAAGTGGCCCCTCCCCCTGCGCCCAGCTGCCGCACCAGCGCTGGGGCCCCTGAACGTACCTGCAGTTCTCCCCCCAAGGCTGCCAGGGCCACCCCATCCTTCCACCAGTGGAGACTTGGGGTGGGCACCCCAGTCCCCACACACTGGAGGGTCACAGGCTGCAGGAAAGACACCGTGATATTGTCGCCCCCGACGACGGCCACCAGTGGGAGCTCTGGGCAGGGGAAGAGGCAGGGAGGGTCCAGGTCAGAGGTCAGAGCCAGGAGGGGTGCAGTGAGTACCCAGCTACCCCCTCGATGCCTGGGGAGTAGGGAGTGTCCTTACAGGGCTCCCCCCACTCAACCCGAGAGATGATTGGCTTAGGGGGAGAGCACTAGACCAGGAGTCAGTAAAGCAGGTCTTTCCCTTTAAAACCCTCCCATCCATGCACCCACGCATCTACCATCCGCCCACCCGTCCAGACGTGCGTTGAGCATCTATTCTGTACAAGGCCCAGGGGGTTTAGCAGAGGACACTGGCTAGCCGCGCCGCCCGGCCAGAGCTCCCGGACCCGGGCAGCGGAGCTGGACAGCCAAACAAGCAATTTTAATACAGTGGGTGGCAGGCTAGGGCCACGACAGGCTGGGCAGTGCAGATTGGAGCCGCGGCGGAATCCAGGAGGGCTTCCTGGAGGAAGGTGGGGGCATTTCAGGACAGGACTGAGAGACAGGGAGCAGCGAGGCAGGCCGAGAGGAAGAGGGAGACTATTCCGGGCAGAGGAAACCCAATTTGCAGGCTTGGAGGCGAGAGGGCGGATGTATACAAAGAACGGAACGAAGTTCAGCCCGCGTGAAGAGAGTGAGTGAAGAGGGGGCGGGGCTGGGAGGGGGCAAGAGAGGGGCCTGCGGACTGGACACGTGACACGCGTGGAAGCAGCCAGGGCCAGCCTCACACCCGCGTGACTTCGGGGAGCTGGAAAGTCCAGCCCAGGAGCGCGGCCCAGGAAAGACCAGCCCCTGGCCCAGCAGCCCTACACGGGCACGGATGGCCATGACCGCCCCCCCCCGCCCCCGCCCCCACCATCCCAGGCTGCCCACGCCCCTCACCGTGCACGGACAACTCCACCTCAGCCCCAGCAGTGCCCGCCTCGTTGGTGGCCTGGCAAGCAAAGAGGCCCGCGTGGCCCAGCTCCACATGCTTGAAGTGCAGCGAGGTCCCCCCTGAGGCCACCTGCGCCCCAGCCAGTTCCTCGGCCGGGCGGCCGTTCTGCAGCCACCTGAGGTGGGCGGGGACGGGTCAGCCCGAGGCCAGGCAAGTCAGGCAGGGCAGGACCTCCCTGGCCCCGCGGCCTCCTCCCTCCTCCAGGGGAGGGGCAGGGTCTCCCATCCCGGGGACCCCCGAGCATGCGTCGCTGACTGCCCCCAGCCCCGTGCCCGCCTCCACCACCCCGTACGCACTGGAGGGTGGGCGCCGGGGAGCCTGAGGCCCGGCAGGGGAGTTCCAGCGGCTGTCCCGTGAGGGCGGTCACCTGGCCCAAGCCTTCGGCCACCAGGAGCTGGGGGGGAACTGTGGGCGGAGCCTGCCATTGGGTGCTTGGAGCTGAGCGAACCCGAGTCCCCAGCACCTTGAGGGCAAGACCCGAACCTCGCCTCACCCTCTGAAGCCCCCCACAAATGGTTCCTCCTCCAGGAAGCCTTCCAGGACCACCCAAGACAGAGCAGGTAGTCCCCCCCGGCCTCCCCACAGGCTTGGCCTGTGTATTAAACGTCTGTCCTCCCACCAGAGGGACAGCTCAGGACTCTCGTCCGCCTTGCTTCCTGCTTCATCTCCAGCACCACCCCCCGCCCGGAGCGGATGCCCGAGAAATGTCGGCCGGAAGCAAGAGACAGACAAAGGGCCCGGCCCGGCTGACCCAGAGCCCACAGCCCAGCTTGGGGCCTCAGGGAGTCCTTGATACACGTCCAGCCCATTGACCAGGAGCACCGGGGGGTGGGGGGGGCAGAGTGGTGTCCTGTCCCAAGTGACCGGGCTGGGGGCCCACGCGCAGTGGGGGTAGGAGGCGGGGCCCGTGCCCGGGGGGCAGACCGGGGCTCACCCTGCACTTCCACGGAGTACCGCAGAACGGCCTCCCCGGCGGGGCTGCTGGCCACACAACTGTACAGGCCTCCGGACGCCTCCCCCACGCTCTCCAGGCTCAGCACGCCGCCTCCCGCCACCAGCCACGTCTCGTTGCTCTCGGCCACAGGCAGCCCCTCGTGGTGCCAGGAGAGGGTGGGGGGCGGGTGGCCTCTGGCCACACACTCCAGCGCCAAGGGCCTCCCGGCCACGGCCTTCACCACACGAGGTCCGCCTCCAGCGCCCTCGATGGTGGGAGGGACTGGGGAAGAAAGACGGGGCGGCTCAGGGACCGGGGTGGGGGTGGGGATGCCAGTCTGCACGCTGCCCGGCGGGCCAGCTCAAGCCCCTCGCTGACCCCACCCCATGTGAACAGCCTCCTTCCTCACCTCTGCTAGCTGAAACCCCCTTCTCAGATGTCACTTCCTTCAGGAAGCCTTCCCGGACCTCTGGCTGGAAGCATTCTCTCCCTCCGCTGCCCCTTGGCCGCCTCTCCTCGCCCCTGCCCCCCCCTCCCCCTTACCGCTTGCATCTTCCCTCCATCCATCCCCGCCACCCCTGCGGGGTCACTGTGAGCAGAACAATAGCTTGTCTCTGTCTCCGTACCTGCTGATTTCTAAGTGACCAGCTCCCCAGGACCCCAAACCAGAACCACTGCTTTCAAGTCCCTTCCCTGGTCTGAGGAACAGGGGGACTTCTCTCCTCCCCCTGGGGAGGGCCCCCAAGTTCCTGAGACCACGGAGCCCTTGCCAGGGGACCTGGGGTGGCAACTGCCTGGGAAGAGCTTCTCAACCTTATTTGGGTCACAAGCCCCTTTGGAAATTTGATGCACACATTTTCCATTTCATTTCCAGAAGGTCCTCTGATCCCCCAATGAGAGTCTTCGAGCTGGCAGCTGGGGACTCAGAGAATGCTCGTGGACCCCACCCCAGCCCCGCACCTGCATCTCTCGGGGCCAGGGCAACCCCACTGGCCTGCACTCTGGGTCTCAAACTTCACCTGCTCAGACTCCATCCCTGCCCACAGTCACTTAGTGTCTCCCCCCACCCCCATGCATCCTCAGGGCCCCTCAAGGTGGGTCTACACGCAGGTAAACAGCACAAGACTCACAGCCAGAACCACCCCCCCTCCCACCATGAACCGGGTCCCATCCCCTCCTAGCAAGTGGCCCTTGGCCAGTCTCTCACCCCCAGAGAACACGGCTCTCCTCAGTAAGTGGGACCCAGGGCGACAAGGGTCCAGGCCCCTGACCCTGATTAAATGAGCCGAAGCTATGAAAAGCCCCGGGAGCCCTGGCTCACGGTGTGATTAACGCAGAGCAGCTCATAATTCACTGAAAAGCAGTGAAAAGTGCTTCCCCCTCACCCCCAAGAGAAGCCTGGCTTCTCTCCTGGGCTCTGCCTGGCCCTTCCGCCCCTGACCTTGACATCCTGGCCTGTCCAAGTGAGGGAAGTTGTTCAAGCTGAGATGGCCCGTAACTCTTTAGCCCCAAGACCCCGCGCTTCTGGCCACTCTCCTCAGCGACTTTTGACGCCAGGACCGCCTGGGCCCAGAGCGCCCCCTCCCCCACTGCGCAGCGCTCACCGTAAACCGCCAGCCTGGTGGTCTTGTCCGTGACCCCCACGGCGTTGCTGGCCTTGCAGGTGTAAGTGCCTGCGTCCACGCCCCGGGCCCTGGCCAGCCGCAGCTGCCGGCCGCCCCTGGTGTAGACAGCCTCGGCACTGAGCGCGAGAGGGGCCCCGTCCTTGAACCAGGTGATGGTGGGAGAGGGCACTCCTCGGGCCTCGCACAGGATCCGCACTGGGTGGCCCTCCACGACAGCCACCTCACTCGTCTCGTTGGAGCCCCAGATGGTAGGAGGTGCTGAGGATGGCAGGCGATGCTGGTCACAAGGAGCCTGCTCAGGGCGGACGGGGTCCCCCCGCCCCCACCCCCGATGTCACTGGCCCCTGCAGGGTGTGGTGTGCACGGGGGACGGGGACAGACGGGGACATCTGCGGACAGACGGGAGGGGCCTCTTGGGACATGCTGATGTGGGACCCGGTCATCTCTAACCCTGCCTCTAACTCAGTGCGTGGCCCGGCACAGCTCACTTCCCCTCTCTGGGTCTCAGTCTCCCCGTCCACAAAATGAGGGTCTGACCTAAATCAGGGGTTCGCCACTAGCGGCCCCCGGGGATCCTGGGGGCACGTGGGCACAGCGTGAAACAGCACTGCCATCTGAGAACGGAACAGCTCTGTCCCTCCAAGAGCTCCATCCCGATCACGACAGAGGGCAGGGCGCCGTTTCGTGGACTGTGTTCTTAACCCTTCTGGGACTTTCTCCATCAGCGCTCTTTTGCCGGATCTGTTTTCACAGCTTCCTCCCCGAAGGCCAAGTGGCCCTGGCTTCCCACTTACACTTGAGAGAGTAAACATCCCTTTAAATGAGCGCGTTTCCAGATAAAGCAAAGGGAGTCGATTTAGAGAAACAGGCGCAGAAATGATCACCGTGACCAGGATGAGGAATCCAGCTGGCAGCGCTGGGGACGGGGACACCGGGCCAGCTTCTTGGTCCCTCTCCCCAGGTTTTACGGGACCGGGGCTGCTCCCCTAGGACCCCCCTCCCGGAAGCGGGCAGCCCGTGGTGGGGGCCGGGCTCACCGTGCATCCTGAGCTGGAAGACCTTGGCCTGCTGGCCGGCGGGGCTGAAGGCCACACACTGGTACCGCCCCTCGTCCCCCAGGTGATTGCTGGTGATTCTGAGAACCTGGCCATCCTCCTGCAGCTGGACATGAGGGTCCCCCAGAGGGACGGGCCTGGAGGGACGGTCAAGAGAAGGCCAGCAGTAAGCAGGGCCCGGCTGCAGAGAGAGGAGCTTGCCACTTGTGAGAAGCAAGTCTGGGAGGTTCACAGTCGCTGAATGGTGCCCACGTGCCAGGGAATGGGCACAGATGGTGGCTGATCCCTGCCATGGACGGTTAGTCACTACAAGCAGTCAAGGGCAGGCAGATACAGCGTTTCTGACAAACTGAGGGTCTGGGGCGGCTGTGCATTGAGCAAGTCAGTCGGTGCCATTCTCCCAATGGTGTTTGGTCACTTTGTGTCCCTGTGTCACAATTATGGTCATTCTCACGATGTTTCAGAAAAAAATTTTTATGTTTATTTCTGAGAGAGAGAGAGAGACAGAGCACGAGAATGGGAGGGGCAGAGAGAGAGAGGGGGACACAGAATCGGAAGGAGGCTCCAGGCTCTGAGCTGTCAGCGCAGAGCCCAACGCGGGGCTCGAACCCACAAACCGTGAGATCATGACCTGAGCCGAAGTCAGACACTTAACCTACTGAGCCCCCCAGTCGCCCCCTTCTCACAAAATTTCAAAGTTTTTCCTTATATTTGTTATGCTGTGATGTACAATATGTTTGTTACACGGGATTACAACTCTCTGAGAGCTCAGATGATGGTCAGCATTTTTTAGCAATTTACTTTTTTTAATGTTTACTTATTTTTGAGAGAAAGCATGAGCCAGGGCGAGGTAGGGAGGGGGGACAGTGGGCTCTGCACTGACAGCACAGAGCCTGGCACGGGACTCGAGCCCACGAACCGTGAGATCGTGACCTGAGCTGAAGCTGGACGCTCACCCCACTGAGCCACCCAGGCGCCCTGAAAGAAACTATTTTTTAAACTACTTTTTATTTTTATTTTTATTTTTTTAATTTTTTTTAATGTTTTTAATTTTATTTCTAGGAGAGAGAGAGATAGACAGCGTGAGCAGGGGAGGGTCAGAGAGAGAGGGAGTCACAGACTGAAACAGGCTCCAGGCTCTGAGCTGGCAGTCAGCACAGAGCCCGACGCGGGGCTCGAACCCACAAACCGCGAGATCATGACCTAGGCGAAAGTCGGACGCTTAACCGACTAAGCCACCCAGGTGCCCCTAAACTACTTTTTATTTAAAGTACGTATGTTGTTTTTTAGACATAATGCTATTTATTGCACATTCAACAGACGATAGTGCAAACATAACTTTTCTGGGTACCGGGAAACCAAACAATTCGTTTGATTTGCTTTATTGTGATATCTGCCTCATCGTGATGCTCTGGGACCGAACCCCTAACATCTGTGAGGTGTCCTGTACGGACACCTGCTACGGCACAGGTGAAGCCTGTGAACTGAGCACTATGTTAGATGCGTCAGCCACAAAAGGTTCCGTATTGTGTGACTGCATGGGATGTACATGAACTATATGTAACTCTACAGACAGAAAGCAGATTAGTGGTCACCAGGGGCCGGGGGAGGGGAGAGGGCAGGGGCTGGTGGGCATGGGGTCTCCTCTTGGGGTCATGAAATGTTCGAGAACTAGACACAGGTGACGGTGTACATAACGGTGCATGTACTACAAACCACTAGAAGCAAGCCCTTCAGAATGGTTGATTTTAGATTTTGTGAATTTTACCTAAAAAAAAAAGTTTCAAGCAAAAAGCTAGACTGCGTCATGAGAAAACCCTGCTGGGGGGGAGGGGGAGAGAAGAGGGTCCCCTGGGTAATTCCAGGCTGGGGTGGGAGGTGTTCCACGCTGCCCTCCATATGGCCCCTGGATGGTGGCACGTGCAATGGCCACTGAGCGCCTCCCCGATGTCCCCAGATGCCCAGCCCCATCTGCCATGAAGACCACTCACTGCCCGTCCTTGGTCCATTCCACCTGGGGCGTGGGGACCCCCGAGGTCCGGCACTCCAGCTCGACGTCTGCACCAGCCAGGCTCAGCACGTCCTGGGCAGCCCCGGCTCCCGCCACGGAAGGAGGGACTGGGGGGCGGGGGGCAGAGGGGCAGAAAGTCCTCAAATCCCGCACAGGCAAAGGCCCTGTGGCAGGCCTTTGTCTGTGCAGGTCCGCGGGTGCACCCTTCCCTCCCCTTCCATCCGTGACTCGAGGCTCCCTGGCTGATCAGGGCCCTGCTTTGTGCGTTCTCTGCAGCCGACGCTACTTTTTGCAGCACGTAACACAGCACTAATTACGTGGGTAATCACGTGACCGTCTAATGTCTGCCCTGATGGCTCTGTGAGGACAGGGACGGGGTCTGTCACGGGCCCCTCTATGCCCCCCCAACTCTCAGCAGGCAGAGTCCCCCTCTTCCCCAGCCTCACTCACTGAGCACGAGCAGATCGAAGTCCTTCTGGGCAGTCCCCGCCTGGTTCTCTGCTCGGCAGGAGTAGAGGCCCGAGTCAGCCTCCTGGATCCTGGGGAAGTGGAGGGCCCCGGGCTTGTCCAGCAGGCGGTGACCACCCGCCTCAGGAATCTGGACGGAAGAGGCCGGAGGGAGCTGGTGAGGGGCCTGGCCACCCCCAACATCGGCGACAAGAGACTGAGGCCCAGGGAGCTGGCTGCTGACCAGAACTGGGCTTCTTATTCCCCAAAGAGTGCCATGCCCCCTCCACCACGCAGCCCCCCAGGCTTCCCCCACCGCCCCATGCGTTCCCCAGAACACCTGTCACACCTCCCTGCCACACCTGGCACATGCAGGAATCCATCTAGAAGGTCCCTATCCAAATCCCACCCAGCCCAGCCGCCCCAGAGGACACCCACCGGCTGCCCATCCTTGAGCCACACGATCTCAGGGGCTGGAAAGCCATTCACGTCACACTCCAAAGTCAGGGCCTGCCCGGCCATGCCTGACACATTGGCCCTGTGCCCGTCCTCCCGGATGCTAGGGGGCACTTGGGAGCAAAGAGAAGCAGAGGAACTGTCCGACAGCCACAGCTACCCAGACCCCATGTGGGCCACTCTTCCTGGCCTGGACGGGCAGTCCCCAACTCCTGCCCTTCCCCAGATTCTGGGGTCCCAGGCTGCCCGGTCCTGTCCCCGATCTGGCCACCAGGAGCCCCGTGTGGACCTGGGAATGCCAGGGCAGCCTGCCCGTGGACCCGCACACCCCAGCCGTGCCAGGGCACTGTGACGCTCTGTCCGACATTCAGCTTTGCAAGATGCTGGAGCCCCTATGTCCACCCGGTTCTGCTTACAACCTGTTATCATGGTCATGGTCCCTTGGGAGGGACCACGTCATAACCTCTGAAGACAGGGCTTGGGTGTCTCTTCCTAACGAACCTCCCACGTGAGATGTTACATGCGGAGCCGGGGCGGCGGGTCACGGGGAGGTGGCAGGTGGCCCATCGGGAGTGGTGACAGCGTCCCCTGCTCCTCATGGTGCCCGTGTTGACAGAAAGGGCCCTCCCTCTGCCCACAGCGCCACGGAAGGGGGTGGGGGACAGGGGGCTCTCCCTGCGGCCAGAAAGGGTATGACCCTCGGGTCAGGTGTAGTGGCTTTAACCCTGACGTGGGCTTTGGGACTCTCCGCGGCCATCGCTGCTCATTTTAAACCGAATTCACCTACAAACCGTTTTAAAAACCATTTAGGGAGTTCCAGGTCCTTCCCCTTACACTGTCTCCATGGGGGGGTCTCTCTGGGGAAGGGGTGCCTTGGGGGGAGTGAGCCTGAGCCACCCCCGCTCGGGGCCCCTGCTTACCATAGACCACCAGCTTGGCCCTCCTGGACGCAGAGCCCGCCTCATTGGTGGCCCGGCACTCATAGTCTCCGCTGTCGGTGGGGGACACGGACGCCAGCAGCAGGGAGCCTTCAGCCAGCACCTCGAGGCCCGGCCGGCCTCGCAGGGGCTCTGAGGACGGGCCCTTCCGCCACGTGACCTGCGGCTGGGGCACCCCTGGCGGGGCGCACGGCGTCATCAGCACCAACGCCCTGACGTCTGCCACTGCCGCGTCCCCGCTTGTGCAAATGTCGCCGGGCCTCCCGTTGGGGGTGGGGAGGGCAGCACCGCGTCGGCCCCTGGGCTGGCAGGAGCAGCCCCCTCGGGGCCCACGCCCGCCGCCTCCCACCCAGGGCTGCAGGTCTCCCCCAAACAAGGGCCAAGGGCTCAGCGTGAACCCCGTGCTGCGCTCCCAGCCGCGAGCCCGGTGCCGGCCCCTAGGAGGCGCTCAACGAACGAGCTAGCCTGCTGTGCCAGCACCCTCGGGTGCCATCGGCCACACGGGAGGTCCTCAGGTGGCCGTTGTGGGAACGACCTAGCCTCTGAGCACCACACGGGCCCCTGAGGCGGGGGTGCCCTCGGGTCCTGGGGTCCCGCGAGCCGCAGCCCTGCTGACCTGCTCTACGACCTCGGGACAAGCCCTCTGTCCGCTGGGGCCTTGGCCACCTTCCGTCCTTCTCCAGCCACACGTAGGTGGGGGGCATTCCTGGGGGGCTCCCCGAACTCACAGGACGGCACCTCGCACCTCTGTCCCCCCATCGCGCTGCCGACATTAGCCATTGGGACCACGACGTGGGCTGATGCACGTGGGCGCACGCCACACCCACGCGCCCTGTGCCACCTTCCAGCTGGCGCTCGGGTGGACGCGGACTCTCCCGCTCCTCTGTCCTCAGCCACGGGGGGCACGGGGACGGCCACCCCATTCGGGTGGACATGCGGGTGGCAGTCAAGACGTGGCACGCCCAGGGCATCCTGGGTGTCCTCTCTCTGAGGGGAGCCGGGCCACCCCGCCCACACTGACCGCTCTGCCCCACGTGCTGGGACCTCCCAGAGCCCCGGGAGGGCCCGGCCCCTGCGCCCCACATCCACGTCCCCTGCGGCCACCACGTCCCTGTCCCCCGCACCCCACATCTGTGTCTTCTGCGCCCACACGGCCGTGTCCCCGGTGCCACACACGTTAACACTGTGCCACACACATACACACCACATGCATGTGCACTCATCCTTTCACCCCCGCCAACCACACACCCTCACACACTCCCCCAGTACATGTGTCCCCCCCACCCCACCTCACCAGGGGCGTCAGAGCTGCACCCCTGGAGGGACCCTGAGTTTTGAACCTGGATTAGTTTTTCAGTGCAAACGTCTAAGCCCTGGAAGAGCTCTAACCACAGAACTGCTCCGTAGCTCCGCCCAGGGAAGATTCCAGACTCAGAGCCGTTGCTGAAAATCACTCACGTCACCTCCCCGCGCCCAGTTCACAGGGGCCACGACAGCAGGTCAGTGGCCCTTCGGTCGCGCCCACAAGGAGGGGCGGGCGCTGTCACCCACCGCAGGCACCGCGGTCCAGGCCGGGGGCTCGGCACTTTCCCCTTTGGCCCTCCCGCGCCAAGGCCGCGCGGCTGGCGAATGCCCGCGCCCGGCACTGCCTGGCACCGAACACCTGCTTGAAGGGGAGAAGGCCAAGGGCGGTCTGGGGGCAGGTGCGGGCTGCCAGGCTGAGGCGTGGCCATCGGAGGGGGCCTGGGTTATGCTGATTCGGCTGAAGTCTGGGGCGGAGGGCGAGCCCCGGGCTGACCAGGGGTCCCCACCCTCCACCCCCAACACTGCCTGACGGCTGCTTGCTGTTACCAGAGATGGGCACAAGGTGGCGCCCTGGCTGAGGGCGGGGTGGCGGCCCCTCAGAACCGCCCCCCCTCAGGCTCCCAGAGCTCCCAGCCAGCACCTGCCTCCTACCTGGCTCTCCCTCAGGCCCGTTCCAGAGAATTCCCTGGCTCCAGTCTCCGACCTGCTCCTGAGACCCAGGCACCCACCCTTCTCGAGAGCGTCCACGCACGGGGCAGACAGCACGCCCTCTCGCCGGCCAGACAGGAGTCCAAAAGCAGTGGCTGGGGAGGCAGCGAGGTCTGCCGGGTGTGGCGGGGGAGGTTTGACAGAAGGGGAGTCTCCTTCGTTCGATGCATCTCCCTGGGCCCCTACCAGGTGCCAGGCACGGAGCTGGGACCCAACACTCCCGCTGTCTGTCCCTCGGAGCCCTCCCAGCAGCCCTGCACGGAGGGCCTGGTTGAACCCACTGTACAGATGAGGAAACCGAGGCTCAGAAAGAGCCTCAAGAAGGAACCTGGCCTGGAAGGGCCAAAGAGGGGTCAGCACTGGGCAGGGACCACAGAGGGGGCTATCCTGGCCCCACACGCGCCGCTGCCCCCGAGGGCGAGTCTGCCCAGAGCCCCATGAATCCATCCTCTGCTAGAAAGTCTGGGGCGGGCTTGAAGAGGAGCGGGGGGCCACCGAGCCCCAATCCTAGGACCCTGGGGCCGTCCTCGGCCCAGCTGCTGCATCCCCAGGCGGAGGGGCTGGGGCTTAAGGGGTGCTCGGGGCTGGGGTCCACCCACACAAGCCTTTAGGGGTCACCTCCGGGCTGCGTGGCCTCCAACAAGTGGCTTAATCCCTCTGGGCCTAGATTATCCATAATAAAAAAGAGCTAAAGGTACTAGGCATCCTACAGGTTGGCGTGGCGTGGCCTGGCGTGGCCTGGTAAGGAGAGAGGACCCCCCCAACCCTCCATAACCCACAGGCATTGCCCACAGTGCGTGACCTGGGGCGCTGAGATGTAAGCGGGGCTCCTTCCCAGTCCAACCCACCCCGGGGCCCGGCGTCACCTCTGGCAGGACAGGGCAGGCTGGCATTGTCCCCCGCCACTCTCTCCAGCAGGCCGCTGCTCTCGTCGGGCTCCCAGTGCGGCGGCTCTGGGGAGAGGCGGTGTGGCCACGCTTACACCCGGGCCCGCGGAGAGGGTGTCCCACCCAGAGCCTGGCCAGGCACCAGCCCCGCCTCCCACAGGCTGGCCCGCCGAGAGGCCACCAGGGCCATGCGAGATGCCACGGGCCTGGGAGGCGGAGCTTGGTGGCGTCCTGCACCACCCCCAGCAGCGGCTTTGCGGGCTTATTTTACATTCGTCATAGTGAAAACTGCGGCACCGCGGATCCAGACCTCTCCGTGCCCCTGGACGCTTCACACACGCTGTTATTGGGCCCATTTCATAGGGGACAAAACTGAGGGTCAGACAGTGTGAACGACTGGCCTACAGTCGTCCAGCCAGAAGGGGGAAGGAACTGAGCCTCCGCCCAGGCCCCTGCTCTTCGATCACAATCCCATGGAAACTTCTAGCCACCCCACAGCAGAGGGAACCTGCAGGGCTGACCTAAGGCTCCCTCACCCTGGACAGTCCCACCGCCTCAGGGGCAGAGGCCGGGAGGAAGGAAGGGGTTAAGGATCTCAGAGGCCCAGGGGTGCCCGGGGGGCTCAGTTAAGTGCCCCAGGCTCAGGTCATGATCTCGTGGCTCATGGGTTCGGGCCCCGCATGGGGCTCTGCGCGGACAGCTCGGAGCCTGGAGCTGCTTCAGATTCTGTCTCCCTCTCTCTCTGCCCCTCCCCTGCTCACACTGTCTCTCTCTTCAAAAGTAAATAAACAACAACAACAAAAAAAGAATCTCAGAAGCGCAGGCTGCTGTCGGGGCGGGTGGGGGCGGGGCGGGGAGCAGTGAGTCCCGGGGTTCAGGGGAGACTCACCCAGCACCCTGAGCTCCAGCTCCCAGGCATCCACGCCGGCGCTGCTGGAAGCCTCACAGCGGTACAGCCCGGCGTCAGAGGTCTGGACGGCCGAGAAGTGGACGGAGCCCTCGGGGGTCCCGCCGCCCAGGGCCACCCCGTCCTTGGACCAGCTCAGCCGGGGCTCCGGGCTGCCCTCGGCCACGCAGTTCAGGTCCAGAATCTCTCCCGCCAGCACCTTCAGGACCCGCGGGCCCGGCTGCACCTGCGGGGGCACTGAAGAGCCCCAGGGAGGGGCGTCCAGTCCCTGGCGCCCCCGGGCGGGGGGGGTCGCAGAGCCCAGACCCACGGAGAGAGCCCACCCGCCCTTACGTCCCGACATCACCAAGCAGCAGAAATCACCGTAGGGGGCAGCCTAGGGCTGACCATTCCTCATTTTGTGGGGAAAGGACGGCAGGACACCCCATGCGGACCCCCCAAACGTGACTAGAATCTGGCCTCTCATCACAGAATCGCTCCTCGACGCTCAGCTCCTTTCTCCTCAGCCTCACCTCACCCACCCTCCCCGCCATCCCCCTACCCCTGCACCCTCCTTTCCCTGGGCTGAGGGAGATGCTGGTATTTATTTCTTTCACATCTACATCTCCTCTGTCCTTCCTTATAGGCAGGTGAAACCGTGCCCATTTTGCAGATGAAGAAACTGAGGCTCAGAAGGGTTCCGTGATTGACCAGAGTCACTCGCCCCCTCAGTTAATAGGAGCCGGAGCCTATGTGACCCTGGGTGTCTCTGACCAGAATCCAGATGGCTCCCCTGGGCCCCTCACCCCTCCCAGGGCCTCCATGTCCAGGAGCCCGAGGGTGAACATGCCCTCCCCACCCCCCACACCTGCTGAAAACAATAGCAGATTTCACTGTGCTGATTTCCCTTCTGACAGCTATGGGATGGCCATCGCAGTGGCCCCCAACTTACAGAGGAGGAAACCAAGGCTCAGAGTGGCCATGCGGCTGGCCAAGGTCACACAGCCAGTCTGTGGTAGTAGCATCAGGACTCAAATCCAGTCCTCCTACCTCTGGGGCCCTGCTCATCACCCAGCCCCCCACTTCCGCCATATCTCTCATATGCTCACACAAACTCACAGCAAACCTTTGAGCCCCTTCCCTCTCTGAGCCTCAGCCTATCCACCTGTAAAATGGGGGCTAGCTGAGATCAGGGTCTCTTCCCATAAAGGGCAAGAGAGTATTTCAGGCTTTGCGGGCCAGGCGGCCTCTCTCTCAACTACTCAACTCGCCACCGCGGTGTGAGAAGCCACAGGCCACACGTAAATGCGTCCCAGCTTCCCAGAACGCTGGTTTTATGGACACTGAAATCTGAATCTCACGTAATTTTCACACATCACAGAATGTTATTTGGGGTTTCTTCTCCAATCATTTAAAAACGCGGGTGGGGGCGCCTGGGTGGCTCAGTCGGTGAAGCGTCCTGACTTCGGCTCAGGTCATGATCTCACGGTTCGTGGGTTCGAGCCCCGCGTCGGGCTCCGTGCTGACAGCTCAGAGCCTGGAGCTGCTTCGGATTCTGTGTCTCTCTCTCTCTCTCTGGCCCTCCCCCGCTCATGCTCTGTCTATCTCTCTCTCAAAAATAAATAAACATAAACAACTTTTTTAAGAACGTGACTACGTTCTGCACCGGTGGGCCACATGAAAACCGGAAACGGGTCAGCCGTAGCCCGCAGGCCACAGTCGGTCGGCTGCTGTCTTTGGTAATTCCCTGGGGCTTTGGGGCCGAGAAGCTCCCTGTCTCTTCGGGGGAGTGACACCACGCTGGCCTCTGTGCGTGGGGCCTGGACCCCAGGGAAATGTCCGCTCCTGGGGCCCAGCCAAGCCGGGAACCAGAACCCCTTCGTGGGGCCCCCTGCTGACCCTTAGGTCCCCTCCGCGCAAGGCCTGCCTGGGCCCTGCCCTCTGTTCTCAGGGGGCCCCAACCAAGGGTACAGGGGAAGGAAGAGAGGGTACAGGGCTGGAGGAAAGCAGGACGCAGAGGGGAGGGGAGGAAGCACCGGAGGCCCCCATGGAGAGGTGACAAGGCCCAGCCAACAGACAGGGAAAGGCACTGAGAAGGCCTGAGAAAGAGGGAGGGGAGGGCGGAGCCGTGCGCCAGGCCCAGCCAGCAACCCCGGGGCCTACCTTGCACCTGGAGGATGTAGTGCTGAGAAGCAGACCCAGCGGGGTTGGTGGCTACGCATCTGTAGAGGCCGCTGTCACCGACCCGGGCCTGGGCCAGACGCATGGAGCCTGACGGCAGGAGGCGATGCCTGCAGGAGGGAGGGGCACGGGTGAGACCCCACCCAATCCCAGCCCCGCTGGGAAGACCTCCAGACCCAACCTGAACAGCCACCTCCCCCGGGAAGCCTGCCAGGACTGAGGCTGTGTCCACCACCCACCCCTCAGTCCTCCCCACTCTGCCCTGACTCCACCTCCCTGGCCAGGGCCACATCCCACCCCAACTGGTACGAGACACGAAGAGCACTGGACTGGGAATCCACGGCTTGGGTTCGGGTCCGCACTCTGAACTCTTCCTAGCTGGGTGAAGCAAGTCCCTTTGCCTCTTGGAGCCTCTATTTTCCTCATCTGAAAAATGGGCACACTAAGAAGGCCTGTGTCTGGGGCACATGACCAGATACCATAGGGCTCAGCCCAGGGCCTGGCACATGGTCACCGATTACCTCCCTCTCTTCTACTGCATGCCCCGCCCTGAGGCAGGGGACGAGGCCCCGTTGCACATCCTTCCCACGGCTTTTGGGGGAGAAACGCCGGCCCAGAGGCCGTCTAAGGCTAAGTGCCAGGGCCGGCCACACTCCGAATCCAGCACTACGCTGGGTCCTCGGGAGAAAGCCGTGCCGGCCCCTCATCATCGCCCTCCCTAATCTGGCCCACCTTGCTGAAGCCACCTGGCCCCATCCCAAAGGGATCTGGGACCCCCAGCCAGGCTCCTGCAGCTGGGCTGGACCCCAAGGGGCCCCAGCAGACATGATGTCACCGGCCCATATGTGCTGGCTCCGCGAGGCCCCTGTCCCTATAAATCGAGGAGGGCAGCTGCGGCCACTGGCCCCAGCTAGCCCCAAATGCAAGTGGCCAGTGCGGGGGCAGGGGGCCCCCAAGGCCAGCCACCCCCCAGCCTGTGCTCCCAGTATACAGCTGGGCTCTAGAGTCCAACAGGTCTGCGGTCCCCACTCCCCTTTCTGCCGGGTGCTGGTTTCCTCCTCTGCAAAATGGAGGTGACAACAGTCCCCGTGTCCCAGGAAGGTGCAAGCCAAGTGCGGGGTCCGCGCTTCTCAAACAGGTCGGTATCGCTGGCAACTGACTGACTGCCTATGCAACTTCAGGCTACTAGTTTTGGCCTGCCGGGCCTCTGTCTTCCCATCTGTAAGATGGGGTAATAATCCTCCCTGCCCAGCACCCCCTCCTCCATAGCATCCAGCAGGCACTCGGCGCAAGTTCTCTGAGCGTAGTTGTAAGTGACACACCGGGTGGTGGCCTTAGAGCCCAGGCCTTGGGCCGGACCACCTGGGTCCAACCCTTCTGGGCCGCGTGCCTGCTGTGTGAGGCTGGCCTGGTCATTTAACCTCTCTGTGCCTCACTGGTCTCATTCTGGAAACTAGAGACAATAGTGCTTATCCTTCATAGGGTCATCCAAAGAACCCAACGGCGTAATGCACAGCACGGGGCCCAGAACAGAAAGGCACTTGACAGAGAACTGTTACCATGGTGACGACAGCACACGCATAAACAATACGCAAGGCAGATTTGCACTGTTTGAAACATTCACATGGGGGCGCCTGGGGGGCGCCGTCGGCTAAGCGTCCGACTCTTGGTTTCGGCTCAGGTCATGATCTCACAGTCCTTGAGTTCGAGCCCCACATAGGGCTCCACGCTGACAGTGCAGAGCCTGCTTGGGATTCTCTCTCCTCTCTCCCTCTCTCTCTCAACCCCACCTCAACTCGTTCTCTCGGTCTCTCTCTCCAAAATAAACTTAATAATTTTATTATTATTTTTAATTTAAAAATTAAAAAAATACTGACATCCACCAACCAAGGACCAAATCAGCTTGAGGCTGGAGCACAGACTTCGTGTACATGGTTCCCTCCCTCCCAGGACCTCACTGCAAACCTCGGCGGGCGAAATGGGGACAGCGTGGGTCAGCGGAAAGAGGTGCGGGCTGGGAACGGGAGCTCAGGATCCGAGGTCTGCTTCAGCTACGGGCATGCTGTGCAGCCTCAGGCAGGCAGTCAATGTCTCTGAGCCCCAATTTCTTCACATTTGAAGAGGCAGCTCTGCGTTCCTTTGTTCAGGCTGCCTTCTAGCTTTGAGAGTTCCACAGACCACAGCACCCTTGAGCCTCTCTCTCTCTCTTTCTTTCTCTCTCTCTCCCTCAACAAGATCTTTAAAGGATAGGAACTGGGAGCTTCTGGTGGAAAAAAATAGTAAGGAGCACCTGGGTGGCTCAGCCAGTTAAGTGTCTGACTCTTCATTTCAGCTCAGGTTATGATCTCACGGTTCGTGAGTGTGAGCCCAGCATCAGGCTCTGCACTGACAGCTTGGAGCCTGCCTGGGATTCTCTTTCTCTCTCTCTCTGCTTTCTCCCACACTTGCATGGACACACTGTCTCTCTCAAAATTAAAGAAGCTTTAAATAATAATAAAAGAAACTTCCAGAAGCGGAAAATTCCCACCGATCAAAGTAGGCATCTTGTCTTTCCAAATGACCAGCCCCAGGTCACTTCTCAGAAAAGGAACGCTGCTTGTTTATCACAAAGGAAAAATGGAATGAAGGGAGAGCCCATCTTATAGATGGACAAGCTGAGGCCCAGAAGGGCCCAAAGGACCCCTTCATTACCTGCCCCGTGGAGCCTGTGTCTGCTGTCACTGACAGAATGGCCTTATCAGCTCTGCTTTATAGCCCTCTGTGGCTGCCCACTGCTTGCTGGCCCAAACCCAAGCATAGCCTCCTGGCCTGTGTGGTCTTACATGGACCAGTCCCCCTTCCGCACCCCGGACGGACCACCGTCCTTCCTAGAAGGACCAGGTTCATCTCACTTCCGTCCCCTTGCACCTGCTGTTCTTTCTCCCTGGGGCCCGCCTCCACCTCCTGTTCACCTGGATTACACCTGCTCAACCTTCAATACTTCGGCATCACCTCCTCCCAGAAGGCCTCCTGCCTTGATGCCTCAAGTCCAGTAGGTGGAGCCTGTGAGCTCCCACAGCTGCCGGTCCCTTCCCCTCCCAGTCGCAGCCTCGCGGCACCGGCTTGTGACCCAGCTCACCCTCCCCTTTCTCAGACGCTCCGCCGGTCAGGGGGCTGCAGCCCAGGGGTGGGGGCCGGTGAGGGAGGGGTAGGCTACAGGGAGAACACTGCAGCCGCGTGCGTGTGGCGTGATCGGCGGCAGCCCCTCCGTCGTGGCGTGAACACCCAGGCGGTTCCCTGAGGCACCGAGATGAGAACCAGGGAGTTCCTGTCTATGACGCGCATCGGGCTTGTGTCTTCGCTGACGGCCGCGGCTGCGAGGTTCACACAGCCACGCAGATGGGGGGGTGGGAGGGGCCCACCTGCCCTTCCGGGTACCCTCAGTTCTCAGAGCTCAAGGGGGGCACCTACCTGCACAGAGACACCAAAGGGCGCCCGGCATAAAAGTGCTCAGAATCAAGCAGAAACCTGGGCGACACCATCAGCCTCATTCCCAGCATGCACCTGGGCTGCAGCCTCGCTCAGGATACCTCCCCAGCCCCCTCTTCATGGTTCAGGGAAGCCAGGCCCCTCCTGGCCTGGGAGATGCCCCGCATCTGGGTATGTGGTCCTGGGGCCATTACGGCATTCATCACACCTGTCATCACCTGTCACCGTCGATGCTTCTAGAAGGGGCGGGGCCGGGTGCCTGCCACGTCCCCAGCCCTTAACACAGGCCCTGGCCAGCAGCAGGTGCTCCATAAATAGGTGATGGCAAGTCCCAGCTGTACATGCACGCGCCCTTCCCCACCTCTGTTCACACTGTGTCTCCCCAACCTGGTCTCCAGGATACACCCTCCTGCCCTCCAGACTCCCTTCAAGGCCGCACACCCCCCAGGCCCCCCACGAAGCCCTCCCTGACAGGTGCCCTGCTCTGAGTTGCGTGGACCCAGCTCAGCCAGCTGCTCATTCATTCATTCATTCGACAAAGAGCCCTGGGGTTCAGGGAGGGCCGGCTGCTGCAGGGGCAGAGAAAATGCTCTCGTCCTCAGGCTGTTCAGAGTGCAGGTGGCTTGTCTACACCCAGCCCCTCTGGCCGGGTCCCTTAAAGGGCCATGTGCCGCTCCCCCGACCTCACTGCATGAGCACAGAGCCTTCTGGGAGGAGATTCGGTGGCTGTCAAATGAGCCGTGCTCCCCACAGTCGCCCAGCTCGCTGGGGGCTGGTCTTCACCCCTGTATGCCCACCACACTCACCCCTGCATGCCCACCACATGCGCGTGGGGCGCATGTCTGCTGGGGCCAGGGCAGGGCTCCAAGCAGCCTGCACCTGCACCCACCGATGGCCTCTCAGACCCTCACCTCCTTGCCGGAGCCTCGTCACACCCCAGACCCGTGTAAGGAAGCCCCAGATGGAAAAACCAGCCTGGAGAATTTAGGAAGCAGGACAAACAGCACAGAGGAGAGACGGGGAGAATGTGCCGCCCCCATGAGTCCAAGGAACAAACCGGCTACTCCAGCACCGACGACTATCAGCCACTGAGCGCCTCCTGTGTGCCCCCCACACCTGTGTGCCCCCCACACCTGTGTGCGCGAAACTCACTTGAAACTCCCAGCCCACCCTGAGCACCCTCTTCTGCGGAGGACAAAACTGAGACCCAGAGAGACGAGGCCCTGCCGTCCACGGCCACCCAGCTGGTCAGGGCAGAGCGCGGACTTGACTTTGGACGCCGCAACCATGCTCCCGGCCGCCAAGGTGCTTTCGGTGTTTGGTTCCGAACTGTATTTCACTTGACTGCTCTCGAGAAACAGAGCTGCTGTGGCCATAAGCCGGTAAGACCCCTTGCTAGGCCAGGAGCCAGCTCGACCTGTGAGGACCCACCAAGGTCAAGGGCCCACAGGGGGGCACTGGGGCATGGCTGCCATGCCCCTCGCTTGTGGTGAGGACGCAGCTTTTCTCCCGGAGCGCCTGAACCCGGCTGCAGTCACACCTCTGCGCTCGGGGCTAACTGGGCCCAGGCAGGGGGGCGGGGGGGGAACGGGGGGCGAGCTAAGTGCCCTGCAGCATCTAGGAGTGTTCCATCCACTCACTGTCCACTCCCCGCCAGCTTACCCCCCTGCTCCCCCGGAGGCGTCTGGCCCGGCCCTGTGTGGGACCCTGGCCCGCAGCCCCCCCACCCCCCCGGGAGCTGGGAAGCTGGGGCCAAGGCCAGGAGCGCTCACAGCTGTCCCGGCCACACATCAGAACCACAAACAAACACTGTTGCCTGGAAACGCCACCTCCCCCAGCATCCTGGGGCTCAGTCACAGGACCGGAGCCACCAGGAGGCTTCTGGCCACTGCTCTCAGCCCAGCCCTTTCATTTCTCAGACGGTAAGACTGAGGCCCAGAGGGGGAAGGGTCTTGCTCGCATTCACTCAATGAGGTGGGGGCAGGGCTGGGCCAGGATCCCCGGTCTCTTGCCGCGCGATGTCACTCCAGCCAGAGCCCGGTCTCCCTCCGGGCGCCCTTTCTCTCTGACGCTGCTGCGGCACGGGCCTGGGCGCACGAGATTGCTCACGAATCGTGCTGACGCCGGTTCTGAATCACGGCTCTGGCGGTCTTTTCACAAGCAGCAGGCCTCACAGGGTAAGAGGCACCATTCCCACCCTCGGACTCAGTTGTTTGCTTTGGGGGCACATTTCCCGACGAAATGACCCAGCAGATAAAGAGGAGCATTTGGGGGATGATGTTCCAACAGCCCATTTATTACCGCTGAAAACTGGCAACGGAGTGTGTGCCCCAAACAGAGGAAGAACTTAGCAACCATGAGAGCTGAGCGCCCTGGAATGTTCCTTTGCCCTTTACATGAAAACCAAGTGACGAGGGCCAGGATGAATCAAGAAAATGGGTAAACGGGGGGAAAAAAACCTATCAACGATGAAGGCAGAATAGAGGGTGCACGAAGTTTAATCCTAGTAAAGCGTCTACATGAACAAACTGGAAGAGGTTGTGGGCAGAAGTGAGTGGTTGAGGTTCAGTGAAACGCAAGCTCGTACCACTCTTGCTGTGAGGACTTACTTACAGAGGGCAGAGGAGCCTAGAATATTCTCTAGCCGCAGAGACAGCAGCGGCCGGCCTGACCTTGGCCCAGAAGCCTGATACAAATGCGTCAGCGCGTTCTCTTGACTGCGTGCACGGCCCCATGTGTTTGTGTCTGTGTCTGTGTGTGCTTACGTCTGTGCGCCTGCCCGTGCGTGTTCACGTCTGTGCTTATCTGTGTGCACATGTGTGTATGTTCACATCTGCTCACATCTCTGTGCGCGTGCGTGTCTGTGTGTGTTAGGACCCAGCCGCGGGAGTCGGGAAGGTCAGGATCCCAGGATCCACACCCCATGTTCTGTGTTTCCCTCTCTGTGCGCTGGGCACGGTGCATCTCACCCCAGCCACCTCCAGGAGGGCTGGGAAAACGGGGCCATCCTGCCCACACAGAAATGGGGGAGGCCTCCGAGACCCCCCCACATCGCGGTCTGCAACCTGACCGCCCACAGCGCTACCGGGGTTACAGCTCTGCTGGCGACCGAACCACAGCCAGCGCTGAGAGCCCCTGGCCAATGACACACGAGGTCAGGAGAGACCGGCCCCCGGCCACCGTGGAGCACGTGCTGTCTCTTCGTCCCTGAGGACAGAGGAAGGAGCCAGGCAGTTCACCAGGCTCGGCCCACCCCAAACGGGAAGAAGAGGGTCTGGGCCCCGGAGGCCCACAAACACCTGTGAACATAAGTTCGGAAGCTTCCAGAAGGGCAGTCTGGAAGGTAGTGGAGCCTTGGGACTTCCCCCCTACCCTGGAAGAAGGAAGAGGGGAAAGGGCAGGGGAGAGAGGGAGCGGGCAGACGGCAGCCCCTTCCACACCCAGCACCACCACACTCCGCTCACTAGGTGCATATTTCCGGGGGTTTTTAAAGTCTCCACCTTCTGGCTGAATGGTCGTATGACTAAGGGCAGCTGTGCGACTGCGAGGAAGGCTCAGTTCTGGGGGGCGGGGGGTGAGGCTGTGGGAGCCGCAGGGAGGCCCACAGAGCCAGGCGGAGCCAGGGCCTGCGAATGCCATCAAAGTTGCTGAGGTCACTCCCTGTCACCAGCAAGGGCAACAACAGAAACTTCCACTAACAGATGGAGGAACAGACAGAAGGTGCCTTTCCACACAAGGGAGCATCATTCGGCTGCAGACAAGAATGCAGTCCAGGTCCAATGCTGCAACGTGCTGAGTGCAAGGAACCAGACACCAAAAGCCACAGGTTACACGATTCCATTTCTATGAAACGTCCGGAATAGATAAGCCCCCAAACAGAAAGCAGAGGAGGGGTTGCCATGGGCTGGGGGTGCCGAGGGGCAGGAATGGAGACGGCTACCAGTGAGTGTGTGGTTTGGGGGCGGGGTGCTGGAAATGTCCTAAAAGTGGCTGTGGTGTGGTCGCACCCTCCTGAACACACCAAAACCCCGGAATTGTCCTGCATGTGAATTACATCTCGATAAAGCTTGTATATTTTTAAAAGTAGGTGAGAGGGGTGCCTGGGTGGCTCAGTCGGTTAAGTGTCTGACCAGCTCAGGTCATGATCTTGCGGTTCGTGGGTTCAAGCCCCACGTCGGGCTCTGTGCTAACAGTTGGCTCAGAGCCTGGAGCCTGTTTAGGATTCTGTGTCTCCCTCTCTCTGACCCTCCCCTGCTTACGCAGTCTATCTCTCTCAAAAATAAACATTAAAAAAAAAAAAAAGCAGGTAAGACTATGGGGTGCTCGGGTGGCTCAGTCAGTTAAGCATCTGAATCTCAATTTCGGCTCAGGTCACAATCTCACAGTTCATGGGATCAAGCCCCGCATCTGGCTCCTCGCTGAGCATGGAGCCTGTTTGGGATTCTCCCTCTCTCTCTTCCCCTCCCCTGCTCATGCTCTCTTTGTCTCAAAATAAATAAATACATATATATTTTTTAAAAAGCTAGAAATGAGGCCTTAGTGAATAGCAGCAGCAATAAAACGGTATCAGAGGGAGCCGCTCTCCAGCACCTAATGATACACTAAGCATCGCGCATCCCTGCCGGATCGCAAACAGTGAGCGCTATTTAAACAACGTCCGCTTTACAGGTGGAGAAGCAGGGGAGAGGAGGAGGCAGCCCAGCCGGTGCGTGACTAATGTGACAGCAGCTGTCGCAGGGGGGTCCTCAGCCAGGTGGGATGAGCTCCGGTCTCAGCTCCTCACCCAGCCCCAGCCCCCAGCCCTCCCCCTCCCCCTCCCCCTCCCAGGCATCTTTTCGTCCTCATTTAGATAAACTCCTGGAATCTCGTAAACCTCCGGGGACCGCTGTCAGCCAGCAAGAAGCGGGGAGCACAGGGGAGCAGGAAGGGAACAGGGCTCGGGATTGCACAAGCGGCTCCCACAATTTATGGCTCCCGGCTGGCCTATTAACACATCGCAACGAGGAGGGGTGAACAAATGGGTACTTTGGCTCCTCCATCCAGCCATGAGCCATAAATAAACAAGCGCCCGGCTGGCCGCCGCCTCCCCAGAGACAGGGGGCTCCCCCGGCCCCCCATCCCCAATCCCATGACACGCAGCGGCAGGGACACCACGGCCAGGCACGGGCCCCCAGCCGCCTTCAGGGGTGTGGGCTGCAAGGTCTGGAAGGGCTCGCCACACAGATGTCCTGAGATGCACAGACACACGTGTGGGTGTCAGCAGGGTGCAGGGGGGGCGGGCGGTGAGACCTTCTGGGTCTGGAACTTCTCAAAGACCTTGCCAGGACTGATGTCACTGACCAGCGCCTCCCCCGCCCTGGGCTCAAAAGTCAAGAGCCCCGGGAGTCTCCAGGCCCTTCTTGTCTGGAAACACCATCTCCCCGGGGCCTGCCTGGGGGGTGGGGAGGGACGGCCTCCCTCTCTGCCCACTCTCTGCATCCCAATGGTGGGAGAGAAGCTGAGTCAGAGAGCCCAGCCGCCAGACACCTGGTCTGAGGGGCGGACGAGGAGGCGGCACGTGACAGGTGGGACGCCATCCAGCAGGGGGTGGCTCTTTTCTGGCTGGGTGACCACGAGCGGTTCACCCCGCCGCACTGAGCCTCAGTCGGCTCGGATAACAAGTGCAGATTAAAGGAAATTCCACACGCAGCCCCCGGCGGCCGGTGCATGAAGCGCTGGGCACGTGACCTTCAGAGGGGTCTCACCCTGGGCATCTGTGCTCTCTCAGGGACCCCCTGACAGGCTTCAGGGAGGTCATGGACAAAAGCACTACATGTGAACTTGAATACGCACCCCGCCCCGGGGTGACACTGGCTGGGTCACCAGCCACCGTGGACAGTTCCCTCAAACCCCAAGGTCTGCCCATTTCCAGGTCCAAGGGCACTTGATCGGGTTACCTGTCGGTGGTGGGGGGCACAGGGCGGAGGTCCTTGGTCCAGGTGACCAGCGGGGCTGGGGAGCCCCGGGCCTCGCAGTCCAGGGTCACCTCATCACCAGCCTTGGCCGTGACTCTCAGAGGCTCGTCTGCATCACGTGACCCATTCACACGGATCCTGGGTTCAGCTGTTGGCGGAAGCACACAGGAGACTGTGAGGCGGGCAGGAAGCCGCTGCACGGAGACCACAGGGGACCAGGATGGCCGTCCCAGGAAGCGGAGGTGGCACTGCCACCCCGGGAGGTGCAGACGGTGGGCGGGCTCTGCCCTAAGGAGAGAGTGCAGGGGCGGGGGCGGCCCCCCAGTCCCGGCCTCCACCTCTCCACCAGCCTCCCTCTGAGCGCTCGGCTTCCTTTGATGACCCGGACACGGTCACTCCTGCTTCAGCGTCTCCTACCTGCTAGCTTCTCCTCACCCTGCTGTCCCTTCCCCACGGACATTCTGGTAGCTTCTGTCTCATCTTGTGTCCCTTCTCCCCCAGGCGTATTCTCGGGGTATCAACCACCAGCTGGTGCACAGCATCCCTCCGGCCTTCTCAAACTCCGAGCGGGGGTTTATAACAACGCGTGCACATCACCGCTTTCTTGTATCAAGCTCAAGGCTCCTAATGACAGAGATTACCCTGTCCCCCCTACATTTACCCCTCCCTACACCCCCTACATTTCTAGCCAGCCGCTCGGACACTGACAGCACCAGTACATGTCTAAGCAATACTAACTAAGCTAGATGGGCGCCCGGGGGGCTCAGTCGGTTGGGCGTCTGACTTTGGCTCAGGTCATGATCTCACAGTTTGTGAGTTCGAGCCCCGCGTCGGGCTTTGTGCTGACAGCTCAGAGCCTGGAGCCTGCTTCCGATTCTGTGTCTCCCTCTCTCTCTGCCTCTTCCCTGCTCACGATCTATGTCTCAAAAATAAATAAACATTAAAAAAAATTTTTTTAAATAATTAAGCTAGCCAGCTGGAGACATCCAGACAGACCTATGCAGCCCTCACGCGTTCCCTGATACATTTGTTTAGAGAGAAAATCCCCCCTTTACGAAAGAAATTTTTTTGCAGTATGTAAGTACTGGTTGTAAGAGGATACATAGAAAAACTCGGCTGTGCATTTGCTCGTTCATGCCAGGCAGTTCCTGAGTGCCCAGCTCCGTGTGAATGCGGGGAAGCAGCAGCGAAGGAGACAGAGGCTGCCCCATCCTCACAGCATTAGGGCCCGCAGGGAACACTGGTACCAAACAGCTCAGCACACAATTAATTATCTAATCATAGTTACAAAGGGGACATTCCAGAGAGTCTACGGCAAAGTGACTTGACCCAGTGCAAGGAGTCAGAAAGCAGATATCTGACCAATGGGAGAAGCCAGCGGGCCCAAGGCGGGAAGGGAATTCCAAAGAAGGAGCTGTTTGTTCAAAGGCCCTGAGGCAGGAAGGACCATTTAAGAAACTGAATGGAGGCCAGAGGGCGGGGCACAGAGAGTCAGGGGGAGAATGGCGGGTAAGGGGGCTGCCAAGGTGGGAGGGGTCCAGTGTAGGGCCAGTGTTTTTCCAAGGCTTGTGAATATGACGGCTTCCCACCACCAGCTTACAAAGGGCTGAGTAGAGCTGCTCTTAGAGCATGCACACACGGCGGAGGGCAGTGCGCTGGGCGAGGGCAGCTTTGGTCTACGTGCCCTGCGGACGGGAAGAATTGCGAGGCAGGACTGACGGGGGTGGGGGGGCAAGGAGGGTCCATGTAAGGTCAGCTTGCCCCTGCCTTCATGCCTGCTAAGCCCCTCTCCCAGGACAGGGGGTGGCCGTCACTCACTGTTGACAGAAAGCCGCATCTCCTGGCTGGAGAAGCCCACGGCGTTGGTGGCCGTGCAGACGTAAGCCCCCGCGTCCTGGGCAGACGGCCGGGCGATGACCAGGGTGCCGTCCTGGCTCACGTTGTAGTGGGGACCCATGGAGGTCAGGGCATTGGATTCCTGCAGTAGAGTTGGCAAAGCTCATGCCCCGTGGCGATTTGCATAAATCCCCTCCCATGATGCACTGGGCCCACCCCCTCTGCTTACCCTTAGGATAACAGGCTCCTCCTACCTTGGTCCAGGTGATGGTGGGGGTGGGGACTCCTGAGGCCACACAGGGGAGGGAGGCAGGAACCCCTTCATTGGTGACATGGTGGGTGGCCATGGGCTGGATTCTAGGGGGTACTTTCAAAAACAAACCAATTTTTAGGGGCACCTGGGTGGCTGTGGTTGAACAACCGACTTCAGTTCAGGTCATGATCTCACAGTTGGTGGGTTTGCGCCCCATACTGGGCTTTATGCTGGCAGCCCAGAGCCTGCTTTGGATTCTCTGTCTCTCTGTCTCTCTCTCTGCACCCCCCTCACTCAAGCTCTCTCAAAAACAAACATTTTTAAAAATACTTAAAAAGGAGTAAAAGTCTGAGGCGCCTGGACAGCTCAGTCGGTTGAGTGTCTGGCTCTCAGGTCATGACCCCAGGGTCATGGGATCGAGCCCCGTGTCAGGCTCTGAGCTGACTGTGGAGCCTGCTGGGATATTCTCTCTCACCCTCCAGCCTCGCTCACTCGCTCTCTCCGAAATAAAAAATACACAATCTAAAAAAAAAAAAAACTAAAAATAAATAAAAAGAAGTCAGCGTCTGATACATACTATTAACACAGAGGAACCCTGAAAACATTACGCAAATGAAATTAGCCAGACACCAGAGACAAATTCTATATGATGCCACTTACAGGGGTCTGGAGACATGGCAAATTCAGAGACAGAAGGTAGAGTGGCGGCTGCCAGGGGCTGGGCGACAGGGAAATGGGGAGCTAGTTAGTGTTCAACGGGGCAGAACCTCACGTTAGGACGATGGAAAAGCTCTGGAGGCAGATGGTTGTGATGGCCACGTTGTAACTGGAGGCTTTAAGGATGTAAGTTTTATGTATATTCTATCAGAATTTTAAAAAATTACTTCAACAAAAGCACACAAGGGGCACAGTATCTACAGCCACCACTTTAAGGAATTCATGCCCCGGACAGAGGGCAGCCTGTGCCTGGGAACCAGCTGTGCCGTTTCTTTGCTCTGGGACTTTGGATCCACCACTTAATCTTCTGGTCCCCACATTCCCTCATCAGCAAAAAAGCTCATTAACTCCAATTCCCTGCCTGCTCTCCAGAGATGGACAGATGAGAAATGGCAGAAAATAGTATTCACAGAACACAGTGAACTGTAAAACAAGTGCCAAATCCATTCTGGGCACCATCCAGATGTGCAGGGTGGGAGGTGCGGGGAGAGAAACCGGGTGTGGACAGGCCGGGAGGGGAAGCCAGAAGCCAAGGGCTCTCTCTGCCAGGAACATGGAGACCCACCCGTTAGGGAGGAAAATGCCCTTCTAGACCCTCCCAGGCGGCCAAAGCCTGCAAGTCCATGACTACTGTTGAATGGAAGTGAAGTGGCCCGAGAGGCCAAGCTTGGTGGCGCCCAGAGCCAGCCCCAGGGGGAGGCTGTGCTCGCAGAGGAAGGCAGCCTCGGCTGATCCTGAGATCCTCCGGAGTTACTTGCCTTTCTGAGCCTCACTTCACAACGGGGAGCCTTTTAAACCCACCTCCTGAGTAGTTATGAAAATTAAGGGAAACCCACACAGAGCCTCGCTCAGGTCTGGCACATGACGCACTCCCAGGCTTTGATCACTACTATCCGTTGGAGTTATGAGGAGGCAAGATACCTTCAAGACCCAGCCTCCTTTGGAACTTTGGTTTCCCTCTAGAAAATGGGGAACAATGCGTTCTTCCTGCTCATCCTCGGGGGAGAGGTTGTAAAACAAATGTAAAAAAAGAAGATTATTAACATACTTGGTAAATGACAAGATATAACCAAACTTAGTTTAAACCTCTCATCTTCTATGATAAAGAATGGTCGTGGGACACCCGGGGTGGGGGGGCGGGCGGAGTCTGGCTGCGGCTCCTGTCATGATCTCATGCTCCAAAAATTCGGGCGGGCCCCCCATCAGGCTCTCCACTGTCAGAGCTCACTCAGATCCTCTGTCTCCCCCTCTCTCTCCGCCCCTCCCCTGGGCGCTCTCTCTCTCTCTCTCTCTCAAAAATAAGCAAACGTGAAACAAACAAACAAAAAAAGAACAGTGGTACCTGGATGGGTGGGTGAAGGGAACAGGACTCTCCAGCACTGCGGGTGGGAAGGTGATTGGGTAAAATACAGTAACAGCCCTAAAAATGGGCAATCAGTGAAAACTCAATTTTACATGAATGAGTTTGTCCTAAGGAAGGTATCGGGCATGTAGGCAAAGGTGGAAAACAGCCGTTAGCCCAGGGTGTTCACGGTGGTGAGAAGCCGGACATGAGGGGGCAGGTGAGATGCTCATGGTTCTCCAAAGAACACATCGTCTTAAACTGAACCTTCCGACTAGTTATTCACAGAATACAACGCAGTCTATTGTCAAAACAAACACGCAGGAACACAATGTAAATATTTCTGCGTATATGCATATGAAGACTATAGATAGATGGATAGAACTGTAGTTATGTAAAGAATTTATATACAATGTATATAAAGGATGCATATATTACGTAAACATATTTACACATAATGTATGTAAAGTTACATATAATTTATGTCACATAGCACTCATTACATAGATGGTGTGTATATATGTGTAAGCTCACACGTGTGTAAAGCATGAAAGATACACACCCAAATGTAGCAGTATTCTGGTTCTTCTTAGATTTTGGTGTTATGGGAGTGTTGCCTTTTACTTGTCCAACCTCTAAATTACCTCCAGGGAAAATGCACTGTTTGTGCAATTTTTTAAAAGTTTATTCATTTATTTAATTTAAAAAAATCTTTATTTAATTTTAAGAGACAGAGAGAAACAAAGCACAAGCAGGGGAGGCGCAGAGAGAGAGGGAGACATAGAATCGGAAGCAGGCTCCAGGCTCCGAGCTGTCAGCAGAGAGCCTGACGCGGGGCTCAAACCCGCGAACCGTGAGATCATGACCTGAGTCGAAGTCGGATGCTCAGCTGACTGAGCCCCACCCTGCCGGGCGCCCCTTGTGCAGTTGTTCTTAACACAGGTGTTGAAGATCAAGTTCTCCTCGTGCGTCTCCCCGTCCCATCACCCCCCCACCCCTACCCCCCACTCCAGGACTCACCCTGGACAACGAGCTCCACGTCCCTGTGCTGAGAGCCAGCCGTGTTGCTGACCACGCAGCTGTACCTCCCCGCGTCCTCCTGCAGTGCCTGGTCCAGGTGGAGGCTGCCATCTGCCCGGACCGAATGCCGGCTGCCAGGTGGGAGCTGGTAAGGGTGAGGAGGCCCCGGCTTGAACCACAGCCCCACACGGAGCCCGCTGAGAAAGAACACTCTGGAAACCACACTGCCCGCCAGGCCAGGGGGAAGCAAGCTGGACCTAGAGGCCAGGGGTTTGGAGAACTCCCTCCCCTTCCCTGAGTCTCCTCCACCCCCGCAGACCCTCAGGGCTAGGTGACCTTGACCCTGGCACACTTCCGACCCCACTCTCCCACTGCCGGCCAGACCCGTGGGCCGACAGGAGCCTCTCCCAAGAGTACAGGGATAGGGGCGCCTGGGCGGCTCAGTCAGTTAAGCGTCCAGCTTCGGCTCAAGTCACAATCTCACAGTTCATGGGTTCGAGCCCCGCGTCGGGCTCTGTGCTGACTGCCAGCTCAGAGCCTGGAGCCTGTTTCAGTCTGTGACTCCCTCTCTCTCTGACCCTCCCCTGTTCACGCTTTCTCCCTGTCTCTCTCCTAGAAATAAATAAAACATTTAAAAAAAAAAAAAAGAGTACAGGGTTGGGGCGAGAGCCTGTGCTGAGCAGGGGCTGGGGCTCCAAGGCCCTTCCACACTGAGGCTACACGGAGGAGGGACAAATTCCTGCCAGGAAAGAACAGAGCCACAGGAGCAGAGCAGAGGTGTGGCCTCATTGGATGTGGTCCCAGAGAAAGAAGCAGAGACAGTGGCTTCTGGTGGCTGCCCAGATCTGTCCCCATGGGGACCAGGGAGCACTGGTCCAGAATGGCACCCGGGGTAACCTTCATAAAGATGTCTAGCCCGTCCATCTTTGGTGATGGGTCCTTTTAAAATCTTTCCACCAGGCCCGAGCCCTCTTCTGGGGTCCTTGTCCCTGTCCTGTGAGCCCGGCCGCACACAGGGTACTCGGCTCTAGGTGCTGCCCCTGCACTGTCTTGGTACCGGGCCCCCTTGGGCTGAGCAAGCTGGAGGGGGTCCCTGCTTGCGGCGCTGGGCAGCCCTACACGCACGCGTCCACCTGGTGTGACCCCTGAGCTGAAACTGACTCCGCATCTCCACTGGCCCCCTGGCCTGGCATCAACGAAGCCCGGGGCCCTGTTTCCGCACCTGCCCATCAGATCCTACTCGGGAAGGCTCCTCACAGCCACAGACCCCCCCACCCCCCAGGGCAGGGTCCTCCTCGGGGTCACGTCTAATCCCACAGGTTGCAGACTGAGTCATCAGCACAAGCAGCCTCTGCAAAGCCTGCACGCTGTCGGGGCAGGGCCCCGTCTGCCGCGCACCAGGGTCCGGGGCCAGGACAGCAGTAGCAGAAAGCCAGCCACACAGCCGCTACCTCCCGGCGTCTGTCCTGCTGCAGCGAGGGCACTTCTGAATGGCCTCAAGGGCACAAGGACCCCAGGACGTCTGAGGCTCAGGCCCAGGAATTGAGGAAAGGGGAGGGGCAGAGAAGTGGCCACGAGAGGAGAAATAGACAAAAAATAAAGGAAACCAAATGAACAGGAGCGGATGTGCCCTGCTACGTAGTCAGGGCGCACATTAAACTACAGGCCCCGCCTCTGCCCTGCAACCGTCAGAATCGGGGGGAAGAAACCACTCTGTGTGCCCCCAAATTTCCTGCTCCCCAGCCTCAGCACTAAGGGAGCACACGATCTTCCTGCTGCTCCCCAGGGGCTCCAGGGGACCCCCCTAAATTCCTGCTCCCCAGCCTCGCCTCTAAGCGAGCACGACGTCTTCCTGCGGCTCTCCGGGGAGTACCGGCAGCCACAGAAATCTTGGCAGGGTCTGGGCAGGTGACGGAGGCTACCAGCACATGTACCAGAGAAGCTTCTGGAAAGAGGCAGGAAAGAGAGGGAGGAAGAGCACGTTCCAAACGGAGAAAAGAGCAAAGCAGAGGCCGAGGGATGAACCCGACAGCCCCCTCGGCCCCCAGCCGGCACTCACAGGCAGGCCGGCCTTGAGCCAGCGCCTCTCCGGGAGGGGCCTCCCCGCCAAGATGACGCAGGGCAGGGACACCGGCTGCCTCTCCAGCACCCGGACAGTGGAGGCGCTGCTGGCGATCTGCGGTGGGGCTGTGGGGAGAGGAGCCAGTGTGGGTCACACTAGATCCCCACGGTGGTCATCGGGGGGACAGAGACTCCCCCCGACTCCCCCCCACCCCGGGGAAATGGAGGAAGCATCAGGATAGGGGATCCTCAAGGGTTGAAGGGCACCCTTCCTGGGGCACGCTGGCCAGGAAGCAGGAATCCAGATGTTCCTGCTGGGGGGCCTGGCCTGGACACATCTGTCCCAAAGGACAGGCGGCCACAGCGAGGGGGCCTCCCCACCAAACCCCCCTCCCCAGATCCACCAGCGAACCGTGTCCAGTCACGACAAGCCGGGCCTCCACCCGGACCTTCCCGAACACGTTTTGAGCTTCACAGACATACAGGGCCTGGTCTTCAGGGACCACATCTGCAAGGCAGAAAGAGGCAGGCGTGACCGGGTGCCACCGCTCCAGCCCCCCACCCCCGCCCCAGGGACAGGCAGCCCTCAGCACAGCACAGCCCTGCAGGGGTGAGGTAGGAGGGTGGAGGGAGGCAGCCAGGCCTTGGGAGGGCGGGAAGTCCCCCGCCCCCCAAGCTTATCTATACAGTGGGGAAAATTTACGAATCCCGACTTCATAAAGCCGGGGGGTTTGGGGGTTGAGGTCGGTGAGGTCACCCCGGTGCCCAGGATCCCACCCACGTGACAAGCCCTCAGGCTTTTGTCATTGTCATGACTGTGGCGGGTTCAGGGCAGGAAGATGACTTGACCAGAGTCAGCCGGCCAAACTCCGAGCCCGCGTTGGCCTCACCCACGGTCAAGGCCAGGCATCCCCGTTCTGCCCCGAGCCCCCGGGGCCTGGGGAAGCACTCAGTGCCCCCAGTCCCTTACTTTCAAAGAACAGCACTCCTGAATCAGGCTGCCGGCTCCTGCTGCCCAGCCTGGGCCCCAGCGGCTGGTCATCTCCACGGCGCCAAGTGACCAGCGGGGGCGGGCGGCCCACGGCCCGGCACGCCAGGAGGGCACTCCTCCCCAGCTCCACGGTGACATCCCGCGGCAGCTCCGTCAGCCGGGGCGCATCTGCAGGGAGGTGATGGGTCGGCCGTGCCCGGTGGCTGAACCCAGCGTGCCCCCAGAGGACGGATCCCGCCGCCCGCCCCCCCTCCCACTGCTGGAAGGTTCCCTTTTCCCGGACCTCGCCCTCATCGACCTGGGGCTGACTCATCTCCAGGCCTTCGGGGCCAACCTGAGCTTGGAAGGATCCGGCCCTGAAGAGCTCTTAGGGATGAGGCAGAGGGAGAGGCCTTTGGCGCGACGAAGCTACGGAGGCATTTCATACCCCTGCACGGGGTCACGGGAGCCCCACTATGGCTGGCCGTTCTGGGCCGGGGGGGGGTCAGGGAAGGGGGCAACTGGTCTGCTCCTGACGGTAACATGTCCTGGTAAGACCACCTCTAAGAGGCTGAAAATCCAACTCCAGCCACAGGCGCCCTGCTGCCTGGGCAGCTCTCCCCTCCCTCACCCTCCCCTCCCTCACCCTCCTCCTGGACCACAGGGAACTCCCTCTTGCACCTGTCCTGAACTTGGGCAATCATTCCCCGACCCCCGAAGGGCCAACACTGTGGGGAGATTATAGGCCACCTTCGCTCTCTTCTCTACATCTCTATTTGCCAAAACACGAGTCTATAAAACTCTATCCCAAAATGAAAACATGCGTATTATAAACAAGGTGACCTTACACTTTACGATCCCAACGGGCCACCGGAGCATGAAAAGGGCCATACTAATCATGCCCCAAGGCCCAGTCCTCAGCGAGGTCTCACCTGAGTCCTACAAAACTCCAGCAATACGCAAGAATCTATTTCCCCCATTTTTTTCCTCCACACACCGCAAAGCTCATGCCCTGCCCCAGGGCCGCCGCCACCGCTAATAGCTTGTAGTGTTTCTTCTACACTTTTTTTGAAGTGTTGTCTGACGTTTATAATCAGGAGAAAATAAGTTGTTTCCCAAAACAGACTCTCGCAATCCTTTCTGCTCTCCTGCAGGCCAGGAGCAAGTCCAGCTCCACACGGGTACAGGCCTTGAGCCCCGCAGCTCATGGACATCGGTCTCAGGTCCCCGTCCCCAGATCCATGACCAAGAAGGTCCCCCAGCCATCCCCCCGGTCTGTAGCATCCGGCGCCACGGAAAAGCCTCCACCTCATTGTTCTGTTCGCCTCCCTCCAGAAATCTCCCCCATTTCCATCCAAATCATGACATCAAATTTCCCTCCTGGCCTAGGGATTAGGGAAGTTCCAAGGAGATAGAAACACAACTTGGAAAATTACTGCAAAGAGGACCCGACGGTCCTGGACGCGACCTCAGACACCGCCCGCACGCCTCTCTTTCTCACTGGGGCTTGGCCACTGCCGAAGGCCAGGATCCCAGAAAGCCTCAGACAGGGCTGTTGGTCCAGCAGAGCCCCGGCACTCCCAGAACCTGCCTTCGCCGGCTCCGCCCAGCCGGACACCCCCTCCTTAGTCCCCAAACAGCCCATCTTGGTCTCCCGACTCTGGGACATTACAAAGCACGCTCTCTTCCCTATCCTCCCCCCAGACCTGAATGTGCCCCTGGAACGGGACCACCGACTTACAACAGTTAGCAAAGAACATGGACAAGAAGGTAGCATCTAGAATGCCTACGAAGTGACAGGCATGGTGACGGTGCTTTTAGAAGCCTAATTTCATCAATACCCCCAATAAGCTCATGGGTGTCGTCACAAACCTATTTTACAGATGAGGAAACTGAGGATCCGAGAGATTAAGGAAGCTGGCAAAGGGCACAGCTCAGAGCCAATGGAAGAGATGGGGTCAGAGCTTAGGTCTGGCTGCTGCTGAGGCCCAGGCTCTCCCCCACCGCACCCCTGTGTCCCCCTGGGGCCTCGGGAGCAGCTAGGCCGCTGGCTTCAGCCAGAGCCGCACCCGCCTCTTCCATCCTTTCTTTGGGGCGAATCCCAAAGCAGCCAAATCCCGACTCGGATCCTGCCCAGAAAAACTCTGACTCAGCCTCAGGGCACAGCCACACGCCCCTCACCCCGTTCCTCACTGGAGCCCCCAAATAAGGCAGGACCCCAGAATGCTCATATGCCAGGGCTGAAGTTCCTCTGATCACTTCTGTTGCAGATGGGAAACTGAGGCCCGGAGCAGGTGCAGGGCCGGCTCCGAGTCCTGCAGCATGTCGGTGGGGGCTGGGCTCCCAACCCAGTGCTCTTCCCAGGGCCTCATCAGAGAGGCTCAGCCACCTCTGCCTTCCAGGCCCCTCCCCACAGACTCTCAGGTGGTCCCTGCAGTAACCCAGGGAGAGACAGTAACTGGCTCCCCCGACTGCCACAGGGGTGGCCCCTCCTGCCTCGGCCTCGGTCAGGTTTTGTCCCAGAGACCATCAGACATCGCACCTCCACCAGGGCTCGCTGGAGAGGCAGCGTGTGTTTGTGGGGGTGCAGTGTTGGGGGGGTACTTGGAAGACCCAGCAAGAGAGGACAGCCCCACTGAAGGGTGCCGGCCAGCAGCCTGGGGCGGGGGGGCAGGACAGGGGCATCCTGTCCTGCCACCCAGAGGGCCGCCTCCCCCTTCTCCCTGCTTCCCCTCCTCTGCAGAGGAGTTAAGGGGTTTGGTTAACTGGGCCCAGCAGGTAGGGCCACTCCCCACCTCCAGGAATATTTGGAGGGAGCGGGGAGGTCCCCATGGATTCTAACAGCAAAGTGACCATGACAGAAGTGATGACTCTCCTTCCTCCTACTCGGCCACCACCGCCTCTGCATCGTGGATGAGCCCCATCACCACTCGGGGCCTCAGTTTCCGCATCCAGAAGGAGGTAACTATTTTTACTCTGCTTCCAATACCTTAAAGTTCCCGGGTTCTTCATCTTCGTGTGGAGACCCTGCATTCCACCCCCGCCCCTCCTCTCCTCTGCCTCCCCCCCAACACACACACACAGTTTCCGTGGCTCAGGGCCCTGTGGCAGGGCTGGTGGGGATGAGACAACTCAGGAAGCAGAGCTCCAGTCTGTCTTGACCTTGGCCATGAGTAGGGAGAAGGTCAGGGATCCAAAGACTACACAACAGGGCAAGGTGGGTGACGGGAGCGGCTGGCCTCGGGTCCTGCCCTGCGTGCAGAGGGAGAGCCAGGGGGTCTCTGGCGGCGTGGGCTCCGCAGCCCCCTTCCTGGGAAGGCCCCTCTGCACCTGGGCAGGGAGCCGCGCCCCCACCAGCCAGGGCTGCGGGAGGCCTCTCACGGGCCCCTTCCCTCCATAAAAAAATATTAACAGTTACATTTTCTGACCACATCCACATAAAGGCACACATGGTCCAGTCTGGATTCCTCTATATCTCTGTAGCTACCCATTTGGCTCCCTCTCATTTTAAAAGAAACTAAGACGGGGCACCTGGGTGGCTCAGTCGGTTAAGCGTCCAACTTCAGCTCAGGTCATGATCTCACGGTTCATGGGTTCAAGCCCCACGTCGGGCTCTGTGCTGACAGCTCGGAGCCTGGAGCCTGCTTCAGATTCTGTGTCTCCCTCTCCCTCTCTCTCTCAGAAATAAATAAAAGAAACTAAGATCAGTGCATTATCCTGGGCCGCGGGGTCCATGCCTGCTGTGCCTGATGGGAAAGCCACCCGGACCTCGGCCACTCCTGTCCCAGAGCCCAGCGCTGGTTCCGTCCCGCTCTCCCAGGCTGGCCACAGGCTCTTTGCACCCACCCCTTACCCAAAGCATCTGCTCTTCTCCCCTGTTCATCTGCCCGATGACCAGGGGCTTCGGGCCGGGAACAGAAAGAGGAGTGAGCATCCTCTTATCCTAAATGAGAATCCAGCAGGCGCGGATAACAGCTCAGAGCAGCTGTTCTCAGGAAGCAGGAAAGCCACTGAATTTGGGGCGGGTCTGGCCTGCCGTGGAACCCAGGCGCCAGCCACGGGACGCACCACGCCGCCTCACTGGGCCCCCGTCGGCAGGTGTGTTGAGTATTTACGCCATCTGAGCCCCGAGCATAGCGTGTTGTCTCATTAGATCTCTCAAGAGCCCTATGAGCAAGGCTCTGTGATTATCACCCCAATTCATAGATGGGGAAAGAAAGGTTCAGGGAGGTCAATGACCTGACCAAACAGGCAGTATGGACCTTGGACATGGATGCAGGTCTCTAGTCTCCCGTGTCCAAGGGTGACGCACAGGTGCCTTGCAGGCGGCTGCCCCAGCGCCGGCACTCGCCTCCCTCCTTCCCAAACGCCACCAGGAAGCCAGTTCCCAGCTTAGCAGCAGGAGGTGGGCACAGCGCCCAGCCGTTCCCGGCCCTGGAAGGTTCTGCCGGCCTGGCTTGGAAGCCTGGACCACAGCTGCCATCCAGATGGGCAGGAAATACGATTTCCCACCGCTGCTGCCAGCCCTCCCCAGGCACACAGGTGCTGGGCCCCTGGCCACCCCCTCCCTGACCTAAAGGCCACAGGCCACCAGTGGCTGAGAAGCCTGCCTCCGGGCTGCCCGCCATCTCCTCCTCGGACACGGCCCTAAGGCCTACGTCTGACAGGTGAGGAACAGGACTGGAGAAATAAGGCAGCGCTGGAAAGAAACCAGACAGGAAGCAAAGGATGACTGCCTGTAACGATGCCAAGGGCAGCCCTGCTTGGGGCGCCTCCTCTGCTCCCCCAGAACCTGCCGGCTGTTTAACAATGACAGCGCCACTGACCAGAACCCAGCAGGCCCCCGGCCTTTCTTATCTCTCACTCATCCAGTGTCTCGGAGGAATTCTGCCGATGAGAACCCAAGGCTCAGCGTGGGACGGCAAGGTCCCAGCTGAGCCGGCTGGTGAGCGTCAGGAGGGAGTCCACTGGACCCCGAGTTCGGGCCTCAGCTCTGCCACTCGCCAGCTGTGTGACCTTGGGCAAGGCACTTAACCTCTCTGTGCCTTGTTTTCCCCGCCTGTCGAGGAGATAATGATAGAACCCCCCTGAAAGAGTTGTGAGGATTACACGTCTGTACACGCAACACGCGTGCAGCCGGTCCTGGTCCGTGGCAAACTTCGCAGAAGTCCCAGCTCATGTTTTGATCATTATCAGACGTTAAGCCGACGGCTTTCCACACCCTGCACCCCACCCACGATGGAGCCACACAGTGCACTCCCTACAGGGAAACTCTAAGCACGTCCCCCTCCTCCCGAAAAACTCTCACCACCCCCTGCAGGGCAAAGCCAGGCTCCTGGGGCTGGCGGTGGCCCACAGCAGGCAGCAACCTCCGGGGCACCCCTCACCCCCTGCTCCGTCTCGCTCCCTGGCTGGCTTCTCTCGCCATGGGGAGATCGGCACATGCTGTTCCCTTTACCTGGAGCACTGTTCCCCAGCTCGCCAGCTGACTGACTGCTTCTGGCGACATCACCTCCTCCAGGAAGCCTTCCCAGCCCCCAGGGTTGGTTGGGCCCCTTCTCTGGGCACCAACAGCTCCCCATGGATACTACGTGCAAATGCTTGGTATACTGAGTGTTTCTACTCGTCTGTGTGACATCTCTGACCTTGATGCCAAGAGCAATAGGAAGGCAAATGCCGAGTCGCGCCCACCACTCTGTCCCCAGCACAGGGCCTGGCCGCCTGGAGACCGTGGGCTGCAGGAATGAATGATGGAACAAAATAATGAAGGCCCAGGGTGCCCCGAGCCTGGGAGGATCCAACCCTGGGATGAAACCAGCATCGTCAGGGCCAGAACCTCCTACTCACAGGGCTTGTTCTCCCCTTGTCCTTAGAGAGCCCCGTGGGCATCCCACCAAGTCTAGACACGCACATTCTTGATTCTCTGTGCTTCCCCAGGACTGCTAGCACCCGGCTTCCCCACCATGGGCACGACGAACCCCTCGGAGCCCAGTCCATCCCGGCTCGGCACACCAAGGAGCTGTGCCCATAACTTCGAGCAATTCCCATGACCCGGGGTCCAGGTCTGGACCTTAGACGTCACGACAGTCACAGCCAAGGCCACACACCAGCCGCACGAGAACACAGACTCCCCATCTGTAAAAGGCCATAATCAGCCTGTATCAAGCACTCAAGGCGGGCCAAGTCTTGTGCTAAGCTTTCTATGCCTGATTCCACTGAAGGCTCCTGGCAACCCTCACGCCACAAGCAGCCCCATCTTACAGATGGGAAAGCTGAGGGTCAATGACTCAAGCAAAGCACATAGAGGGTAAGTGATGGAGACAAGATGGGACCTCAGGTCTCAGGGATGACGATGCCCAGACGACAATGCCTCCATGGGAGGCAGCCTCCACGACAGCCCCAGTGACCCCTACCACCTGGTAGTTGCAGGCTTGAGTAGCCCCTCCCACCCCCACGCACGAGGGTTGGTCTCTGAGACCAACAGAATCCAGTAGATGGGACTATAGGTCACTTCCAAGTCTGTGATTGGTTATAAAGACTGTAGCTTCAGGGCACCCGGGTGGCTCAGTCGGTTAGGTGTCCGACTCTTGATTTCGGCTCAGGTCATGATCTCAGTTTCATGAGTCTGAGCTCCACATCGGGCTCTGCACTGACAGCGCAGAGCCTGCTTGGGATTCTCTCTCTCTTTCTCTCTCTCTCTCTCTCTGCCCCTCCCCTGCTCGCACTCTGTCTTTCTCAAAAATAAATAATAAGGGGCTCCTGGGGGGCTCAGTCAGTTAAGTGTCTGACTCCTGATCTCAGGTCAGCTAATGATCTCACTGTGTGAGTTTGAGCCCCACTGCGCTGAGTGCAGAGCCTGCTTGGGATTCTCTCTCTCTGCCCCTCCCCTGCTCGTGCTCTGTCTCAAAATAAATAAACATAATAATAATAAATAACTTAAAAAAATTTTTAAAGATTGCAGCTTCCTTGTTGGATATTCTCTCCCTCCCTCTCTCTCTCTATCTCTCTCTCTCTGCCCCTCAGCTACCTCACTCATGAGAACCCACATCAGGAGAAGCCTTCTAGAGAATCCCACATGGAGAATGAACTGAGGCTCCTGCCACCAGCCACTGGAGTGAATTCAGATGGGGGCCTCCAGCCCCAGTCAAGCCTTCAGATGAAGCAGCCCCAGCTGACACGTTAACTGCAATCCCGTGAGACCCGCCCACCCCGCCCCCCGAGCCACGGGCACCAGCCAAGCCACACCCAAATCCTGACCCTCCAGAACTGCAAGGTAATAAATGCTTACTGTTTACACAGCACAGTTTGGGGCCAATTTGTTACACAGCAAGAGGTACCGCGTCCTTGATCCCGTGTACGCTGGATCCAGGTTATACGAATTCCACCCTGCGTTCTACACGGTAGAGCTCCCTCCTCCCTGCTCAGGGGCACGGCAAAGGGGGAGGGGCAGATGGGGCCAGGTGCACACTCACGTCCAACCTCCAGCCGGATTTCTGCAGAGGCCTCGCCTATCTCATTGACGGCTCGACAGGTGTAGACGCCAGCATCCCTCTCCCGAGCTGCCGGGATCCGCAGCGTCCCAGAGCTGGAGCCCTCGGGACCCAAAATCATTTCAAGACCCCCTGGACCAAAGGAGAGAGCATCGGTCAGGGGCCCACGGTCACGGGGGGGAGGGGGTGGGAGGCCGGGATGTCAGGGTGCCTGCCGAGTCCTCCTGGCCCTCGGCCCCTGTGACTGCACTAGGCTTGGGGCTGGGAGGAGTGAGGGGGGACGGGTGCTCCCTGAAGCCAGTGTGCCTGTCCTCTAAGGGGGACAGAGTTTCGGTTTTATAAGGCGAACAGAGCTCTGGTGACAGATCTCGGTGACGGTCGTACCGTGATATGAATGTACTTAAAACTACCGAACCACATCCCTAAAAACGGTTAAGACGTAAAGTTTGTTATTTGTATGTTACAACCATTAAAGACAATTTTTTTAAGTTGGAAAAAGGCTGTGGCCCTGCGGGGGACAGGGGGGCCGTCCCTGAGCTCTTCTGTGGACCAGGAGCGAGACCCAGCCTGTCCCCCTACATACAATGGGCTCAGCACCCATGAACTGCTTGCTTGGGCCTCCCCACCGGGTCCCCACCCTCCACCCCAGGTCCAGACCGAATGAAGTGTGGGTCAGCTCTGGGGGAGCCCAGGGTCGCCCTGGGATGAGCACACACCCCACCCACAGCTGCCTCTCTGAGGCCTTACCCCGGGGGGGCCTCCGGAAGCCCATCCCCGGGGCTCCCTTGTTTCTTCTGCTTGCTCTCTGCATCCAGGCTCCTGCCCCTGACCAGCTCCTCTGATTCTGATCTACCTTCTACACGTTAATTTCATTTTTTATTTTTATTGTGGTAAAACGTACGTAACAAACAACTATACCATTTTCAGTGTTCCGAGTGTTCGATTCCATGGCATTAAGTACATTCATGTTATGGTGTACCTGTCTCCAGAACTTTCTCGTCTTCCCAAACTGCAACTCTGCCCTCAGTAAAGCGTGACTCCCCCATCCCCCCACCCCCCTGTTCATTTTTTTCAAAGGAAAAAGATTTTTAATTGTGGCCAAAAAACACAACAAAATGGAGGGGGGGGCGCCTGGGTGGCTCAGTCAGTTAAGCTTCCGACTCTCGATTTCAGCTCAGGTGATGATCTCACGGTTCATGAGTTCAAGCCCCGCGGTGGACTCTGTGCTGACGGTGCAAAGCCTGCTTGGGATTCTCTCTCTCTCCTTCTCTTTCTTCCCCTCCCCTGCACTCTCACTCACTCTCTCTCAAAAATAAACTTGAAAATATTTTTTTAGAAACGAAATTTACCATTGTCACTATTTTCAAGAGCACAGTTCTACGGTGTTACCTGTATTTACGTTGCCGTACAACTTGAATTCCACTTCTTTTTAAGGCTGAATAATAGTCCATCGAGGAATGCCCTTTTAAAAAGGGGCCCCGGGATGGGGCTGGCTGGGTTATTGGCCAGAACATAAGATTCGAGCACTGAATAAGGAGTCCCAACGCTCGAATTCGAAGCTACTTCTGCCTGCTAGGACTCTGAGCTAACACCTACCTGTGCCAAAGTCAAGGTGGGCTCTGGCAAGCTGCCAGACAGACGCCTCCAGGTGGAAGAGGGCAAGATGAGTGAGCGGCTGACCCTCGAGAATGAATTAGTATCCTGCTCCTGGGAACACTGAGGCAGCAGCCCAGGCCCACGGCCCCTGCTTAGGGTTCCAGAACATTCCCGTTGGCCAAACTTCAGCCCAGTGTCCAGCACCGGGAAGAATTTCTGTGCCCATCAACTCAAAAGAGTCACAGAAAACCCCGGTACCACTGCTCCCCATTTCTTGGATAACTTGTCTCCGTCCACATCACTAAAGACACCGTCCCCAGCCTGGGAGCCAGGCTGGTTCTAAACACTGTACACTGAACCCTCACACATCCAACCTGTCTCACTGTCTCCGTTTTCCAGAGATGGCAGTAAGCTCCGTGACACCAAGTCACCTGCCCGTTTTTCACCTAGGGGGCCAGAATTCTAATCTGAGTCTACTCTAATTTTTTTTTAATGTTTTATTTATTTTTGAGAGAGAGAAAGAGAGACAGAGCATGAGTGGGGGAGGGACAGAGAGAGAGAGGGAGACACAAAATCGGAAGCAGGCTCCAGGCTCTGAGCTGTCAGCACAGAGCTCAATGCGGGGCTTGAACCCATGAACAGAGAGATCACAACATGAGCCGAAGTCAGATGCTTAACTGACAGCCAAGCAGGTGCCACAATGAGTCTACGCTAAATAAATCCTGCTCCTAACCGCTGAGCCACGTGGACGCTGGGCTGGGGAGTGGGGAGGAGGGTCCCCATGGCTGTTCTGGAAAGCTGGTCCTCTGGGGGCCCTGCAGGACAGTTCCACAGACCCCTCTTGTACCTCGATACCAGACGACCCGGGGTGGGGGCACCCCAGACACGTCACACACCAGCACGGCCTCGTCCCCGACGGCGGCCAGCACCACGGCATTTACAGCAGAGGCTGACGGTGGGTCTGTGTGGAAACAGATGGGGAACCTGGGACCGACCCCCAGGCTCCCTAGGGCAGTAGGGCAGCTTTTCACAGTTTGGGGGGGCAGCGAGGACAGAGGGGGAGCTGCCCTCCTTGCCTCCTCCCACGCCCCACCATCCATCACCCCAGAAAGTTTTCTGACCCAGGATCTCAAATTAAAGCCAGCTACTGCTGTGTCCCCAGCTCAGTGAGGTACGTGTGGATAGGAAGAGGGGAGGAGAGCTCTTCTGAGACGCCCGGGCCCAGGTACCTGTGTAGTAGAGGGTGACTGTCTCTTCGTCTGTGCCAACCTCATTAGCAGCCTGGCAGGTGTAATTCCCAGCATCCTCTGGGGCCACTCCCTGGATGATCAGCGTTCCCCGGGCATCCATACGGATTCTGGAGTCACGTCATAAAATCACATGTTCAACGGCAAAGGGCTGATTAGGTCAGGTCACACGAAGATGACCTGAGTCACCCCAACAACAAACGAATTAATAACAGTGCTAGGGACCGCCATTTCACACTGACTGCTTGCTCTGTGTCCAGCTGTGTGCCCACACTTTACAGAGACTGCCCTTTTTCATTCGCGAGGCTCAGAGAGGTAAAGCGACTTGCCCAAGGGCACACAGCCTGAAAGGCAGAGGCAGGATTCTAGCACAGGTCTGTTGGATTCTGGAACTATGGCTCCTGACCCCCCACCCCACCCTGAGCTCATACTGAGGCATTGTTATATTTCCAAAGCAATCTCGCTCCCAAGTCTCAAATGATCCCAGGAAGAAGGCAGGGCAAATGTTACCCTCTCCTCCCAACCCCATTTATAGGTAAGATGGAGACGCAGAAAGGTCCCCTGGGTCCCCTCGTCCTAGGGCCCTTACCTGCTGTCCTCCTGCAGAGCATGGCCCTCACGGCTCCAAGAGATGTGGGGTTTGGGGTACCCAGACGCTGAGCAGCTAACTCTCACCTCCATGCCCTGGGAGAAGCGCTGGGACCGGCTGTGGAGGCTGACCTGGGGGGCCTCTGCAGTTCAAAGAGTGGGCAGGTGAGGAAGGGCCTGTCTGGGCAGCTGTGCCATCCCAGGTGCCCAGCCCTGGCCTCCACTCCATCCCTGAAGTCACAGATGGGCCAGATGTAGGAAGTGGCTGGGAGTGGCTTTCCTGGGAGCTGGGGTTGACCAGATAGCTGCCCAGGCCACACAGGGAAGATTTTCCGAAGCCCCTGGCAGAACCTCCCACTCTCTCTCTGGGGTTCTGGTCAGGGCTGAGCATTGCGGAGAGGCTTAGGGAGACAGGGAGATGCCAGGGCTGGGGGCCACGCTCGTCTCCAGGGTCCTTGAGTGGACCCCAAGGGCTGCCCAAGTGTTGGCCCCGAACTTGGGTTCTATTCACAGCAGGCTTGTCAGACTCCACAGACCTCTCCAGGCCGACTCATCCAGAAAAGGCAAACAGGCCCCTCCCACACCAGCGGCAGAGCCTCGACACGGCCTCGGAATCCTTCTCAACCCACTCCAGGCAACCGGTCAGGAGTTGCCGGGACCAGAGAACACGCTTGTTCCAATGAGCTCGTTTTACACTTGTGGAAACAGCACCCCAGAGAGAAGGGTCTGACTAAACCCTGGGTGGACCCGAGGCTACATCCAGGTCCTAAAACTTCAGGATGCGTGCACTTTCCACCGCCTCGTCCACCCCCATCTGGTCAGTGCCACCCAGCCCCCACCCAGCACTTCTGATCTCTGGACTTTCAGAAGTTTCCTGAATCCCATCCCTGCCCCACAGAAGGCAATGGAGCAGATCCACGGCACAGGAGATAAACAGGACAGGAGACTGGCTTGGCCCGTACAGCAGTAGAAGTTTAGGGTAGATATTAGGATGAACTTTCCACAGCGAGAACTGCTAAACTTAGGCTAAGAGGCTACAGAATCCTCGTTCTCTGAAAATTCTGCCCCCATCAGGGGGCGGGCATTACCTGCTGGACATGATATCTGGGCAGAGGTGTGGATCGATGGGCTCTGGGGATAAGCACAAGGTAGTGCGGGGCACCTAGGTGGCTCAATCAGTTAAGCATCTAACTTCGTCTCAGGTCATGATCTCACAGTTCATGGGTTCAAGCCCCACATCAGGCTCTGTGCCGTCAGCTCAGAGTCTGCTTTGGATCCTCTGTCCCTCTGCCCCCCGCCCCCGGCCCCGCCCTGCTCGCACGCTCTCTCTCTCTCAAAAATAAATAAACACGTTTTAAAAATGTCTTTTAAAAAAGCACCAGGTAGTGTGCTGAATCAGGAAGCCACACAGGAGCGACGGGAAGAGCCTCACCTCGCACCAGGAGCCACACGGACGCCCTTGTGACCCCATTGGCGTTGCTGGCCATGCACTGGTACCGTCCGCCATCGCTGGGGATGATGCCACTGACCTCCAGGGACAGGTTGGCCAGCGGGGTGACTCTGCCCGTCGGGGCCGCCAGGACCCGCCAGTCCCGGATCCACGTGAGGTTGTAGGGGACCTCACTCAGGACCTGGCAGAACAGGATGGCGGTCTCCCCCGGGGACACGGTCACGTTGGGGGCGGAGACTAGCTGCGGTGGGGGGTCTGGACAGATAAAAAAAACAGAGGAGACTCTGAGGGGATGACACAGAGAAGGGACCGTCCTGCCGGCTCCGGGGGTGCCCTGAATCCAGAGCCCCGTGCTGTATCCTTCAGGATGCGTCGGCCAGCAAGCATCGTGTGCTCACCATCCCGGGGACGGCACCACCCCAAGGAGGACCCGCTTGCCCCTCGCTTCCCCACCCCCATCACACACCCAGAGAGGGCTGCATGGCATGTGCGTGCTTTCCACACAACAGCCAAGTGCAGCGTCAAACAAGATCTACACCCTGTGAGCCAGTAATTCTACCAGGGGGAACGGAGCCTTGAGGGAAATAACCCTCAAGAGGGAAGGAGTGATGAACACAAAGCTGTTCTCTGTACACATAGCAGGGGCACCATAATGGCCAAAATGTACAATAGAAGCCACTGTCCCAAAGGAGGGAAGAGCTAAGAAAACCTTGATAGGAAAAAGGGAGAAGCCACAAGATCAGAACCATCTAACCAGGGGTGTGGGCTTGAGAACCCGCAGAAAAAAGGCCGGGTCCACACAAGCTATGCGTGCCAGTGACCTGATGTCACAAAGAGCCTGTGAACTACACAGTCCCGAGAAATGATACTGTAGAAACCAGCCAGAAATAATATTTGGGAGCAAATGAGAAAATCTGGCTACGGCCAAATTAAACAGCATTAAGGTATCACTGTTCATTTTATTAGGTGTGATCACAGAATCTTTATTATATGGGAAAATCTACTTTAAAAAGAGAGAGAAATAAATACTGAAATGTCAGCATGCCTACAATTTAGTTTAAAATGGTTTAGCCAAGGGGCGCCTGGGTGGCTCTGTCGGCTAAGCATCCGACTCTTGATTTCAGCTCAGGTTATGATCTCACAGTTGGTGAGATCAAGCCCCGCGTCGGGTTCTGTGCTGAGTGTGGAGCCTGGTTAAGACTCCCTCCCTTTCTCTGTCTCTGTCTCTGTCTCTCTCTCTCTCTCTGCACTCTCCTCCACTCATGGTCATTCTCAAAAAAATTAAACATTAAAAAAATAGTTTTGCCAAAGAGCAAGAAAGCCAATGTGGTGAAATTTTAGCAATTATTAAGTCTAAGGAATGGGTGTGCCAATTTCCTTATACTGTTCGCTCTTCCTGTCCCCATCGTTTATAAAAAGTGAAACCGTTAATTTATGCCACAGAACCGTCTTTGCAGACGTGCTATGTTGTCAGATGATAAAAAACCAGGCTGTCCTGCGTATAACCTATGTATGATACGTAAAGTACTATCTCCGTTTTCTTAAAGTGCACACGTAGATGAAGGGCTAAGAGGGAGTAAATCAAAGTGTTATGGAGGTCATCTCTAGAATAGACTATAGACCATCCGGATCTTCTGCCTGTACAAGGAGCCTGGTCAGTCTGTGGGATTAGAGGCTGCAGACTGGCTGGTCTTCCCATGGCCCTTGAGCTTTTAAGGCAGTTTAGAGTCCTAGTTTAAAAAGCAAAGCCAATGTCATTTCGAGATGGTCTGTGGCATCTCCAACCTTCCTGAGTTGGAGGCTGCCGTCCTGGAGGCCTTGAGGGAGGGGGACTTCCAGAGGGGAACTGGCCCTTGAATGGGCCCCGGGGAAGGAGGGTGTGACCCGAGCCGGGTTTCTCAGTCTTCCATCTAAGATCTACAGGCCGTTCCTGGGTGACCGTCTCAACGGGGCGCGAGGAGGCGGCGTGGGCGGCAGACTCTGGGTGACGGACGTAGAGGGAAAAATCCGGATGGGGGTGGGGAGGGGATGCGGGGATGGGCCGGAAAGGACAGACCTGTGACCACAATCTGGGCCTTTGCTCGCCCGGTCCCAGCCCGGCTGACCGCCACACACTCGTACGCCCCTTCCTCAGTCTTGGAGGCCTGTGGGATCTCCCAGCTACTGTTTCCCGACACCCTGTGAACACAGAACAGCTGGGGCCATACGATCACACTGACCCCCAGCCCCTGAATCCTGCCCAGAGGGGACGGATCCTCTTAGACTCGCTAAGAAGAGGCAGGCAGCGAGGACATACAACTTTTACAACATGCTGTGTGACTCTGGGCAAGTCCCTTTCCGTCTCTGAGCCCTGGGCTTTCATCCCCGAGGGCGAGGGTCTCGGAGCCCGGCCCTGCATGGGATGAGCATTCCAGAAGCTCAGGGAGCCCACAACTCCTTCACAGGGTGATGACCCAGCCGTGGTGGGAGATCTGGGGACCACCCTCGCCCCCATCCCTGGCCACGCTGGGAGATGCCTGGGAAGACAGTATGAGGAGTTCAAGGTCCTTCTCCTGCCACCCACATCCCTTGGACCCCTGGGGCTGGGGACGCAGAGCAGGCAGCACCCACTCACTGAAAATGCCTCTCCTCGCCCAGCCTGGCTCCGTTCCGCCGCAGCTGTAGCCTGAAGGGGAGGGTGCTGTGTACAGAGCAGGAGACCAGCAAGGGCTGATGCAGGTAACCATGGATCCTGGGGGGCATGCTGACCAGCGGGGCACCTGTAGGCAAGGTCCGGCGCTCAGGATCCCTCCCCGCCGCACCCCCCCACCGCACCCTGCCAACACAGAGACCCCAGGGATGAGCCGAGAGGCCAGGGTTCAACCCACAGCCCCACCATTTTGTGCGTCACCAAGAGCAGGTCGCTCAGTTTCCACTTCTGTAAAATGGACTTAAGCCTGATACTGCCGTCACCATGCTCTCTGGGGAGCTGGTGAGAAGCGGTGCACGGAAAGCACTTGGCACGCCCCCCGGGCATGGCAGGCCCCCTCGGGACAAGCTGGCATTGTTTTGGTGGTTTTGCAAGAGCCCCAGCGAAGACGGACCGGTCTGTGCAAACACATTCTCCACTGCCCAGGCTGCAGAGGTTGGACCGGCCCTGAGAAACCTGATAAAATGCTCCCTAGCCCGGGCTCTCCAGGCTTCCAGACCTCCCATCTGCCCCAGTGTTCCCCAAGGATGTTGGGAGAAAGCTTTTTTATTTAAAGATAAGCGAAGCTAGAAGCATGGCTGTGAATGCAAAGTTCACACGCATTTTTTAGATAAGAGACTTCAGTGAAATCTCACAGTTTGTGATGAGCCCCGTGGGGCTCCTGAGAGACACCCCCCCGCCCTCCTTCGCCTGACCCTGGTCTTGGGGTGACACATTCTCCTTCCTCGGCTGTGGTGGGAAGGCCTGAGAACTCGCCCCGCGGGGTCAGGCACAGCCGTCAGCGCCTCACTGGGTGATCGCGGGCGTGCGCTCAACTCTTGTCCTGCCCTCCCCCGCATCCCCACCAGAGATGCTCCGTGGGTGACACAATGCAGCAGACGTCCTCCGAGCCCAAAGCTGGGGGTGGGAGGGCGGCGGGTGACATCATTCTGCAGGCTCCCTGCCACATCCCAGGGGAGAGGGATGTCGGACCATCCAGCCACGTCCTCAGCTGTGTGCACAGCAGCCACGGCTCACCCACGCACACTGGAATCCTTGGCAAGGCCAGCTCGGGCTCTGTCTTCCAGGAGCTGAATGGGCCCAGGGACCCGAGGCCCAGCCCTCGCCACCTGCTCATGTCTCCAAACCCAGAGCCTCCTCCTCTAAGCCCAGCTCCCAGCCTCCCAGACCCATCAAGTGGGGAAGGAAGCAAAACTCCAAACCACCTCCCTTCCCTCCCTGCCCTGCCAACACACACACACACACACACACACACACACACTTTCATCCAGAGCTGCGACAAAAACGGAAAGCCAGAGCTAAATCCTAACTCTTGGATTCATCTGAAAGAACAAGACAGAGAGAAACAGAGGCTGTTATTGCCCCTGCTGAAACCCCTTCCTGAAAATTCCTCCTCAGGGTTATAAAAGCCAAGGGAGGCGGGGCCCAGGGACCACAGCAGGGGAGTGGAGGCCAGGAGGCTGAGGGATAGGATCTCCAGCCTCCCCACCCTACCGTAATCTACCCAACTTGGACCCTCAATGTCCTCCACCTTGCCATGGGCACCCTGGTACCCTCTCTGCATCCCCATTTGAAGTAAACAGAGGAGTCTGCTCCTTGTTAAAAGATCCCCAGCAAAGAAGACGTTGCATATCAGTGACCTCCACCTCTGTGAACTTACCCCCCCACACACACACCAAGGCCATGGCCATGTGAAAGGGGGGAGTGGGCAGGAGGAGGGAACAAAGCCCAGTCAGGAAGCTGATGGCCAGCGAACTCAGATACCCTGTGCGAGGACCAGAGGCAGAGTTAGAAAGCCAAAGGCTCAGCCTTTGAGAGCTTCTGACCCACATGTGAGACCTCAGGGACACAAGGAAACAAGCAAAATGCCACACACATAGGAGCCAACACAACATGACCAAAGACAGGACCACAAAACTGTGCCTAAAAAGACATAACACTAACAGCAGCTGCCACATTGGAGGCCCCGAGTCCACACTGTGGGCACAGCCTCAGAACACGCAAGAGCTGTCCTGTTATGCATATTAGCTCATGGAGCCCTCAGGACAACCCTGTGAGGTGGGCAGCCTCGGCTTCTCCATCTGTTAAGTGGGGACACATCTCTGAAGCATTCAGTGAGCTGACGCAGGTGGGTGCTTGGCTCAGGGTTATCTCATGAGAAGTGGTCAAAATGGTGACTAGATGGGTATTACCATGATGAGGATAATGGAAGAGCAACGGACACTCACCACCCTGCCCACTGCTGTGTCTACAACGCCGAGCACCATAACTGACACAATGAATGTTGGACGGACATTTGGATGGATGCATGCATGCATGAGTCGGTGGGTAGATGGATATTTGGATGGATGGATGCATGGATGAGTAGGTGGGTGGATGGACGAATAGGCAGATGAATGGATGGATGTTTGGGTCAATGAAGGGCAGATGGACAGATGAATGTATGAGTGGATGCATGGGTGGATGGGCTTTGTACTAAATCCTTGACCCAACTGCTATATCTGAAGCATCTCGGTATTTAGCATAATGCATTTCAGAGCTTGATGCTCAGAGAATTTTAATGGACATTTCCTAGTATCACGTAATCAGGGAAGGCTTCCAGGACGAAATGGGTCTCCAAGTGAGTCAGGGCTCTAGGAGTGGAAAGAGCTAATCACTCACCTGGCACGACCCCACTGTAGGAAACTCCAGAGACACGGAGAAGGGGATTCCCCTCATGGTCTTTGCCCTTCACCTTGAGGTAGAAGCGTTCCTGAGGGGCGCGGAAGGGCTGTCCGCCCCAGAGCTGATGGGTGGAATCGTTGGAGAGGGGCTGCACAGGCAAAGTCAAGAGGGGCTGCCCCGAGCTGCGTGAGAGCTCCACCGAGTCTAGGCGGCCGGGTGCCCGCAGGCCCGTAGAGTTGATCACCAGGGAGATGGGCACCCCTGCAGAGGGAAGGGAGAGAAAGAAGATGCTGGCTCCCTGACCCTCCCCAAGCAGGGGACCTCAGACAATAGTCATGGTCTACTTGGCCCTCCTCACCGCCCCCCTCACCTCTTTCCTGGCCAACTAATGCTTATCCTGGTGGATAAGCAGAGGGGGGCTGCTACTGTCCGTGGTCCTGAAACGCCACTGTCCATCCAAACCACAGCCGCCCATGTTTGCATCACCCCCACTCTGCAGACCTGAGCTCTCCTGGAGTAGAGCTGGGAGGGGGCATTTCTCTCCCCCCCCCACCTCCAATTAACTCTAGTGTTGCCTGTCATCGGGGAGCCTCTGGGACCAGCCAAGGTGAGACACGTGCTAGTTTGGGAACTGACTCCTGTGCATCCTCTCCCTGTGCTCTGCTTTCCTTTGATTTTCTTTTCTGTCTTAGTAGCGACAGATTTTTCACACTATTCCAGAAAAGACAGAGCTGGAGCTGGGTTTCTTAATTCCCTTCGTTGATTTGTGAACTCCACTCAGGTCTTTCCCTTTACAGGCAGTTATTATTATGTGTGTTTTTTTTTCCCTCGGAGATCATAAACCAGGGAACAGAGGGTGTGGTTGGATTAAAATCTCAGTGCCTTAAAACCTCTGAAGAAACAGGGAACAATTGGGGCGCCTGGGTGGCTCAGTCGGTTAAGCATCTGACTTCGGCTCAGGCCATGATCTCAGTTTGTGGGTTCGAGTCCTGCACCAAGCTCTGTGCCAACAGCTCAGAGCCTGGAGCCTGCTTTTCTGATTCTGTGTCTACCTTGCTCTCTGCACCCCCATACTCATGCTCTGTTTCTGTCTCGATAATAAACATAAAAAATTTAAAAAAAAAAAAAAAGAAGCATGGAACAATCTGGAAAGGGCATATAAAAATCTGGAAGTCCAGATTCCTTGGAAAAATAGCGTGTGTCAGTGCTGGGCTCCATTCACACGTAGCAACAATCAGCCAACAGCAGGTAGCTGCTCCCTATATGTGGCCAGTTGCTGTCCAGCTGCCCACAGCCTCCCCGACTCCCTGATACCCCAGCACTGAAGCCAAGTGCCAATCACTATTTCTCATTTGCAATCGCTCTGCTGTTTCTCTCTCCTTTTTTTAAAAACTGTCTTGAAAACCACATCTTTATCAAAAGCAGAAACCCAAGAAGGTCCCACGGGGCCCCCCACCTTCATTCTCTTCTAGTGGGGACCACTCCTGGCAACCCTTCAGTTTTCAATCCCCACTCGAGCACTGCTTTTAGGAGTTCTTTTCTCTCCTGGCTCTAGAATAGGAACCAAGTTTCTCTGCCTCTCCCCCTTCCTGACACTGGGAAAAACAAACGCGAAATGAGCAAGCAGACCCCTTTCGCTTTGGAGAGGTTACCGCTGGTCCCCACAACAACGATTAGGGCTGATGAGGATGACAAAAGTGAGAGCGAAGGCTCGCTCGAAAGCTCGAACGATCTTATATGCTCCGTGTTGGTCAGTAGTCAGTGGTCCAGAGTCAACCCGACCTGGTCTAGACCCCTCCCCTTCTCTCTTCTGAGCTGGTCCCAGCAAAGTCCTCTGAATGGGTGCCTAGTGAGGGACCACACTTCCCAAACTATAAACGAGGACCCCTGATCTGGCCACCAGATGGTATGTTCTGGCATGGAGCTCTGACAGCCCGAGCCAAAAGCCGGGACACACAGGCAACCCCAGATCCCGGTGGGGGCCTTGTAATCAGAAAACTGATCCTGTGCCTCCAGTTCCAACATCTCCCTAGGCTCCCGACCCCCGTCAGCCTCCAGAACATTGAAACGACCATCAGGATATTCATCCCTCTGGAATAAAACAGTGTTCTCCTTTTCAAGTAAGCTAACAACTGACTAGCACCTGTTAGTTTATCAGACTAGCCTGAGGTTCATGGAAAACTGAAGCAGTGGGGCTCTAGATGGACAAGTTTGGACAAAAAAAAAAAAAAAAAAGGAGGCGTGAACTCAGTAAAGGGGACGGCAAAAGGGGAGGCCTTTGGGGGCAGGGAGTCTGTTCTAAAGGTAAATGGTCACGGCGTCACCCGGGTGGGGACCAGTGGAGTGGGTGCCGGCCCTGGGCTCAGTTCACTGTGGTCCGAGAGAATGGCTCAAGCCAGCCCCTCCAGGGCACATTCCAGTCACACACTCATAAGCCTGCCCCCCACGGCTCCCCCAGTTCCCAAAGGCAAGCCCTGCCTCTTCAGAAGGTAGCTCTGCACTGTCTCCAGGGTCCGGAGCACCGTACCTTGCAGGGGCCACTCAATGGTGTGGTTGAGGTCTAGAGAGGGCTGGGTGGAGAAGCCGGCTCGGAAGTCGATGTTGCTGACGCCTGTGATCCTCACCGAATGGCGACCGCTGCTGTAGATCTAGGGCAGGCCCAGGCCCACGTCACCAGGGCATCTGACTCCAGCACCCCGGCACCGGGACAGAAGGCCGCTGCCCTGCCCTGCCCCCGGTGCCAGCGGCCGGAACCCCCCCACCTTTGCAGACACGTGGGCGACTTACCTACTCCCTGGGGGCCCAGCACGATGCTCCCCAAATGAAGTAGAAGAGGCCTCAGCTACGGGACTGTCCTGAGTGGGGATCCTGAAGCTCTCTGCCCTCCCAGCCACCCCCTCCCCCAGCCCTGCCCAATGCCTGCGGCTCTGTCTGTCCTGCGGCACATCAAATCCCTACCGTGCCTTCCCCATTGGCATCAGAGCTCTCAGCGCAAAGTCGCTCAGAGTTTGAAGGGCAGGGGTCAATGCCGCGCCTTCCCCTGCAGCGCCCACACCCAGCCCACTAACGTTTGCCCCATCAGCAGGAGCTAATATCCGTGGAAGGCAGCAGCCTGCCCCATCCCAGGACGCTCCGCCAGGAGCCCAGCCGACCCCAAGTCCCGGCCTCCAGGACCTTGCAGATTCGAGCAGGCCCCGCTCCCCCGGCCCTCTGAGCCATCCTTCCCCCAAGACCACCCTTGCTTCTTCCGTTCATTCTTCACAGAATAGGTTTCTGAACCTCCAGCCGGCTCAGTCACCCACCTCTGAACACTCAAATCATGTCTCCAACTCTTTCTGAAAAGCTCCCTAACTCACCCCAAACCTCTCTACTTCCTTTCACTGGTGCAAAGCAGAATACTCCTCCTCTGTTCTTGACCCCTTGCTTCTATTGACATGCCCACATCACCACCCATGTTCCCCATGGGGAAGCCCTCAGCCTCCCAGGGCCCCAGGTTCCCGGGACAGGCAGGAGGGAGCCCGCATCTCAGCTCGGTGAAACTGGCCCCCCTCCCTGGGAACCAGGGTCCGTACCTTGATGGACCACAGCCCAGGATGTTCAGGCTTAAAGGCCACAACCTTGGCAGAGTCAGGGATGTTGAGAAGTATGTTGAGGCCCTCATCCTTCTGCAGGATCCTCCCTGTGGAACGCCCAAGGATTTCTGTCCCCAGTCCTTTCCTGACTGCGTGACAGAGGCCCCACTCTGTCCCAAGGAACCCACGGTCTTCCAAACACCAGCCTCGGCCTTCCCAGAGAAACTGACGACTCATGTGGTGCTTGGGCCTTTGCCTCATTCTGCACTCCACCCTCATCCACCCCCAGGTGCGGGGTGTACACCTGGCCTCGAGACCCGGGGACCCATGACATCCTTGGAGCTCTGTTAGGCCAGGTGGCTGGGTCCAAATCACACTGACCCTGGATGACTCGGACAAGTCACTCCACCTCCCAGAGCCCTGGCTTCCCATCTCAATGGCCGGCCACCAACCCTTGCCCCGACTGGTCTGCTGGCTCACTACAGGTATCCAGAGAATAAGGGTAAGATTCCACATGGACCCTGCATCCCAGGGACTGTCATTCTTTTATGAGAGAGCAAGACTGAGAGGAAGCGGGGCACCTGGGTGGCTTAGTTGGTTAAGCGTCCGACTTTCACTTAGGTCATGATCTCGCGGTTCGTGGGTTCGGGCCCCGCGTCGGGCTCTGTGCTGACTGCCAGCTCAGAGCCTGGAGCCTGTTTCAGTCTGTGACTCCTCTCTCTCTGACCCTCCCCTGCTCACGCTGTCTCTCTCTCTAGAAATAAATAAAACATTTAAAAAAAAAAAAAAAGACTGAGAGGAAGAGAGCCCAAGTGCGTGCAAGAGGGCGCACTGGGGAGAGGGGCAGAGGGAGAGAGAGAAAACCTGAAGCTGAGTGTGGAGCCCGACGTGGGGCTCGATCTCACAACCGTGAGGTCATGACCTGGACGAAATCCAGAACCACATGCTTAATGGACTGAGCCACCCAGGTGCCCGCAGGACTGTTGTTACTTTAATTCCCCTCCCTTGGCTGCTAACAGCCTCCCTGATTCCTCGCTCACCACGGGCACCCTCTCTGCCCCCCACGTGGCACCCCCCACCCTCCTCATTCCCAGAGCCTTGTGTCCCAACCCGCTGCCACCCAGGTCTCTCTCTTTGTCCCATCCGGACTCCCAGCGAAGTGTTGAGGGCCACAGCAGAGGGCGGCCAGTGCTGGGAGGCACATACCCAGCGGGTCACGGACTTCGATCTCGGGACCCGGGCCGCTCAGGGAGATGGTGACCTCCTTCAGGCTGGGGTCAAAGGGAATCCTCCACGTGTGCTCGCCCTCCTCCGGGTGGTCTGTGGACAGCAGGTGCACCTTGGAGGCCTGGATCGCTGACTCCACCCACTTCAGCACCTGGGAGGCAGGTGTGAGAAGCTGACACCAGCAGGTGCCTGCGGTCTCGCTCGTGTCTGACCCACTGGAGGCAGGTCTCTAACAGATTTCCAGCAGATTCCAGTCCCCACCCCGGGTTTTAGGCAGCACATAAACCTTCCAGGACACCCAATCCCCCGCCTCCTCCTCCCCCTCCCCCTCCCCTACACAAGGGCCAATCCACACACCATCACCCTCCTGGCCTGTGGGCTGGGAGATGTAACACCTGAACTGAGGCAGCTGGGAGGGAATGGCCAATTTCTATGGCACCCATCACTTCCTCCTGGAAGCCTTCCTGATTGATGCCTCCTACACACAGATGATCTCTGCAGATCCGGAATCTCCCCCAGAGCAATCTAATCCACCATCCCGCCCAAGGGGCCTCAGACCACACTTCTGCCAGGATAGCTCTCTAAACGGGACCGAGAAGGTCTGCAGCAAAGTGGAGTCTCCTCCTGATCTGTTTCACCATATTGAGAAATCCTAAATCCTTGGTTTCTGGAATTGCTTATTCATTCTAAAACCTTACGTGTTTTGGGTGGGTGCCATTGAAAAGCAGGGAAGAGGCGAGGAGAGTGCTTCTCCCAGACTACCATACGCCATCATTAAAGAATGACTGCAGGGGATTCTCAAAGACAGCCCCCCACACGTGCCTACAACGCCCCCACTGTCCGCAACCCCGGATCCAGCCTGAGATACCTCACCAAGAACAGAATTGTTGGGTTTCTCCAAATCCTTACCACCATTTTCACAAGCCTGTGTTCCATTCTAGGATTTAGGCAGCTGTCTCACCTGGCTCAAGGTCAGTGTGCCTCTGACTCTCCCCATGCTGGTAGGGTTGAACCCCCAGCTCCCACCACACATGCTCTTCTCTGGCAGAGATAACCTGCCCCTCCCTTATCAATCAGCTTCCGCCTAGATTCATGCCCGGAGGGCAGAGACCCTCCGCCGTGGCCCAAGCTCAGTGTCTAGAACAGACAGGTGTCCAGGAAGCACACATTCACTGTGTGAGATACAGCAGGGCACACGCCTCCTCAACGGGGCCACCAGATTCACCTTGACGGCCGCCTCACTCAGCTCCATCCCCATCCCCGCCTTTGTGAGAGCCAGTCTCGTCACTGTCACTTGGTTTCCAGTAAGAAAACCAGGAAAGGGGACTATGAGGGGGCCTCCCTCCAGGCCAAGTGACTTTAAGGTTTTCACGGGATGCTTCCCGAACTCAACAAAATGAAACATGAACCTCACTGTCCAACAAATTAGCACCGTAACCACAGAGAGAAAAGAATAGCTCCAAGTGAATTCAGAGCCCCGGGGGGATTCAACTATATTTTCTCAGCGAAGGCCACCCCAAGGACCGAAAGAGCTGCAAAGAAATCCTTATGTAGCTTTAAGTTGGCAGGGACGTCAGTATCGTGCTCGTAAAATTGTTTTATGTATCTTGCAGGATGAAGCAAAGAAGTATACTTGTCAATGTTTGCTGGACCAAGATTCTCTCTTACAGCCAAGTTCAAGAGAGAGCTGCAAGTATTTTATTTATATACAAATTCATTCCCGGTGAATTTATGACCCAGTGGTTTCTAAATACAATTCCCCGCTGGGATTGTTTGGAGAGATGGCTGATACCAGGTCTGGAGCAGGCGATTTATCAGGCAAGCCTGGGACAGCTAGTAACTCCCTAAGGGGAGGAAGTTCTCAAAGGCAAATAGCACACAGCAAAAGGACATAGGAACCAGGCTGCAGGTGCCCCACTAGCTAAGTCTGGGGCAACTTGAGCCCCCAAAAGAATAATGACTTTAATCCATTGAAACACACTGAATTATAGACTCTGTGTGCCCACGGGTGCCTGGGTGGCTCATTCGGTTAAGCGTCTGCCTCTTGAGTTTGCTCAGGTCATGATCTTGTGAGATCAAGCCCTGCATTGGGTTCTGCACTGACATCGTGGAGCCTGCTTGGGATTCTCTCTCTCTCTCTCTCTCTCTCTCTCTCTCTCTCTCTCTGCCCCTCCCCAACTTGGGCACCCTCTCTCTAAATAAATAAGTAAATGAATAATAATAAAGTAAAAAAAAAAAAGCAAAATTCAAAACAATAAAACCTCACTTGCCACCACGGAAAACAGCTTGCTAATGCAAGAGAAAGAAGCCCGATCCCTGCCTTCTCCATAGGAATTGTGTCTCAAAAAAACCCCAAGTCATCCCTTTTGGGAAGCAAAAGCTCTTCTTCAGGGAAGAATGCCCACTTGTAAAAGTGCAAGAGATGATGCAATTAGGAAATCATCATTTTGCAACCCCTCGTGAAATCATTGTTTCAGGCAAGCATCGGACGCCACAACCATTAGATGGAAAGATGGTGGGGGGCGGGGGGGAAGGGATGTCCACGTGGAGCCCAGGCACTACCCCGCAGACCACCTGAGTCATAAAGGGAGAAATGTGGCCCTACAATGCCGAGAGCTGGCTGCGACCACCTTAATCCAGTGATCAAACTAACATCAGGAACAGCAGGACAATCAGACATTGTCTTACCTCCTGGCGTGATGCAGCAGAAAATACACACCGCACCAACCACGAGCTATTCCTGCCAAAAGCGCTGGCCTCCATTCATCAGCCACTTAGAGCTGGTTAGGGGAAGTCCAGGGGGTAAAGGAACAGATTAATGACACCACAAGGAAACAGATGAATCTGTAACACAGGACACTGTACAGTCAGTGCCTCTCCAAAAGTTGGTGGCATGAAAAAAAAGGGCAGGCTGCTCCAGATGTAAGCGGATGTAACCAACACAACAAGAAAATGGAACGCGCAGCCCCCGATTAAATCCCGATTTGACAAAAAGTGTTGCAGAAGACATTTTGAGGACAATTAGGGAAATCAACTATGAACTCAGCATTGGACGATACCAGCAAAGCACTATTCATTTTGTTACAGGATATTGTGGGTTACGTCCGAGATCATACATTCTTTGAAAAACCCGTATGTAATTATTTACAGATAAGGTTGCATGATTGTTTATGATGATACGTTAACTATTTATGATGATAAAGCACAGAAAGAGACAGCTCGAGGAGGTGGGGCAAAAATGTTAAGTGCTGAAGCTAGCTGGGATGTAGGTTCTTTTCTGTTTGTTTCAAGTTTCTATTTAAATTCTGGTTAGTTAATACATCGAGTAATAGTGGTTTCAGGAACAGAATTCAGTGATTCATCACTTATATACTAAACTCAGTGCTCCTTCCCACAAGTGCCCTCCCCAATCCCCATCATCCATTTAGCCCACCCCCCCCATCAACCCTCAGTTTGTTCTCTATCACCAAGAGTCTGTTTTCAGGGCGCCTGGGGGGCTCAGTCGGCTAAGCGTCTGACTCCAGCTCAGGTCATGATCTCGCAGTTCGTGGGTTCGAGCCCCGTGTTAGGCTCTGTGCTGACAGCTCAGAGCCTGGAGTCTGCTTCGGATTCTGTGTTTCCCCCTCTTTCTGCCCCTTCCCTTGCTTGTGCTCTATCTCTTGAAAATAAATAAATATTTTAAAAAATTTTTAAAAAGGGGGTCTGTTTTCTGGTTTGCCTCCCTCCTTCTTTTTTCTTCCTTCTCCTATCTTCTTACTTTTCCTTATCTTTTAACAACTTTCATGATCTTTTTTTTTTTAAGTAAAAGTCCTCTAAAAAGAATGAGTATGCCATGACTTTAAGATATACCCCGAGGAAACCACAGTGGTATCCTGTGGCTCGCCAATTCTCACCAACCGGAAGCAGCTTCCTGGGATACTATCTGAAAAACTCTGAAGCCGTGTTCGGCCTCAGTGAGGAAAACGATCTGTGATCGATGAGTCATGTCTGCCGTGGATACGGGATCAGAAAGCGGGGCCTTGTGTGCTCCATGTTCACCATCCTTGCTCTGAATCATAGTCCTACTGTGTGATCTCCCGTGAGAGAGAAAAGGGAAAGAAGGGAACTGGAAGAACTGCCCGAGATTTGAAAAGTGAACACATTTTGTTCAGACTGAGCTGCCACATCTAACATTTTACAGCTGGATTTCAGTTACTACAGGATAAGAATCCTATGTTACCAAAACTCACTTGTTTGTATACTTGGAGCTTCCTCTTTCTTCTGTTTCACTTAGCTTTCTCTCTTTTTTCTTTCTTTCGAGATAGACAGAGAGAGCTCCAGCAGGGGAGGGACAGAGAGAGAGACAGAGAGAGAATCCCAAGCAGGCTCCACGCGGTCTGCGCTCAGAGCCTAATGCGGGGCTCAAACTCACGAAAACATGAGATCATGACCTGAGCTGAAACGCAGATGCTTAACCGACAGAGCCCCCCAGGTGCCCCGTCACCCGGCTTTCTAAGTAATGTTTCTCTTGAAAAGTTTCTCTGCACACACGGGGGCTGGAGGGAGGAAGCAGTAGCCAAGGCTCCCATCTGGAGAGACGGCCAGAAGCCACTGAGGCAAGGCAACGGCCACCACAGCTCCAGGACCACTGTCTTCTTCCCTGGGGTGGGGGGGCGGCCTTGTCAGGGCTCATAGAGGAAATCATAACTAAGCAAAGCTGCCTGGAGGCAGTGGCCACGCCCACTGACAATTACCCCAAGAAATCACACGCACTGCTGTGTTGCAACAGTCATTACAAGCTTGTAGCGATGACAGAGTGACGATGCCCAGGAGTTCGGGCTCCCGAGCGGCAGAGCAGGCGCAGACAGAGCACAGTGCCAGTGATACCACCAGCTGGCTATGTGTCCACGGGCCCTGAGCGTGTCACCACCGGGGCGCTGGGAGTGCTGACCATCTTGCCCTCAGCAAGCCCAGACCCCCTGCAGACCCAGGCCTGCAGACAAGGCTCTCTGGACCCTGCAAGGGCCCCGGGACTCTGAGTGGAATCGGGCGGGGGGTAGGGGGGCTTCCAAGTAGAGAGCCTCCATCGAGCAAGCTCAATGTTTATCTGGCGAAGACAATGGCTTCCAGATGTTAGCGGGACTGGGGGCCCGTGAGCCAGTGCTGCAACAGGGCCCATCGCTGTCACCGAAGGGGAAGGAGTGAAAGAATCTGGCGCTGCTTCCCTGGCCAGATGGCTGCTGCTGGGCTGTTCACGGCAGATAAATCACCCCCTGAGGCCCCGCCCCCAGATGCTTGACAGCCAGGCAGGCCCAGGAAGCAGAGCCCAGGGGCCAGGGGGCCTGAAGAACCCAAGAGCCACAGAGCAGAAAGCTGGGACCAGACTGTGGCGCCTGGGTCATCAGCTCTCAGTGATGGAGAGCGGGCACTAGCCTTGCCAGCTGGGGGCCACTGGGCACTCAGGGCCTGAGAAGCTTTCCCAGGAGAGCCCTTACCCTTCAGGGGGTTCGCTAGAGCCCGGCTTGCGTTGTGGGCTCCACAGCAAGCAGGGGCTTCCCGCTGCCTGCACGCACACGCCCCCAGCTCACAAGGCAGGGGCGCCCATAAAACCCGACGGGAGGAAATAGAAGCCCAGAGGGGTTAAGTACTATGTTCAGGTCACACAGCACACCAGTGGCAGGGCTGGGGTCGGAAGCCAGAGCGTGTGTGGCCTTAACCCTCCACCATGCTGCCTTCTCCAGGAAGCATCCAGGATAAAGTCATCTCTGGGGCCTATGCCTCCTGATCTGTTCCCTGGAACCACACAGTCAGCCCTCCCCTTCCAACCCCTCCCCATGCCCCACTTCCTGCTTCCTGTCTTAGAAGGTGGTTCACCTTCGCGCTAGTGGATGTGCAGAAGCTGGGCCATTTGCCCTATTTGTATGGGCGGGTGCTAACAGGGGCGGGGTCTGGGCCCCCAGAACGGACTTCCCAGGACCAGGGAAAGCTGCAGAATGAGGGGGTTTGCCAGCAATTCTGCCCACTCTGCCGGGGCTGGGGACAGTGCACTGAGCTGGGGGAGGGGGGGCCTCTGTGCCAGAGCAGGGGGGGGGCTTAGACCCAGCTAAGCCTAGACCAGAAATGCACACCCCACGGGGCCACGATGCCTGCCTCCCCTGTGCACTGAAGGACAGTGAAAGCTCCAAATTGGCCGCTGGAGAGGATCCTTGCCCTGGCTTTATTTATTTATTTATTTATTTATTTATTTATTTATTTCTAGGAGAGAGAGAGGCAGCGTGAGCAGGGGAGGGTCAGAGAGAGAGGGAGTCACAGACTGAAACAGGCTCCAGGCTCTGAGCTGGCAGTCGGCACAGAGCCCGACGCGGGGCCCGAACCCACGAACCGCGAGATCATGATCTAAGTGAAAGTCGGACGCTTAACCGACTAAGCTGCCCAGGCGCCCCTGCCCTTGCTTTAATTACCCATAGGGCCAAGCCCACACGCAAAGGCGCAGAAGCACTGGGACCTAACGCGGACGGAGTCTCTCTCTGCGCCCAGGCCCTGAAGCTGTGCGCGCAAGCGTAGCAGGTGCACAGTCCGCGAAGGGGAGAGAGACTGCAGAGAGTGTCGCTCCTGCCCCACGGACGTACTTCGGAAAGGGGAAGGCGCTAATGACACGTGCACACTGTGGGGACGTCTGCAACTTGCGAGGGTTCGTTCTCTCAGCTGGAGCCCCCTGGTTGGGGCAAAGACACTGTTCCCCGTCCTGGGGGCCCCGGCCGCTGTCGCAGGCTCGCCGAATGTCTCGGAGCAGCGGGAATGACACGGCTCTGTGTCCAGGAAGGAGAAGGACCCGGGTCCCTACCACAGGCAGCCCATGCTGGCCGCCCGAGGGCCCATCAAGTCAGACACACACCGGCTCCCACGACCGAAGGCGGGGTGCTATGGCCAGGTGCTAGCGGAGTCGCCCCACTTCCCTGCCTCAGGAGAGGGGACCTGGGAGCCCCGCCGTCCTCCGCTAACCCGCCCAGCGCCGCACCGTCCGATTTGCCGCAGACAAGAACCAGCTCCTGCCCAAGAAGGTCTCTCCCAAAACAAGGACCCAGCCAGCCCTCCGCTCGTAAGTGCCTCCCACCCTCCCTCGGGCGGCTCCATGCCAGAGTAGGCTGACGGGCCAAAAAATAAAGTCCGAAGTGTCGCGGAGAAGTATAAACGCCATCTGTCAACAGGCAGTTAAGGCAGGCTAACCTAAACACGGCCCGGGAGAGCGTAAACACCGAACACAAAACACCTTCTCCTGGAGGCTGCGGCACGGCTGGCTGGGGCCAGGGCCTGCCTCGCACACAGTCTCTCTCGCCTTCCTCCTCCCAGGGCCTCGGGCACGGGGGACCCCGCAGCTGTCCGCTCACCAGCTATTTTCTGAGCACCTGCTCCATGCCGCTGGCCGCGTGAGGCGCGGGGATACAGCAGCAAATGGGGCCCACAGGGGCCGGGCTGTCAGGGAGCTCGGAGCCTAATGGCGTTCATTAAGTAACGGCACATGCCATCATGTAAAGAGGCGCACGGAACTGGGCGAGGGCACAAAAGAGACTTCGTCTTGACGGGAAGATCAAGGAAGGTCTCCCAAGGAGAGAGCATGTCAGCTAAGACCAGGAAAATGAGGAGCCGGGGGGTGGGGGGAGGAGACGTGGGAAAACAAACCGCATGAGCAAAGGCCCTGGGGTAGAAAGACACAAGGCACTGAAGAAACAGCAGAGGCCAGTGGGGTGGCAGCAGTGAGCAAAGGGGGAGAACACAGGCCACGGGGGTCAGATCAGGGTCTGGACCTTCTCCAGGGGACAAACGGGAGAGCCCTGTTGGTCAGATTTGCTTTAGAAAGACCCTCCAGATACTACAGGATACTACAGACAGAGCATAGAGAGGCTCGAGAGAGTCCACAGTGAGCATCGCTCCCCAGCTCTGCTCAGTGACCTCACGACAGCAGCGTGAACTCTGCCAGGGTGAGAGTGTTTACACCACAGCAATGGGCACCCTCATTCCTTCCAGGGAGGCAGGGGTGAACACTTACAAGCATGTCACTAGAAGGATCCCTCTGGCAAGGATAGGGGAAAGCAGGGAAAGTTCTGAGCTGCCAGTGGGGCCTGGAGGAGCGGAAGGGCGGGCCCCTCGTTCATGAACAAGGTAAGGGTGCAGACACCAGGTCAGCTCGGCACCTCGGGACACAGGACCGCGCAAGTGCCTGACGGTCAAGTTCCCCAGGCAGGATTTTCTGCCCCAGCAGCACGGCCTGAATCGGATGCCCCCTGCCCCCCACTCCTCCATCCCCACCTCGGGTTCCCAGACTCTGCGGAGAAGCTCACCCCATGCCCCCCCTACACACTTCTGGCAGGTTTTGCTAAGTCCCTCTTGCCAGCCCGGACCACCTGGGGAACCCAGGCTGCTTCTCGGAGCTTCAGCCTCTTTACCTGCAAAATCGGGAAGTCCGCGGCACCTGCCTTTGGGGTGGGTGCAGGGTGAGGGGTGGGGGGTGGCGAGAGGACGTCATACAGCCCTGAGCACTGCCCTGGCTGCGCTGGCCACAGCGGGAGCACCGCTCACGGATGGCACAGCTATCTGACCACCAAGCCCAGCCGCCCAGGGGTGAGGACCGTTGGGGAGGCCTCACCTCGGTCACCTGCTGCTTGTCCAGGTGAAACACCTGCCCGGAGCTGGCGGCGGCGATGTCCTCGTAGGCCAGGTAGCCGGGGTGAGTGCGGTCACCGCAGTCTCCTGTCAGCACAAAGACCACCTGGAAGAGGGACACAGAGCCTGGCTCGTGGCTTCCCCACTGGCCACCTTCTTCAGGCGTGAGCGGAGTGGCAGGGCCGGGCCAAGGGAGGAGGGGCCTGGGGCAAGCCCCTTCCTCCCTCCGGGCGCGGTGAATGCATCTGTCGAATGGGAATGATGAGAGCCCACCCCACGGGGATCAGGGCTGGTGCAGGTCAAGGGCGTAGCACAGGGGTCAGGAGGCCTACGGGCACAATAAACGGGAGCCATTATTAAATCGACAATAAGGAAGGAAATGGAAGTCAGCTTGGCCCGAGCAGCAGCCCCGGAGGCCACAAACTTAGAAGAACCGTGGGTTCTAAGGTTAAGTGTTCAACTTCGGCTCAGGTCATGATCTCACGGTTCATAAGTTCAAGTTCCGCACTGGGCTCTGTGCTGACAGCTCAGAGCCGGGAGCCTGCTTCCAATTCTGTGTCTCCCTCTCTCTCTGACCCACACCTGCTTGCACTCTCTCTCTCAAAAATAAATAAACATTTAAAAAAATTTGGGGGGGTGGGGCGCCTGCGTGGCTCAGTCGGTTAAGCATCCAACTTTGGCTCAGGTCATGATCTCACAGCCGTGGGTTCAAGCCCCGCGTCAGGCTCTGTGCTGACAGCTCAGAGCCTGGAACCTGCTTTGGATTCTGTGTCTCCATCTCTCTTTGTCCCTCCCCTGCTCACTCTCTGTCTCTGTCTCAAAAATAAATAAACCATTAAAAAAAATTTTTTTTAATTAAAAAAGAAGAAGAAGAAGAACCTTGGAGAATGGAATTTGTTCTAGACTGGAGAACAGAGAGGCTCTTGAGAGCCTGAGGTCAGACAGCCCGTCTCGGGTCCCGTGCACACCCCTCCCCCACCCCTGGCTGTGACAACAAGAAGCAGAAGCCCCAGCAGAAGAGTCCAGACCTTGAGGCACTGGGAAAAGGGCGCCTCGCTCTGCAGCGATGGGAGCAGAGACGCCGCCAGGAGGAAGATGGATGGCGCAGGCTCTGACAGGGTGCGAGGGGAGCGGGGGTGGTGTGGTCTTTATCAAGAATGAGCCTGGCCAGACGGCAGGAGCCCCATCAGGCAGGCGGGCGGGGGGCCCAGAGCATGAGAACACACTTGGACTTGACCAGACCAGCTCCGTCTCAAGGGCTGGCGGAGACCCTGGAAGGGAAGCACCCACCCTCCGCTCGGCAGTTGGGGGCCCGGGCTGCGCGCACCTGGGACCCCAGCTTCCTCAGGGCCCCCCGCTGGGGTCCCCACGCTCGAGCTCCCCAAGCCGGTCCACTCACCTGGGACTGTTTCAGCTGCAGGAGCCGCAGGACATCCTCCTTCCTGTGATAATCCTTGGCGCGGGCGTCCGAGAAGACGTAGATGAAGGAGCCGGGGTTGGCCACCTCCACAGCAGCCTTGATGGCTCCCACACTCATCTCTGGGCAGTCACCGCCTCCCTGCGGGACAGGGGTGTGTCAGGGGCTGCCGTCCACCTCCTCCAGGCAGGGCCACCCAGGTACACCTCCGACACGAACAACGGGGGGCCGGAGAGGGGCAATCCCCCAAGCTGCCTCTGTCCCGCCCATCTAGGGGTGAGGCCACCACACTCCTCCCCTGAGACAGTGTAACATCCGACCTGCTTTAACTCTAGACAAATATCGCCCGCTCACTCACCCATGCAAGAGTGGGGTCCCTCCCGCGGGGCCTGCTCTAAGCGCGATAATTATTTAATTACCGCTGCAGTGAGTGGTAGGGAGAGGAGGGAGGGGAGCCCCAGGACGACGAACAGATGCCCCCAAAGAAGCCACGTGTGCACCAGGGCTTGGGGGACGGAGGTGCAGGAGGCGGCCAGGGGAAGGAGAGGCGGGCGTTGGGCAGAGGAAGGCATTGGACGCCAGCCGTCCCCGCAAATCCCCTCTGCAGCCTGCTCCGGAATCGGTCCCAGACCAACACACACCCCTGCCCTCCCGGCCCGCGTGCGGGGCTCCGTGAGAAAGGGCGCGTGTCCTGCCCCAACAGCTGTGCACACCCAGCAACGGGGTCTGTGGGGTCTTACAGGAATGCCTTTCTCCTGGGCTCGTGCATCCAGCCCCCAAGCGCTTCCCGTCCCCTCCAGGCACCGGGCCCTGTTCTGAGTCCTGGGGGACCCGGCAGTGAACGAGACAGATATGTGGGGCCCGTTTTTAGGGGGCTGCTGTTCTCAGTGGCGGGGGGCGGGCGGCAGGGAAGGACAGACGCTGAACCAAGGCGCTCAGTGTGTGGGTTTGGGGGGTCGGCCCTGAGACCCCTTGCATCCTCCTTCAGCGGCCACATACCTCCTTCTTCCACTGCTTCATCCATTCACTAAATATTAAGCACCTACTATGTCCCAGGCACAGGGGCTCCCGTAGGTACTTGGTTCACTGAATAAAGGAAGGAACCCCAAGAAGCAGAGGCTCTGCAGGGCCCCCAGGCTGGGGTGCGGCCACAGGCAGTGTTGGGAGGCAGACCACGGCAGTTCAGGGAGCCTCTATCTTGGCCACTGGGTAGGGTAAAGACCTTGGCCTCTGCATGGACCGGGAAGGACGCAGGAGGTTGCAGGGGGTGGGCAGCAGCCAGGGGCAGGGGGGCCCACCTGCACGTAGAGTTCTCTCAGCTCTCTCTGAAACACCACTGGGTCTGCCGTGAGGGTCACCGGGCCTATATCTGCAGGGAGAAGAGAGAGAGGTCCAGGTGGGCGTGGGTTTCCAGCTGTGTCGCCTCCGTGGGATAGAGCGATAGTTAGAAGATGGGCTTCCAGAGGGAAAGGAGGTGAAGTCGGGGCCCCAGAGACACTGCCCCCACTAAAGGGGTAGAGGTAAGGGAGCAGTTTCCAAGCCTTCCAGGATCTGACCTGGAAGAGAGGTCAGGCTACTCAGCCCCCTGCCCTGCTCCACACCAGACCAGAACTCCGAGGGAGCATGGAGGTGGGACGGAGGGCAGCCACCACCCCCCACCCCCAGCTCCTCCTCAAAACCACAGTCCCTAATCTTTTCTGACCAAGGCAATCTCCACCACCATCAGTGGGAAAGGAATTCTGCAAAGACAAAGCAACAGAGAACTGTCCAACGCCAGACTGATTAACAAGAATGGAATCCTCCAGAAACTCCATCCATTTGTTAGCTCGTTTAAAAAGAGCAGAATTAAATTACGGAGGTCGACTACCGCAAACGTAGGCGAGGACACGGAGCAACTGAAACTTCCATCCACTGCTGGCGGGAATGCAGAATGATCCAACCACTTTGGAAGACCAAGAGAACTTTCTAGAAACATGAAGCGGGTGCATACCGTACGACCCAGTCATTTCCCTCCTAGGTGTTTACCCAAGAGAAATGAAAACATATGTCCACACCGAGACTTGTAGCCCAGAACTGGAAACCAGTCAAATGTCCATCAACCAAAGAAAGGGTAAACAAACTGCGGTCTCTTCATATAATCAAATGCTGCTCAGCAAGAAAACAGAACAAGCTACCAATGCAAGCAACCACACTGATGAGTCTCATAGACGTAACACCACACGAAGGAAGCCAGACACAAAAACGAGTGCATATTTAATGGCTCCATTTATAGAAGTTCTAGAACAGGCAGAATTATTCTAAGGTGGGAAAAAGTCAGAACAGGGGTTGTGTGGGGACTGGGGAGAGGCAGAAACGTTCTATATTGTGAAAGGAATGTGGGCTCCACGGGGATATCGGAGATATCGTTCCTCCAAAATGCGAAGATTTGTGCATTTCAACGTATGTAAATTTCACCTCCTAAAACCAAAACTATAGACAGCGAGCATCCCTGAGTGAGGGTGGAGGGTGGGAAAGGTATAGACGAACCAGAGTGGCAGAACAGCTTTGATACTTGGTGGTGGGTATCTGGGGGTTCATTACCCTCTGCCCTGCTCACTTTGTGCATATTCGAAATGTTCCCCAATAAAAAGGTTTGTTTTAACAGCCATACTTGAAAGCCACAGCTCACATAAGACAAGGTTACCAGTGCACTAAAAATTGGCTAGAATTCCAACTCGCCATATGGACATCTGCACAACGGGGGTTTTACAAAGTTCATGGATGTCAAGTTTCTTAGGAAAATATTTCCTCCGAGTCCTTGGTGAACTCTAATAATGGACCGTTTTTAGCTCAAGAACTCTAAGTTCTAGTCACCCTAAAAAAAAAATCACTGTACACACCAACCAGGCAGCAGACCTTGGTCTTTCTTGGGGGAGGAAGCCCATGGAATTATCCAGCATGTACCCACAATTCTCAAGGGAGAGTGAGAATGTCGGGCACCCCTCCCTCAGCTGTTTCAGCCTTTACCAAGCCTCCCCCCCCCTCACCCCCACTTTCTGAACTCTGCAGTAACTGATTCAACCAAACGCCCAGGCTTTGCCCTCAGACAGACCTGATTGGAATGCTGGCTCCATCCTTCAGCTGTGGGGCCCCTCAGACCTGACCTCTCTGTCCCCAGACTCACTTTCCCCATCTGTAAAATGAGGCATGTAACAACACTATCTCTCTTAGCTAAGAACCATCGCTCTGAAAACCCAGGGGGTCAGGGAGAGACACACCCTACATGGATTCTCTGCCTTCAGCAAGGGCTTGGCGGACAGGAGCTAGCCCAGCCCCCAAGGCCTCACGGCCGCCTCTGCTCCAGCGTGAGGTCCTCAAACTCTAGTCTGACGAAGAAAAGTGAATAATTTTACTCAATGTTGGTTATTTCCTTATTACATAATAATACATGTTCACTGTTTAAAAAACGAGACTAATGATATTGAGTTTATTAAGCACTTACTAAGCACCAGTCCGCGTGCCGAGATGTTTCCAGAGCATTAGCTCACTGACTCCTCCTTGGCACCTGGTAGGTCCACATTTTATAGAGGAGAAAATGGAAGCCTAAAGAGGTTAAATGACTTGCCCAAAGACACACAGCCAGTCAGTGGCAAGGAAGAGCCTAGATCTGTACAAGTCCAGATACTGAGCTCTTGAGAATTGCTCCCTGTGAACTGTACACAGAAATTCCTGACGCACGGGAAGAGAAGGGAATTCTGGGGCTCCTGGGTGGCTCACTAGGTTGAGCATCGGACTCTTGATTTCCGCTCAGGTCATGGTTTCATGGTTAATGAGTTCAAGCCCCACATGGGGCTCTGTGCTGAGAGCACAGAGCCTGCTTGGGATCGTCTCTCTCTCTCTCTCTCTGCCCCTCTGCTGCTTGTGGGTGAGCTCTCTCTTGAAGTAAATTAACTTAAGCATAGAAAGAAAGAGAAAGGGATTCTACCAACCAAAGACAGTCATTTTGATTTTTAGACATAACCTTCAAACTTTCATGCAGATTTGTAAATATACATCTTACAAGCATGCATCCTACTTTAGGCAGAATTTCCATGAAAGGATAAATAACATACTATTTTTAACCTGATTCTTTTCACTGAACAACATTCTGAGCATCCTTCCAGAAAGCCGAAGGCTCAGTCCAAAACCATTTTTAATGACTACGGCGTATTTCCTTTGCATAAATGACCACAGGTGGACTTGCCCAGAGTCCCACACTGCTTTGTTTCCAATGTTTATAACGAGCAGTGTGATCAAGAACACCTTTGGATCCATGGCATTTAAGCACCAGCTCGGATGTCTCCTTAAGCACCAGCTGGGATGTCTCCTTAGCATATACTCTCATAGGCAGAATCGCTGGGTCAAAGGCAAGGACATCTGTAAGGACTTTGGAAGCAAATTCAGGAACCTTTTAACTGTCCTCCCGTGTTCCGGACGAGCCAGCCACTCGTCCGTCCCCCTGCCAACTCCAGAGCTGCCGGCCTGCGCCAGTTTTGCTCACATCACCCAAACTCCAGAATCCACACCGACTGCTCCCTGCCTGCAAACCGGGGTGGGGGTGGGGCAGCCCCTGGGAGCCCCACGCTGCCTCCGTGGAGGCCCCGCCCACCCCCATCCTGGACTAGTGACATCAGGTGCCCCGAGATCCTCAATGCTGGGCCGCGCTAGGCTGACCGCGTTCTCTTCCATTCACAGCCCCGTAAGAACAATAAAGTTGGTGACCTGAGTTATCATAAATAAAACAGTTAGAAGGGCTGCTGCTTTATTCTATCGTCTGTGCACTTCCTCCCTGGCGGCCGGGGCGGGGTTGACCATGACTCTCTTTCACGAAGGGACAATGATTGCTCAGCGAAGTTGATTCTGTTTGCAGTTCTACCATCGAAGGTCTAGCCTTCCACCACCAAGGCTGTTCTAGAAGAGTCTGCGCTCTGGGAGCAAGGACGATTCTTCTGGGACATTGGCCAGATGTCCCCATCCCTCAGCCATGTTCAGTGACACCTTCACCCAACCCCCTTATGTTCCAAGCGCAGGATCAGCATAGGCAGAGTGCCAGGGACTGTGCAGCTAACATCCAGACTCGGAAAATTTCAGGAGCCGGGGAGGATCTTCCGAGTGAGCCGGAAAGCCCTGGGAAGGATTTTCAGGTTGGCTTCTGTGTTAGTTTCCTATTGCTGCTTTAATAAATCACTACACACTTAGCATCTTTAAACCGTCACACATCATTTCCGGAGGTCAGAAGGGCTAACGTTAAGGTATCAGCAGGGCTGCGTCCCTTCTGGAGGCTTTAAAGGAAAATCTGCTTCTTTGATTTTTCCAGCTTTTAGAGGCTGCCTGCGTTCCCTGGACCATGGCCCTTCTATGCGTTCAAAGCCCATAGCAAAGCATCTTCCCCCCCTCCTCCCTCCCCTCTGCTTCTCTGTGTTACCTCCTTCCGTGACTCTGACCACCTGCTTCCCACAGCCTCCATCATCCTGTCCCCAGCAAGAACGGGCTTGGGAAAAACCAACGTGACCGTCAACCTATGTGCCACACATAACAAAGTTGAAGCTAAAGAGATCCAAAAACCCCCTCTTTTTAAAGATGGAGAAACTGAAGCCCAGAGGGGAGCAGGGAGTCCTTCAAGGTCAGCTGGGAAGATCTGGTGCAAGAGCTACTGGGTATTTCCCTCGGACAGCGACCCCTTTTCCCGTTCACCACGGTAGGCCTGGGGTCGAGGTCGGTGCCTGGCTCACGGTAAGCGCTCAACAAATCCAGTTCAAATAAGGAGCTGAATCAACCCATCAGTGAATTCTGAATTGTTTGGGCAGCCCCAGGTCAGGACAAAGCTTCACTTATCTTTACGCCCCGTCTTGGAGCAATGCCAGGCATACAATCGACACTCGGCAGACAGGTGCTGAATCCCAGACCCTCCCACTACATCTCGCTGCTCTCTGTCTCCCAGAGAAACAGACGCAAATGAAGCAGGGAACGAATGTGGTTTTTGGGGGGCACGCAGAGGACTGCGCCATACTGAGGAAGGGCCGGCCAGACGGACAAAAGCATCCGTGAGTACTCTCGACAGAGGGCAGGGTCCCCGGCTAAAACTGAAGGTAAGAAGTTTGCTTTATTTTCTTTAATGTTTGTTTATTTTTGAGAGGGAGCGAGGCAGAGTGTGAGCGGGTGAGGGGCAGAGAGAGGGGGGGACACACAGAATTGGAAGCAGGCTCCAGGCTCTGAGCTGTCAGCACAGAGCCCTACGCGGGGCTCGAACTCACAAACTGAGATCCTGACCTGAGCCGAAGTCATACACTTAACCAGCTGAGCCATCCAGGCGCCCGTGAAGGCAAGAGTTTTTTGGGTGGTTTTTTTTTTTTCATTTTTTCATTTATTATTGAGAGAGAGAGAGAGAGAAGGACAGAGCATGAGCATGGGAGGGGAAGAGAGAGGGGAGACAGAATCAGAAGCAGGCTCCAGGCTCTGAGCTGTCAGCACAGAGACCGATGCCGGGCTCAAACCCATGAACCGCGAGATCTTGACCTGAGCTGAAGTCAACCGCTTAATTGACTGAGCCCCCCAGGCACCCAGAAAGCAAGAGTTATTTAAATGCCTGCCTCAACATCTGAATCAAGAAGGCTCTGAGGAGAGTACACACACACACACACACACACACACACACACACACACACACACACACACAATTCTGGGATTTCTCCCTTTTACTGAATAGATAATCGCCAAGCCGGCTCCGGGCACAGGGTGTAATCGACCAGCCCCAACATTCCAGGGCAGGACTGGCTTCTGAGATGCAAAGAAGGGGCTGGAGGGCTGGGGGTTTCCTTGCCGCCTGGTCTCCCCACCACCCACCTTCCACAGCTGCGGGCAGAAAGAAAGAGATGGATTCCTCCTTGCCGGTAATTCCCACTGGCCTCCAGCTTCTGTCGGTCACTCCTGGGACCCGCTGCACCTCATCGCTCACCATCCCGAAACTCCACTGGGTTTTACAGTGCTCTCAGCAGGATGACCATCTCAAGACCTACCTTCCAGAGGGACAGAGGGAGGTACCAGGACCGGGCGGGAGAGGGCAGGCCACGGACATGACCCCATAGGAGTTTATCCACTGAAAGGGGTATCAAGCCCCTCCCCATCTCCTTCCTTCACCCTGTCCGGGCAGGGCTGGCTCTGGACAAAAAGCTCTCCTCACCTCACATCTTAGCACGCTGCCCTTGCTGGCATGATGCTGATAATGACCATGCTGGTGACGGCAGGGATGATATTGCCATTGATGATGGTGGTGGCCATGGTCCTAGAAGTTTCTATGCATCGAGCGCTTGTTATTTTACAGGCTTGAGCTCAGTTCTCTTAATAAACATCTCCCTGGTTACCACGGAGGATACCAAGACTTAGAGAGAAGACAGTGCCCTTAGTGAAGGTCAAAAGTAAGCGACAGTTCATGTCTGTGCTAGTGTCCCGGGGCCATGGTGAGAGAACACTGCAAACTTGGTGGCTTTTAACAAGAGAAGCATTTCCCTTCTTGCAGGGCTAGCAGTTCTTGAGGCTAGCAGTCCACAATCAGGGCGTCGGCAGCGCCGTGCTCTCTCTGAGGGTAACACAGCAGCCCTCGGCGCTCCTTGACTGGTAAAGAGCTCAGGCTCTGCCGCCGCTGTCACAGGGCTTCCTCCCTGTGCTGTCCCTGCATCCCTCCTTCTCACGAGGGCACCAATCGTATTAGATTAAGGGCCCACTCTACTACAGCATGACCCCATCCTACGCAATTACATCTGCAACGATCCTCTTTCCAAATAAGGTCGCCTTCTGAGGTTCTGGGAAGGACATGAACTTGGGGAGGGCACTATTCAGCCCAGAACAATGTCCAAACCCACCTGGTCACCTGCAAAGCCTGTGCCCTTTGCTACTGGCTGGGCTGCCTCCAAAACCGACGACGATGATGTGTGACAGCTGCCCTTTTTTTTTAAATATTTTTATTTATTTCTAGGAGAGAGAGAGAGAGAGACAGCGTGAGCAGGGGAGGGTCAGAGAGAGAGGGAGTCACAGACTGAAACAGGCTCCAGGCTCTGAGCTGGCAGTCAGCACAGAGCCCGACGCGGGGCTCGAACCCACGAACCGCGAGATCATGACCTAAGTGAAAGTCGGACGCTCAACCGACTAAGCCACCCGGGCACCTTGACAGCTGCCCTTTTAATATTTACTAAGAAGCAGGTGCCGTTCCATGCCCTTGCCATGCATTCGCTCAGGAAAAAAACCCAGCAACCTAAGAAGTCACCTGTTTATTATCCCCATTTCATAGATGAGAATGTGAGGCCCCGGCGAGGCGAAGTGAGCTGCCCAAGCAGCAGAGGTGGGATTCAAAGCTGGTCCGTCTGGCCCCACGTTCAAGGTCTCAACCACTGCCAAGCTGCAGATCACTTGGCCCCTTGTTCTGTAGTCCCTCATCCCCGTTCGTGGAGGGGGGGAGAGGCTTGTGACTGAAGGCGGGCACTTGCCAAACAGCTGGGCAGATGTGCGTGCAGTCCCTCCGAGCAGGGCCCGCCGGCCGGCTGCAAAAATCATTAAACCCGTGACCTTGGCTCCACTTGTGCCGCCCTTGAGCATCTGAGCCCCAGAAGCCTGGCCTGGAACCATCTCTTCTCAGGCAGATTTTTTCCACTCTGACAAGAGGAGGGTGTAGCACCTTTGGGACACGGGAGGGTCACGCACAGGGTCACACCCAGCCCCTCCAGGTGATGCTACGCCCCTTACCCAGAATCCCATGCCCCCGTGGGGTACTATAGGTCCAGCCTCAGAAAGACCTCATGTCAAGGACTCTTCCCGGGGCCTGCCCTTCCCCCCTCCTCCTTAAAAGTGGGGCGTGAATCCAGGGGCCAATTCTGGATCCACGCCCACCTCTCCTCCAGCTACAGCGACCCCAGGGAGGGTCTCACGGTCTGCCGCCATGCTGGGCAAAACTGGGATCCCTCTCGGGGACACAGTCTTCCCATTTCTGAAAGGCCAGGGACTGGGTGAATGTGATTCCCTTGAAAACACCCACAAAGGACAGATGCAGTGGGGGCAGGAAATAGCTGGGCAGGTGACTCCGTCTAAAGAGCCAATATGGGCCCAGAACCTTCTTCCACCTCCTCCCTGATGTCCAGGAGTAGAGAACTGGACCAAGGGCCTCCTCAGGAGGACCCCTCGCCCTGAACACCCAACGGGTCCGGGCTCTGCCCTGAGTGTACGCGCCAGTCGTGCTGTCTTTAAGGCGACATTCACATCCACAATCCTGGCAGCCTCAGAGCCATCGTTTCTGCCATTCCCTAAGCCTGGGGTGCTCCTCCCCAGCCCGGACGGGCTTGCCCCACCCACCCAGCACCTCTCTATATCAGCTCACACATCATCTGTGTCCCCACCTCTCAGAACAGCCAGGGCCTCGCTGTACCAGGGGCCACACTGTGGTTAATGAACTTGGCCCTCTGCTGTGGGCCTGGCTAAAGGTGTCACAGCGAGCTGGCGCCCCACCTGGCCCCGGGTCGTCCTTCGAGAATTGCCTATTCAGGGATCTCTGGGGACCAGACTAACGCACCAGCCCAGCCTGGCCCCTCAGGCAGCCTCCTGCCCTGGACACACAGTGTCCTCATCGCCATTTCCCCTTAGCGATGTGCCTAATCCAGCTCACAGCTCACAAGCAGCTCAGAGCCCCCAGCCCCCAAGGTGAGAAACAAGCATGAGCGGGGGGAGGGGGGGGCGGGAGGAGGGAGGCCAAAGGGGTGGACTCTCCTCAGAGCAAGCACCAGTCAGATCTATGAGAGGCTGGTTAATTGCAGCATCACCCCAGGGTGACGGTACAGGCTCACACAGCCTGCAGCCAGAGGCCGACACCCCTCTTCCCCAAAGAAAGCTGATGGTACACCTGCCGACCCAGAGAAGATGCTCGAACCCACTGACAACCCAACATACGCAAATTAAGATAGGACAGCCTTTCATGCCCATAAAATTAGCAAAAAACAGGGAAGAATGATGTCCCCAGGTGCCGGCAAGGTGCCGTGTGGGAAAAACCCAATCTCACACTGTGTCGGTTAGGAAGGCGGGTGAGTATGGCATTTCTGGAGGGCGATTTCGGGATAGTTATCAAAAGTGAAAATGCTCACGTGCTTTAACAAAGCAACTGCGTTTCTGGGAATCTATCATACAGATGTGTTTGCAAAGGTGTGTGTGTTCACTGTAAAGAAGCTGAAAGCAATCTATTTTGCACGATACGGGGACTGGCTGGATAAATCAAGATAGGATGCAGATAAATGAGGATCCGTTCTGTCACATCGTATGTGGTCATTAAAACCAATGAGGTGGATTTATATTTCCTGACATGGAGAGATTGCTGGCACATTGCATGGGGGAGAGAGGTAAGCTGCACAACAGGAGGATTGTATAATCTCACTTTTTATGTCAGGAAACAATCAAGTGCACATATGCATAGGAGTGAATTGCACACACACGTGGTCTGAAAGGATGCAAAATTATTAAAAGTATTTGTATCCCCTGAGAGTGGTAGTATTAGAATATTATAGGCGTGTATTAATTTTACAGTTTAGGGCCTGGCTGGCTCAGTTAGCAGAGTGTGAGACTCAGGATCTCAGGGTTGTGAGTTCAAGCCCCACGATAGATATAGAGAGAGCCAAAAAAATAAATGAATAAACTTTTTTTTAAATTTGCAATCTGGGGAGAAAAATTAATAATTGTAGTTATCAACTAAAGGAGCTAAGCCCCGGGGCACCTGGGTAGCTCAGTCAGTTGAGCGTCTGACTTCAGTTCAGGTCATGATCTCACAGTTCGTGGGTTGGAGCCCTGCATCGGGCTCTGTGCTGACGGCTCAGAGCCTGGAGCCTGTTTTGGATTCTGTCTCCCTCTCTCTCTCTGCCCCTCCCCTCTCGCGTTCTGTCTCTCTCTCTCTCTCTCTCAAAAATAAACATTTTTAAAATTTTAAATAAACAAACAAACAAAAGAGGTAAGCCCTGATGCCAAAACTTGACAATGGGCATAAATAATGAATGTCACTTACTGAGCTAACATGCTGAAACAAATACTAGCAAATGCAAGCCAGCTGTATGTGAAAGAATAATCCATGACCGAGAAGGGCTTGTGGAAGGAACGTGGAAATAGTTAGAAATGAAGGAATCCTATCAATAGGGTCAACAGAAGAAAGAACTTACAAATATCTCAAACAGCCAGAAAGTCACTGGCTCAAATTCAGGGCCCATCCCTGTTCGGTTTTTTTGTTTGTTTGGGGGTGGTTTGTTTTTAACCCTTAGTAAACTAGGAATAGTGCATCATCTTTGAAAACCCGATGAAGAAAACCTCAAATCGACAGCCAACACCACAAGGCAGCACACAGAGGCAAGAATGACTACAGCCATAGTTTGTGTATTTAGCATTATTCTGAAAGTTCTTGGGGCGCCCGGGGGGCTCAGTCGATTACGCGTCCGACTTTGGCTCAGGTCACGATCTCACAGTTCATGAGTTCGAGCCCCGCGTCGGGCTCTGTGCTGACAGCTCGGAGCCTGGAGCCTGCTTCAGATTCTGTGTCTCCTTCTCTCCGCTACTCCCCTGCTCATACTCTGTCTCTCTGTCTCTCTCTCTCAAAAATAAACATAAAAAAATGTTTGAAAGTTCTGGCTGAGAAATAACTCAAGACATTTCAAACCAGTGAAATATTTGATTGGAAAAGCAAAACGATATTATAATTTCGATAGGCAATGGAAACTCAAGCCGTTACTCAAAAAAATTAGAACTAGTTAGAAAAAAATAATAAAACAACTTCAACAAGAACGTTGGAAACAGAATAAATATATGAAAATGAATTGCTTTCCAACATACCAGCAATACTCATTTGCAAAAAATGTAATGGAAAAAAATTCCTAGTCAAAATAGTAACAAAAAACAAAATACTAGAAATGATCTTTAAAAGAAATGGGTGGAACCTATAAGGAAAAACAAAACTGTAAATCCTTATGAAAGGAAATAAATATGTGAACAAAGGAAGAGGCGTGCGTCCTAGATGGAAACTACTGAATTTTTTAATGACAATTTTAATTTCATGACAATTTTCCCCAAGTCAAGATTTCACACAATTCTAAGCAAAATCACAGTAGGAATTTTTTTGGAAGTTGACTCAGTTCTTCTGTTTGTCATCTGAAAGAATAAATGTGCGGGGCGCCTGGGTGGCTCGGTTGGTGTAGCGTCCGATTTCAGCCTAGATCATGATCTCGCCATCCCTGAGTTCGAGTCCTGTGTCAGGCTCTGTGCAGACCAGATTCTGTGTCTCCCTCTTGGTCGCTGCCTCGCCCCCCACTCGTGTTCTGTCTGTCTGTCTCTCAAAAATAAACACTAAAAGAAAATTTAAAAGAATAAATGTTCAAGAGTATTTTGAAAACGAAGACGATGAATAAAAAAGATTACAGATTACAGATAGGGGACTGGCCTAAGCCACTCTGGAATGAGTACTCTGTAAGACTAAAGGCAAAACAAGTGTCTTCTAGTTAATAAAGTTGTCTTCCTTGGGGTGCAAGTTTAACAAGGCTCACACCACTTCTACGTCTTCTGAAACTGAACAATTAAATAAACGCACGGTGGATGGGGGGGAGGGTGGGAGCCAGGTTCGTCCCTGTGGGAGTGGGGGCTCATCGATCAGCAAGGGGAGGAGGTTGGAATGATCCGCGTAGTAATCAGTACGAAGTCACACACAGCTCAATATAGACACACATGAATACTTACAACTACGGGTATCACACGGGTTACCTACACAGCACCTATTTCTTTGCTCTGTTAGCTAACAATCTAGAAGCGATGATACCCCAGCACATCTAATACTCAGAGTCTACTTTCTAATACCATTTCTCAATAAAAGGAGCCGGGGACTCTTGAATACGTTAAGGAAAAACATCTGGGTCTGGGGCAGGAAATATATAAGATGACTCTTGCACATCTTGAAGTGCCAGAATGATAGTGCTTTCACACACACACACACACATACACACACACACACAAGCACACAGCGACACTCAGAGCCAACAAAAGAGCTTCCAATGACCAAAGCTGAAAAAAACAGCAACAAAAATCAAGTAGTATTGGATTATAACCCAGAGTCCAAAGTAAGTATATAATAAATACGAGATGCGTCAATGATTGAATAAATAAATGGGGGAAGAAGGGACAGCGCTCTGATCCAGAAGAATTCCAAATAATTTATGCAGATTCTCCGCCCCCAGTGAGGCAGAGCACAATGTGCCACTTCTTCAGTGTGGGTGGCACATAGGGACTTTTCTTCCAAAGAGGATAGTGTGGAAAGGGAGAAAGAAACGCATCACTTCACAGCAGAGACAACCGACAGCCTCAGCCATGTGGTCAAGGTCAACGGCAACAGAGAGGTCATATCCACAATGTGTACCCTCGGTGGGACGTGATGAAAATGGCACTGCTCCTCTTCGTCCCATCCCCCGGTCTAACTGGAGAAAAACACCAAATAAATTGTGACTGACAGATGGAACGCCCCAGATATACTCATCAAAACTGTCAAGATCATCAAAACCAAAGGCTGTGAAACTGTCACAGCCAAAGGAGCCTAAGGGGACAGGGCGGCTGAATATGTAATATAAGCTCCTGGATGGGATCAGAAAAAGGACATTAAGGAAAAACTGAGGAAATGTGAATAAAGAATGGACTTTGGTTATTAATAACACATTAGTCGTGGAGCCTGGGTGGCTCAGTCGGTTGAGCGTCCAACTTCGGCTCAGGTCATGATCTCGCAGTTCGTGGGTTCGAGCCCCACGTCAGGCTCTTGCTGACTGCCAGCTCAGAGCCTGGAGCCTACTTCGGATTCTGTGCCTCCGTCTCTCTCTGCCCCTCCCCCAATCATGCTCTGTCTCTGTCTCTCAAAAATAAATAAACATTACAAAATTTTTTTAATTAAAATAAGAACACATCAATCTTGGTGTCTTGGCTGGTTGTGACAAATGTACTACAGTACATAAGATATTAATAACAGGAGAAACGGGTGGTGGGCATATGGGAACGGCTGTACTATCTTCACAATAATTCTGTAAATCTGAAATAAAACTGTGCTAAAAAATAATCAAACAAAACTATGTTAAAATTAAAAGTTTAATAAAAAAATTTTGTAAAGATTTTTTGTTTTATTAAGTAATCTATACACCCACTGCAGGGCTCAAACTCTCAACCCCGAGATCGAGAATCACGTGGACTGAGCCGGCCAGGCGCCCCTGAAATTTTTTTTAACCATCAACGGATGAATGGATAAAGAAGAGGTGGTACACATAATGGAGTATTATCCGGCCATAGGAAAGGAAATTCTGCCATTTGCAAGAGCATGGATGGGTCCTGAGGGCATTACACTAAGTGAAATAAGTCAGACCAAGAAAGATAAATACTGTCTGATCTCACTCACATGTGGGATCTGAAAAAGCCAAACTCAGAAATCAAAAGCAGAGGGACACCTGGGTGGGTGTCTCAGTTGATTAACCATCTGACTTCAGTTCAGGTCATGATCTCACAGTTTGTGAGTTCCAGCCCCACACTGGGCTCGATGCCGTCAGCACGGAGCCTGCTTCGGATCCTCTGTCCTTCCCCCCACACACACAATAATAAATAAACATTTTAAAAAATCAGAAACTGAGAGTGGTGGTTACCAGTGACCAGGGGATGGAAGAAGTGGGGATATGCTGGTCAAGGGGTAGAAACTTCCAGTTAGAAGGGAAATGAGGGGGCGCCTGGGTGGCTCAGTCAGTTGAGCGTCCAACTCTTGATTTCAACTCTGGTCATGATCTCACAGTTCGTGGGATTCCCAGCCCACTGGGGCTCTGTGCTGGCAGTGTGGAGCTCGCTCAGGATTCTCTCTCCCGCTTTCTGTGCCCCTCCCCTCCTCAGGCACATGCCTGCTCTCTCTCTCCACCCCCTCCAAAAAATAAATAAATAAGCATTTAAAAAAGAAGAAGAAGGTAAATGAGTTCTGGAGATCTAACATACAGCATGGTGATTATAGCTAATGCTGTATCACATACTTGAATGTTGCCAAAGAGTAGATATGAAATGTTCTCATCACAAAAAAGAAGCGGTAATTATGTGACTTGACGGAGAGGTCAGCTATTGCTGTGGCGGTAATTCTTGTGCAATATACAAATGGTTCAAATCAACAGGCGTAGTTCCTGAGGCTAACCCAATAGTATGTGTCCCTTGGATCTCAGTAAAGCCAGGGAAAAAAAAGTTTTTTAAAGAAAAAAGAGTACGAGGAAGACTTTGCCTTATTAGTACATATCATAAAGCCAAACAATAAACATAAATATGCTCTTGGCACAAGATTCGCTGGACAATGAAACAGAATGGAAAGCCCAGGTAAATTCTTCTTTATGTGTGTGTTTCCAATTTTTACTTAAATTCTAGTTAGTTGACATGTAGTGTAATATTGGTTTCAGGAGTAGAATTTCCAGATAAATTCTTTTTTTTTTTTTTTAATAAACGTTTATTTATTTTTGCGAGTGAGGGTGAGAGCCAGAGGATATGAAGCGGGTTCCGGCTGACAGCAAAGAGCCGGATTCAGGGCCCAAACTCACACATTATGAGATAGTGACCTGAGCTGAAGTCCTATGCTTAACTGCCTGAGCCATCCAGGAGTCCCCAGATAAATTCTTAAGAGATAAAGTAATGTGAGATAAACGCAGGATCCAAATAAATGGGGAAAAGAAACGAAGATTGTTTGATAAAATGTACCTAAACAATTATCCCCTTCTAGGAATTCCATTAGATTAGTTTTACACCAACTTTTTCAAAAATTCCAGGTTAAAGATTTAAATATGAGGAGAAAACCGGTGAAAAAATCTAGACCATGTATCAAACTGATTTTGTGATAGAAAGAAAATTTTTTTCTAAGCACGTAGGTAAAGAAATTACAAAGGGCAAGTCAATAGATTTTGCTACATACATGTTTAAAATTTCAGAACACCAGGAATCACTAAAAGGCAAACAATCAGGAAATATACTAACCACATAACAAAAACAGTTATTATTATCAATATAAAGCCCTCACATTCACTGATAAGGAAACCACTAAAACCCCAACAGAAAACAAAACAAAAAAAAGGCACAAACAATTGGCCAAAGAAGAAAGTCACAGAAAAAAAAAAACCTCGTGAACACTTGAAAATGGACTGAATCTCATTAGAAATTAAAATAACATATTTCCCATCTTTTGAATTAGGGGGAAAAAACCTGGTTTTATCTTAATGCCCAGTGTTGGGGGTATTTGCTCTGAAACTGGCCCCTCAAAGTCTCTTCGGGCAAGTTTCAACTCCTGAAACATTTCGGAAAACAATCTGAAGAGCTGCCCTCCCCCCACCCCATTTGGTGCGTTAAAAAGGGCCTAGAAATTCCACTTCCAGAAACTGAATGCTGAAAAAAAAAAAAAAAGCCAATCAGAAATAGAGAGATTTATAAACGAGGGTGTTTTTTGCAACGTTAACAATGAAAACCTGAAAATGAGCTAAATTTTTAGCCAAAATGAAACCATTAACAAAATGCTATGTTTCGAGGCTGGGAATACAGAACTTTCTAGCATTGGAAAACTTGAAGGGGGTGGGGGGGCTTGGGGGGCCCAGTAGGTGAAGCGTCTGACTTCTGCTCAGGTCTGGTTTTGGGGTTCGTGGGTTCGAGTCCTGGGTCGGGCTCAGCGCTGGTGGTGCAGAGCCTGCTTGGGATTCTCTGTCTCTCTCTCTCTCTGCTCCTCCTCCTCCTCTCTCAAAATAAATACTCTCCGAATCTTCTAGTTCAGAACCACTGATATTTGCCCTACAAAGACTGGCCCTTAGGGTTTAGGATGGGGGCTGGTTTTCCTTTAATAAGGCCCTCTACACATGCAGCCTTGGGGGCCTGAACAGACAGCTAAAACCCTGTTTCTGAAGTTCCTCTTCCACCCAAGGGAATTCCACTGGCCAATTCAAAAGACGGTCAAAAAAATTCAAAAGACGGTTAAAAAAAAAAAAAAGAACGTAAACCGCAGTCCAATCCCTGCTCAGAAACCCTCAGTGGCCGCTCACAGCCCAAACAAGGGAATCTATGCGCTCCAGAGCCTGACCATTCTTGCCTTTCCCACCTTCCCGTGTCACTCCTGCGCTCCCAGTTCCCCTCCCCACACACCTGCCCCCACCTGTCAGCCACCACCCAGCCCGCTCCACGTGCTGGGGGCGACCGCCACCCCCACCCGGCGAGGGCCAGGCAAGTAGTCAAAAGCCGAGAAACGTTCACTCGTCTCCGAGCCCTGCTCCAACGCTGAAGCCTTTGGTCAGTGCCCTGACCCACCGTGAGGAGCCAGCAGGTGACACTTCCTACTCGCCACCTGGCCTGTCCCCTTCGCGTGTGGGGGTGGGGCTCACACAGGCCGTGCACACAGAAGGGGAGCTGCCTGGACCTGGGGGGTGTCTGCAGGAAGGGTGGTTTGGGGAACAGGGGAGGAGGACTGGCGGTTTGGGGTTCACAGAGGATGCAGTGAAGGTCAGAAGGTTGCACACCTGCTCAGCTTCCAGAGAAGGGAGGAAAGGCCCCCGGGGGTTGGGGGGGAGGGGGAGTAATCATTTTGCAGCTTCCAGAAGCCTGCAGCTACAGTGGGGGTGGGGAGAACAGTGCCCGGGAGCCCCTGCCTGGGCCCTGGGACGCTCTGTCTGGCCCCAGCAGGTGCCTATCCTGCCCTGCAACGCAGCCAAGCATTTTAGAGACAAATGTGGGTTATGACTCAGAAATTACATCATCCTGGCAGGTGGCTTCGGGTAAGCCCCATCCGTGTCCTGAGCCTCAGTTTCTCAACTGTAAGGAAAGGGGGTAGATTGGACAAGCTCTCAGCTCTTTCAACGTGATGGCTTCTGGAAGCCCAAGAATGATCCAGAAAGGGAGTGAGAGCATTGCAGTGGGGGTGAGGGGGGGGAATAGAGGGTGACTTGTGTCTGAGCTGAAGCTCCAGGTCACACCCCGTACCCCACGGCTTCACAACTGCCCATTGCCCTTCTCCCCCACCCCCCACCCCAGGAGGAGGAAGCTATCCTTTTGATGCTTCCAGAAATTTTTTTCTAGACCTCTGGCCTCCGGCTTTGAGCAGCAGAGCTCTACAGAACCCAGAACTTGTGGGAGCAGGAGGGATCCCCAAACCCAGCTTGAGGACTGCATGGGGATTATGTCACACCCTCTGTTACCCATTTTGCAAGTATCTGTAATGCTCTTTTGCTTAAGAAAGACAAATCCTTCAAAAAAAAACAAAAAAACAAAAACAAAAAACGCTTACTATCTCATACAGCCCCGGGTCACTGTGCATTTTCTCAGCCCAAGGCGCTCTGGAGTACAATTTTGCAAGGAATCTAGCATTTTTATTTTGGGTTTTTTGGGGTTTTTTTGTTGTTGTTTTGTTTTTTGGCTTTCTAAAGCTATCAGTCTGGATAGAAAGATGGCTCAATGGAGAAACGTGATAAAGCAAAGAGTAAAACATTAATCATAATCATTAATCATAAACATTAATCACAGGATCGGGGTGGGGGGGCAGGCAGGTGTTCAATGCCCTCCCCGCTCCCCCCATCCTGATGTAAATCTGAAATTTTTCATCAAAAAAATGTTGGCGAAAAAGCAGTCCTGCTGCTCAGAAGGTTCTAGGTCTGCACATACACTGCTGCTGCTTCCCTGAAGCTCCCCACAGTGGGGTCTCCCAGGGACCCCTTCAAGGCCATGCCCCTAACACTGAGCTCAAAGTTGGGTGGCCGCAGGAGACAGGGTGAGGCGCGCAGGGGTGGGGACCTGGCGGTGAGAACAGGCAGGTGGAGGCGACCCGGAGGAGCTGCTCTTTTCCTCGGGGAAACCGAGGCAGGGGTGGGTTTGCCGGCCTCTGGGGGCTCCTTTGGCCTCGGAAGCCCTTGCCGCGAGCAAGTTCTAAGAAGTGACAAAGAAGTAAAAACGCAAGCCGTGCAAAGGCTCATCGCGGGCCCGGCCCTGGGCACGAACGCGTCGTTTCAGCGTCTCAGCGAGGGTTGGGGACAGTTCCCCCCACCTCGTTTCACGCGCAAGGAAAGCGGGGCTCGGGGAGGTGAGGTCACCGGCCTAAGGCCCACAGCCAACAGGCTGGCCGCGCGGCATCGGGACGCGGCGTCCGCACCGCTCAGTCGCTAGCCTGACTCCGCACCCCGCACCCCGCAGGCGCAGGGCAGGGAGACGCCGGGCGCCCCGGGGACAGGCAAGGGGACCCCGCCCCAGCGCGCATGTGTGGAGACGGCGCCCCCGCCCGGCCGCGGAGCAAGGTGCGGCCACGCAGGTGCGCCCAGGGCGCGGTCGCCGGCGGGGGGCGGGAACGGGTGAGCGCCCACGACAGGGCGCCCGGGGTCGGGGCGGGGTGGGGGGGCGCGGGGGCGCTACCTGGGTCGTGGAAGGGCACCAGCGCGTAGTTGGCGACGGCCTGGCTGCGGCGGCTCAGGCTGCTCTCCAGGATGCGTGAGGCGCCGTCGAGCACCTGCATCAGGTCGTCCCACATGGAGCCGGTGACGTCGAAGACGATGGCCAGGGTGGCGTCCCCCGTGGGGAGCGGCAGCGCGGGCCCGGGCTCGCCGGCCGCCGCCGCCACCGCGCAGACCGCCAGCAGCAGCCGCAGGAGCGGCGCCCGGGGCATCGTGCTGCTGCGCGGGGCGCGACCGGCGGCGCGAGTGTCGCTGCGAGCGCGTGCGGCCCCGGCACCCAGCGGCCCCGGCACCCAGCGGCCCCGGCACCCAGCGGCTGCGGCGCGGCGTCCGGCTCCGTCGGGCCGGCGCGTGCGGGGCGCGGGCTCGCGGCGGGTCCCCCTGCCGGGCGCCCGGGGCGGGTCCTAGAGCCCACCCCGTTCAGGGTCACGGCCCGCCTCCTCGGCTCCCCCCACCGTGACTCAAATTTTCCCGGCCCCGCTGTTCCCCAGTCCAGACCCGAGGTTAGCGGAGGACGCCGGGCGGACGGCAGGAGGGAGCTGGGGCCGCCGCCAAGGCGCCGAGGGATGGGGACGCGCGGACACCTGCGCTGCCCGCCGACGCCGCGCCCCGCTGTGGGGGTGGGAGAGGGAGGGGCCACGCGACCGACAGCCCAGAGGCCCCGCCACAGGGGGCTTGGCTTCGTCGCTCTCCCCACCCACCCCCAGCGCCCGCCCGCAGACACTGCGAGGCCTTTTCTTTCCTCAGAAGTCTGTGCTTCCCAATGATCGCAATGGTTACTGTTAGAGTCAAGCACCCTAAGTGGACCACCTACTGTGTGCTCAGCGTTTTTACATAGTTATCATTCCTTCGATACAACCCTAGAGGGAAAACTCGAACACTGAACCCATTTTACAGATGAGCAAACTGAGGTCCGGCGGCTGCAAACTGAGGGAAAGTCATCTGCCCAAAGTCAGTGAGCTCTCAAGCAGCAGAGACAAGACTAGAGGCCATATTTAGGAAGATTCCTGAGCCCCTGGGCTCTGCTGCCTTCTGGAAGGGTTGTAAGGCTTCCTCCAGAGGATGAGGGACACCCCTCTGGCCACCTACCTCACCAGACCCCCATGGAGTGTTTGCAAAGGTTCCAGGACACAAGTGAAGTGACACTGTCGCTGCCTGGGGCTCCCCCTCCTAACTGAGCTCCCTTGGGCCACCACGGATCATCTCAGAAGGACGCTTGCATGGCCTGTTTCTACACCTCTCTCCTCACTGGCTCTGAGCCCCTTGAGGGCAGGGCTGTCTTGCAACCCCAGTGACCCCCCACCCCCAGTCCCCAGCCCAGTCCCTGACACAGGGTGGGGCTCGCTACATGCTGCCTGAATAGATAAGGAAGAGACAGTCTTGAGCCTGCCTGGCTTTGAGAGCCGTGTGAGCGAGAGCAGCTCATCCCCACCCCAGTCCCTCCTCCGAGAAAACCGGGCTCCCAGGACAGAGACAGGCAGCCCCTTAGACGTTGCTGGGATGGGGCGGGGGCAGGAGGAAGTCTCCTTCAGTCTCAGCTCATTCCCCATCCTGAAGCTCCTTCAGCACCCTTGACCCACAGTCCACCCCCTCATCCCGGCATAGACCACACTATCACTAATGTCACGTCCGTAGGTCCGCCCCTTCCACCCTGACTGTGGCTCTGTGGCAGCAGAGATCCAGTGCCCGGCATGCGGCAGGTGCCCAAGGAAGGTTTGCCTCTGAATGGGCCAGTGAAGATCAGAGAGGCCTGGTAGCTGGGCATTGGTGATGGCGGGGCGGGGGGGGGGCGGGGAGGGCAGAGGATGGGGGAAGCAAAGGGGAGGCGTCCCTGGGTGGCCTCAGGGACTCACTTCTAGACCTGGGCCAGGCCCTTATGTAAGAAGGGCTGGATCCCAGGGGAAACGATCTTCCCAGAGCTCCCTGTCTCATGGGAGGTGGTGGGAGCCAAGTGCCCAGGCCCAGGTGAGAGTCGAACTCACGCCCGCGCTCGCGGAAGGTTGAGTCACCTGCCCTTCTGAACACAGGCTCTTTAAATCTCCCTGGGCTAAAGCTGTGATTGGCCCCAGAGCCCGGGCAGGGCTGGGCCAGCTGTTGTAGAGAGAAGAGAGGCCCCAAAAGCGAACAGGAGCCAGGAGACATCAGGGTCACAGAGGGCGACATCTCAGGCACAGGGGACAAACGTCTCCTTGGGTCATTCGCTGCACAGACATTGGCTGAGCCTAAGCTGGGACTCGGGCACTCTGCTAGGCACCGTTGGGGGAGGGGAGGGACACACAGATGTAGAAGACACGCTTCCTGTGCCGGGGAGAAGAGACAAGTAAACAAATAATTCTAAGTCAATGACATAAGTGCTAATAGAGGAATTACCAACAGCTCTGGGAGCTCAGAGGAAGGAGTGGCTAAGGGGTCACAGGAGGCCACACGGAGAAGCCTTTGAGAACAAGAGGGGAAAGGCACTGGAGGAGCAAGAATAGCATCTGCAAACACACGGAGTCACCAGACACCCACCGCTAGCGCAGCGTGACCTCAAGGTGACAGCCACGGAGGGGGCGAAGGCCAGATCCTGCAAGACCTTAAGTGGTTTGTGAAGCGTGTGGGATTTCTCCAGAGGCACTGGGGAGCCATTGAAGAACGTCAGGCAGGGAAGCAACCTGACCCAAGGTGTGTTTTTCTGAAAGGTCACAGCGGCAGCAGTTCAGAGGGTAGAACGTGCAAGGTACTGAGAAGCCGTAAACCTGCTCTCCCAGGACGTAAGAGCAGAGCTGACCCCAAAGCAAACAAGATCCCGAAGCCTCGTGGGATCCTGGATTCGAGTCGTGAAATAGCTTTGTGAACTTGACCAAGGCCTCTCCGTCTCCGGCCCTTGGTTTCGCCATTCGTAGAATTATTTGAGACGGAGGGGGGCTAACAGGAGTACCCCCAAAGTTCCTTGCGTCCCCACCGCCCAGGACCGCCTCCAGGAGACCCTTGGAGGCAACAAGGATTCGAAAGAATGTCTGAACGCGTCGAGACAGTCCCCCGCTTGTCACGGAGGAGAGCCTTGGGCAGGTGCCCGGCGCCCCGACAAGGTGCCGCTGCCCAAGCCTGGGCGTCCCCAGATGCTCAGCGCGGACCAAGACTGTGACTATGTTCCCCCAAGTGGGCAAGGCCCCAGGGCCCAGCAAGAGCGCAGAAGGCCCGCGGGAAACAACCCAACCTTATCAGCTTCCATCCCGACGTTCCAGGCCACCTGGGAACCCACGTTTTTTACCTTAATGATAATCCGCATTTCCCCCCTGTTTCCAGAAGGAGCGGTCTCAAAGGAATTCTCTGTTTCCTAACATACCACGTGTTTGCTGCGGAGGACACCGCGGGCCTGGCCCATCCAGGAAGCATGTGCAGTTACTGCTCACCCCACCGCCTTCGGCCTTGGCTTGGAAATCCGGGCCTGTCCGCTGTGTCTACGCTGGGGATCCAAGACCAGATGGGGGGCTGGATCAGAACCCAGGGCTCTGGACACTTGGCCAGTCGAAGAAAAGAGGCCCCTCCCTACCAGTGGGACTTCCTTGCATCCCATTCCCTAATGCAGGTTAGATTCTCTGATTTCACAAGCCCCTCTCGCCTCGTCCCACACCCCTCTCCTCCTGAGGGATCCGGATCGGCCCCATTCCTCTGAAAGGGTGAAAACATCAATGGTGGAGAGCATGTGGCCAACCCTTACTGAGTGCCGACACTCTGTAGATCCTCATTAGATCTTTAGATCATTAGATCCCCTCTAACAATGGCTAAGGTCAATATTTACCCTTCCCATGACAGATGGGGAAACTGAGGCTCGGAGGGGTGAAGTCCTGCGTCGGAGCTGGATGTTGCATCAGAGAGCCTGGGATCGGCTCACCATGCACACTGCCTCAGAAACGTGGGGGTGCCCGTACAGCGTTCCCGGCAAACAGAACCCCTAGAACTAACGTGGAGTCTGGAGCAAGGCTCCTCGGGTCGGACTTGAACTCAAGTCCCAGACACATAGCATCTGTGAGATGCCGACGAGTCCCAGCCTCCCCATCATCAGCCCGACCGCCTGGGCAAAATGAGGTGCAAGGGAAACCGCCTCGGGGGTAGTAAGCAGGTGGGGTTGCCCGTTGCTCTGTGGACACACGCCCAGGTCCTGAGAAGTAGAACCAGTCTCTAAGCCTTGTTCTCTCTTTTCTGGGAAGGAATTAAAGAACTAAAGAGGGCCCTGGAGGACAGGGTTAGCAGGGGGTCTGAGCTACCGAGGAGAAGGAGGAGGAGCCAGGAAGTTAAGAATCTGCATGAAGGCCAAGGGCTCCGAGCAGCCAGATGCTTGAGTGATTTACTGCCAGATCCAGTCCTTCTAGAGAACTAGCCTCCAGATCACATGTGCCTTCAGGAATGGCTGGAGACCATCCCAAGAAATACTTGAGCAGCTCAAGAGACACAGCAACTCTTGCCCATCCTCATGTTTTCCAGAACAAATGATTCAATGAGCTAAACGGGGGCCAAGAGCTCCAAGACTCACTCCCAACCACCCAGACCCCTGGACGGAGTTCATGTGCCACCGAGCCCCCGATGCTGTCATCAGCGTAGAAAGAGCCTGCCTCATTGGCAGCTCCCTGGGCTGTACTGTCATGTAGGGCCACGATGTCACCTTTCTCATGGTCATCAGTGGCTGGCGAGAATATCCAGAATGAGTTGAAGTTTAATGTCCATCCCTTTTATTTTTGTGTCCTCTCACTCCATCCCTTTCTATCTATCATCTATCTACCTCCTAATTTGAAATTCCACTGAACTGCTTCAGACATGGTGACTTACACTGTTGACGTCTTACCCTAATGTCTTTCCCTCCTTCTTCCCGGAAAGCCTGGATTTACGGACACACACATGCACACGCACACACACCACCAGCTTTCTAATTCAGGTGTCTACTTGTCTTCCATGGGACTTGTGGAAAAATCACCTTTCCTCTCTCCAGGGGAAATCCTGAGGGGGTGGCTCGCTTCCCTGTGGTCCCACACTGGGGAGGGGCGTTTGATGCCGTTCTGGCCAATGAGACATAAAGGACCATGTCGCCAAGGTCTCCCCAGAGTTGGAGGACTCGCACACCTGACCTGCAGTCTCATTCTACAGCAGTAATGACAATGGTGTGATAGAGGCAAAGAGGAAGGGGGCTGGGCCAAAGGGACAGGAAGAGAGAGCCCAGAAAGAGACCTACACATATATGGGCAATTGATTCTTGACATAGGTGCCCGTGGGGAGAGGAAAGTCTTTTTCAGCTAATGGTGTTGGAAGGACTGGGTAGCTGCCTGGAATGACAATGAACCTGGATCCCTACCTCACGCCACACACAGGAGCTCATTTGAAGTGATTCCTAGGCCTAAGTGTAAAAGCTAAACTATATGTCTTCTGGGAAAGGGGGCACAAGGAAGAAAGAGCCCATGTCCCTTCCATTTGATATCGTGTCTGCCCAGGACACCTGGAGCTTTGCGGCCCGCAATGACGAGGAAGCCCGCCTGAGAAGAGAGCTTCGGAGCTGCCTGTGTGTGCCTCTCTCGTCATGTGCGACGGCGCCTTCCCTTGGTTCAGCCACTTGCGTCGCCTTCTCTGTTACGTGCAGCCAAAAGCATCCTCATTGAGACACGTCTGTCCTTTTGATTTTCCTTCAAATGGATACAACTTTCTGCAACTATTTGTTTTTTTAAAAAAATAATATTTATTTGACAGAGACACAGCGGAAGCAGGGGAGGGGCAGAAAGAGAGGGAGACACAGAATCGGAAGCGGCTCCAGGCTCTGAGCTGGCTGTCAGCACAGAGCCCGACACGGGGCTCAAACCCACAAACCGTGAGATCATGACCTGAGCCGAAGTCAGACGCTCAACCGACTGAGCCCCCCAGGCGCCCCAGCAGTTATATTTCTAAAAATTGAGTTTATTCTTGGTATAAAAAGAATAGTGCTGCCATTTGTCTGACATGTTTTATTCTTGAGGATACGAAAACAAAGTATGTTTTTCTATGCTTTTAGTCCCAAAGCTTAGTAAACTCTTAGTAAATGTGTGCATTTCTTAGTTGTAATTATGTTAAAGATGCCTAATTAGTATACCAAGGAGTCTTTTTTTTTTTTTTTAAGTATGCATGTATTTTGAGAGAAAGAGAGAGGGAGACACAGAATTGGAAACGGGCTCCAGGCTCCAAGCTGTCAGCACAGAGCCCGACGCGGGGCTCTACCCACAAACCGTGAGATCATGACCTGAGCCGAAGTCGGAAGCTCAACACACTGAGCCCTCCACACGCTCCTATACAACTATTTCTACTCAGGCAGCACACAAAGAACACTGATCATCATAAGTAGTTAAAGGGATTATCAATTTTTCAACACCTACATTTCTTCTCACATGTTGACTTTTGACTCCAAGGCTTGGGGCAGGTGCCAAGATACCCTGAGGAAAGAGCTGCAGAAAAGTGACCCACAAGAACATGTCCCCAGAGCACAAAGACCACACGTGACTCTGTGTCATTCAGAGCCCTAAGCCCTACTGTAGCTCGATAAATAAGTGCTGTGCCGACGGACAGATGAACGAGAAACGTCCAAGCCCTTTCCCTCACTGTGTTATATTCACAGCACAATGAATTCACAGCACAGTATATTCATCAGTACAATGAAATTCCATAAGCCGTATCCTTGCTCCTTTACCAATTCTCCATAATTTACACTCTCCTATGACTGAAATAGTCCCCCCCTCCTTTCCCCCAGGCATTTGAAGAACGTGGTCAGAATCGGACAGGCTTCTGTTAGGGAACAGGGTCATTAAAGAGCGATGCCCCCAAATCGGGACCCTTCCAGCCACAGCTGTGACTCCCCTCCTATCAGCCGGAGTGCTCACCATTAGCCGCGTTCTGTGGCCAGGGTGAAGGAATTTGTTCCAGAAGGCCCCTGCGATACAGCACTTGGCTCAGATAAGATGACCCTCGCCCATTCTCATCAGTGTATTTGCTTGGATTCTTCTCCAGACCGGCTCTTGTCAGCTGGGAGATTCTGAGAGCCTGAGTCCAAGGTAATGGAAGGAGAGCCTGACAGCCAAGAAAAATCACTGCAAAACGTTTAAAGATGCAAAGTCAAGAAGGGCAGGGCAATGGGGGTGTAAGGTGGGGTAGGCGCTCTGGATGCTTGGCATTTCCTCAAAAGATGAAACATGGAATTGCAGTGTGGCGCAGCAATTCCACCCCTAGGTAGAGACCCCGAAGAATTGAAAACAGGTGTACAAACACGAAGTTGTCCACCCAGGCTCCTAACAGCCTTACTCACAACAGCCAGAAAGGTGGAAATGATCCAAATGTCCATCACAGATGAATAGATACACAAAATTTGCTTTCTCCGAATGACAGAATATTATTCAGCAATAAAAAGGAATTACTGATATATGCCAGAGCATAGATGAACCTTAAAAATGTTATACTAAGGGGCACCTGGGTGGCTCAGTCGGTTGAGCAGCCGACTTCAGCTCAGGTCATGATCTCACAGCTCGAGGGTTCAAGCCCCACATCGGGCTCTCTGCTGGCAGCTCAGAGCCTGGAGTCTGCTTCAGATTCTGTGTCTCCCTCTCTCTTTCTGCCCCTTCCCTGCTCTCTCCCTCCCTCTCTCTCTCATTCTCTCTCTCTCTAAAATAAATAAAGCAATGTAAAATAATTGAAATGCTGAATTTTATGGTAGGTACATTTCACCACACACACACACACACACACACACACACACACACACACACACACAGGCTGGGCATGGATGCCTGGAGAGAATGGATAGAAAATTGTCATCCAAAGTAAGGCTTCTGGATGACCCTGGGATCTGGGGAGGCTGAGCTCAGCCCCCGTAGTGTGGGACGATGGATCCCCCCACCACCCTGGAGCCCCATCCCCCAGCTCCTTTAACTCCCTGCCAATTCAGTTTCCCCTCAGGAAGTCGGCACTGAGGATCCAGAGTGTCACGGAGATGATGTCAATCAAAGAAACAGATCCACGATGACAACCAAGCCTTGGCAGCAGACCTTTGATGAAAGCAGAGAGTTGCAAAAAGAATCAGATGAAAGGTGTTTGAAGGAATGGTGCTGCTTTCCTGGAAACCCCTTTTGGGAAATCCGAAGGAGAGAGACGATGCTCTCTAACCCAGACTTCAAGCCGCCACCTTCTTAGCCTGAAGAGGGGAGCTTGCCAAGTGGCAAGATTTATGGGGTGGACTCTTTGCAAAAGGAGGTCTATTACCTCCCGTTTGACATTTACTAGAAACAGGACTGTATGGCTGGGGGGGGTGGGGTGGAGGGGGGAGGTGTGACGGGGCCGGGTGTGAGCTCCAGCCCCACATCATCAGGCTTGTTCCCGCCTGGTGAGCACCACGTGTAGCTTTTGCTGCCTATAATTAAGAATACTTAATTAAGAGCACTTGGGTGGTTCACTGGGTTGGGTGTCCAACTCTCAATCTCAGCGTGGGTCTTGGTGTCCGGGTCGTGAGTTCAAGCCCTGCATTGGGCTTCCCGCTGGGTGTGAAGCCTATTTAGAAAATAAATAATGGGGCACCTGGGGGGCTCAGTCGGTTGAGCCTCCGACTTCGGCTCAGGTCACGATCTCACAGTTCGTGGGTTTGAGACCCGCATCGGGCTCTGTGTTGACAGCTCAGAGCCTGGAGCCTGTTTCAGATTCTGTGTCTCCCTCTCTGTCTGCCCCTCCTCTGCTCATGCCGTCTCTCTCTCTCTCTCAGAAATAAATAAAAAACATTAAAATTTTTTAAATAAATAAACAATAAAGAACACTGATCCTTTCCTCCTGGTAACTGTTCCCACAGACTCACCCCAACCACAAGATGATCTCACGACCCAGGCTGAACTAATCCTACTGTCCCAGCCTTCCAGCTACAGTGATTGGTCTAGAAGTGGAGATGTGACCCCACAGAGCCAATCAGCATCCTTCCCTGAGACGTTTCTCCTGCAGAAGAATCTTATATCTGGGGAGGTGGGACGCACAGGCTACTAACGGGTGAGATGGCGGCAGCCCGTTCCCCACTCCCAGGGAGGAGCCCATCGCGGTGGGAGTGAGTGAGGCCAGCACAGAGCAAGAGACAGAGGCCTGACATCTTGGAGTCCCGGCTCCCCGCGCACTGCTTGTGGGGCGATTGTGTGCGCATTGATAAAGTTCCCTTCCTTGCTCAGGTTCATTTGGGTTGGGTTTCCGCCGCTTACAACAAAATCCTAAATATTGAAGGTGAAGAAATGGTGCTTTATTCAGGAAACGGCCTCAGGGACTGATCTTTCTCTTGAGAGAGCAGCGGACTTCCAGTTAGTTGAAAGGGGCAGAATCCCCAAGAACTGAAACAGGGTTGGCAGAGAGGGCCAAGGGCAAACATTTCACTGAGCGTCTTCCTAATGCCGGGTCCTGGCTTAGGCACTTCTGCTGTGTGGAAAATGGCCTTGGCATCCAGCAAGCATTCAATAATTGCAGGGTACAACAAGCCATTGTGAGCATTGGTCCTAATGCCTCCTTCCCACTTGCAGGGAAGAGGACGGGAGGGCACAGATGGGTTGGGTCTGGCATGGGTTCTTTCCCCTTCTCGTCACAACATCTCCAGTTAAGCCCCCGCCCCAAGTGGATCCGCCCAACTCTGTGAACTTGAAACAGGGAAACATCAAACATCTTTTGATGTAACCAGGAAACGGTGTGCACCGAGGGAGTTGATGACTTGCTCTTGGAAGAAGCACCCCACTTGGAGCACAGGACTTCCATAATTACGGAGTTTCTGGATTCCAACTCATAAATTTTTGCCAGGTCTTCCCTGCTGGCACAGGGCGCACGGGTCTGTGCCTTCAGGGAATGCCATGAAGGAAACCCCACTGCCCCCAGCTCCTGTACGGCGCCCCCCACGTTGGTGTATCAGGCAGGACAGCTTGGCCTCTGTCTGACCTTCACGCACCGCGCGGCAGGACATCACAGCCAGAAAAAACACAAGTGCAACTCAAAGGTGTCAGTCAGGTCGATCTTTTCTGAAGACTTTTAGGCGCTGGCAAAGGGGCCATCACGCTTTGCGATGCCCACTCTCCTCTCTACAAGTCCCCTCTCCACGTCTCCCCGAAGATGTCCCCTTCCCATAGCTGCAACCCCAAATTTTTCTCCTCCTCTCCCTCACCGCCGCTCTCCTCTCCCTTCCAATCAATTATTTCCTCCTTCTGGTGGCAACGAAGCCTTTTTATCATTTATTTATTTGTTATTTATTTTTGTAAGTTCTTATTTATTTAAAGTAATCTCTACACCCAAAGTGGGACTCGAACTCATGACCCTTAGATCAAGAGATGAGCCTCCCCACTTTTTAATGTTGATTTATTTTTGAGAGAGAGATGAATGCGAGCAGGGAAGGGGCAGAGAGAGAGAGGGAGACATGGAATCAGAAGCAGCTCCAGGCTCTGAACTGTCAGCACAGAGCCCAATGAAGGGCTTGGAACTCATGAACCACAAGATCATGACCCAAGCCGAAGTCAGACACTTAACCAACTGAGCCTCCCAGGTGCCCCAAGAAGAGCTCCACCCCCCACCTTTTTTTAAAGTTTATGTATTTTTTTGCGAGAGAGAGAGAGTTGGGGAGAGGCAGAGAGAGGGAGAGCAGGCTCTGCACCATCAGTGGGGGGCGCAATGTGGGGCTCGAACTCATGAACTCTGAGACCTGAGCTGAAGTCGGACGGCCAACGGCCAACCGACTGAGCCACCCAGGCGCCCCTCTACCAAATATTTGAAGGGGGAAAATTCTTCCCAATGAAAGAGAAGGGAACACTTTGTCATTCAATTGATGAGACCAGGATTCCCCTGATACGAAAACCAGATAAAGACATGCAAAAAAAAGAAAACTACAGACCAACATTTCTCAAGAATAGAGATGCAAAAATTCTCAACAAAGTATTAACAAACCAAATTCAGAAATTCGTATTTTAAAAAATACAACAGTGGCACTTGAGTGGCTCAGTCGGTTAAGCACCCGACATTGGCTCAGGTCATGAGCTCACAGTTCATGAATTCAAGCTGTGCTGACGGCTCAGAGCCTGGAGCTGCTTCGGGTTCTGTGTCCCCTCTCTCTTTGCCCCTCCCCCACTCACACTCTGTCTCCCTCTCTCTCTGCCCCTCCCCCTGCTCACACACACTCTCTCTCTCTCTCTCTCTCAAAAATAAACATTAAAAAAAAGAAATAAAACTGTCTCTCTTTTCAGATTACACGATTGCCAGTATAGAAAAGTCCAGGAAATTTACCTCCAGAAAATCACACGCCAGTTTGTGAGTCTACCAAAGAAGCAGAATCAAGGTCAACACACAAAAACCCATCTTATTTCTCTAAACTGGGAACAAAAAACTGGAAATTAAAATTTTCAAGACACATTTCATAATAGGTCCCCAAAACGAGATACGTAGGTATAAATCTAACAAAACATCTACAGGGTTCACATGCTGAAAACGACAAAGTGCTGATGAATGGAAGGAAAGAAAATCTAAAGAAACAGAAGAAAATATTGTGTTTATGGATTGGAAGACTAAACACAAGAGAGATGTCAATTCTCCCCAAATTGATCTGGGGACTTCATGCTATTTCAATACAGATCTCAGCAGGCTTTAAGATCTAAACAAGCGGCGCCTGGGGGGCTCAGTTGACTTCGGCTCAGGTCATGATCTCCCGGTTCATGAGTTCGAGCCCCGCGTCAGGCTCTGTGCTGACAGCTCGGAGCCTGGAGCCTGCTTTGGATTCTGTGTCTCCCTCTCTCTCTCTCTCTCTCTGCCTCTCCCTGTTCACACTGTCTCTCTGTCTCTCAAAAATATTGATAAAAAAATTAAACAAACTGATTCTAAAACTTCTACTGAAAGGCAAAGTAACTAGAATACGCAAGGCAATATTGAAAAAAGAAGAAATCGGGAGGAATCACGCTCCTCAGTGTTAAGCCTTACTCTACAGCAACAGTTATTAATCAAACTAGGGCAGTACTGATGAGGGAAGAGCTACATAGATCAATGGAACAGAAGAGATAGTCCAGAAATAGACACTCATAACACAGTTGATCGTGACAAAGGTGTGAAAGCAATTTAACCGGGAAAAGATAAACTCTTCAAAGAACCTCTCCCTACAACACGGGATGATTACTGTCACAGGCAACAACATGTAGAGGTGGAGAGAAAGAAGCCAGCCTAAACAAGTTCCATGCCGCAGGTTAGTCCACACCCTTGGGAGCGTGGGGTGAAATCTGAAAGCGGGGTGAAATCTGAAAGCGGCCCCCTGTACTCAGAAGGCAGGGAGAGGCTGAAGACTGAGGCAGGGAACTCCTGATGGGTGGGCACCAGGCTTAAGGAGCAAGGAAATTCATGGAGCACCCAGGAGGCTCAGTTGGTTAAGCGTCTGACTTTGGCTCAGGTCGTGATTTCCCAGCTCATGAGTTTGAGCCCCGCAATGGGCTCTGTAGTGATGGCTCAGAGCCTGGAGCCTGCTTTGGATGCTGTGTCTCCCTCTCTCCTCTGCCTCTCCCCTGCTCACGCTCTGTCTCTCAAAAATAGATGTTTAAAAAAGTTCTTTTTAAGAAGCCAGGGGACTTACTTAGGAATCTGTCTTGGGGACCACAAAGCCAGGAGACCCCCCAGGCGCAACCAGAATGCTTGAAGTTTCTAAAAAAAAAAAAAAAGACTTTACGGGGCTTTGTCACATACACCGTCCAGAGAGACTCCAAAACACCTCACTCTCTCAAAGCTGCATCCCTGAGGAGCAGCTCCTTCTGTGGGGACGGCGGGTGGGGGGACAGGACATCCATTCCAGGGACAGGGAGACGGTGAGGAGCCTCTGATTGTTCTGGTCCAGCTCGAGGGTCAGCAGGCGGCCTTGTCCTCTGGATGACCAACCCCAACAGCGTGTTCCCATTTACGGGACGTTCTCAAGAAGACAAAAACTTAAGGGATCTAGATGAGAACCGATCAGTGGTTGCGGCAGGGTAGGAGTGAGGGGAGCCTGTGACTGCAAAAGGCAGCTTAAAAGTATTTCTTCCAGGTGATCAAAGTGTTCTGGGTCCTAAAGGTGGTGGTGTTTCCACAGATTTATTCTTTTTTCTGTTGTTTAAATGTTTTCATTTTTAAGAGAGACAGCGTGAGCAGGGGAGGGTCAGAGAGAGAGGGAGACACAGAATCCGAAGCAGGCTCCAGGCTCTGAGCTAGCTGTCAACACAGAGCCCGACGCGGGGCTCGAACCCACAAACCACGAGATCTTGACCTGAGCCAAAGCCGGATACTTAACCAGCTGAGCCACCCAGGTGCCCTCCACAGATTTAAGCATGTGTTAACACTCAGAACTTTATACCAGGGGCGCCTGGGTGGCTCAGTCGGTTACACATCCAACTCTTAATTTCGGCTCAGATCATGATCTCGGGGTTTGTGGATTAAGCCCTGCAATGGGGCCTGGAAGTCCAAGGTCATGCTGCCCACAGGTTCAGTGCCTGGAAAGGATTTGCTTGCAGGTTCGTAGGATCCCTGTTTGGGATCCTCTCTCTCTCTCAAAATAAATAAATAAACTTAAAAAAAATAAAAAAGGAATACACAAGCCTAAAAAGATTAGAATAGAAAGAGCTATCAACCTATAGTTTTGAAAATAATATACATGAGGCTTTTTTTTTTAAGTTATCTCTACACTCCCCATGGGGCTCGATCTCACAACCCTGAGATCAAGAGCCGTGTGCTCTGGGGTGCCTGGGTGTCTCAGTTGGTTGGGTGTCCAACTTCAGCTTAGGTCATGATCTCACAGTTCATGGGTTTGAGCCCCACGTCAAGCTCTGTGCTGACAGCTCAGAGTCTGGAACCTGCTTTGGATCCTGTGTCTCCCTCTCTCTCTGCCCCTCCCCTGCTTGAGCTCTGTCCCTCTCTCTCTCAAAAATAAATAAACTTAAAAAATTAAGAAAAAAAAGACTCGCATGCTCTTCCAACGAACCAGCCAGGCGCTCCATAATATATATGAATCTTTAAGTTCAGTTATTTTTCTTATACAGACAAGACACGTTAATTGCAAAAAATTAGGGGGGAAATGGAGATACAGGATGAAAATGCAAAATATTCCTTAAACCAGTTTCCCAGGGATAACCACTGTTATCTTGGCAACTATAACTTCAGACCCATCTTAGCTCATGTCTTAGTCCATTTTGGCTGCTATTAAAAAACAAACAAACAAGACACGCACACACGCAACAAAAGCTATAAACAACAAACATGTGTTCTTCACAGTTCCGGAGGCTGGGAAGTCCAAGGTCACGCTGCCAACAGTCAGTGTCTGGAAAGGACTCGCTTCCTGGTTCATAGACAGCCTTCTCTGCGCCGCGTCCTCACATGAATGAAGGCACCAGGGAGCCCTCTGGAGTCTCTTTTATAAGGACGCTAATCCCGTTGACAGGGCTCTACCCTCATGACCTAACCACCTCCCAAAGTCCCCTCCTGCTCACACCGGCACCTTGGAGGTTGGGAAATCCGGTGGGGACGGGGGACTCAAACATTCAATCCATAGGATTTTGTTTTCAACAAGAATGACATCATCCTGGGGCGCCTGGGTGGCTTAGTCGGTTAAGCGTCCGACTTTCGCTTAGGTCATGATCTCGCGGTTCGTGGGTTCGAGCCCCGCGTCGGGCTCTGTGCTGACTGCCCGCTCAGAGCCTGGAGCCTGTTTCAGTCTGTGACTCCCTCTCTCTCTGGCCTTCCCCTGCTCATGCTGTCTCTCTCTCTCTCCTAGAAATAAATAAAACATTAAAAAAAAAAAAAAAGAATGACATCATCCTGTGCCTATACTTTGGCATCTGCTTCATTACAATGCTATTAAAGAGTCTTCTACAACCTGCTTTTTTAGCGGCGGCTTGATACTCCATTGTACCACAGGTATACTGGAGTCTATTCAGCCCATCCCCTATCATCAGACGCTTACGTTGGGTCCTATCCTTAATATCACAAATGTGAAAGCAAATTTCTCAAAAGGATAAAAACATGATTCACATACAAATAAATGGTGTTATACAGCCAAGTTCATTAGCGAGGGAATCACCAGAAGGACAAAACCAGTTCAGATACTGGGGTTGTATACAGTCGGCAAACAAAGGAATGCTGACAGATCGTTAAATTAGATACAACACTGGGATTATTTGGGGGGGTACTTTTTCCCCGGCAGAAAAGAAAATCTTTGCACTTTATAAATTGCCTATAAATTAGCCTCAAACTTCACACTGATGTGAGGTAGCTGATCCCTAATGGATGGCGATCAGAAAGTCAAAGTAAGTTACAACTCCTGGAAGAATCTGTCTGTGACAGGGGTGCCTGGGTGGCTAAGTTAAGCATCCGACTTCGGCTCAGGTCATGATCTTGCAGTTCGTGGGTTCAAGCCCCGCATCGGGCTCTGTGCTGACAGCTTAGAGCCTGGAGCCTGTTTCAGATTCTGTGTCTCCCTCTCTCTCTGCCCCTCCCCCACTCACACTTTGTCTCTCTCTCTCAAAATAAATAAACATTAGGAAAAAAAAAAGAATCAATCCATGACAAATCCTGAAACAATCAACCCACGGACCCTCAGGTGGGTTTGCTAAAAAATACCGCAGCACAACTTGAAAAAGGATTCCAGCCCTCTCTTTGCATTATTTCCACTTTCTGAATTACTTTCCTATATACAAACAAAGCAGCAATAGTTTTTATTTTTATTAAAACTCAGTGAGCACCTTGCAGCTAAAATTTTGCACATACCCATAATTACTTTGGATGCAGTTTTCTGGAAGCCGGATTCTGAGTTGAAGAATTAAAAATGTATTTTAAATGATTTTTTAAAGTTTATTTATTATTTTGAGAGAGAGACACACACACAGGAGGGGCAGAGAAAGACAGAGGGAGAGAGAGAGGAATCCCAAGCAGGCTCTGCACCGCCAGCACAGAGCCTCACACGGGGCTCGAACCCACGAACCATGAGATCATGACCCGAGCCAAAACCAAGAGTCAGTTGCTTAACTGAGTGAGCCACCCAGGTGCCCCCAGAATACATATTTTGGATATAAATTGTAGATTGTCCTAGAAAAATCTGTACCAATATATCCTTCCGTCTGCAGTGAGTGGTGGTTCTCATTCTCCTACATCTTTTCCAACATCGAAAGTTATTTTAATGGCGCCCGGCTGACTCAGTCAGTGGGGGATGGGACTCTTGATCACGGGGTCTTGAGTTCACGCCCCATGTTAAGTGTAGACATTACTAGGGCGCCTGGGTGGCTCAGTCGGTTAAGCGTCCGACTTCGGCCCAGGTCATGATCTCACGGTTCATGGGTTCGAGCCCCGCATCGGGCTCTGTGCTGACAGCTAGCTCAGAGCCTGGAGCCTGCTTTAGATTCTGTGTCTCCCTCTCTCTCTCTCTGACCCTCCCCTGTTCACGCTGTCTCTCTCTCTCTCTCAGAAATCAATAAAAAAAAAAGTGTCGACATTACTTAAAAATAAAATGTTTAAAAAATAAAGTAAAAAAATCTGTATCAGTATGGTAGATGGAAATATGTTATACTTATTTTTACATATATTTCTTGGTTTACTAACGAAGTTGAATGTGTTGAACGTGGTGAGAAGTCACAAAAGTATGATTTTATTATTATTATTATTATCATCATCATCAAGTTAGCTAACATGCAGCATCGTTTTGGCTCCAGGCATAGAACCCAGTGATTCATCTGTTTCATATGACACCCAGGGCTGATCCTGAAAAGTGCTCTTCTTTTTTTCCTTTTCCTCTGCAAACAGTTTTCTTAAAAACCTAAGCCATCTTAACCATTTTTTTAAATGTTTTATTTATTTCTGAAAGAGAGAGAGAGAGACAGCATGAACAGGGGAGGGGCAGAGAGAGAGGGAGACACAGAATCCAAAGCAGGCTCCAGGCTCTGAGCTGTCAGCACAGAGCCCGACACGGGGCTCGAACCCACTAACCATGAGATCATGACCTGAGCCAAAGTCAGACGCTTAACCGACTGAGCTACCCAGTCTCCCCTTTGTTAACCACTTTTAAGTATACAGATCAGGGACATTGGGTACATTCACGCTGTCGTGCAGCCATCACACCATCCATCCATAAAACACTTCGTCTTGTAAAACTGAAACTCTGTCCCCATTCAGTACTAACTGCCCAATTTCTCTCTCTCAAGCGCTTGGCAATCACTGCTCTGCTTTCTGCCTCTGAATCTGGCTACTCTAGGCGTCTCACGCACGTGGGATCATACGGTATCTGTCCTTCTGTGTCTGGATCCTTTCACTTAACAGGGTGTCCTCAAGGCTCATCCCTGCCGTCCCATTTCCCAGCATTCCGTTCTGTAGCATTTCCTCTCTTTGAAGACTCTGTTGTGTATCGTTGTATGTGCAGACGGCGCTTTGCTTATCACCCATCCATCAGTGGACACTTGGGTCGCACTTCTTGACTATTGCAAATAACGATGCTGTGAACATGAATGTATAAATTTCTCTCCAAGTCCCTGTTTTCAATTCTTGTGCATATATATCTAGAAACGGGATTGCTGGATCTCATGGAAATTTGAAGTTTTTGAGGCGATGCCATAGAATTTTCCACGATGGCTACACCATTTTACATTCACAACCGGGCACGCAACTATTTCTCCAGATGCTTGCCAACACTTGTTATCTTCTGGGTGTTTTGTTTTGTTTGTTTGATAGCACACATCCTTGATGGGTATGAGGTGATATCTCATAGGCTTTTTTAAAAAATATATAATTTGTTGCCAAACTGGCTGACATACAGCGTGTAACATCTGCTCTTGGTTTTGGGGTAGATTTCTGGGGTTCATCGCTCACATGCAACACCCAGTGCTCATCCCAACAAGTGCCCTCCTCCATGCCCATCACCCATTTAACCCACTCTCCCCCCTCCCAACCCCCATCAACCCTCAATTTATTCTCTGTATTTAAGAGTCTCTTATGGTTTGCCTCTCTCTCTGTTTTTATCTTATTTTTTCTTCCTTTCCCCTATGTTCATCTGTTGGGTTTCTCAGATTCCACATATGAGCAAAATCATACGATATCTGTCTACGAAGCTAAGATTTTTAAGAAAATACAATTTATTTATTTATTTTTAAAACATTTTTATTATTTCTAGGAGAAAGAGAAAGACAGTGTGAGCAGGGGAGGGTCACAGAGAGAGGGAGTCACAGAATGAAACAGGCTCCAGGCTCTGAGCCGGCAGTCAGTACAGAGCCGGACGCGGGGCTCGAACCCACGAACCGCGAGATCATGACCTAAGCGAAAGTCGGACGCTTAACCGACTAAGCCACCCAGGCGCCCCAAGAAAATACAATTTAAACATTGAACAGGAGGGGCTCCTGGCTGTCTTAGTTGGTGGAGCGTGCGACTCTTGACCGTGGGGTTGTGAGCTCAAGCCCCATGGTGTAGAGATTACTTAAAGACACAATCTTTTGAAAAATCTAACAGGAGTCCAAGTGTCACATTCATATCTATGTACTTAGCTTCTCTGAGCCTCCATGTTCTCATCTGTAAAATGGGGGTAATAGTACCCACCTCCTGGATTGTTACAATGGTTCCCTGGGTTTACCTCTTCAACCAATCCTTGTCCTTGAAGCCTTGACTTGGGACCTTTTCTGGGGATCCTGGAAGTAAGATGGGACTGAAGCATGCCGTGGGCCATCAGCACCCAGCACAGTCTGGAGAGAGAATATATTTCAGCCTTGAGATCTGGAGAGTCCCCAGGCCAGCAGACAACTGGGATTGAACCTCTGTCCTTAGAGTTCATCTCATCAAGTGCCCTTTGAAGAACCGGGGGGCTTCCTGCCGACGCCTGCCTGGGGGGAGGAATAGGAAGGAGGGTCACAGGATCATTTGTTGAGTGTTTTCTTTCTTCCTTTTTCTTTATTTCTTTTTTTTTAAATGTTTATTTATTCTGAGAGAAAAAGAGAGAGACAGAGCACAAGCTAGGGAGGGACAGAGAGAGGGCAACACAGAATCTGAAGCAGTCTCCAGACTCCGAGCTGTCAGCACAGATCCCCACGCGGGGCTCAAACCCACAAACTGCGAGATCATGACCTGAGCCGAAGTCAGACGCTCAACCGACTGAGCCCCCTGGGTGCCCCCATCGAGTGTTTTCTATGTACAGTGTGGGTTTCACACCGATCTGGGAGGTAGATCCAAAGGGATCCCCATGTTGCAGAGGAGCAGAGAAAGAGGGTGCTGTCCACGCTGATCTGAGGATTGTGCGTGTGACAGTTTATCAGCAAGCATGACTGCACAGCGTGGTGGCTCAATGTCACCGGCACCCTGCTGGTCGCTCTGGGCGTGGACGGGAGCCACTCGGAGAGTCTGGGGGGCAGGAACTCCCCTTCCGCAGATCCATATGGGCTTGGTCACCCCAACTTAAAGATTGGGGAGCACACAAGAAGGAAAGAAGTCCTGATACGTGCTGCAACATGGGTGAGCCCCCAAAGCATCACTACATGGAAGGGGCCAGACACCCGGGGACAAACATCGCATGACTCCATTTCTATGAAATATCCGGAAGAGGCAAGTCCACAGAGACGGAAAGCAGACGAGTGGTTCCCAAGGGCCAAGGACGCGAGAAAAATGGAGGGGCTGCTTCATTGGGAGCAGGGCTTCTTTCTAAGGTGATGAACATACCTTGGAACCAGACAGAGGGGCTGGTTGCACAGCGCTGTGGATGTGCTAAATGCCCCTGCACTGTACACATCAAAGCGGCTCATGGTCCACTTTGTGTTGTGTGGATTTTATGTCCATAAAAAAAAAAAAAGAATCCCATGGCACCTGGGGGGCTCCATCAGTTAAACGTCCGACTTCGGCTCAGGTCATGATCTCACGGTTTGTGGGTTCGAGCCCCGCATCAGGCTCTGTGCTGACAGCCAGCTCAGAGCCTGGAGCCTGCTTCAGATTCTCTGTCTGCTCCTCCTCCGCTCACACACGCCCTCTCTCTCTCAAAAATAAATAATAAACATTAAAAAAAATAAATCCTGAGGGGAACGATCTGTTGTTTAAGGCGTAACTCATTGGTGTTTGCTCTCTCCGCTCGTGACTGCTGGCTGGGCAGCAGCGGCAACATATAGCGCCAGAAAGTAACCCCCAAATTACGGGAATAAAATTATCCTTTTTTTCTGTATTTTTGGCATCATCGGTTAAACATTTGAAGCCCATTCTGTTGCTATAACTTACCTTCGCCTTTCATTTTTGTGGAACACTTATGGCTGAAAGTGTTAAATACATTATTCTTTTTTTTTAAGTATTTTTTAAAATTTAAAAAAAATTTTTTTATTTATTTCTAGGAGAGAGAGAGAGACAGCGCGAGCAGGGGAGGGTCAGAGAGAGAGGGAGTCACAGACTGAAACAGGCTCCAGGCTCTGAGCTGGCAGTCAGCACAGAGCCCGACGCGGGGCTCGAACCCACGAACCGCGAGATCATGACCTAAGTGAAAGTTGGACGCTTAACCGACTAAGCCACCCAGGTGCCCCTAAATACGTTATTCTTTTTTATTGCAAACACCTACACACACACACACACACACACACATACACACACACACACACACACACACACGCACACACATACTGGGGAACAGAAGCTGCTCAGGGTCTCCAGCTGCTGCTTCCGCTGGATCTGAACCGTGGGCTGGTTGACCTGAGGCCAGCAAGCGGTTATGGCAAAGCCCTCCCCGTGATGGGGACTCCGTGACGGGGACTCCGGAAGTGGCTGTGTGTCCTCCTGGCTGGTGCTCCCTGGACAAGCTGCTTCTGCTTGTGAGGAACTAGGGACACGTCACAAATCATTTCATTTTATTTGATGGGAAAAACCACGTTCTCACCCTTCCCCGTCCCCTGTGTCTGTGTAAGCTCCCGATCTTCCGGCACTGAGCAGAGCTCAGCCCGTTTTGTGCTGGGTATCGATCTGGGGACTTTCCAAGTATCGATTCCAGCCACGGAGGCGCCGACGGCAGGGCTGCCTTTGGTGCAGACTCGCCCACTCATCTTAGTCCTCATGGCTCTGGAGAAAGAGGGGGCACCGGGAAGGCAGTAACAAGGTCACAGTTAAGTCTAAACCCCTCCACAGATGAGCAGAAGCCAGGTCTTTCTCCCTGCTCTCAGCACAGCATCCTTTATGCACTTCGAGGGTTTTAGGGGCGTGGGGTGCTTCAGAGAGAGCAACCAGGGCAGGTGCAGGGAGGGGAGAAGCTGTGTGAGCAGGGAGGGAGCCTCCCCAGGCGACTGAATGGTTCTGTGGGGGCTCCTGACTTGGGTCTTTCCCTCTAGGATCCAGGACTCAGATCAGGATCTGGAGGGCAGCCCAGCCCGTGGCAGGAATGGTGAGAAATAGAAGTTGGGGGCCATGTTGTTTGGACCAAAATTGGACGAAATGAAAGAGGCAGCAACTTTGGGATGGGGGGCATCGGATATGAGCAATGATCCCAACTTCTTCCTTTTGCGAAAGGCCTCCAAACATGTCACTTCATTGATTCTCAGAATCACAAACACCCCACAATGCCAATGGGAGCCGTCTTTCCCAGGCCCCACCCTGGCCCCCCAGAATCCCAGGCCTCCCCGGGCCACTAGGAAGTCGATCAGCAACCTTTTTTGGAAAAACCCCTTCTCCTGCCTTGTCCGGAGGGTGAGGGTGGGGTCATGGGAGTGGCCGGCTCGCCGCCTCCTTTGCTTCCCAGAGCGTCCAGGGCAGACAGAGGCCAGAAGCCAGCCAAGGACACCCAACTGGGGCCAGCACTTTAAGGGAGCCAAGGGTCTGACTTGTCTTTGCATCAAGAAAATGACATTTCCTCGCACGAGGATTTAGCCCCATGGCCTGGTGGAAAATTCCAGACTCTGGGAAGTGCCAGTTCTAGATGGAGTTGAGAGAGAGAGAGAGAGAGGACACCAGGCCAGAGGTGATGGATCATAGCAGTGGTTATGGCTTTGTGTCCAGTAGGCCTGGCCTCAAATCCCTCTTCTCCCATTTATTAGCTCTGGGACTAGGTTTCGTCATCTGAAAAGGGAGATGAAGACAGCAGCTACCTCACTGGATGTAAGGGGACAGCACACAGGTGCGGTGGTGGCAGAGACAGGGCAAGGAGGGGCTGGGAGCCATCATGAGAAAAGATATCATAACAGCAGCAACTGCAGGTGCGCGTTCCTGGAGAGCCCAGCAGCAGCTGGCGCTCCCCGTTCCCAGCCAGGCGAGGCTCATGACAACGGTCTGCAAGGCGAACCCTAGGATCAACCCCATTTTACAGCTCCGGTCCTGCCCAGGAGGGGCCCCGGGACCCGGTCCTGGCTCACTGCCTCCATTCCTATGCCCTGGAGAAGCCCTCTCTCGGACATACCCCCTCTGACCTCCGCCTCCCACACTTCCTGCCTCACTGGCTGCCCAGGTGTGGATGGGGCCCTAAGGCTTGGGTATCCTCAGGGTCCCAGGGCCCCCCAGCCCCAAGCAGGTTGTGAGCAGGACCCTCTTCACCGGGCTCAATCTCTGCCCCTGCGCCTGTCCCCTTGCCTCCTCCAACCTGCTCTGAACTACTTCTCCCACTGATGGGCCCCAGTTGGGCAGGCCCCTTCCTTGCTAGACATAACCTCCCTGAGCGCTGAGCACCTGGAGAGGACGGTAGTGAACAGCCACTGCGCAGATCTGGAGTTAACAGACTTTCCCTCCCCCAACCCCCTTCCTCTGACCAAGCTGAGTTTGATCGGAGCCTGGAAGCCCCTTAGAGACTGTAAGACTTGGACAAGTACCTCCCCCTCTGGGGCTCAGCACTCTTGTCTGTGAAATGTAGGATGGTAATTCTGGGACTGGCCTCAAGGGGGCGCTGCCAGAAGAAGTCAGTGAGCTAATGCATGTGAACCTAGCACACAACTATTATGATTATCGTGCTCAAGATTGTTATGATCACTTTGCTAACAGGTAAAACGGGTGCGTTATAGAGAAGAGGCTTTCTGCTTGGGTTCCCAAGAAGCGCAGAAAGAAGGCGATAAGCTCAAACAACCCTGGCCTGTGTGGGTGTCGACTCTCTGAAGGTGGCCTGGAGCTTGTCTTTCCGTGTGGATTCATATCCTAGAAAAATCTGATGTTTCTTTGGCATACGGGCAGCTGCCATTAGCTCCCTTTGCCTTCCCCTCTCCTCTAGTCTATGTCCTATAATCCTACCTCTGTACTTTTGCACCTGCTGTTCGCGTCCTGGGATGTCCTTCCCTCCTCCTCACTCATTTAGATCTTGCCATTCTTCAAGGCCAGCCCAAGTCCTTCTTCATTCAGGAGGACCCCGGGTGACTGCAGGCGGGCCCCATATTGGGTCACTTGGTCAGTGAGGCCCATCTGTGGCTGGTGTTCATGACCTTCTATGGGTGTGCCTTCCTTTTTGAGCCACCAGCACGTTCATGAAAGGCTGTGGCCAAAGCCCGACATTGTGACCACGCAGCACACTGAAGGGCAGCAGAATATGCCACCCCAAAATATGCCTCTTTGGCATAGGGATTATTTTGAGCTGATTATTTTTGAGAAACAGCAAGAGAAGCTCTAGAAACAGAGTAGAAGGGAAATCTACATTTCTAAAGGAAATTTCCATTAGAAAAGGTACCTGTCCCGGGAACAGAGCTACTACCAGAGATCATTGTATTTTCAGCTGAGAGACTTATCTGCAAAGTAAGGCAAACTTCCTTCCTGGCCCCTTTTTGAGTGATATCTTTTTGTAACTCCCATGTGTACTAAATTTGGTTTTTCCTGGTAATCTGTCATATGGTGATTTAATTCTTGGACCAGCCACAGAACCTGGAAGGGTAGGAGGGAAATTTTCTCCTCCCCTGCAGAAGCTAGTGAAAGACTCCAGTTAGCTTTAAGCTGTTGCCTAGAAATTGCTTAGAAAACCCAGCGTTGGGCTCGTTGATTTAATACATGACCTTGGTGACTCTGAACCTCAGAGTGGGCTGGAGATTTTCGCCGACGATGATGATGATTCCCTCCCAGTGACGGGGAGCCCCCCATCCCTCTCCTCCCAGGCTGGCCCATTGCACCTTCACCCCCAAGGTCCCAGCTCTGGCCTCTGACCTTATACAAATATGCTCCTTCGGGAAGCAAAAATAATATAAAAACAGGGAGGGAGTAAAACATAAAAGAGATTCTTAAATAGAGAGAAGAAACTGAGGGTTGCTGGAGGGGTTGTGGGTGGGGGGATGGGCTAAATGGGGAAGGGGCATTAAGGAGGACACTTGTTGGGATGAGTTTTGGGTGGTGTGTGTAGGGGATGAATCACTGGATTCTACTCCTGAAATCCTTATTGCACTAGATGCTAACTAACTTAGATGTGAATTAAAAGAAATATATATATATGCTCTTTCTAAAGGAGAAAGGCCCTTTGACACCTATTAATTGGGTCTTCAGAATCCTCCAAAGGTAATGTGGGCCCTCCGCAATATTACCTCTGGAGCAACCAGCAGACCCATGGCTAAAATAGAACTCACCCTCAGCCAGATGACGATTCCACTTCCTTTTTGAACAACGCTGGTTTGTACTTCATCGCATTTGTTCGTTCTAAGTTCTGCTTGTGCAGTGGCTTTATTTCAGGTCTCTGGGAAATAGGCACAGACTCTGAGATGGGAGTCTGAAGAGGCTGTGAGGAGCTCTGCTCCCGTTACCCACCCCCCCACCTCCCCAGGCCCCCTAACATGAGGCCAGCCTGCCCAGAGCCCTCACTGTGGTTTCTCAGCGAAGACCCAACTAGATCAGTCTTGCAGGACCTTCTAGGGCCACCCCCACCGGGCCTCTGTCCCCCATCCCTAGTCCTTCAGCAAAAGCCCTCCCCGGGAGCCCTCCCCCATGGCACCCTCGGTCCCTAAGCCTGTGGAGGAGGGCACAGTGAGAAGGGAAGGGGAAAAAGGAAGCTACAAGTGAGGAGAGGCGATGTGGGGGGCACACTGCCCTGTGCAGTTTTATTAAATCACTTTAGAATTAAGTTGAGAGTTTAGATGCAAACATTTGTAGGCGGCATCTGATGATTTAAAATGACCAAGGGGCTGGTTGGGTTGGTAGACAATGTGACTCTTCATCTCAGGGTTGTGAGTTCAAGCCCCACGTTGGCTCCATGGGGTCAGGGACCTAGGTTCTAGGAAGGCTTGGTTCTGAGTCCTTAGTCCAGCCAGAGGGAAAAGGAATGCGAAAGAGGAGTGGTGCTCACCCCTCTCATTCCATTGGTCAAAACAGAGTCATGTGGCCATATTTGGTTACAGGGGAGGCTGGGAAATGTAGTTCTTTATCCCATGCGGTCCTAAGTGCAGCTAAAAGGGGTCAAGAGATACGAGAACAAACAGAAGCTTCTACCATAACTATGTGAGCTCACTTTTCCGGCACTTGGTGGCCTTAAAGCCCCTTTCCATGCCCACTGCCCTGACCAGGCTCCTCCAGATCAGGGAACCCGGAGGATATAAAGTTTCAGTCCCTAAATGTGATCCAGGCTCTGTTGCCATGGACCCCTGAACGGGCCCACCCCAAAAGATGGCAGGAAAGGAGGTCGGCCAGAGCCGAGCAGGGGTCTGCATCTCATTCCCCATCCCCTGTCCCCTCCGCCCACCCTTCTCTTCTCCTTCTCCTCTCTATGCCTATGCCTGCTGATGCTCTGACTTGGGCTGTGGGGAAAAAGAGTCAGGGAGATACTTTCTAACACGCAGACATGAGTTTGAGGGTTGGCAGGGTAAGGGGATAGGGTGGAAGGCGCTCAGTGGGGAGAAGTGGGGCCATCCTGGGGGGCTTCATCCATGCTGTCACACCCAGGAAATGGCAGCCAGTATGAGACATCTCGGAAAAGCAGGTGGCCCAGTGGGGGAAGAAGAGGCCAGGTGTCTGCCTCTATGGAGCCTTAACCCACAGTGAGCTGCCCAGGGTTGTGGGGGGCTGGGCCAGGAGCAGGTCAGTGCAGACCTCAGCTCGATCCGGAGCGAGGGACTCTGACCCACCACTTGCCCACAGCCCACGTGACACACGAACTCTGAACTGTGTCCCTGCCTCCCCGGGCTGCCTGGAAAAGACGGAAGTCAGCTCTCGGTGACAGCTCACACCTACTGCAAGTTCACCATGTGCGGGAAACACGGCCCCAGCTACCCTCACTTCAGCCCCTTGACAGGTCCTGGGCTTCCCAGAGAGGACGTGCTCCCATGCACTTATTTACTCTGAATGTTTAGGTGGGCCTGAAGGGTGTGCATGAAATTACTCCAGTCTCTACCTCACAGATAGTCCCTTAGGACCTGAAATACGCTAGTTAGGAATCTGCTCTCCAGAGGGTATCACATTGGCCTTTTAAAAAATGTGTATTTATTTTTGAGAGAAAGAGAGAGGAAGGGAGAAGAGAATGCAAGTGGGGAAGGGGCTGAGAGGCGGGGGGGGGGTGGGACAGAGGATCTGAAGAGGCCTTTGCACTGACAGCAGAGAGCCCGATGTGGGGCTCGAACCCACCAACTGTGAGATCATGACCCAAGCCTAAGTCTGACGCTTAACTGACTGAGCCACCCAGGAGCCCCTGTGGTAACAGTTTTAAAAACAGTCCATAATTAAAATGCTAATGTGGAGTCACCCGGGTGACTCAGTCGGTTAAGCTTACGTGTCGACTCGTGGTTTCAGCTCACGTCACCATCTCACAATTAGTGAGTTCAAGCCCCATGTTGGGCTTTGTGCTGACAGTGCAGAGCCTGCTTGGGATTCTCTCTCTCTGCACCCCCTCCACTCTCTCTCTCGCGCTCTCTCTCTCCTTCAAAATAAATGAATAAACTAAAAAAAAAAATCAATTTTTCTTTGTTCCTTAGCAAAGAACTGTTAGAAATCACTTTTCTTAGGAGAAGCGTGAGGTGGTCCGATAGGTGGATTGGCTGAAAGGTTCGCGGGAGTGAGCTCAGCAGCCTGACACCCCCACCCTTGTGCTCTGGGGCGGAGCCCAGGGGTCCTGGCCCCCTCCCACTTTGGACAGCCAGCCACAGGCGTATGGCTTCTCTTGCACCTGCTGGCTGGTAAACGTTTGGTCATTTGGCAGAGTTATAACATTCCATCCAGAGGCAAGGCTGTTGGGGTTGGTGGGAGCTGTCACCTGCCTCTCATTAGGGGTCCCCGTTTTTACCAGAAGACCTGGTTAGTGTACATGCCCAGTGGCAAGCGGTGCAGGCTGGCTGGGAAGTAGGTGTGCTTCCGGAACGCGCGCCCCTAACCACCACCCCACACTGCCTTCCATTCGCTCCCATATGTCTCAGTTCTAGACTTTGAGTCCAGACCCTGCCAGGCTGAGGCACTATGCTGGGTGCTCGGGGTGGCGACAAAGGGTGCCATCTCTGGGTGCCCGCTTCCAGCGGCTGCTTGAGCCAACGGGGGCCCTCCGGCTCTGTCTTGCTGGGGGCGCTGGTCTGACGATTCCTTTCATAAAAACAACTCTGAAATGTAACCCGTTTCTGCCTGTGGTGGCTCGTTCTAACGTTGGCCGTTGGATCCAATCAACATACCTGTTTTTTCTCCAGAGCCTTTGGCCAAGAGCAAAGTGGATTCCAACCAACGGATCCACTCCTGTAGCCACATCATCTTTTATTGTTTTAAGGCTTCCCCAGCAAGCTCTGGAAAGGGCCGTCACTTCCTCTACTTAAGTCTTCCTCTCCCCCAAACACCCGGCATGCGGCGGGGCCCAGGTGCACCGAGGAAACACTTGGCTCCTTGACTGGGGGTAAGAGGAGACCCCTCTAGATTCCAGGTTGCGGGCCGAGGGGACCGTGGCACAGGGTGGCCACGCGGACCTCCCCATCACGGGGCCCCCTCCTGAGGGCTCCCCCATGTGAACGATCAGCGCGGACTCCAGGGGAATGGAAGCAGGTCTCCTCTTGAGGACTCAACTGGACGGCCTGCTGTGGGCGCGGCTCCCCAGGGGTCCTCGGAAGGCGGCCCCCGGATCAACAGCATCAGGGTGGCCTGGGACCTCGTCAGCCCAGCCCAGAGCCGGCTGATCAGCGACTCCGGAAGCCAGGCTGGCAATCTGGGGAGTCTTGACACTCTCTTTAGAGAAACGCTTTAGAGACCCCGCCCCCCCGGGGGAGGTGACAGGCAGGAATGGACACCTGGCTGGGCCGGGGGTGGGGGGTTGGGGGGGAGGGGGGACGTGGGGGGGGAGCCCTGGGCTTCCCACAACACCCCTTGCAACGCTCTGCTGTAATCACTACGGCCCAGGCTCTCCTTTCCGCACACTCTTGGTCTTGGGCAAACCGGGGCGGACAACCCCCAAAGCGAGAGAAAGGGGGTCAGGGAAGCAGAGGCCTGCGATGAAATGAAGAAGAGAACAGAGACAGATAAAAGCAACAGGTCCACACAAGGGAGGAAAGGACAAGTCAGGAAGCGCGTTTAATTGGCATGACATGGAAGACGTACATCGGGAGCATGAGACGAGGCCTGGGCCCGCTGCGAGCCCCCCGCCCCCACCCCCACCCCGGGGCCTCGCCCTGCCCCCACCAGCACCGCCAGGACCAGCGCCTGCATCTTCCCCCAGAGACACACAGCAGCGGATTCAGACAGGACAGTGGCCCAGGAAAGAGGCTCGGAGGGGACTGGAAAGGCCGACAGAAGACAACCATCGCTGGGAAAGAATTTTTGTTTTTGGTTTCTTTGGGTTTTTTTGAGTTGCCCAAATTCCTTTACAAAGTTGCAGGCTCGGGTGGGGGGGGCGCCTCTGCGAGGTGCTCTGACCACTAGGCTCATGCCTGCTCCCGGCTCCCCGCTTCGCCCTGTGGGGGTGGGGGTGGGGAGGGCTGGGCAGACACTTGCTCCCATCTGGGGGGCGGAGGAACTGAGCAGGAGCGACCTGCCCCGAGTCCCAGGGGAAGCTGGTCACTGAGTCCGACTGGGAGCGAGTGGCTGTCCCTGGAGCCCGGGCCACTGCAAAGACGCGGGGAAAACGCCCAGTACAGGCTGTGGGGCGAGGGGAGGCGGATTCTGCTCTTGTCCCAGGCCTGGGCGGCAGACAGAGCCTTAGCCTAGATGCCAAGACAGAAGATGGTACCAGCTGTTTATTCAACAAAAGCCTTTTATTCATTCAAAAATCAACCATTGGGTTTATTCCGCAGATATTAAAAAAAGGGTGGAGGGCAAGGTTTCCCATCGCGGTGCCCTTATGCTAATGAACTTGCTACCCCTGGCGGAGACCTAGAAGAGGGGCGTCTGGGAGACACACTGTCAATAACGCGGGGCTGGAGCCCCGGGCACCTCCCGCCTCCCCCCTCCCTCCAAGCTCCTGTTTGGCCCCAAGGGGCCCCCACATGCCTTTGCAGCTCCCGGCCACCAGGGGGCGCGCCCGCGTTCCCTTGGATCCCGCAGGCGCCGAGCGAGGCTGCACCGCGGCGCCCTGGGTCCGCAGAGGGTCTCTCTCCCGCGCATCTAGGGCACCACCCCCCGCCCCGACCTTCCTCCCCTCAGAAAAGAGACGTGTTCCCGAAAGCCCAGGTGTCGTCTAGGAAGTTGGCTGTCAAACTGAGAAGCATTTCGGGGAAAGGAGGACACACGCGTTTGCCTTGACGTTGAACATGGCCTGGTTAAATACCCGGAAGTCTGTCATTCCGCTCGGTGCCATCAACAGAGTGGGGGGCGGACGCTGTGAGGAAGAGCCCGAGGCTGCTGCTCCTGGGCCAGGGAGCCCGGCCTCCAGGGGGTCTGGGATCCCCAGAGAGCAGCGGGTGACCGGCTGGGCCTGGGGGGGAAATCGGTGCTGGGGACAGAGGCCCACAGCCGCTCAGCTTTCCGTATCTAGAGGCCTGGTGAGAGGGGGGAACACAGCTGTCCCTGCCCGGCCACCTCGGGCACAAATGGCCAGTGCCCAGCGAAAAGAGGAGGGTGGCCCGTCCCCTCAAGTCCCCACGGCACCGACTCAAGGTGCACCGTGCCTGAGCCACGGGTCCACAGTACCACCTGCTAAGGTCAAAGGCCACACCTGGGGCTCCAAACAAAAAGACCAAAGAGCAAGAAGGTGGGAGGAAGGCCCCGCAAGCAGCTGCTCCATTGATGCCTGGGAATTGGAGCAGGAGCTGCATGGACGGCCACATGCTTAACCCTGGGTGATTCTGGGCTCCAAGTCTCCTACCCAGACGGTGCCTCTAGCACTGCTCCTCCCTCCCGTCAGAGATGCAAATCAAGACTGGGGCAGATGGGCCCCCCCCCACCCCCGCGGAGAAGGAATGAAACTTGGGGAAGCCCCGCCTACCCCGCCCCTGACTGCAGGCCAAGTTCATCTCCAGGAGCCCAGCCTGTAAAGTCACCTGTGAGAACTAAAGTGCTCCCTGGACCCGTGGGACCTGGGGGCTTCCAGCGGACGCGGAGCACAGCCCTAGGCTCCGCTGAGCAAGAAAGTAGCCTGGGGTGAGGTGAGCCGTCCGGACAGACAGAGCCCCGCACTGGCAGAGCGAGGGTCTGCTGGCTGAGGGTCAATTAGCAGGCACTCTGGCCTCCTGGGAAAGTGCAAAGTGAGAAGAACCAAGGGAAATTCAAAGTGAGACCCGAGGGCCAGCTTCTCTCCCGGGGCTGGGGTAAGCAGGGGAGGAAGCACACTGCTGACTTTGCAAAGAAGCGGGAATTGGAGACTCAAGCCCGGCCCTGAATAGTCTGGGAGGCTGCCTCGCACCCCAGGAGGCTTCCCTGGAAGAGAACGAGTTCTGGGCCAAAAAAGACAGCTCGAGAGTCCAGGAGGGACCAGGAAGAACTGCAGAGAGAACAAGGTCGGTCATCTGATCCCACACACAACCACCAGTGGCTGCCATGTCCCCGAAGATACGTGCCAGGAGACAGAAGAGTGACTCGGACTGTGCCCGTGTTGCAGAATCGCAAACGCAGGAAACCCGGGCTTACAATCAGTGTTGGCATGGAAAAGGGCCTTCCAGATCGACCGGCCCAAGCCTCCTGGTTCTGCAGCCAGGCCAGCCGGGACCCAGAGAGGGCAAGGGGCTGCCCGCAACCACAGAGCAACGGCCGGCCAGCCGCAGGCTACCGGCCGCTGGTCCAAGGTCATCTGACCTTGCTGGTAGCAGTTCTGGGGCCACGTGGCCGCAGTGGCAGAGTTAGAAGCTTCCTATATGAGTGCATATGGGCCACCCCCCAGGGAGTGGCCGCTACAGAAGGGGACTGTCTGCAGCTCTTCTCTCCTGCCCGCCCACTCCCCGGCCCCAGCATTCGAGCTGAGAGAGGAAGAGGAAGGGGGGAGCTATGTGATCTACTGGACCAGGCAGACAGATGGGCAGAAAAGCTGGTGGGAGAGAACTGAGTGACTCTCTTCAAAACCCACCAAGGAGGGAGAATGATCTTTCCTCGACTCACTGGCTTGCAAAGAGCGCCGTTCCCCCTCCCTTCCTTCCGCGCCCCGTCCCCAATCTCCATGCTGCTGCAGACGCCAAAGCAAGAGGGGAGAAGCCATAAGCTGTCCCCCGGTGGTCCTCGGAAAAGATGCTGTGGACCCAGAAGAGGAACGGGATGGGGAGTGTGGACAGGAGGCAGAGAGAAGGGGTTCAAGAAGGAGCCATTCGGGGCTAGGGGAACAGTGCATTAGCCATTTAAGAAACCCACCCTTCCCCTCTCCAAACATCGAGCGCGGTATCTGAAAAAAAAAATAAGAAAAAGAAAAGAAGTTTTTTGGCTTCTTGGCCGCTGCAGGCCACCATCCTCCGAAGCGCAGGTGGGCGAGGGCGTGCACGTGTAAACGGTGGGCCCCGCATCCCTGGGAGCTTTGGACACACGAGGCAGCAGCAACAGTTAACAACCAATAAATAAAAGATATCAATTATATATGTATAAAAAAAAACCCCTCACTTTCCCCACAAAAAGCACAATACTGTTATCACAAAAAAAAAATCGTCATTATCATAGTCATCATGATGACTTGAGGATGGGACAACGGATCACGTGATCGGGCAGGCCCCCCAACACTCTGAGCACCCCGTGGCCTCGGCCGTGACTCCCTACAGCCTCTCGGGCTGCCCCAGAATGGCCGAGGCGGGAGGCAGTGTCTCTGAGATCTACGGGAGCCTTCTCCCCATCTGTCAGTCTCTATCTTCTAGGACAGAAGGTAGTTGTTTTTTTTTTCCCCTTTGTCAATGTCTGTTCAAAATTAAAAAAAAGAAAAAAAGCACACGCACAGAAGAGCAGGAAGGACCCAGAAGCTGCCTGCGAAGCAGCCGGTCCTCGGTTTTGCAGAGGGCTGTAGCCTTTTCCGTTTCGTGTTGGCTTCCGGACAAGCAGAGGTTGTTGGCAATTGGAGCCAGTGGCTTCAGGCGGCGGTGGGTGCAGGGCAGAGGGGAGGAGAGCCGGGCTTCGTGGTTCCGGGGCCGCCAGGCCGAGTGTGGATGCGGAGAAATGCCGGGTGAACACAGGAGGGCGGTGTTGGGGGCGGAGGTGGCCTCATGGCGCACGGAAGGAGGTGAGTGGTTCCCAGGCATCTGGAAGACACAAGGAGGTGTGACGGGGGCAGAGCTGGCCGCCAGGGACACGCGGCCCCAGAGCTGGCAGGGCCGTCAAGCAGAGGGCAGGGTGGCGTTCCATCAGAAGTCCTAAAATGAGGGTGTGCACCCTCTGATCCACCCGTTGGTGTTTGGTACTTATCCTTACGGAACAAACAAGGCGTTTGTCACAGCGGCCTCTGGAATATAGCAAAATAGGGAGCGTCCACTGTCCGGGGGGCTGGTCGGATAAAGGAGAACATCGCCGTGGGAGCCCGTCATCTGCAGCCATTAAGAAGGACGCATGGCATGACCGAGGGGCACAGGAGAAGAGGCTCGACGGAATTAGTCTTCAGGGAAACACAAATAAAAACCACAATCACACGCACTAGGACAGCCAACCTCAAACACAGGCACATCGCAAGTGGCGGCGAGAGTGTGGAGAGGTTAGAACCCTCAGCCTTGCTGGCGGGAATGCAAGATGGCCAGCTGCCGTGGAATACGGTCGGTGGAACCCCAAAAGCTAAACACAGTTACCATGGGATCTAGCACGTCCACTCGCAGGTATATACGCCAGAGAACGGACACTGAGGACTCAGAGCTACGCACACCCATATTCACGGAAGCATTAGTCACAGCTGCCAAAAGGAGGAAACACAGATGTCCACTACTGGAGGAGCGGATAAATAAACCGTGGTCTATCCAGACCGCGGAGTATGACTTAGCCATATAAACAGGAAGGAGGTCCCAATGCCCGCTACAATGTGGATGAGCCTCGAAGACGTTAGCTAAGTGAAAGGACCCAGATGCCCAAAGCCCCAAATTGCATTTTCATGAAAGATTTCGTTGATATGAAATGTCCCAAGTAGGCAAAGCCATAGAGACAGAAGGCAGACTGAGGCTGCCGGGCGGGGGGCGGGGGTTGCATGGAGGGGGGATGGGGAGAAACTGCTTAATGGATATGAAGGTGGTTTTTTAAATATAATTATTTATTTTGAGGGAGAGTGAGCGAGCTCACAAGTGGGGGAGAGAGAGGGAGAGAAAGAAGATCCCAAGTAGGATCCGCACGGTCAGCGCAGAGCCTGATGCAGGGCTCAAGAACACAAACCCTGAGGTCACGACTTGAGCTGAGATCAAGGGTCCCATGCTTATGCGACTGAGGCCACCCAGGCACCCCTGGAGATGGAGTTTTATTTTGGAGAGATACGGATGCTTTGGGAACTGGGATGTGCTTTGGTTGCACATCACTGTGAATATACTAGATGCCACTGAATTGTTCACCTGAAACACAAAGTGTTTGGGGGTGCCTGGGTGGCTCACTCGGTTCAGCCTCCCTGACTCTTTTTTTTTAAATTTTTAATGCTTATTTATTTTTGAGAGAGACAGAGAGAGACAGAGAGAGACAGAGCACAAACAAGGGAGGGTCAGAGAGAGAGGAAGACATAGAATCTGAAACAGGCTCCAGGCTCCAAGCTGTCAGCACAGAGCCCGACGCGGGACTCGAACTCACGAACCGCTAGATCATGACCTGAGCCAAAGTCCGACGCCTAACTGACTGAGCCCCCCAGGTGTCCCCCCACCCCAACATCTGACTCTTGATCTCTGCTCAGGTCTTTACCTCAGGGTTGAGCTGGAAGCCCCGCGTGGATGTGGCACCTACTTTGAATAAATAAAATAAAATGCTTAATCTCGGGGCGCCTGGCCAGCTCAGTCAGCAGAATGTGCAACTCCTGATCTCAGGGTTGTAAGTTCAAGCCCCACATTACTTTAAAAAAAAAAATCTTAAAAAAAATGTTTTTAACACAGTGGTTACTTTTCTGTCATGTGAATTTCACCTCAGGATGTTTCTGAAAAGAGCGGCTTGGAAGGCAGTGCTCTCTGCTACGGTCCGCACCGTCCACAGATCCTTCCGGTAACCTGCTCCACTTAAATCGCAGGTCCCTGCTGCCCGAATGCACTGGAGCAGGTGTCTGATCTGAAAGGGGCCATTTCCCAGATCTGCGTGAGATGACCAGAGACACCGGCGGGGCCAGCCAGCAGCTAGATGGCGGCGACCCTGGAGGGGCAGGAAGTCCCCATGGGGCCAGAGTTGGGGTGATCGCTGGGGTGCAGGTGACGGGAAGAGTCACCCATCGGGAGACCCGTGTCCTCCCCGTGCCAACGGGCTGAGTTTCCAATCACAGGCGCTGCCTCCTGTGCAATCTGAACCCTTGTGATCTGCAGTATTGTATCTGCGGGTTAAGACCACAGGCACGATGGAGCCCATCGACGGCACTTAGGTCCATAAATCTGCATTGGTCCCCTCTGAAGGATGTCGAAAATCCATCTCATTTTGAAAGCTGAAAGAGAGGAAGAATCGAGTATCTATCTTGCCTTTCTTATGATAAATGAGGCTTGGCAGGAACCACACAGTTGATGAGGGGGACGTTTCCTAGTGCAGACATAGCAAGCTAACCACGAAGAAGGACGGACAGATTTGGAACACCACCGACAGAATGAATGAATGAAGTGCTCATCACCAAGGGCTGCTGACGTCACCAGACCTCGCACACGGTAGACACACGCAGCCCCGCTCAGGAGGTGCTGTTGCCAAAGTGAGTGCCGGGCGAGCCGGTGGATCTAACTGCCCATTTCCTGGAAGGACAGGAAACCTAAGGAAATGTTAAGGGGCGCCTGGGGGGCTTAGTCGGGTAAGCATCCGACTTTCGCTTGGGTCATGATCTCACGGTTCGTGGGTTCAGGCCCCGCGTCGGGCTCTGTGCTGACTGCCAGCTCGGAGCCTGGAGCCTGTTTCAGTCTGTGACTCCCTCTCTCTCTGACCCTCCCCTGCTCATGCTGTCTCTCTCTCTCTCTCTAGAAATAAATAAAACATTAAAAAAAAAAAAAACCCCACCCACGGGGCACAATCGGCAAACCTCTGATGTAGGAGACTCCACAGAATGTGTTTCTTGATAAATGGCAGGCAAAATAGTAATAATAATAATAAGGGAGGGGGAGACATAGATTAAAATGAACTTGACCTATCAACCAACTGCAATAGGTGGAATTTATTCAGATTGTTTCGAATAAACAAAACATTGCGAGGTCACAGGAAGTGGGAAGAATAGCTGCAGCCTGGGGGGTATTAGGGAATCAGTACTGATTTCTTTTTTTGCTATTATGGATTTTGTAAAGAAACATTATCTTTTCAGAATACATCTTGAGATATTCATGTCTGAAATGATATAATTTCTTGAATTTGCTTCAAAAGAACCCACCACCAAGGTGCATATGGAAGGTACATATGATACAAGATTGGCCACAAATTGGTGATTCTGAAGCTGGGTGATGGGTAATGAGGTCACGCCATTCCTTCTATTGCTGCTTGTCATTAAGAAGTTCTTTTTAGGGGCGCCTGGGTGGCTTGGTCGGTTAAGCATCCGACTTCGGCTCAGGTCATGATCTCACGGTTCGTGGGTTCGAGCCCCGCGTCCAGCCATACAACAGAACACTATGCAGCTATTAAAAATTATGATCTCTTGGGGCGCCTGGGTGACTCAGTCGGCTAAGTGTCTGACTTCGGCTCAGGTCTTGATTTCATGGTTCGTGGGTTCGAGCCCCACATCAGGCTCTGTGCTGACAGCTCAGAGCCTGGAGCCTGCTTCTGATTCTGTGTCTCCCTCTCTCTCTGACCCTCCCCTGCTCACGCTGCCCCTCTCTCTCTCTCTCTCTCTTTCAGAAATAAATAAAACATTAAAAAAAATTTTTTTTTTAAATTATGGTCTCATAGGGCACCTGGGTGGCTCAGTCAGTTAAACGTCCGACTTTGGCTCAGGTCATGATCTCACAGTTCGTGGGTTCAAGCCCCTCACTGGGCTCTGTGCTGACACTTCAGAGCCTGGAGCCTGCTTCAGCTTCTGTATCTCCTTCTCTCTCTGACCCTCCCCCACTCACACTGTCTCTCTCTCAGAAAAACAAATAAATAAATAGATTTTTAAAAATAAATAAATAAAAAATAAAAATTATGGTCTTGAACATTTTTACTGATGCAGGAAAATATACAGGGTTTCAGTTCCTCAGCGGTTCAGTGAATTATACAACAGGAACTTATTAACAATTATGATACATCAGGAATCTGAGAATAAATAAATAAAGAAATCACAGAAACGATGGAACATGAATTGGATATAATCACTGTCCAGTAGGTTTGAGGACAAGCCTGAGAAAAGGAGGAAGGTAATATTCGGGGCGAGGTGATAGGAAGGTTGTGTGAAAATAGAGTAACTTCTTTTTGGCCTCCATGTTGCCGGGGAGGTGTGAAGGAAAGCCAGTGTAGACATACCATGACGTGGACTTTGTGCCATGCTGGGTAAAACATGCTAAAAATCTTTTTTCTTGGGGTGCCTGGGTGGCTCAGTTCGTTAAGCATCCGACTTCGGCTCAGGTCACGATCTCACAGTTTGCAAGTTTGAGCCCCGCATCAGGCTCTGTGCTAAGAGCACAGAGCCCCCTTCAGATCCTCTCTCTCTGCCCCTCTCCTGCTTTCTCTCTCAAAAATAAATAAACGTTAAAAAAAACTGTTAAAAAATCTGTTTTCTTAGTGTTGAGGTGCCAAAAGAAAACATAAACATTCCCTATAAGTTGTTTGTTAAAAACAAAAAACCAACAACCAACATATGGGTATGAGCTCACTGCCGCTAAGGAAATACAAACACGTGTGTGTTCGCAGAAAACCGGGAGACGAAAACAATTAGGGCAACTCCAAAATAATCGCAGGCCGTAAAGAGACTAATTACACCACGTGACTTCCTCTGGGGGACAGATACATCTGGAACCTAGGTTGGTACCACTTTTCCACGGCTTGCAGGACACAAAGCAGCACTATCACGTGACAGCTGCCACGGAGGCCGCTGGCGACAGTAATACACAAAAGGAGCCTCTGGGAGATGAGACAATGGATCATAGGCGCCATGGGACCCAAGGCCACATACTGGGTGCTTCTAAGATTAGAGAAGAGCCTGTGAGGATTCCTTTAGAAATTGGTTTGATTACCTCTCCCCATGTGACCCAGTTACTGAATATTCAGTGTTTGTGAGCGTTCAGTTCTTTTTGAATCACTCTGGACAACGCACACAGTGGTTACATCTGGGGAAAACATGAAGGTTTTTAAAAATAAACTTTTTGTAGGGAGGTGTTCTTTTTCATCATATTTTCTTTTTTTTAAGATTTTATTTTTAGGGCTACCCAGCGCGAGGCTCAGACACACAACCCTGAGATCAAGAGTCACACGTTGCACCGGACTGAGCCAGCCAGGTGCCCCGCCACCTATTTTGTGATGTCTTTTCAAGGGAAAAGGATCTCTTGTGTAAAATCATCATCATCATCATCATCAAAGCTGCACCAACAGCCTAAGCCTCTGAAAGAAAGTATCAGCAAATCAAATCTGATGATACATAAAAAACATTAACGCGGCACACGTGGAGTTTTATTCTGAGAACGCAAGGGTGACTTAGCATTCAAAAGCCAATCGGTGCCCTTCATCAGGTTAACAACCAAAAAGGGAGAAAAGTCAGATGAGCATCTTGACAGACACAGAAAAGACTTTTTATAAAATCAACGCTATTCATGATTATTAAGATTGATTTATTTAAGTCATCTCTGCACCCAACGTGGGGCTTGAACCCATGACCCAGAGACCAAGCGTGGCACGCTCTTCTGACTGAGCCAGCCAGGTGCCCCACTATTCATGATTAACAACTCCTACGAGGCGTGCCTGGGTGGCTCAGTCCGTTGAGTGTCCCGCTTCAGCTCAGGTCATGATCTCGTGGTTCATGGATTTGAGCCCCGCATCGGGCTCTGTGCTGACAGCTTGGAGCCTGGAGCCTGCTTTGGATTCTGTGTGTGTGTCTCTCTCTCTGCCCCTTCCCTGCCTGTGTTCTGTCTCTCTCTCTCAAAAATAAAAAAGCATTAAAAAAATTTTTTTTAACAATACAATACAATACAATACAATACAATACAATACAATACAATACAAAGAACTCCTGGCCAACCAGAAAAGGAAACTTTCTAAATCTGATAAAACCTTTCAAGAGAAGACCTACACCAGACATCCTAATAATTATTATTTTTGAATTAATTATAAACTAACTAATCTAATAGTCAATTCTTGACATTTTTCCCCGAAGACCAAGAGTTCAGACAAGAATGCTCATCTTCTCCACCCCTAGGGGGCACTGTGCTGGAAAGCCAGCCAGCAGCACAAAGAAACAGATGACGGAAAGGAAGCAGAGAAAGAAATAAAGCCTAGAAAGTTCCAAAGAATCAAAGGCTGATGCTCAGCTTTGATAAATGACATTAACAGGATCATATGTGTAGGATTAATCTACAAAACCCATGTGAATTTCGGGGCACCTGGGCGGCTCAGTCGGTTGAGTGTTTGACTCTTGATTTTGGCTCGGATCATGATCCCAGGGTCGTGGGATCGAGCCCCGTATTGGGCTCTGAGCGGAGCATGGGGCCTGCCTGGGATTCTCTCTGCAGCACAACATGGAAGATACAACAGAGAAGACGCAGGGGGAAGAGGTAGGAGAGAGCGAGGAGGAAGAAGGGAGACAGAACACAGGACTCTCATGAGCAATGGCCCAGCACTTCCAGAAAACCCGACTGGATAAAAGCAGAAACCGTACTCGAGATATGGAACACGAGAGCTGGGGGCTGGGGTCCCCACGCGGCCCCAATCCTGGCTGACAACGCTGCCTTCAAAGCACTTTCAACCCAGGGAAAGTCTTCAAGCAAACTCTCGGGCTGAATCTGAGCATATAAAAATGTCTGAATGGTGGGCGCCTGGGTGGCTTAATCGGTTAAGCGTCTGACTTTCGCTTAGGTCATGATCTCGCGGTTCGTGGGTTCGAGCCCCGCGTCGGGCTCTGTGCTGACTGCCAGCTCAGAGCCTGGAGCCTGTTTCAGTCTGTGACTCCCTCTCTCTCTGACCCTCCCCTGCTCATGCTGTCTCTCTCTCTCCTAGAAATAAATAAAACATTTAAAATTTTTTTTTAAAAAATGTCTGAATGGAAGCGCTCTAGTGGATTTGAACTTGACCTCCAAGTCACCTCCTACCTGCTCAGCTCCCACTGGGAAGCTCCAGGTACCGCCAGGAGACCCAGTACTTACCTGCCAACCCCAGGTGTCCTGTGACTGGTGCTCCCCTCCCCACACCTCCCCCCAGGCCCCAGGTCCCCCCTCCACTCACCCCAGCTCTGGGCCCTGGACTATACCAGCCCGTCATACAGGGAGAGCGCTTGCACGATGGAGGGGTCTGCCTTCGACCCTTCCTGGAACTCCTGCAGAGTCAGCTTCCCGTCGGCGTTCTGCAAGCACAGAGAGAGAGAGAAAGAGAGAGAGAGAGAGAGAGAGAGAGACAGCTAAATGTGGGGGGACAACCGGGCTCCTGGGATGGGCGCCTCGGGGCCGGGCCCCGGACATCCCCGCCCCAAGCCTGGCCCGAGACTGGCCGAGACACAGCTTCTGAACAAAGTCAGGTCAGGGGGGAGGCGGTGCAGCTCGCTAGGTAAGAGGGGTCGGGCGTCAGACAGACCTGGGCACTACCTGCCAGGGTGACCTTGGGCACGTGACCCACTTCCCTGCGCCCCGGTTTCCTCACCTGGAGCGAGAGGTAGCTACATGGCTTCCTCAGGGCATCGGGGTGACTGCTCTGGGAGCCTCAGATGGGCAGCGTGTCCCTAACTCCATGCTTATCGTCCTTGCGATGAATTCCCGTAAACGGCAGTTAATCCCAAAGTGGCTGAGAGCCTAATGCATTTCTCTGGGGCCACTCTTCGAAGAGCATCTGAACGACTCCCAGAGGGGCGCCTGGGTGGCTCAGTCAGTTGAGCATCCGACCTCAGCTCAGGTCACGATCTCCGCAGCTTGTGAGTTTGAGCCCTGCGGGGGATTCTGTGCAGAGCCCGCTTTGGATCCTCTCTCTCTGCCCCTCCCCTGCTGGCGCTCTCTCTCCCTCTCTCTCTCAAAACTAAAGAAACAGTTTTAAAAAATAAAAATAAATAAACCACTCCCGGAGCAGCCTACACGGGACCCCGAGACGCCTGGGAGGAGACCATGTGCAGCTCCCGTAAAAGGACCTGTGTGGACCCACCCTCCTGTCCCCAGAGACTACAGGCGGTAACCAGAGCTCCCAGAGGCATGGGGAGGCGGGAGGGTCGCTCACTGGGGGCCCCGTGGATATACCGCTAGTGTGCACGCTTGGTCTCATGGGCTCCACACGGCAACCCTAAAAAGAGGTGCGGCTCTTACCCCCATTTTGCTGGGAAGGAAACTGAGGCTCAGTCACCTGGCCAGGGCCCCATGGCTAGTAACTGGGGAAGGCAGAACTTACGCCAGTCTGGGTGGGACACGGGCTTTGTTTCCCTAAGTAAGGGAAACAGAAGACAGGGGGGATTCAAGAGAAGTGTGTGCCCTTGGCATTAAACAGCACTGAACCTGGGGGCGCCTGGGAGGCTCAGTCGGTTGGGCCTCCGACTTCAGCTCAGGTCATAATCTCGCGGCATGTAAGTTCAAGCCCCACGTCGGGCTCTCTGCTCTCAGCCCAGACCTGCTTGGGATCCTCTGTCCCCCTCTCTCTCTGGTCCCCACCCTGCTCTCTCTCTCAAAAATAAACAAACATTAAAAGAAAAAACAAAATTATTTTACTTAAAAAAAAAAAAAAGCTTGATAGAAATAGGGATTTCTTAACCTGGGGTCGGAGGCTAGAATTCAGCAGGTCTGTAAACCCAGATGGGAGAAAAATGAGATCTTTCTATTCACTAACTTCATTTTTTTATTATAGTTTGTTCATTTATTTAAAGAGAGAGTATGTGCACGCGCAAAAGCTGCTTATTTATTTATTTAGAAAGAGAGTGTGTGTGTGCACGCGCACAAGCTGGGGAGGGACAGAGAGGGACAGAGAATCTGCACTGTTACAGTGGAGCCCAATGTATGGCTCAAACTCCTGAACCGCAAGATCATGACGCGAGGCAAAGTCAAACGCTTGACCGACTGTGCAATCCGGGTACCCTTCTATTTGTTAACTTCTAACTGTGATTTAGCTTTTCCTTCCATGATGACAGCAGCTGACAATGCCTACCGGAATGAGCAGTACCTGTGACTGTCAACCATGCGGGTCATGGGTGTTTTCGTGACATGTCACAGCTGCTGCAGGGCCACGTGAAATTGCGGGGCAGTCACACCCACTGCGATGCTTTCTTATTTAATGTCTCCATGACGCAGCCCAATTAATGCTGTATCACGAATTCTTTTTAAAAAATATTTTGGGGGCACCTGGGTGGCTTGGTCAGTTAAGTGACTTCGGCTCAGGTCATGATCTCATGGTCCATAAGTTCGAGCCCTGAGTGGGGCTCTGTGCTGACAGCTCAGAGTCGGGAGCCTGCTTCCGATTCTGTCTCCCTCTCTCTGTCCCTCCCCCCCTAAATAAACATTAAAAAAATAATAAAATAAAAAATATTTTGATGGCTGTATTCCAAAATCATTAGCTTCCTTTCCAACCCTATGGATTTGATTTGATGCACCGAAAATCATTCTGAGACCCCCATAGACTTCTCCGGTATGTTAAAGGGGTCCATGGCAAGGAGTAAAAAAGGTTAAGACTCTTAGGGGGGCTGAGTCACTGAGGCTGGGGCACCTGGGTGACTCAGTCTGTTAAGCAACTGACTTCGGCTCAGGTCATGATCTCATAGTTCCTGAGTTCGAGCCCTGCGTCGGGCTCTCCGCTCTCACAGCAGAGCCCACTTTGGATCCTCTGTCCCCCTCTCTCTCTGCCCCTCTCCTGCTCTCTCTCTTTCTCTCTCTGTCAAAAATAAACTTAAAAAAAAAAAAAAAGAATCTTAGTTGAGAGAAGAAAAAGTGTCAGGCAAACTTACTTAACTCTCTGGGCATTCGGTGGGGACGCCTGCTGACCAGTGGATAACTCAGCAGGCAAAGCCACTGCCCTGGACATCTGTGCCTTTATCAGGGTCTCCACTACCCGCCCACCCCCCACACTTTACCCGGTGAGGGCCCGTCTCCCCACCGGGCTCACCTTGTCCATCATGGCAAAGATCCGGTCCACTCTCTTCTCAGGGGTGTTTTCCTCCTCGGGGAGTTCCACGGTGTTTCCCTGCCAGGCAGAGACAAGGCGGGTGGGGGGCTCCCGCCAAAACTCTGCCTCCCAGATCTGGGCTGCTTCCAGATGCAGACTGCTCCATGCTCTCTGGAACACCCCATCCCCTCCGGCCACACGGATGCTGCGGCCCCTGCCTGCCTCACCAGGTGGGGATGCACCCCGCGCGACCCCTCCCCTGGCCAACTCTCATCCAGGGCAGGAGGGCAGCTGTGCAGCCAGGCCCTGACCCTAAATGTGACGCCCTTCCTGCCACTCCTATCCCGTCGGGCCCAGGGGCCTCACCACCATCTGGTAAATGGCGTCCACAATGTCCAGCATCTCGTTCCTGGTGATGTAGCCGTCGTTATCCAGATCATAAAGCTTGAAGGCCCCTGCGAGCAAGCAGCGGGGGCGGGGTCACCCCTGGGCAGGGCAGCTCTGCCACGCCCCTTCCTCCTGCGCCCCCACACGGTGAGGGTGGGGATAACCAACGGCCCCATCACGTGTTGGCAACGAGGATTCACATCAGGACAAACGGATGGACAGACAGACAGATGCACACTGACACACACCCCATTTCAACTAGGGTTTAAAAAAAAAAAAACAGGAGCCTGGGTGGCTCAGTAGGTTGAGCGTCTGACTTTGGCGCAGGCCATGATCAAAGGGTTCCATTCGTGAGTTCGAGCCCCACATCGGGCTCTCTGCTGTGGGTGCAGAGCCCTCTTCGGATCCTCTGTCCCCCTCGCTCTGCCCCGCCCCTGCTTGTCCCCCCGCCCAAAATAAATAAATAAACTTAAAAGAAAGAAGGAAACCAGAAGTAGAAAAGAGGGGGCTCTGGGTCTGCGAGTGGAGGCTGAGGCCAAGGCTGAGTGGGGCAGGGCCCAGGAGGACCCCCATAATGATGCCCCCTCCTCTCCACCCACTGCCCTTCCACAATCATGCGCTTCCTGCTACAGTTGACTCAGAAAGTCAAATAATACCCCCAGGATGGGAGTGGGGTGTAGCTTTTACATGAACAAAATCCTCCTTTATTCCTAAAAAAAAGAAAGAAAAAGAAACTGCAGGCGTTTCTTGTTGCCAACGCAACGCAGCGGAAAGGTCCAGGAGAGCGTGAGTTCTGGCTCAACTGCTTCCGTCCTCTCTCCAGACTCCCTTTCGCGCCCCGTGTGCTAGCATGGAACTCTCTCTCCCCTGGGGTCTCGCACATGCTGTTCCCCAGCCTGGAACTCTCTTCCCTCCACCTGCCCCGGCCAGCTCTCCCCCCTGACTGTCAACAGTTTCTCTCCTGTCTGCTCACCCACACCCCTTCCTGCCTGGGTGACAGTTTTATGGGATTTTTAAAAATTATGCCCCCGTGCCCGACGGACGGTCGTGGGAGCAGGTGCCTGCCTATCGGGTCACCCGCGGAGTCCCCGCCTCCTGATCAGCGCGGGCACGTGGCCGAGCTCGGCTGGCATCTGCTGGGTGACCGTGTGAATAAGTGAATGAGGCCAGTCCTCAAAACAGCCACCTCCTCTAAGCCGTGCAGCCAGGGCTGGGATCGGGTCTTCTAACTCGAGGCCGCTGCCCGTGGCCCATGTCTGCACCTGTCCACTGGCCGTCTGTCCAGCTTGCCTGGCTAAGCCACGTCCCTCCCACACGGCCACCTCCAGAACGCTCCTGCGACCTGGAAAGGCGGGACATCTGTGCCGCTCTCCCAGCCCCGGACAGACGGCCTGGCCCGCTTATTTGGCCTCCCTCCAGCCTGGGACCAGCCAGTGGCCGCCTGACGGAACCCGGGGGACAGGACTTACACCTCAGCTTCTCGTCCAGGGTCCCCCTCGAGGTCACCGACAGTGCCTGGATGAACTCGGAGAACTCGATCCGCCCGTCCTGACAGGAGAGAGGGGTGGGGTGGCCTCGGTCAGCACCGGGTCACCGGTCAGGCTGGACCCTGGGCACCTGATGGGAGGCAGCAGGCACCAAATAACCCACGGCCGACGGACCCCCAAATGGGGAGGGGGGGAGAAGGGACAAGGGATGGGGTGTGGGGGGATTACAGACGGGGCAGGTCAGGTAGGAAGGACAGAAGAAAGACTGAGGCTAAAGGCAGAGCCCACATCTGATAGGGGAAAGAACTGGAAGTCGCCAGCAACACCCCCCTCCCCGGGCAAGAGCCGCCTGAAACCCCCTTTCCCCTTGGCTTTGAACTACGGGCTGAGAGTCTTCTGAGGAGGGGAGGGCCCTCAACTGTTTAATCCTACCTGTTTGTTTTACAAATAGGGAAACTGAGGCCTGGAGAGGGCAGAGCTCTCCCCGGGGCCAAGCAGCGCCGGCCTCAGGGCACCTGAGGAGGAAAGCCAGGGCATGGCAGAACAGAAACCGTCCACAGGCCCAAAGTGCGGAGGGTGAAATCCAGTTATGGCAGAGCAGCCCCGAACACGAGGGAGCCTGGAATAATGCAGGCGTGGGCCAGGGGTGCTAAGGACCGTGGGCGCCCCCACGGTGGATATGCCACACGTCAGCACAGCCATCGCCGGGAGGGGACACACGCATCAACACAGATGAGCCAAGAAAGCGTGCCGCTCAGCGAAAGGAGCCAGGCACAAAAGATCCCAGGGCCTCAGTTTCCCCATCCGCAAAACGGGGGTATTGAAAGGACATACCCCAGAGGCGGTTGGTTGGAAAGCCTCATTCAGAGTAACCCACTGAAAACGCTTAGCACGTAGTAAATGTTCAGCAAACGTCAGTTACGGTTCTACATCCTCCGTTATTGTCCCTGCAGCGATTTGCGTTTTGTGCTTGTGAGAAAAAGGTCAAGGCATGTGGGCGTGTGCGTGTGTGCATACAGACGTGTGCGCTCGGTATATGTGTGCATGCCCATCTCCGTGCGGTGCATGTGGAAGAGGCGCACGATCCAGGCATGCGTGCACACCGGTGCGCGTGTGCGTGCATCAGTGCACATGTGTGTGTGTGCACACGTGTGTGTGTTCCCTCTCCAGAAGCGAACATCGGCAGCGGAGCGTGGGTGTGGAGACGCCGCGGGCGCCTGCAGGAGCTGAGCAGGCGGGGGGTGGGGGTGGGGGTTGGGGGGAGGGGACGCTAGGACAGGCACGGGCCCCCCTGAGTCCCCAGCTCACCTTGTTTTCGTCAAAGACGTTGAAAACAAACGTAGCAAACTTGGTGGGGTCTCCAAATGGGAAGAACTGCTTGTAGATTTTCTGGAAGCCTGCGGCATCCAGCTGCCCGCTGGGGCAGTCCTTGATGAAGCCTTTGTACCTGGAGTGGCAGACCGGGTGAGAGGGGGGGTAAGAGGCGCCAGCATCGCCCCCCTGCCAGCAGCTCCCGCCTGGCGTCCCCTCCCCCCTTGCCGCCTGCTCAGCCACTGTCTCCCCCAATCCTGTTCAAGGAGACAGTGGCACATGCGGGTGCCGGGCACAGGCCTGGACGTCGTGGCACGGGCTCATCGCCCCACCTCTGCTCTGGCTAGCTGTGTGACCTGGGACAGGTGACTGCACCTCTCTGAGCCTCATCTGGATGAGGGGGAAAAGACTCGCCGGGAGGATTAGCCTGTACACCGCGCAGAGAGCACTTGCCCTCCCCACCCCAGCCCTGCACTCCACACAGCGGGGGCTGAAAGAAAACAAAGCTCCCCAGAGTCACGCTCTCGCACCAGGGCACTCCCGCCTCCCCGCTGAGCCCCTCCTGGCACCACAGAGTGGGGCGGGCTGGCTGGTGGGCAGAGCCACCATATGGGGCCGGCATCTGGCTCCTCCCACACGCCTGCACCCTCCCCCCTTTACGCACACCCCCTCCCCCACATCAGTTATCACTGGAACAGGGCAGCAAGCTCGGAGGGCACCCTGGCTTGTCCCAACTGGACTTGTCCCCCTGCATCCCCAGGCCCGGCCCAGGGCTCTGCAGCTACAGGCAGCCAGCCGATGGCCACATGGCTCTGGAGTCCAAATCCGAGCTCTGCCATTTGCAGGCTGTGCCACCTCGGGCCAGTGTCCTCCCTACTCTGAGCCTCAGTCTCCTCATCCCTAAAAAGGGACGGCTGTCACATCTGTCCTGTGGGGATCAGATTAAGGCAGCATCGTTAACCCAGGGCTGGGCGTTAGAAAAACCCATCCGTAGCATGATCTTCCGTCTTATGAACTCAGATGAGCCATCGTAAACCAATCCATGAGCTGGCGCCTGGGTGTAGCTTAGCAACCCAGCTGGAAGAAGGTTCCGAGGAGGAGGAGGGTTCCTGGCACGAAGGGAAGCTGGCAGGGGATCAGCTATTCTCTGCGCCCAGCACCTACCTCGCTGGGCCGCTCTGCAAACCCAGTGCCCCCGAACGCCCACGGCGGCCAGCGAGCAAGCCTACGCTGGAGCCCGTTTCTGAGGCTCGGGAGGGGCGGACTTGCGTGTCCTGAAATCCCAGACGGGAGCTGGGGTGGGGGGCGGGGTCAAGGGTGAACCCTGAAGAGGTCTGATGCTCAGGGACACAGGGTCGCTGCGACTGTCACCTGCCCCACTGGTCTGTTCTGAGACCCTTGTGAAGGTGCCCTTCTCCCCTCACGTCTAGGGAGGGGACTCCGGGCACCCCGTTCTGGGCCCTGGGAAGCGGCGCGGTGGCCCCAATCTAAGGGGCCAGGGCCGCGCTGCACATACAAGGACCTGGAAGGGACCCTCGGGGACCGGCAGCCTACACCACTGAGGCCAGATGTTAACATCCCTTGCTAAGCGCAGGGATGGGGGGTGCTGGGGGAAGGGGGAGGCCGGAAGGTGCACCAGCCTGGGGTCGGGCCAAGGGGGCGCCCACAGCCAGCTGGAGGCCATGAAGGAGGCCAGGCCTCCCCGCGCCTCCCTGTCTCCTCCCACTGGGCATCTGGAGGGAGCAGAGGCCCAGGGAGGCCGAGTCCCTGCTCAGTCACGGGATGGCCGCCCCATTTCACCCTCTGCCCGGGCCTCTGGCCGCAGCCCGTGCCAGGCGCTGAGCTCGGCCTTCGTGGCTGTTCCTCCCTCCGTCGCCACCCAAGCCCTGCGCGCTGGGTGGGCTCGGTGATGCGGGGGTCACAGCTGAAGGCACGGAGGCAAAGGGCCGGTGACCCTCCCACCGCAGGTGCCGGGAAGGGACCCAGCCTCATGCTCGGCCCTCCCCTAAAGCCTCCTTCCCAGCGGGGCGCTCTGGCCCCCAACTTCACGCCTGGGCGGGACGCGCAGCCAGGGAGAAGGGGCGTTTTAGGGACAAGACCTGATCCGTGACTCCAGGTCCTGTGGCCAAGACAGGTCCCCAGGCAGGAGGAGGGGACGGGCCTGGCGCCAGCGTGGGGGCCTCCAGTCATCAGATCAATGCTTCCGGAGGAATGGGGGGCCTCCCCCTGAGCTTCTCCTCACCCCATAATGGATGTAAGTTCCTTAAATGATGCTGAAAGACTTAAAAACAATGAAGAGAAGACACAAGCCTCTCCTTGAGGGTCCCTGCGGGGGGCTCCTGGGGGTTGGCTCTCGGAGAAGAAGGCACAGCAGGGACCCCCAGGGCTGAGAGCAGCTGCTGAGAGCCAGCAGTGGGAACCCCCCCACCACAGCGGTAACCGATATAACCGGAGGCAGGCGGGGATGCAGGGAGGCCAGCTCCGTGGGGAGCCTTTCTGGGTACCCTTCCTGGGGTACCTGTCCAGTTCCCCCTGCAGAAGGCCCCAGGAAGCTCATCCCGGGGGCGGGGGGGCAATGCCAGTTAGGAGCGACCCCAGCCCAGTCTCTTCTTGCCAAGCACCTCCATGTTCCACACCCAACCATACTTTCTAGAACATGCCATACTATCTCCGGTCTCCAGGCCTCTGCCTGCAAACTACATCTTTCTCTTCACGGGGCTCATCCACTCACCTACCACGCCCCAGCTTCGACGTCACTTCCGGGAATAAGGGCCAGCCTTCCCCCACCCCAGCCTGACGGGCTCCTCTGCTCCCTCACCCCTTGGGAGACACCCCTGCTCTCTGTATCCCGTTTGCCTCCGGGCTGTGTCCCCATCCGACTGTAACCTCTCTGACACCACGGAGGTCCCTGCCTGGCATGGGCCCTGGTGTATGATGTGGGCTCAGTAAATATTTGTCTAAGGAAATGGATGGATGATGGATGGATGGACGGATGGATGGATGGATGGACAGATGGACGGACGGACAAATGAACACACAAACTGCCGGACAAGGACAGAGTGAGACCCAGTTATCCGGTGTCTTCTTCCTGCGTCCCGAGGACCCTGGCCAGCACTTGAGAGCTTCCTGCAGACAGGCTAGAGAACCACTGATGGACTCCCGCCCCTCTGTGGATTGGCAGGGACCTGGGGGCCCAGAGAGGGAGAGACGCTGGCTTAGGGTCACACAGTAAGTTAGTGGCAGGATCAGAGCTCCGGCCAGGGGGAAACATCCAGAGCAAATGCAGGCTCAAGTCCTGCCTCCCAGACACGGAGGTCTGGGCACCCTGCCTCACCAGAGCAGAGATGGGGGGGATCTGAGCTGTCCCAGGCACCCCGGGCACCCCACCTCATTAGCCATCACAGCTCCGAGGCCAGGACTTTTCACACCTTGGTCCGATCCTGAGGGGCGCCCCCCCACTCCACCGGCTGGCTGAGTCAGGACACCCCAAGCCAGGCACACACACACCCCCCACCCCCGCCCCATTGCCGGCACCGGGGGTTTGCTCTGCCTCAGGATGAAGTTCCTGTCTGGGAATTTCATCCCTGAGGGTGACTGAGAGATGTGACTCCACCCCCCACCCAGGGCCCACTCCCCAACCCCCCCCCCCCACTACCCGCTGGCTTCAGGTTCCAAAAGGCCCCGGGCCCCTCCCTCTCTCCTTCAGAAAACCTGACCCAAGAAGCCAGGGCCCTGGGCGCCAGTCCTGTGAGGGGACCCTGAGGGACCCCTCCCCTGCAGTGCCCCTGAGGTCCCCTGCTGGTAAAATAAGTGGCTTAGACCAGCACCACTGACATTTGGGGTTGGGTGATTCTTGGTGGGGAGGCACCCTGCACACCATAGGACGTAGGCAGCATCCCTGGCCTCCATCTGCTAGGTGTCCTCAGCACCTGCTCCCTAGTGAGGACGACCAAATGTGTCCCCAGACAAGGCCAGATACCCCACCTCCCCCAGGAAGCAGAACCCCTCCAGTTGAGAAATACTGAACTAGATGGCCTCTGCAAAGCCCATGACCTTGAGCGGGTAACTAGATGGCCTCTGGGAAGCCCATGACCTTGAGGGGGTCTACCACAAGTGTCCGACCTTCTAGCGTCTGTGATTCTGCATGACAACAACCACCGGCAGCGACTGAGAGCCAGGCTGCGTGCTTCCCAGGCACGATTTCCCGCAATGGTCCCACTGAGCCCCGGAGACAAGGACTATTATGCCCCCTTTACAGATGGGGAAACTGAGGATGGGGAAGCTTCAGTCTTGCCCAGGCTCAGGGCCTTCACTCAGCACGCCTTCTGCTCAGCCCACTCTTCTCCTCCCTCCCCTGCTGACTCCCACTTACCCTTTCGTTCTTGGCTTTGGTGTGCCCCTTAGAGAAGTCCCCTCTGGCCACCCCGGACGGAGCCACACCCCAGCACCCTGCCGCTGGCCAGGACCTCTGTGGCACCTCGTACAACTGTGCTTGGTGACTGACTCGTGTAACCCATGTGACAGTTACGCAGGCATTGAGGCAGGGACCATGTCTCTGCAAAACCCACTGACAGGCCACCCACTTCAGACCAGGACCCCAAGTGCATGGTAGAAAGGTGTTGGGGAGCGATCTTTTTCTTGTATTTATTATTACTAAGCTCTGTGCTTACTGTCTCCTTTGGTGGCATTGAGCATGCAGGAATTCTGTAACATAATTTAGGGGAGCCTGGGGGGCTCAGTCGGTTGAGTGTCTGACTTCGGCTCAGGTCATGATCTCGCGGTTCATGGGTTCAAGCCCCGCATCAGGCTCTGTGCTAACAGCTCGGAGCCTGGAGCCTGCTTCAGATTCTGTGTCTCCCTCTCTCTCTGCACCTCCCTCCCTCCCTCTCTCTGAGAAATAACTAAAACATTAAAAAAATTGTTTTTAAATTATAGTCTCATGGGGTGCCTGGGTGGCTCAGTCAATTAAGTGTCCAACTTTGGCTCAGGTTATGATCTCAGGGTTCGTGGGTTTGAGCCCCATGTCGGGCTCTGTGCTGACAGCTCAGAGCCTGGGGCCTGCTTCAGATTCTTTGTCTCCCTCTCTCTCTGCCCCTCCCTCTCCCTCAAAAAGAAATAAACATTAAATAATGACAATAATAAAAATAAAAACCCAACCAAATTCCAATCACACCTCCACCTAGATTTGCCTTTTTCTTTTAAAAACCATCCTTAGTTCCTAGGACGTGTGGATGCTATTTTTTCTTTTTACGGATGTACGAAGAAGACATTTCATTAAATCAATTATCTCTGTACCTGTCACTAGTCCTGAAATTGTGTTCGAGAACTAGGGTCTTAACTCTCTGGGGACCAGGGTCCCCTCTGGGAATCAGACAGAAGGCTATGGAACCGCGCGTAGGAGGAGGCACGTCCCGAGCCCGGTGCAGGCAGCTTCCGGCCACACGGGTGTCTGACGGGGCTGGCTGTGTTGGGGGGCCAGCTCCTCGAGACAGGGTGGGGACGAGAGGAGAAAGTCGCAGATTTGACAACTGCATTCTTAGACTTCTTTGAAAGGGAAAGGAAAAAAAAGAAACCTGTCGTTTCGCAAAGCAGCGAAGGCTGAATGCCACTTAACAAAAACACTTACCGAGTGTTCCCGCCTGGGCTGACGCATGTGTCCCCCCAGGGGACCCCAGGCACTCAGTCCCCGCTGCCTCCAGCCCCTGGCACTGGCCTGGCACATAGTGGGTGCTAAACAAACGAACGAGTGAATAAATGGATGAATGAAGGAAGGAATGACTGCTCACCACGACACGTGGATCCCTTTCCTATTTGGCTTCCTGTTCTCTGAGAGCCCCGAGCAAGACCCAAAGGCCCCCGGCTGCTGGGACTTTCCCAGTTCACGGCTCTCAGTTTCCATGAACTTGGCCTTGTGGGAGCCGGCCTGAAGCAAGGCCGCATCTCCCTGCGTGCCTCCCTCCCTGCCCAGGATACGGCGCTGCCTGCTGCCGCGGGAAAGGCGGGGAACAGACGGGTTAACGAGCAAGCATCACCCCCAGTGGCAATGACCCTGGGAGCCCCAGCGGCCTCCACGGCGCCCTTGGTAATATTCTCTCCATTATCTTTGCAAACAGCCCTTCCCATGTCGCCCCCTTCCCAGTCCTGGAGGGGGATCCTCAGACCCCCCTGAGGATGAGGTCTCTTCCTTGCTCCCCTCCCCCACCAGCCCCCCGCTGTCTTCAGCTTTGGGGGGCTGCCCAGGCAAGAGTCGGCAGGATGGAGCCCCATGGCCTGAGTCATGGACGTGGAAAGAGCTGGACCCAGATCCACATACACACATACAGCCCCAGGCCACCTGGGCGAGGACCTCTGCCCTTCTGAGCTTCAGTTTCTTCAGAAAATTTGGAAAATGGAAAATACAAGAGAAAAAGTACTGCCACCCACGACGCTGGCACCCAACGCGCCCACGCACCCGGCCGGCTTCCCTCCCGTCTTCTGTTGTCTATCAGGGCCTGGGGCCGGCCTGGGGGGCTCTCTGCTCTCAGACTGCAATGTCACAATCATCCGGAAGGGCATGATTAGCCCCAGTGCAGATCCTGATCTTCCACGGGGACAGATCGTGCTCAGCATGGGCACGGAGACGGTGGGGAGCAAGGGGCAGGGGCCCGGGCCGGCTGTGGGCCCTGACACCGGCCTCCCGGCTCGGCCTCCACCCCTTTCCCTCCACAGCAGTGCAGGGCTGTGCAGAGATGACCCTGAAGGCACCCGGCGGAGGCCCGGTGCAGACAGAGAGCCCGGATGATGCTGGTCCAGGCACCCCACTGCTGCGGCCTGGCCCGCGCTCCCGACAGCCTGTGCCCGACCAGCACCGAGGTCAAGTGCTACTCTCGGCTCTGTCTCCTCTCCTTCGCCGGCCCAGGGCCAATCACATGATCACTTTCGAGCCCTGGGCCTTGGGGCACGTGGCTGGCTCAGTGGGTGAAGTGTGCGATTCTAGATCTCGGGATTGTGAGTTCCAGCCCCACACTGGGTATAGCCCTGTATCCTACGGGATCCTTAAAAAATAAAATCTTTGGGGGTGCTGGGGGAGGGGCTCAGTCGATTAAGCCTCTGATTCTTGGTTTGGGCTCAGGTTATGATCTCACAGTTGTGAGATCAACCCTTACATCAGGCTCTGTGCTGGGCGTGGAGCCTGCTTGAGCTTCTTTCTCTGCCCCACCTCTGCTCATGTTCTCTTTCTCTCTCGCAAAATTAATAAACTAAAAAAAAAATCTTTAAAGAAAAGCGCCTGGCCCTGGGTTCCCAGCTGCATAGCAGCTGCTGAAAGTCAGCACAAACAAGGTGATCTTGCATCCTGCTGCAGAAACAGGGACCGGGTGGTCAGGGTTGGCCTCTCAGAGGAGGTGTCAAGATATGGGCACAGAGGGAAGAACAAGGATGGTGGCTCTGAGGTAGGAATGAGCTTGGTGTGGCTGAGGGACAGTAAGTGCAGCAGGTGGCTGGTGAGGCCAGAAGTTGGGACAAGAGACGCTGGGGGCCCCAAGGGGCAGGAAAGGGGCTAGAGCTTTATTCCAAGCGCAGCCGGAAGCCCTAGGGGCTTTAAGTGAGGGGGTGGGGCGGAGACAGACAGACAGACAGACAGACTGGAGGAAGCCAGAGCCGCTGTCCTGGCTGCATCGGTGCAGGGACTTGGTAGGTGGGAAAGAACACTGTCTGCTGTGGCCCTGTGGGTCCCTACATGGCCCTCCCCCTTGCTTCCCCACCCCCACCCAGACAGTTCGGCCCTAAACCGTTTGCTGCCCCAGCCAGACTAGGCTCGGGAACCCCGAGTTTTTGCAGGGAGCGCAGGCACTGGCACATCCCCTGGTTGTTGGGGACCCTGAGAGCTGTGTGGAACAGGAGGGTGCTGGCTGGGGGCTTGGTGACAAAGGTCCTCTGAAGGTGGGCCAGGGCACTGCAGGAGACTGACCCAGGGTGCCGGGATCTGTGATCCATTACCGAGGCCTGCTGTGGGCACAGGCGGAGAGAATGGTGGCCGCAGTGTCCCCTTTCAACCATGCTTGGTCTAGCTTCGCTCTATGGGATAGAGACATTCTAGAACACGACAGTGAGGTGGGTGGTGGGCTGACCCAGGGGGGCCTGAGAAAGGCACAGGTTCTACTACCTCCTAACCTCGAGGGCACCACCCAAATGAGCCCAAGGACGTGTGTGTGAGGCCCACAGAACTTTCCAGCAAAGCAAGATCCGTCCTTGTCTTTGTAAGCTCTTTAGAGGGAACTCCCTGATCACAAGAACTGGGTGTCATGAGGCCTCGGGCCCCAGTTCTGCTACGGGAGTCCCAGGAGCCGCCAGCCTCCAGGGCTCCCTGCTGTTCGTCTCACACACGAAGCCTAATTCCACGGAGCCTCCGTGCTTGCTAATCCCTGTGGCTGGAACTCTCTCCCACGGCCGAGTCCTCGTGCAGGTGGCAGCTGACATATCAGCTCCGGCGAATGAGCCAAAGCCGTTCCGCCTGCCTGGGCCTCAGTTTCCCCATCTTCATAACGAGCAGGGGACCTCGAATCTCAGGATCACTCCATGGGTTACGCTGCGGACGATCATCAGCATTATTACCAACACCACTAACAGAGAGAAGGTTACCTATTTTCTACCCCGATTCCTATAAAGTTTGACTATCATTATCTTCAATTTCCAGATGGGGAAACTGAGGCCCTGAGAAGTCGAGAAAGCTTGTTCAAGGCTGATCACACAGAATGGGGGGTGCGGGCACTCAAGCCCAGCACCCCGGTTTCCCTGCCTTCCCTGGAGGGGGAAACTCAGGTGTGAGCAGGGCAGGACCCGGGGGGCTCAGGGCCCTTGCCTAGGAAACGCCATGACGCGACACTCCTCTGGGGGAAGGAGGAAAGTGAGGCCACGTCTGAGAGCTTGTAGGTGGCGCCAGAGGACAGACCTCCCTGCCCACCCCTTCTCTGCACCCCAGTTTAGTTTCCTCATCTAGGCCCTGCGGGCAGCTCCCAGGGGTCCATAGCAATGCACGAGGAGCACATGGGGTGTGCTTCCTGGGGACTGAGCGCCCCCTGTGGCCAGGCTCTGGGAACACAGGAGGGAACAGGGCAGGCTCAGCAGAGGGACAGCCCACGGAAAGGTCAGGAAGGAAGCCCCGGGGGGCGAGGCGAGTTCAGGAAAAGACGGCAATTCGCAGGCCAGAGGGCAAAAGGCCTTTGCAGTGAGACTGGAGGGGTCAACAGGGCCAGTTCTCACACCCACGTACCCAGGGTGGAGGCACAGACCTCACCTGAGCTCAGGGAGGGTTTAGGCAGAAGCCTGGCGTTGTGAGCGTTTTTTGGTCAACAATGAGGCTGTCTGGCTGCCACGTGGGAAGGAGGAAGATTATGTACAGATGGGGAACCCCAGCAGGCTTCCTGGAGGAGGTGGCTTAGGAGAGCCTTGGGAGAAGAGAGCTCAGAGAGCCTAGGAAGGTAGGAAAGAAGGGCGGCAGGAGGAGAGGGGGGAGTTCTAGAAGGCAAGTATGAGTAGACCAAGGCCCAGGAAGGAAGGGAGGGCAGGGAGTTCTGGAAGGGAGAGCCTTGGAGATAAAGACCCAGAAGTAGGATGTTTCTGGAACGTACACCTGGGGAAGCGGGGAAGTGAAAATGAGGTCGGTGGTAGATCAGACCCACGCGTTGGTCCTCGGATGTGGGGGGGGTAAGGTAGGGGGGTGGTGGCGGCTGCTCCCCCGCATCCACTCCCCCTGCGGGAGCAGCCCACCGGGAGGCTGGTGCGGGGCCAGCAGAGTGGAGTGGCCCCTGGGGAAGGCTGGCCCTGCCCGCCACACGGCTTCCCAGGAGCCTTGCGGCCCGGCTGTGATGGGGGGGCACATTTCTAGGCCCCAGCTCCCTGTCCGAACAGCGCACGGAAGAACACTGGCAATGGCCATCATCTCTTGGGCATTCCTTTACAGGGAATGTCTTCCCGCCGTACACATGGGGAAACTGAGGCTCAGAGAACCACCCTTGGTCACTCGGATCGGAAAGGCCAAGTCAGGATTCTCGAGTCCATTTCTAAACCACCAGACTTCCCCGGAAGTGATCCAAGCCCGCCTCCTCCCCCCGCCTCCCTTCCCAACCTCAGGTCCACCTTAGGGTGTGAGTGTCCCCCGTCAGCCCCACCTGCCACAGGGGACAATGTGCCACCCCCCGCCCCAGCCCAGGCAGGCTTTGCTCATCCCTCACAGCCCACGTTTATCCCTCGCTGCTGTACTTTCTGTTTGCTGCGCGACACACAGCCTCAGAATCGGAGGCTCGAGCTGGCATCCAAGGAGACCTATGGGCCATCCTTGGTCCAGCCTCACCCAGCACTTTAGAGAAGAGGTGCCCGAACCCCAGAAATGGGAAGAGACTTCTCATGGCCACCAGCGACTTAGTGACGAAGCCACAGGCCTGGGACCCAGTCTCCTGACCCGGTTCTGGGCCAAACCCCTCTCTTCGGTGAGCAGGGCCCCGGGGCCCCCCGAGAGGCTGCAGAAAGCAAGGAGTCACCGACACCCCCTCTCTGTCCCAGATCAAGTGGCTCTAGATCAGGGGTTCCCGTCAGTCCCTTGTGAACAAAGGAATCCACTCCCTCAGATGGTGGGTGAGCCACTCTCAGAAGCCTCTCCCCGAGGCCCTGTCCTGAGCAGCTAGATCGCTGTCCCATTGGCCCAAAGCCAACAGCTCCAGCCCCCCCCCTCCCGCCGACAGTTCTGGGGAAGAACGGTTACTCACCACTGCTGCACCTCCTTCTCGGTAACTGCAAGAGAAAAGAGAAGCAGCCTTTTAGCGCTGGGAGGCTCTTAGGGGATGGGCAGTGCTGGGGGAGCCTCCTTCCTGCCCGCCCAGGCCCGCCCCACAGCCCCCCGCCCATGCTGGGGCACCGGGTGGCTCTGAGCAAGACCCTGCCCCAGGGGTGAGCAGTCCCCATCAGGAGCGCCCCTGCGGGGCCAGGACTGGGCCATCCCTCCTGATGCCCACTGTACGTCCACGGGGACCAGCGAGAAGAGCCCCCCACGCGCGGGGGTGCAGGACCCAGGCCAACATTGATACACTGCTCCCCACCTCGCGACCCTGGCATAGCGCGGCAGAGTCAGAGAGGGCACTCGGCTGCCCCGCCTGTGTACGGGGGGTGGGGGTGGGGGTGGGGAGAAGGCTGAGCCCCTCCTGGGCCCTGCGGCACCCAGCACCCTTCCCCTCCTGAGCCCGCTCCTCCAGCCCCCCTCGCCTCCTCGGCCAGCCCTGCGGCACCTCACAGTGGGCAGTCCCAGGTTCCTTTACAGGCAAGCCGAGAACACAGCCCAGAATGAAAACCTGTGACAAGCCACACAATGTGCTCGAAACTCCGGCCAAGCCCAAATAGTCGTTCTTTATTGAACCATGAAATGAACAAAAAATCTTTTTTTTTCCTGAAAAGTACGAAATCGGCTAGGGGTGGAAGCTAACCAGGGCTTCCCCTGCAATCACTGAACGAGCATGTCAGACCACCTCCCAGGCCGCGCTGCTCTCTGTGGGGGTGGCCTCAGCAGACTGCTTCCGGCAAGCCGTGCCTCAGTTTCCTCGTTTGTAAAGAGGGAATAACAGTAACAGAAGCTGCCAGGGGGGCTGGCCTGGGAATTCAATCAAAACCGGTGTGAAGGCTCCGGATTCTCTGGTGCAGGCCCTGACTCGGGACAGGCTTGTGGAAGGAAGGAGGGAAGGAAGGGAGGGAGGGACAGATGGACAGGAAGGTGGGTGGTAGCTGGAGGTCAGCGGAGAAAAGGGACTGCGATCTCTTCCCAGGGAAAAGGGAAGGGAGGCCCAAGAGGGTGTCCCTGAATTGCTGAGCCCGACTGGACTTGAGGCCTGTTTTCAAAAACCACTCACGGGGAGCCTGTAACAAGCGCCAGGTACCACGCGGCCGCTGGAAGCCCGGCTCTGTGCCAGGGCTGGCTCTGAGCTTTGGCTCAGCTGCCCCGACAACAGCTCCAACCGCTGGTGTGGCTTTGCGCTGGCTCTGAATGGGGAAACTGAGGCACGCAGGGGCCAGGACACGGAGTGATGGGGCGAGGGTCCAAACTCGGGGTGTGTGTGGCTCAGCCGCCTCACCCACAGCCTGGAACCTGGGGGTCAGCCACGTGGGGGAGCCTGGAGGCCTCTGCCAGGCCCCTCCTCCACGAGCCCCAATCCCAAGGGCCTGTCCTAGAGCAGGCTGGGGAATAGAAGGCATGGCCACAGGGGTGGGGAGGTGCCAACTACCTGGACCGGCCGGAGCCAGTGTAAAGAATGCAATTTTCTAAGAGAGTTTGGGCAGAGGGTAGGAGGGAAGGGGGGCAGGCAGGGGAGTGGAGAGTGACATTGGCCTTGATCTAACCCAAGCTGAGCTGTCCCAGACTTGCCATGAACGCCCAGGGGGCACGGGGGTGCGAGGGCAGAGAAGGCGAGGGGATGATGCTCAAAGCGTGAACCTGGAAAGACCCAAAACCCGCGAGTACAGGCGGGCTTGCCTGGATTCAAATCCACCTCCACAGTTTACTAGCTGTGTGTCCTGGAGCAAAGCACTGCCTCTCTCTGAGCCCCATCTGTAAAATGGGCTGTTGTAAAGACTTAGGTGGCGCTCTTCACCTGCCCTAGAATCCATCCCACGAGCAGGTGGTGGTTCCCTTTTCCCGGTCAGGCCGAGGTTTGCACAAGTCCACGGACTCGCCGGAAGTCCCCCAAGGTCACCTTGCCAGGAAAGGGCAGGGCCAGGATGGCCTTCGGAGCCCTGGATGACTGCACAATGGGGGGACTCCCCCACCCCGAGAGTCAGCACGGTGATGAACTGCACGACCTTGTGTGACCTTGGCATCGGGTGACAAAAACAGCAGGGGCTGTGTGTCAAGAGCTTGGATGACAGACCCAGTGCTGACCTCTGGCCTCACAGGGTCAGAGGCGACTCCTGGAATCCCCTAGCTCAGAAGTCCTCCCGCCAGCCCCCAGGATGTAGCAGCCATGGGGGGGGGCATAATTGGATGTCCCTCCCCTATTAGAATGGTCCCCAACACAGAACCCTGGTTGATCAGCAGGCCTGGGGTCAGGGAGACGGGCCCTACTGCTTTAGGGAGCCAATTAACCTTCAGGAAACAGAGGAAGCCGTGAGGTGTCCCCTGGCACCATTCCAGGGCCAGCAGGCTGTCACTGTAGGTTGTCATTGTTTTCACTGCCAGAAGCCATGGACGGTCTTGTGTGGGGCGAGCATCAGGCAGCCCTCAGGGTGCCCACCAGCTGCCCCTAGCCCCTCCACCAGGGTCAGGAGGCCCGGAGGTGACCAGTGTGAACCTCACTGTTCAGGTGAGGAGGCTGAGCTGGGGACGTGAGGGAGGGACCCAAGGCCATGGCCAGAAGGAGGCACGGCAGGGTGTCAGGTCTGCCCGAGCCCGAGACCATCCCATCTGGGTTCCGGGGACTCAGCCATTCCCACGCCACCTTCTCTAGTCTTCCCTAACCACCTGTCCGATGATTCACGCGGGATGTTTCTGGAACCCCGCTCACTCACTGGCCTGATGCAGCTTCCGCCTAAGCACTCATGCCCATACCCGTGACGTGCGCTGGCCGTGTCTTTTCTAACACGCAATAAAAATATAACCATGAAGATGACTGTCCTTGATCAAACCTGGTGTCCGATAGTGAAACACGCCCACGTCATGAGTCCCCTTCCCCTCCCCCCCCCCACGCCCCGATCTGATGCTGTGGGGGGACATGGTATCCACAGAGTTCTCCCGCCAGAAATACTCAACCTGAGTCTAATTGTGAGGGCATCCGCAGACGCATCCAGAAGGCGGGACCATTCTACAAGACAACTGGCCAGGACCCTTGAGGAAGTCAGAGCCATGAAAGGTAAAACAAGGCAGGAGACTGTTCCAGAAAAAGAGACGCTGTCAAATGCAACTCGCAAACCCTGGATCGGGTCCTGGACCTGGCATTAGAGACCAGCTACAGCAAACCTTATTGGGAGCGCTGGGGAAGCTCGTGGGGGGATGGGGGGGACACGATGAGATGCCCAGAGGCACTCGCGGCTGATCTTCTTAGGAACAAAACCGAGGTTATGTGGGACAATGTCCCTTTTCACTGCAATGTGCCCTGAAGTACTGAGAGGCGAGGGTCAGGCGAGGGTCGGCTTCTTGGGAGAGGTTTAGAAATACTCGCACACGTGTTTAGGAGGAGAAGCCAACCCTGGCAAAATGCGGACCACTGGCAAATCTCGATGAAGGACACACAGGTGCTCATCTCAATGCTTCCCTTGATTTTTCAAAATAAAAAGTCGGGGGAGGGAGAGAGATTTTTATACTCCTCAGTTCACAATCCGCGTGTGCAACCCCAGCGCCAGAAGGGGGTCCACAGACGCTGGGAGGGAGGAGGCGGGTGGGGGACATCAGGGGTCCCCTCTGCTCCACACTCCACTCAGATGCCAGAGATACCAGAGTGACATTCCCAGGCTCCCTCTCCCCCGGGGGGTGGGGGGAGGGGGTACCTCCATCCAAGTGTGAAATTAACAGCATCCTACGGCGGCGCTTACAATACACAAGTCCAGGCTCAAGGCTGGGAGCTCAGGGCTCAGGAAGGAAGGCTGTCCTCAGGGCTATGGACCCCCGCCTCCAAGCCCCTTTGACTGTCCCCCAGCCTCCTGGCTCTTATAGGTGCTGTTCCTCTCCCCAGGTCACTCAGCCTCACCTCTGCCACCTGGGTAACCCTCCTGCCCTGCCACAGGCCCCTCTGAAGCACCTTGATACGGACAGGGCCATCACTGCCTGCCACATGGTCTATCCTCCTGTAAGCTCCCCAGCAGGGTGTCCGACTGGGCACTGCCTTCCCAGGGGGCCAAGCGGATGAGAGGGATGGCAGTAAAGTGGAGGGGCCCACAGCAGGGGCTCTGGGGTCCGCCCAGCCAGCACTCCAGGCCAGGGCTCTGCTTGTGAACAATGTCTCCACACCTGGAGCCTTGGTTTGCTCATCTGAAAATGGGACAAGGGACAGCCTCTGTCTTCTAAGGGGAGGTGATACTTAAAGCATGTGGCATGGTGTCTACCATCCGCGGTGTTCGACAGAAGCACTGTCTTCTTCTCTTCCCAGCTGGGTGCCAGGCCCTCAGAGACGAGGGATGCCCCAGCACCGCCCTCAGCACCTGGCCCAGCGCCCTGCACCCTAGAGGCAGAGAGTAAACCCTGGTTGATTCCCCACCGTCACCGAGCCACTGGGCCACGTTTAGGACACATCCTACAATATGTTACTCACGTACACATTTACCTTAACACCAGGGACCGGCTTTGACCCACTTTGAAAACGAGCTGCCTTTCTCCAGCCCACTCCTGCCCGCAGGCCAGGGGGAGCCCAGACTCGTTAGGAGACTAGTATTAAAACCCCAAGGCTGAGCCGTTGGGAGGTTCAGGGTCAGCGTCCTGTCTTGGCCTTTAGCAGGCTGTGTTACTCTGAACAGGTTACCTAACCTCTCTGAGCCTCTGATTCCTCACCTGAAGGATGAGGGTTACATAAACCCCCACTAGACAGAGCCACTGGGAGGGCTTCTTAAGAGGTGGATAGAAAACTCCCAGCTTAGGGTCTCCTGGCTGCCTCAGCTGGCCGAGCCTGTGACTCTTGACCTCGGGGTTGTAAGTCTGAGCCCCACGTAGGGTGCAGAGATGACTTAAAAATAAAAATCTTAAGAGAAAACAAGAAAAAGCAAAGTCCCAGCTTAGAGAGAGTGGAGAGCCAGGAGGAGGGGGGCTAGGTGTCCCCTCCACTCCCCTCCCCTCCCACAGATCTCCCTGAGAAGGGGGAGCGGTGGGGAGGAGTCCCGTGGGTGGCTCAGTGGCCCGGAGTGGGGAGGGGCCCAGCCTCTGCATGGCTCCCGGCCCACCCCCACTGACTAGCTGCCACCCTAAGCCGTAGCCCCTGCAGCAGGGGTGCGGACAGATTGCCACGCCCAGCAGGAAGAGCACGAACAGCTCCCTGCACCTCCTCCCCCTGCATGCAGCTCCTGTCTGCCAGGAATGAACTTGAGAGAGCCGGTCCCTGGAGCCCAGGATAATGTTGAGTCTGATTCTGATTTCCCTAAAGCAAAATACCTCCCTCCTGACTGAAGCTCAGCTCAAACACTGCGGGCACAGAAAGCAGGGGCTGGCGGCCCCCAGAGAGGCGCTGGGGGGATGGTGGGCGGACCCCGCTCCTCCGGCCGCGTCAGCCACCATCCTGGGACCACGCCAGGCCCCGTTTCCTTCTCCAGGGACAGAGGCTGGGCGGAGGGCCGGTGTCACCCACGCCTGCCACCCCCACGGCAGCAGGAAGAGAAAGTCTGATTCACGCGAGAAGAGAAAAGTGGGGAGCCTCGGGGCCTGGCCGCCAGCAGCCCCGTCACTACATCCAACCCTCCATCCGTCCCGACGCCTCCCACTTGGACAGAGAGTGCTCAGGAGTGAGGGGCAGCTTCCAGAGGCCCAGGCCCCCGCCTCTCCTTCACTCAACCTCCAAATACAGGGGTCCCTCCGAGTCCCTTCCCACACAGCTGTCCGGGGGGGTCCTGTGCATCCCGCAGCCCCTCTAGCTCAGCCCCTGTCTACGCTCCTCACGGTGGTCCAGGGGCCCCTCACGCTCCACGTGGCCCAAAGAACCCCCACCTCCAAGTGCACCTCCCCTTCTCGGGGACACCCCTCTTCCTGTTCTACCTGGCAGAAAACACTGGAACACCCCACATTCCTGGGTCCACTGGATGTCTCCCACCTGGTCCCCCTCGAGCCCTTGCTGGCCCACCACCTCCCTCCATCTCGTCCCCACCAGCAGCTGTCAACACCCCTGAGCTGGTGTGTCCCCTCACCCCCCCCCCCAGCGAAGCTCAGAGGAGGGAGGGAAGCTGGAGACAGGCGCGCCCACCCCCGGGAGGGACAGTCCCCTGTAAGGAAGGCAGCTCAGCAGGGAGGCTCTGGGGACCTGGGTTCCAGGGCTCTGGTGCTCCCTGGCTGCCCGACCCGACCCGTCACTTTCCCTGCCTGTGTGCAAAGGGGCCATGGCTCCTCCCGCGCCCAGCCGACATCACCTGGCAGCACTGACGGGGAAGGCCCCCACGCAGGGGGGAAGAAGACCAGAAAGAGCGTTAAAGGCTTCGGAGTCACCCTCCAAGGGGTCCAGCCACACCCCAGGGCTGGGCGAGCAGACGCCCGCACCCCCCAAGCCTCCAGGTGCCTCGAGGCCCCCCTACCCAGCCCCAAGTCATTTCCCAACATGCATCACTGCCCCTGCACTCAGACAATGGCATGGAAATACACTGGTGCTCCTGTGGGGGCGGGGGGCTCGGCGCCCCCTCGGCCACGCAGCCTCTGCTCCCTAAAGTCTCCAGAGACCACCGGCCCCCGCCTTCCGCGCCCCATGAAGTGACCTGCAGGCAGTAAGCCGATGGCCGAGGACCCCTCAGGCCCTGTGTCCCCGGGAGCAAGCCCCGCCAGGGCCCTAGAGAGGGGCGCACGTGCGCTGGGCCGGACCCCCCAGGGCCAAGTCCCGGATGTACCGCGGCGCTAGGTGCCCTTGGCCGGGGCGGGAGGCAGCGGGCGCTGCGGCCAGGCTCATCTGCAAGAGGGAGCGGCCTCGGAGATGAGACTGAACCCGATAACGCGTACAGGGGCAGTGCCATCGCTGCTGGTGACGCCTGCCCATGACCCCTCCAGGGAGCGCGGCGGACGCCGGCCCTCCACCGGCCCCATTCCCGTCTTCCATAAATGCCCAGCTGGAGGGAGCCAGCCTGAGCTCATCAGAAAGGCGCCTGGCCTCCCGCCCAGAATTCCAGGGCGCTCCAGCCCGGGCCTGGTGCCGCGGAACCCCCTAGAGCTGACCCGGAAGGAGCGGGTCCCCCGGAGCCCTGCCCCCACCACCTGCCACCCTCTCCCCACTGGTGGCGGCGACCGGGACGGAGGCCCAGCGTCCGCTGTGTTACGGCCACCCGCGCTGGCCGGGCCCACAGCGGTCTGCGGGAAGGCGCTCACACCGGGCCCTGGACCCTGAGTGCGGGCTCGCCTGCGGGGACCCACGGGCACCACCGCCAGATCTGCAAGCCGCCTCCGCAAGGCTAGTCCCGCCCACGAGCCCTCTGCACACGGGATCTTGTAAACCTCACAAAGTTCGAGGGGTCACAGCTCTGGCCGGCACTAGGCCAGCTGCCCCCCAACTCTAGATCCCCGCCTCCTCCCTTCCCGGGACCGCCTCTGGCTGACCTGCCTGGAGCCCTAGCGGGTAGGCTCTCCCCGACCACAGGCCTTGTGCAGACAGGTCCACCCGCCACCCAGCTGCTGTGTGACCTCAGTCAACGTACTCCCCTCTCTGAGCCTTGGCCTCCCTTCCCTCATGCAGCCGCTGTCAGAGCCAAGAACAGGATGCAGGCCAAAGGCACAGAGCCCAGCATGTGATGAGTGACACGGAGACGTGGACGGTCACAATGACAGCCATGGCACTAGACTAAAACGTCAGGGGTCGCACTGCCATTGGGGCGGGCTGACAGAAATGTCCCGGGGCGCAGGCAGGGAGGGGCCAAGCCCTCGAGGGAAGCGAGGCATCTACAGGTGAGAGAGGCTGCTCAGGGCCACTCAAATCCCAACTCAAACACCCCTGTTCCCTCTCGGCCCCTCAGGATCCTCCCAAGCCCCAGGGGGCTCCGGCTCTGGCTGGCTGAGCTCCGGTGTTGCACCGGGTCTGCTGACATGTGGGGGTCCCAGAGGCTTCCCATAGCCAAAGGCAATCATCCAAGGTCACAGTCAGTGGTGGAGGAGGAGATGTGGTCGCCCGCACTCGAAAAGGCTGTAGCCTGGAGATGAGTGTCCCCAGGGAGGGGGCCACCCGCTGAGGCAAGCGCTCACGGAAAACCAGCAGCGGGCCAGGCACGGGGTGCACGCGGTGTGAGCTCCACGGCCCTGCAGGGAGCAGGGGCTCTGGCCCGGCACAGCGCCCCTTGTCGGTTCCTCCCCTGAGAACCAGGCCCCCGGCTCCACCTTTCTTCTGAGCATGGAGACCTTCCCCACGTTTAGATCCTCCAGACAAAGCTCAATTTGTGCTATGCCTCTCAAGTCTGTTTTCTCCTCTAATAGATGGGCTAAGAATGTTCACTCCAACTGGCTCGCGGGGGTGTGAAAGTGCTTGGTCCCTGGAGGAGTCCAGGGGCTCCCCGAAGGCACCCTCCCCAAAGCCCCTGAGGGCAGAGAGGGACCAGCACCCCCCAGGAGCAAAGTCGCAGGTAGCCACCAAAAGCAAGGTGTAGTTCAAATCTTATGTTCCATGGGCGCCTGGGAGGCTCAGTCAGTTAAGCATCTAACTGTGGCTCAGGTCGTGATCTCTTGGTTCATGACTTCGAGCCCCGTGTTGAGCTCTGTGCTGACAGCTCAGAGCCTGGAGCCTATTTCAGATTCTGTGATTCCCTCTCTCCCCCCCCCGCCCAACTTGCACTGCCTCTCTCTCAAATAAATAAACATTAAAAAAAAAAAATCTTACTTTCCAGCTCAAATATTTCCACAAGTTTGCCTTCTGCTCCATCATTTATAAATACTTTACCCTAAAAATAAAGTCATAAAATAAATTTTTTTATTTTTATAGAAGTTAAATAACTCCCCTGCCCCCAAACTGTCAAAACTGCAGAAAGATGTACTTTGTCGTGTGGCTTCCAGGTGCGAAAAGTCTCCATTTATTAGCATTTACTGCGTGCCCACCTGCACTAAGCACCTGGCAGGTGTTAATCGCAATCGGTGCCCAGACGATGCTTTCAAACAAGAACTTCGTGGGGCGCCCAGGTGGCTTAGTCGGTTAAGCGTCCGACTTTCGCTTAGATCATGATCTCGCAGTTCGTGGGTTCGAGCCCCGCGTCGGGCTCTGCTGACTGCCAGCTCAGAGCCTGGAGCCTGTTTCAGTCTGTGACTCCCTCTCTCTCTGACCCACCCCGCTCACGCTGGCTGTCTCTCTCTCTCTCCTAGAAATAAATAAAACATTTAAAAAAGAAAAAAAAAAACTTCATGTCTTCCTTCTACAGACCCGGAGACTGAGGCACAGAGAGGGAGAGCCATGTGCTCCAGGACCAAAGTCAGTCTGCAGCAAGGCTAGGACCAGAACCAGGGTCTGCACGAGTCCCTACACTTGCTGGAGAAGCAGAGCATTTCAAACATCACACAAATGCATTCTGGGAGTCTCCTTTACTTCCTGCCTGACTCGTGAACTGCATCATCCAGTGCCCCTCAGAGAGCAAAGGGTGCTTGGGCTCACGTGTGGCGGATGGGCAGCCCTCGGCAGGCAAAGAGGAGGGGAGAGGGCTTTCCAGAGACGACACAGAGGATGGGGAGTCCCCAACAGGAAGCCATATCTCGCCGGAACAAAGAACTGGCCAGAAGCAGCCAAGTTCTTTGACTTTATTATTATTTTTCTTTCTATTGTTATTTTTTTGAGTGCAGGCTGGGAAGGGGCAGAGGGTGTCTTAAACAGGCTCTGCACTCAGCCCGACGTGGGGCTCGTTCCCATGAGGGATCCCATGTGCGTGGGATCATGACCTGAGTCCTAGGCAGCAGGAGGACCCCCGCCCTGGGACTCCAAGCAGTCACGGGGCACAGAGAGGCACAGCCACACACCTGTCAGCCTGGCCGGGACCCACTGGAGGCCAGATGGGGCCTTGATCACAGTTCACTTGCTGGTGTCTCCTTCGGCCAAGGTGGGCGCCCACCTCCCCTGGCGTGCCCGGGGCCTCCCGTGTGGTTCCCCTGGTTCTCAAGACCGGCCCCCAGCAGCGCGCCCCCCAAGGTGGGGTCAGCCGTCCCTCCACAGGGCTGACTTGGCCGACCTCTGCCTTCCCACGGACCTCCCCTCCACCTTCTCTAGGTCCTCAGAGTTGCCTTACCCAGGGGCCCCCAGACCTGGAACACGCTGCTCCTTCTGCCTGAAACGCTCTCAGCATCCCCCGTAAACCAACCGCCCCAAAACTTCCTTGTGCCTTCTCAACTTCTCACTCAGGGAGGGCCACCCAATTTAGCACACAGGAACACAGGCTGCCTAGTTAAAATTTAGATTTCAGATAAATAATGAACAGTTGCTTAGGATGGCTGGCAACCCGACCCTCGGGGTTCAGCTGAAACATCACCTCTTCCAGGAAGCCCTCCCAGATCCCCCCCGACCTGGTAGCCTCCCACAGCATTGCAGAATGCCCTGTCTTGAGGTTTATCATGGTTCCCCATCACACTCCGAATGCCAGGAAGGCCACAAACTCCATCCATCCAACCGCCCTGTGTCCTGCTGCCCACGGGACCCGGCATGAGACAGCCGTTCCACAAAGGTGCTTGGCCCCCGCGTGAAGGGTGGCAAGGTGGCCGGGAGATACCTGTGGCCAAACCCACCCCACATGGGCACCCGGGGGCCTCCGGCCGCTCTCTCCCAGCTGGCTGGGCCCCCTTCTCCGAGAGGCGCCCAGAACACCCCCAGCTCCGGAAAGCCAGGGCCAAGGAAACACAACCCAGGTAGGGGCAGCTCGCAGGCTCCTCTTCTGTTTTGACGGCCGCCATTAGTTCTAATTAAGATCGTGTTCCGCTCCGGCCCAACAAGGGCCTCCTCGCTTCTGGAAATAATAACCGCCCCATGCGGCTGTGGGGGCTACGGAGCCACGGACGGGAGGCAGGACCCTGGGGGCCGGGGAGGGGGGCGGGAGGGGGACAGAGGCTCGGGCAGCACGGGCTTTGAGCTCTGTCGAGCCTCGTCTGCCCAGCACACACACCATATATTTTTGAACAGAAGGGAAGCATTCGCTTCCCCCCCCCACAGCGCCAAAAATAGCCCCGTCTCCTGCCTTTGAACAGGAATCTCTTGGTTCCTAACAAAGAGATGGGGGGGGTGGGGGGGCTGGAAGGGGCGGCCATGGGGGCTGGCTGGGCCCCTCCTCATCTCCCGGCCCCGGAAGGAGAGGGGGGCCCAGGTCTGCGCCAGGCCTGACTTCTCAGGGACCCCCCCGCCCCCCGGACAGGGCGAGCCCCCCAGCCCCGGCCCATGAGGCGGGAGGGGGCCAGACACGAACAGGCGGCAGAGACCCGAGGTGGACGAGGACTTCTGCTCACTTGTCAGCTAGTGCGGTTTCCTATTCGTTCATTCCTTGCGACAGACACGCGCCAGGCTCTGTTCTTTCCAGAAGCCGGGGGACGACGGTGACCCACACGCCCGGGCGAGCCCGTCCTCACGGTGCTCACAGCTGAGGGACCAGCGGATGAGCCGGAAGTGTCCTTGCCACCCGATCTGGGGAGGCCACTGGCCGGTCCCCGGGCACCTTGCGTAGAGGGGCCGCTGGGCGCCGGCTCGAGCTGAGCGTGGACCAGACAGAGGAAGGTCAGGCGGAAAGCACCTCCGAGCCGCCCCCGGCCCCGGGCTCGGACCCTCGTTCGACCCGGCAGCGAGCTTACGAGAGGCATTCTCCCCTGTCCTGCGTGAGGCCGCCCGGGCTCAGAGGAAGGGGTGCGGGGGCTTGGGACACGCCAGGCCAATTATTTTCACACTCATTCGGGCCACAAACCTGGGAAGGCGGATTGTCCTCATCTGCCCATTTTACAGGCAGAAGTAAGGAGGCTCAAGGCAAAGCGCTTGGCCGGGGGTCCCAGTGCTCGGGAGAGGAGCTGGGGTTCGCAAAAAGGCCTGGCTGTCCCGGAGCAGGAGCGCCTTGTACCACGCTGCGGACAAGCCGTCTCGGCTCCCGTCGCCCTCCCCCTGCACCCCCACCCCTCCCACCCCTGTTCCACAGAAGAGAGAGCAGAGAGAGCGAGGGTAGGAACTCAGGGCTGGGAGGTGGCGAACGGGGGATGGGACGTGAAGCCGGTTCCGTCTGCCGCCAAATCCAGGGCTCTTTCTGGTTCCCGCAGAAGCTTCTTAGTTTAAAAAAAAAAAAAAAAAGAGGCCACCTTCTGTCCCCAAAAGGCCAGGGCAGTGGGGGAGCTGGGGGAGGCTGGAGAGAGAGAGAGAGGCGCACTCTGAGCCCACTTCCAAGCTGAAAATCCAAGCCTGAAATTAAAAAAAGCACAGTGCTATTTCTGCTTGGGGTTAAGCATTCCTCAAAGCCACATTCCAGCCGCCCTCCTCCTTCCCCCCTGCAAGGGGATCTGGAGCACGGTGGCCTGGACGTCCGGGGGCCACGGCCCGCAGCTGCCCTGCGCCCCTTCCTGGGCACCCCAACCTGGGCTCACGAGGCGGGCGTACCGCCCCCTAGGTGGCCCCGTCAGGATACCCTTGCGCTAAGGGGACATCCCATCGCACGGACCCCCTGAGGGCTGGAGCCAGGGCCCCAGACCCCAGATGCTGGACATCCTCCTCCTGGTCTGATTTGCAGGTCGGGAGCACAGTCAAGTCCCGCCCTGGTCGGCGGAGGCCCAAGGCCACATGCGGACCAACGCTTCGAAGCCCGAAGCCTTACCCAGAGGTGTTCACAGGCCTGCCCTGGGCGTGGCTCCGGGCTGGGCACTGCACAAAAACAAGTCCACCGCCCGTGTCCCAACCTTCAAGGAGCTTGCCAGACCTCTGGCCTCCGAGGTCCCCCCAGAGCCTCACACTGCACCCATGGTCTCCTTTGTCCAACAGGCCTTTCTCGAGGTCCCTGGGCCACACCAGGCACCGGCAGGTCAGGTCGGCCGGGGGCGCTCCAGGGGTCCTACTGGGCTCCATGGCCTTTTGCTCGGGCTGCCTCCTGCTTCCCGGCCCCAGCCTGCAGGTTCCCCCAGAGCAGGGAGGGCGCTAACACTGTGCCGCAGACTCACTCCTGAGATCAGGGGCTGGAGGGGAGCACAGCGCTGGGAGGACCCCAGGAGGTGAGCACGGGGGCTGGGAGGATCCCAGGAGGTGAGCACGGGGGCTGGGAGGACCCCAGGAGGTGAGCACAGGGACTGAGAGGACTCCAGGGGAGCACGGGGGCTGGGGGGAGCAGGAGGAGGCCCGGAGTGGGAGGACTAGGAGTGAGCACAGGACTGAGACTCCCAGGGAGCACGGGGACTGGGAGGACCCCAGGAGGTGAGCACAGGGAGTGAGAGGAGGACTCAGGTGAGCTCGAGGCTGGGAGGACCCCGGGAGGTGAAGCACGGAGGCTGGGAGGACCCCAGGAGGAGGTGAGCTTGGGGGGCTGGGAGGACCCCAGGAGGTGGCTTTCCTGGGGCTGAGAGGACTCCAGGGGAGCACGGGGACTGGGAGGACCCCGGAGGAGAAAGCAGGGGCTGGGGAGGACCCCAGGGAGGTGAGCACAGGACTGAGAGGTCAGAGGGCATGGGGGCTGGGAGGACCCCAGGAGGTGAGCTCGGGGTTCGGGGCTGGGAGGACCCCAGGAGGTGAGCACAGGGACTGAGAGGACTCCAGGGGAGCATGGGGGCTGGGAGGACCCCAGGAGGTGAGCACGGGGGCTGGGAGGACCCCACGTGAGCACAGGGGCTGGGAGGACCCCAGGAGGAGAGCTCGGGGGCTGAGAGGACCCCAGGAGGTGAGCTCAGGGGCTGGGAGGGCTCCTGGAGGGGAGCATTGAGTCTGGGCACCTACTGAGCCCCAGAGCCTCCACCGTGATGGGCAGAGGCTGAGAAAGAAGCCTGACGCCCAGAGGAAGCCAAGGCCAAGGCTGCCCCGAATCCTTTGCAGGAGGCACAGAGCTGTGGAACCAGCAGGGCCGTGTGTGAGGCTGGAAGCAGAGGACCCTACCCGCCCTGGCCCAGGAACCTGGGGTGCCCGGCCAGCATCTGATGTCCAACAGCTGCCTGAATGCCTCTAGTGCTGGGGTGCTCACTACCCTCCTCAGCAGCTCTAGGGTCATCAGGCTCACAGAGACTGTGGGGGGGTGGGGGCGGGCAGTGCTTTGCCAGACACAGGGCCGAGCCTGAGCCCCAGTCTGACCACTGGCTGGCCGGGAGGCCTTGGGCCTGCGTCTGAACCTGCCCGGGGCCTCTCTTTCTTCACGTGTGAAATGAGCACAACAGTCCCTACTCCCAGGATCTCACAAGTGGGTAAATCTGTACCCCGAGTGCTCACCCCCCCACACCCCCCGCTGCTCCAGAACAGCTAGGGATCCAAGGGGCAGCCAGGCAGCGGGATCCTGGGGCGGCGCTGGCCCCATCGGCTTCTGACGCGGGTTCCCGGCCTGGCTGTGCCTCCCGAGCCCAGCGCCCCCAGCCGCCGTGCACACCCACGTTTACAACCTGCGCAGAGCTGCCCTGACGCACGCCGGCGGGCACCCGCGCGGGCACAGACAGGCCGGCTCGCCCACTCCTGACACGCGCCGCGACCCCGTCACTCACACCCAGAGCACGCCCACGTGGACCAGGGCTCGCGCATGTGATCCCAGCCCCCGCCCCGCCGCACGCCCACCCCCAGCGCCCACACTTGCTCACGATCCCCCGGGCGCACACACGCGGCAGCTCCTCGGCGCCGCCGCCCACAGGGGCCCATGCTCGGCCCAGGATGGGGTGCCACCTGCCGCGCTTACCGCATGGGTGGCAAGGACCCCTGCCACTCCTGGGAGGAGCTGGTGATGGGCACGTGGGAACCCTGAGCGGGGCCCCTCACACGCCGGACCCGAGATGGGATCCCTGCTGGTTACGGATTCTCCCTCATCGCTGATGAGCCACCAAACTCATGTCTCTGCTGACCCCACCCACCACAGACCCCATTCACAGATGAGAAAACCAAGGCACAAGAAACTAAGAACTGTGCCTGTGGGGGCGCCTGGGGGGCTCAGTTGGTTAAGGGTCCGACTTCGGCTCAGGTCATGATCTCATGGTCCATGGGTTCGAGCCCCGTGTCGGGCTCTGTGCTGCCAGCTCGTAGCCTGGAGCCTGTTTCAGCTTCTGTGTCTCCCTCTCTCTCTGCCCCTCCCCAGCTTGTGCTCTGTCTCTCTCTGTGTCAAAAACACATAAACGTTAAAAAAAGAAACTGGGGTGGGGGGGTGCCTGGGGGACTCAGTCAGTTGGTCTCTGTGCTGACAGCTCGGAGCCTGGAGCCTGCTTCAGCTTCTGTGTCTCTGCTCCTCCCCTGCTCACTCTGTCTCTCAAAAATAAATAAACATTTAAAAAAATTTTTAAAAAGAACTGTGCCTGTGGCCCAGACAGCCTATTACAGCAGGTCAGCAGACACGGGAGCCCGGGCATGCGCTGTCCGGGGCCCCGGGGTAGCTGCCCCACACCGGTCTCACCAGCTGGCAATCTGAATGTGGCACAGAAGGGGAAACTGAGTCCCAGGGGGCACAGTCACCGTCCGGGCTCTGCTGGTTCTGGGACGGGGACGGGAGCCCAGGCAGGTGCCTCTCTGGCCCTCCAAGGCCACGTCCATGCAGGGATCTAAGGGCCAGCATTGCAGAGCCGTCTTCCCTCCCCCACTCAGCAAGCCAGGGGCCCAATGCAGAACGATCCTGCCACCAGCCAGCAAGGCCAAATACAGAGGCCACTATTTGCCACTCACTCCCAATTCAGCAGAGGGCTTGTGACGGCCCAGGGGAGCGGCCAAGGGCTGCCGTTCCCTGCCACCAACAGCTAAGCAGCCTCTTTCCCGTGACAGTTACTTACTGAGCACTTACTACATGCCGCCCCCTGTGTCCGCCTGTTGGGCGGGACAACAGGGCTGTCCCCACGTCACACACCACCCAGACACCCAGAACCCAGAGGGGTCAGGGGTCTGGACAGTCACAGCCAGGAGAAAGCACGCTGCCCCGCAAGCTAAGCGGACGCTGCCATCCTGCCTTCCGCCGCGAATCTGACCCCAATTTCAAGTTACCTGGAAACTTGGCACATTAATTCATGACGTTCTCGGCCCCGGTAAGTAGACCACACCCAGGCCACGCAAAGTATTTCATCTCACGATGCCAGTACAAAGGATGCTCTTTTTAATTGAGGCTGGCTTTTTCCTTACCTCAGAGTAAGGGATATTTAGGGCAAGACGAACCGTATCAGAAAAAAGCAAGCCATCGCCATCTCATCCCCGACAGCCACCCCATCGTGGTTCCATGGGAAGCACCCCCAGCAAGAGCCAGGCGTCCTGGGTCCCCGCCTGGCATTTGCCACATAACCTTGGGACAGACATGTCGCCTCTCTGAGACTCAGGTTTTCCGTTTGTAAAATAAGGGCATGGGACTACGTGACCCCAGAGTGTCCTCTGGCCCAACGATTCTAGAATTCTATTTCACAGGAATTGGGGGCACCTGGGTGGCTTGGTGGGTTAAGCGCCCGACTTTGGGTCCGGTCGTGATCTCACAGTTCTTGAGTTCGAGCCCTGCGTCGGGCTCTGTGCAGTCGGCACAGAGCCTGCTTTGGACCCTCTGTCCCCCTCTTTCTCTCTGCCCCTCCCCTGCTCGTGCTCTCTCTCTCTCAGAAATAAACATTAAAAAAAAGTAACAGTAATCAAAGGAATGAATATTGAAACAGTGAGCTACTCTTTTTTTTTTTTAATATTTTATTTATTTCTAGGAGAGAGAGAGAGAGAGAGAGACAGCGTGAGCAGGGGAGGGTCAGAGAGAGAGAGGGAGTCACGGACTGAAACAGGCTCCAGGCTCCGAGCTGGCAGTCAGCACAGAGCCCGACGCGGGGCTCGAACCCACGAACCCCGAGATCATGACCTAAGTGAAAGTCGGACGCCCAACCGACTAAGCCACCCAGGCGCCCCAACAGCGAGCTACTCTTTTCTTCCCCACAAAAATCAACAATCGTGGAGAAAAGCAGTAAGACTCAGGGCTGGGAAGAATGCAAGCAAACAGGCGCTCTCTCACCCATGCTTCGTGCGAATGTCGATTAGAACATACTTTCCGGGGAGGGATTTAACAATTTTTCTATCAAAAGCCTTTTAAGATGCCCCCAGGCTGTAACTCCACAGCTTCATTTGGGGGGATTTACCTTCAAGAAAAGAAAGGTGTGAAAATTTACTGCAATGCCGTTCTTACAAAGATTTAGTCCAAAAATGTTCGTCACAGCACTGTCGGTGTTGGCAAAAGAGAAAAGAGAGAGAGAGAAAGAAAGGGAGAGAGTGAAAGAAAGAAAAAGAAAGAGAGAAAGAAATTAAGAAAGAAACCTAACTGTCTAATGGCAAGACATCAAATGAAATGCTTCGTTCATATGTACGCCACTAAGAAATAACGTTTTGGGGGGACACCAGGGTGCTTCAGTCGGTTAAGGGACTCGGTTTTGGCTCAGGTCATGATTTCATGGTTTGTGTGTTCAAGCCCCGCATCGGACTCCAAGAGGAGTCAGGTTGAGATTCTCTCTCTCTCTCTCTCTCTCTCTCTCTCTGACACTCCCTGCTTGGCTGCACCCTCTTTCAAAATAAATAAATAAAATTTAAAAAAATGTTTAATCATGTTTTAAAAGAATAATGATGCGAGCAAACATTCACAATTTGCAGGTTTAAAAAGGTTAGAAAATAGGGGCGCCTGGGGCACTCAGTCGGTTAAGTGTCCGACTTCAGCTCAGGTCATGGTCTCGTGGTTCATGGACTCGAGCCCCGTGTCGGGCTCTGTGCTGACAGCTGGGAGTCTGGAGCTGCTTCAGATTCTGTATCTCCCTCTCTCTCTGCCCCTCCCCTGCTCGCACTCTGTGTCTCTCTCTCTCTCAAAAATAAACATTAAAAATTTTTTTTAATTAAAAATAAAAATAAAATTAAAAAGTTGGAAAATAAAAAGTAGGTAATCCGAAATTTACAAGGTAATGACACTCACGTACCAAGTTCCTGTTGAGTCTGCCTTCTAGATAATACCCAGGATCTGTCCTTCACGGCATCCCCACTGATACCCAGTTCAGCACCATGACCACCCCCCCACCAAGGCTGATGACCCCCAATCCATTCTTAAACTAGAGATAAGGATGCTCTCCAAACCCACGTCTATCTTTCTGCGCCACCTCCTTCCACGGCCGCCCCGCCCATCTCAGAAAAGGTGCAAATCCCTTCCCATGGCCTTTTGGGGCCCTTGGTCAGGAATGACGCGAGCCTGGCCCGCCAGCCGCTGCACTGCCCTCTGCCCACCACCTACCCAGAGGGGCAGAGGCCGGGCTATAGGGACAGAGGAAGCTGGGTCTGCCCCAAGGCTGCGGCCAGAACCTCTGGGGTGGGGTGGAGACAGAAGGAGCCAGAGGAGACAGAAAGAGCCAGAACAGGTGTGAGGAAAAGGCCTGGGCTCTGTGACCCCCGGCAAGTCCCTCCCCTTCTCCGGTCTCTTCTGCTTCTCTCTGCACAGCAAGGGGGCAGGCTGCAGACCCCCTCGGCACGTCCTGCTCTAGAAGACAGGGGACATGTATCCTGGGACCGAGTGTCACCAGAAGTTTAAAGGGTCCCCTCAGAACCGGGTGCTGGGCTAAACCCATCACGTGCCTGAGAATCCAGCTCTGGGGCCTCTGAGATGCCCATCTTCCCCAGGAGGAAAGTAAAGTTCTGGAAGAAAGCCCGCAGAGTCAGGAGCCGGAACACCCGCACATCGGGCCCCAGAGTGCTTCTACCCACCCCCCACCACCCGAGGCCCTGCTGTCGCACAGCGCCCCTTCCCTTTCCGGCCCACCCACTCTGGACCTCAACACACCCTCCCATTCGGACCCATGGAGTCACGTGAGCAGGTATTATGGGCTGGGCAAGGTGGTGCTCAGAGAGGGTAAGTGATTTGCCCAAGGTCACAGAGCCCGGCTGAGGACCCGGCTCCCTTGTCCAGGACACTGAGTTCTTTCCTAAACGCAAACCTGGTTGTTTGTTTGTTTGTTTTGCCCAGATGCCCGCCCTCTGATCTCCGTTCCTCTTCCGGCCGCAGTGTCTTCCCCTTGGTAGAGAGAGGGAGCGAGGCCTCACTCTCTTGCACCCGGGACGCACAGGGATTGCAGAAGCCGCCTCCCCGCTCTGGGCCTTCCCTCTCCTGGGCTGTGGGGCCCTTCACACCCCACCTCCCCTGTTTGTCCCGAACTGGGTACCGGATCCCGCCCCCGCCCACGGCAATGCCTTGCCCCCTCTGGCTGAGCAGCACCGAGTGGCAGGAGTGAGCATCAGAGAACATTCCTTATCTTCCACGAAGGGACGCTTCCCAAAGCCAGGGAGTCATGGTGACACCCAGCATCTCGTAAACCCCGGGCTCCTCACCGCGAACGAGGGTCCCCTTCTCTGCTCCAGGCGGCAGAGGCTTTAGCGGCTGGCTCCCCCGCCCTCCCATTTGGACGCCCCTCCCCTCCGCAAGCTGCCGCGGGCCGGGCACCATTCTGGGCATCAGAATAAAGGCTGCGGAGACTCAAGGTTGGCGAGCAAGGTCAAGGCTGAGGCTGGGCTGACCAAGAGCGACAAGGAGCAGGTGACCTCCTCCGGGTCCCGGGCAGAGGGTCCCCGGGGAGGGCCGTGAGCACCACGGGAACAGGCTAAGGGAGGCAGGGTGGGGGTGTCTGCCTCCTGGGCGGGGGGAGCTGCCTGGCTTGGGCCCCGGAAGCCTTTAACCCAACGCGGCTCCGACCACAACACACGACTCGAGCCCCGTAAGGCCGGCGTTGGGGGCCACCCGGCTGGTTTCCATCCGAAGGCAGGAATCACATCTCTCTCTGCGTTTCAGTGTCCGCGCCCAGCACGCAGGGAGCGCCCCGGGAACGGCGGGGCCAGGCAGCCCGAGAGCTAATAAGCGGAGGTGTAGCAAGACCACCCCCAGGAAAACGGGAACCTGCCGAGATGTGGGAGCACGCAGACCCCCCTCCAGGCCTCCCGCGCGCCAGGCACCGAGTCCAGGGCCGAGGGAGGCTTCCTCTGTGGAGAGATGAACTTTGCCCACAAGATGTATTTCAGACCAATTCAAGACGAAGCTGAATTACATCAGCAAAACCCCGGTGACTGCTCTCGTACATCCTTGACAATTGCCATCGCACATTAAGGAGGACGCTGTACACCACAGGCCACGCCTTAGGCTCTCAGGGAATGATCCTGGCAACCCCTTACGGCCCCTTGGGAGCCAAGGACCACGAGTGGACCCATTTTGCAGATGAGGAAACTGAGGTTCAGTTCGGAGAGGGGCTGGCCTGTCCCTGGCACACAGAGGTGACGACGGCCCACCGAGCTGGGAGAAAGCGGGCCAGACCTCCCAGAAACTGGGCTGCCGGCTGCCTACTGTCCTGGGCAGGGGCCCCCCCACCATCACCCGTGTTGAGCTTCCTGCTGCTTCCAGATACGCGCTCTGCCAGGAAGAGTGAAGGCTGGATTCCGGGGCACGATGATTTACGAAATCTTATCTGCAGAGGCGGAAAAAACCTCTTCTGCAGTGCTCAGCCTGAAAGACGGAGGGTTTCAGCTAGGCTGAATCCAGATGTGTTCGCAGGTCTTCTCCGGCTTCCGCGCACACTCGCACACACACACACACACACACCCCACCGGGACAGTCCTTCCCTCCAGGCGCCGAGGCCAGCTGTGGTATCCGGAGGTGGCCCAGGACACCAGGTGATGTTTACATGTTCCGGGACCCCCAGAACCAGTACGGGTCTGCGTCTTCCACTGGGGCTCCTGGGAGCCAATATCTGCATGACAAACGCCCCTTCAGGATGCAAGGCCCTGACCTTAAGCATGAGAATGGCTGAGAGCGAGGCAACCTGGCACTTGGTATTTAACAGGCTCTCCAGGAGACTTTGACATTTGACGGCCCTCGCTAAGCGCTCCTCTCTTGACCCCACATACAGAACCCCCACCCCCCCACCCCCAAACCAAGAGCAGATGGCTCCCGTCCCCATCAGAAGGAAGCCCATCTGGGGCCTTAGAACAAACGGGAAGCTTTTTCTGCTTTTCCTGCCAGGAACCTTTTCATCAGTGAGTATCTGTAGACCTACTAAGCGCAGGCACAGGCAAGCATCAGCCAGACAGGAAGCCAGGGAACCCACCACTAGCTCCCCCAGCCCACACCTAATCAGGGCGCTACCAAGGAAAGTTCTCGGCTCGCTCTCTCGGATCAAAATTGTTCCACGTCTCCAAAGGCCTTTAAAAATAGCCCGGGCCAGCGCAGAAGCACCCGGCCCCTTCCTAACAAAGCCCTGTTGACTCAGCTTCTCCCAAAGGTGACAGACGTCCCCGGGGGGGGGGGTGGACAAAATGACTGCCCCACACCTCCTTCCCATCCACAGTCCACTGACAGTGGTACCTGGGCAGGGACCCATGGAAAAAGTCCCCTCTGGACATCTCAGCATGAGCCATGAGGTCTTTCAAGGGGCGTAACTTTGGACACAGACTGGAGTCTGAGTCCTGCTACCACCCAGTGCCTGGCCGTGGGTCCCACGCACACGACTTCACCTCTCCAAGCCTCTTAGTTTCCTTATCAGCAAAGGAGGTTGGTCACAGGGGCGCCCGAGGGGGCTCAGTCGGCGGCGGGGCATCTGACTCTGACTCAGGTCATGATCTCGCAGGTTCATGGGTTCGAGCCACGCATCGGGCCCTGTGCTGACGTCTAGCTCGGAGCCTGGAGCCTGTTTCGGATTCTGTGTCTCCCTCTCTCTCTCTGCTCCTTCCCTGCTCTCGCTCTGTCTCCTTCTCATAAATAAATAAATATTAAAAAAAAAAAAAAGAAAAGAGGCTGGTAACCAAGCCCACCATATGGAGGCCAGTTGAGGACCCTACGAGCTGGTGATGCAGAGGCTGGCATATCATGTGCTCCGTAGTGGGCAACCTGGCTTCATTCAGCTCACAGGTCATTCACCACGACGGGGACGCCCGGGTATAACCCAGGCCCACCATCCTGGCAAAGCCCGCCCGAGGTGCCCCCTGCCTCCCGGAGCACCGGAGCCCGGGACGTCCCAGCCGCCGCCTGCCTGCGGGCAGCTCCGGCCCACATCCGCACAGAGCCTGAGGGAAGGCCCAGCAAATCTCACAAAACAGTAGCCAAACACGGAAGCCTCCCACCCACCCCCAGCACCCCAGGAAAGACGGCGAGAGCAGTAAGGGCCGGAGTCTGGGTCCTCAGAGCCCCCGCGCTTCAGGGAGAAGCCACCAGGATGCGAGCTCCTTGCCGGAGAATTCCACTGGAGAAGGACCACCCGCTCTCGGCAGACTGGCGCCCACTCAGGAAAGCCCCCCTTTGTTACAGGCACACGGGGCAAGGGGGCAGGGAGCTGAAGCGTGGGCTCGGCCAGACCTGCAAACGTGCCCAGAAGACGGATGGAGGGGGAGGGGGGCCGAGGTTGTGCAATGCACCACCAGGAGCTGCCTCCCAGGCCTCTGTCAACGCAGGAGGCTGGCAGTCACTCTGCTGCCTCCCGGAAGAGTGCAGAGGGGCTAGACCCTCGCGGCCGGAGCCCAGGTCTTGGCTCTGAATTGCCACCCACACCCAGGGCCAGGGCCCCCTTCCAAGTCAGACACCCAGGCAGAAGCCCCTGCAGGCCACGGACTGGTCCTTCACCCTGTCGCCAAAATAAAAGAGTCGGGGGTCAGGCCCCGGGGCCATTAACCCCTGGCAAGCTGGGCTGTCCCCCAAGAGGGCTGCGGAGCAGGGAGACGGCTATAATGGAGAAACTGAAGATCCCGGGGCACAGGACAGCTGTGAAGTTGGGCCATGTGGAGAGCCACATCCCCACAGCTCTAGAGAAGTCCGAAATTGGCAGACAGGAGGGTCTCAGGGACGCCTGGAATGGTTACCTGTTGAGATCGCCCAGATCACCCCCCACTCTCCGACTGTATAAACCCATTTCCCAGGGTGGCAGACAGGGGATAAAAAGGGCGAGGTGGGATCAGGGCCAGGGGAGAATTCACCCTGTAAATCCCGCAGCGACAGGGCGACCAAGACCCCGCGCCGCCGCCTCGAGCTCTCTGACAAGTCTCGCCCCCCCCACACACCCCAACACACACGATCCGGGCCAGGGAGGGGGCGACAGGCCAACCTCGCAGCCGCAGCACCAGCACCAGCGGCAGTGGCATCGTGATGCATGAATCACCCACCCCGCTGCGCCCGTGCCAGTCGGATCCGCGCAGCCCGAGCCACCGCGCAACCGGGAGCCCCTCCCCGACCACCGCCCCTCTCCCTGGCACACACCCCCCCACCCCGACTCCTTCGGACAGCTCTTCAGAGAGGGGGCCGCGGGTGGGCTGGAGCCGGCCCTCCCGGCCCGGGGTGGGGGGTTGGAGGTGGGGGGTGGGGAGGAGGCGGGAGGAGGGGTGCCCTAGAACAATAGGGCCAGGTGTGGGGCCGGGGTGGGGGGGCGCGGCCGGGGGCTGCGGAGGGGCTCCGCTCCCGGGCCGGGCGGGAAGGGGCCGGGGGAGGGGTGCGGCGGGCGCGCCCGGAGGTCGGAGGAGAGGAGAAGGGGGGAGGCTGCCGGGCGCGGGGGGAGGGGCGCGAGGGGGCGGAGGCGGCACCGCGGAGCGCGGGGCGGGGGTCCGAGCGCGCGCACTCACAGTAGGTCTTCCTGGTCAGCTCCTCCACAACTTCGGGCTTCAACTTGCTGTTGGATTTCCCCATCCTCGGCGGCCGCGGCCCCCCGCCCCCCGGCCGGACCCCGTCGGGGCGCCCGGCGGGAGCGGCTCGGCCGGCGCGGGCGGCGGGCGGGGCGCGCGGAGGGCCGGCGGGCCGGGGCCGGGGCCGGGCCGCGCCTTTGTCTGCGCCGGGCCCGCGCGGGGCCCGGGCGCGGGCTCCGGCGCGGCTGGCGGTGCCTCGGCCCTGGCGCGGCGCGGGGCCGGCAGGGGCGGGGGGAGCGCGGGGCGGCCGCTCGCAGGCCCGGGCCGTCCGGCCGCCGCCCTTCCGGGCGCCGCGGCGCGGAGCTGCGCTGGGCTGGGCGCCGACGCGGCCGCGGGGTGGCCGCGGTCGTCCCTGGTTACTGGGCTCCGCGGCACATGCTCGCTGCTGCGCTCTCGCCGCCGCCCCTGCGCTGCCTCCCGCCTCCCGCTCGCACCGGCGCGCCAGGGTGGACCCGGAGCCGCCACTCAGCGCCCGGCGCCACCTCCGCCCCGCACCCGCCCGGCCGGGCCTGCGCCCGCGGCACGGCGGCCCCGCGGGCGCGGAGCCGGGCCGGCGGCCGGGGCGTCCCTGGCCTCGCCGGGCCCGCGGCGGGAGGGGCGGTCACCCCCGCCCTCGCCGCGGCGCCCCGCGCTCCGGCCCCCCGCGGCGCGGCAGGGCGGGGCGGGGGGGCGGGGGGGGCGGGGGGAGGGCCCGGAAGATCTGACGTGAAGGAGGCCAAGTCTCTGCGCCGCGAAACTCATTCATTCGACGCGGATTTGTCGGGCGCTGGGGACACGCCGTTGAATGGGACGGGCGCGGCCCCGGCCCTCACAGGGTGGGGGCGGGGGGGGGCACTGCAGGATGTCACATGGATGATGGGGGATACCTACCGCGGCCTGGGGGAAGGTGACCTCCAAGGCCAGGGGAGGGAGAAGCGGGGGTTGTTGGGACCGCGTTCCAGGCCCAGAAAACCTGGAGGAGGGGGGAGGCCTGAACCCCAGGGAGCGTTCCTCGCAGAGCACAGGGCCGCAGGCGCAGGTGGGGTACATCTGATGCCCGAGAGAAGGACCAGGGCCGGTGGGGTCAGGCCTGGCCTGGCCCCAAAGAGCTGGGCCTCTGGGCTTTACACAGAGGGGTGACAGGGTCAGATCTTCTCCAGCCTCGGTGCAGATGGGCGGCCTCCCTGTGGAGGGAGCCGAGGTGGGTGCTCCTGGGTACTCCAGGGGGGAGCCGAGGCTCAGGCCAGGAGCCAGGACTCCACCTGGGTGGACAGAGGCAAGAGAAGAGAGTCCACAGGGCCGTCCCTGGCCACCCCATCTACAGTGTCTGTCACATGCTGGGACCTTTCCTGTCCCCTAATCAGCTTTATCCTTTTACAACCATCACAGACTGTGTTAGTGGTTGTATCTCTTAAGGACGTGCTCCCTCCCCTGTAGCCTGAGGCCCCCGGGGGCAGCGTTCTGGTTTCATCTGTAGGTGTATCCCCTGCGAGGCACCTGACCTTGCAATGGTCACTCAGCACACCTGTGTGAGGGAAGGTGCTGGGGGCCTGCGGGTGGACAGCGTAGGAGGAAGAGGCAAGGATGGGGTGATGGGCGAGGTGGGGCTTAGAGGGAGGGGTGGAAGCCGAGTCAGACTCCGGATCTGTTGACACTTAAGCAGATTTCTCGGCTGGAGGATTCCCGGCAGGCACGGCGGAGGCAGGACCCACAGGGGGTGCTGTGTCACCAGCCAGGGTGACGGTGGCCAGTCCGGGGAGGCGGGCGAGGATGTGGAGCCAAGTACTTAAGATTCAGGTTATATTTCCCAAGTAGAGACGCCGAGATCGCCTAACGGACTGGGTGGGGATGGGGGACAAAGAGAAGGGAGTCAAGGTCAATGCCAAGGATTTGGCCCTGAGCGACTGTTAGAACGGGCTGTCCATTGCTCAAGTGGGGAGTGGACAGGTGTGGAGGTGGCCAGAGCAGGAGACGGGCTCTGGTCGTGTGAAATATGGATGCACGTTGGATGAGATGCCGAGGAAACAGATGCTGGGGGCGCCTGGAGTTCAGGGTCACGGACGCTGTGGGGATAAGCTGGGAGTCGTCCTGAGATAAGGTCGCTAAGGAGGGAGTGTAGGCAACGAGAGCATGAGGACTGAGCCCTTAGAAAGGGGATGGGTCCCTGGGTGGGAAGGGGTCAAGGGCGGCTCCCTGAGGGTTATAAACCAGTGTATCCTCCGATTACTTTCATACACCTGTGAAAAGCAGTCTGAAGGCTACACCTCCAGGGTGGTCTATCAGTTGCTACCAGCATAGGTGGGATTGCAAGTCACTTTATGGTCTGCTCTCTTCTGTATTTTCCTTTGTATTTAAAAAAAAAAAAAAAACAGGGGGCGTCTGGGTGGCTCAGTCCATTGAGCGGCCGACTCTTGATTTCGGCTCAGGTCATGATCCTAGGGTTGATCGAGTACCCCGATGGGCCCTGCACAGGGCGTGGAGGCTGCTTAGGATTCTCTCCCTCTTCCCCATCTCCCCTGCTTGTGCTCTCTCTAAAGATAAAATAAATAAAATAAAAATTGGGATGCAATTCACAAAACACAAAATCCACTATTCTGAAGCGTACAGTTCTGTGGTTTCGGTATATTTGCTGGGTTGTGCCACCATCGCCACGACTAAATTCAGAAACTTCTCAGTATTTTATACAGATTCTTTTCTGTGGTTAATTAAACACATTGCTTTTGAATCAGCCATTTTGCTCACCTGCAGGTAGCTCAGGGAAGGTGCCTTCCTGAGGCACCTGCCCGAGTGTATTGACCACCCAGATGCCCAGGCACCGTCCACACGGGGCGGTACTGAACGAGATGGGGGCGTGGCCTGGGAATCTGCATCTCAACCCAGCCTCTGGTCCTCCTCTGCCTTTCAGCAGAGAATCCCTTGTCTTGTTTTATAAGCTCACCTGGGAGAGTGACCCCAGAAGCTTGCTCAGTAGTTCTTCTAGAAAGCCCTTGGGGAACAGAAATGAAGGGCATGTGGTAGCCAGAGGCTGGATCAGATATTCCCTACGGCGCTGCGTCTTGGGCATCGGTTACCTTCCCTGATGGATCAACAGCTCCGGCCCAGTCTCTTCCAAGTACTTAGCCTGCGTATCCTGGGCGCTCCGGGGTGTGTCCATTTGGGTGTCCCCCAAATTCATCAGGCCAGAAACAGAACTTAATCACCCCACCCCCAGGAAAGGTCTTCTCTCCTGGGGCAAATGGCTCCTCCTATACTCTGGCTTTAGCCAGAAATCGGAACCGCCTTAGACCCCCGGCTCTCCTAGGGATCCCGCTCTCTAGATCCAAGAGATCTGCGCGGAGGCCATTGGATTTCACTCCCTAAACAGACCTCAAGGCCGAACACTTGACTCCGTCCTGCAGCCCCAACCAGGCTAAGCCAGCCACTGCCCTTCTCTCCTCGCTCCCTCTCATAGGCTTTGCTCTGCCAGGGCTGTGTCCCCTCCTGTGCTGTAGTGACTGCCTAGACGTGCAGTGTCCCACACAGAGACCCCTCCCACACAAACGCCACCGAGCACCTGAAATGCCGCTGGTCCGAAGGAGATTTGGAAGGTTTGTACTAAATGAAAAGAATGAAAACTATCTTGTTCCTGTGTTTCCAAAAGTAATTGCAATTGATATCTGATTTGGTTATAAAGTTTCGCTCTATTTTTTTAATGTTTTATTTCTGAGAGAGAGAGAGAGCCCGTGTACATGCGGGGCGGGACAGAAGATCCAAAGCAGAGCCGGCTCCACGCTGACAGCAGTGAGCCGGATGCGGGGCTTGAACTCAGAAACCATGAGACAGTGACCTGAGCCAGAGTTGGACACCCAACCGAGCCACCCAGGAGCCCCTCGATATCTTCACTTTTAGGTGCCTACTAGAAACTTAAAAATTGTACATGTGGCTCACATTATATTTCTATTGGGCAGCACTATTTGATGTCCCTTCAGATCTCCACGTAAACATCACCTCCATGGAGACTTCTTGGCTCCCCCAGGTGAGCTCAAGCCCCCTTGGGGTACAGCTACCCACAAGCGACTGGTCCTTGGGGCTGTGGGCACTTTATACGATGAGGTGTGTCCAGGGAAATCCTTTCCTTTCCACGGGCCTGGGGTGGATTGGGGGGTGCAAACAGATGGTGAGGGGGTACGAAATTTAGCTCAGTGGAAGGGGGCTGGGGGAGGAGGAGGGGTCCCACCAAACCCCCAGCGTGGAACGTAACCCCCCCCATCCTGGTCCTGTCCCTGAAGCACTATGTGACTTTCGGCAGATCACTTCCTATCTCATAAAGGAATTTGATCTTCTCATGGGGCCAGGGGGGTTGGGTTATGCGGGTCAAAAATGCTTTGCACAAGCACAGGACAGAGAGTTAATGCCTTTAACCTATTAAGAACTTTCTGGGGCGCCTGGGTGGCTCAGTCTGTTAAGCATCCCACTTTGTCTCAGGTCATGGCCTCAAGGGTCATGAGTTCAAGCCCTGCATCAGGCTCTGTGCTGACAGCTCAGAGCCTGGAACCTGCTTCCGATTCTGTGTCTTCCTCTCTCCTCTCTCTCTCTCTCGCTCTCTGTCTCAAAAATAAATAAACGTTAGGGAAAAAAAACCCAAACACCTTTCTAATCCAATAAAAGAGAGATGAGCCCTCTATAGAAAGTTGGGGAGAGAAGGGGCGCCTGGGTGGCTTAGTCGGTTAAGCGTCCGACTTTCGCTTAGGTCATGATCTCGCGGTTCGTGGGTTCGAGCCCCGCGTCGGACTCTGTGCTGACTGCCAGCTCAGAGCCTGGAGCCTGTTTCAGTCTGTGACTCCCTCTCTCTCTGACCCTCCCCTGCTCACGCTGTCTCTCTCTCTCTCTCCTAGAAATAAATAAAAATATATATATATTAAAAAAAAGAAAGTTGGGGAGAGAAGCAGGTCAGACACAGCAAGAGCGAACGCAAGCGGCCAGTGCACAGGAAAGCTGTTCTTTGCAAACCGGCAAAGAAGCAAAATACAAAGTGGCAAAAAAAAAAAAAAAAAAAAAATCATACCCAGTGTTGGCAAAGGAGCAAGAAAATGGGCATCCGGACGTTGCCAAGCAGAGTGCCAGTTGGTACATCCTATTGAAAGAACAGTTTGAAATAAATATCCATATTCTCTGACTCAGCAATTCCATTTCTAGGAAATTGTCCCAAGCCAACAATTAGAGGTCTGTACAAATGTTAAGCCTCAAAGATGGTACCGCAGCAGCATTTAAAATAACAATAAAAACCGGAAGTGATTGACAGACCCCAAATGAGGGATTCACCTATCAAACCATGGAATCCGATACCACATTCAATTAGAGCACGGCTGGAAATCTATTCACGTGGTGCGGATCTGTTGACAGCACGGAAAAAAACCCAGAAAAGCTTCTAGGATGATCCCAACTGTGTGAGGGGAGAAAAATGTGTGTACGTGACTGAGTATTTTGATTAAGGCATTTTTATCATATTTTTCTCCAAATTAAAAAAGAATTGTTACATGCATGTAATTCAGTGCCTCCTAAAAAAGCCAGTCTGTGTGGCATATATGCCCCAAGGGAAGAGAAGGGGCCCCTGCTTGTGGGGAATAGTCAGGCTCTAAACCGCTCCCTCCAGAAGTCAAGGTGTATGTTAGCATCATCAAGGCTCTGAGAAGTCCTGCAGGAAAGGAATCCATTTTATTTTATTAAGTGTTCTCCAAACTTATTTGGCCAGCATATTTTTTTTCCTTAACTTCCCTTAGCATTTGAAGAACTGGCGTCCCATGAAATAAATAACCGTGAGGAACTGACTGCTTTATGAGCCTGACCCTCCTGGGAAAAATGATGGGGAGAGCATTCCCTCAAGGTAAGTGGGGCAACACGGAACCCTGATGAGGGTTGAATGCATGCAGGTAAAGCAGCCAACCTTCTGTAGGTGTGTTCACAGGGTGGGCGTTGCTGGAGAGAGGCTCCCCCTCCCCTGCCAGCGGCCAGGCCAGCGCCTTCACCACCTCTCAGACGACCCGCAGGTACGTGGCCCACAGTGGGCGCTCCATCCCCCTGCACTGGGCTCACCTGAGCGGATCCACCCTGTGCCCACAACATGCTTCATGCCCAGGCAGCGGCTGCGGGAACACTGGGTCAGGAGGAACCAAAGCAAGCTCGGGTGCGGCCCGAGGGAGCGGCATGAACCTTCAGGCTGTGGGTCACGGTCACAGGTCACAGGGAGAAAGGCTCAGCAGTGTTCCCCCCGCGGGGAGAATTCTCTGGTCTTTCCCGCCCATCTTGCCTGCGGGGGAGCCAGCTGCACCGCTAGCCCCACGTAAATGACTGGACACTCAGGCGGCTCGGAGGGGACCAGGAGCTGGCTGTCCATCCACGTCAGAGCCGCCTACCGCAGCACGCCCTCACCGGGCCCTCTGGCCAGCCTTGTGCTTTCGGGGCCTGGGGAAGGGGCCAATCACTTCCTCCCTGTCGAGGGAAGCAGGATGGGGCAGCGGTTAGCACAGCCCTGAAGCCACTCACTGGTCATGTGGCCTGAGGGGAGTTATTTAAACTCCTGAAGTCTTAGTTTCCATATCTGGAAAATGGGCATAGTAAAGGTACCACCTCCCCACAAAGCCATTGTAAGAATCAAATGAGGGGGGCCTAAGTGGCTCAGTCTGTTAAGTGTCCGACCTCGGCTCCGGTCATGATCTTAATTTTTTTTTTTAATGTTTTATTTATTTCTGAGAGAGACAGCGTGAGCAGGGGAGGGGCAGAGAGAGAGGGAGACACAGAATCTGAAGCAGGCTCCAGGCCCTGAGCTGTCAGCACAGAGCCCGATGCGGGGCTCGAACCCACGAACCGCCAGATCATGACTTGAGCTGACATCGATGGCTTAACCGACTGAGCCACCGACGTGCCCCAACTCCGATCATGATCTTGTGGTTCGTGGGTTCAAGCCCCGCGTGCGGCTTTGTGCTAGCGGTACAGAGCCTACGTCGGATTCTCTCTCTCCCTCTCTCTCTCTGCCCCTCCTCTGCTTGCGTGCCCACTCTCTCAAAAAAAATTTTTTTCAATTATAAAAAAGAATCAAGTGAGGTGATGTGTGTAAAATACTTTGTACCGCTCAGTAAAGATTGGCTGCTGTTACTGACGAAGAGTATTTTATTTTAATAATAGTAACATTGTCATTGACAACGGGAAAGGCGATGATTTAATGAAGCTGCGTCTGTGGAAAGGGCCCTAAACCAGCCGCCCCAGTGCTGGCCCTGCCTGTGGGATCCGGGCTCAGGCCTGTGGTCTTTCCGGGCCCGGTTTCCTCATTTGTCTGCGAAGACCACGGCGCCCCCGGTCGAAGCGGCTCAATCCCGTTGCAGGAGGCGTGGAACAGCTGAGCGGGCACATGTGTGAACGAGAAACAGGTGCAAAGCCCACCTGGCCTGGAATAAAGGCCTCCCTCCTTTCTCCCAGACGCCCCGGAAGCGAGAGGGGGTCTCTTCACTCCCAGAGTTCATGGCCGTCGTGCTGAAGGACGGCCCTTAACAGGCCGACTGTTCTGGTCCTCACCTCTCTCTGCCCCGTGAGCTTGGTGGCATGAACTTCACCTTCCTCACCGAAGCCTTCGGCGACGGTCTCAAAGTGAGGCTTTTCCGACACGTGGGCAGCTGGCCACGCGCCTCCTGCTGTCCCAGCGTGGGACAGTTTACAAGGACAGGAGACAAGCCAGGCCACCTGAGGGGCAGGACACCCCTGGGAGGGAGCCCCCCACCCTGGCTCCAGGGTGTGCCCGCCACCGAGACGAAAGCAGCAGAACTGGCAGTGTGTGGGGTCAGAAGTGCTCAGGGGGCTGAGGACGGGTCCCACGGATCTCCAGGATATGGGACCGACCGGCGGAAACGAGGAAACGGGGTCTCCAGGCTCCATCAGCTCGGGTCCCTTCCTCCCTCTCTGCAGCCCTGCGCTCAAAGATCAGTCCCGCCCGTGTCTGGGCCGCGCCGGGCTCTCGGGACCACGCCGGACGCGGGGTGGGGGGGGGAATTCCCCCCTAAATTGGGTGCTGTTTCCAGAAGAATGGGGAGTGGGTGTTGGGGTGTTGGGTTGGGATCCGATCAACACCTGGTCAGTTTCTCTGTCTGCAGATCGCCTCCCCGGCGCCTCCTGCCCCAGCCTGGGTCTTGCGTTCCCTCCGGCACCTGTCCACCCGGTGGGTCCCAGAGTCCAGTTCTGGGAGAGACGATCTGATTGGCCCACGTGAGTGACGTGTCCACCCCGGTCCAGTCAGCGCTGGCTGACGAGGCGCAGGTCACAGAGTTATGGCTTCTGGGGTCTGCCCTCAGGAAAGGGGAGCTGGGCCGACCTGCCAGATCCCACCAACCACAGAATTTGAGAATCTTCGAAGCTGCGGGCCACGACTTTGTAGACCGCTAGGTCCAACGTGCCCATCTTACAGATGGAAGAGAGGAGGATGCCGTGTCCCGTGGCTTCTGCAGGATGCAGGGTAAAGCCTCTGGAATCAGCCGGCTCCCCCACGGTCAAGCTCAGACACGCTCAGAGCAAGAGTTGGGGGGAGGAGCAGCTTTGCTGGAGACCCAAGGCCGGGAGCTCATCCATACCCTTGGCCTGTCCCCAGAGCATCAGGGAGATGCCTGCTGATTTGGGACCCAGGCTCAGCCTCTCCTCATCCCAGGGTGAACCAGTGCCAGGAGACAAGATATGGACCCCCCTGGGCAGATCCAAGGGGTGGCTCTTCTAGGGGCCATCAGGTGGCCCTGATGGCCTTAGGGCCTGGTCCCCCATACAGCAGTTATCTCTGAGCCAACGCAGGGTCCCCTGGAAGGCTGGACCACATGCATCTTTTTGGGCTCCACCCAGAGAGGAAGCTCACACAACAGTGATAAACGGGTTGGGGGCGACTCCCCAGCCCCTTGCCTCCCCATTGGCCATGACACCAAGTCCATCCATCCCCTTGAGGTCAGCCACATCCAGAATCCAATAATGCCCAGGCCCACCCACTTCCAGTGCAAACCTAGACGACTGTTCTTACCTGCCGGACCTCAGTTTCCCTGCCTGTCCAGGGAGGGGCTTTGGGGTCCCTTCCAGCTGGGCCACTGTGTGCCGTAAGGGTTCTGAGTTGGGCTCCAGTCTCGAGGGGTCAGAACCGACCGGGATGGAAGCAGGACACCTTCCTTCCCTTGCAATCCCTCAGCTTCTCTAGCTTTCAGACTTGAACTTGGTAAAGGGCAGGCCCTGGCGTAAGTGCCGCTGCCGTCAGCGCATAATGGTACCCTTGCAGGGTCAGCCCCCGAGCTTTTGCAGGATCCTGTGAATTACGCAGTGAGGCCCAGAGAGGTTGAGCGGCTGAGCCTGGGTCACACAGCTGCTGACGGGCCCTAGGGTTCATGTCAGGCTGGTGTGCCCCCCAGCCTGGGAGCTCACTCCATAGCACAGATGCATCCTGCAATCTGGCTGCAGAGAGATGGGTGCTCTACTGAGCCCCACATTTAGGTTGCTCTGCTTTCTCGGCTCGCCGGCCAATGCTGGCACCCCATCTGCCCCCCACCCTCCCTGCCGGGTTCCTGCGCAGGGTTCCTGCCCCATAACAACCAGCCCGCTGCGGGGGGTCAGACTGGGTCTTCCTGTGGGTCCTGGGAATGTTGTCCATTAGGATGTAGGGAAAAGTCCACTGGTAGGTGGGGTGGGGGTCCCCTGGGGTGCCCTTCCGTGGTCCCCGGTGGGGCCGGGAAGAGACTGAAGGTAAGAAGCCAGGGGAGGGGAGGGCAGGTGCAACTTTGGCTCCTTCCAGGTGAGTCAATGGCCTGGGGGCAGCCAACGCCCCCCCCACCCCTTCCCAGCTGTCTTGGGATGGCTGTGGGCAGGGAAGCCCCCAGTAAGAATGAGGACCTTCACTGCCCAAGGGGCCCCGGATTCTCCCGCTCTGCTGCTCGGCCACCTTCCCCAGCGAGTCCCTCTGGAGGGAGGAGTGAATACAGCCTTGTTAATAATTCTGTCTGATCAACCCCGGCCCAGGAGCCTCTGGGTGATCATGTTAAGAGCAGCTCATAGGGGCCCAGAGAGACTCACCATGTGGAGGTAAAACATGGCTGAGAGTCAGGGAGGCTGCCCACGGATGGGTTTTATGAGGCCCGGACAGTGCAAAGGCAGGAGCCACGGCCAGCGGCCCACAGGTAAGGGGGGGCGGGGTGCGCAAAGGAGCCTGCATGTGAATTCCAGGTGCGCTGAATGAGATTTTTCTCAAAAACAACAACGTCATCTGTTCCCCAGGCTCAGCCCTGGAAGGTTCGTCGCGTCCAGAGTGGCGAGTGGAAAGGACGCAGCCCAGGTCCAGCGCTTGCTTGCTGTGCGGCTGTGTGTGGGCAGGTCATCGGCCCCCTGGGGCCTCACCCAGAGGGGGTGGAGCCGGCCAGGAGGATGGGCTATTTCGGTGGCAGGGTCCTCTCTACCCCTCTCGTGCTCCGTGGGGGTCTGGGGTGAGGGCCCCCCTCTGACAGGCTGATGAGATCCCACCAGCTCCATGCCTCCCGGGCACTGATGATGAATGAGTGTCATTAGCAGATTCTCAGGAAAGACACGGTACAAATCATCCGTTCCTCTCCGTGGGGGTCTTTCCATCTCCTTTGATAATTACCTCCTTCTCATCTTTCAGAATTCTGCCCTACCATTTCCAGCCAGTCTTGTGGGACCTTTCCGGGGCGACCTGTGTCCTTACGCATCTCATCTGTCAAGCGCATTGTAGTAACAGAAAACCTGACCGAAACTAACGCAAAAGGGAACTTTATTGTCTCATGGGAACTCAGGAGTCCAGCAGTCTCTAGTTTCAGGCAAGGCTTGATCCAGGCTTCAGCTTTGAGAGGAATTGGGTTCCCCTTCTCCATTCCTGGCTCTGCTTCCTCAGCATTGAGGCCATTCTAGGAAGGTTCTCCAACTTGGCTACAGGTAGCAGCATAGGGCCTCCCAGTGGCTCATATCCTGTTCAAAGTGACCCATTTCCCCCCCACCCTGCCAACCACGACCCCAAGATGGCACCTCATTGTCCCAGATGGCCACAGGGGGTCATGGATCCCTTCTCCAATCAGTGTAGTGGGGCAGGGAGATGAGGGATATACCGATCAGTTTAAACCGATCAGGGCTCAAGTCTAAAGACAGGAATGCGGGGTCCGTCTCACCCAGGCCAGAATCCTGAGAAAGGCGAGGTCCAGTCTGGGATAGAGAAGTGGGGATGGAAGCCAGAGAGGCAGCAAAGAGATGTCCCCCCACATCCCTCCCTTGTGCTATAGTTTGCAGTGTGCCCATCACGGTGCCGTCTGACCCTCTCACTTCCCCGTTACAGCCGCCCTTGGGGGGTAAGTCCAAGCTCCAGCAGTCAAGCCACGCCTGCTTTGCTAATCTCACCTCAGCTCCCCTCTTCCCACTCATGGCTCCAGCTCTACTGGGTTTGTCCAAATCCGCCAGGCTCTCTCTCATCACTGGCCTTAGCACATGCTGTTCCCCTGCCTGAGTATCTGTCCACCAACACCGGCTTCATCGAGCTAATTCATCCGCTTCCTCCCTGAAGCACTCCTTAACTGAACGTCAGCTCAGGTCATGATCTCTCGGTTCATGAGTTCGAGTCTCACGTCGGGCTCTGGGCTGACAGTGCGGAGCCTGGAGCCTGCTTCGGATTCTGTGTCTTCCTCTCTCTGACCCTCCCCTGCTCTCGCTCTGTCTCTCTCAAAAACAAACGTTAAAAAAATAAACTAAAAACCAACCCCCCCCTACTTCCTGTCTCTATACACTTACCTAATACAGCCACGTTATACAGATGGAGCCATATAGTAGGTAGCCTTTTGCATCTGGCTTGTGTTTGCTTAGTATAATGTCATTGGGACTTGCCCACGTGTTAGCACATGTCAGCCTTTCGTTCCTTTCTATGGATGAATAATATAGTCCTTTGGGCAGAGCGCTTCTTTTCATTCATTCATAGGTGATGGACGTTGGGGTTATCTCTACTTTCTGGCTTCCAAGAATAATCCTGCTCTGGACAACTGTATGTTGTAAGTTTTTGTGGGGACGTCTGTTTTCATTTCTCTTGACGATGTGCTCAGGAGTGGAAGAGTCACATGGTGACTATGCCTAATCTTTTGAGGAACTGACAGATTTTCCCAAAGCGTCCTTTCCCACGCCCGGCAGCCATGGACGAGGGCTCTGACATTTCCCCATGCTCACCAGCCCTTGTTCTTAGGTGTTTTTTTTTTTTTTTTTTAATAGCCACACCAGTGGGTGTGAATCAGCATCTCACTAATTTTGACTTACATTTCCCTGATCAGTAATGATGGGGAGCATCTTTTCTTGTGCTTGCTGGCCGCCAAGTCAGACGCCAAGACCATCTGGTGGGGAAGGACAGTTCTTCCAACCAGCACTGCTGGGAAAAGTGGGTCTCCGCACACACAAGACAGAAGTTGGGCCTTTGTCTCTCACTAAATACAAAAATTAACTGAGAATGAATCAAAGACCTAACCCAGGAGACGAAACTATAAAACTTAGAGGAAAATGTAGAGGAATAGCTTCCGCACGGTGGGTTTGGCGGTGATTTCTTGTACATGATGTCAAAAGCACAGGCAATAGAAGAACAAATAAATAGGTTAGGCTTCATCAAAATCTGAACCATTTGTGCCTCCAAAATGAAGGGTAACCCGCAGCACAGAGTGGGAGAAAATATTTGCATATTCTGTAAATGATCAGGGATTAATATCCAGAATATATAAAGAACGCCTACAACAACAAAAAAATCCGGTTCGAAAATAGGCAAAGGAAGGGCACCTGGGTGGCTCAGTTGATCTTGATCTCCGCTCAGGTCTTGATCTCAGGGTCACGAGTTCAAGCCTTGTGTTGGGCTCCACGCTGGGCATGAAGCCTACTTAAAGTTTGTTTAAGTTAATTTAAAAAATGGGCAAAGGGAACCTTGAGGACATCATGCTGAGTGAAACACACCAGTCACAACATGACAGATACTGTAGGATTCTACTTAGAGGAGGTACCTCTAAGGTGTCAAATTCATAGAGCCAGAGAGTAGCATGGCGGTTTCCAGGGATTGGGGGGTGGGAATGGGGAGTTGCTGATTAATGGGTGTAGAGTATCAGTTTGGAAGATGAAAAGTTCTAGAGTTTGGTTGGACAAGGCAAATGTACTGAATGCTCCTGAACTCCACACTTAAAAATGGTCAAGGCAGTACATTTCATGTTATGCGTATTTTGCCATAATTTAGAGTCAAACTGAAGTAACATAAAAATGGGACAAGAATTTGAATATTCATGTTTCTGAAGAAGAGATACAGATGGCCAATACTCATGCAAAAAGATGTTCAGCTTCAAGGGGCGCCTGGGTGGCTCAGTCGGTTAAACGTCCGACGTCAGCTCAGGTCATGATCTCCCCGTTCGTGGGTTCGAGCCCCACGTCAGGCTCTGTGCTGACAGCTCAGAGCCTGGAGCCTGTTTCAGATTCTGTGTCTCTCTTTCTGCCCCTCCCCCGTTCACACACCGTCTCTCAAAATTATAAAAAACGAAACACCTCATTGGTCATTAGGGATATGCAAATCAAAACCACAATGAGATACCAAATCACAGGCACGAGAATGGCAATGATAAAAAAAATTAAGTGTTGGCAAAGCACACTGGTGGAGAAATTGGGTTGCTTGTGCACGCGATGCTAGCGGGAATATAAAATGGTACAGCTGCTATGGAAAATGGGTATGGAGGTTCCTCAAAAAATTAAAACACAAAACTAGCTACGATCTAGCAATTCCATTTCTGGATATTTACCCAAAAGAACTGAAAGCAGAGACGTGGACAGATATTTGTATGCTCATGTTCACAACAGCATTAATCACACCAAAAAGTGGAAGCGATCCAAGTGTCCATCAGTGGATGTATGAACACACAAAATGTGGTTGATACGTACAATGGGGTTATTACTCAGCCTTCAAAAGGAATGAAATTCTCTTGCATTTTACAACATAGATGAACCCTTAATAGAAAGCTAAGTGAAATGCCTATTCAGATCCTTTGCCCATTGAAATAAAAAAAAAAAAAAAAAGGAGGGGGGGGCGCCTGGGTGACTCAGTCAGTTAAGTGTCCAACTTTGGCTCAGGTCACGATCTCACACTTCATGGGTTTGAGCCCCGCGTAGGCCTCTGTGCTGACAGCCAGCTCAGAGCATGGAGCCTCCTTCGGATTCTGTTTCTCCCTCTCTCTCTGACCCTCCCCTGCTCACACTGTCTCTCTCTCTCTCAGAAATAAACATTAAAAAAGAAAAGTCTAGTTTTGAAAGAGTGGTAGTAGGTGAAGAACAGAGAGTGAGGGAGACAGAGGACCTGAAGTGCGCTAACAGAGAGACCAGTATGGAGCTTGAACTCACAAACTGTGGGATCATGACCCGAGCTGAAGTCGGCCGCTCGACCAACTGAGCCATCCAGTCTCCCCGTTGCCCATTTTTAAAATGGGTTATCTTTTTATTGAGTTGTAAGAGATCTTTACATATTCTAGAAAGAAACCCTTATCAGATAGATGCATGACCTCCAAATAATTGTAAGCCCTCCTTACACTTGGTTGATATGTCCTTAAAGCACAAAGGCTTTAAGTTTAATCAAGTCCAGTTTTTGCTGCTTATGCTTTGGTGTCATAGCTAAGAAAACCTGCCTAAATACAAGGTAACGAAAACTCACCCATTTCCTTCTAAGCGTTTCACAGTCTTAGGTGTCTGATCCGTTCTGCGGTAATTGTAGTATATGGTGTGAGGTAGGGCTACACACTTTTTGCATGTGAAGTCCAGGTCCCTGCATCAGTGGTTGAATATAAAGAGGATTCTTTCCCCATTGAACTGTTTCACGCCCTCGCCAAATATCCACTGACCGTGCACGTGTGGGTCTTTTTTGGACCTCAATTGTATTTCATTGATCTTTTTATTTTTTATTTTTATTTTTGAGACAGAGCACGAGTGGGGGAGGGGCAGAGAGAGGGAGACACGGGATCTGAAGCAGGCTCCAGGCTCTGAGCTGTCAACACAGAGCTCAACATGGGGCTCAAACCCACAAACTGTGAGCTCACAAGCGGAGCCCAAGTTGGATGCTCAACTGAGACCCCAGGCGCCCCTATTTCATTGATCTTTATACATCTATGCTTGCGTCAGTACCACACTCAGTCTTGATTACTACAGCTTTGTGGTAAGTCTATCAGCTTTTTCTCCTTCAAGACCGTTTCGGCTAGACTGGATCCGTTGCACTCACGTATGAATTTTCGGAAGCCTCCTGGCAGATGGAGACGGCAGACTCTTGGAGGCCCCGGCGCATACGTGTCCTCCCAGAAGGACCAGGTGTGCACGAGGGAAGCCAGCACTGTTGGGAGCCGGAGGCTGTGTGCAGCTATCCATCAGCAGGCCTGACGGACTCGCCGGGGAGGCGGCCCACATGGGCACAGGGAGGGCGGGCAGGCTTCACCGGGACCCCCGGCCCAGGAGGCAGCGGGGAGGCTCCCGACTTCACCTGCCCTGCGTCTCCTCAAACAGGGTCCAGGCCTGCCTGAAGCAGGTCCAGGCGCTGAGCTGCAGGCTCCACGGCTTCGGGCCTAGACGGGGACCCTTCCATCTGGGAAAGCCCTCCTACAGCCAGGCTGTTGAGCAGGAGGCTGATGCTGATCGAAGGGAGTGGGTCAGCCCTGGCCAGCAGCCCTCCGTGCTCACGGCCGGTGGCCCCACCAGCAGGCCTGAGCCCGGGGCGCCCGCAGCCAGAGCCGAGCAGGACAGCTGCCCCCACACGTGCCAGAAGCGGGTCTCTAGAAGGGAGCTGGCTGGCTTGCAGTGGTGGTTCTCAAAGTGTGGTCTGGCACTGGCTGAGGCGGCGTCACCTGGGACTTTGCCAGCAGTCACTTCTCAGGTCCCACGGGAGACTCAGGCCCCCCTGCCCCCCCCCGGGGGAACTCTGATGCTTGCTCCAGGGTGAGAAACCCCAGATGAGGTGGTCCCTAAGGTCCTTGCCACGCCTCCCTCGGGCTGCCCCTTCCTCAGTGGCCCGGCATCGCTCAGCCTTGAGTCCCCCCGGATTCCTGGGGTCCCCATTAGAAGCCCCGCCCTACCGTTCTCGCTTCACTCCACAGACGCTGGTGGCGACCCCAGGCCCCCAGGGGATGAGGGATGAGGGCTGGGAGTGAAGCATGGTCGCTAACTAGGCCAAACGCGGCGACTGTAAGGCACCTCTCTGTGATCGTCTCCGTGATGAGGATCACTCTGACATTCCTGTAACAGCAGCAGCACCAACGGAGCCATCACTGGGCCGAGCCCTCGGCTTAGTCCTCACCAGCCCGAGGCCGCAGCCAGGAGGCCTGGGAGGGCACGGCCTTCTCTAGCCCCAGGTCTGCGGCTTTGAAGCCAGGGCACTGGACGGAGAAGTCACAACACGGCGTGCTCCGTGGAGAGGCCGGACACGAAGGACGGGCGGACGGTTCCATCCACACGAAGCTCTAGAACAGGCAGAGCTGGGGTGTGGCAGGGCCCGGGCCGGGGCACGAGGGGGCTGTGTGGGGTCTGGAAATGTCCCATCCGATTACGGTGGAGACGGAAGTGTCTACGCATCTGCCAAAACTCCTCCCACCGTATACGCTTAACGGGTGAACTTTCCTCTAAGTCACACCTCGATTCAGAATACTTGTAGCTGATCAGGGGCACAACTTGTGAAAATCGCTTGGTCTAACCTCTTGGAATTCTGTGATTCCGCCTGGGAGAACTCGCGCCGGAGGGGGAGGGGCTGGACCCAAGCCTCCGCGGTCCCCTCCCCGCCAGCGGCAGCAGCCGCGGGTCCTGAGGGGGAAGGCGCTCCCGGGGCCCGCAGAGGCAGGGCATTCCGGGGACTGCCCGCGATTTCCAGTCTGTCCCCAGACCGAGCCCCCGCGGCTTCTCTTAGCAGGAGTGACTGTTGTCAGTGCGAGCAGGTGGGAGGCACTTAACTAATTTAATGAACAAGACACACACGCACACACACACACACACGCACGCCACGACGGGAGGGAGGAAGAGGGAGAGAGGCAGCAACCAGGAGTCAGCGACCCCCTCGAGGATCACAAACACACCTTTCCGTCAGAGAATCTTTATTTTACATGTTTCCATCACAGCACGAGAGCCCCTCCCATCCGTCACCCTGATCGGAACCCCCACCCTGTACATGTTTACATAAATACTCTCCCGTGATCGTGAGTGTTAAAAAAAGAATACTGAGAGCTCCTGCGCCCCGATCTAGCCTGGAAAGCAAATGCTATTTACAGACGTTTCCCCCCCCCCAGTGCACCTTACTTCTGGACTGGAGCTGGCGGACTCCTTGTGAGGTCACATGACCAGGCAAAGCCAAATCCCGGTGGGCAAAAGCTGCTCAGAGCGTCAAGAACTGCCCCTGCATAGACAGGATTTGGGTATCTTTTTGTATTAAGTATCTTGAATGCTAAGGAGGTTGAGTCTCTGGGCCCCCCCCATCCGGCTGTCCACTGCGCAGCCTCACGGCTCGCCCCAAAGAGAGCTTCCACTCTCGGAAGGGAGTTAGCTTTTCGGTCTCACTCCGACCCTTCCTGACTTTGTCCAGAACCCGTCCTCCCCAGAGGGCCTGCCTGCAGACAGCCTGTGCCCGGAATTCCAGCAGATCCAGTGCAGCCTGACCGCACCCCTGCTCCGGAAACGCCTGCTCCCTCTCTGCCAGGCTGCTTTCTGCACACAGTACCTCAGAGGACGTGCCTGTCCTGGCAAAGAGCCATCGAGAAGCATTTTTCAAGCACCAACCCTACAGGGGCACAGAGGCATGGCCAGGCTACAAGAGGGGCCCTAGGGACCCTGGAGTGGTAGCCACTTTCCAGGTGTGACAGGGATTAGCGTCGGCTCAGGTGGCTCTTTTAAAGACATCCTACCCTCAACACCCTGGGGACGCCTGGAGTCAAGGGCAACCTTTGAGAACCTACGGGATGTTCTAGACGAATAGCTCCTGACAGACTGAGAAAGGGCAAGGTCAAAGCCTAACTTCTTTACTGGGGAAGCTACTCATTTACTGAATCCTCAACGGGAGGAACAGGCAGAGGCCAGTGGCGCCATGGGGCCCGGCACATCCGCGATCTGTGAGAAGGCCGGGGGGGGGGGGTTGGGGGCTGCTTCCCAGAAATCCGGCGCCTTGTCAGCCAGAGCCATGGCCGCTTCCGCCGTTCATCGGGCCGGGCCACATGGGGCAGGACCACCCACCTCATCGGACCATCTACGTCCTAAGAACCTTCCTCGGAGAAGATGCCACAGGATGCCCCTCGCGGCTCAAACAGGCATCTTCCACCCTCTTCCTGGTCTGTAAGGAGTGGCTCCTGGCGAGAAGCTCTTCAGCGCTAAATAAGAATGCGCCCGAGCGCAGGGACCCAGAGCATAAGTCGCGGCAGAGCTAAACACTCCGGACAGAGTCCTCAGCTCGGGAAGCACACCCGTCACACCGTGCTGGGAGGAAGAGCCTTCGCTAGGGCTCCCAGGCTGGGCCCACGTGCAATAATAGCCGTGGGGGAGGGGGAGGCGGGAGGGGAGGGAAGGGGGCAGGCCGTGGAACAAGACAGGGCAGACAGCCCGCTGAAATCCTAACGCAGGAGCAGAAGCCTGGCTGGAGGGGCACCGGGGCGGCCAGACGCGGCAGCGCGGCAGGCGCTGGCTGTGGGTCCAGGAGAAGCAAACCAAACCTGGACACTGGACTCCGAAGCGGTTTCTTGGAAGGAAACCGAACGGACTCAGGCTACGACCCTAGAAACCATCTTTTACGCTAGAGGAAGCACCTCCTAACGGGAGAACGGGCCTCCGGGTCACCCGAGTTGCATCCAGCAGGTTCAAGTGTGCGGCTACTGAAATTTTAAAGCGCTAAGGAACCGAGAAGTAGGCGGTGGGGGCTCCAGCCGCTGTTAAAAGTCAGGACTAAGAGATCGATGACTATTCTTATGGTCGAAGTAGTAATCTTCTAACAAAATGCACACATCTCGCTGGAGGAAAACGGGCCCCTTACTTCTTGAACCTGCGCGCCGGCCGCACTCCCGTCCACAGCAGACTTCTCCGAGGAAGACGGGCAGCGCGTGTAGCAAAGACAGGCAGCAGGAGCACAAAGCAAAGCTGTAAATACCGCTGTTCACACAACGATGTGCGCCGGGTCCTCTCTACCCGACCCCTGAAATACTGAAGGGCTGAACCGTGGCGGCCTCGCGTGGCTGTGGGAACCAGGCCCCTGGAGGGGCCCGCGCACCTGTCTGGCTCGGGACCCCATCCGTCCCCTTCCCCCGGGAGCAGAGCCGAACGCTGGCCACAGCTCCCAAGTGATGGACGAAGAGGAGAGGTTTGCACAGAAGAGGACGGAGAGCACAGGGAACTTGCACACGTGGGAGAGACCCAGTTTCCCGCTCTCGGGCGGCGGTCTGGTGCCCCATGACCACCGGCCTCGCCTTGCAGCTGCTGGTTACCATATGGGACTTGGGCAGACGACCCACTGGTGAGCCCTTCTTCCTAAAGCCCTGCCTTATCCCGCCCACGCCTTCTGGTTCCCGAGGGGTCAGGGCGGCACAGGCGGCCGCTCGGCTGCGGTGTGCACAAGCCCAGAGGCACGCATGTCGCACGGAGAAGCCCAGCGCTCTGGCTCACACACGCCGTGGTGGCTGGGGCTCAGGGCTCTGGGGCGGCCGGCAGTGCCCAGGCCGGCTCGCTCCCTTCCTCCCTCGCTTCTGCGGGGACCCTTCCAGGGGGGAGGGTTCATCCCACCTCCGGGTCCTGCCAAGACTTCTATGGCCTCGTAAAGAACATCCCCTCGCAGGACAAACATGTGTCCCTTGGAGGGACGCACCTAAGGGGGTTCTGGTCACAGCACGAGACACACACAGAAGTCCTGGGACCGTGCTGACGCCACGAAAACAAAGTCTTAAAATTCTCGTCTGCAGCCTCCTTCTCCATCCCGCAGCCCCAACCCACCTACGACAACGACAACGACACAACAGAGAAAGAAAAGGGGGGAGGCAGGGAGGGAGGGAAGAAGGGGGAAGGCAGGCAGGGAGGAGGAAAGGTCCCTTCCATGAGCACTTCGGGCGTATTCCCTGGCTCCTGACAGCGGGGAGACACACGGCCCGGCCCTGACATCTGTGGCCGGGCGAGCGGCAGACAGGAAGGCGGGCTCACACCACAGGCCCAGCCACCGCGGAGCTTCGAGCAGGGAGGGCACGCAGACCAGAGGGGACTAAGGGGAGCGCGTGAAACCCGTTCCTGCCTGTCGCCCGGGAGAGAAACCAGCCCAGGAGAGAGGAAACCACCGCTTTCTGAGGACCCTCCAGGTGCCCAGACCCGGGCTGCCAAGCGCCACCCCCAAATCCTACAGCCTCCGAGAGACTCTTCAAAGCCATAGGCGAGAGCACCATCCCGGGGGACCGCCACCGTCACCCCCCACCCCTCCGTGAGAGGCCCAGGCCAGCGCGGGCTCCTGGAAGCGGCCCCCCCCCCCCGAAGCATCCCCGATGAGGCTGCGTTTCCCCCTCCTGTCCCAGGCCCGTGTGACCAAAACCAAAACCAAAACCACGGTGGGAAACTGGTGCCGAGCCCTCCTCCCCGGGTCGCCGCGGACCTTCCGAGCTTGTCCTGTTATCCGAATGCCTTCGCCTCCGGCCGCACCACTGTTCCCCAAGAAGCGGCGACCCAGGTTCCTCTCCTGGCCCAGAAAGCCTGGAAAGGTCCCTGCGGGGTTTCTGAGAAAGAGCTAGTGCCCGCCCTCGCCCATGCCCCCGCCAGTCCCTGAGGGTGCAGCTCTGCTCAGCCACACCCGCTTTCTTCCTTCGCGCACACACTCCTGGGATACAAGCAGGGGATCTGTTTCGTCCCTGTTCGTAAGCCTTCCTGGTTTACAGGAATAGCTTTTAAATGACGATGACTTGGTTGCACTGAAGTGTTTAAACACCACCTTTCCCGCCCCCTCGCTGCCCTTTAAGGAAAACTCCTCCCCCTTTCTCCCAACGTCCTGATTACAGAAGCCCAGGGGGAACCGAGGGGGTCCTGCTCTGGGCGGTCAGAGGGGCCCGCTGTCTGCACAAGTCCTACTGGATGACGCTTTCTGGGCCGAAGAACACATTCCCGTCCGTCCACCAGGCCACGTCAGCTACACCGCACGCAAGAAAAGCGCTTCCCTCCACGGTCCCAGAGCCGTGACTCTTGACAGTAACCTTCAGCCCTCGGACGACAGAGCCCTTTTGGGAAGAAGACTACCGGGCATCTAGAACTGTGGGCTCCAGGTCCCTTTCAGAATCTGGGATCAAGGTCAAGGGTGACATTTGGGGCCAGGAATCCTGGGGCAGGCTCCACAGACCAAATTGGGTTTGGGCTTTGCTTTCTAAAATAACCTAATTTCATTCATTTCTGTTCCCCAAAGATGCGATGATACGTTCCCTTTGCCTTCTCAGTCCCTGCAGCCTCACTCAGCCCCCGCTCAGTTCCCGCGACCCTGTTCCTGAGCCGTGACCGGCTCACACTGCCACCCCCCTGCCGCGACCCCCACGGTCTCTGGCGCTACACACTTGGGGGGCATGGCTCCATATTCCTGGAGAGTTCCCAGTGAAAAAAAAAAAAGAAAGAAATATAACTTAAAAAGAGTCTTCCTTTTATCCTCCTGTCTACACTCCCCCCCCAGCCATTCCCACTTGAAGGAGATTCCTAGCTGCCTATGGCCAGCCGCAGATCCAATTTCCATAAGAGAGTAAAAAAGCAGGTTTCCGTGGCCCCGCGTCCCCGGCCACGTGCTCTGTGGCGGCGCTCTCGGGAGATGCCACCGCTCCGGGAGATGCCACCGCTCCGGCTCACCACTAGGACTATGAATAAATTAAATGTTCTCTCCGGCAGTCCCCGCCTCCAGGTCCCAACGGCGCGGTCAGGTCACGCGGTGCCTTCCCAGTCGCCCTGGGGCTCCACTGAGCCATTGGTCACCTTCTTGACTTTCTTCACATTCTCCATCACCCCCGATGTCGTCACTCTGAAGGAGAAACAACAAAAAAAAAGGGGGCGGGGGAATCTCAGTCTTGAAGCAAACGGCCATAGCCACCACAGCAGAGCGCAGCGGTTGCGCGTGCTGGCTCTAGAATCAGACAGGCCTGGGTTCGAGTCCTGACCCCGCTCCTGGCTAGCTGTGTGACCTCCGCCAAGTCACCTGACCTCCCTGCTTGTAAGCAGAATAAACGACTCCCACATCTTAGAACCGTCATCAGGGGAAACCGAGGTTCTCCAAAGCACCCAGTCAGCGCAGACCAGCTGCTCCTCGTACAGCCAATGGGAACCTCTCTCCTCCTCCCTTCCTGTAGTGGCCTCCACGAGGTGTTATGTGGCAGAGCGACACTGATCACGATTAGGAGATCAGCGTCTATATAGAACTTTGTGAAAACGGAGCTAATCAGGTGTCGTTGTTCACAGCTACCCACAGGGAGCCTTTCTGAGTCACGAGATACAATCACAGGATCACAGGTTTATTAAAAAAAAATTTTCTTTTAAATGTTTATGTTTTGAGACAGAGAGACAGACAACGTGAGCAGGAGAGGAACAGAGAGAGGGAGACACAGAATCGAAGCACCTCCAGGCTCCTAGCTGTCAGCACAGAGCCTGATGCGGGGCTCGAACCCACGAACCGCAAGATCATGACCTGAGCCAAAGTCAGACACTTAACCGAATGAGCCCCCCAGGCGCCCCCACAATCACAGGTTTAGGGGAACCCTCTGGCCTCAAGAATCTCTGGTCACTAGACACGAAGAACCGGCCACTGTCTGCAAACCCGCTGGGCTACACTGCACGGCCGTCAGCAAGCACGTGGCTCTGTCTCCACCCTGTGACCCAGGCCGGGCCTGGTCTCTGCTGGCACCTGGCTCCAAGGAGGTGGACAGAGCCCTACGCCGAATGCGTAGGTCAGACACGTGAGAACACCGGCTTTGAGGGTGTGAGGAGCCAGGCCGGCGGTGCATTCCAGAGAGAGGGGCACAACATCTCTCGAGAAGGTGGTCTCGGGAACAAGCAATCCCCTCCTCACAAACTATGGGCTGGATGGATTTGAACGCTCTCGGGATCCGGGAGGGAACCAGGTGGTTCCGTAGCAGGAGACACCGAGCAGAGAGAGAGCGCCAGGCGGCAGGCACAGCACAGTGGATGCACCGGGCAGTGAAACTGCTCTGAGACCATCAGGGAGATACATGCCAGGACTCGTCCGTCCGAGCGCACAGCACGCACAACACCAGAGAGAAGGCCGGGTAAGTTACAGGCTCGGGATGGTAACAACAGGTTAAGTTCATCGACAGCCACGCGGGGACCTCCCTTCTGGAGGGGGTGTTGATGATGCAGGAAGCTGTGCCCGTGTGGAGCAAGGAGCGCACGGGAAAGCTCTGGAAACCAGAGAAATGGGGAAGCTCTGGGAAACAATGAGGTGCCCATAAGGGACCAAGAGGAATTTCCTAATGAGTAAAATAAACTCACTCATTCACTCAATCTGTCCAAGGACCCTCCTTATCCCCAAACCCCTCCACCAGCTACCAGATCCCTTCACCTACCAATGGTGACTCAGTGGCCCTACACGTGACACATCTAGTCGGTCCAGCTGGACCTAAAGGCAAATAAATGATTTTAGGGGGTTACGAAAAAGATCCTTTTTCCACTCTTCATTCCTGACACTATGTTGCTGCTGTGACCAAGCCTCAAAGCCATCCGGTCGTCCTGAGTTGGGACTTTTCTCAGACAAGGGTCCTTCAGGCTCATGGGATGGCTGTTCTTGTGGCAAAGTCAGGACAAGGTGGGATGCAAAGACGGAGATCCCAGGGGCACCGGGGGTTCCCTTGGAGGCTGTCGGTGAGTGTACCTGCGGCCCTCGGACAAAGGAAACCACCTCACATGGCCCACTTCCTGTTGGCTGGGCGGCACACACACGTGCACACGGCTGCTCCTTGAGGGACTGTCCCTCTTCAGCTGGGTGGTGCAGGTGGAGTGGCCGCAGGCCCGGGGGAACCGGAAGCCTTCCCAGATCCAGCACAGCGTTTCTGAACGCGTGCGGTCGGACAGCAAGCACAACCCTGAAGCCCCCAGAGTTGCCCGTGGCGACAGAAGCTGCTGTGTGGCCACGGCCCGGCTGCCGAGAACACGGGCTTCCACACACTGAGAGCACAGCCCGTTCGTGGACCCGAGCAGGGCTGCAGCCTGGGAGACACACCTGCCACCTGTCTCTCCCTCGTCACACACGGCTTTCCGGCTGGTGAACCAGCTGCAAGAACACTTGCTGGGTCACACGGGCCCAGGGCTGGGACAGAGAGGGGCTGGAGCGCCTGCAGCCCAGCGGAGGACATTTTCCAGGGCAGCAAAGTCACTGGAAACAGAGAGGAGTACTCGAAGCAGGCGGGACGATGGCTCAGGGTGGGAAAAACCACCTCTGCCGGGGGCTTCGGGAAGAAACTTCGAGGCCTGTACTCAGAGAAGTGGAGCAGCGGCAAGATGGAGGGGTGGGAGAGGGGCAGGGAGTTCCCGAACAGAAGTAATGTCACAGGCAATAAGCGTGGAAGAAACAGACAAGAGGCCCCTGCCGGTCAGGGAGAGCCAAGCAGCCGCCGGGGAAGGTGGCAGGAGGGTCAAGGTGGGCAGGGTGGGGCCACAGAGGGGCTTGTCCGCCTTGTCATGGAGGCTGGACTCGATTCTTCCACCAGGTTCTCGGTCCTGCCTTGAGCAGGATGCCCTGGGGAGTTAAGAACAGCATGGGGGACGGGAGTCCCAGACACTGAGAGTCACGCCTTGGGGGAGGGGCTGGGGGCGCTACCTGGGAAACTCCACAAGTGACTCCGGGAGCCAGGAGAGCGGACACGGAGGGGGGAAGCCAGAGGCGAGGACGTGAGCCGCAGGACGGCGGGGGCACTGGGGTAAGTGGGGAGGGGGGAGGAGACGTGACATCAGGTCCCCAAGAAGTGGCCACTTACTCCATGTGGCCTGAGAAGTGGCAGGTGCCCAGGCCAGCCCCCATGTGCGGCCAGTGATTGGCTGGATGGCTGTGCCACCAAAGCCCTTAAGGAGTGCAGGGAGCTCAAGCTCGGGCACCGTGGGCGGGTGGCTAGCGCCCGGTCCAGGGCGTGGTCAGTGAGGAGCCAGCTAGGCGACCCTGGGCTCGAGTGAGCCCTCCCGCCGAGAAGACGGAGCAGCGGGAGCAGGTGACAGTGAGGTGAGAGGAGGCAGGTCAAGGTGGCGGATGGCAGGCCTCAGCGTCCTGTCACCCAGCAAACCTCCGGGAAGTGAGGGGGACACCTGGTGCCCAAGTTGCAGGTTCCACTTTGGATGCAAATGCTGGAGGGGGGTGGTGGGCAACGGCAGAAAAGCCACCATGCGACAAGCCCCGGAGCAGCCCCCACAGCACAGCCAGCAGAGCTCAGCGGCAGCGCCGTGTGGGAAGGGCTCCAAGCTCAGGTCAGGCCACGGGCAGCAGTGACTTTCGGCCTCAACACCAGCTCTGGGAACACACAGCCTCCCGGGGCCGCCTTGCGGCCGTCACCATTCACTCCCCAAATGGGGACAGGGAGGTCAGGCGAGGGCGAACTCTGTCCTTCACACCTCTGCTCACTCTCTCTCTGCCTCGCCCGCCCCTCCTCACCCAGGCTGGTGAGACGCCCATGCTCTGGGCGCACATGTCTGTTGGGGTGCGGTCTGCAGGCCAGCACACTGTTCCCGAGGGGAACTGGGAGCTCCCTGGGGGCAGGACTCCAAACCGCCTGCTGGGCAGCTGGTGCTGCTCGTAGCAGCGTGGCCTCCAGTGCCTGCCCAGGGGAGCACTGCCTTGGGCCCTCGCAGCCACTCCTGCCTTGGAGAGGGCACGGCCTTGAGGCCTGAGCAACAGCAGTGGCGCGGAGCCAAGCTGCTGAGGCCCCCTCGCCCCCCCGGCCGGATCAGGAGAGCATGTGGAGGACAGAGAGGAAAGTGGGGCAGGGACGTGCCCGAGAGCAGGAACAGGGGAGCGGAGCAGAGCTGGAAAGAGCAGATGGACCCACGTCCCTTCCACATCTTGAAGGTGACCCCTCCTTTCCTTGCAGAACCCTATCTGAGCTTGTAGCCGACGGGCCTACAGGACGGGATACAAGATGGAGGCTCGGGCACTCGCCGCTGCTTCTGCTGCACCAGACTGTGACGAGGGCCTAAGCGGCCCCTGGACACGGCCCAACCGTAACGTCCAACCCAACTGAAAATTCTGTTCCCGCACGTGGCCGAGCAGACAGCTGCTGGCGGCCCACTGGGCCCAGCATGGGCAGAGGCTCCGCCTGTGAACTGGGCCCAGTCAGAAGGTCCTGTGTTGCTGGAGGGCGCGCCCCGGAAACCCGGCCTCGGGCTAATCACCAAACACCTCAAGGGACCTGGCTCATCGCAGTTCACCAGTCAACAAGCAAATATTCTCAATCACTATCCCTCTTCTAGAAAATGGGGGCCCTTTCCCAGAAAACAGGGCCCAAAAGTCGCAGGCCCTGTGACTCTGGAAAGCCTGTTTGATGCTCTGATCAAGGTCAAGCCACTGCACGTGCTGCGAAAAGCCATTTCATTACCTGATGTCGGGGGAGTCTGAGCACACTCAGCAGACTTACGGGTGACTCAGACGATCATCAGACATGGGCTCCCCGCGGTGGGGGCCCAACAGGAGGCAGAGCTGCCCGTCCCCAGTGGTGCTGCACGGGCCGAGCAGATGCCCACGTTCTTGCCGCTGGGTTATTGGCTGCAGGGCCCCAGGGCCGCCCAGGGGTGCCTCACCTTCCCCGCCAAGCCTGGGTGACGTGTGGCAGGTACCGTACCACTAGCTGAGTGACAGCCCGGGGCCTGCATGTCCATTTCCTTCCGCTGAATACAGAGGCCCCACGTCTGGGGCACAGAGGGGCTGCCCCGGCTCCCACTGTGCCGCTGGGTCCGGGGACACGGGAGGAGGGGCAAGAAAGGTGACTTCTTACACTGACTCCATCTCCAGGTCGTCGTCCTGAGACAGCTGCAGGTAGGGGTTGTCCGAGGCCGGGCGGAACTTACATCCCGTCAGCACGAAGAACACCAGCGTGGCCGTCTCGTCCAGGAGCTGCAGGTGGAAGCCCCCCGTAAAGGCGTCAGCAACGCTCTCTTTGGGAAAGCAGGTCTCCGTGACCCACACGGAGCAGCGCAGCCCCCGCCGCCCCCACCGGCCGGGCATGGCCTCCTGGGAAGGTGTGCCGACCCCGGCTGAGAGCCCGCCAGCCAGGAGTGGCGCTCAAGATGCCCTGCTGTGACCCATCTTCACGGGTGGTTTTAGGAGCTGCTCACACCCCTGCGTCTCCTGCATGCCCGCAGCACCAGGTGAGTGCCTCCAGGTCTCCCTACCGCCACGGCGTCCACCCGGAGCCAACAGAGCACTGAATGCCAACTCTACGCTCTACACTTCGAGAAGGACAAGAGAGAAAAGGCTCAGGCTCCTCTGGGCCTCACCCTAAGAGTTAATTACCCTCGTAGGTCGCAAAGATGCTGTGCTACGGAGATGCTAATGGGCATAGGAGAGGGGACTCTGGAGTCTAAGCTCTTCTAAGCCCCATAACTGAAGGCCAGACCACGTCTCGCTGGCTTAATTACCCGGGGCAAATCTCATGCTCTCTGCCTGAAGGCTTTTTTCAATGCCTCGCAAAACTGAAAAACAAAGTCAATAATGTAATTACTCCCAGATTTTTCACATAATCCGGCAGCTTCCTGGACAGATAATCTTAATCATGGGTCTGAAGAGACTGGAAGTGGCCACGGCCTGTTAACTTTGGAGCGACCTTTAGTTACGCCCCGAGACTTTATCCTCGGCCAGGAAGTCCCCGGCACCACCCCCATGAGCCACACACCTGGTACAGCCACTTCCACTGGAACGGAACGGCGAGCTTGAGGAGGAATGCTATGATCCTCGTAAAGTATATGTAACATACGATCTAGGAGAGGACAGAAAGAATAAAAATCAACACAGAAATTATGGCCCTTCTTCCAACAATGTGCTTTCACAGAACCACGAAGGAGAAGGAGAATCACCCGAAGACAACCGTTTAACCCTTAAGGTGCTAATTAATGTGGCAGAAGGTCGCCAGGGTGGCTCTGTGGGTTCAGTGCCCGACTCTTGATTTCGGCTCGGGTCATGATCTCACGGTTCGTGAGACGGACTCCTGAATCGGGTTCTGCGCCGGCAGCTCACAGCTTGCGTGGGATCCTCCCTCTACCCCACTCCCTCTGCCCCTCCCCTGCCCACTCTCTCTCTCACAATAAATAAATGAGCATTTTAAAAAATGTGGCAGTGATGGCTTCTCTGCTTGTCTGACCTAAAAGGCCTTCTGCTTCATGTCCAGGTGACCAGCCAACACGGGAGGGGGATGAAACATTTGGAGTAGCTGCTCTCAACTCCCCAGTCACCCCCTCCTTGCCTCTTCCACACACGTAACCCACTGATCTCAACCCCCGAAGGACAAGTTTTTATTCCCAGGCTTTGAGGAATGTTTGTGAGGAGGAATAGCACGAGGCCCACAAGGAAAGCTTGTTAGCCTCATGGGCAGCTGCTGTGAGCGTCCTGGGCCGCGCCCAGAGGAAGCACCAATGACACTAAGGAACACTGAGTGCTCTAGTGATGGAGGGCGGAGAGGGCGGCAGGGATTCACCGAGGGGCCACCGGGACCCCACGGCGGCTGGGCTTGCAGGGACGGACGCATCCGACCACAGGTGGAAAATGGCTCAGAAACTTTCTTTTACGAGTCAGGAAGTGAACTCCGGGAGAGCTCACGCCTTATACATTCCAAGAATTTACTATCCTGTTACAGCAAGTCCTGCTTTTGGTGTGTGCTCACAGGGACTTTTCACGTCCTGATTTCAGGTGCGACCTCATTTTGGTAAATGGATAAATCCATCAAGCCAAGGGGTGGCTATGTAGGGCATATGGCTGGAAGTGCAGCTTGAGAAATGACCACCAGACTGAACAGTCTAAGACCTGGGGCGGGGGAGAGACGGGTGGGGCTGGGGAGAAGATGAGGGTCAGAAAGTGCTTTTGCTGGGGCGCCTGGGTGGCTTAGTCGGTTAAGCGTCCGACTTTCGCTTAGGTCATGATCTCGCGGTTCATGGGTTCAAGCCCTGCATCGGGCTCTGTGCTGACTGCCAGCTCAGAGCCTGGGCCTGTTTCAGTCTGTGACTCCCTCTCTCTCTGACCCTCCCCTGCTCACGCTGTCTCTCTATCCTAGAAATAAA